>OY728158.1:1153958440-1156458440 GCA_963277665.1 Viscum album | reverse complement strand
CCTTTTAGGGCACTAAAATGGGTCTTTGAAGAAGACCAGAACCTCTAGGATGTTTATAGGGAAGTGGAGAAGAGAATTTTGCAGTGTTTGGCCGAGCTTGAAGGCTCAATGTTGTGTGAGGAAGAGAGGGAGGAGGTGCCCTTTTATAAGGGAGGAGAGGGGCTCCTTTGGAAAAACTAACAATATTATTTTATTATAAAGTCATGTTCGGTTTTAATAGCTCCAAATTAATTTATTTCGAGGCTAAGGTGGGGATGGGTCGAAATCCTCTCATCCAATAGAATTTAGACAAGTTTAGGTTCCTATTTTAACCTTATCATTTAGATTTAACATTAAGTTAAATAATTTTACTTTTACCGTGTCTTCTTGTGTTCTTACACTATAAGGTTAATAAACTTACTGTAAGAAGCCAAACGAACCCCATGTTGTTTATTATAAATATATATAACCTTATCTAAGTCATTCGGCCGATCCTTATATTTTTAGGAATAAAATAACATTTAATAATATAATATTTGTTTTAAAAACTATTTTATGTCAATTTTGACACTATTTAGTAATTGATTTTTGTGAAACTCATAACAGAATGATAAGTTCTAAAAAAGTTAATTAAATCAATACTAACATGTCATATTAATCTATAAAATTAGTGTAATTCATAAAAAGTCTCAAATTATATTTATTTGGGTATTTATAACATCAATTATGCAATATTTCATTAATAAGAAAATTACTGCATCATTGTTGTGTCATAAATAAAATAAATTATTTAATGTCTCAAAATTACAAATAAAATAACATTATGTAGGAAATCGTTTTTTATTTCTAATGAATATTTATAGTCGAATTTATCTTATGTATAACGCCATATTAAAAATGTTTTAGTAAATAAACTTTGATTTTAACTTTTTCAACCCTTCTTTAAATAAATTAATAATAAATGTCCTAATCTAATCCAAGTGGGCCTAAATGGTCATATTTTATTCCTAAGTTTGTTTTTGGTCGCATTAAATTTGTCCAATAGAATTAGGACATGTGTTAGGGTATTAATAATATCATTTCTACCCTTAATTACCCTATTTACTTTTAGGAGTGGTAAAAAAAAGTAAAAAGTTTCTATTCACCAAAAAATTATTTTCATCTCATTGAACCACATTTTACTTACTGACATCAACCATGTCTCTCGGATTTTTTAAATTCCACTCACATAAGTGTTAAAATTAAGTTTTATGAACAATTCAGTTTTTTTAACTACCACTTAGTGGTTTCACTATTCATCAAAAATTGAAAGTTTTCAGAAAAATACCCAAAATTAGGCCGAAGCTATATTTGATATTATGATCTCAAAAATGATGTCTATTTTACCAAATTCAAAACATATCAGTTTCATTAACTAATTTAAAAATTATTTCCCATCATCAAAACAAATAGCGTGTTTTTAAGAGATAATAACTATCAAAAGATTGAAAATTGTTTATAACTGGTTTAAATGTGAAATTACATCCAATGACCATCATTGTATTAAATTGTAAAAATATATTCTAAATATACTTTAAAACCACAAAAATTAATAATTTATCACTATTAATTATTTCGATTGAAATTTTTTTTTAATTAAAATTTATTAATTTCCACTATTCATCAAAATATGAAAGTTATCCGAAAATTTCCAAATGTTCACACTAAGCTAATTTTGATATTCCGAATTTAAAAATGAAGTCCATTTTGAAAAATAAAATTTACAAAATTTCAAAAAGTGGTTATTACTATTCATAACGGCTAGTTTTAATAATATTTTAATAGCATATCATTGTTTAGTGAAACTCGGTATTGCGTACTACACACGCTATCAAGGAAGGTCGTGATTGCGTGTAATGAAAGGCAAGTCAAGTATGCGTGTTGTGCAAGATCCTTTTGGTGTAGCGTACAACACAAGACATTAATGAAATTAAAAAAAATATTTTTCATAAAATCTCGGGGTGTTACAATAATTCTATTGGAAATATGAAAACATAAAACCTAGTGAATAAGTGAGATACATCATCTCCCACTAGGTTATTCTTTTCTGGAGCCCTTCCTAGACATATTAAAAATAATACATATATTCATAACCAGGGGGAAATAAAAAATAAAATGGGTAAGATCAAATTATCTGTAAGGGTAAACAAGGGAGATGTGTAAGAATTAACATGACAATAAGGGTATCATATCATGATCTTGTAAATAGAAGATAATAACCTATATATCAAATATCATAAACGTAATCTGGCCATAACGTATGGAACTTGAAAAGAGATGATTAATATGAAATAAAGAGAATGATCTATTAATTCGCATCATAGGATTTAGACATAGATGTTTGCAAAAAAATTAGCATACAATGATTTACATAATAATAAAACATCACATACAAGACTATATTAGTAGTATGAGTTCACTCCTCATACCGACATAGTATCCATGGGTTACTCCCATATTCAATATAGTAGTATAAGTTCACTCCTCATACCATCTTAGTAGATAATGTTCACTCCCATGGTTATCATATTAGTCAAGGTTAACTCCCAAGACCATCATAGTTTTTATGATGAGATATAAACCAATACCCAATACATCATATAGAGATATAGGTCCCACCCATCACATTAATAAATCATACATAAATATTTCACTAGATAAAAAATAATTAAATCATAACCCATGAAATGGAATGGGTGTCATAATAATGTAAACATATCATAACCTATGGAAAGATACATGTTTGATAATCATTTCACCATAACCACAACACGTGAAAAGAAGTGGGGTTCAAAAACATATAACCCCTAAAAGAGATACTAGTTTTATAAGTATCATTACATCAAAATAATATATTCAAAGAAATCATATGAATACAAATATTGAATAATTTACCCATAAAGTAATGAGTAACACCAATGGTTTTATATTAGATGGTAAATAATTTTGAATTATCTTTTAAATACATTTCCTGTATAAAATATCCTTTCTTCTTTTAGAAATGTTTTTTTATACCATAAAACCTTTTAAAAATCATTATTCATTGAAAATGAATATGAAAACCTATAAAGCAGACTTAAGCTCATTTAGAAAAGCAATTTCCATGAAGAATGATAAAATAATATTCAAAACATTTTCAAATACATTTTCTTTGAAAAAACATTGAAATGTTATAAGAATATCTTGAAAATGTTTTTAAAACCATTATTCTTAAAAATAAATAAAAAAAGAATGAAAAAATTTTGAATCCAATTTCTATTGAAGGCTCCTAAAATAACCAAAATTTTTTTGGAAAACCATTTTGTTTAAAAATACTTTTAAAGTAATTTTAATAATTTTGATCCATCAAAAATTCCAAGGGATATTTGAAGAAATGGTGGTGGGTAAATTTGTACATGTCATGTGAGGATAAAAGAACATTTTATTTTTCATAATAAAGGGTTAGATTAGTTATTTATTTGTAAATAATCAAGAATACTGCATTTATTAGATTGGTAAAATAAAAAAAGGGTAAATTTTTATTTTAAATAATAATGGATAATGGTATAATATTCTTGGAGACCATTTTATTTCACATAGATTAATTACTGAAGAAAGAGAAAAGTCGGGCTTTCTAAAAAAAAGTTCTTAACTATCTTATGTACTAAATAGTATAATATGGTACCAATACATGATTATATCATGAAATAATATTGGATAAAAAAATCTTGAATAATCATGATATATTTATCATTATATTTTATCAAGGGAAGCAAAAACACAAACAATATCAGAATGTGTTGAGATTGTATCAAAAACCTGTTATAACTTGTTAACTTATTATCACACTCTCCATGTAATAAAATGAATTTACATGTATATGAAGATATCATTATAATAATTATATGTATTATATTACATGTAAAATTTAATAACATACAAACCGATGAATAATTTCTGTGATAACAAAACACTAATCTCAAATATGGTATATTGAGACAAAACTGTTTTACCGATTTGGTAACATTTGAAATCTAAACCACATGAAACCAGAATCATAAAATGGTCATGTGAATACAAAAATATTTATTTAGATAATAAATATAATATAATAATTTGTTGTATATACACCATACAAAAGGAAAGAGTGGCGAAATAGCTTGTATGTCACAAAAATTAGAAGTGAGATGGAAACCCCTTACCTTGTGTCCTAACTCTCTTCATACAAATAAATTCCTCATGTATAATAAATATAAGTTTATAATAAATCATTTAAAGATGAATATTAATATATATAATATCATATATATTTTTATTATGACTTTAAATTACCCGCTTGTTGATGATCCTATTTTAATGTTTGACTTCAGGTAAAATGTAAAATGTTTTTCGCAAGTGTCTTAATTTGTTACATATTTGGTCATTATACTTATATAAAGAATACATAATATAAAACATTATATAAATATCTATTATAAAAATTATATTTGTATATTTATAATCTATATAATATTAGATTATGTAATTTAATACACCATTCATTGATATAGAAAGATGTATGTACGCATGAACATTGTTTCTGTCTTTATTATCAAATTAAAGTAAGTAAGAGAATGATATATTAATATATATAATGATAAATTATAATTAATATATCATTTTGGTCATATATGTTCATTAAAACAATCCTTAATACATTTTATGGGGTGTCTGAACAAAGCACATTACTAAGATGGGTGGTGGTCTATAATTCCTCAAACGAGACTATTGTATTAAGTATTAAAGGAATTTAATGATATGTGCATTGAAAAAAGAAACAAAAAGTCTAATTACATATTAAATATAATATATTAAATATATAACTATATTTTCCATCATAATGACTACTAATAATGGTGGTAATGAAAAATTGAATAATTATTGTTTCATTAGACAATAGTTCATGGTACAAATAAGTAGTATGTTTAGTATGAATATATTGGAGGTGCGATTAAGTGTATTTCTAAAAAAGTAAAATAAATAATACTAAGATCTTTATGATAAATCTTCTATTACACAATAATGAAATAAAGTGTGAGGAGCGGTGAATAAGTGAAAAAAATGAAAAGAGTTTGAGATAAGACGTTACCTCTAAATCAGGTAACTCATTTTGGTTTGTCAAAAAAGGATTCCTTGAGGTGATTTTATCCAAAAGGGATACTTAAAAATATAGTAGAAATTTTTTTGGATTCTATTTGGGAAGATATTTTTTAAACTCATATGGGTTGAGAGGTTTAATGAATGGTTAGAAGTGGTGCTCCTTTATATGAAAGGAAAATGACTCACTTTGAATTTGAAGAAAAATTATAAGTGTGCACATGTTCTTACCTATGAAAAGTCATAAAAACATAATAAAACACAATAATTTATGGTTTGTGTCTGAACAATGGTCATGCGATTGGGTTTTGAATATTTTTATAGATCATTTGGAACCATAATTTTAAGGTTTAGTCCCTAATTAAGTTTAATTTTTCCTTAACTGATGTGATTAATTGTAATCACTAATACTATTAATTTTTATCAAAAATTAAAATAATATTATTAGAATGTAAAATTTTGACTTAATAATATGTTTTATGTTGGATTTATGAAATTCAATTCATAGTAGTGTAAAATTATGATTTGTGTTAATCCAGGAGATGGGATGAAATAACAGGGTTTTAAAGTATGGAATTGTTCAAAAGATTGTTAATATTTTATATTTTGTTTCAATGTGAAATTTCTTATAATGAACTAAAATTTATTAAAATATATAATATTTATCTATTGTGACCTTAAAACATTTTTAAAATATAATTTATCATTAATAATTAATTATAAAAAAGGTTGTTTTAAACTAAAAAGTAGTATTTTTCAGCACTCATAAAAAAATTTGTTTCTAAAAAAGATCCCAAAAGTCACCCTAGAATGATTTCAATGTTATTTATTAAAAAATTTATTTTATTTTATCTGTGTATATTTCTAAATTATTTTTGTAAAATTATTTTTTGTTATTAAACGTTAGTCTAATTCAAGAAAATTTTATTTTTAACAGAAATTGAATATAACAAAAATATCATCTTTCATTATCATACAAAACAATTATATAAAAACGTTTCTATTGTATTTAATTCAATTCCTATAAATAATTTTAATTTTTAGGTTATAATTATCTAATTTAATTAATTATATATATATATATATGTTTATTGATACTCATTATTGCATGCATCGTATACCAAGTCGGTGATGTTTGTAGTGTAAGCCAAGTTAGTATTGTCTGTAGTGAATGGAATGTTGGAATTTCATTTATCACATGACAAGTTGGTATTATGTGTTAGTGGAATATTTGAAATAGTGTTTTCATATATATATATATATATATATATATATATTGACAAATATTTCCAGTGTCCTATGAAATATTTTTTTTGAAAAGATAAATTAATAAAAAAAACAATTTCTAAAAATCTCATGGTGTTACAATAACCCACTGATTAATATGATCCAATAACATGTCCACAAGAATTATCCAAAATGGTATTTATTATCTGGGAAACCACTCAATCAATACTATACAAAAATTTCATTATATTTATTCATTATACAATATTCTACTAAACTTTGTCACTAAATAATTATAGTTTTAATCTGAAAAAATTAATATAACTTCCTCTCATAGCATAAATAAATATTGAATACTTTCTAAACATATTATTTTATAATTTTTTTCATAAAAATAAATTAAATAAAAAGTATATATCTAATATCCTAGTGTATTTGGTAGAATATGTAAAAAACATCTAGATGAAAATAAAAAAAATGTATTGTAATATCAATAATCAGATCTTACATCCGATTGAGTCCCAAAAAATATCTGGGATAAACATTGGAATACATAGAAAAAGGTGTGAAATAAAATCGTATTAATGGAATACATATAATAATTAACTATATAATTTTTTCCAAATGTATAATATGATATCATAAAAGATAATGTTCTTGAGTATTCACATAATAGGATAAAATATTGTATCATTAAATCATTGATAAAATTGAAATATGGTAGAAAAAAACCTGAAATAAGTATTATTCTTGGAGGAAATCAATGAAAAAATCACATACTAGATATAGTCCAGTCATGAATTATGTATAATCCTTAAACCCATACATAAAATTTTGTAATAAAAAATATTTTTTCCAATGAATCAGAGTTATACCGAAACACACCCATAATAAACTGATAATGATTATTTGTTTCAATAATGTATGCCAATCATAAGTATTACTCATTATAATTACCTCCAATAAAAGCAATGGGATGATAATTATTCATTACATCATAATGAATGAAAATTTCATAATGATACTAATAGAAGAAATAATTAAACTTTATTGATATTAATATATATGTGAAAAATAATAGTTTTCAAAATAATTTTTTATGAATAAAAACATTAAATTATTATTACATAAAATAATTGAGGGATATAAAATTTCCCCTTAATCGATTTTTCTTTTAACGATTAAAAATGAGAAATGATATTATGGAATGTATTACATAAAAAAATAGTATAATAATATATGTTTATATATATATATTAAATATATAAAAAATCAGAAAAAATACAAAACATAAAAGAGAGAGGTAGATTTTTTTATATAGATAATATTCATAGCCTAAATAATGTGGTGGTTATGAGGGACAAATTTCAATAAGTCTTTTCATTCATTTTACATTTTATAAACTCATTCATAATAAATAATGATTAATTATCCATGAATAAAAGAAGAACAATAATATATATCATACCATTTATAATTTTATAATAACTTTCCACCACTTTTGTATTTATAATTCTTTATTAAAATAAATTTTTAGGGGATAAAATCTTCATTTTATGTATGTTTTCATTCAATAGTTTTCATCGTTATACATTTATCATGGTCCAAAAATCACAATAATTTAATCATTCAAATAATAACATATATATAAAATAAATATAAAACATAGTTTCATAAAAAAGGTACTTTTTTAAAATTAATAACACAATTCAAAAGAATATTATGTTGTACATACACAATATTCATGCTTCCATTTTTATGGATGGAACGATAGAAATATAAACATCAGTTTACACCATAAACCATATATTTGGAATAATAACAATTAAAATAGCTCTATAATATGGATATTAATATTCATAATTTTTTTGATGGTCTTTGGTGATATAATATGCATTCTATGTGTATGATAATGTTGACTAGTTGTTCCCTTATATAGGTGAGGGGCGCGACACTGTTGGAATATGTTCAAATACAAAATTAATATAAATTATATATCATTGAAAAAATATTAAAATTGATATAATTAAAATAATGGATAGGGATGGATGAAAATAGGATCATATAATAATATTTTTATATTTTTATATTTTGTTTTTACAATAATATATTTGTTTATACCCCTGTTAATAATTATGGATAATTAATGTGATAAAATTATTTACCCATTAGTGAGAAATATAGTTACAATAAAAAAGAAAAATTAGAATGAAATGGAACAATAATAAAATATGTAACAATACTCAAATCACTAGGCCAAATATATGATTTTAGAATTTTAAATCTTTTATTTAAATATTATTTTAATATAAAAAAATTTAATTCCATTCTTATAACTATTCATTTAATTTGAATTTGAAAGCATCATGGCTATAATGGAATTAAATTATAATCGATTTTTACCTCTATAATATTTTATTTATATCTTAAAATGTATTTTCAATTTGTAAATAATTAAAATTATATTAAATTTATAATTAAAACATCATTTATTTAATTTTTTTTATTAATTAATCAAATACCATATTAGAATTTCATATTCATTTACGTAAATTATATCATCTTAAAAAATTTAAACCAAATTACTAGGATATAAAATCATTTATATATATTATAAATCATTATAAACAATAATATGTTATCTTTATCCTTATAAAAAGAATAATATAAATTAAAATTAATAGAGTGAAGATTATCACTTTAAGCTTTACATAAATATTATAAAGGTAAAAATAAAACAAAAAAGGACACATGCTACCAAATTTACTAAAAACTTAATAAATTGGAACAAAATATTTAAATAGTATAATATCATGTTTGAAATTCACTTTTTAGTCTATATAATATTATTTTTACCATAAATACAAGGTTTACACTTACCATGGAGGCAATTATTCACAATCGATACTATTTATAATGAAAAAACAAAAGGGAATTTTTTTATCAATTAGTTCCTCTAGATTACTAATATGGTTTACATTATTTCAGATTTAATTGATATAAGTGTAATAAATTGATTTCAGAAAAAAAAAATAAAAAACAAGATTAAAAACAAGTTCTATGAAATTATCTATTCAAGTATAAAATTGTTTTCGTACAAATATAATGTAGAAATTCCACTTTAAAAACCCTAATTGGATTAATTTTAATCAAATAAACATAATTATATTTTAAAACGAATCCAAAATAGTATGTTAAAATTTAAATACTAGAAAAGATAATACATTTGTAAATAATAATCAATACATTTCACTATTAATTGAAAATTTTAATTTTCCAAAAAATCCCAAACAATCACCCTATGCTAATTTTGATATGATAATTTATAAAATTAATATTATCTTATAAATAATTACTCTATATTTTCCATAAAATAATATTAATATTTTCTCAAAATATCTAATTAAATTATTTTTGATAAAAACACATATTTTGAATATAAAAGTTTATTTATAAAAATATGATACTCACAAATATTTAGTATCAAAATATTTATTTATAGGTCATATATATATAAATATCATAATGTTTGTAAAACTATTAATACCCTCCAATTTAACATATATTTTATAAAATAAATTTTTTTATGTATTCTTTTAGAATTATTGTTCTATGTTGTATATATTGTTAATCATAGTCTTTTTTATAATCTCGGGGCATTACACCATCACTAACGCCCATTTATTTTTCTTAAATAAATATTTAATAATTTAATTATTATATTTATTTTCAATGGTTAAAAATATAATATGATTTCAAAATATTACATTTATATGAT
This sequence comes from Viscum album, assembly GCA_963277665.1. NCBI lineage: Eukaryota > Viridiplantae > Streptophyta > Magnoliopsida > Santalales > Viscaceae > Viscum > Viscum album. The sequence goes on along the minus strand of OY728158.1, from coordinate 1,156,448,302 downwards.
TAAATATTTATAATTGTGGATCAATAATCATACTTTTATGGTGGATAATGCCTCATCCCCTTTAAAATTGGTCACTTAATCACATTATATAAAAAAATTGATGATTTCAAGGGTTGTGATATCCATTTAGATATATAATCCGAGTGAGGGGACCAAATTCTATACCTAACAACCATTATCACCTAATTAAACACCTTGTATGGGTCAATATAAGGCTAACAGAATTCTGATCCAATGTTTATTTTGTGAGAAATATACATCATTTTTTTGAGGTCTTTATTTGTGTAAAATTTAGACCTTTGAAAATTTGACACAAACATATCATGATGGTTCATTTAATCTTATAGGTGAATATTTCGATAAATAATAGATAAAAAATAATTTAAAAAGAAGATAAACTGTATCCACCAATTTTTTTATTCTGGAAAATAACATTATAAAATTATAATACAATAAAAGTGTAATATTATTTAATAATTTCATAAGGTAGATAATTTTATTTTGATGGTTATAATTCTTATAATATACATAATATAATTTAATTAAATATATAATTTACTTGATTTTAATAAATGTGGAATTTCTCTATTTTCATTTTCAGGGAATTTATTGATTTTGAACCTATAGTGTTAGGATTTATAAATATTCATCCCATAATATGATATATTTTTTATGTTAACATAAGTAGTCCACGATTTAATATAGGAATAATAAGATTGAAAAAATTCTTTGATATAAATTATATTTTAAGGAGGTATAAATATTTTAAGTAAAAAATAGAGAAAAAAATTAATTTTGTGAAATTCATGATCAGTTAATATTAATAACTAATACTGATGGATAATGGGTCTCATTAAAAAGTGTTACTTAAAAATAAATAAAATTATAATAATGAATTTATTATGTATAAAATGAATATAGTGGTTTTTATTTTTAGTTCTTTAGATATGGTGATTTATACATTATAGATAAAATAAATTTGACTTGAATAATTTTCATTATTCGACTATATATTATTATTTATAAGTATTTATCATGAAAATACAATATACTTTGAGCTTGATACTATTGAATAATGGAAGAGAATAAAAACCATACTATCAATAATATTTATATATACTTGATAAGTACAAAATTTATATTATTTATCTGAATAAAATATTAATATATAAGATACATCAATGGAAGAATAGATGACTTTTAAAAGATCTGTTTCATAAAATATTGGTATGAATAAATAATAATATTAATATATTATTTATTGAGTTAAAATTATTCTATATAGTTACTCATTAAATTATAATTATAATAAAAAATTAAAATAGTTGTTATTATGAAGGATCTTGTTAATTAAATATTTAAAATATAGAAATGTAAATTTTTATTTCCAAAAACATATGACGTCTAATCGTTCCATTAATGATATACATTAATGAAAAATACCATCACATTAAAAATGTTAATTGCAGGGATGATGTAATGACTTTTGTTTTAGATATATGATGATGTTGATTTTGATACATATTAATGTATGATGATATTTGAAGACATAGATAATACATAAAAAAAATATATATAATCCTTTGTTAATAATTTAAAATGAATATTTTTTAATTTTTAATTTTTTTATTATCTTAAAAAAAATTCAAGAGACATTTTATCTTCCCAAAAGGTTTGAAGATGAATTTTTATTCCATAATGTTCTATAGAATTAAATTCAAAATTTTCTATAAGAGAAAATAATCCAAAAATGTTATTAGGAAAGAATTTGAGGATGTAGTTTGAAGACATTCCATCAAAAAATTAAAATTCATATTTATTAAAAAATTAATATTATTGATATGATTATTTTTTATTTTCAGTGTTTCAAAGAAACATTATGATAGTAAATGTACTATCTACAATACTTGTTGAGAGTTTTTAATGAGTTGTACAATTATGTACACTAATGAAATAAGTTTATAATTAGAAAGTGATTGAATTTAGAGAAACCATCATAATTTAAAAAAACTAAAAGATTGTTTTTATCAGTTTTAAAGAACTCATCGATGGGGATTTATTAACCAGTTTAAATAATTATAATGTATCTAAATTATTTTATTTATTTAAAGGCGCTATCATTATTATTAAACATGATTCCACTTAATATATTGAAAGATATGTTTTGTTTGATTTATATTAAGAATTCATGGAATACTGTTTTTACCTTGACTGAAAATATTTAAGTTACATGAGAAACACATATAATTATTTCTAGATGTTCGTTTCTTATTTACAAAAAATATAGTAGAATTATACATGAGTCAAATATAGCAACAAAATAAGTCACAAAAATCGCTCATAATAAAATATCTTATCCACAAAAATTGTTTTCATGATGTTATAATGCATTTTTTTAATATGAAAATTAACCAAAATTTAATAAAAATAGTTTTCATGCCTGATAACTTTTCAATGATTAATGTAATTTTCTATGAATATGATGATTTATCAAATAAGTTATTATGCCTATAAAATAACATAATATTAGATATTTTACATTGGTAAATTTAAATTATTTTAAAAATAATCCATTCTTACAGATAATAAATATTATGATTTTTTTTAATAATCAACATATGTTAAATATATTTATATGTTTCGAGTATTCTAATTTCTTTTAATATTGAAGGAATACAAGATTTGTTCCACACCAATATAGAATTATCCCATACCATATTCCCACAAATATTTGGATCATTCATAGATGATCATTATTAAAGGTTTTTTTCTAATTAATATTAATATTTTTTTATCAAATAAAAAAGAAGGAAACAATCCATGTACATTAAAAATTCGAAAAATATTTATTATTTGATTTACAAAATATTTTAATCAAATACTAATATTAGGATTTATGTGGATTGATTCAACTGATATTCAATATATTCCTTCCAAAATATAATTTAAATAAAGTTATGAATGAAAAAGGGTACGAGAGGAATAAATAATTCTCACTATGAAAATTATAAATAAATGAGTGTATTGATACCAATCCCTATAACATAGAGAGAAAATGATATTGAATATGGAATATATCTATGATGATGAAAACTAGTTATGTGGAAAAATATTTTATTTACTAATTAGAAATAGTTTTATTGAAGGACAAGAAAGAATATTATTCTTCATAATAAATTTATAAAGGATACACAAAAATACATCATTGGTGTTATATATTAGAAAACATATTGATCAATTAAGTACACATATAAATATATTCATACATGTGATGAAGAATAAACATAGTGGAGATGAAAAAGATCTTAATTATTTAGGCCAATCATTTTAGTGTGGAAATGTGAGGATAGATGCACTATATTGTGACTCAAGAGTTCAAATATGGTGTAACTTTATACTGATAGGAAAATGTATGTCCATAAATAGTTTCTTATTTATATTATTACTGCGAATATGTGATTTTGATTTATAATCCATCGTTATAAAGAGTTGTCCTTTATGTAAAAGCATTGTAAATACTCATGTGTTTTTTATATTCATCAACTGGTATCCATTCCATTAATGTTTGCGTAATTATTTGATTGGGAACTAAATCATATCTAGTTACATTTGTTTTTTAAAAGAATTAACTTATATAAGTAAATGGTGATTATTTATACAACATATCCCCATTTTAGTGATCTAACTAGACATAAAATATCAAATTCGTACCATATCATTAGCTCCAATTTAATTATCCATTGATTTATTGAGGATTGTTAATATAAAATTTAGTAATAGAATGGAAGGGTGTTCTGATGTTCTATGACATTTGTTTGTGGTATATGATTGTATCATACCTCATATTTAATGAATTTGTTGTTTTAAAAACTAAAATGTAGGTACAACCACTTATTGTAGAGGGAGATGATATTCCACTTTATGGAAATTGAGATATTGAGATTTATGGAAATGAACAATGAAAAATTCATTTCCAATTCAAAATAGGTGTAAAATGTCATGGGACATCCAATTGTAATAGAAGTCATGTAATAATTGAATATAATTTATGATTTAAACATAAGAGTCAAGGAATCAAAACTAAAAATAACAGATTTATGATTTTAATATATATAGATAGATGATGGTGATACAAATAGATCATATATTCCAGGTTCAATGAGGTTTTATTTAACATACATGTGTTTTGGGATATCATAGATGAATCCAAAATTATTAAAAACATGACGAGTTATTTCCTTATCATTTTGACCAAAAATTTGAATCACTAAAATAAAAAGAAATAAAAATAATATACAAATAATAAAATATACACATATCTAGTGAAATGTAAAATAATTTGGGATTCATGAAGGAAGGACCAATTTTTTTTCCTTTGTACTCCATGTGAAATGATAACATTAGGGAATGAGAAACTGTAAATTCATGTGAGTTGGATGATGGGGATGGTGAATACATCAATAAAATTAGTACTCTTCTATAAAAATAAAAATGAAGAGAAAAATAAATTAACAAAAAATTAGTAAACAATGTGATATAATTTTAATTAAATTGGTCATTTTTCAAAGGACTAACGACTGATAAAGATGATGAGTCAAAATTAGATTTTACTGAAAATATCTCATTTTAGTTTATATAATCTAAAAAAAGAGAAATAATGAAATTGATATTAAAATTATAGGTACTAAAATATCATAGTATCAAAAAAAGAAAATCATTTATTTGATGCAGGTCATAAGAATTAAAAATATTGGTGAACCTGATAATATTGTATGTGATTATGGAGGGATAATAGTTTTAGGGAAATATTTTCTTTCAACAAAAAATACACTTGTCAAAACACACTATAAAATTTCTCAAATATTTGATAATACAATAATCTATTTATGAGGTTAAATAATAATCATCTCAAGCTAGTTAAATGAGGTGGTCAAATAGGGAACTATAATATATTCCTAATATATGCAAAGTAAAATATGAAATTTCTAATATTGACATTGATAATTACAATAAAAATGTTATTTAAAACATGATTAAAAAAATCACTATTCCACATCAAATTAATATAAGAGAGTCCCAAGGATAAAAATACCGTTACAAAATTTTAGACTTGGTTTTTTGTACAACATCTAAAATATAAATATGGATAGATAAAGAATGAATTGTGTAAATATAAATTTCAAGGGTAATACTTGTGTTTTTGATGGAATGGGTTTAAAAAATATTTTTTATTTACTATTTCAGTTCTAATAGATCATATATCCACATGGGATATATAAGGCCCCAACCTTAAACCTTACTTAATCTTGAGTTATTACAAGATTACACATTGAGGATCTTTTCAAGTTTAGAGTTTTAGATAATTAGATCATAAAACTTGCATTACATTCCACATTTAAACAAAGTGGTTACATAATGATAGTATTCATTTTTCCCATCAATGGATCATATTTAAAATAAATCATGGATTCTTTCTTGACACTTTCTTGACACTATCATCATATCATGTACCTTTCCCTTAACCTGTGAAAAACATTTCAAAAAAAGACTTGGGATGAGCATAAAAAGCCCAGTATGGGTTATATATAAAAAATATGGAAAGGAGACATGAGTTCATATATTCATAAGAATTAAATCATACTTTACCCATAAAACATAATCATTTTAACATACCTCATAAAATCATGAATAAATCATAGAAATCATAAGACATAAAGGTAACTTGATGGATTAATAACATTCATACGTAGGGATTAACCCTCATGGTTATGTTTGGAATACCCATCACAGTATATTCCCTAAATCTCTTCGGAGAAACCATAACGTTTCACTCCTTCGTGTTACCCAATGCATTGGAGAGCTATATCGGGCTCACCCGCCCTTAGTTTATCACAGAACCACCCGTCCTCAAAATAATGCCCAAGAACCTCAACATAATTTTATCACATAAAACATGCATAAAGGAAACATAACATACCCACCATTCAATAACAAGTTATCAATACAACACATTGATATAAAAACATTATGAAAACCATTTTCAATACAAAAATAAAAGAAAAGTAAAATAGGGTATTTATTTTTCTTTTAAAAAAAGGTATGAGTTGTAGAAGAAGCCAAAACTCAAATAATTGTCTCGGCGGCGGAGAAGACGTTGTCGCCACATACGTACGACAAAAACATTCCCTTTTATATTTTAGTAAACACTACGTAAAAAAAATATTCCTTTTGAATAAACATAAAATTCAAAGGGGTTTATACACCATATAAAAGAAGGTTGAGTATAAAACAAAATAAGCCTCAATGAAAGGAGATTGAGACGAAGTCCCATACCTCGGGTCCGACTTGACCCGGCCGTTCTTTAATCTCCTGAATAATAAACATGAGTTAATTTCTACTTGTTTAAGAACCTTTTTCAAGTTCATTATTCCTTTTATATCTCTTATTTCCATGTCATGAACACTATGTAATTATTTAAGTTAATAACGGTCGTTTTAACGATCATTGTTACTTGAGTAAATAATATGCCCTTTATAATTACAAGTTGTTCATCTATCCATTATATCCAGAATAGTATTCCTGATTTATATATCATATATGTCATATATATCCATTAAATGCATGCATTTATAATATTACATAATCATTTAGAGGTAAGAAATGAAATGCACCGTTCATGGAGACGGTAAGCCGTACGTACGCATGAACGCTACTTTCATTTATATTTCATATTTTATAGAATGGAATCATAATTATATAAAGGTATATTAAACTTTCAGTATAATATCATATATAATATCGTTGTTCCATCATTTATACATCCCACATATGGTATTAAACGAATCAAATCACTTTGAGGGGCGGTAGTCTGCACTTCCTTAAATGAAGATATCACGTTTACCCATAATGGTAACCATAAATGTATGCCCAAAATGAAAAATACAGAATCTAAAGGAAAACATAAACATATTATATATCATATATAAATATATTGTCATCTTAATGGGCACCTTTGATGTTGTTAAAAGAATTTTGAACAATCATCGTTTCGGGAGGCATAAATTCACCATCCATAGAAACAGTAGTTTTTTTAACCATTAAATGTAGGTGTGTGTAAGTGTTGCTCGAATACTTCTTATAACAACATCCTAGTACATTTGAGATACTGGATTTGTTACAAAATAAATGAATAAAAAGAGTTTAGGGGGTTGGAGAAGCAAAATAAAACAAAAGGTCTCAAGTGAAAACATTACCTTAAAATCAGGTAACTCCCTTTGGTTTGAGCTCAAAGGCTTCCTTGGGAAGAATTATGCCAACAGTGAGGCTTCAAGGAGTAAGAGAGAGATGTGGAGAGACAAAATGGGTAGGGTTTTCCTGATCCAAAGGCTTTGGGAGTGTGGGTAAGGAGGTAGAGGTGGGGGACTTTTATAAGAGGAGAGGAGGGGCACTCTTGGAAAGTAAAGAAATGTTACTATATTTTCAAATGGGTTTCAGATTTTAATGGTCCTAATTTGATATAATTCGAGGCTAATGTGATAAGGGTTCGAACTATCCCAACCTAATAGGTTTTGGACATGTGTAGTTCTTAGAATTTACATTATCTTTCCATTTTATTTAAATCGTCAAATAATGAGGTCATCGCGACATCATTATGATGTCATACATAATTTAATTTATTTAATGTCTAAAAATTATAAAAAAAAACTATGATGTAGAAAATTTTTTATCATTCCAATGAATATTTATAGTCCAAATGATCATTTATGTAGACAAAATTAAAAAAAAAATTATTTAGGTGATACATTCTTTGTTACATTTAACATTCTATAAAAAATAAAAAGATAAAAAGTAACTTTCCAGAAAAGTGATTTCATGGGGCCCCCAAGTTTGGCACAAGGAATCCCATGGTCGGCCATGAGACAACCAGTATCCTTAAGACACATTTTGGTGTCAGTTTTGATTATTATGATATTATTTTATTATCCTTAACTACCCGATTACTCATTAATCAAGATAATTAAAGATAATTACCGTCGTTACTATTCATAATGTCCAAAAACAAAAGAGTCTTAATTACATAATTTGGACCTTCTGATTCCAAATATGTAATAAATTTTACCAAATTCCAAACTCATAAATTGCAATAATTGATTTAAAAATAATTCGCATTGTCAAAACAAATAGCGGGGTTTTTTGAAACAATATCTATGAACAGTTTGGAATTAGTTTATGCCCAATTCCAAAGTGAAATTAATCTTAATGACCACCATTGGATTAAATGGTAAAAATTATATTATAATTTAACTTTAAAACCAATTCAAAAGATAATCTAATCATATAAACAAATTAGATTAAAAAGCATTTTTGATGTAAAATGCAGTATTTTTCACTATTCATTAAAAATGAACATAGTCAGAAAAATACCAAAAATTCACACAAAGTAAATTTTGATGTCCCAATCATAAAGAATAAGTTTATTTTGACAAACATAGCTTATAAAATTGTCATTAGATAGATTTAAAAATGGTTTTCCATCAAAAGGTAGTAAAAAATATTTTAAGAATATTAGTGTATTCCATGCTTAAGATTGGATTTATTTTCATTTTAAGCCTCTAAAACACTATCTAATTCATTAATAGTCATAGATAAAAATATCTATGATTAATTACTTACTTAGGATGTTACATCCTTCCCCCCTTTAGAAGATTGCGTCCCTGCAATTTATTTACTTCTCGAATAAATGGGGGTACTTATCCCTCATTGCATTTTCAGATTCCCATGTTGCCTCTTCCATCATGTGGTTTTTCCACAAAACCTTTACCTGATTAATCACCTTATTTCATAACACTTGCTCCCTGTGGTCAAGAATCTGGACCGGTTGTTCCACATAAGATAGGTTCTCTTCTAGCTGAACTACCTCTGGACTCAAAACATGAGATGGATCTGGCATGTACATTCTCAACATCGATACATGAAAAACATTGTGTACCTGAGATAAACTCGGAGGTAAAGACACTCCGTAAACAACGGATCCAACTATCTCCATAATTTCATATGGTTCAATGAACCTTGGACTCAGCTTTCCTTTCTTACCAAATCACAACACACTTTTCCATGGGGATACTTTGAGAAAAACATGACCACCTACCTCAAAAGAGAGATCCTTCCTCCTATTTTCCGCATTACTCTTATTCCTACTCTGAGATGTTCTCATGTGTTCATGTATCAGCTGAACTTTTTCTACCAACTCTTCTACAAATTCTGGTCCCATCAACTTCCTTTCACCCACTTCATCCCAGAAAGCTGGAGTTCGACATCGCTTCCCATATAATGCCTGAAATGGTGCCATCTGTATACTGGAATGAAAACTGTTATTATATGAAAATTCATCCAAATAAATATGTTGGTCCCAACTTCCCTGATAATCCATCGAACAAGCTCGTAGAATATCCTCCATGGTCTGAATTCTTCGTTCGGACTGCCCATCTGATTGAGGATGAAAAGCAATACTAAAATTTAATTCAGTACCCAACGACTTCTGAAGGACTTTCCAAAAGTTATAAGTGAACCTGGGATCACGATTAGATACAATGGAAAGGGGAACTTAATGTAACCTGACTATCTCTTTAAGATACAAACGAGAAAGTTGATCTAGGGAAAAATTATCTCGTATAGCATGAAAATGAGCATATTTAGTCAAAAGATCAACAATAACGCAGATTGCATTATTACATCGAGATGTCTTCGGTAATCCCACAAAAAAGTCCATGGATATATTCTCCCATTTCCTCTATGGCACTGGTAAAGGCTGAAGCATCCCTTTCGGTAATTGGCGCTCTGATTTAATCTGTTGACATGTCAAACACTTCACAGTAAAATCAGCAATATCTATTTTCATTCCATCCCACCAGTAATACTCCCACAGATCTCTGTACATCTTAGTACTGCCAGGATGAACTGAAAACGGAGAACTATGAGCTTCACATAACAACTCTCTCTTAAACTATGAATCACAAGGCACACACAATATCTTACAAAATCTCAAAACTCAATCATTATCAATGTTGAATTCAGGAAAATTACCCTTCTGAACTAGCTCTACCTTTTTCTTCCACTCACTGTCCTGCTTCTGTGCGTGCTTGATTCTATCTGATAGAGTTGATCTCACTGATACTTGAAACAAAACAGAAGAACTTCATGCACCAACAACTTCTATGCCAAAGTTCATCAAATCCTTGACGAAAGGATCACGTTCCAAAGACAACATTTCTAATGAAGCATTACTTTTTCGACTCAAAGCATCATCAACTTTATTTTGTTTCCCGGATGGTAATGAATTGTACAATCATAATCCTTGATTAATTCTAGCCATCTCCTTTGTCTCATGTTTAACTCTTTATGAGTTAATATATACTTTAAACTTTTGTGAACAGTATATATTCCACACTTTACTCCATACAAATGATGCCTCCCGATTTTTAAAGCAAAAACAATAGTAGCTAATTCCAAATCATGTGTAGGGTAATTTACCTCATGAGTTTTCAACTGTCATGAAGCATAAGTAATTACCTGATCATTCTGCATTAGGACACAACCAAGTCCTTTCAATGAAGCATCACTGTATAAAACAAACTAACCATTCTTGGAAGGTAGTTCCAAAACTGGAGCATTCACCAATCTTCTTTTCAATTCCTGAAAATAATCATCCATTCTTTTTTCCAGATAAAATTAACACCCTTACGAGTTAGCTTAGTCATTGGACTAGATAACCGTGAAAAATTTCTAACAAACCTTCCGTAATAGCCTACCAAACCAAGGATGCTACAAATCTCAGTTACATTTGTGGGTCTTGGCTAGTCTTCCAGAACCATTATTTTTGCAGGATCAATAGTTATCCCATCTATAGAAACAATGTTACCAAGGAAAGAAATTTGTTCCAACCAAAACTCACACTTGCTGAATTTACCATACAATTTCTTTTCTTTTAAGGTTTGAAAAATAACCCTTAACATTATTTCATGCTCCTCTTTACTTTTAGAAAACACAAAAATATCATCAATGAAAACCACCACAAACTTATCCAAGAACTCATGGAAAATTCTATTCATTACGTCCATGAATACAACAGGTGCATTGATTATCCCAAAAGGCATTACTACAAATTCATAATGGCCATATCTTGTACGAAACGCAGTCTTCGGAACATCTGCTTCCTTTACCTTCAGCTGATGGTACCCCGATCTCAGGTCAATCTTTTAAAAATACTGAGCTCCCTGGAGCTGATCAAACAAAGCCTCGATATGAGGCCAAGGATATTTTTTCTTAATAGTGATATTATTCAAGGCCCTATAATCAATGCAAAGTCTCATTCAGCCATCTTTCTTTTTAACAAACAAGACAGGAGCACCCCATGGTGATGTGCTAGGTCGAATGAAACCTTTATCTAATAACTCATGCAATTATTTCTTTAACTCTAAAAGTTCAACATGAGCCATTCGATAAGGGGGTTTTGAAATTGCCTTAGCATCAGGAACTAAGTCAATAGTAAACTCAACTTCCCGATATGGTATTATTCCAAGAAACTCATCAAGAAATACATCAGGATACTCATTTACCACAGGCACATCATTAATATGAAGAGTTCCTTTATTTTCAACGATGTGTGGAAGGTAACATTCATTTCCATATTTTAGAAGTTTCCCGGCCTCTTGATATGTTATCAACAGTAAGGGTTCATTCTTGTACACAAACTGAATGTCTTTCTGAAAAGAATCTTCTATAGCTCTACAAACAATCTTAGCATGGTAAATAGAGAGAGAATCCATACCCAGGATAACATCAAACTCTACTAGAGGTAGAATAATAAGGTTTTCAAGTAGGTTCTTTCCACAGATCAGGATAGGAAGATTCTTATAAATTATTTTTGCCTCAACATTTCCCCCGGGTGTTTTTACTACAAGTTCAGGAGTCATTTCTTGAGATGGTATTCTCATTTTACTAGAAAAGGTTTTAGAGATGAAAGAATGTGTAGACCCCGAATGAAACAACACACTAGAATAATCTAAAAAAAAGGTACCTAATACAACTTCATTTGATGGCCCGACATCTGCTGAAGTAGTTGCAAAGGATTTCACCACCCATTTCTGCTTGTAGTCTAACTGCTTCCCATCACTCAAGCTCTTTTTCGGACAATCGTTTGCATAGTGACCCATCTCATTGCACTTAAAACATTTCACTAACTGTAAATCAAATTTGGTCTAACCTTCACCTTGATCTTTTTCAGTGCAATCACGAGCCTTATGTCCCATCATACCACATCGGTAGCACTTTCCAGAATTCAGAAGACATTCCCCATCATGCCTTTTTCCACATTTGTCACAAACTTGAAACTTAGTTTTCTTACCATCATACTTTTTGAATAATTATTACCATTCTCCTGCCACCTCAGTTACTTCTTCTGTTGGTTGTTATAGAACACTTGATCATCGGTAGACTCTATTTCCACCTTCTTAGCACATCGAACAAGCTTTTCATAACTTTTAAACTCAAGAGAAGCTAATTCCCTTTGATATTTTGGCATTAATCCTGAGTAAAAATGATTGATTTTACTATCAAGGTCTCGGAAAAAATATGGAGCATACGTTGCCAATCGAGTGAACCTTTCTTCATAGGCAGCCACTGAGTCTTCCTCTTGCCTCAATTCCTTAAATTCCTTTTCCATCCTAAGTCGAACAGCCTTAGGAAAATACTTCTCATGAAACATTCATTTGAATTCATCCCTGTCAAGAGCATCAATCTCATCAGCATCCCTGATATTTTTAACCATAGACCACCACTGATCTGCCTCACCCTTCAAATAGTAATAGCAAGACTAACCTTTTGATTGTCTGAACACCCCATGACATCTAAAATCTTCTCGAGTGCTTTAATACAACCTTCAGTTAACACAGGGTCAGATGATCCTCTGAATGATGGGGATGTTGCCTCATGAAATGTTCCACCACTGACATGTTCCTCTGCGGTTGATCTGGTTGATCTCGTGCATGGATACCACCAACATTTATCGCTTGAGTAAACTACGCTATTACTGAAACAAACTGTTCAGCTCCAATTCTGACCATCTCAGGATGCTGATTCGGAAGGTAATTTCCTTCTACATGCCTTCGTAGCACTGATTCCCTGTTTCCTCTGCGGAAAACCATTCTGAACAAACATGTCTTAGATGAAGCAACATGGTAATCTTTAAATGATATATCATTTCAATTTGACCATAAAAAATATTTTGGGATAATCATTTAAAATAATTCTAACTCCTAAAGTTATCTAACCCGACCCCTGATACCAACTATAAGGCCCCAGACTTAAACCTTACTTAATCTTGTGTTATTACAATATTACACATTGAGGATCTTTTCAGGTTTATAGTTTTAGAGAATTAGTTCATAAAACATGCATTACATTCCACATTTAAACAAACTGGTTACATAAAGATAGTATTCATTTTTTCCCATCAATGGAACAAATTTAAAATAAAACATGGATTCTCTCTTGACACTTCCTTGACACTATCATCATAGCATGTACCTTTCCCTTGACCTGTGAAAAACATTTCAAAAAAAGACGTGGGATGAACATAAAAAGCTCAGTATGGGTTATATAAAAAAATATGGAAAGGAGACATGAGTTTATATATACATAAGAATGAAATCATACTTTACCCATAAAACATAAGTACTTTAACATACCTCATAAAATCATGAATAAATCATAGAAATCATAAGACATAAAGGTAACTTGAGGCATTCATAACATTCTTACGTAGGGAGTAACCCTCTTGGTTACGTTTGGAATACCCATCATAGTATATTCCCTATATCTATTCGGAGAAACCTTAACGTTTCACTCCTTCACGTTACCCAATGCATTGGAGAGCTATATCGATCTCACCCACCCTTAGTTTATCACAGAACAACTCGTCTTCATAATAATGCCCTTGAACCTCAACATAATCGTATCACATAAAACATGCATAAAGGAAACATGACATACCAACCTTTCAATCACAAGATATCAATAAAACACATTGATATAAAAAAAATATGAAAACCATTTTCAATACCAAAATAAAATAAAAGTAAAACAGGGTATTTATTTTTCTGTTAAAAAGAAGGTATGGCTTGTAGAGGAAGCCGAAACTCAAATAATGGTCACGGGGGCGGAGAAGTCGTTGTCGCCGCATACGTACGACAAAAACATTCCCTTTTTTCGTTTAGTAAACGCTTCGTATAAAAAATATTCCTTTTTAATAAACATAAAAGTCAAAAGGGTTTATACACCGTATAAAATATGGTTGAGTATAAAACAAAATATTCCTCACCGAAAGGAGATTGAGACGAAGTCTCATACCTCGGGTCGGACTTGACTCGGTCGTTCTTTAATCTCCTGAATAATAAACTTGATTTAATTTATACTTGTTTAAGAACCTTTTTCAAGTTCATTATTCCTTTTATATCACTTATTTCAATGTCATGAACACTATGTAATTATTTAAGTTAATAACGGTCATTTAACGATAATTGGTACTTGAGTCAAAAATAATCCATTTATAATTACAAGTTGTTCATGTATCAATTATATCCAGAATTTTATTTATGATGTAGATATCATATATGTCATATATATCCAGTAAAATCATGCATTTATAATATTACAAAATCATTTAGAGGTAAGAAATTAAATGCACTGTTAATGGAGATGGTAAGTCGTACGTACGCATGAAAGCTACTTTCATTTCTATTTCATATTTTATAGAATGGAATCATAATGATATAAAGGTATATAATAATTCCAGTATAATATCATATATAATATCATAGTTCCATCCTTTATACGTTCCACATATGGTATTTAACGAATCAAATCACTTTGAGGGGGCGGTAGTCCGCACTTCCTTAAATGAAGATATCACGTTTACCCATAATGGGAACCATAAAGGTATGCCCAAAATGAAAAATAAAGAAGCTTAAAGAAAACATAAACATATTATATATCATATATAAATATATTTTTGTATTAATGGCCACCTTTGAAGGTGTTAATAGAATGTTGAACAATCATCGATTTGGGAGGCATAAATTCACCATACACGGAAACAGTATGTCCTTTAACCATTAGACGTAGGTGTGTGTAAGTGTTGCTTGAATCCATCTTATAACAACATTATAGTATATTTAATATACTGGAGTTATTACAAACTAAATGAATAAAAAGAGTTTAGGGGGTTGGAGAAGCAAAATAAAACAAAAGGACTCAAGTGAAGACATTACCTTAAAATCGGGTAACTCCCTTTGGTTTGAGCTCAAAGGATTCTTTTGGAAGACTTCTGCCCAATGTGAGGCTTCAAGGAGTAATATAGGGATGTGGAGAGACAAAATGGGCATGGGTTGGCGGAGCCAAAGGCTTTGGGAGTGTGGGTAGGGAGGTAGAGGTGGGGGCCTTTTATAAGAGGAGAGGAGGGGCACTCTTGGAAAGTAAAGAAATGTTACTTTATTTTCAACTGGGTTTCGGATTTTGAAGGTCCCACATTGATATAATTCGAGGCTAAGGTGATAAGGGTTCGAAATATACCCACCCAATAGGTTTTCGACATTTTTAGGTCTTAGATTTTACATTATCTTTCCATTTTATTTAAATCGTCAAATAATGAGGTCATCGATGCATCATTATGATGTCATAAATAATTTAATTTATTTAATGTCTAGAAATTATAAATAAATACCATGATGTAGAAAATATTTTTAGATTTCCAATGAGTAATTATAGTCCAAAAGAATATTTATTTAGACAAAAATAAAAATATTTTACTAAGGTGATACATTCTTTGTTAAATTTAACATTCATTAAAAAGTAAAAAAGATAACAAGTCACTTTCTCACAAAAGTGATTTCATGGGGCCCCCAAGTTTGGCACAAGGCATCCCATGGTCAGCCATGAGACAACCGGTAGCCTTAGGACACATGTTGGTGTCATTTTTTATTATTATGATATTACTTTATTATCCTTAACTACCCGATTACTCATTAATGAAGATAATTAATGATAATTACCGTCGTTACTATTCATAATGTCCAAAAACAAAAGAGTCTTAATTACATAATTTGGACCTTCTGATTATAAAATATGTAATACAATTTACCAAATTCCAAACACATAAATTTCAATAATTGATTTAAAAATAATTCTCGTTGTCAAAACAAATAGCGGGTTTTTTTGAAACAATATCTATGAAAAGTTTGGCATTAGTTTATGCCCAATTACAATGTGAAATTAATCCTAATGACCACCATTGGATTAAACGGTAAAAATATATTATAATTTAACTTAAAAAAAATTCAAAAGATAATCTAATCATATAAATAAATTAGGTTAAAAAAAGCTTTGATGTAAAATGCAGTATTTTTCACTATTCATTAAAAAATGAACATTGTCAGAAAAATACAAAACATTCAAACAAAGTAAATGTTTATTTCTCAATAATAAATAATAAGTTTATTTTGACAAACATAGCTTATAAAATTGTCAAAATATAGATTTAAAAATGATTTGCCATCAAAAGACAGTAAAATAATCTTTTAAGAATATTAGTGTATTCCATGCTTAAGATTGGATTTATGTTCATTTTAAGCCTCTAAAACACTGTCTATTTCATTAATATACATAGATAAAAATATCTATTATTCATTAATTTCTTGGGATGTTACAGGATATTAGGTAATAATTTTTGAAACTATTCATAGAGTAAATAAAGTGGATTTAAAAATTAATTAAAATTTTCATCCAAATTATTTTCTTTATATAGAAGTAATGTATAAAACATGAATGGATGAAGGAATAAAATATAGGTCATTAATAGTTAGATTTTATGGAGAGTATCGTATCATGTAAATGAAAAAAATTTAATCATTAATATATGAAAACGTATGAAATTTTAAGGATTATAAGAGATCATGTGAGAAACCCCTGAATGGAAAGCTAGTTAAAAATATTTATTTGACATTTCAGATACTTTTTTCAAATAACTAATGAAACTGAGAATTAAAATATAAGCTATAGTTATAATGTAAAACATAAGTTTTCAAAAGAATAGATAAAATAATATTCTAATTCATATACAAGATATGATATAAAAATTAAATAGAAGTTCGAAGAAAGATTAGGAATTTTTCAAAATACTATATGAATATTCTTCCAGGTTATGAATATGTTTTGAGAAAGATAGTTCATACATAATGAAATTATATTTTCTTTATTTATGTTGTAACTACAATATTTTCTCATATATGAGGAAATATCATGGAAATTATATGAGGGTGAAATTAAATTAGGATGTTAAAAAAATAAAATGTTTTGAGTTTGGACATAAATGGATTATAAAGATGAAAGAAAACACTCTTCCTTAGTTTTACATAGGAAGGGTAAAATTTCATTTTATATTTTGTATTATGAAAAAAAATTTCTAGATATTAATTTATTTTAAAATAACAATATGTTTTATAAACCATAGAAAACAAATAATATATTTTGAAGGGATTATTCTAACTATAATGATTGGGAACCAGTAAATGCACCCATTGAGAGGGAAAATGATAAGATATTTCCATAATATAGTATATAATGAAATTATTTATAGAAGTATATAATTTTAGAAATATGTTTTATAATAAACATCATAATCCTTGTATTATTTTTTATAAAAATTATCTACATAAAGCGAGAGAGTCAGTTGATCAGACTATAAGAATATGGGAATTTTTTTGACAAACACATGATTTTATATTGGTCTCTTTGGATATGTTCATATTATATTAATTTCAATATAAATTAGCAGCTTATCTTTCTCTAGAATTTTATATTATAGAAAACCTAATTTGATACAAAAAATTAGCTATTTTTTGGAAAAACATATCATCTATGTAAAATATCAGTTATTTTCTACAGAAGTATATCCCATATAGTCTTAGTAATGATAAATTAAAGACCCCTATCTAATTATTTTTGTTATACAATCATTTAATAAACAAGTGAATAAAGGGTTATTATTCTTATTTGATGAGGGAGAAGACTAAATTTGAAATTGAGAATAACTATAGATGAGTCTTCAATATTCCATTTTTTATTATCAAGAGGGAATAAATTAATGATATAGATAAGGAAAAAATTTAATTGGAATGTTCGAAAAAGCATTGTTAGAAAATCAAAATGGGGAGATTTTTATTCCAAAATTGATTAATATGGTATTTATTTTCAGTATGGTATATTAGAAGTTTATTTAAGGATTTTAGTATAAGGATTAATTAATAAAATATTACATGAAATGAAATTTTAGGATAAATAATTAATTAAAAATATTGAATAATTGAATATTAATGTCTAAAAAAATCAACATATTTATTATAAAAATTAATTTTTTAATATTTTTGATGTGATAATAGTTGGAGTGTATTCTAAAACATGAGTTGGTAATGAGTAGATAAACATAAAAATATTGAAGTTTAAAAAAAATACCATGATGTTTCTTCTATGATTTTCATAGACTAAATATTATATTCAATTATGAGGATCTTGAATTTGGAAAATATATATGAAAGTCGAGATAGTTTCCACATTTTATGATGAAGATTCCACATTATAGTACCTTGTACTCTTTCATAAATCAATGGAGGCTAATTCAATATATTTCATGGGAATTGTATGAAATAATATAAGATATTATATGAATATGAAACAAATAACAAGAATATTTATGATATTAATAATTATAATATAATTATAAATTAAAATAATTTTTAATAAGGTAATGAAATTCATATTTCTCATTGTCAATTTAAAAATAATTTAAAATAATGGAATAAAATTGATATATTTGGGAAATAAATATTTAAATAAATAAATATAATATTCATGATATTATTCGTGAAATATAAAATATAGGATTAAAATAATAATGAAAAGGCCATGAGAGATCTCTACAATTTTTAGTGTGATAATTATAAAGAACCATTAGGCCATATATACAACACTACATTGAATATAGGAGAGGAAATCAATTCTGAAAGACATATAATATTTATAAGGCCTTATTTGTACTTCAATATTTATTTTACTAATTACAATTAGTTCATGTGATGGATAGGAATGATGAGGATGCTAGATATTAATGGTTCAAGGATGAAAATGACATAACGACTTGAAGGAGTAAATTGGTGAATGGATGAATTAAAAAAATAATGGAGGAATAATATGATTACAAGTGTTTCAAATGAATCCCTTTGTGAAGGATTAATGTCATTATTTTTTTGTTGGGGTATTTTAAATATGAAGATTCACTTGTGTATCATAGGATATAAAATAGAATGTTACTCTGTTTTGATTAGACTCTGACAAATATTGGTGTCTAAATCCATGAATTATGCTTCTACCCTATCCTTTAAATTATTATGTGTTTATGATTAAATAGTATATACCATAAAGTGATTTTTATATTCATTTATCTTCATGAAAGTTAATATTATTAAATATGTAATTTAAGAATGTATTTTGATTTTAATTAGTCATAGGGTATACGTTAAAATGCTTTAATTTATAAAAATAGAATCATATCAGCAATTTAACCCACCCCATAATGATATAATTGGACATTATAACTATAATAAATTGAATTTTAAATTAATAGAATATAAATAGATCATAATTGATATAATTAGAACCTTATAATTCGGTCATATTTTAGGTATTAATGTCTTAAGTGTAAAATGAATAATAATTTTTTAGAGATATATATATATATGAATTATAATTTATTTAAAATAATCCTGGAAATAAAGTATTATGAATATATTCCATTATTTACAAGAATTATGGGTTTAAATGTATATTTATTGTACATTCATTCGATATAAGTATTACAATGTTTCATGATTGAATAACTATAGAAAAATAAATTTAATGTTAAAAATAATTCCATTATTTCACATGTAAAGATTTTTTATATCAATATATAATATATGTGGTTAACATAATATACAAAATTTTAACATCAAAACATTGTTTAATTTTCATTCTAGGTATAAATTTTATTCTATCATATCGTTTAAAAACAATTGGTCTTTATCAAATTTGTTGAGTTAGAATAATTTATCATTTTTCATGTCTCATTAGAATACATAAAATATTTGATATATAAATTTAAAAATTGGAATTATTTATAAATATGATATTGTTGAATATGTTTTTCTGCAGATAAATTTTCTTAACATTGATTAAAATGTATAATGTGTAGATTTAATATCTAATACATTTTTATAATGAATTTTATTTCTTAAATGTGTGAATGAAAAATGTCTATTAAATCTCAAGGATAATGTGTCCTCATATGTTACACATAGGGATTTGAAAATATGGATTCGTTTTGGTATATAATGTTAGTACAAAAATCAATGAATATTCTAATGAATTCATATTCATAAGAGTAAATATTTCTATCCATAAATATTTCATGTGGGTTTTATTAATATGATACAAATTATGAAACATAGAATTAATTATTTAAAAAGAATATAAATTATTATTTTAATTAGGAGATAAAAATATTTAGTACCACATTGCTATTTTCTGATATTGTGATATTCTATTGAGTGGTGTATATGTGTTTTATTATGTAAAAAGTAGCAGTGTGGGATGTATTATTTCACATTTCGTTTCCCCATGTTCTTCAGTCAATGAAATATAGTATAATATTTACCAAACACCATTATATTGAATATTTAAGTAAAATGATTTCTAGTTTTATTAATCCTTAAAATGTTCAGTAATTTAGTGTAAATGGATTAAAAATGTGTTAGTTTATAAATTATTTATCGTTTAGTCACAAAATTTTAATATAATATGGAATACCTAATTAATTTGATTATCCACATTGAATAAAATAATAATATGTACACTGGATTTAAATAACCTATATAAATTGTGGAATAATCAAAGAGAACCCATGAGGATAAATCCCACTATTTATAAAATAATGGCTTTATCATGTTATTAAAAAGAGATATATCATATTATTCAAAAATAGTGTACATATATTCAATTAATATCCAAGAAATTAGATATTCAATTAATATGTTCTATGTGAAAGCTTCCTTTAACAAATAAGATAAATATGTTGAAAAAATATAAAAACATATTTCATTCTGATTCTTCATTTTTTATCAATTTCTCCACAATCTTCTCCATGTGTTCTTGTTTTTTATCAATGTGTTTATACTCATTTTATAACCCTTAACGCCTTCATATTACAACAATAACGGAACATAAGAGAATAACATTTATTATATAATCTGAAAAATATTTGTTTTAAAATACAGATAATATAATATAGTCCATCAGAGATAATGTAAAGTTGCAATCTAATTAAATTATTTATTATTTATAATCAATTAATAAATTAAAATTACAAAATTATTTCAGTTTTTTATTAACATTCAAGAAAAATACATTCCTTATACTCATCATTGTTAAAAAACTCTTCATTTTTAATAAATCTAGAATACACATTCATAAATCAACAGAAAATATCATCCATCTATTTTAGCCTCCATAAAAAATAATTTCATATTAGAAGATTAATTTTTTATAAAAAAATTATTTAAATAAAAAATTTCCAAATAAAATAATATTGATCTCGATTTCTTCAATTTATTTTACAATAAATAAAAAAATAATCATCTATTAATAAATGTTAGAATACTCTATATGGGGTATAAGTGTTATCAATAATACATTCAAGTTTATCCAACACAATATCTCTATAAAAATAAAATATTATCATCCCATATAAATATATTATTTTTATATGTAGAACATTGAAAAATCTCATTCAAGTATTCAAAACACACCCTATACACATTCTTCAAAAACATGTTAATTTTTTGACCACATATATTACCTCAGCATTATATCTTATACATCCATTTCAATTTTATCATTTTAAATTATTTATAAACTATTAATTTAATTTTGATTTATCTCATTATATATATTTTAAAATAATAATTTGGTAATGATTATTCTTGCGATGAGAGTTACATTCTTATGCCTTATGGGAATATACACTTTACACCCATCATAACAAAAATATTTTTTAATATATTTTTTAGGATATATCTTATAAACACATATTATATGTTCTCCTGAGTAGATAAAATAAATTTAATTTTTTAAAATGAATCTCTATATTTTATTTTGTTCAATTTAATTTTATTGAATTTTTCATTGATGAAAATACTAACCCATATGCATTAAAATATTGATATGACATTTGTTATCACAAATAATTAATGTTGTATTCTTTACCTTAACCATAATATTTCGAAATGATTCATTATCTATATTTGATGAGTTATATAATCTGAAAATATAACATATTTAACTTATTTCATACTAAATTTCAATGTATATGTTTTATTTCTATACTATAAAAGCTTCATATTTCTAATGACAAAGGATGTACCTAAGGATTAATTTTTATAATTAATATTATCATACTAATCAAAATGAAAATATCCAAACATATTTATATCCCTTCTATTATTATAAAAATATGTACATTTTTCATTAAAAAATATTATCTTTTTCAAGATAACAATTGATTATTTTGTTTTACTTTGAAACATATTAAAATAGTATCATTA
The DNA here is from genome assembly GCA_963277665.1 of Viscum album. Lineage (NCBI taxonomy): Eukaryota > Viridiplantae > Streptophyta > Magnoliopsida > Santalales > Viscaceae > Viscum > Viscum album. The sequence goes on along the minus strand of OY728158.1, from coordinate 1,156,425,557 downwards.
TTTATTATATCCATCAATGAATACATAATTTATTAGAAATTTCATTCGTGGGTTGACTATTTTTTAATCCATTTTTTCACATATCATTATAATGCATGATTCTAAAATAAAGTGGAGTTAAAATAATTTATAACTCATTCCCATTAAAATCCATCAGTAGTTATATGTATTAATTATTTTGGAATAATCAAATTAATCTGATACATTGAGTAATTTCAATTACTAAGAAATAATTCATTTCAAGATGCATTTAAATTTCAAACATTTTAATTAGTTGAAAAAATTCTATTTAAACAACATCCACCTTTTGCGAAAAATAGTATAATCTATAGAGATAAAAAAAATAAAAATAGTTTTTATATTGACTAGTTTCATAGCATGTGGTCTACTCAACCTTAATGAGATTTTTTAATAGTCAAAAGGTTAAATTCTTGACATAAAAAAGCACTAAGATAATGATTCCAAAAATACAATTCCTTTTCAATCTTATAATTACTTTTATCATCACCACTAAGAGAAAATCCATTAGTTTGTTTAAATATTTTTTTCAATCATATAATTAATGACTGATAACTTAACATCATTTTGAAATACATTTTAATAAATTTTATGTAATAAAAAAATGTAATTTTTTATTGTTTCGAACATTTTCATTAATAAGAATTATCATTTAATTGAATTCCATTGTTATATGAATTTAAATTTCTAGAATTGATCACTTCATTAGAGGATAATTTACCCACTTAATTTATATTATATTTTAGGATAAGAATTGTTCCAATTATATTATGATTTTAATGATTTGTAGGGAACATTTAAATATCAAGTTTCTAAATTTGTTCCATCTTCACATTGATAAAACCAACTCAATATTTATAATTAGTTCATTTATTAAAAAATTTGGTTTTCCACGGGAACAAATAATGCATGAGAGATTATCATGAATATTATTCTACATTATACTTAAACTTCAATATCTCAATAGACTATATTAGTCCTGAATATTTTTCCCAAATGATTAATATGATTAAATGAGTCACTATAATTAAATATTAATGGATTAATCTTCATATTTAAAATTATTATTATATATCTATTTTTATTGTTTTAGATATACTTTTTATTCAACTATGAAATTTGGCACAATACTGATTAAGATTTCCACTTTTCATAATTCCTATCCCCACTAAAGGAATTTTGAATTAAATTTACTTAATTAATATTCACAATCCTTCAGTGATACATTTATAATTTTTATTACTACATAAAAAATATACATATTTCAATATAATAATTCTAACTTCTTGATTATCAAAATTCCCATGATTTATACAATTAATTTTTATAATTTATAGGTTCACAAACACCTATCAAATATTTCAAACATTAAAATTTCATTTAGAAAATCAATTGGGGGTGTATATTATAATATGTATAAAATTTATAATTATTTATATTATGAAAATATATTAACTATACATCCAACCAAATGAAAATCAAAATATACACTCCATACAACATTAAAACATAATTTCATCATTATATGAAACTTTAAATTTTGAAATAAAATATAATTTATAGTATAAAAACACTATGAAAATGGAATATCTCAGGATTTTTATGTGTGAATAAAAATATTAACCTTGTATACATTCCAAAATTTCCCATATTATTTTTCCAAAATGAACACCAAATGTTTTTTAATGTCCATTAAAATGTTTGAATAGTTTAATTGCATAAATTATTTGTTCCATAGATAGATTGTTATAAAATCATAATAAGATCAATTTAAAAGGAAAATATTTTTATCCATAATTAGAATTTATACCCTCAGTGAAAACATTTCATAAAAATATAGTATAAAGGATTAATGGTTTGAATTTTCACTATTTCGAAAGAATTTTTTATAATTTTATTAGTTTATTGTTTTTTAAATATTTGTGTTTTTTTAGTTTATTCATTAAACATGATGAATAATATTTATTTTTCTAGTATGTATAATCCTTCCATTATATTAAAAAAATATAAAAGAATAATTTTTTATTTACATGAAATATTTTTATATCCCACGTTATTTTTTTCACTTAATAATTGATATTTTTTCTATACCATTCCTGACTAAAATAAATTTATTATCCATTATTTCATTTAAAATATTGATTTATTTACATAATAAAATTTTTGTGAAACACTCAAGATATACTATTTTCTATCTATTTACATGAAAATCATATTTTGGGGATATAAAAATACATATGAACTTCTGAGGTAAATTTTCATGATATTTCAATGATTCATTTAGTGCGTACTCCATTACTAGTCCATATGATTCTACTTTCACTAATACATAAAAAATTGATGATATATTATTAATATTTATATAATATTAAAATACCTTATGAAAATATTAATATATATAATCTAGACAATGACATCTGCCACACCATTCCTATATCAATTAAAACATTCAATTCAATAAAAATTTTGGTTGTATAAATCATAGTTTAACGGTTAACATTTTTTAATGTGTTTCATTACAATAATCAAAGAGTATTTATTTGATGATACATAATATAAATTATAATAAACATATATTTTATAATGAATAAATGTCTTACTAATATTTAAAATCATTATAATTTTAATATTATGTGCACTCTATTGATTATAAATTAATATAAAAACTATAGAAAATTATAATATTAATCAAATTTAAAATATTTATGTTATCCAAATTTTAAAAATATATATATTACAATATTCCTAATTTTTTTTTACTTTTTATAAAAACATTATGGGACTATAATTTTGATTTAACTAATCAACCTTCTTTATTATTTTTTTCTATGAAAAGAATCATAACAAATATTATAATTATACCAATTTACATGTTTTATTAAATAATTGAAATTGTTTGGAAGACTTCTATAAATATTTATAGAATTATCATTTCACATGTAAAATTCAATTAAATTTTATATATACATTTAAAAATAATATATTAATTTCATTATATTATTTTTATCATTAAAAAATACAATTTAAATGTTTATTATTTATTAATAAATTAATATATAATTTATTACACGTCCATTAGTAATCATTTTCCTTTCAATGTGTAACATATGAAATTCCAAAATCATATCTAATGAATTAAATACATTTAATTAAAAATAACTTCTTATATTTTATTTAAATTCCTAGCCACATTTGATTAATTTCAAAATAATAAAATCATTATCAATCACTTTTTTTAATAAAATGTTCTTGTTTTGGTTTCAAATGATTCATAAAATTAACATATATCATCAATTTTCACATTATATATCTTAAAAATAAAATTTATTATATTCATGTTTGAATAAAACTTATATTATCCTTTTTAAGAAAAATTATCTAATCAAATTTAATTTCCAGTATAAAATATTTTTTATGGAATATTAATTATCATTTTATAGATTTTTTTTCATTAATTATAATAACATAAATGGATCAATTTTACAGTACATTTCCTATAAAACTACAATTTTTTATACTTTTTATAATGTTACAATATAATTATTAAAAATTATTTTATATTTTATGCTATTTTAAGTAAAAATATCAGTCTTCCTCATTTTAATTTTTAAATTTTAAATTACATTATATTTTAAAATATATTTATAAATAACATATTATCCTTTTATTTCCTATTGATTATTTACTTATTACAAAGTATTCAAATTCACTATGTAGTTAATCAAGATAAAATGTTTATAAATAATGTTCTCTATGAAAAGATGTTTTAAAAAAATACATCTAAAAGAAATTAGAGTTAATTTATCAAAATAATAAATTATTCAACTGTATTGCCTAATAATTTATTTAACTTTGTGAATAACACCCAAATCATTCTATTTTACAATGATTTGATATTATAAAATGTTCGTTAAAAAAATAATCTTCCACATCATTGAATTTATTATAAACCATCGATATATTATTTGTTATTTTTAAGAAGTTTTTGATCTTATAAATGTATTTTCATTTTTACATAAACATGAAGGTATGCTAATATTAACAACACATTCATTATGATCAATATTTTTATAAATATGTGTAATTATTTACCTATCCACCATTTTCCCATATCTTGTAGTGAAAATATATTGAAATAAAAATCTAATAACAAAAGTATAACATCATTCACTAATTATAAATGTTATATTGACAGTATACTGTATCCATAGTCTATTTAGTGTAGAGGGAATTGATGATTCGTTTTATTCCTAAATGGGTCGTGGTTGATTCTATATTACATCTGGAGTGTATATGAGGCAAGGGCATGGGGATACATCATGTATATATAAATGGTATACAATATTCATGGGAGAAATAAATGGATTGAGATGTAAATTTTAGTCGGAGGATTTGAATTCAAAACATTATGATGTAGCCTCACCTACACACATATATTTTTTTGATAACCATTTCGGATCTAAAATTGTTAATGGGGATGACTTATTATGTAGTTAAAAATTTGAATCTATAAATTATTTAAAACTTTATAAATTATCTTGTATTCTCCAATCCCTTACAAAACCGAGGAATCACAATGCCACATTCAAAAAATTCCCATACCTCATTGATTTTATTTATCCCCAATCAATAAATATTAGTTCACTATGACTGATGGTGAGTTTCTTCATCTATATTGGACATAATCTCTCATAATATCTCTCTAAATATTTTGGATACTTTTATCCATAATGTTACATTTTATTTTTATTGATTTTGATAATGGATTCCCTAGTGGGATGAATTCTAGGATTATCAATTTCTTATAGAAAAATGTTATCAATTATTTACGGTTTATTTTACATTTATCTATGTATATCATTGATCATACTACCACAAGGTAGAAGAGTCATAGAAATTTATTTATTTTTTGAATGTGTGATATTATCATGTTTTGGATTCATTTTATAATGAAAAAATTGTGCTTAACGATGATACTTTTTATTAAAAACATTTAATTGGAAGGTTATTTCCATCAAATATGGTGATACTATGTTGATAATTCCTGTTAATATTTTTTATAGTGTTTTATCCATTTGTAATGATTCTAGTTATTTAAAAGTATGTTTAATAAACATGAATACGGTAATAAAAATGAAATTCTAATAATTATTATGTGAATAATGAAAGAGGATTATGATATGAATTATATCGTTTTGGAATGTGATATGCATGAAAAATGTAATTAACATATGTTTATTTTTGTTTGTAATAGATTATATGGTGATGAATGTTGGTTTCTTATTAGTATAATGTATTCATAATTACTCAGTAAATTAAAGATGTTAATCATAAGAGATTTTTCTATATTTAATTTCATTAGGATTATAGAAGTCAAAACATTTACTATATTATGATGATAATTATTTCATTATTATCTGTTTGTATGGAATTTATTTTTCTTATTTTAATTAAGCGGATTCATAATAATTAATTCGTAGAGTGACCAAATTCATCCGGTAGTTATCCTATACACTACAAATACATCTTACTTGTGGTTTTATAAGGAATGGTGGATGTATTATAAGTATATTTATTAGTAAATAAATTAATAATGAACTCACGGGGTGGTTGTTAGAGTTTGAAATGTTAAATTAAAAACATTAGATGGTAGGTATGAATACACTTAAATGTTTGGGATAGAAATTTTTAAATTAAAATATTAATATGAAATAATTTTTTCTTGTTATGAATGAAATTTATTATACTATAATTTTTATAAGTTTTACATATTAATGAATAATAATTTCTATATTAATTAAGAAAAATGGTTAGTAATTATAAATAATAATAGTTGTGTGCATTTTTGAAGTTGTATTCATTAACATTATCATTGGTAGCTGGGTGTCATGATAGATTATTCATATTGGTGAGTCTAATACAATGTAATTTCCCATAGTTTTTTTTTGATATCCATTAATTTATTTTTATGATTTAATAAAGAATAGCATCAGGGTATGGTGGGTGGATGTTACTCAAATTTGTTTGCATCTATGTGATTCCTTAAATATTTTTTTACATTGGTAACCCAGAGATAAATTATATTATGAATCAATAACTATATTAAATAAAATTTAATTTAAATATTAAAATATATTTTTAAAGCCTATGATGAATATAAAAAATATATAAATATTTTATTATATTATTATAATAGTATCTATACGATATTAATGTATAAATTTTGTCGATGATCTTAAAATTTTCTGTGATCGTGAATAAATAATTTATTCCTTATTCACATTATGTTACTCTATAAAGTTTCCAAAGAGAGAATATTTATAAACTTTTATTAGAAGTCCAAATATGAGAAATATGATTTTACTATATGATAATTTGATATTTTTTTGGACAACATAAATTAAAATTAATTAATTATTATGAATATATCAAAATAAATTCATAAAATCCATTCGATGATGTTTTTATAAATAGTTTATCCTAGCTATACGAAATATTGATGTTATTAGATGACGATGTAATATGATTTCAATATACAGAACAATACCTATGAACATTGGCGAGGTTACTATACCTTTAAATCAAGTTCAATATATGTACAATATTTATATGTTCTTAATTTTGAATATAACTTTGAATGTAGGATACATTATGTTTTAAACAACAAACAAGTGTCCACCAGTCAGCGGTATCGTAATGGAGGTGATCAAGAAAAATAATTATTAGTTGAAGGGGTACTACTAATTTAAGAACTAGATAAAGAAACATATGGTATATTGATCTAGTATATATATGTTCTTCTACATTAAAACAATGTGGATATATTCGTAATCTATTATAGACAATGCTTCTTACTTGGTTTGAAATATCAAAAAATTCATTATTCATGTTTAGATGTTCAATAAATTGATATTAATGAAGTAAATGTCCCGAATCTAACTAATACGTGAGGAAGGTTTTATGTTTCACTAACATCATGATTTTGGTAGTCATTCATTTAGGATGTGGACACTGAATTTTAGTTGTTTGAGATAATGGAAATGAATCAATAGATATTTCTCTATACTAATGTAACATCCTAGGTAAATAAAGAATATAAATTTTTCATAATTGTTAAAATTTTTGAATGAAATATTAATTTTACTTTATATTATATTATATTTCTGATAGTGTTCTCAACATACAAAAATGTGTTTCATGGAAATATTATGTTGCACACCACTTTGAGTTATATTGAAAAATAATATATTAATATTAAAATTTCTAATGGTAGTTAATATTGATCCATTGTATTAGTGAGAATGAACAGATATAACTATAATATTGTTATACTATTTTTTTAAAATGTTATTACTTTTATCCAATAAATTTTTTAGGCTTAAAATAAGAACGAAATAGATTTTTAGAACACAATTCTCTAAAATTTTTAAAAGGTCGATTTTCCAACTTCTGATAGTGAACCCTTTTTAAATTTAGTTTTATCCACTTTTATATGTTTATTGTGTCAAAATATTCTTTTTTTATAAATGGGATACCAATATTTACTTTGGGTAAAATTTGGTATTTTTTGATAAACTTCATTTTTTGATAAATAGTGAAAAATACTGAATTTAAATCAAAAATGACTTTTAATATAATTTATTTATATGATAAGACTATCATTTTAATTATTTTTAAAGGGTAATTAGATTATATTTTAATCATTCAATGAAAATTTTTTCATTGAAAATAATTTTACATTGAAATCAGACATAAACACATGTCAATCATTTGGCAGTTTTGAAATCTTAAAAACAAACTTTTTTTTTTGTTTTGAGAACTTTAATTAATTTTATGTTAATTTCTGAAAATTATGTGTCTTGAATTTGAAAAATGGATTCCATATATAAACTCGAGAGGTTTAAATTGTTTAAATATGTAACTTTTATTTTTAGACATTATGAATAGTATAATCAGTAAATAGTTTATTTCCATGGTTAAAACATAAATATAGTAAATAAGGGTAAAAGAATATTATAATAATAATATTAAATTACCCTAAATACTTTTTTTAACCCTATTTTATGATACATTTATGAATATAGGCATCCTTGGGTCTATTTTGTGACCCCATGGAGCCACATATAAGTGTAAAGGAAATTTTATAAAAATTATTTTATTGCTAAGGAAAATGTAACATAAACATATATATTTTAGTATAATATTTCATATATGGTGTTATATAACTGAAATTTTTTACTATAAATATTCATTAAAAATCTAAAAATATTTCCTACATTATCGTATTTTATTTATAATTTTTAGATATTAAGTAAGTAAATTTATTTTTGACGTAATGATGATGTAGTGAATGCTTAATTAATAAAGGATTAAAATAAATGATATTGTAATTATCAGAATTATAAATTTCTCTTTATTTTGATGTCATCCACGTATTTTTTGGATGGTATTTACATGTTATATTTGTATTAATGATTTTTATTTGAGTCAATCAAGTTGTTGTGGATTTTTAAAAAACCATGATATAAATAGTGTCAAAATTGAGAGATATCATATTTTAAAATATTAAATATTTTCTTAAATATAATAAAATTCATAAAATGTAATATTCATGAAAATGGTTATCATAAGTGACAAATATTATTAATGACTCTTTATTTTCAAATTTGTGTTGTTTTGTTAACAACCGTTATTCTCAAAGTGTTATGCGCTTGATAAAATGGTAAGAGTAAAAAATGGTTAAATAAAAATGACAAGTTTTAAAAAATAATCAGAACCTATAAAATTATTGTTGGATGATATTATTTCAAATTATATTCAATTTATATTATAATTTAATTAGTTTTACCCTTTGAAACCGAAAATCATTGCATAATAAATTAATACTTACAATCTTTTCTATAGATCATTTCCTCCCTCTTATAAAAGTCAACCACCTCAAACCCATTACACACACCTCCAAAGCCCCTTGTTTCATAAAACATATGATCCATGAATCGGGAAACGCCCCCATAATCCACATAAAAGCTTTCTCCTAGGCATAAGGCATTTCAATAATGCATTTTGGCTCAAATCAAATAGAGTTACACATTTTAAGAGGTAGCATCTTCTCTAAAATTCCTTTATATTATTCTACTTCTTCACTCAAAATTATATTAATTTCATTTATTACATAGAAAAACCATTATCCTAAACATAATATTATATTTTTTTGAGAATTATCTAATCAAAACATACAGAGACCTCCAAATAATATATTTAGAACAGACTATTTCTGTGGACGGTGAACTACTGCCTCCGGAAATGAGGATTGTTCGATTTCACCCACCACCTAGTATGGATCCCATGGTGATAGTAATGTAATTATATATCACAAATATGATATTTATTTTATATTTAATCTTCTTAAAATTTTATTTATAACAAACCTTTATGATTTTCATGTTTTATAAATATGATACTTTCATTTGAAGATGTGCAGACTACCGCCCCCTCAAAGTGATATGACTCATTCATGAGGTACATGGAATGTATAAAGGATTAAATTAATAAAAATATATAAAATATATAAAAAATATATTAAATTGTAACTATAATATATAAATATTAATCATTTAGTTTTCATTACATAAAAAATAAAAGAAATTATAGTAGCGTTCATGTGTACAGATGGTATACTGCATCCATGAACTGTGAAGTTCATTTTCTTATATCCAAATGTTATTGAATATTATAAATAAAAAAATAATGAAGAAAATAAATATATACTAGATATATATGATTTTTATTTCATGAACACAATTTGAGAGATAATGGACTTTTGACCACATATACAATTTTAATTATAACAAGTTCATTTTTGACTCAGGTACCAAATATCAGCAAAATGATTAATATTAATTTAAATAATTATGTAATTTTTATAAAAAAAAATAAGTAATATAAAAGGAAAAATAAAGTTTAAAAGGGTTCTTAATCAAGTAGTAATTAAAGTTATTTTATTATTATATAAGAACAGAGATAAGACAAGACATGTCAGAATTGAGTAAGGGAAATTCTTAAACCATTTCACATTCATCGAGTTAATCTTAAATTCCAATATTATGTCCTACAATAAATATTTTTTAATGACCTATGATATTTTTCCACATAATATATACTAATATTGGGTGTATTTATATTTTTCCCACAAAATTATTTATTGGTTTCTCTTTATTGTAATCATATGATCTTTGTAAGGGACCCTTTCTCCCTCCTCTTTTAGCCAAAGACTTATATTATGTTATCTATTTTAATTTACATTTTCTTATATTAGGATATTTTCATATATATTATTATTTTGGTAAATTTTATTTCCATGTGATGGGAGTCCATTTTCTCTATCATCAAACCATTTTTTGAACTTTTTATGTGACGTCATTAGTCTGTTGAATTTTAATAAGGGAACCTTTAACAATTATTTTTTAGTAGAAGACTTATTTAATATTGTGTCTTGTAAAGACATATAAATTTCAAGTAATTTTTTTTAATTCTTTTGAATTTTATGAGTCCATAGTGTTTGACGGTGCTTGATTCCGAGGGCCGGTGTGCCAGGAATCAATTTATGAAGTTTTATTTGGGGATGTTCAGTAAACATACGTGGGGGTTTTTATGCCTTTTGAACCAGTTCTCAGAATTGAAATCTGAGGACACCAATGAACATTCAGTTCCGATATTCATATAAGGGTACCTTAACTGTAGTTGTGTTTTATGTGGGTTGAGAGTTAATTTTTGGGGAAGTTGAAATTAGTTAAATAAAATTGTAGAACACTAATTTTATTTATCTATTGTAGTTATATCCAACAAAAGAGAAGTTATTTGTGGGGCACACACCAATATAACCTCCCATGAGAAGATATTTGTTTTATGGGGCCCACACGATCCTAATCCATTCACTTCCCCTTAAACCTCCCCAATAACTCCTCTTCATTAAATTGAACAACCCCTCACTTTTGAATTTTAAAATAACCATTCACCTTCTTCCCTCTCAAATTAATTTTGCCAACCCATGGTAAATTAATTAGGTGATTCACTTAATTAATTTATTTGTAGTGTTTGATTTAATTTGATTTTCATGTCACTTCTTTAAGATGGGAGTGATCTATTATAAATATTTTCCATAGAAAATATTTTGTGGGGGAAACCTATGGAGAAAAACATGAAAACAATTCTTCTCTCGATGAAGAATATCATTGGCGAAGAACGTGAAGTCACCACGAAACAACTTTTTCGGGTGCACTCCAACATCGATAGAATGGACATTCTTCTTCTACGACACCTGACTATCGTTATGTTCGTCTTCCGCGGCTCAACGACGTGCGACATGTTTTCGAGGTATGGGTCGTTATTGATTAATTTAAATCATCAATCCACATCTATTATTATGGTAGAATGTTGGAAAATATTAACATCTAATGTGGAGGGAACGATCCGAACATACATAGCACGACATCCCTCTGATGGTTCTTATTAGATTGATGATGGTGGTGGTGCAACAGCGCCACCAGTAGAGGAAATCAAAGAAGAATTTGGCAGCATAATTTTCATCGGGTCATCGAAGCTCTGCAAAGAATGGGACCATGGCCACCACGGGATGTGGCCATGTTAGATGGGAGTGTTGTTGTAGCACCGCGCCAGAAGAAGAAGGCCATGGCCAAGATAGAAACGGCAGTCGGAAGAAAGCGTGGTGCCGTCGCGCCAAGCGGTAGAGGTGTCGTGGCCATACGGGTCGCGACAGTCGGAGATAGAGTGGTGTTGTCGTGCCTCCTAGAAGGGGGAGCCACGACTGGGATGTGGCGGTTAGGTAGGAGGATGCCAGCTAAGCTGACCACTGGCGAGGGTGCTTCAGGGTGGAACCTAGCAGGTTCCATGGAGAGGAACTGGAGCTCGCCGGTTCCGTTATGGGAGACAGGGGGCGTAATACCGCCCCCTTGTTTCATTAGGGTTGGCCTCACAGGGCACCAACGCCGCCTGATCAGCATGACCAGGTAGGCTTCACCGCCCCAGCCACGCGGCTGGGCCACCGCATCATGCGTACCAGGCCGGGCCACACCCAACTGTGCCATTTCCGGACCGGGGTCGGGTTGACCTGGGGTGGGTCGGGCCGGGTCGGACTGGGGCCAGACCCCCCTTTTCGAACCGTTTCCGGTTATTTTCCCATAACATGAGCTACCTACCTCCGATCGACTCATTTTCAGTTGCGTAGGATTCCCTGGATCGAGACGATCGTTTTGTTATATTCCACGCAACGTTTCGACAACGATTGGGTATAGCTGTGTTGGATCGAACCTAAAATCAACCAGGAACTCGGAGCGGAAACACTTATAACTTAAGGACCAGATGCATGATTGACGTGTCGTCAACTACGTTGGATTCCTTTTGATGAGGCGGTTTTTTGGAATACTCCATAGGAGGTTTGGACGTCCTGGAAGTATGGTCGGGTTTGTTTTAGCTTAAAAACCAACCGGGCCCCTGGAATGGAAATGCCAATAAATCTAATATCGGGCGTCCGATTGACGTTCCGTTTGTTGTGTTGAGAGACCTATGATGAGGAGGACCTTTGTGAAACTTCTACATGAGAATTCGTGAAACCTGGAGTATCGACCAGAAGCTCGTGGAGCGAATACTCCCGGAGACGGGGCAGACAGAGTGTAGAGACCTAGTTGGTGTAGACCTGACGACTGCTTGACCAATTCGACTCAGAGTGATTCGATTAGCCCTGTGGATGGAGCACCCAGTTTGGTGGCAGACCCATGGTGGACCGAGTGCTTGGTTTGGCAGAAGACCCGAGATACTCAATATGAGGATCACCTCTGATGGATATTAGGGGGAGCGCCCAGTTTGGTAGCAGACCCACAGTAGAGGAGCGCCCGATTTGGCAGCAGACATGTGGTACTCGACAGGAAGAGTACCTCAACAGTTTAAGGATAGTGAATAGAGAATCAGAGTCGTGACAGGGCCACTGTACTCTACAGAGGAGGATTTCTTCAGCAGTTGTGGTTTCGATAATGAAAATCCTGGTTTGAGCTGAGTCAATGACCATTGTGTTTTCCTCCTGATTGAGATGGGTTACTTGATTACTTATGTATATATATGGTAATATACCTAAGTAAAGGTTATCTATGGATATATATTTTTGGATTATCCTTGTAGTATTTTGTGAGACCATGAGGGTCTCAGGGTCCCTACTGAGTATCAATATACTCATCCCTGCACGGGCTATGCTGGCACCTCGTTGTGTTGGATGTAGACGACAGACATCACTGACTGAGGCAGAGTGTACGAGGACTGGAATTTACCCGGAGGTGGACACTCAGCGTGACGGAAAATAGAGCGGACTGATAGACGCTGAGTGTTGATGAGGACTACTGTACCAACCCATCAGGTAGGAACTAGAAGGATGATCCAGGAGTTTCTTTCATTTTCCAGCTGTTTGTCTTTTCAGTTGTACATTCCTTCAGTTGTAGATGTACCTTTCTTTTGGGATTGTATTTTCGGACCCTTTGTATTTTCAGCACACTTTTCATACTATTTTACTTAGTTTTTTCTTCCACTTGTATTCTGTTTGTATGTGTTTACGTTTTATAATGGCAATGCCATCACAGTTTTTAGGGAGTTACGCTTTTGGTGCTAGTCGACAGCCCCTGGAATATGGAAGGCGGCCTTGGGTTTGTCACGGCACGGGCCCAGTGGACGGGTCGTGAGAAATTGGTATCAAATGATTCATTTCTACCACCGAACTTAGGACTTGGATATTTCTCTTCTATAATGGAATAGTGTAAAGGGTACCCAATGTGGTTTTCAGTTTAGGGAGTCCATTATTGGTGCGGCGGCCGATGTATCCATACACCATGACCCTGACTTCAGATTTCCAACTTAGTGGATGAACAATCTTATTGCGTTTCTGCTTTCAAATGCTTACATTATGTCAGCTCAACCAGGTTAGTTCACCAGGTTTAAAACGTTTGACCTTGTCGCATCTGTCCAGGATGCTTCCACACAGACAGTTAGTTGGAGTTTCGAGAGAGTAACCGATTACGACCCATTGAGCGATGAGGATACAGTGCAGGACCCTCTTACTATGATGGAACATTCGGGTGGTGTACCAGCACCACCACCACCCATCGGGCAGCAGATACCACCAGCCATACTAGCAGACAGTGCATGCTGATAGAGTGCATTGCACGGGTTCCGGTAGCAGACGCCTCAGAGGATACAAGGCGAGACAGATTCCCAGGAAGCAGTGGATAGGCTGGAGCTGATTGATAGAGTTATACACCTAGTTTGGACTCTAGTATAGAAGATGATGATCTTATGTACTACTGTTTCCCAGTGAGTGACCATGAGGTTGGTCCGCATAGTGATGAAGCTTCGGTAAATGGACCGATGCCTATGATAGTACCTTCAGGTAGTGTGCCAGCTATATCACTACCTGTTGGTCAGCAGGTACAACTGGCGATACCGGTAAATGACACATGTAGTGTTAGTGCCTTACACGTGTCTCAGCATCAGATACCCCACAGGTTCCGAGGTCAGCCCAACTCACGGGCGGCTTAGGACTGGCTTGAGTAGGTGGTTGAGGGTTTTCGAGAGCTTATACAGCTTCGGCAAGACAACGTGACGGTAGCTAAGAATTCATCGAGGAAAACCGATCATTCCTGGTACACGATGAATTTGAAATGTTAAGTTATTTAGAGATCGCACCTATAATCGAGGTGTGATTAAGGTTATCTGATCCAACACTTTTCCTCAATGAATTCCTACTTATGCTAGGGTGCAAGAGAGAACCATTGGGGTTGAATTTTCTTTGGCTGAATGGATACAACTAGAGAATGTTAGCAGTGGGAATGCAGGGAACTGACACTAGTCTCAATGACTTGGGCATGTAAAATTTTTCTATAAGGGGATGTTTTTAGGACATATGAATCTACAGAGCAGCATACATGGAAGTAGAGTTAGGAGAGAAGCATGAGGTGGTTTACATTTCAACTTATTACAACCACCCGCCTTTGTTGTCCCCTCCAGGCTCAGGGAGCTGGAGGGAAGGAAAAGAGAATAGATTCATTAGGTCAATAAGTGTGACCCACGAGCTCTACGAATGATTCTAGGTACAGTATATGTCTACTATGCACTACCGTATCAATAGACATAGATACCAATCATTCCTTCCTTCCATGAATCTTGTCCCAGACCTAGTGTTTCTAGTTAGTACGTTGAATTGACCCTCACGTCTGGAGATACCTTTGGGAGAGACTCAATAATCACATTTACGCTGACGGTGTGATCTGACCCATGAGGTGAGAGTTTCGGTTGGAACCTCATGGTGGTACCGTCGAGGCCTTATGGCATTGGTTTGGGTATGGACTGGGCAACCATAGTTCACACACAGATTGACTTTTTTAGGGAAAAAGGTTGTGGTTTTTCTACAACGTTGGGATGGGGTTTTACATTGGTCAGCGAAAAGGGAAACCCTGGCAGCACAGGATAAACTCATGCTTAGGAGGGTGAGGCCGATCACTCTTGAGTTGGCCAACCTTACCCTCATGGTAGCAAGTGTTTTGAGTATTCAGTTCCTCAATGACTATGACTTCGAGATAGTCTATACTTCTGGGAAGGGGAACGTTGTTGCATATGCACTCAGCAGGAGGACTGGTATTCACCTACTAAGAGAGAAGAAAGAGTAGTTGGATGCCTTACATATATACTTTGTGGATAGAGATGGTACAACCTATCTATAGTCACTCCTCCTTTTTCATCAGCAGAGTAGGCGAGGTAGTTCACCGCCTGTCCCTTCCACCTCAGTTTCATAGGGTGCACGACGTCATCCATGAATCTCTGCTGAAGAGATGTGTGCATGACCAATTGAACATCATCGAACACGTGGAGCTGTACATCGATGATAGGGAAACATTCACAGAGGTTCCAGTCAAGATTGAGGATCGACATGAGCAGTTCCTGCGTGGATGTTCGATTCCTCTTGTACGCATTTGAGGGAAACACGAGAACCTCTAGGAGAGAACATGGGAGAGGGAGGCTCCGATATGTGCTCAGTACAACTTTTTTCTCCTAGTGTGTGGTTTAGATTTATGAGGACGTAAATCCCAAAGGTGGGAGAAATTTAATGACCAAGAAATTTCAAGGAAATTTTTATTTTAATTATTTTTAATTTTACGAGTCTGTATTTTTTGAAGGCGCCTGATTCGAAGGACTGGTGTGTCGAGAAACCTTTTCTGATGTTTTGTTCGGGTACGTTCAATAAACGTAGGTGCGGGTTTTTCTATGTTTTGAAATTTTTCACTGAATTGATATCTGAGGACACCGATGAACCCACAGTGCTGGTATTCGCATGAGGGGACAATTACCGCAATTGCATTTTATGTGAGTTGAGAGTTAATTTTTTGGGAAGTTTGAATTAGATAAATAAAATTATATAAGACAAATTTTATTTATCTATGGATGTTATATCCTACAAAAGGGAAGTTATTGGTGGGTCCCACAGACTCATAACCTAACATGAGAGGATAATTGTGAGGTGGGTCCAACATGATCCGAATCCATTAACTTCCCCTTAAACCTCCCCATTAACTTCTCTTCATTTAATTGAACAACTGCTCACATTTTTTGAATTTTAAAATAACCCTTCAACTTCTTCTCATTCAAATTAATTTTTCCATCCCATGGTAAACTAAATAGGTTATTCACTTAATTAAATATTTTTGAGTGTTTGAATTAATTGGATTTTCATGGAACTTTTTTATGATGGGAGAGATCTATTCTAAATATTTTCCTTAAAAAATATATTATGGGGGAAAACTCTAGAGAAATATAACAACACTATTCTCCTCACGATGAATAATATCTCTAGTGAAGAATGTGAAATCACCACGACACTTCATTGTCGGGCGCACTCCATCATCGAGAGAATCGGCATTCTTCTTCCACGACGCCCGACTACCGTGATGTTCATCTTCCGTGGCTTGATGAAGTGTGATGTCTTTTTGAGGTAGGGATCATTATTGATTAATTTAAATCCTCGAACCTCATATTCAATGGTGGTACACTGTTAGCCGATATTATCATCTAACGTGGAGGGTGTGTTCTTAACAAACACTGCCTGATGTCCCTCTGATGGTTCTTATTTGATTGATGATGGTAGTGGCGCAACGGCGCCACCGGTAGAGGAAAACGCAGAAGAATCTGGCAGTGCAATTGTGCCTGGGTCGCCGGGGTAGTGCAATGAATGGGACCATGGCCACCACGGTCCGCAACCATATCGGAGGGGCACAGTTTCATCGCACTGCGCCAGATAAAGAGGGTCATGGCCAGTAGGGATACGGCGGTCGGAATTAAGCACAGTGCTGTCTCGCCATGCGGTAGAGGGTCTACGGCCATGCCGGCCACAGTAGTCGGAGAGAGCGTGGCTCCATTGCACCTCACCAGAAGGGAGAGCTATGGCTAGGCTGCGGTGGTTAGGCAGGAGGCGGCTAGCTGAGCCATCCGCTGGTGAGGGTGCGCCTAGGCAGAACCCGGCGGGTTCCATAGAGAAAAACATGTGATCTCCGGTTGCATTATGGGAGACATGGGTAAAACCGCCCCCTTGTTTCATTAGGTTGTGCCCCGTAGGGCACCACCGCTGTATGGTCAATGTGACCAGGTAGGCTTCACCACCCCAGCCACACGGCTGGGCCACCGCATCACGCAGAAAGGGATGGGTCGAGCCATGCCCAACAAGGCCGGGCAGCGCCCTACTGGGCCGGACCCGGACCCGGGTCTAGTCGACCCGATTTGGGCTGACCCGGGGTGGGTTGGGTCGTGTTGGACCGGGCCGAGACGCTCTTTTCGAACAGTTAATGGATATTTTCCTATAACATGATCTACATACCTACGATCGATGCACTGTCTTTTAGGTATGATTCCTTGGATCGGGACGGTCGTTTTGGTTTATAACACTCAAGGTTTCAGTGATGTTTGGGTACGGCTGGGTTGGTTCGAACCCGAAACCAACCAGGCCCCTGGAGCTGAATCGCTTATAAATTAAGGATCGAACGTCCGATTAACGTGACGTCAACTAAGTTGGATTATTTTTTAAATGACGGTTCTTTTTTCATAATCCACATGAGGTTTGGATGCAATTGGAAAACAGTTGGGTTGGTTTTAGCTTAAAAACCTACCGGGCCCCTCGAACGGAAATGGAAATAACTCCCAGACTGGGCATCTAATTGATGTGTCGTCTGTTGTGTTGATACCCCTATGACGAGGCGGTCCTTTTTGATACATCTACGTGAGACTTTGTGACACTTGGTGTATCAACCCGTAGCTCATGGAGCGTATCCTCCTGGAGACGAGCAGATAGAATGCAGAGACCTAGTAGTTGTAGACCTGGTAACTACTTGACCGATTTGACTTGGAGTGATTCGACTATCCCAGTAGACGGAGAGCCCAATTTGGCGGCAGACCCACGATGGACAGAGTGCCTGGTTTTGCAGTAGACTCGCAATACTCGATAATAGGATTACCTTTGACGGCCATTAGGGGGAGTGCTCAGTTTGGCGGCAGACCCACAGCGGAGGAGTGCCCAGTTTGGCAGCAGACCTGTGGTACTCAACAGAAGAAGTACCACATCAGTTTAAGGTTAGTGAGTAGCAGCTCGGAGTAATTATAGGGCCACTATACTCGACAGAGGAGGAGTTCTCCAGCAGTTTTGTTTTCGATAATGAAAATCCCGGTTTGATCTGAAACAATGACCTTGGTGTTTTATTCATGATTGAGATGGTTTATTTGATAACTTAGGTATATGTATTGGAATATACCTAAGTAAAGGTTATCTATTGATATATTTCATTGAGTTTTATCCTTGATGGATTTTGTGAGACCTTCAGGGTCTCGTGGTCCCTATTGATTATCGTTATACTAACCACTACACGGGCTATTCCCACACCTCGTTGTGTTGGATACAGATGACGAACAACCCTTACCGAGGCAGAGTGTACAGGGACTGGACATTACCCGGAGGTGGACACATGGCGTGACGGCACACAAAGCAGACCAATATATGATTTTTGCTGAGGAGGACATCTATACCTACCATTAAGGTAGAAACTCGGGGGACAATCCAGGAGTTTCTTCCATCTTCCACCTGTTTGTCTTTTCAGTTGTACTTTCATTCAGTTGTAGCTGTACCTTTCTGCGGGGCTTTTATTTCTAGCCCCTTGGTACTTTCGTCACACTTTTTATACTGCTTTAATTAGTGTTTTTTATGCTTGTACTCTGGTTGTATGTGTTTACATTTTATAAAGGAAATGCCTTCCCAGTTTTTTGGGAGTTACGCCATTGGTACTAGTCGCTAGCACCTGGCCTATGGAAGGCGGGTTTGGGGTAGTCATGGCACGAGTCCCAAGGATGGGTCATTACATTTATTTTAATTTCCAATTTAATTTTTGTGATATTTTCTTATATATTATTATTTTTGTACATTTTATGTCCATGTTATGAGAGACCCTTTTCTAATTCATCAACACGTTTTTTGAATTTTAATGTTATGTTGTTAGGCTGCCGAATTTTTGTAAGGGTCTTCATCTTAATATCCCTTAATTGAGGCATATTTTTATTTATACATGACATTATTTTATATAGCTTATAGACAGCTTTTAATATTAATTTAATTAAAATAATTGTTTTTTCAGCGAAGTGTTTTACTAAATGACAAATGGAATTTTTCTTTTTAACGTATGTGATGGAAATGATTTTTCTACCACTACACGAATTATATGATATTTGTTTTCCATAAAAATAATTAGTTTTTTTAAAAGAAAAATAAATATCATATAACATTTTTTATGTATTTTGGTGTTTGGAAATTTTTTTTAGGAATCATTGATTATGTCAAAATCTTGATATGATATATTCTGATTATAGTATAGAAATTTTATATTTCCGTTATGATTATTTTATGTGTTATTAATATGTTACGGTTCATGGAAATTGTTTATGTATACGGTTGGTTCAATTATAGATCTATGGCTGGTGAGCCCGAGATATCTCTCCAATGAATTGGGTAACACAAAAAATTTAAACAATTAGGTTTCCCCTAATAGATTTTGTGAATATTCTATTATTGGTATTCTAAATGTTAATCCATAGGTAGCTATGAAATATACAATGTATGTATGATAAAGACTACTCAAGTTACCATAATGATATATTATTTTTATATGTTATTCATAAATCGTATAATTTCATGAGGTATGTTGAAGATCTTATGTTTATTATGTATTGATGGTAAAAATTTCTATCTTTATTTTATAACCCTTACTCATCTTTTTATGCTCATCCCAAGGTTTTGAAATGTTTTTTTCATGAGGAATAAGTAATTTTAAGAGAAAATGATAATTCCAGAATATTTATATAAATAAAATAATTCTTTTTTTCTTTTATGAGTTTTAATTTTATGAAAACAATGGATACTGAGTAGAAGTGTCAACGTTATACTACTTGAGATGCAATGTAATTGTTATATCTTAATTCTCTGAAACACTAATCCTTAAAATATACTCAATGTTAATTCATAATATAACTCACGGTTATATAATTTTTTATGGTTGGGGCCTTATAACTGATGTATTAAAAACATGATTTTATATGAATATATTTCAGACATTCAATAATTAGAAGACCATATTTTGGTCACAACATTTTAGAAAGATTATTTTGGGAGTATAAGATGAATAATTTACATATATATAATTCTAGGAGAAAAATCATTATTAATAAATTTTTTACATGATCATGATATCATTCTCAAGTACACAGGTGAGAAAACGCTAAGCATCACATTTGTGAACTAGAAAAACCAGTATAAAATAAAATTTGGTTCAAGGGTGATTTCCATTCCAACGCATTTTTGTATCATTGATAGAGTTTAGTGGATATTCATATCATGGTTGATTCCATAAGCATTAATTATTACATACTAACATTTGTTCTAAACATTTTAATTATTGACTTCCTCTAATTTAATTTTATTATTTTTGTATATAGAAATTATTGATGATTATTATCAGAATTCAAAAATATAAATATTTTTAAAGGTCTATTTACAAATTATAATAAATTATACAGATATTAAAATTAAATCACCCAACATTAAATGGTAAAAACCTAGTAACAAAAATGAGTATTATAACATAGATTCTTCATAGTTGTGCATAGTATTGAAGGGTTACTTAAACATGGTTTACAACAGAGGTAGTCATATTTTTTATGAAACAATAGTCATCTATTGTAGAATTAGATGACAACCACACATCTTTATCTAATCTGTGTTATTTTATATCAATCAATTATTTTACTTCCAACATAATTATAAGATTCCCCAATAAAAATTCCATTTAATGAAATCCTAAGGTTGATGATAAGGCAAGAAGTTTTATTCTTATGTACCTGAAAAAAATTTATTATACATAGGTGATGGGTATCTCTATCACCAAGGAAAAAATTAAAAATAATGTGTTTATTTTTTGAATGAAATTTTAAACTAATGGATGGAGTGATTCTTGTTTTGAAAAGTAAATTTGATGATCAAAAAATATAAGAGGACAATACTATTGATTAGTGCTACATCTGGGTAAATAAAATATTTAATAATATTTGAAGATTCAAATACACCATAATAGATTCAACAATTTTTAATAAATTTATATATAATTTTAAATACATAATTGATCCCAATATATATACCCTACAATATTAAGAATCCCATTTTACAAATGGGATTCAATACATTCTCACTACTTACCAAATTAGGAAAACTCTATTAGTTAAGAAACAGGGTAAGGATAAAATTTATTTTGAAATTGTGATGGAACTAGTGTCATGTGGATGAACATGTAAGGAAAAAAAATCCAAATAAAAATTTTTGGATGATAAATTCTAATAAAAAGTAATGGATTTTATCACTAAACAAATTTAGTAAAGGAAATTGAAATTACAATGGAAAACATACAATTACATTTTATATGGGATAAAATCATAAATATTTTATTGAATTTATTATTTATTAATTTTTATTATTTTTTATATGGGAATAAATATTTCATATATCATATGAAAAAAATTTTAAATCGTAAATATAATTCACATTATCGATTGAAAATAAAAAATGATGAAGAAGATGGAATATGATTTGTAAACATGGTGAGAATTAATTATGAAAATTTATTTCTTTATATGAGTATGCAACGAAAAAAATCACTAATTCATGAGACATGTTGATGAATATAAATAAATTTATAAATTTTAATAAGGATTATGTGATAAAACATACATAGAATATGTTAGTAGATCATAATATGAATATTATATCAACAAAAACACCAACCAGAATATGGAATTGAATAATTCATTAAAATATAAGAATGATATGTTGTGAAAATGTTTTCCAAAAATATTAAATTTCATGAGAAATAAATTATTCCAAAAATATATGATGAAACACATACCATGAAATATGGATACATTGGACATTTTCAAACAATATTCCGTCAGGATTAGGTTTTATGAGAAATAAATATTTCCTTGAAGTATTTAATATTATTAGCAATACAATAGGATTTTTTGTATAAGACACCTACAAAAAATGTGTTCAAACATAACTTCATAATTCAAATATTACATAATGTTTTGAACTAATGATACTTTTTATTTTAGTTGGGGATCTAAATCCACTAGTAACAAGAATTTTGAATAATTATATTATATTGAAAATAAATCAGAATTATAGATCTATTATAAGATGAATAATATTCCACATGAATGGAAGGATAAAGATATGAATTTTGATGAAACACAATGAATTTGTTTTGCTCAACAAGCATGTCACTAATGATGTCTATACCAAGTGAATTGGGCACCTTTAAGGTTAATCTCAAAAAAACTATTGTATTATATGGTAGCTTTGAATTCTCTAGCATAGATTGAGGAGAAATAATGGCCAATTTTTTCAGAGGGCGAAAAAATTGCATTAAAGTCACCAACCAAGACACAAGGGTCTTGAATCTTGGAATTGATGTCTGAAATATCATTATAAAGACTTCTTTGATCCAGATATTTGTTTTTTGCATATACAAAAGTATTGAAAACTTGAGTGCTATCCAGGTAGTAATCACAGGTCAGAGCTTGATCAGAGAGACTAAAAATGTTGACAATTTGCAGTGAAGAGTGATAAAAAATCCAAATAGAATCAACATAACCATTGTTACATGAACCCAAGAAAGAAAAACCTAGATTGAACAGATGCGGGAATCTTGGGGAAAGGATAAATTTGGGTTCAGTAATGGGAAGTAGCATATGAAAATGGGTAATAATAAAATGTTTCAAAACATTAAGGGTCTCAGGGTTTTCAATCCTCTGACAATTCCAGTAGAGAATATGCATTATTATTTACCCTTGTAGTTTGACCCCCCTTTCTTTTTATTTCTAAAATTTTGACCTCTAGTTTTCCTAGGGGAAGTGTTCTTATTGGAAGTATAGATTTTATCCTTTTTACCTATGGTAGACACAGGTTTAACAATGATGCTTCCTACAATTGAATCAGTAATTTCAAAATTAGTCAACAAGATGGCAGGATTGTAAATAGGGGTTGTATCCAAGGGACCCAAATCTGAAACTGTGGCATCAACTAGAACATGGTAATTTCCATAAACCTAAACAAAAAACCCTGATAGAGGGCATAAGACTCAAAAAACTATGTAATTACCTTGAAACTGAATCAGTTTCAAGGGGTTTGGAGGCTGAAAGAATGGCATCAACCAAAATAGGGGGAGAATTCTGTATTGAAATAGTGTTAGAACAACCTGAAGATAAAGCAGAATGGTTAATGGGAGAAGTAGAGTGGCTAAGTGGAGAGGATGGGTTGTTTTTAACCAAAGGAGCAGTGGGAACAACACAAGGAATTGAAGTTGTATCTTGCCTATTGCAAACCATTTTATCAGTACTGGGTGAATTTTGAAAACATGCAGGTTAGCAATCTGAAACAGGGGGTAGTGTGAGACGGGTCTGAGGAGATGGGTCAGCCACACTAATGGTCAAGGAGGAATCACCCTTGTCAATGCATTTCTAAGAATCAGAAACCAAAGGATAATATTCAGGAATTATGCCATGTCTTATGGTTAGGGAAGACTCTAGGTCATCTTTTGAGTGAGACTCAATCAATGGGTTATGATTAATCCGATTATCTTCATTTTCTAGTCTTTCCTTAATGGAATGTTCCTCTAATTCCTGATCTTGTTTCTCCACCTACTCAGCCCAAGATACCTCAGTCTCTTTCATGAATTTAGGAATCTATTTTCCTGTTTTGACACGGGGAGGTTCAGTTTTACCAGGGAAGGGTACTCTTTCCTTATTCTTTGTTCTAACTTCAATCCAATAATAGGGATTATGATGATTGGGGGCTCTATGAAACATTCGACAAACATGAACATAATATCCCACAATTTTACATAAGTCACAAAAGGAAGGAAGGTTTTTATACTAAAGGTGAATTACAGACTTGTAAACCTTTTCATGAAAAGAGATAGTTTTAGGAGGTTTAGTTTCAAGATTTACATCCACTAAAATCCTTTCATACATACCCAAGTCTGCATTAATGGTCCTTTGATCAATTTTATGAGGGGTAATAATGCAGGATGATATGTCATTATGTATCATAGGGTTCCAAAAAAAACCAATTGAATATGTGGAGCCTAAACCAAACATGTACAGATTTTCCTCTATGTGTATTCGGATTGAAAGAAAAATCCCAATCTGAAAGTCTCATAAATCCAGGCTTCAGCATTAAATTACATATCTTCCAAACACAATTAAGATCCTCCTAAGAGTAAAGTAGCAGATAAAAAAACGTTTTCCCAAATAGATCAATTTCAAATTTGTTATACCCCATTAAATTGAGATTCATTATTTCAGTTCAATAAAGGAATTGGGTTTTTCTCTTTTAGCATACGAGACACGTCCCATTAAAGAAAACATACAGAGGTTTTGGCGCTATGCAATCACTTTAGGATCTGCCTCAATAGAAAAACCTCCATCATCCGGTCGCTTAATGTTCGAGCTAGGTTTTGTACCTATAGACGAGGAATCATGAGATCCTTTAAGATCTTCTAGAAAGGAAATACTTCGTGGGGATCCACTTATTGGAGGATTAGATCCAAAATCCAGAAGGGCGTTCCCCGGGTCTAAATCATCCAAATTTGAGCTTTCCTTTAAATTCTTCTTGTGAAGAACCTCAGTGAGTTCCCAACTAGGATCGAAACCAGCCATAGCGAATCGAATCAAGCGGAAGATGAAGGACTTTGAAGTGTTTTCAGTAGGAAACAGTTCGTCGACCTCTACGGAACGGGAGAGCGTCAAGCTCTTCGGAACGCGAGGCATTTCTCTCCCCCACTCATTCTTTTTATTGTAACTTACATTTTTCTTTAAGTAATTATTTTCTAACAATTTTCCAAAAATTTATATTGAGAAATAAATTTATATTTATTTCATAAATTTGTTATTTTGATTCATACACACAAATTTAATAGCTATTTTATAACTATCATATTTAAATAATAATATTTATTTGTTCATTTATGATTTTTGATATATATCTAGTATACTATCAACCATTGTTTTTCCTATTAAAATATTTAGATGTTACATTTACTCAACATTTTAGAAATTTCCTCCATGAAATTATAACTCGTCCTCAGTAATTATGGTTTAAATATTCAAAATTCTATTGTGGAAACACCAAATTGAAATAATGGTTTATAAAACATCATCATTATTTGATAGAAAAAAAATTAAGAAAGTCATCTAGATTATCAAATAACATGTTATCCAAGTAGGAGAACATTATTTGGATGTGATGTTAGGGTTATAGATGATAAATATATATCCTTAATACTAATAGAGAGTGATTTAACACATATTCATGAAAAATTTAACCACAAATAATCTATAAATTTTTTATGGGTTAAAAGGAATATTGATTTATCATTAAAAAATTTTAATAAAATAATATATTTGTTCCAAAATATTTTTCATAGAGATTAGAATTTTTCTATATTCATAGTGTAAGAACATTAGTAAATAGAAATACTTTAAAATTTTATTTTAATATTTGAATAAATTTTAACTATAATTTTATATTTTTATTCCATTGATGAGTATTAAAACAAATTAATTCATAAAGAAATTAAATCTACTAAAAATAAATCATATAATTTCAAAAAAGTATTTAAAACTGTTAATTCATTATTTATACAATATCCAATACAAAAATTGTTAGTAAATGATAAGATATTTACCAAAATTATTTGTCTATATTATAAGAAAAAATAATTTAATACCAAATTTTAGTAGTGATACACAATGATTAATATGGATCATCAAATAAATAATGCTAATTAATATTCCTAGAAATTGTCGATAATATGTTTTAAACTGAATATTAAGATGGATTTCATCACATTTTCATGAAAAAATAATTTTAACATTTTTCTCTAAATTATATCAATTACACTGGATGCCTTCTACAAAAAAAATGTGAATTCCCTAAATATTGAAAAACCAAGAAATTGTAACATCTTCCACAATTAACCTGAATCACTATAATTCCATAATAAAATTATTTACACATAAAAAAAATAATTCAAACTTTATTCTTCGTGTATAATCTCACAATATAATATAATGATCAAAAAAATTATAGTTGTTTTCTTCTGAAATAATAGTAATCATATATCCACACTATTAAATTCTAATAAAACATTTCATTCTAGATTATAAAAACCCATAATAATCTCAAAACCAAAAATAATATAAATCTATAAATGATACCCAAAGTAAATGAATTATTCCTCAATTAATATATTTGATATCAAAATATGAATGATAATATGTACCTAAAAACAAATAAAACATCCCCCAAAATAACATTAATCTCTTCAAAATTTCATAACATAAATTTTCATAGTGTAATGTCTACACATTTAAACATATAGTAAAACAAAATTTATAAATCTATAATGATATACATTATTCTTATGACAACCTCACATGAAAATTGTTAATCTCAAATGTTTTTTGAACCATCTTATAATACAAACCATAAGAACTCTCCCTTAGTCCTACAAAATTCTATGTCTTTGAACTAGAATTCACATTAATACAATCTTGATGATATTTTTGTATTAGAGTCTCATAGAATTAGGTTATAAATCATGCATAACCATATATATATTATAATGTGCGCTATTCTACTCATAAAAAACTTTTTTAAATTATAATAAATTTAAAATGAGAAATGTTTTATTTTTTATAAATTTTTTTTAGGAAATTCATCATGACATATTAATTTCTATTTCACATTATTAAACCCTTTGAAGAAAGTTTTTATGAAATAGTATGAGAATAGAATTCTCAATAAGATACATAAATTAATGATTTATTTTCGTCTAGTGAAAAAATGAACCACCTAAAATGATAACAATCATATAAATTTTCTTTTAGAAAATGAGATACATCATTTCCAAATGGAAATAGTCACTTTTTCCCAATGTTTCCACTGTACGTTTACCTTTCAATAATGCAATAGCTCACGTTGTACACTACATGGGGTTTTAACACACAACGACCAATCAAACAATCCGTTATGAATAGTAATACCCATATTTTAAAATTTTATAAATATTATATTTTAAAATGACCTAAATTTTGGATTTGGAATATCAAATTTATCTTAGGGTGTGTTTTTTTTGGTATTTTCCTAAAAATGATCATTTTTTATGAATAGTGAAAAAACGCAACGTTATTGGTTGAAACCGAATTTTTATATAAATTATTAGTTGTTTTGTTTTAATTTATGTTATTTTAATATAGATATATAATACCTATATTTGATCAACATAATTCATTGGATTCATTTTATAATAAGTTTAGATATATACAATTTTATCGATCTTTTTACAGTCTTTTGCCCACATCCTTGGAGCATTTGCAAATTTGTATAAACAATAATTTTACCACTTCTATAAATTTAAATTCAAAAATCTAAGACACATGGTTGACATAATTATGTAAAATTTACTTCAATATGATGAAAATAAGTTTTTGTGAATAGTAACTTTTGACTTTTATTTACCACTGTTAAAAGTAAATAGGGTAATTAAGGGTAAAAATGTTATCTTAATTACCCTATGACATGTAATAATTCTATTGTATAAGTGCAAATCGAAAAAAATCAACATTTTTAATAAAATAAGTTCTTCTTTGATCCACTTGGTTTATTTTAGGGCATTAATTATTATTTTATTTAAAGAAGGGTTAAAAGAGTTAAATTCAGAGTTTAATAATTAAACCTTTTTTAATATAGGGTAACACCAACTATAAATTTGAATATAAATAATCATTATAAAGATAAAATATTTTTTACGTAATGATATTTTATTTATAATTTTCAGACACTATAGAATTTAATTTATTTATGTCACAATGATGATTCAGTAATTACCTTATTAGTGAAAGATTAAAATAATTGATATTATAAATATCCAAATAAATATAATTTGAGACATTTAATATATTAAAATAATTTTATAGGATAATATAACATGTTAGGGATGGTTAAAAAAATTTTATTCGAAGTGAAAATGTTTTTATAGCTTTCAAAAAAATCAAATACAAAATAATGTCAAAGTTGACTAAATTGAGTTATTTTAACTAATACTATATTATTAATTGATATAATATTCATGAAAATATATAGTTCTTCCAAAATACAAAGTTAAAGTTATATATATTAATAATGAACCACATGGTGTTCTCTTGGATTGTTATAGTATGTTCATTAACCATATAAAATAAAAATACAAAGATGCATGGTAAATGTCAAACATTTTAACTAAGAGTTAAATCTAAATGATAAGGTTAATATGATGTCCTAAACGTATATAAAACCTATTAGTTAAAATATTTTATACCCATACCTACCTTATAATTTTAATAATTCATTTTTGAGCCATTAGAAATCGTATATGATTTTATTATAAAATAATATCTCAAGCTTTTTCTTTAAGTGACCCTCACCTATCTTATAGAATGAAACTTCCCCTTCTCGTAATTTCACACCTCCAAAGCCTATTTCCTCAGATAAACCCAATTAAAATAACCATTTAACTTTTCAAACATCATCTTAGATGCCTTTATTTGGTATTAAATCTATCTTAATGAGCCCTTTTGATCAAATCAAAAGGAAAAACCAGAAGAAGAGGTAAATATTTCATCCACTCTTCCATGTTCTTTTCTACTTCCACATCATCTTTATTTTTTGTATCCATTATAAAATAATAATTATAGTATAATCTATATATTGTGATGTTATTATAAAAATGGTACAATGATATTCATTATTCTATCCATTCTATAAATGAAAAAGTCACCACACGTGTGTACGTACGAATTAATGTCTCCACGTCGTGGTGTAGTTTTTTATTCAAAAACCTCATTATTTGGATGGGTATAAAAATCATTATAACAGATGTAATAATATATATAACATGTTAATGATTCAGTATATATTATATACCTTTAAATTACATATTATTTCTTCATCAATATAATGATAATGTCGCTCGGGCATACGTATGGATTACTGTCTCCACGAAGTGATGAGATTCATTCCTTCATTCACCATTCAATGATGATTATAAAAATATATTATTAATAATTAAATAATATATGAAATAAAAAATCTACTGGAGATATATATATATATGTATTTAATTACATATATATTATTCACTTACTTCTGTTCAATACGATATGAATGTGGAAACAACATTTATTTGTATGTACGACCTACCATCTCCATAAACAGTGCCATCTATATCATATATCTATCTATTATAAATATTTATATTCCAAATATCTATGATATATAAATCATGTTTTATATTTTTTATTCATTTAAATAATGATCTAAATGATATGATCGAGAATAACATGTAAAAAAACATACGATAAATAAAGCGATTATTACCCAAAATGTTAATTTTACATGGAAATAATTATTAAATGGGTATTATAAGGTCATAAATAAATCATGTACGATATAATAAATATAAATATGGTTCTAGCATAATTTAATAATATACTATGGCCATTATACATGAGGTTAAACGTACCCTCGACCAATGGAAAGTGAAATGTAAGGGATAATTCTTTAATATTATTATTATACAAGATTGTTTATGGGTATGTTTTTACAAAGACATATTTATTATCCATGTACATGTTTCATAAAAAAGTTTTGAAAGGGGTTCTTTTTAAAGGACTCTATTATTAAAACATCATTTTAAATGTTTTAAATATTTGTTCTTCTAATCCTTTATCATTAATGTCCATGTGTTTAATATGGTTTTATGGTTTTATTAATATGAACATTAATGTTATAAAATGTTAATTACTTTCAAAAGATTCATTGTTGTATGAGACACTTTGATATAAAAATTCCTTTAAATTTCTTCATTTCTAAATTGTGTTACTTTAACATTTTTTCATGAAAAATGGATATTTCTCTAAAAGAGTTTTACAAATAATTTTCATCTATGTCATCATCCATTGATGGATTTTTAAATTTTTTGAAAATGATTTATTATAATACAAATATTCAATATTTTATTGATGGTTTTATGATATGTTTGACTGTGGATGTGTTATTTATATACAATTTAGGGTTTTTTGATAATGTATTGACGTTTTATATGCTGGTTTTAATACTATTGTTTATGTTATTTTTCAACCTTTTCATATGAGGAATGTATTAGACATAGAAAGTGATGGGTGGAACATGCTATAACTTCTCGATGAATCAGTGGGTCTCATTAAAAAAATTAGATGTTGAATATTCCGAGGCCATTCTCAATTTTAAATATAGTTTTGGCCAAGGCCTTAACCGCTTCTATAGTTCATGGTTGAGGACTTTAAAAACATATTTTGAATGTCTGGCAGTATACATTCCCTCATTATGAAAATAATATTGATGGTTCATTAGGTTATTCGACTAGTATAATACCCATGACTATGTTTTTTTATGGAATTATTTACTCATCTCATATTTCTGCTAGAATGTTTTCATGTTTATTATTTGTAAAGGAATGTGGTTTCTATTCATCCTCATGCCTATTGATTATGTTATCTTCAGCTAAATTCATTACCCTTACTGAGTATATGAGCTCACCCATTTCTTATGTTTTATTTTCCCACGATTTCCAGGATGTGTATTATGACTTACATGTAGGGATAGTCTAATGGATATGAATCTGGTCAATGAAGACAATTTTGTTCTTATATTTCATTTTATAATGTAATGTAAAACATATGAATGTATCTAGTAATTCCATGGCTACTAAATGAATCGGTCATTCGGGACATGACCTTTGGTGATCATACTAATGTTATGTAATAATGCACCGACTCTAGGTAACTGGGTTCGGGGCATTACAATTGGTATAAGAGGAAGTTTAGTGGAAACCATGGAAGCTAGATTTTGAAAAACCTTGATTAGATAACATTACCCTAAGATAGACTTTGAGGATTTGTATAGATGAACATCCTTGAAATTTGAAATTTTAGAGATTTTGTGTGTTTTCCAAGAAATAGATCCCTATCTAGATAACATCAGGTAGAGGTGGCTCTGGCACCAATGTACTTAGGGGTAAAACCCGAAAACACCGCTTTGAGCTAGACTCGAACGAGAACTCGTGCCCGACAACTAGCCTTGATGCACTCTTGGTCACGAAACTCTCGGTGGATATTCTTAGGAAAATTCTCATTTTCTTTACCAAAAATTATGAAAGTTTTATGATTATATACTTTCACAAAGAAAACATTTTTATGATTGTGGAATATATCCAGAAAATATACAATTTATGTTAAGTGTTTTAAAGGTTTGGAATTGTGTATTGTGATTCATAAAGTAATCTAGTGTATACCATTTCCTAGACATGGAACCTTGTGGAAGGAATGGATACGATATAAATGTATGTAATCCATGTAAGTATTTACCTCCGACTTAAGATAATTATAGTGGAGTTGGTGAAGAAATTGGTGTTGATCATCTTATCACCCTATTTAGACAACTCACTCATGTTATGAGTATTTACCTTACACGTATGGAGTACCCTGATCCACAACATAGAGGATCAATGTTAGACCGATTCATGAGGAAACAACCACAAACATTCAATGGGATTCGAAATCTATTAGTAGCTGATTAATGGATAAATTCCATGGTAAAAATGTTTCATTCTTTGGGGAGTATCCAAAGGGAAAATGTTATCATGGTAGTTTGTTACCTCAAAAGTAATGGAGATCAAAGTTGGTAATTAATACAAAACACAAAGGAAGATGAAAAAGTATTGATCATGGAATAGGGGGATTTTAAAGTGATTTTCAGAGAAAAATTATTTCCTCATGACCATTGAGTGGATATGGAATGACAATTTTTGAGTCTGATGCAAAAAGAGGATTAGAATGTCTCAAAGTATAAGGCTTACTTTACATGGTTAGAAAGGAATGAAAAAAATTATACATGTAACCCAATAAGTAATATTTATCACTTCTTTTATGGGTTGAAAACATTTCTCTGTTGAGAAGTAGTCTCACAATACTTCTCGTTGTAAGAAGATACTGTCTCATGTGCTATCAGGACAGAAAAAATAATTCTATATGTCTTATGAATTTAAAGTAAACAAATATAATAAGAGATACACATAACACCCTAGAAATGAAAATAAGGGGAAGAAGGGAAAAGTTGAATATCCATCCGGCGTTAAATGTGTGATGAAACACCACGGTACTTGACTGAAGTGAATGAGAGTCTATTACAAGTGTGATGAAAAAGGCCACTAAGTTTGTGATTACATGGGGAAGAATGTGATTGTCAATGTTGAATGATAAAATTTTAGAGAAAAATAGAATAATTCCAATGATTTTCCTATGAGCCAAGGTAACATACCTCAAAAAAGGACGAGGTAGAAAGGAAAACCTTAATTTATCTCTACTACTAAGGATGAATCTCTGAAGGACATGGTGGCAGGTAATTTAATGGCTTCATCATGTTTATCCAATGTATTATTTCACTCTGGATCATCGCATTGTTTCATATCTTCCAAGTTTGCTATGAAAATTAGATATTTTTAATTTTTCATAACAATGGACTTTTCAGTCAAAATACATAAGGGATGTATCTACACAAAAATGATTTGTGAATCAGTCCCCATGGGGCATATAAATGTTCTTTATCTGCAAATATCATTGTCATACCCATGATTGAATTTGATATAATCCATGGAATAAATTGGATTTTGAACCATTATGTAAAAAAATATTTTAAAAAGAAGGAGGTTACACTTGTAAGAAATGTCATGATTTCTCTTATTATCATTTGTAAAATAAATCCTTATGTCATATCATTGTCTCACATAAAATTAAATATAGATCATCCTTAACCAAAAAAATTCAATTCATCACATCCATCCCCACATTTTTAGGTCATATTTTTTATACAATACAATCCTTAGAGGGAGTAAGTTGTATAGAAGAAGTGATTGTAAAGAGAATA
The DNA here is from genome assembly GCA_963277665.1 of Viscum album. Taxonomy (NCBI): domain Eukaryota; kingdom Viridiplantae; phylum Streptophyta; class Magnoliopsida; order Santalales; family Viscaceae; genus Viscum; species Viscum album. The sequence continues at coordinate 1,156,391,845 of OY728158.1, read as the reverse complement.
TGTATAACTATTTTCATAATGTTTCAATTTTATATCTTATTATTCATATTCTAATCATCATAACCTATGGTAAAATTATAGCATATGATTGTACTATTTTCTAATTTGGTATTATATTAATTTCATAATGTATATCGGCCTCCTCTATAATCAACTGGGAAACAGAAATATTTTTGTGTGTACGAATGACTACCACCTCACAAACTAAAGTGATTTGTTTTCAATCACCACCTCTCAAGGATGATTATAAAGATATATTTAGTAATTATATATTTTATTTATGAAATAATTATCCTTCCAGGGAGATAATTTATCTTATTTTTTATTATCTATATAACAACTGAAAAATGATAATGTTTTCTGTGCATATGTATATTTTAGACCCTACATAAAGAGTTGTAATTCCTTTTTCATAACTGCATCAAATTTATAATATATACAAATAATTCAATGGGATAATAAGATATTATTGATATAATGATTATTATAAAAATATGACATAATACTTAACATCTTTCTCTTATGTTTTATTCAAAATTGAATCAGTACTCATGAAAATATACGACCCACCATATCATTGATTAAAATGTAATTTAGTTTAAAAATCCATATATAATAGATGATTATAAAAGTATAATTATTTTATTTTAATGAAAATTATGTCTTGATAGTTAATTTTGAGAATATATAATGACTACACCTTTTAATATAATCAATATAACGAAGTCTTCGTGAAATTATAAACCAAAAATTCTAAAAATACCTTAAATATATTTAATCTATTATGTAATTAAATATTCTATTTATATAAAAAGTAAAAAAATGGGTTAATGGAAAATTAATGAATATAGAAAAAAAAATTTGGGTTGTACATGTTTCACCATTATAAATGTTACATCATTAATCTATTATATGTTATAGAAATTAAATATTAAATTCATAATATTTCATCAATGGATATTGGAATTGAATGTCACTTCATGGTTGGTGGTTTATTAACTCAAATTAAATTCATTAGGTTATACATATAATTTCTTAACATATTAATTTACTTATTATTTTAGAATTGAAATCCAGTTTTTTTTATTTGTGTTCCTTTTCTATGTGGATTTATATAAGATCAAAAAATCCCCTCATGCGATAAATATCTCATAAAAGTTTGATATATTATTTTTTATAATTAATTGGATATATATATATATCCATATCATAGTATTTATAAAACATAAATTTTGTTTTCAAATGTTACCAAAGTGGTAAATAATTATGTTACAATCTCATTTAATTTATGGGATGTCAACATTAATGGTTCCATTGGGGGATATAATATGATTATACTTTAGTGAAAAATATTTATACATTTCTGATCTAGTTTTACATGAGTTATTCATTTTTAACATATATTTTCTCCCTTATTTATTATTGAAAAAACTTTGAAGATATTTATAAGTGATACTGATCTTCTAATCTATTTTGGATCATAAATAAATCTCTTTAAGAACTATTTTTCCAAATGGTTTTTAATAATTTTATTATATTAACATTAATGATATCTTAACATTAGTTAAATGTGTACTTGACTTATTTAAATTGATTTTAAAATAGAATATATAAAATAATCTTCTCGTAATATCATTTTTTAACTTTTAAAAGAAGTATGAATGAAATGTCTTCCATTAATTGAATTTTCGACAATCATGAATGTTATTTTAATTCATGACTTCATCACAACATTAAATATGAATTTTCTAATATAGTCATTTTCATATCATTTTTTATTTTCTATATTTTCAATAATTTTGATATGAATTGGTATTTTATTCTATTTTGATGGTACATTTTAAATGTTCTTTTAATAGAATTTTTAATATTTTCAAATAAATGTATTAACTATTCGTTTAATGGTATTTTAAAATATTTTCATTTATTTTTTAAATAATTATATATCTATTATATTATATGTAATCTCATTTATGTATTCTAATTCTTAAATTGGAACATGAAATTATAATACCATTTACTTCCTTTATCTAAATTATTTGTAATGATTTTTAAAGAGAGTGTCACGAAACACATTTCTTTTTCCTGAGAATTTATAAGTAAAATGGGTTTCAAAATATTCATAAAATGATGATCATGAAAATCAATGTTTCATTTGTTATATACATGTATAGTACATAGAAATAATTAATACCGGAGGGTGATCCGGAAACACCTTGTTTGTAACCAACACTCGATACAACTTAAGGGATGGGTGATCATGATAATGATTATATAATAACTAATCCTGATACATATTATATGATTGGTGATCCAAATATATTTATCTAGTGAATTCGGTAATATTCTATGTATTAAAGGCATGGATGACATAGTTAACTGAGGACTATTATAATATGGATTTACCTGGCCAATAGGTATTTCTAACAATGGTTTTAAATACATTGTTCCATGATATTAAAACTATTTTTATGCTTTATAAAGGAATATTGTATTTACATGGATCAATATTGACATAAAGTGGAATATAATAATTCATTCCCATTACTTTGGATTTGAGTATTATTTATGCATGGTTTCTTGTTTTATGATCCATGTATGAATCGTTATGAATTATTATAAGTTATATTCATGCACATATATTATTTCATCATACACTATTTCAAATCCTTTACTCAATGTTGATATTAAATTTTTATATATTCTATTTAAACTTATATGGTTTTGTGAACACCAATCCTATGTTTTTTATCCCTAGGTTTGGAAGAATTATGTTAAGTGATTGTATTATAAAGGTTTCATGTGAATATAATTTATGGTGTATTTTTAAGAATTATTTTCAAATATAAAAAAATATGGTAATTGTTGGAAAACCCATCACCTGATGAAATTTGTTTAATTATGTAAGAGTTTTATAAATATTTCTAAACCTAGTTACATATAATTTACATTCGTTTTGAAGTGATTAAATATATTCATATGATATTTTTTTAAAGTATGGGGCTGAAGCCTCATTTATTATTTAATGCAAAGAAAATACTTCCTTTAATTTGTTGGAGGTAAAACCATTACAAAGCCCGAATGCCCGGTGGGAATTTAACCCATTACCTGGCCTAGAGGTGAAATTTTTTTCCCAAGGCCCATTCTTTGAATTTTAATGCTATAGTACTCTTCCTGCTACAGTGCTGCATAGTATTTGTCGCTACTACAACGACATGTCACTATAACAGTTCCTGATGTTTCTATAATTCCGCTGCTACTATAGTACGCTCCAATACAATTAATGAACCTTGCGCCCAATGGGGTTTGAACAACCATTTTAAATATAATATTACGGTGTGATTACCACTATAAAACCCCCATATAAATTTATAAGATATTGTTTTTTATTGTTAAAATGTGGTCATTTTTATCTTTATTAAAGCCAAAATATTAAATACAACTTTCAGTATAGAATCCTAGAGTGAGGCTTCGGGGTATTTATTGATGTTGTATGGTATAAGGATGATATTATCTAAGTATTATTATGGAGTGGATCTATATTAATTATGTGGTGTGTGGAAGTTACCCATTAGTTTCATAGTTCCGTTTTTTTAGAACCATTTGGTGTGGGTAAAAGGTATCATCCAATGAGATTCCAAAATAGGTGGTGTTAGATATTTAGATATATTATGATTCTTATTTAATGATATGTAGTTTTTAGTTGGTTGAATGATGAGATTTGTATAGTTAATATTATTCTTTTTCATCATGATGTTCCCTAATGTAAGTGGGATGGAATCATAATAGACATTATCACTACATTACCTTGAGATCCAGGTCGATGTAATGGAATATGGAAGATCATGGTCTAACTGATAAAGTCAAATCACATAATAGAAATTAATGATTTAAAATAGATTTATGTTCATATATGTAGTATATAGATGAGTAAATAAGGATTAATGGTTTTCTGAATATCATTACTACTGATCATGATACTTGTTTCACATTATAGTTTTAATGTATTCTCTACTTTGATTTAGACTCTCAATAATGCTATAACACAAATTTTAATCCATATATGATAGTTAGATAGAGAAAAATATATATCCCTTATAGGATATGTTAAAAACATGCATTTATGGTCATTTAGGATTACTATTTGTAACACCCCAAGATTCCACGGGACTCTTCTCTATGAATAATACAATAGCATGTGTTGTAAGAAACTTTGAGTTCTTGCACACCACAACCAATAATACTAGCCATTTAACAAGAAACTATAAATTGAAATACCTAATTTTTAATGTTTTATAAATTTTATTTTTAAAAATGGACATCAATTATCGATTAATAATATCAAAATTAGGTTAGGGTGAATTTTTGGTATTTTTTTCAAAACGTTCAATTTTTATGAATAGTGAAAAACAATGTCTTATTGTTTTAAAACAAATTTTTATTTAAATTATTATTATTATTATTTAAATTTGTTTTATTTTCAAAATAGATTCATAATACCTATATTAGTTCAATTTAATCCATTGGAGTCATTTTATAATAATATTAGATATATAATGTTTAATTGAACTTTTTAAAGACTTTTACCCACCTTCTATGCACATTTGAAAATCTACATAAAGCGTAGTTCTCCCACTTTTGTGAATTGAATTTAATAAATCACAGAAACATGGTTGACATCATTATGTAATATGTGGATCAATAGGATGAAAATAAATTCTGGTGAATGGTAAATTTTTTATTTTATTTACCACAGTTAAAAATAACTAGTGTAATTAAATGTAATAATGATATTATAATTAACCCAAAACATGACTAAATTCGATTGGATAAGTGTATTTAGGCCAAAATAATATTTAGGAATATAATATGATCCTTTTGATCAACATGGATTAGATTAGGGCATTTTTTATATTTTATTTAATTAATAGTTAATAGTGTTAAAATCAGTGTTTAATAAATAAATATTTTTTAGTGTAGGGTTAAACATAAGATAAATTAAAATATCAATATTAATTATAAATAAAAATTATTTCCTACATCATGGTATTTTATTTATAATTTTTGTACATTAAATAATTAAATTTATTTATGACACAATAATGATGATGTAATTCCCTTATTAATGAAAGATTAAATTAATTAATGATATAAATATTAAAATAAATGTAAACTGAAAATTTTGATACCATACATGAATTTTCTAGATGAATATGACATTTCAGGTTCGATTAAATGTAATTTTTTATGATTTAATCACGTTTTGATGACATTCACAAATAAGAAATTCCAAATAGTATAAAAATTGACATAAATGACTTTTTAAAACAAAAACTATTTTATTAAATGATATAATAATCCTAAAAGTATATGATTTGGCCAAAGTACATAGATAAGGTTATATTGTTCATTAATGACCCACTTTATTTTTTTCATGACATTTTATAGTATGTATATTAACCATGTAATAAAAAATATATAAGAAGACATGTTGAATGTTAATGTATTTAACTAAGAGTTAAATCTAATGGTTATGGTTAATATGATGAATTAAAAAAGTATAAAACCTGTTAGTTGAGAGTATTTAGACCCATTCCCACCTTAGTCTAGAAATTAATCTATTTAGAGCTATTAGAAACCAACCATAATTTTATAATAAATTAATATTTCAAACTCTTCCTAAAGTTCCCCTCACCTCTCTTATTAAACGATACTTCCCCTTCTCTCACATTCACACCTCCAAAGCCATTTGTCTCATCCAGACACAGCTCAAATATCCTCCTATCTACACTCAATTCATATTATAGTCCTTATATTGATCGTAAACCCAACATATGGAGCCATTTTTTTCAAATCAATTGGAACCACCCGAAAAAGAGGTAATTGTTTCATAACCTCTTTCAATGTTCTTTCTTCTTCCACTTCCTCTTTAATTGTTGTTTTCATACAAAAATAATAACTCCAGTACATTTTACATAATGTAATGTTATTATAAATTTGGTAAAACTATATTCATCATTTGATCCATCCTATGAATCACTAATTCAGCATACATGCGTACGTAAGGCTTACTGTCTCCAAGTCGTCGTGTAGTCTGTTATTCAAAACATAATTAGTTGGATGGGTATAATAATGAGTATAATTGTTGTAAAAATCAATATAAAATGTAATTGATTCATTATATATGATATATATAATTCAATTACATACTATTTTACCATCGATATAATGATATTGTCCCTCGAACGTACGCACATCTTACCCTCTCCACAATGCATTGAGATTTCATTTCCCATCGTAACCATTCAAAAAAATGTTATTTTGATGATTAAAGAAATAATTTTTCATAAATTTATATCATTTTGGATATGAATCAAATATATCCTATCCATTACAAAAATTAATTACAAAACATAACATATAAATGAAAACGAATCAGTTAACACAAGAAAAAATGATACTACTGAAATTTTATTAACAATGTAATTCTAAAGGATCATATATGATATCATATATTTGTATGTGGTTGTTGTATAATTTGATAACAATTATTTATCCATTATATAAGTGGTTAATTTTCCCTCAACAATGAAAAATAACATGGTAAGGGTTAATATTATGATTTCTTCATTATCCAAGGATGTTTATACGTAAGTATCTACTGGGCCTTCTTTATCATCCACATCAACGTTTCTTAAAAATGTATTTCAAAACATTTTTACTATTTCTTAGACTATGGATTTAATTCATTTATACTCTTTTTTGACTTTTTATAAAATATTTTGATTTTAATATTTTGGTCGATTTCCACGCAAGGCCTTTTATGACCATTTTGACAAAATTATAGAATGAATATTTTGTTAAAGTATACGATGTGTGGGGATATTTTATGCCATTATAAAACCATATAATCTTCCCTTACAATATTATATGAATATTATCAAAATAAATTTTTTCTTTTATTACTATGAAACTTTTTAATTATTTCAAAGTAGAAATAGATATTTATCTCAAATAGTTTTTGGATAGATTTCATATATGTTAACATCCTTTATTGGGTTTTATACTTATTTAATGTTGATTTATTATGATACAATATTCCATATTTTATTGAAGGTGTTGTGATATGTTTAACTACGAATGTCCTATTTTTATACCTTTCATGGTTTACTATTAAAGTATTAAAATTTCGTATTCAAGTTCTGTTATGAATGTTTATGTTATGTTTCAAACTTTTCATAAGATAAATTAATTTGACTTAATATGTGATGGGTGGGGCCCACTATTGCCTCTCGATGCATCAATAGGCCTCACGATAAAAACTAGTGTCTTGCCACAAGGCGTTGACAACTTTTTTATTTTTATTCTTCGCATGAGGCCTTGACTATGTGGTTTTAATGTCTGGTATTAAGCATTCTATCATTATGAAATTAGATTTTGATATTACATGTGATTATTCAACTAGGTGAATAACCATGTGAATAAGTAAATGGAATTATTTGATTAATTTTTTCCATATTATGCTGATGATAATTTTTAAATGGATTGTGTTTTAGTATTATACATTGCCTAAAAATTTTATTCTTATTTATGATAGTTTCCTCTATGTTGTTATGCTTATTGAGAAATTGAGCTCACCAATTTCTTATGTTTTCTATTTTCTAGTATTAGAAGAAGTATATTATGATTGACCTACATGGATAGGAAAAAATATATGAGGGTTTCCAAAGGAGGAAAAAACATTTCATTTCATAATGTAATGTAAAACATAAGTATGTGTCCAGTAATTGGAAGGCAACTAAACTGATCGGTCTTTTGGGACCAGATCTCTTGCGATTATGCCATTGTTATGTAATAACCATGGTGGTCTTCATAAGAATAATATTTAGTAATCCACTATCGGTATGGCTCCAAACAATGTGTTTCATTACCGACCATTGTGGTCATTATTGTGTTCGACTGATGTCATTACATCATTCATTCATTGAACAAAATTAGTACATAGTATATCAAATATTTTTATGTTATTTATGACTATATTAAGGTTTCACATGATCTCTCTAAGACTTTTGCAGATCATGGGAGGAGGCCTCTAGTGTTTTATGTTTGATGTCATGTGTTCATGAAAGTTTTCCCTCATCATGGGTTAAAATGTATCTTTTGTGGGAGTAATATTTCTCCATGATTTTTAGACAATTCTTTATGTCGGTTTAAGCCATTATTTATGTTTATTTGTTATAAAACACTGACCTATGAAATAAATTCATTAAATATTCATTTTTTAGATCATTATGAATTTATTAATGGTCATTTTCATGTAATTTACTTTGGATATCTTGATTTGGAGGATGATGTGGCCTTCAACGAGTGGATTTTTGTGATCTATGTTCAATAAGGGAAGTGTAGTTATGGAATCTTATTCACATGTGTGTGTTGTGCCACATCATAATGTATAAAAACAATATGATTAGGAACTATATTTCTTGTTGTGCACAAAATATCATATGTATTTTTATGTTTTCTCATCATTGAAAGGTTATGTATAACCACAACATATTTATACAATATTGGATGATGGATTATATTTCATATTTATGTGGTTTTTTTAAATTATGTGAAATTTTTGATCAAACTGTAATTATATCCTTGAGAAGTATCACTGATTTTGGTTATTTTTTCCTTCCATTTTATTATCTACTTTGGGATTTATATTCTTATGGGTTAGAATTTTTTTTGTGGTATATTATTTAATGGATTGAATTTTCTAGTATTTTTTCATTATGGTTGTTGAATGTTAGATATGTTTGGAACAAGGTTGTATGTGTATAACGGTGTCGAAATCGTTTTTAGCTGGATAAAGATATTTTCAGCATGATATTGTGTGTTATGGCATGCTATGGTTTTGGAGATGGCCCATACCACATAACCACAACCCTTGTATTGTAGTCACTGGATCTGAATAGTTTTCTATATCAATTAAGGTAATCATATTTGTGGAATATGTCTTAGGGCACACCACAAATATTAAGAAGTTGGGGTTTCTTATCTACTTCTTTTTAGGTGTCATTTTGGAATGTTTTTGTATATATTACTTGGTTTTATCCTAGTATTATAAGATTTTATGGTGATATTCAAGGATCAATTGTGGATTATAGAAATAATTTCTCATTTAAATCCATAAGGGTGTATCCTCCATTCCCACCCCCTTTCTTCTTGAAAATACCCTTGGGTTTATGACAACGTCATGGGGCTTGTGCCTTCGTTATTTTAACATATAACCTATAGAATTATTATGTCCCTTTAAAATCATCTTATTTTACCTATCTCTTCAATCCCTAGGTGTCTTGAGGAAATTGTTTATAGAATTTTGAGCCACATTTTATAAACTTAAACCTCCCATCCATAGATATCATTCTATATTGATATGAGGTAATATTTTTCTTCTTTGATAGTTTAATTATATCATATTATATAATTCCATAAAGTGATTTTTTATTTATAATTAATTTCATTGGAATTATTTTTATTTTGATTTTGGATTCCATGGTGAGATCTTATTTTGATTCATCTATTCATTATAGGAGAAGTTTATTAGGGATATATTCGGGTTCCTATATTATTTTAAAGATAATGTTGAATGTCTAATACTAATGTATTTGAATTTATAAAATTCTTTATTTATGTGAATATTTGGGATTATCATGAATTTATTTTATTTGGTTTATTAATAAATTGATAATAATGAAGATAATTACTAGACTTTTTTGAATTGAAAGGGTACTATGAACATATTGGTTGTTATAATATTGACGATGCCATTATTTTAATGATAGTGTGATATTTTTTGTGATCTTATTTCATATAATAGGTTATCATCTTTTATTTGGTTTAAAAATTCACTAATGGTATGTAAGAATTTAATAATGAATGATTATTTTGATATGAATAATAATCCTTCTTATAATTTTTATGCATCATTTTTTAGAAGAATTTCACGTATGATAAATATATATTTATATCTGATGAAGGTTTATTTCTTGGTTATGAATGAATTAAATAAGAATTATTTAATTTATATTGATAAAGATAATTATTTTTTGAAGTTAATTATTGTTTGAGGTTGATAGTATCACACCATTTTTTGGTTGTAGGGTTTTATTCCATTCTGATATTTCTATATATTCCACATGAGTTTTATATGATTAATATACGTTTTTTCATATTATTTACTTTTTTTAATAAAATATTATATTTTAATATAATTTAAATGATATGGAAGGATTATGTCTCGATATATTGAGGGAAGACTTTGGGAACATGGATTATTTGCAATCAATTCGTCTAGATGGGTTTCATGTAGGATTGGATGGTGCAGGGGAGGTTTGGGCATAAATACCCTTGATTTTTTTAATGTTATTGTATTACTGGAACTATTTTAGATATGTGATTTCTAATATTTCATAATGATTACATTTGATGGATAGTTTTCTTAATGTTTAATAAGTGTGGATTCAAACTACGACTTTCATTTTTCCTATGATCTGTGTGTTCATATTTCTTATGTTATTATTAAATAATGTCCTAGAATTCCCAATTTATTGAATTTTAAATTAGTTAATAATGAAATCATTGGTTTAGTGGTAATTTGTTTGTGAGAAAATAGAGACAATAGAATGGTTTGAAGTAATTATCTAAAGACCACATAGTGGAAATTTTTAATTTATAATATGAGTTTTGAAACTATATTGCAATGTGATTAATTTAAAAAAATTATCATAATTTTTTATCTGTTAAGAAAATTAATTAAAATTAATTAATAAATTAATAAATGAATTTGGTTATTGATGTTAAATCATGTGTTGAAATTTGAACTCTAGTCCCTAGAACATAGTAGTGGTTTCCACATGTCATGAGGGAAAACAACTTCAGCTGAGTCTATGAATTTAATGTTTCACTTATTTTGGTTATGTGTTTCTTATTCTAACATTTTATGACATCTCCTTCTCTAAAAATAGAGTTGTTTGTTCATCTAACACTAAAAATTTTGGGGTTCTAGGTAAAACCCAGACTCCATTAACCAAAATTTGGTTGTTTTCTTAATTCAATAGAACATGATACAAGGGGTCTCATCCCAAAGGATCAAATTGTTTTGATTTTTTTGGAAACTGGACACATACAAAATTCTCACCATATATTTTAAAAATGAAATAATCCATATAGTTTTATTAATTTCTTATTTTGTTTAATATAACCATGAAATCATTCATAAATACCTTCATGCAATCCATGATAAACAAATACATAATAATTTGGGTTCCCATTTTATTAGTAAGTTATTTTTCAATTACCCATACCTTCACTCTATGATATGGTGCTAAAAATATTTATTTTATTACAATTAAAATATTGAACATCAATGAATAAAATATATTCATTACAGTCTCATGTATTTTATATTCATAAGTCAGTAGGTGTTAGGAAAGATAAACCACATAGTCTATAACTATAATATTTTTTTATTAGAATATATTCCCTTACACTAGGGACTTTCCCTGAATAATAAATAATCACAAACATACTCCAAAACCAGTTTTACTAAGTAAACTATCTGGTTAAATTCTATTGAAAACATGTGGTGTTAATATGATTTGATATGGGATAAAAATTGTTTTATCCCATTATTTGTACATTTTTTGAAACAAAACGAAAAATTTTTTATAAAAAAACATTAATTTTAATGAAACATCATATAAATAAATAATTTCACTATAGACATTAAAATCCATATAAAGTTTTTGAACATTATATTTAATTAAAAATGATTAGAATCATTTTAAAATATTTAATAATAATTCATTAATTAGAGATAATTTTTATATTATAATCCTTTGATATTCTTCAAAAAATATAAAATTTTCCCTTGCAATATATGAATATATATCAATATTATTAATACTATGATATTTTCTTGAAAACAAATTATAAGATAAAAAACAAACTATTTGGAGACCCTGATTTTTGTTGTCTTTATAGAGAATATGTCATTACCCAACCCATCAATAATTTTCTGATAGGTTGAAGGTCACGCATGACAACCCCAACCCCACATTAGATAGGATAGTGGGTGGCGAAAGAAACAACGAAGATGTAATTGAAATTAAAGGCCTTTTTCTAATGTACATGAATGAGGGAACCCACTGTATCTATGAAAAGAGTAGATGATTAATAAAATGGTCTATATCATCTAATTTAAAACAATTCATGCAATAAACTAATGGAAAAACTTTAAAGTACAATAAAATAATTAAAATGGATAATGTTTAAAAATAGATTCTTAATAAGAAATGATGTCCCAATATGAAAAAAAACTAGAATAAATTAAAAATAAATTATCTTCGTTCATGAACTCTACATCTCACAACCATAATGAAAATCCCATGTAGGGGTGAGTATATATATTTTCATTACAAGGCCCTAAAAACGATAAATTGAAAAATAAATAGAGGTAATGTAATTAAACCAGTACAAAATAAAGAGGTAAATGAAACCCAATATATCTATACATTCTCATAAGAATCCAAGATGAGGGAGATTGGGGATCTCCCTATCCATTAACTATCATAAGATGATGATACCTCCTACAACATAAATGGTCTATCTCTGATGTTGCAAATCACATGTCTATATGATAAAGTAATATAGAGGACCCACACCTTGCCACTTATCCACAACTAGAGGGACAAAATCTTCAATACAAGACCAATTTCATAGTACCATAAGCATGAGATGCTAATTAAATACTGGACATGAATCTTGGGTGACATGGGTGTACTAATTAGTGGATGAAAGACTCACACTCGAGTGAATCAGGTGGTGAAACTTAGTTGATAGTGAAATATGGGAAATTGTTCCTCAATGATATGGTGGGGTTCAATCCACAAAATAGCTGTGACTTTTATACTAGTTCCCTACTAACATCCAATCATATCCTGATGAGGACTGATTCTCAATACACCTTTCATTTTATATCAAAATAAACTAAAAATATATCTTCATTAATATTGTGGAAAAATGATCAATAAAGGATACGAGTTTTCCATATTCTGATTCTCAGTTATGGTGATTTAAAAGGTTGAATCTCTTAGTAAATGTACATAAAATTCACTTGGGGTCACATCGAATGTGAAATTTTCTTAACACCTTGTCATGTACCCACCTTCACACATCTATGTAGTCCATGTATTTCTACATGTAATTTATGAGCCAACATAGTGTGTATGGTAATACACATCATGTATTAGATGAACGTGGTCCTCTCGTATACTCATGGTTATTACCATGTATATTATCACTTTCCTTTGTATATCTAGCTACACCCATATACATTAGGTCATGATTGTGTACATAGTCATGTATTTTAAATGGTTCATTCCCAAGTAAACATGGTTGTGCATGTGTTATTGTAGGTTCTCATTCCCATGTACTCCAGGAGTACACATATTGAAAACAATATTGGTTCATGGGGCGTGGGGAAGGCTCCACCCAACATGTGGTCATTATTTTCATCCAAACCCTAGACAATATAGCTATGGGACTACATGAAATCTTCTTATGGACTATATTTAATGTAGTCGTGTTTTTAACCAAAATAATAGCAATGATTAACATGTATTGTTGCAAAACCACTACTACCAATTTTTTTTGTGATTCACATCATGGATTATAGATATTTGGAAATCTATGATTGATCTATCTTTGGTAGCTAAAATCCTTCCCCGCAAACCCCATTTAGCACAAACCATCACACCACCCAAATACCATCAATAATCTAGAAAAAAATAAATGGATGCATCACTAGAGACCCACAATACATCTTCATTCATCCCCAAATCTCTATCACATATGTCATTATCTCAAAAATCATGAATTCATGGTTTTGATCACACTCAAACCCACCCTAGTAATTCAAAAATAGGACCTTATGGGACAACGTTGAGTAATGTAAAGAATTATGTAAAGAAATTCACATGAAGAAATAAAACCCATCATTAATGAGGTTATCTTATCCAATGATAAAAAAATAATTTTATCCAAGGGTGATAGGAAGGTGATTTAGTGATTTAAAAAAATAATAATATCAATGAAAATAGGAAGGGAATATGTGAAAATTCATAAATCACTGATCAATTAAGAAAATAATTATTTAATGAATAAATAGATATTAAAAATGGTGGATGTAACAAATTATTGGGCCCTACCTCAATTTGGGATCAATCATGGGCGAATAATACATTCCTTAATGGTGAAGAAGACCTTTGGGGATTGTAGTCTCTTGATCCACCTTGATCTAATCCTTGTATGTTTCCTGATCTCAATATAGCAATGAAAAATGATAAAACCCTAAAATATACCCAAGTTGATATGGATAAGACAATAAATTTCCTAATAAATTGTATTTTTATTTGGAATTAGTTATAAGATATTAATATAAATTATCAATTATGTAAATTAACAGATCCACATAACATACATAATAATGGATTCATTAACCAAACATCTGGCACCAAACTATAGTAGGTCATGACTAGGGTTAAACGTGCATTTTGAATCATCCATGGTCTTATATTTCCCATTTATAGTCTATATATAAGAGAAAGTTGTTTACAAATTAAACTATGTGTGCATGTGAATTCAAATTTGTTAATATATTTAATATATTAATTTCAGGTACCAAATGCACTACAACTATGTGGAAACTCTAAGGATAAACACATATAGATTCAAGGATATATTCAATGGTTAAAAATAAAAAGAACCTAAAATTGATACATTCTTCTCTATATCAATTATTTTCTCCATAAAATCATAATATTCATAAAAAATTAGGGTTACTGAGTCAGGCCTGGATCTTATACTCCCAAATGATCTTTAGTAGGCCCCTATGTAGCCAAGACACAATAACCATTGGGGCAGTTTTTCTATGAATGATTCTCTCTGAATTATCCTTTATTTCCACTAGGTAATCTTTGAAGGTGGTTTCTTCTTATATGTCTACCACAATCCAGTAAATGACGAGAATATGTTCATCAATGTACCTCCTCAAGTCCAACAACTTGATGTTTTCATGAACCAAGACCAATTGTGGGGGTATGTCTAATCAGTAAGAAATATTCTTATCTTTTGTAGGATATCAAATGACCTGATTATCCAATGGGATAGTTTTCCACCCAAACCAAAAATCCAAAATCTCCATCATCATATGAATCTCCAAAAAACATCATCTCCCACCATGAACTTCAAGGGCCTACAAAATCGATCTATGTAAGATTTATGTCTATGATGTTGTATCCTTATATGCTATCCATTTATCAAAACCCTATTTCATGATTCATGTAGAGAATATAGTACAAAAAGATAGATATTTCTATCCTATTTACAACATAATGATGATTTTTTGGTCTCCCATATGATACATCGAAGGGTGAAGTGTTGATGGTAGAGTGATAACTATTATTATAAAAAACTACACCATTGGAATGTGATCATACCAGATCCAAAAAGTAACCAACACACAAGATATTATCATATATTTTAAAAATGATATATTTCACTTTTTCTTCCCATCCATTTTTGGGAGATATGTTTTAAATGTGCACAACATGGATTCAAAGGCCTCCAAGAAGCCTCTACATAATCATGATGTAAATTATGCATCACATTATGAGATAATAATGAAGGGTACTCCATGATGTCAGACAATCACCTAAACATACACATTTCCTAAAACCTCCACTAAACAATTCACCCTACTAGAATGATGGTACTCTAACATGGTGAGTCAGCAAGTAATCACCCAGAGAAAATCATGGACTGGCTCTATCGATTGAATTCCAATCAAATATTAAATTATTAATCCATTCCATTTACACCATGATGTCTCAATTGGTGGTGAAAATAATTATGTTGTATTTTTCTGATACTTTATATATACACATGTTAGTCAATGAGAGATAAAATCAGATAGGTTGTACCATATGACATCCCTCAAAAACATCATTTGAAGGTCCTTGTTCTTATTTTCCATTTTATGATGTGATGCCATGGGTGGAATTGTTAACCTGCCTCATCAACTCCTTATGAAACATGAACATGAGCCTTATACTTACCTAGAAATGAACGATGTTCCCTAAACTATCCTAAAATCCATCTTATATATCTCTTGAATGTATTTGGTAATGTAAAACATAAATGTTACTTCTAAAAACAACTACTCTCTCAATTACTAAATTTGAGGAGGAGTCATCATAATCAATTATAGGAATACTCCACCCATTTCATTTAGTTGGGTGAACTACATCAAATAAAACTACTCGGATTCCACCCCAACCAATAAATAGAAGGTCGTATAAAATTGGAATCATCCACCATAATATACTTCCCATATATATAGAATATATTTAATCCTCAATACTATAGTAAAACCATCCAATGAATCCATTTCTGGTTCTGATATATTTGAGTGTATGTATAAATTAGAATCTAGTGGTTGGAGTAAAAAACAAATCAGTCTCCCATAAGATAGTTCCTTTACATCCTAAAAGAAAGGAATACCACTATGTAATCTAGATAATGAATAACGTAGATCTACTCATGGGGTCTCAAATTTATTGTCACGAATTCTATTGTTGATATCCTCAACAAAAACTGAAAACTAGTCTAAACTCCAAAGGAATCACAAAACAATACGTACTACATGCCCTCCTCTAGTATTCCCATCATGTGAGAAGTGGTCAACCATATCCTCTTATCCTCAAATGCTATATGACAATACTCAGTGCATATAAATGGCATCCCTTTACATGAAATGGTAGGTATTGTGGATGAAATCCATGATAAGTTACCAATGAATCCTTTCGTAACATTCCATGCCAATGAAATTCCACAACCCCTACATGATCTTGGAAAACTATCAAAAATTAATTCCATCAATATTAATTGGTCCACAGATAAACAATTAATAGATTTGAAATGCTATTGTTTACTATGAATTACACCGAGGCGCGTGCATCCGTCACGTAGAGGACATGTGACTTGTTTCCCCACATTCTCGCTTTCTAATGGTGGGAGGCATATGCTCCTTATTCAGGGACGTCATCTCCATGATTGAATCAGGATGATGGCATGTCAGTTCTTCATTCTATGGATTCCCCCTCAGAGCTCATCACCTAGTCTGAGTCTCCCTCATTGATTTAAGATGTAGTTCAAGAATGTTGTTCCCAATTCCATATCTTCATGGACACTAGTTCATTATGCTGCTTCCGTCGGGATGCTCCAAGGTTTCCGGTCAGGGAAGCAACCTTCAGTGAGGTGAATGGTCACACTGAGGCATCAATGGCGTGTCTTGACACTGGTGGATTGGCATGTCTGTCTTTTTTCCCTTATTATAGGGCTTCTCGAGGGCGCAGAAGCCCGAGGTATCCCACATCAAACGTGTGGAATTGTATACCATAGTCATGTATCTGAGGTTTTCCTCAGCTTCCCATGTTTAACACAGGGTATGCTGCGAGTTTAATCTCCAGTAGAGATAGATCGGACTGATTGGAACACTAGCTAGAGTGGATTAGATTGAGGAACCTCCTTGAGTGAACACCGATTTTGGCGCCAACATTTGGGTGCCTTCCAGAATGCTGTAGAGTGGGATGTGGTTTCATGATCCCACCAGGATGTGGCGGCCCAGGTAATAATCAGGATTGGCGATGAACTGAAGAAGGCTTGAACCTTGTAGAGGCTTCCTACGTATCCCTGCGACAGGGAATCAAAGTCCTTGTAGATCAGGTTAGATGGGGCTTACACTCTAAGGCGACCTATAAGAATGAACACATATATGGGACCCAGAGGGAGTAAGACCTCCAGGTTAGGGTATGAGATTCATTAGGCGTCTGGGATCGAGGGTTAGGTCAGGATGAGACATTGGTTTTGGGCTTGGACCTCGTGGAGGATTCATACGTATCCCCCTGGTGAGGAATAAAAGTTTGTGTAGTTCGATGAAATACAGTTTATTGTCGTGCGAGATGGGGAATTTGGGGTTAACGTTCTGAGATGGCGCAAAGATATGGGGTCAATAAACTGATGTTAAGAGGGACCTGGGGTCCATATGGATGGGGCTTACGCTCTGAGATGACCCATGGTGGTGGTTCTTGAACCTCGTGAAGGCTTTCTACGTACCATGCCTTGACATTTATCAAAGTCCTTGTAGTTCAGGTTGGATGTGGCTTACACTCGGAGGCGGCCCACAATGGTGGATGGATGGGGCTTACACTCTTAGGTAGAATATAGTTGTTGGTGAAATGAAGTGAAGAGGTCAGAACGACCGAGTGGTGGGATTGAACCTCGTGGAGGGTTACAACATATCCCTGTTGTAGGGAATCAAAGTCTACGTAGTTCGGGTGTACAGTAAAACATCATGTGGGATGGGGCACACAGTCTAAAATCATGTTGGATGGGGGCATTGTCATGGTTCGTTCCTTCTATTACAATCTTTCTCTATGGAACTTGGGCATTTTAGAGGAGGTCCCACTATTGGGATTCAAGGTTGATACACCTCGTTGATGGTTGACCCGTGAGTATGACCTTCCCCGATAAAATATCACCAACAATGGTTGTCCTGCTAGAGAAACCAGGAACATGGATGTATATGTCATGAAACTGAGGAGTAAGACTATTGCTGGGGGTGGTCCTATTGTGGATAGTTCCCCAGCCCTCTACGTAATAATGTTCTGTTATAGCGTAACAGAAGATACCTAGGGCTATCTGCATGATTGGGATCTGTGGTCCGGATGTAACCTCGCTGGTGAGTGGGCCTGGGAATACTGGGTTTTCCATACGTGAAACTAATTCGGGGCCGAGCTGCGGCACATTGATCAGTTCGAGGAGGTGTGGACGTCGGAGCTCCACTTCTACCACCAACCTGTGCTCGGGCCAGAGCAATCCACCATGTGGTCCCCTGACACCAACACATTCAATTGTCACCATGGGGAGGATGGAATTATCCTCTGGGACATCCACTGCATCAGAGGTATCCCACCAGAGTGATATAAATACGACGAGTTCCTTCCTCCGATGAACACCTGGGAGGAAAGATCAAAGACCCCCATGCTGACATGGAACCTACTGGAACGGGCCAAAGAGAGGCTGGAGGTCAATGACTTCCTGAAGGAAATTGCCTGCAAGGACTAGTTTATCCTGTTCATGGAGACGGACTCGACGGTCAAGATGCCGAGACGGGGAAAACGGTGCCCAACCGAAGCTCAGAGGAGAAATAATGGATCATACTAGAGGATCCTGGAGGTGGTTCAATACCCATCATGGGGCTACAACATTAATGAGGCTCGGGCCCCGAATGTTCGATATGACGGGTTCCTCACCACCTTCCTGAGTAGGTGGCTCCTGCCAGTGCGGGATGCAAGGATGAGCTTCCGTCCACCAACCCTGGTGATGCCGAGCACCGTGGCCGCCAAATAAAGGTTTAACCTGGGGGTCCCTGTGCTGGCTAGGCTGTACGCCATTCTGGGATGCATCTCACGATGGGGGTCACCTCGAAGGGTGTTTGGCCCCATCCAGATCTTCCACGACTGGGTGGCGGCTCATCTTGGCGGGTAAACTTTCCCAAAAGCCATTCCTCTTCTTGTAACGGACCTGCGACCATCTCTACTGAACATTGTCAAGGTCTCGCTAATGATGCTCAACTAGGAGAGAGTAAGGATTAGAATGGGTAAGCATGCGAACTTCAACTTCAGCCCATTCCCCACCTCAACTGGCCAAATGGTAGACAATGGGAAAGGCTCGCTAGAGTAGCAGAAATACATCCAGAGCTTCCGAGGCGGGGTGCTTGTGGCTCGGATTGACGGGAATATCATCTGCGAGCCTTAAGTGCCATCCCGATTAATAAGGCAGTTCGGTGCCTCCAGCGAATGTCAAAGATGGTATTCACAGACGTCTGTGAGGAGAGGAATACCTATGTGTTTTTTCTATATGTGGTTAATGTTCACAACATATGGCTCTAGCGACGTCATTACCCTTCCTCCCACCCGGGCCGATGCTGGCCAATCAACTGAGTATGCCAAACACTGGGCCATCGCATACCTTGAGGGGATTTTATGCAAGTGAGTTTGGAAACATGAGACTACACATGTGGAACCCGGTCAATGAGAGAGAAGGAAAGGATCTGATAGAAAGCGGGGACCAGTGGTGTCCCAGGAAGCGGGGCCCGCACAGGTTGGATCCTCAACAGTGGGGACATCGCACGATGTTGTTGTGACCTTGTTGCCCCGAGGAGGGTCACACGGGGCGTCCAGAGAACTGTCTGGGAAGCTGATAAGATACAAGCTCCAACCCTCCCACGATGTAATATTTCTGGCATTGTGGTCGGCCTGGATGACCCTGTAGTAGTCAGTGAGTGCTGAAGCCCTATAGTAGAAGATAATGCAGGATAGGATCGAGCTGCCAGAAGTCGGGCTCATTTGGGTTACCGACAGGGTAAAATTTCATCATAGGTATGCTTACCTAACAGCCATGGACATGTACGCCCGTCGACGGGGTCGGCATTTGGAGCCATCTCTCTTACTGAATGTGCTTCTCGGTCAGGAGCATGATCATGAATAGATGTCGTCGGAAGATGATGACGCTTCTGACATGTCTAAGGGAGCGGAGGAGACATGAGAAAACGAAGGATATCTGAGAGGGTCCCGCCAAGGGAGCCTGCAGGAGAGTGGCGATATCATCGGATCTGGCATAGAAGTAACTGAGCTGCTCGAGATATGTATCTATCCATATTTGTCCTCAATAATTATCCATTCTCTTCTCCAATTTCCAATACATTTCTCTATCTCACTCAGCAGAATATAGGCGTTGATCAGGCATCCCCAATAGAAGATGGAGAAGAGGCGTCGATGGGGCATGGAGGGGCTCCGACGCCCATTATCGAACTGACAAGCACTGAGGGTTCTCCTGCCACGATAGCTCCGGTAGCGGCCAGAACATTGGAGGCTGACACCCTAGGTTCATGTATGATCCTTTCTTCGCTATGAGTGCATACTATCAGATAACTCTACTAACTAGGATGATCCCTGTACAGTGATCTCAGCGTTGGAGGCTTGTCGGGTTGCCGAGAATGGGCCGTACATGAGTGAATTATTGGCAGATGTACCACCTCCTATAGAACATAAATCCCAAACTGATTCAGCCCTCGAAATTGGTGAGTAGGGGGTGGCAGACATCAGTGGTGAGAACATTGGAGTGAGGCCAGAATCATATGAAGGCACTGCCACTATAGGAATGAGAGAGGAAGGTCGCCTAGATGTCAAGGATCCTATTCCTCTTGAATTCATCGTGGAGGAAGATCCTTCTACTGACCATCTAGTTGTCTTCCCCGTATATCGGACCGCTAATCCTGAATAAATTGATGATTCAGATTCGGATGTGGCTGAGGAGATCCGGATGACATGGCACAAAGGATGGAAGTGCATCCAATGTTTTCTCCAGAATCCTCAGACAGATTGGCTATGGAAAATGGGATCGCTCCAGACCGGGATACGTTTCCTGTGTCCCATAGGGGATGATGCTCAACGGCATCATCTATCCGTTCGTGATTACATGGCTGAGAAGATACGTGAGAGGCACCAGCGCACCGATGTTGCCCAGTGTCGGGAAGAATCTGTGATCCCCTGAGAATTCTTGAGGACATGGAAGGAAGTCTGACGCCACGAAGAGAAGGCGAATGAAAAGGAGGCCTTCACTACAACATGCTCTGAGCTCATAGAGCAACTGATGGCCCAGCTGGCTGACTCCCAAGAACAACTGATGCAGTTGCATCACCAGATGACCGTGCATCAAACTGAACAGGCGTGGGCACAAGATAGGATTAGTGAATTGTGCTATGTGGATGATGATTAAAGAGAGTCTTCAGGGAGTGAGAGGCAGTCCATGAGGCCACTAGCCAAATAAAAGTTACATTTGAAAGATCTCTCCATGAAGCTAACCCTCAAGGGCCATGTTTTTTGCCAGATCGTGAACTTTTTTCTTTCCCAACCATCATATTGAACCAAGTTATGGAAAAATCTATTTATCTATACCTTTGGCATAATTCGCTCAACCATAATCTCGAAATAAATAACAATTCATCCCTAAGCTCATGTGGGTCATACCCAATGAAAGAAACAAAACATGATCGTATTCTCATTTCATTCGATCGTGGGAGGGTCAACCAAGCATTGAGAATTCGAAATCGTGCTCGGATTTTTGAGTAGAAGAGGGAGGCCCATCCCAAAAAGGGGACCTCAGAGCTGATTGATGTATCTTCTTATCAATGTGCTCTAGCGCACGAAAGAGGCAATGCCAAGGGCATTGAAATCAGTCTGATCTAAGGGGGATGGAAAATGTGAATCACGTTACCCCAAATTCGAAACACAGTGATGGTGGCGTGGCAATGAGGAATAACTGTTGACCATGTTCAAAAAACAACACCCATGTTGCGTTAGCCTGAAATGGGTTTGACAAATGAAGTTTGACCGCTGAACATGTTGGAAACATGGGACCAAACTCGAATATCATCCATCAGTCATCCGGAATGTTGGCCTAGAATAGCAGGCGGACCATAGGTCAAGCATACATACCATTAGGGGGTCCCATAAAACGTGATCATCTTTCTGAAATGTTGGCCTAGGACAGCAGGCAGACCATAGGTCGAGCATCCATACAATTATGGGGTCCCTTCAAATGTGATCATATTTCTGGAATGTTGGCCCAGGATAGCAGGTGGACCATAGGTCGAGCATCCATATGGTTAGGGGGTCCCTTCAAATGTGAAAGAGGATGAGGATCCGAAAAAAAGGGGCACACAAAGCATGAAAGTGAAGTGGTGGTTTGTCCGAATAGAATCCAACACTCACAGAATTATGGCATTGTGGTGGAAACACATTGAGTGGGTGCATTAACCTGCTCATAGATCATCCCTTCTTAATAGGACCTCCCAGGTGAGGGAGCCATTGCTTCCCATATCATTATGGGTTAACCTGAATTTGTTCGGTGCAAATGATACACTTACAGAACTCACCAGAGTGTCAGGTGGGCAAAGGATGGGAATTATGACTCCCTGGGTTGGACTCGAGACAAGATGTTTGGGCATTCCTATGTATCCCATAAGTATGGGAATCAAACCGCACATAGTTCTAGAAATTATCTTAGTTTTAGGTCTTAGAACTCGGACCACAGACTTGCAAGGAAGGCGGGAATCACATGACATTGTGATTATGAAACCCGACGTGAATGAGGACATAATCCCAGTTACCATGTGTTCCTTGAGGAGGTAGCGTGGTATGGTACCAGTGCAAGAAATGAAAAAGTCGTGCGGGTCTAAACCTTGCACTAAAAGATGCGGCATTTTATTTTTCTGGTTTGTGATTTAAGGTGAATGGGTTTTTTTGTGAAGCAACCGGCCTAGGATAGAAATTCCTTGATCACCACAATATTCAAGACGTATACGAGCATTGACAAATGGTATGGTAAATGACTGATAACCAACATGATGTCCTTTATGGAAAGGTCATCACAATGCAGTTCCATTTTTCGTCATGTGGCCAGGACGATACTCTCAGTTTAGGTTCATGTTATTGGACCAGACAACATAGTTTAAAGTCTTATGGCTTGTACGTAAAGGGGTGTGCACGACGTGATAAATCATACCCGACATAAATGATAACTAGGTTTGTATCATCATGGTGCGCAACTCCTGGCAAGGAGCCTCAGGCTAAGAGGCTGGTTGGAGCTGGAGAACAATGGGTAGAAAGATCTAACTCCCAGTTGGACTGGATAGGGAAGCGTGATGTCCAGGTGATTCCACCTATCCCATGGGGATGAGAATCGATCCATACATACATTTTTAGAGCAGATCTTAGTTTTTGGTCATAGATCATGGACCACAGGAGCCCCGAAGAATGCCGTATCATAGCTTGTCCCCCCTGAAGTGTGAAGGTGATATGAGAGATAGTGCCAAGAGTGATGAAATTATACCTGGACATAATGGAGTGGGACATAATTTGAATCCTGAAACCAACATTCGAGGACTGAAAGAGCTGGCATGACTACAGAGGACTACTACTGATCATGTTCTCCACACAACATCCTATCGCATTAGCCTGAAATGGGGACAAATAAATGAGAGTTTACCACTGACCATGTTCCCAACATGGTAGCTGTATCCAATTATTTTCGAAACCCTTATGGGCTTGGCCCAAAACAGTAGGAGAGCCCTTAGGCATGGTATCCATGCCATTTTGGGGGTCCTTTCGGGTGTGAAATATAACGGGGGTCAAATGGAGGGGAAAATGAAGCATGACAAATGGATAAAAACTCGCCCAAGTTGAACCCGACACTCCAGGTCCTAGACCATAGTACCCTTGAACAGATCGGAGAATCACTTTAAAGAGTCAAGGGGATCGACCTAAAAGGGGATGGACCCAAATTTTAAACATTCGGGTGGTCCTACATATCCCACTAGGATGGGAATCAAGCCATACATAGTTCTTGAAGATGCAGTTTAACGTCATGCGGGAAGAGCATACAGTTTCAGGTCGTGCTGGACTGGTATCCAGTTTAAGGTCATGGTGGACCAAAATTTAGTCAAGGTCATGGTGGACCTTTGGCCAGTTTTAGGGTCATGTGGGACTATCGAAATTGGTCAAATGGATCAGTTTAAGATCATAAAAAGGACGAAGGATTTCCAGGAGAAGGGTGCATGGCACCAAAAACCTTATACCACACCTATATATCCCCATCGTTGAGAGGGACATGCCAAAAGGCCGAGGTGACTGGGAGATCATGGGATCTCTTAAGAGACGGGGATGGACCTGTAACCTAGGTGTTCAGGTAGTCCTACTTATACCATAAAGATGGGAATCAAGCCACTTGTAGTTCTAAAAGAACAATTTGAAGTCATGTAGGTTGATGAAAGGCACTTCATCTGGGAATATGTATGGCACATGGAGTAATCCAGCATGAACGAGGACATAATTCCACACCACACAATACAATCCCACAAGAGTGAGCCTGGGTCAGGGGTTCGAGGCTGGTCCTCGGTCAGGTATGCCTGACCGGATTGTAGTTCAACGTCATGTAGGATGAGCGTGCAGTTTATGGTCTTGCATGATCGTCGAGTTCAAGCAATGTATTTCTTGAGTAACTTGTAATTGTTGGGAGGAGTTATATGCTCACCATCCATGGTCACCAGGGATGCTCCATTAGGGTACACCATATGAACAATAAAAGGTCCCTCCCATTTGGGCTCCAACTTGGGTGGTTTCTAGTCGGGGATCATTGGCACCATGAGGGCCAGTACTAGGTCACCTTGCAAGAAGGAGTGGATTTGAACCCTATTATTGAATAATTGATCCATCTTGCTCTGATTCCTTTTTATTTTGTGCAAAGCACGAATCCTATTCGCGTCCAACACTTCCAATTCGGCTAGACGGATTTCGGAAACTCTATCCAGCATTTGCTGGTCGTAGACCACTGTGCACAATGAGGGAAACTAAATATTGATGGGCAGAACGACCTCAGTTCCATACACCAGGGAAAACGGAGTCACCTGGGTGGAATTACGAGTCGTCGTCCGATAAGCCCAGAGGGTGTTGGGGATATTATCCAGCCAACTCTTCTTTTTCTCAGCAAAAATCATTTGTATAATGTTAGAGAGGGTTTTCTAAACACCTAGATCTGTCCATTTTCCTGCGCAGGATAGCGGGAGGTATGGTTAGAGTGAATGTTCTACTTGGCATACAATTTCTTCAGCTCGACTTATCGTATGTTGGTGCCATTATAAGTGAGGAAAGTGTGAGGTACTCCCAATCGATAGATGATATTGGAACCCACGAAGTTGCCGATAGAATGGGATTTAACTTCCTTGAGTGTAATTACCTCTGTCCACTTGGAAAACAACTCTGTAGCTATCTGAATGAAATGGAACTGGTGAGCCGTTGCCGGTGGGTAAAGTCCTACGACGTCCAACCCCCATACAGCAATGGGCCAAGAATACATGGTAGTGTGGAAAGGCTCTGGTGGACGATGAACAAAATTAGAAAGAAATTGGAAAACATGGAACCTCTGGGTAATGTCAATGAAGTAATTGATCATGGAGGGCCAAAAATACCCTATCCTCTGAAACTAGTGAGACAGCTTTGGCCCAGCCTGGTGAGCACTGCAGGAACCGGTGTGGACCTCTAGAATGACTTGTGGGATCTCAACTCGTTGAACACAACTGAGGAGAATACCATTAAACCCATGTTTATAGAAAATTTGCCCGAGGATGGGAAAACATTAAAGAGTAAACTATAACGCGCGATGTCCGATTCGCTCCTGCTCTACCCAGTACAATTGAAGATTGTCGTGTTGGAGTTATTCAACAATGGGTTTCCTCCAATCAGGAATCATCTCGATCACATCACCTGGGGGATGCGAGGGTTCTGGCGTAGAGGCTCCGATAGTGAGATGGATTACCCGTGGTCCATCATCGTTATCTGGGATAACATGAGATATGAATCTCTGGTGGGCCACATGGATAATTAACTCATCATGTTCGGGTTCTGCGAGTGATGTAGCCAAACTGAACAAAGAATCTGCCAAACCATTCTATGACCAAGGATCATAAGTAACCTACGACCGAGAAGTGAGGTAAGCCATTACCCGGAGAGTATTCTCTAAAAATGCCGCGAGATCTGATTTCATGATGACATAGTGACCATTGACATTCTTGATGGCCAACTCAGAGACCCCTTTCACATGAAGATGGGAAATGTCGACCTCGAGGGCCAGCTTGATGCCAGTAATGAGGGCATGATACTCTGCCTCGTTGTTGGTGCAACCATCTGAATGAAAAAATGAATATGGCAGGATGTCTTGCATTGGAGTAATGAAGACGACACCCAGGCCTACTCTGTTGAGCCAGGGGTCATTGGGTATTCTCCTAGTGTGGCTCTGAGATGCTCCATCAATGTACATTTTCCAACATGGGATGGCATGATCGACTAAGGGGATTTCCTCATCAGAAATGTTTTAGTTCGGGGATTGATCCATGGAGGTTGGATGGGTATCTAGAAAGTCTACCAACGCATGTCCTTTGATATCCTTCTAAGGCACAAAACTGATGTCAAACTACTTGAGGATTACCGCCCATTACGCCAGTCGGCCAGTCAACATAGAATGGTTCAAGATGTACTTAAAAGGGTCTACCAGAGAGACCAGCTATACCTCATGGTGCTGCAAGTAGTGTCACAATTTATGTACAAAAATACGTGCACTAGGAAGCTCTTCTAGATGGGAGAATATCTGATTTCAGTATCAAGGAGCATGCGGTTGAGGTAGTAGAGGATGTTCTCTGTTCCCTCGTTGTTCTTCTGGGTGAGAAGTGTGCTGAGGGACCATTCCTGGGCGGTCACGTAAAAGACCAGTGGCTTCCTGGATACAGGCGACATCAAAACTGTATGTTGGACCAGATACTTCTTGATTTCTTCAAAGGAGGCCTAACACTCCTCGTCCCATTAATAGGTGGTTCCTTTCTTAATGAGTCGGTAAAAGGTCTTACACTTTCCAGCTAGATTCGCAAGGAATCATAATATGTTGGCCAAGTGGCCTTGTTAACCTCAAAGTTTTCGAATATTACTCGGGGGAGACATCAGGCTGATAGACTTGATCATTTCTGGGTTTATCTCAATGCCTCGGTACCTAACAACAAAGCCAAGGAACATACCAGATGTGACCCCAAAATCACACTTCAACGTGTTCATCTTCCAGTGGCGGGAGAAGAGGAAGTCTAAAAATTTCACAAGTTCCTTGAGATGGTCCTAGCGCTGGTGAGATTTGACCACCAGATCATCCACGTAGCATTCCACCAGTGTTCCCAGAATCGGCTGGAATATGCGATACATGGCCCACAAACATAATGTACCTTGGGGTTCCATGAAATATATGGATTCTTCATCCTCGAGGCCCATCCAGATCTAGTTATAACATGATTACCCATCCATGAAAGGGAGGGCTTGGAACTAGGTCGTGATGTCAATCATCAACTCTGTCACTGGAAGGGGAAAATCATCCTTCAGACAGTGTCAGTTGAGATCATGGAAGTTGATTCATACCATGATTTGTTCGTTCTTCTTCCTAACTGGCATAATGTTGTCTAGCCACTTGGGATATTGGACTTCTATAATGATGGTGGATTTTATGAGCTTATCATCTTTGGTCATTACCATGGAACCATGAGAAGGGTTAATCATTCTAGGAGGCTCCTTGAATCCGCGATGACTTACCGTAACACTGAGACGGTGAACGACTACCTAAGGATCCAACCCTGGCATCTCGTTGTAACTCCAGGAAAACATGTCACTGTGTTGTTGTAGGAAGTCCACGTAACGCTACCTCTCCTCAGGGGGGGGCATGGAGGCACTGAACAATATGGGTCTCGGGACTTCCTCTCTACCGAGGTTCACATGCACCAACTCATCAACTGTGGTGGAGACGCCTTCCTCCAAAGCAGGGGGTGTCGTCCATGTCCTCTTCTCCACTTATTAAAGTATCTTTCATTGGGGAAACAACTTCGGAGCTACCAGGACTTTATGGGAGGCTACTACCAACTTGTGCGTCAGTGGTTATTGAATCAATGAACTCTGACGCTGACGAGACCATACCAACGAAGGTTGTCAACCCGATCCCATCCTGTCTCCAGCCAGGAGGGCCACGCTTGATGATATCAAAGCAGTGTTGGCGCATCTACCGAAGTCTACTAATTACAACTCGTTCAAACAGACAAGTATGGTGTACTTATGTTCCCATGATCTGGAAATCATGATACCGTATAGGGGTAGGAGGTTCTGGGATAACTTGAGCCTGGTTGGTGTAGGAGTACAAGGTGATTTCCTACGGATACTTGGACCCGAAAATATTCCTTCTTATTGTACCCGAACCGACAAAGCATTGCCCCAATTCAAGGTTCGTGGCCTCTAGTCGATGGATTGGGAAGAAATAGGCATCATCCAGACTTTCCCAGGGATCACATATGACCAGGGCAGGTTCAACATCACTTGCCAGAATCTTTTTATCCTTGCTCTTGTAGTAGTCAGCGTCTAGATTACAGGATTTACAGGAGGCGAAAGGAGACGAATCTCCCTGGAGCATTCCTACTCGACCATCGTGGGAGTATTTGAGGCATTGGTGATACAAATAAGGGGCCGTTGCATGAAGGTGGAGCCATGTCCTGTCCATAAATACATTGTATGCGGTATCCTAGGAGACAACCATGAATTCGGTACTACCAATTAGAACACTGAACTGGGTCTTCAAATGGATCTTGCTGACCAGGGTCTACTCGTTCCTATCCTATCCTTGGATTCTGTGGTCCGAGAGAGTAGGATCATCATCAAACAACCCCATCTTCGGCAAAGTCCATGTCGGGATAAGGTTGATCCCAGAGCCGGTATCAACGAGGCAGCGATGGATTTTTACACCATTGAACTAGCTGGTGATATACAGCTGGCAGATATTCCCTAGTATGGGGGAGTCCTTATCCTCCTCAGAGAACGAAATGATGAACTGAAATTTATTATCCTCAAACAAATTTAGTGTGAAAATCCTCTGTAGCTTCTATCGTTGTCTAAAACTGTAGGGGGATTCTTAAAAACTCAGCGAGTGCCTCACACATATTTGGTGATAGGTGTAGGGCTTTAAGAATAGAACGCCTTGCTGGGATACCAAAAAGGTGCTTAATAACATTGTAATTCTATGCCAGACATGAACCTCTACTTACAGAATGTTTCTCTGTGTCGGGAGGTATGGCTGGCCTTGCCATTTGGACCGGCGGATGACTGGTACGAGGCATATCTCACTGTTCACTAGTCGAATCATAGAGAGTGGCTACTTGATGAGTACTGGAAAGATGGGGTCGATTGGTGGTAGGTTGGAGTAGTTCTCTACATGGCCGATGGGGTTCCGCCTGATCCAGTAACAGAAACGGCGATGGAGGTGGACCTGTCGACAATGGAAGAAGGGGCCGTGTGTGTTGATCTCTGAACTGGGCCTGCTATCTGGTCTCAGTGGCATGAACGGCCTGGCAGGAGGTGCCCACTGTCATGCCCCGGTGACCAATATGGCCGCGGTTCTTCCGACGTTGGTGTCAGCTGGGGACATTGGGATGTTCTACCTGGCGTTCCCCATCTTCAGGAGTCAAATAGGGATTTACCAACTCTACGATGTTAACCAAAGAGTACCCTAAACTATCACTCAATGAACCATCCATCATGGGGTAGATTCTGGGAGGGATTTCCATTTCTGGGGGCATAAAGTCACCAAGAGTGTGGGTCGATGACGACATTGGAAGGGCGCGTTGTTTCTTCTTGAGCCGCCGATGGTTTCTCTTCTAGGAAGAGGCTGGCGGAGACGACAGTTTTGAAGTACTAACTGCAGCTTCTGAGGTCTCTAGATGATTCAGGTATGCACAGATGATGTCATGGGCGTGAGCGACAACCTTGCGAGCCATCCAGTCATTATACTTCTAGGACCCATGGTCGGACACCTGCTTCCATTCACCTTCATTTCCACTATTTCCATCTAATCACACAGAGATACCTACCACTTGTGTCGTGAATGGGACCAACCTTACTATATTTTTATCAATATGGTCTTGAAACAAGTCTTTGAAGATGTATCATTACTTGATGGCGTGCCCTTGGATCCGGTGATAAGGTCAGTACTTGGGGTTATCAGTGAGATGCGCCTCTTCTAGCTTCTGCCACTCAGGCAGCTACATGATTCTCTGCTCCAAGGCACTATAGATGTAACCGGGGACCTGAACCTTGTCAAATGAGTAGGTCTGATTCCTTTTGTCTAGAAGGGGGGCTCTAGGAGGCTTACCCTAACGGGGGGTCGGAGGAGCATGCTGAGGAGGCGAAACTTGATTTTGTCGCATAAGCGGTGGTGGCACATTACGCAGAGGAGCCTGCCGATTTTGAGGCAGTCACTACTAGGATCGAAGTTGTGCACATGGGGGAATACCCCTATGGGTATGCGAAGATGGCTCCACTGGTAGCAGTTCTGGATGCCTAGGGGCCTCTATCTGGGCCACATCAGCGGGATCAGCTCATGAATCTCTCCTTATTGGGATTACTTGAGGCAGTGGGCATGCCTAACTGGCCTGTTGCAGGGCTTCTTTGAAGATCTGGGCCTTTTCTGAGAAGTCCTGGAACCCTTCAGGGTAATTCTGAGTGATCAGATAAGGAACCAGCTCTACCTTGAAGTTCCCTATGCACATCGTCAGTAAGTGCTCCTGAGTTAGTGTCATGTCAAAGTAGTATGTGAGCCCCTTACAGTAGGCGATGAAGTCTAAGACTCACTCATCGGACATTTTCTTGCACCTGAAGAGGCCTGCGATGTTCATCTTCTGGGTTGTGGAACTGAACTGGTAGAGGAATTGACTGCGGAGGTCCTCCCAGATAGTCATGGATCTGACAGGGAGCTAGTTGTACCAGACTAATGTCTCCACCTCTATTGTCTATACAAATAAACAGAGCTTAGCGTCCTCCTGGTGCACTGGAGTCCCTAACATAACCCCACACCATGAGTTAATGTGGTCCAGGTGTTGTGGTGGGTCTCATGTGCTGTTAATGGGGGAGAAAGTGGGCTTCCAAAATCCCAGAGGTGCTGGCATGTCATCCACCTATTCTCAGTACGGCTTTCCATCTGGTGGGATCCCCACCTGTCGAGTTTCCAAAGACATTAAGCGGGTGTTGAGCACTGCTATCAGATCATCTGGACACGGGTTCCTGTCCTGACAGGGATCCCTAACCACAAGAGCATTTTCGGGCTCTTCAATTCGATATACAAGCTCAGCATCTCGTTGAGCGGCTGGTGGAGCGACCCGTGGGGTGGCGGGAGGAACCCAAGTGGGGTGTCATGGGTGGTCACACCACTCATGAGGTCTTGTAGAATCATATCGCGCCGTATTTCCATGATCTCCAGCCTCTCCTCTGTCAGCGAACATGGCATGATTGAGGTTTCCTGGGAGAATCTCGCTAAGGGGTAGTTGTTCCAGCCCTCGCTTTCCCAGACTAGGATTACCATAGTCAGGTCGCCGCTCTAAAATGCATTCATACAGAAGCTCATCGACCAACCTCTTCTTCTCAGCAAGCTTTTAACGCAACGTGGCCTTCTCGGGAACTTCCTCTGCCTTCTACACTGAGGAAGATGGGTCAGAGATCTTGACAGCCCCAACATGATCTTTACCCATGCCGATATTCCAGCTCAGTATTAATGCCCCAGTGGGTGTTGGGAGAGTTAGGAAGTTCCTCTACTAATGATTAACCCACTCTGATGGGTCCAGCGGTGGCTTGTTCTCAATGGGTAAGTCCCAATCAAGAAGTTCCATACCATTCCCCTCTCCCGACAGATTGACCATGTTGACCACTGCTACCCTCAGTGGCATGTCCTCATAGTCACCCAGTGAGTTAGGCTGCCAGCTAATCACACTGAAGAGAAGGGTAGCGTACTGCCCCCAGCCACATACGTGCGCGTGGGGGTGGCCACCTTGACTACTTTTCGGATTACATAAAAACTCTGAACGCATTATTGTTTGATGACCCTATGGTGGCCAAGTGACTCAGGGTGCCAGACTGGAGGGAGTGTGGTGAGGTCGACCCATCGACATTGCTTGTCGATATCCTCGAGGTGTGCTTAGCTCCCAGGTTAAGGCACTTTATGGTGGAAAACACGGTAGTGAGTCGCCCGAAGGATCTGGAGGAAGCATTTAAACTCTCCCAAGGTGAGAAATTCCGGTGTATCAATATCCGACCCTATGAGTGGAAAAAACTTCTTGAGGAAGTGGCCTACTGCGAGGATGGTCTAGAAGCTCCATGGATCAGGTTTAGGATCCGGCCCTTGATGGACCCGCTCATCAACTAGGAGTGGATGGGGAACTGGCAGCGGTGCCAAGGTAGGCCGGTGGGCTGGCCGTTGGAAAATACAGAGAGCGGGATGATTGGCCACCGAATCCTAGGTCATCCTCCAAGGGTTGCAGTGACCTAGATGCCACGTCATAATAGGATGGACTGGCATGCGGGCCTCCTATGACAGTGTTGGTTCTCACCAGGGGTGTCCTACGTCACAACTCTTCGGCTATCGACCCCCAAAAAATCACTCTGCTCTCTCTGGCCGAGGTGGAAGGTGTTTCCATAGAGGCCGACAATGAATACAATATCGATCCCTTGGGGTATGCCACGTCCTCGTCCTACAGAATATATCATCAGTGGGAGGTGGTGAACATGCATATCTTGCATTCTGAGAGTACAAGGATAGCATGTTGCGTCCCTATCCCAGCCATTGACCTAGAGGACTGAGGATAGGGCTCCATCGCTGAGTCATACTCTACACTGGAGTCTGAGAATCAAACTGGTCTGATTGTCGTCTGGCCATCCCTGTAATTTCTATTACAGTAATGACGTCCCGCCTTCCTACCCCTGGGTGGTTCCTCGAGGAACGGATGATTTCTTTCATGGAGTCCTCTAGCCGCACTGGTGTTGGGGCAGAGAGGATTTAAGGCTGGGGTGTTGGGGAGCTCTGGCGAAATTTTCTAAAGGGAAACAGGGAGGACCTCCAAGAAGGTGAGTGACAGGATATACAACAACTCCATACACATGAAACAAGGTTGGAAGTAGGGAGGGACCACAGCTTACAAGATTGTGGCATGGAGTAGGCCTTCAAACTAGATGGAACTACCAAGAATTGGTTCGCAGTAGCCATTGCCTGCGTCGACGACCGGGAGAGTCGACCAAACCTACCCATGGGGCGGTTGGTGCCTCGATCTGGATCGTGCATAGAACTGCCACTGCTCAATGTGTGTGGAGATTTGATGATAGGATTCAGTGGTTTCTCATGCCATAGTGGTTGCTGATGTTGATGTACCGGGGCGAGCATCATCTTCCGCTTGTACCCGACGATGGCATCAGGTTAGATGGGTTGGAGTTGGGGATGCGGGCACATGGATTTCATGCTCCTCGGCTCGGGGAGTCTGGCGGTGGTGCTGACACAGCCTGGCAGGGGCCCCTTCCTTGAACCCTTGAAGAGGGTCTCCAATTGGGCCAACCCATACATCTCCTACCTCATCGGTTTAGGGGAGGTATGTGTCAATGCATTCCGAGGATATGCTCCCAAAACAGTTGAATGTCGGTGTGGGGAGAAGTGGCTCCCTTCACGGCCATCGGGGGCGGAATTGGAAGTGATGGGCTGCTTCCTTGAAGTCCAAACAGGCCATGTACCATGTGGGGATGACCCTATCCTCCTCGTACCTACGAACAAGTTTGTTGATCGCCCTTCGTTGGATAATCTCTGATGGGGAGAGGGGGCGTGAGCGCCCAACAGTCGTGGCAGTCAGAGCAGCTGTGGAAGAGGCAGAACCGTGATGGGTGGCCGCGTCGGTACTCGCCTTGCCCCGATGAAGGTGGGAAGGTGGCGATCGATCTCCGGATGTAGCGATCGGATTCCTGAAAGTAGGGAGATGAACCTATTAACACTGATAGGAAAATAAATCGACAACCAGTATCACATCACCATTCTGTCTTCCATGGTTTGTAAGATGGATCCATGATGACAACATCGCAGAACGGAGTGCTCCACGTCCTAAATGCCTCAACCCATGGTGGGCTTCAGGTCCTAGTGCTGGATGAACGGACCTGTAGAAATGTTAATCTTCTGATGCCCCAAACACTAACATTATCTATAATGAGGATATGAGATTCACATAGGGTTCACCATTTTTGTTTCCGACACTTTCTACTGGGGCGTGCGCATCCGTCATGCAGAGGACGCGCGGCATGTTTCCCCACATTCCTTCTTTCCAAAGGTGGAAGGCATCCGATCCTTATTCTGGGATGTCTACTCCTTGATCGAAACAGGATGATGGGACATCGGTTCTTTCTTCTGTGGATTCCTCCTCAGAGCTCGTCACATAGTCCGGGTCTCCCTAATATATTTAAGACGTAGTTAGTGAATCTCATTCCTGGTGCCATATCTTCATGGAAACCAGATAATTATTCTTCTTCCATCGAGATGCCCCAAGCGGTCCGGTCGGGGCAGCAACCTTCGGTGGGAGAATGGTCACGCTTGAGAATCATTGGCGTGTCTTGACATTGGGGTATTGGAATGTCTATCTTATGTATCTTATTATAGGGCT
Organism: Viscum album; assembly: GCA_963277665.1. NCBI lineage: Eukaryota > Viridiplantae > Streptophyta > Magnoliopsida > Santalales > Viscaceae > Viscum > Viscum album. Next base: position 1,156,356,585 of record OY728158.1, on the reverse strand, counting down.
TCTCGATGGTTTGAAAGCCCAAGGCATCCCACATCGAACGTGGGGAATTGTATGCCATAGGCAAGTATCTAAGATTTTCCTCAGCTTCTCATGTTTAACACAGGTTATTCTGCGAGTTTAACATCCAGCGGAGACAGATCAGACTTATCGGAACACTAGCTAGAGTGGATCAGATTGAGGAACCCCTTGGAGGGAACACAGATGTTGGGACCTAAATGTGGGTGGATTCCCGAATGATCTGTAGTGGAATGAGGTGGAATGATCTCATAGGGATGTGGAGGCCTGTGTAAGAATTAGGATGGGTGATGAAGTGAAGGGGGATCGAACCTTGTGGAGGATTCCTGTGTATCCCCGTAATAGGGAATCAATGTCCTCATAGTTCTGGTTGGATGGGGCTTACACTCCGAGGCAGCCCATAAGAATGAAAGCATGGATGGGACCTAGAGGGAGTAATAACCCCAGGTTAGGGCATGAGATTCTCGAGGCACATGGGCTTAAGGGTTAGGTCAGGATGAGACATGGGTGTTGGGCTTGGACCTTGTGGAGGATTCCTACGTATCCCAATGGCGGGGATTCAATGTCTGCGGAGTTCGATAAAATAAAGTTTAATGTTGTGCGGGACGGGGAATTTGGGGCATATGTTTTGAGACGGCCCAAAGATATGGGGTCGGAGAACCGATGAGAAGAGGGACCTGGGGTCTAACGGTAAATATACCATGTCATGTCAAACATTTTCAACTACAATGGACAACCCAATGTCAAAAAAAAGATACATAATCCCCAAAATGGGTAATGAATCCATGTACAATACCCCCATCCATTCACAACTATGTTCCCAAAATAATCCATCTAGCATAGGGCCCTTGTCCTTTTTTGACCATGAACCCTGAAATCTACTCTAGTGCCCAATAACGGCCTGAGTAAGATGCGAGTGACACTAAATAGGCCCCCATCAATGCTGTATAGAAAATACCAAGTGTAAATGGTGTAAGATAAGACATAGTAAAAAATAAGATAATCAAAATATAAAGAAATTATATAATAGAATATATTCTACATTATGAACATTAAACATTTATTGCATGTGTTATATATATTAATCAACATATATCAGTCAAAATGGCTACAATAAGACTCATAAAATGAGATTTAAGTTTCCTACATCAGAGTGACATTTATTTCATTATATAATACATATATTAATTTTCCCAGTATCCTTAGTAATATAATTCACATCATATGAAAGAGTATGGGTCATAAAGCATCATTTAGACACCCTAACCCATGAAATGCATTATTGGAACCTACATCATAGGTCTATAATAACATGTGGAATAGATCCTCAAACACCAAATATATACCACTTATTCACATTATCATGTTTTGTTAACCATTATTCATATTGAACACATACATTTCATAACTCATTTAACATATTCAGGTTGGGCCAAACAACCGCTTATACAAATTAACAATATAAATTTGATATTCATTGATTCTACCTCTAAAAGAAATCAATTTAATATTTATATATTTTATTTTCTGGTGATGGATGAGGAACAAAACATGGGTGTCAAGAAAAATAATCTACTCTTCCTTAATGATTCTCAAAGAGATATTAATGCATTCAACTCCTAATTCTAAAAACAAAATCATCATTCTCATGAATGGAACCCAAATTTACTGTAATAAGGTGGCATAATAATACCACATACACATAAATTGAGGGTATCAAGGCTATGTGATATAACTTCTAGAAAATATGCCTCATTTTCTTAGAGAATCATGCTATCAACCATATAAATTTAGTAGAAAAAAACAAATACCAAATACCAAATATAGAATTTAAAGAAAAAATGAGGGATTCTGGAATTTGAATGAGATGAATAACTATACAATGACTTTTGCAAAAAAATAGTGGATTGTGGAGTGTAGGAATCAGACAGGTCAATTTTTCACACCCAACCACACACCAATATTCCATTAATCAAATGTGATACATCACATGGATGATTGGGATGGAAGCTATAGTCACCTAGGATAATGGAATAATAATGGGGAATAAAATTTTGTTATAAAACATCTATCATGAGCTGTGTAATGTGAAATTTTACCTAATTAATGATGTGAATGGGTTGATAGTATGTTTGGGCAAACCATGAGCCCAAATTTTGCTACGTATTTCCCTAGTAGGACTTAGGTCATAGGGTCTCTAGGGAGACTGAATGGTTCCAAAAGCTATGTTGTGGCTATATAAAATGGATTTTTCCAATCTCCCATGGTTTTAGGATCCCCCTTCTGTGGTTCATCAACTATTCAACTACCTCCCAAGCCTGTATGGTTATGTAAACAATTACTACTAAATTTTTACCAATCATTCAATATACATCGATAAACTCTTAATTTCTTTTTTTATTCCCTAATCCCATAGATACCCCATATACTACTCATACATCATACACAAATTTAATTAAAAAAACATTATTTTTTAAAAAATTATAGAAGAACATACCATAGAAGTTTTTTGGGATGATACAACCATCCTAATTCATAACAGATCATTTTCAAGATGCACTCGTAAACTATACTGAGTCCACTATGTAAAAAGATACAGACATTGGGACTAATATTTGTGTTACCCTATTCCATGATTCATCTATAATTAAAGAACAATTGAACATTAATAGTTCTACTAAAACAACCAATCTTTGAATTATTTTCTCACTATGATCCACAATATATGTAAGATACCAATTAATTGAAGAATATGAGATTTTCATATATATTAATCATTTTGAAATAAATATTATTTTTACATTAAATGGGTTTCTATGTTAAATAGCGTACCTGATACACAATAATGAGTTTCTTTGAAATATTACATTGCACAATAATAATTTAATATTACTATTTTAAATGGTAGTTAACTCCTAGTCCTTGTATTTGCTAGAATTAAAAAAACTAACTACACTATGATTATAAATTTTTGTTAAATGTATTTACATTTATCCAATAAAATTTAGAGGCTTAAAATGTGAATGAATCTAATTTTAAGCATTATTTACATTAAAATGTCGATTTACCGCCTTTTAATGGAGAACCCTCATTGAATATAGCTTTGGTCATTTTTATATGTTCTATATGACCAAATAAATTTATTCATTAGATTTGGGAGATCAAATTTTACTTTGGGTAATTTTTTGGTATTTTTCTGATAAAGGTCATTTTTTATTGAATAGTGAAAAATATTGTATTTTAATTCAAAATTCCCTTTTAATATTATTTATTTATGTGGTTAAATTATCTTTTTAACTGGTTTTAAACTTTAATTAGAATATATTTTTTCCATTTAATCCAATTTTGGTCATTGGAATTAATTTCACTTTGAAATTGGACATTAACAAGTGTCGATCTTTTGATAGTTATTGTTTCTTAAAAACATGCTATTTGTTTTAACAAAGAGAAATAATTTTAAAATTAATTAATGAAACTTTTATTTCTTGAATTTTTCAAGATAAGAATCATTTTTGAATTTGTAATATAAAATAAATCTTAGGCTATATTTCTATATTTTTCTGAAAAACTTAAATTATTGATGAATAGTGTACTCACATAGTAGTAGTAAAAAACTAACATTTTCATTTAAATGAAATTTTACCACCTCTGTTAATTGAATTTAAAAAATCCGACATACATGGTTGTTATAAATAAGTAAAATTTTGTTCAATAAGATAAAATTATTTTTTGGTGAATAGTAACTTTTAAATTCTATTTAGCGCGGTTAAAGTTAAATAGGGTAATTCAAGGTAAAAAGAATATTATAATAATTCAAAATTACCTTAACACATGTCCAAACCTTATTGTTTGAGTCATTAATGACCATGGTCATCTTTGGGTCGATTTTGGGACCCCATTGACCCACTTGGGAGTGATAATGACTATTTAGATTAATTAATTTAATGTAAAGGCAAAATAAACATAAACCAAAATCTTTTAGTAATTAATTTTTATAAGGTGTTATATAAGTAATAGTTTTGAAAATAAATATTCATTTGTAATATAAGAAAATATACTACATCATATTATTTTTTCTATAATTTTTAGACATCATATAAATTATATTATTTATGACACAATAATGATGCAATATTTACGTCATTAAGAAATGACTTAAATAAATAAGATTATAATGATTAAAATATTATCCAAAACATGTCCAATTATGATTGGACGATTTTATTTTGACAATTATTCATCATATCTTTGACTCTAATGATTTTTGGTCCTTTTGAAACCGAATATCATTATATAATAAAATACTGTTTTCACATTTTCCTAGAGAGCCACTCCTCCCCCTTATAAAAGGAGACCACTTATAACCAATTCCCCACACCTCTCAAGCCTTTTGACTCATCTAGACTCTACCCAATTAAGCTCCCAACATCCCTAACCTCCTAATATAATCCTTAAATTAGGCATAAGGCACTTCAAGAAGTCCTTTGGTTCAAACCAAACGGAGTTACCCAAATTAAATGTAACAATTTCTCTTAAATTGCTTTCTTTTATTTTACTTCTCCAACGCCTAAAATCTTTTTATTTCTTTATTTTGTAACAAAACCAGTATCCTCAATATATTATGATGTTTTTATGATAAGTATTCAAACTAAACTAACACATAACTCCATCTAATGGGTGAAGATCATAATGTTTCTCTGGATGGAAAACTAACGACTCATGAAACGATGATTGTTCAATTACCTCTAACCACCTCTCATGGTGTCCATTATGATGGAACTGTATTTATATATGATATATATTATTTTTATGTTTTCTTTATGATTCTTTATTATCCATTTATAGTACGCCATTATGGTTTCCATAGTGGGTAAATAAGATAATCTAATTTGAGAAAGTGTGGACTACCACCCCCTCAAAGTGATTTGACTCATTAATTTATTATGTGAGATGTATAAAGGATAGAGTTAATGATATTATATATAATTTTACTATATTTATAATTTACCTATCTATAATTATTTTTAAATTCCATTAAAATAAGAAATAGAAATGAAGGTTGCGTTCATGCGTACGTACGGCTTACCGTCTCCATGAACGGTGCATTTTATTTATTCGGACAAAAGATTATGATGATTGTTTTTGGGAATTGAAAATAAGATTGGTAAATTCCCTAGTATAGGCACTTCCATCCAGAAATGGTGAGTTTGTTATCTATAGTGATGCTTCGTTGAAAGGACTAGGTAGTGTCCTAATGTAGAATGATCCGGAAATTTCTCATGCATCACGTCAGTTGAAACCCCATGAGTTAAATTACCCTACACTTTATTTGGAAGTAGATGTTGTTGTTTTTTCTTTAAAAATATAGAGGCATCATTTTAAAGGAGTGAAGTGTGAAATATATACTAATCACAAAAGTTTTAAGTATATATTCACTCAAAAAGAATTGAACATGGGACAGAGGTGATGGTTAGAATTAATCAAGGATTATGATTTCAAGATCCATTACCATCTGGGAAAAGAAAATAATGTGGCTGATGCTTTGAGTGAAAAAACATAATTCTTTATTAACTATGTTATGTTTGGAACAAGATCCCTTGGATTTCGATTTGATGAAAATTGGAATAAAAGTTTTTGGTGTAGGAAATTATTCTTTTTTGTATCAAGTGTCAGTGAAATCATATCTTTCAGACAGAATAAAGCAAGAACAGAAATAAGACAATGAGTTGTAGAAAAAGGCAGAGATGGTTCACAATGTTATGTTGCCTGAATTTAACATCGATAATGATTCTGTTTTGAGATTTGGAAAGAGATAATGTTTAACTTTTGATTCACATTTGAATAATGAGTTGTTATGTGAAGCTCATACTTTCCCATTTTTAGTTCATCCTGGTAGTACTAAGATATATAGATATCTTCATGAGTATTACTGGTTGATAGAATGAAAAAAGATATTTCTAACATTACTGTGAATTGTTTGACTTTTCAGCAGGTTAAAGCAGAGCCTCAGTTACCGAAATGGATGCTTCGGCCTTTACTGGTGTCAGAGTGGAAATGTGAAAATATATCCAGGGACATTGTTGTGGGATTACTAAAGACATCTCAAGGAAATAATGAAATCTGGGTTACTGTTGATCGATTGACTAAATCTTCTCATTTCCTTCCTATTTGAGAAAAAATTTTCTACATAAACTTAATGGATTTTTTGTTAATGATATTGTCAGGTTGCATGTATTTTGCCTCCCTATTGTATATGATCGTGATCCCAGGCTTACTTCAAAATTTTGGAAAGGCCTTCAGATGTCATTGGGTACTGAATTAAATTTTAGAACAACTTTTCATCCTCAATCATATGTGCAGTCAAAATGATCAATTCAGACCTTGGAGGATATGCTACGTGCTTGTTCACTACATTATTAGGGAAGTTGGGACCAATATATTTCATTGGTTGAATTTTCTTAATATAACATCTTTCATTCCAGTATACAAATGGCTCCATTTGAGGCATTATATGGAAAGCATTGTCGAACTCTAGATTTTTGGGATGAAGTAGTTGAATGGAAGCTGATGGGACAAGAATTCATAGAAGAGACGGTAGAGAAAGTTTAGTTGATTCCGAAGAACATGATAAAATCTTAGAGCAGACAGAAAATTTTGGCATATAACCGGAGGAAGGATCATTATTTTAAGGTAGATGATCATGTCTTTCTCAAAGTCTCCCCATGGAAAAGTGTGATGTGTTTTGGTAAGAAGGTAAATCTCAATCTGAGGCTCATTGGACCTTATGAAATTCTACAGAAAGATGGATCAGTTGCATACATAGTGGAATTACTTCCATGTTTATCCTAGGTACACAATGTTTTTCATGTTTCTATATTGAGAATGTATATTCCAGATCCATCTCATGTTTTTAGACCAGAAGTAGTTAATTTGGAATAGAATCTCTTTTATGAAGAACAACCAGTTCAGATTCTTGACCAGAAAGAGCAAGTGTTGCAGAAAAAGGGAATTCACTAGGTGATGGTTTTTTGGAAAAACCAAATTAATGAAGAAGTAATGTGGGAATATGAAAATCCTATGAGGGATAAATACCCCCACTTATTTTGATAATTGAATAAAAATTGTGAGGATGCAATTCCCAAACAGTGGGAAGGATGTAACATCCCATGTAAATGATGAATAAGATATTTTAATATTTATTAGTATTTTTGAAATAAATATTAAGTATACAATAAACGGGTTGCAATGTTCGATAGTATACTCGATACAGAACAACGGTTTTCTTTAAAATATTACGTTGCACACTAATAATATAATATTATTATTTTAAATGGTAGTTAACTCCTATCCATTGTATTAGCAGGAATGAACAAAACTAACTACAATAAGATTATACATTTTTTATGTGTATTTACATTTATCCAATAAAAGTTAGAGGCTTAAAATGTGAATGAATCTAATTTTATGCAAAATTTACATTAAAGGTCGATTTATCACCTTTTAATGGAGAACCGTCTTTAAATAAACTTTCCACATTTTTATATGTTATATTTGAGAAAATAAAATTCTTCTTTAGATTTATGAAATCAAATTTCACTTTGGGTATTTTTTGGTATTTTTTTGATAAAGTTCATTTTTCATGAATAATGAAAAATACTGGATTTTAATTCAGAAGTACCATTTAATATAATTTATTTACATGGATAGATTATCCTTTTAATTGGTTTTAAAGTTTAATTAGAAGATATATTTACCATTTAATCCAATTTTGGTCATTGTAATTAATTTCAATTTGAAATTGGGCATTAACAAGTGTCGATCTTTTGATAGTTATTGTTTTATCAAAAACATGGTATTTGTTTTAACAACGAGAATAAATTTTAAAATTAAGTAATGAAACGTTTATGTTTTGATTTTTTTAAAATAAACAAAATTTTTGATAGTGGTATGTTTCTATGATTTGATGAGGAAACTTGTTTCCTACAATAATCGTCCTCTTTGCATATTTTTTGGGAACTGAATTTGATGGAAACACTAGGGTAATAGGTACATAACAAGGCCACTATGGATTATTTATGGTGGTAGAAGTGTTTTTATCTGGAGGATCAACATTTTGGTGTTTAGTTCTACATATAGGGTCATTCTTTTGACTTTTGTAAATGAAGGGATGATCAAGTTGTTTATGATGTGGGTACCCCTGCTTGGGTGGTGGGCCAATCTATATGATCATTAGATTATTTTTCATCTATAACGTTGGAGAGATGGGTCACTAGAAAAAAATGGTTTTTTCCAGCACCACCCTTTAATGATGTTTTATTAGTGCTAATTAAGATACCACATTTTTTAGTGATTTTTAGCGCTGTTAAATGGACCCCCTTTATCATCACTTTTTAGTAGCACTGATAAAGGGGGAACATTTGGATCTCTTTTTTAATGTTGAAGAAGGGTATATTTCAAAAAAAATTAAGATTAATATATTAATATATAAACATATAAACATATTTATGTTTATATAAATATTATATATATTGTTTTAATATGTTTTAAATAAGTTTTAATAGACATTTATACTTAATATATAAGAAATTTAGTGAAAATCGATCATTAAATATTTTTAAAATGATTATTGATTATTAATTAGATATTTATCATCATGTAAAATTAATTTAATAACAATTTGAAGTCAAAAAATACAAAAAATTAATAAAAGATCTAAAATATGTAGAAAATGTAACCCAAACATCAAATAGCCACATCTTTTGATCATAGTGTCCATTTAATCTCTACCACAAGTCATAATGAAACATGTGATGAGGAATATGAGTCATTTACACAAGGGAGCCTTATCTAAATATTGTCTTGGCTAAAACAAGCCATAAATTCTTAAAAAATTAGATTCTATTTAGGATATCCAAATTGTTTAACATTCGATAGAATTTTAGCTTCATTTCTAGGGGTATTTTTACCTTTTCTCAGTGGGGAATGGTTATTCCCAAAGATTACATTCATATTGATATTATGGATTTTAAATTTTATAATTTTTCATTATGTACTATGTTTTATTGTCAATTATATAACTATATATACAAATCTTCTTATATATACATACAGAAAAATTTATTTTTGAAAATAAATAATTAATAATACATACATATAATAAATATTCATAAATATATGAGAATTATAATATAAATTTTATTTAAAATTAAAATATTTGAATATTTATATACCTAAATCATGTGTTTGTGTGTGAATATATATTAGTCTCTGTATATATTAACAAATTGATATATATTATCTATATATTCTAACATATGAAAATACATATAAAAATATAATATTTGTAGAAATATATAAATATGTATAACTATACTTATAGATACAATAACATATAATTTATATACATGTGTATATATGTTGTATATGTGAATGTATGTATTTATTTATTTATAAACACACAAAAATAACATATTTTATAAATTTTTTAAATCTATTCTAATAAAAATAGATTAATAAACAAATAAATAAATGGATAAAAAATAAAACTCAATATATATATATAGACATTAATATATTTTAATAAGCCAATAATAAAATAAATATTAATATAACAATATCTATATTAATATACATCTATATTAATATAAAATTAAATAAAAAAATGTATATTTAAAATGATATATCATCAAATTCAGAACAAAAAAAGATGGGTAGGTGGTAAAGTTAATGTTTCGCAAGGTAGAGGTCTCGAGATCAAAGCCAAACAAAGGCAGGGTGCGCATGTGTGTACATGGGGGATATTACTTGTATAGGGTTAGGGTGGGCATGCCTATCACTGATAAAGGGGTGGAGGGGGTGCATGAGGGACTTCCTAGTATCATTATATGGTGGGATCAAGTGATTTTAAAAGGTTGGGTCTCAGATTTGATGAGTTTTTTAAAAAATTATCTTTTATCAGTTCTTTTTTAGCGCTGATAAAAGGGTCCACTATTAGTTTTTTTAGCACTGATAAATGGGATCACATTTTAAAATAAACTCAATTATCATTACTTTTTCACACACATAACATCCTTTTTATCACAGATAAAACCTTGTTTTGTGGTTATTGGTTCTGTTGCCTGCTTTGCAAATTCTTTAATTGGGATCTATTAAGGTTAGCGGGGGTATTCTTTATGGATTTCTGATTAACATGAAATGTTACTCCCCATTTTATGTTCAAGGGGTCTTGAAGTAAGTGATACTGGATTTAGAGTTGGTGGTCACTAGTTTCATATTAGGGAGACGTATGATGGAACATATAAATGAAGAATTTTCAAATTTGGAATCTGACGCTCATATTATTATTTCTTATTCACCTAAAATTTATCGAATCATTGAAAATAGTACTGATCCAGCACTCTCATTTGGGAATATTTTTTCCATGATATAAACAAACATTGTTGATTTTCATCATGGTTCATTTTGAAATCCTCATATATTCATCTTACTAATTTGTCACATCAATCTAGTTTCTTATTTGGTTTCATGGAAGCCCTACTTCCTCCATTTTCTCCGTGTAGATTTTTGGAATAAATATATGCTCCCTGAATTACCAAAAATGGGATGTTCATAGTTTCTTTGTTCCCATAGTGGCCATCATATTTTCCCCATAATGCTATGTTTATTACTACTAGTGGGAAATCTATTAAGGAGCTTCTTGTTTTAGAGAAATATGGGGATTCAGTTGGAAGATGGGAATTCACAGGTTCAAAAGATTGAAAATCAACAGCAACTGGCAGGTTGCGTTGGACATTAGGTGAATCAATAAGGTGAAGTCTAGAGAGTTGTATTTATTTTTTTCATCTATTAATACATATATTTCATTCTATAAAGATAACACATTATCATTTTAATAGTTCATATCATTATCGGAAATTCTAGTGGGCAGTGGTACGTGTGAAAACATCTTCTATGGCTACCAAATCGATACATTCTAATGACTACATTTTAGTGATTTTGGTATAAAAAATGTGTATCGTGTAAATTTAAGACATCACTAAGATAATTGGGTTTGATGATTTCATGCATGAAAGAGATATAAATATGAATATTTGGGAGTTTTTGAAATGTTGTATCTTAGTGGAATGTGTGGAGGAATCTAAAATAATTATTGAATGAAAATAATTATAAGCTATAGTCAATCATATTCACATTATTGGATTCCAAATTAAAGGTGAAAAATATATTGTTTCTTTGTCATGAACATGGATCCTTCTAGCCATATTTTATGTCATGTTTCATAAGATAGGACTTCTATAGTGTTACATTTGCATCTATGAAATGAGGAATTGCTGGTTTATATCATAGTGAAACATAATACATCATTTATTTTATTTCTTCTAGTGGATTAATCAATATGTGTTTCATGGGAAGAATATTTACATGGTTATACAATAAGAAAGGATCCATAAAAATATGGATCAGTCATTAAAGGTGTCTGTCAAATCTTCATGGTTGGGTACCTTCTTACATGCTATAGTCACCCTTCAATACATGTCACTGTCAAACCATTTTCCATTTCTAATTCTTCATTAGGAGGTGAAATTGGATGAACAATCAGTTCATTTATTCTAGAAGTCTGCATAAAAAGGGTTATTTTTGGATGAGGTTATGAATTCATGGAATAAACTAGATGGGGAATCCTTGTGTAGTAGTTAGATGAAGTGGATTCTGCATCTTAGAAGGTATCTTTAGGAATGGGTATCCAAAAAATAGAACATTCACTCATCATGGATAGAATAATAGAAAATATTCAACCTATTGACGTATCTCTTAAATAATAATTATATGATGATATGTTAACAATATAGTATGACATGAAAAATTTAATTATAAAGATACTATTGGAGGATGAATGGGTTTAATGAAAAAAGTCATGAAATGTGTGGTTGAAGGATGGGGACATGAACAAATCATTTTTCCAGGTGTGATTGAATGAAAAATGAGTTAGAATGGGGTAAGTATTAAGCCTGGGTATTGTTCTTTTTCTACATATGTAAAGGTGTATGGGATGGTGTACTTTATGTATTTTGAGGGTATCTTAGTGGAAACAAGAAGATGGTATGACAGGGGAATAACATTGAAAGGGATACCTTCATGGATTATATTTAATGTATGGAACATAATATGAATAATAAGGATCTAAATAATTATATAAGAGAATAATATTATATCAGTTGTCTAAACTATGTAAATAGAGAGTTACCATAGTCCATATGGGTTTCTGTTAAGCTTTTATGTTCGTTGATGGGATGTTTTTTTATGTCATATTAAGGAGGTGGTGCAATATTACTTTAGAGGAAGGGAACTGAAAAGATATTTTTGTTCATCTATGGTTGTCCTAATTCCCAATGTGAAGAACCCCATTTCTTTGAACCAGTATATGCTCATATTTTTATGTAATCATTTATAAAATATGCTTGGTACTCTTATTAAGAGTAAAATTGTAATTTCCAACAAATAATTATATTATCATATCAACATGGTTTGTAAAGTGTATAACCATACATGGGGAAACATAATTTGATAATGAAATTGTCCATGATATAAATAAAAAGACCATTTGTTTTAATGTGATGTTTAATATGGGAATCAATAAGACTTATGAAAGAAATGAATGTAATTTCATTATACATCAGATATGGAAGTTAGGATTTCATGAGTTTTAATAAGATTTTTGATTCAGGTTTTTTTCTTCACCATGGATCACCTTCTCATTCGTGGGGAAAATTTGTTTATCATTAATATTGTGAGAGGATTTGGGAAAAGTGATCCTTTATCTCACATCCTCTTTGTTATGGAAGAATAATTTCTCACAAGAAATACACATAATATATTGGATGTTTGGAAAATATTTCCATACATGAATAAGAAAAGGTATGGTACGGTGTCTCATCTCATGTTTCTGATGAATTATTATTTTTCAAAATTGGAAGGAAAATAGAAATCAATGGTTTCATGGAAATTATGAATAATTATTATGAGATGATGGGTCAATGCATCCAAATAAAGAATTCAAAGGTTCATATTTCTAATTAATGCTCTTAGAAACATATTAATCCCATTAATGAGAAGCTATTAATTTAAAGGACGCTACTTGAAATCGTTTATCTAGGTGTTCATATTTAAACCAGAAATAATAATAAAGGTGATGTTTGATGATATTATAATTCTTATCAATGGTCTTATATGCATTTGAAAAAAAGATCATATTTTTTGTGGGAGTATTACATTGATCAATAGTATCTTTATATACACACGAATGAATGTCTGAATGCCCCGTAGGTCTTAATTTTTTGTTTATTATGTATAATCCTCCTTTTAAGGGTTGAAGGGGAACCCTTAAATGGGCCGTAGGCCCAAGGCACAGGGCCTGACATGACCCGAAGGCCAATACATAACTCGAAGGCCCCGAGGAAATCTATTCCCATTACATGACCCATATGCCCACCCCACTAAAATACCCATTAATGGACACAATATCATTTATCACCTATCTCACCCCCATGTATTTCTGATCAGATAGCATTTCCCCATACAAAGTTGCATAGTTCTTGATCTCGATGTCAGTTGACATACCCTCTCATTCTTCCAATCTGGTTAGCTCTCCTTATGGAGAGTACTACTAGTTGCTCTAATCCACATCTAGGGTATTCTCTTTTTGAATTGGGATACTATGTGGTCTCTGAGGCCCGAAGACCCTAAGGCCCGAAGGATTTTCATGAATCGAATGTCCGGAGACTCGTAGGCACCAACTGGTGGCCCAAAACCCCAAATCGGGTGAATAGTTCCATCTGTTATTGTACTGAACATAACCAGCTATAATACAACTATAGTTCCCGCTATAGTACTACTGTAGTAATTTTATATTAATTCAAAAAATTTCCTCCACCCAGTTTTGATCGTGGGTCTCTTGGATATCAAGCAAGTTCCCTTTCCACTCAGGTAAGGGCTCGTTGGCCCATACCAGTGAATGTTATTTCCACAGTCAATCCCCCAAATGGGATAACTAAAAAAAATTAAAAGACTATAAATTCCATCTTATGTTACTGAAATAATATAGTAATATGTTATTAGAAATAAATGGCATTCCTTGAAAATATAGTAGAGGTAGGATTCATCGTGTTACGTAGCACGACTAAGACGATGCTAGTCATACAGGCAATATGGAATGCGAAGTAATTGAAATTTTTTATGGAACACATTAAAGAATTATAGGAATGTTAATGATTGGAGGATCTAGTTTGATTGATCTAGGAGACTTACAAGCCTCTCACTATGTATTATTGAGTATTTTCAAGTTCTCTAGGGAGAAAGATAGTGGATATATGGATGAGGTGATCATAAAAATTGAAAAAAAATAATTGGTAGGTTATATTACCCATTTTTTTTGGATTCCTATATCGAATAAACCATTATAAGAGGTGAGTATGTTTCCAATAATATTTTAATTCATTTTTAATTAAGATCAAAGAAATGTATATGACAGTATTGTGATAGTTGGAGATCCAGAGAAGTGTTTCTTCTTGAGCTCAACCTCATGAAATTTATGTTGATGATATTATAGAAAATCGATTCCCATAATAGGTGAGATAGATCCATGTGATTCCCAATTATTGTTCAAAGCGATTATAGGTAAGGGAAATTTTCTTGTTTTGTGATTAAAAAATAACTCTCTATCGATGTAAAAACATTCTCATAATAAATGGGTACAATTGAAATCTAACAATCATTTCAAATATAGAAAAAATAGGAACCTATAAGGAAAATAATATTCTAGGGAGAGTGTTTGATAGTAATTTCGTCTCGAAATAGGCATGAAAATGTTTTAGAGGATTGGGAATACTCAGCTGGGGGGTTTTATGAAGCGTGGATTCATAATATCGAAAAACAAGGCACATAGGGTAGAGTTCAGACAATGGAATTTTGACAACATGGTGGATAATGTGGGAAGAAATATATGTTGTCAATGAATGAATAACCCATTATATTATTTATAGGTTCATATAAAGATGCTTAATACTAATATAGGGTCCTTGATATTAAGTTCAATGAATAATTACTTCCTATAAAACTTCTTCTAGGTCCCAGTCATAATCCAAATGATACCGTCTAGACAGATCTGAGATGGTGGGTTATCTAGAAGCCATTGGTAATGTGGTATAAATTGAATGCTGATAGATCTTGTATTGATGGATTGATGAGAGTAGGTGGGTTGTTAAGAGTTAAAAAGGGATCAATGATTTTGGTGTTTAGTTATTTTTATGGTCTAGGTAATTCTATATGAGAATAGGCTTCGATATTAAACATTGATCTCATGTTCTGTGACATTCATAATATTCATATTGTGTATGTTTTATGGGAATCTATAGTGTATGTTGATATTCCTGTAAAAGAGTTAACTACCTATTGGAGTTGTCCAATTTTATTAGGCAATCACTGAATTTCATTAACTACGGTATTCATGTTAGACATACCTGGGGGGAAGGAAATAATTCATTAGATGAATTATCCAAAAGGTAGTCCATATGAGAGAGTGATCCTATACACTACCTTGAGAGTTATGTTAAATTATTGAAATATTATTGTTCGTGGACATGCTCTGGGACTCGATAAATTTTTCCACCAAGAGATGAGGATGATGGCCTTATTGTGTGGATTTTATAAAAAAATAATTATATTGTATTGGATTGTTGTATGTAAAAAATGAATTTATAAAAGAATGAAGATAAATTAGGTTCTAATTTTTGAATCATGTATGTATATACATTAACCAGACTACTAAATTGTTTGGTCCTTTCCGATGTGATTTATTTGTATCTTATTATAATGTTATGGTAGTAGACACTAGATAATATATTGTTATGGTCAGGTCACTACAATAAATTTCTTTGCAATTGGATTTTTATTTATCATGGATACATTTCTTTCCAGAATGTTAATAAATTATTACATACAATATTTACAATAATAATTACAGACTATATTGGGAAAATTGATAAATATGTATCCCTTAACCAATTCAAATATATGTAAGGCACATTTTTTATCTGTTAAATATATTACGTGATATATGAGGAATTCATCAGACATGTATTAAATGGGTTGGGGACCATTTATTTAATCCCCTCAATGCATTTAAAGTCTAATTAGACAAAATTAGTGTGAAACAAGCACATTTTTATTTGTAACCTAGCATGTTATATACTATATTGAGAGATGTCTTGATGGATGTGTGTTATAAATTGTTCACTCAATTTTCACGATGGTAAATGTTTCATGTACTTGGGAAATATGACATCAAATAAATATTTCATTCCTTTATTCATAAT
The DNA here is from genome assembly GCA_963277665.1 of Viscum album. Taxonomy (NCBI): domain Eukaryota; kingdom Viridiplantae; phylum Streptophyta; class Magnoliopsida; order Santalales; family Viscaceae; genus Viscum; species Viscum album. The sequence goes on along the minus strand of OY728158.1, from coordinate 1,156,340,200 downwards.
ATAGTTATTTTTATCGAACCAATTTTCACTGTGATAAAATATAAGAATTCAATCCATTCAATAGTTATTGATTAATTTTCATGTGTCATAAATTATTTAACTTCATATATTTATTCTACCTTAACATGTATGGATAGTCATGTTATTTAAATCTAATGATCTTTTAGATAGTTACCTTTCAATAATATTTATACACTTCCTTTTCAGTTAACAGATTCTATGGCATGTGTGTTTAGAAATTTATCATGCAATATTTATTATTCCAAATGACTAATTATTTCATCCACTATATTTAAAAAATTAATAATATTTTTTGATCATAATTATTTTTTTCCTTTCCTTAGGATTAAAAATTTTTTACTTTGTATGATATATAAACATATTCTAGACGAAATAACGTTATTCTTAAAAGAAGAAAATTATGTTTAAATTTTTATATTCAAATGTAATATAAGTCCAACGTATATATCTAGTTCACGAAAACTATTAAACTATAATATCCATTTGGATGTGATTCCTTTCATAATATTCCAATGTAATGATAGTGGTTAACTACTTCTGTCATCGGCGGTCATGGTATCTACAGGTGGAATGGCATGAAGTTTAGTAGAAAAAATGGAGATGTTGGTTTTGTAAAACATATATTACAGAATGTAACCCTATGATACAATCTAAGTATATGTATAGAATAATTCTAACAAAATTATGGGCGTGATTATGAGGTGATATTCAACTAATATTGAGGAAAATTTAGATAAATTTAATGAAAGTATATGTTTATTGGGAAAATAATTTGATGAATAATATATATAAGATTAATAGTGTTGATATGATTTTGGTTTATTAGGCTCATTAATGGATATTAAATTATATTAAAATATAATTATTAGTGTTTTTTAAAAAAGTACATTTTATAGAAAACCATATTAAGTGGTTATTTAATGAATATGTTTTTTCAAGGATGTCCATTGAATTTTTTTTAAAAAATTGAAATTATTTTAATATGGTTTAAAAAAAGACAACCATTATGCCCTGTGAAAAAGCAGTGTGTTTGGAAAATCTACAGAACATGATCCCATGACTGATTAATTATAATTGATTCACTCATGCTGCTAGACTTTAAGATATCATGGTTAATGTGTCATCTTGTTAGTTAAAAAAATTGGGGAATAAACATTGATGATGAATCTATAGTGTCATTTGATTCATTTATTGATTATCATATCATCCATTTATTCTTTGTAGTATAATTAGAGAGTGAAAGAATGAATTTTCAAATTTTATGGATATTTGGATTTGTTAAATTTAGTTTTCAGAGCATCCGGGTTAGAAAAAATCATTTTTGGATACTCATTTGTGGAATAAGTCATGAATTTTAAATTGATTGAATCACAAAAAAGGGTAAAATTGTTCATTTAAAATATAAACATTTCATGTATTATATTTCTTTTTCTTCTAAGAGAGTTAAATAATTTTTCATCTCTAGGAAAATTTTTCTTGAAGAATAATTTTTCAAAATACATTCATTTTTATTGAACAGTTGGATTTAATAATCATCACATATTTATGGGTTTGAGACACTAAAAATCCAATGATCACTAAATATCACGTGATCAATGAACTAAATCACAACATAAAATAATATACATTATTCCTTATTTCCCATATCTTCACATTCCAGTAATGTTAACCTAACTAAAATGTTAGTTATGCGTTATTTTTGATGAATTTTGTACTTCCCTTTCAATTATATTATGAAGATATTTTTTTAACACTATTATGATGTGGTGTAACGCCCGAGACTTTTATGAGAAATATTTTGTTTTTATGTTATATAAATCATTGAAGGAATCTTTCACACAACACTAGCTTGCATTACATGCAACCTCGACCTTCCTCAATAGCTTGCGTCGTACGTAATACCGAGTTTCACTAAACAATTATATGTTATTAAAAAATTATTAAAACTAGCTGTTATGAATAGTAATAAACACTTTTGTAAATTTTATTTTTCAAAATGGACTTCATTTTTGGATTCGGAATATCGAAATTAGCTTAGGGTGAAATTTTGGTACTTTCGGATAACTTTCATATTCTGATGAATAGTGAAAATTACTAAATTTTAATTAAAAACAACTTTTTTAATCGAAATAATTAATATTGATGAATTATTAATTTGAGTGGTTTTAAAGTATATTTGGAATATATTTTTACAATTTAGTACAATGTTGTTCATTGGATGTAATTTCACATTTAAACCAGACATAAACAAGTGTCAATTTTTTGATAGTTATTATCTCTTAAAAACACGCTATTTGTTTTGACGACGGGAATTAATTATTAAATTAGTTAATGAAACTGATTTTTTTTTAATTTGGTAAAATAAACATCAATTTTGAAATCATAATATCAAATATATCTTAGGCCTAATTTTTGATATTTTTCTGGAAACATTCATTTTTTGAAGAATAGTGAAACCACTAAGTGGTAGTTAAAAAAACTGAATTTTTCATAAAACATAATTTTACTGCTTCTGTGAGTAGAATTTCTAAAATCTGAGAGACACGGTTAATATCAAGGACTAAAATGTGGTTCAATGAGATGGAAATATTTTTTGGTGAATAGTAACTTTTTACTTTTTTTACCACGGTTAAAAGTAAATAGGGTAATTAAGGGTAAAAGTGTAATTATTATTACCCGAACACATGTCCTAATTCTATTGGATAAGTGTAATTCGACGAAAAATAACATTAGGAATAAAATATGACCATTTAGGCCCACATGGATTAGATTAGTACATTTATTATCAATTTATTTAAAGAAGGGTTAAAATAGTTAAAATCAAAGTTTAATAACTAAATCATTTTTAATATAGGGTTATACATAAGATAAATTAGAATATTAATATTAATTATAAATCTAATCAGATTTCCTACATAATGGTATTTTATATGGAATTTTTATACAATAAATAATTTAATTTATTTATGACACAATGATGATGCGGTAATTATCTTATTAATGAAATATTAACATAATTGATATTATAAATAAAAAAATAAATGTAATTTGAAACTTTTTATGAATTAAAATAAATTCCTAGGTTAATATGAAATGTTAATATTGATTTAATTAACTTTTTTCAAACTAATAATTCTGTTATAATTTTCACAAAAATCAATTACCAAATATGGTCAAAATTGACATAAAATAGTTTTTAAAACACATATTATATTATTAATTGATATTTTATTCCTAAGAATATAATGTTCGGCCAAATGACATAGATAAGGTTATATATATTAATAATAAACAACTTGTGGGTCTCTTGGATGTATATGGTATGTTTATTAACTATATAATATAAAAAGACAATGTGACATGGTAAATGTCAGTCTAATTAACTAAGAGTTAAAACTAAATGATAAGGTTAATATAATGACCTAAACTTTTCTAAATTCTATTGGATGAGAGTATTTCGACCCATCCTCACCTTATCTTTGAAATAAATCAATTTGGAGCTATTAAAAACCGAATGTGGCTTTATAATAAAATAATATTTTTAGTTATTCCAAAGGTGCCCCTCTCCTCCCTTATAAGAGGGAACCTCCTCCCTCTCTTCCTAACACCACATCGAGCCTTCATGCTTTGAAAAACCCTGCTAAGTTTACCTCTAAAATTCCCTAGAAACATCCTAGAGGTCATGGTCTTCTTCAAAGACCAATTTTAGTGCCCTAAAAAGAGGTATCAAAGAAGCGCTTCAAAGAAGAGGTAATGTTCGTTACCTATTCTTTCAACATTATTTCATTTTCCACTTCTTCTTCTTTAGTTGTTTCATTATGAAGTAATAACATAAGTATCACTCATATATTGATATGTTATTATAAGTATGAAACAACCCTATTTCACCATCTATCCATCCTACAGAAAACGAAATCACCGCACGTGCGTACGTACCGAATATCATCTCCACGCCGTGGGGTAAACTATTTTCCACCACCACCTTACTTGGATGGGTATAATGGTGTAAATAAAGACAATATATGATTATTGTAAAGTGATATTGATTCTGAAACAGTATACATACACTCCAATACAATTCTGAGATCATGGGAACGATATCATCACTCGTGCGTACGTACGGAATACCGTCTCCACGATGTGATGCGACTCGTTCTACATGATCTTCATTGAATAATGAATATATAAATGAATTGAATAAATAATAAGATATATATTACACTAATACCATTCTGGATATGAGGAATCTATTACCTAAAAAGAAAAATAAGAATTAATTCGACAAAACACGCATAAGAACAAAAGGTAATAAACGCCCGAATAACAAACAGTAATGAAATATTACTAACAAGAAGCTAAAATTATGACCATATATGATATCATAAAAATAATTATGATTCTGGAATAAGTCAATAACATTATTTAAATCATTATACATGAGGTTCGTACACTTACGAAGAAAATCGGACCTAAGGTAAGAGAAATATCACAATCTCATTTTTATCTGAGATTGTTTATACTTTGGAATTTACTAGGGTGTATTTTATCATCCAAATCCATGTTTCCATATATGTAATATTTTATATCATTCTACAATAGTTTATATCCAATATTACTTTTCGGTGAGTTTTTAGTAAAAGATATGAAATGAATCTTTTGTCATTTTTCGTACGAGGTACTTTTTGACTTTTCCGATAAAAGTACGAGAAGAATGTTTTTTTAACTTATACGGCATGAATGGATTTTTAAAACATTATTTTTGAGAATCATCCCTTACAAGTTTTCATTTTTATTTTTAATCAACTTCTTTTAGTTTAGAATTGTGTGAGATGTTAAGAAAGGAAAAGTGTATTTGAAGTAGAAAGGATATTTTCCTCAAGAATGGAGTTCAAGTGTTTTATCAAAATTATTTTCCATATATGATAATAAAGGGTTCTATTTATATCCATATTACTACATTGATTTGATTATGTTGTGATGGAATTAATTTTTTAAATTCATTTATCTTATATGAATTGTTTTATGATGTCACGATTTTTAAGATTCCCATTTTTATTACATGGGTTATGCAATGATGTATGATTTATGATTTTGTGGCACACATAAGAATGGTATCATTATGATATGGGTGGGACCTATATCTCCCTTCAATGCATTGGGTAACTATTTTATATCTCGTGAGATAGACATGGCTGGAACGGCAGGTTAAACTGGTTTAGTGAAACAGGACTGAAATGAGGAGTGAACTCGGTTCAGAAATGGACTTTGTCCAGTAAGATAGTCTTGGCAAATATCTTGACTAATAATAAATGATTATCTATGATTATGTGTGTATGCCATAGTGTTTCATGTTTTATGTTGTGATTATTGGCAATACATTTCACCACTATGATTTATCCCATGTTATGAAATTATGATCTCTTTTGCAGGTTAATATTTCCAGAAGTTATGTTCTTATGTATATGATGTGATTGATATTTATTTTGTTTACCCTTACTAAGAATTTGTGATCACCTTTTTGTATTTTTTATTTCCCCAGGTCAGGAAGAAGGTTATTAAGTAGGATATGCCAAAAGGGAATCTAGATATGATGAAATAAATGGGAGGAAAATTAGATGCTTTATGAACCAGTTGTTTATGATTCCCAGTTTCTAAAGACTCCATACCTATACGGTCCTTTACTGTTTTTGTTATATGTTGTTATAAGTGTGCTTCAATTCTAAATTAATAACAATGTATGTAAATTATTGGTCGTTATAGTTGGTATCATAGGCAAAGTTTGTATGAATGTATCTGATTGTTGGTAACTCTCACATGTGAGTGTTGGACAAAGCATGGCTCTCCGCCCAAGGGCTTCCTGAGGAAATGGATCCCACTGAGGATGGTGGTGTGTCCTAACCAGTGGGCGTATCCACCCATGGAGTGCCCTGATAGGTATCAATTACAGTCCACTGTAAGTAATTCCAGACCGTTATAGTTGGTATCAGTGGAAAGGTATAGTAAACCTTTGGAAACTAGGATGTTAAATCCTTAGTAAGAACCCTAAGGATAAGTCTAAGAATAAAACACAATATTAGTGTTTTTAGAAATGGCCATGAATAACCTATGATAAGACCTTAAGTTTGAAATTTTATTCTTGATTATGTGTTTTTCCTATTATAATTAGTGTTGCTCACACACTATTCTTCTTGATTTTAGTCAATGGCTGGAACCCGAAGGAACCGTGTTAATGCGGAATGCAATGGGAAAATCAATGATTGTCCCCCTATGCAACCAAACGTTATGGGAGCTGGAATGAAAAATCCAGTAGCCATGCTCACACAACATTCTCAAGCTATGAATCACGTAGGACATCCAAACGAGCAAAGCAAGGAGCAACATTCTGTTGAATCCTTCATGAGGAAGCATCCACCTTCATTCAGCGGGTCTACTGATCCATTAGTTGCTAAACAATGGATTAGTACTACTGATAAGATATTTTCAGTTCTTCAATGTTATGAACATGATAAATTCATCCTAGCATTGTATCGTTTGGAGGGAGATGTTGATCAATGCTGGAATCTTATTAAGAATACGAAGAAATGGGGTGAAATTGAGTCCATGGAATGGGACGAGTTCAAGAGCTTATTTTTCAATATGAACATCCCTCGTATTCTATTAACAAAGATGGAGAAAGAGTTTCTTAAACTGAAGCAAAATGATGATGAATCTTTTGGTACCTATGAATCAAATTTTACTAGACATGCAAGGTACGCTTCTGGTATTATTATCCAACCTAAGAGTAGGATCGATCGATTCTTTAGTGGCTTAAAACCAGGTCTTAGAAGGGCCTTGGCCATAAGGGACTTCAATAGCTACGAGGAAATCATTTGATGTGCTCTAAAAGTTGAGATGTAGATTGGAGTAACCCATCAGTCATATGGGTTTGATAAGAAGAGGAAAATGGAATTCAAAGGAAAATATAAAGAGCACACTGAAAAGAAGATGAGCTTTCCCTTATTCTCAAAGTGTGGAAAGAAACATGGAGGGATTTGTCTTAAAGGGACAAGTAAATGTTTCAAATGTGGAAAGGAAGGTCATCGGGCATTTGAATGCCGCAATGATGGGAAGAAGATGTCTAATGGTGCAAATAAAGGAAGTGATACATAGAATGAACCTACTACACATCAATGTTTCAAGTGCAAGGATATGGGGCATTATTCCAATCAATGCCCAAATACAAGGGTTGATGATGATGGTCAACGTCAACAAACTCTTATGGATAAAGACAAAGGAAAGTCACATGCAATTTCTATCAGCGATGTGGAGTACGATAATGATGTGGAGAAAGGTACACTTATCATCTACTCTAACGTAGAAAATGTTTTATTTGATTCTGTATCCACCCACTCTTTTATTTCTGAATAATTTTCAAAGGATATCACCGTATTACCTCAACAATTAGATGTTGATTTAGCTGTGACAACCCCTAATGGCACAACAGTCGCATCAAAAGTATATAATTCTTCCCTGATTGAAGTTTGTGGGAAAGAGCTTCCTGCAAATCTTGTGATCCTTCCTATAGTGGAATTTGATGTGATTCTTGGCATGGATTGGCTTTCGTTATATGGAAGTCATATCAAATACAAAGAAGGGAAGTCACATTTCATATTCCAGATCAATCTATGATCATCTATCGATTCAAGGATGAACATAAACTTCTAGTAGAAATTTCTTCCATCATATGGGTCTTGATTCCAAAAAATTAGGGTTATTTATCTCAAATGGCTGGAGAGAAACTCATGATTAATAATATCCCATTGTACGGGAGATTGATGATGTATTTCCAGAGGAATTTCTGGGTCTTCCACCAAATCGTGAAGTTGAGTTTTCAATAGAACTCGTACCCGGTGCTTTACCTATTTCAAAGGCACCATATAGAATGGCCCCAATTGAGTTGCAGGAATTGAAGAAGAAACTCAAAGTGAATCTTGATAAAGGATTCATATTCCCAAGTGTGTCACCTTGGGGAGCACCTATTCTATTTTTTGAGAAGAAAGATGGATCAATGGGACTCTGCATTGATTATCGAGAACTTAACAAGATCACTATCAAGACCAAATATCCTCCCCCACGCATTGATGACCTATTTGACCAACTACGCGGTGCTCAATACTTTTCTAATATTGATCTTCGTTTAGGGTATCATTAATTAAGGGTCAAGAGGGAGGATATAACAACGAAGACTTCCCGTACAAGGTATAGACACTATGAATTTATAGTGATGCCATTTGGTCTTACTAATGCCCCTGCTATCATCATGGATCAGATGAATAGAGTCTTTAGAGACTATCTTGATTCGTTAGTTGTAGTATTTATAGACGATATTCATGTATATTCAATGAGAAAATAAGAACATGAAGATCACTTGAGAATTATATTGACGACCCTGAGAAATGAGAAGCTTTATGCCAAATATAACAAGTGTTAATTTTGGCTTCAAAAAGTTTCATTTTTTGGTAACATAATCTCAAAAGAGGGGATATATGTGGATCCAGCAAAAACATCGATTATCAAAAGATGGTCGAGACCAACAATAGTAACTGAGATCCGACATTTTCTTGGTTTGGCTAGATATTATCAACGTTTTGGGAAAGATTTCTCTTGATTATCTAATCCAATCCCCAAGTTGACTCGGAAGGGAGTTAAGTTTGTTTTGATAGAGGAATGTGAACAGAATTTCAAGGAGTTGAATAGAATGTTATCCAGTGCACCTGTGCTCACACTTCCTTATAGTGGAGAACGGTTTGTGATCTATAGTGATGCATCCAATAAGGGATTGGGGTGTGTTCTTATGAAAAATGATATGGTGATAGCTTATGCCTCACGACAGTTGAAAATCCATGAGAAAAATTACCCAACTCATGATTTGAGTTACCTGCGGTAATATTTGCATTAAATATTTGGAGGCATTACCTTTATGGTTAAAGGTGTAACATTTATACTTATCATAAAATTTAAATTTATATTTTTACAAAAACTTAGCTAAAGATGCGCCAAATAAGATGGTTGGAGCTGATTAAGGATTACGACTGCTCAATTAATTACCACACTGGGAACGCAAACAATGTGGCAGATGCATTAAGTCGACAAGACCATGCTAGCTTATACATAATGAAGATCACAAAAGATCCTATATTTATGGATTTACAAAGGATGGATCTTGGAATTTTAATGGAAGGGAATAAATCATATCTTTCTCTAATGAATGCTCAACCATTAATACATGTGAAGATTCAAGAGGCACAGAAAGAAGATGTCAAGTTACAAAAGAAGGTGAGAAATGTTCCTGAATTCAACCTTGATTGTAATGGGATAATAAGGTTCAGGAATCGGGTTTGTGTTCCTCCCATCCCAGAAATAAAGAAGCAGCTACTGGATGAGGCTCATAGTTCTTCATTCTTTATTCATCCTGGATGCACGAAGCTGTATAGGGACCTGGAAGAGTACTTCTGGTGGGATGTAATGAAAAGAGATGTTACTGAATATGTCTCCCGATGCTTGGTTTGTTAGCAAGTTAAAGCTGATAGACAAAAGTCTAAGGGGTTGTTACAACCATTACCCATACCAGAATGGAAATGGGAAAACATCACTATGGACATTGTCACAGGACTTCCTAAAACACCCAAATGAAATAATGCTATCTGAGTTATAGTTGATCGTCTTACAAAGTATGCACACTTCATTGCTTTTAGAGAGGATTTCTCTCTGGATTATCTTGCAAGGATATATGTAAAGGAAGTGGTAAGATTTCATGGAGTAACACTTTCTATTATATCTGATCGGGATCCGATGTTTACCTCAATGTTTTAGAGAAGTCTTCAGCATACTCTGGATATAGAGTTGAGTTTCAACACTGCTTATCATCCACAGACAGATGGTCAGCTTGAGAGGACAATTCAAACTCTAGAAGATATGTTGAGAGCTTTCTCTATAGATTTCAATAGTGGTTGGGATCAACAACTACCTTTTGTGGATTTTTTATAACAATACCTTTCACTCCAGTATTCAGATGGCTCCTTATGAATCTCTCTATGGAATGAATTGCAGGAATCGAACTTGCTGGGATGAAGTTGGGGAAAGAAAGCTATTATGACCTAATATTGTTGATGAGATGGCAAAAAAGGTCTGATCTATTCAACAAAACATAAGAGTATCACAGAGTCGACAAAAAGTTATGCCGACAACCGAAGAAAAGACCTAGAGTTTGAAGTGGATGATAAAGTGTTCTTATGAATATCTCCCTGGAATGGGGTCATGAGATTTTGAAAGAAGGGAATGTTGAGCCCTAGATATATCGGTCCTTTCGAAATACTGGATCATGTTGGAAAGGTTTCTTACCGATTGGTGCTTCCACCGAATCTATCTCAGGTTCATGATGTGTTCCATGTATCTCTCCTGAGAATGTAAATACCTGATCCTTCACATGTACTCAGCTCAGAAGTTGTACCGCTGGAGAAAGATCTTTCTTATGAAGAACAAACAATAGAGATTCTGGATCGTAGAGAAAAAGTCCTACTGAACATGACTACTCGCTTGGTGAAAGTTTTATGGAGGAACCACCAATTATAAGAAGCTACATGGGAGCTTGAGGATATTATTAGGGAAAGGTATCCTCATCTATTTGTTACAAAGTGACAAATTTTGAGGGTGAAATTCCTTTTAAGGGTGGTAGAATGTAACGCCTGAGACTTTTATGAGAAATATTTTGTTTTTATGTTATATAAATCATCAAAGGAATATTTCACACAACACTAGCTTTCTTTACACACAACTACGTCCTTCCTTAATAGCTTGCGTCGTACGCAATACCGAGTTTCACTAAACAATGCTATGCTATTAAAATATTATTAAAACTAGCCGTTGTGAATATTAATAACCACTTTTTGAAATTTTGTAAATTTTATTTTTCAAAATGGACTTCATTTTTTGGATGTAGAATATCGAAATTATATTAGGGTGAAATTTTGGTACTTTTCGGATAACTTTCATATTTTGATGAATAGTGAAAATTTCTAAATTTTATTTAAAAACTACTTTTTAATCAAAATAATTAATTATGATAAATTATTAATTTGAGTGGTTTTAAATTATATTTAGAATATATTTTTAAAATTTAATACAATGTTGTTCATTGGAGGTAATTTCACATTTAAACCAGACATAAATAAGTGTCAATCTTTTGATAGTTATTATCTCTTAAAAGCGCAGTATTTGTTTTGACGAAGGGAATTAATTTTCAAATTAATTAATGTAACTTATATGTTTTGAATTTGTTAAAATAAATATCATTTTCGAATTCATAATATCAAAAATAGCTTAGGCCTATTTTTTGGTATTTTTCTGGAAACTTTCATTTTTTGATGAATAGTGAAACAACTAAGTGATAGTTAAAAAAACTGAATTTTTCATGAAACATAATTTTACCGCTTCTGTGAGTAGAATTTCAAAAATCCGAGAGACACTGTTAATATCAAAGACTAAAATGTGGTTCAATGAGATGAAAATAATATATGATGAATAGTAACTTCTTACTTTTTTTACCACGATTAAAAGTAAATAGGGTAATTAAGGGTAAAAGTGTTATTATTATTACCCTAACACATGTCCTAATTCTATTGGATAAGTTTAATTCGACCAAAAACAACCTTAGGAATAAAATATGACCATTTAGTCCCACGTGGATTAGATTAGGACATTTATTATCAATTTATTTAAAGAAGGGTTAAAATAGTTAAAATCAATGTTTAATAACTAATGCATTTTTAATATAGGGTTATACATAAGATATATTTGACTATAAATATTTATTAGAAAGATAAAATGATTTCATACATAATGGTATTTTATTTGTAATTTTTAGACAATAAATAATTTAATTTATTTATGACACAATGATGATGCAGTAATTATCTTATTAATGAAATATTGAAATAATTGATGTTATAAATACCCAAATAAATGTAATTTGAAACTTTTTATGAATTAAAATAACTTTATAGGTTAATATGACCTTTTATTATTGATTTAACTAACTTTTTTTGAAATAATCATTCTTTTATGATTTTTACAAAAATCAATTACCAAATAGTGTCAAAATTGACATAAAATAGTTTTTAAAAAAAATATTATATTACTAATTGTTATTTTATTCCTAAAAATCTAATGTTCGGACAAAGTACTTAGATAAGGTTATATATATTAATAATAAACAACATTGTGGTTTCTTGGATGTATATGGTAAGTTTATTTACTATATAATATAAAAAATACAAAGAGACATGGTAAATGTCAATCTAATTAAGTAAGAGTTAAAACTAAACGATAAGGTTAATATAATGACCTAAACTTGTCTAAATACTATTGGATGAGAGGATTTCGACCCCTCCCCACCTTATATTCTAAATTAATCAATTCGGATCTATTAAAAAGAGAATATGGATTTATAGTAAAATAATATTTTTAGTTATTCCAAAGGTGCCCCTCTCCTCCCTTATAAGAGGGAACCTCCTCCCTCTCTTCCTCACACCACATTGAGCCTTCATGCTCTGCCAAACCCTGCCAATTTCTCCTCTCAACTTCCCAAGAAACATCCTAGAGGTCCTGGTATTCTTCAAAGACCAATTTCAGTGCCCTAAAATGAGGTATCAAAGAAGCTCTTCAAAGAAGAGGTAATGTCCGTTACCGATTCATTCAACTTTATTTCTTCTTCCACTTCATCTTCTTTATTTGTTTCATTATGAAGTAATAACATCAGTATCACTCATATAATGATATGTTATTATAATTATGAAACAACCCTATTTCACCATCTATCCATCCTATGGAAAATGAAATCACCGCGCGTGTGTATGTACGGAATAATGTCTCTACGCCATGGTGTAAACTATTTTCCACCACCACCTTACTTGGATGGGTATAATGGTGTAGATAATGACTATATATGATTATTTTAAATTGATTTTGATTCTGAAATAGTATACATACACTCCAATACAATTCCACGATCATGGGAATGATATCATCGCTCGTGCGTACGTACGGAATACCGTCTCCACGATGTGATGCGACTCGTTCTACATGATCATCATTGCATAATGATTATATAAATGAATTGAATGAATTAATATGATATATATTACACTAATACCATTCTGGAAATGAGGTATCTATAACCTAAAAAAAGAATTTATTCGACAAAACACGCATAAGAACAAAAAGTAATAAACACCCGAATAACAAGCAGTAATGAAATATTACTAATAAGAAGCTAAGAATATGACCATATATGATATCATTAAAATACTAATGATTTTGGAATAAGTCAATAACATTTTTAAATAATTATACAGGAGGTTCAGACACTTACGAAGAATTTCGGACCTAAGGTAATGGAAATATCACAATCTCATATTTATCCGAGATTGTTTATACTTTGGAATTTAATGGGGTGTATTTTATCATCCACATACATGTTTCCTAAATATGTAATATGTATATCCTTCTACAATAGTTTATATCCAATTTTACCTTTTGATGAGTTTTTAGTAAATGATATGAAAGGAAGCTTTTGTCATTTTTCATACGATATACTTTTTGACTTTTCCGATAAAAGTACGAGAATAATGTTTTTTAATTTATACAACATGAATAGATTTTTAAAAAATTATTTCCAATAAGCTTCCCTTACAAGTTTTAAAGTTTATTTTTAATCAAATTCATTTAGTTTAGTTTTTTATGACTTATTAAGAAAGGAAAAAAATTGAAGTAGAAAGGATATTTTCCTCAAGAATGGAGTTCAAGTGTTTTATTAAAATTATTTTCCATCTAAGATAATAAAGGGTTCTATTTCTATCCCTATTAAGACATTGATTTGATTATGTTGTGATGGAATTATTTTTATGAATTCCTTTATCTTATATGAATTGTTTTATGATGACACGATGTTTAAGATTCCCATTTTTATTACATGGGTTATGCAATGATGTATGATATATGATTTTGTAGAACACATAAGAATGGTATCATTATGAGATGGGTGGGACCTATATCTCCCTCCAATTCATTGGAAAAAGATTTTATATCTCATGAGATAGACATGGCTAGAACGGCAGGTTAAACTGGTTCAGTGAAACCGGACTGAATCGAGGAGTGAACTCGGTTCAGAAATGGACTTTGTCCACTGAGATAGTCTTTGCAATGAGTCTTGAATAATAAGAAATGATTCTCTATGATTATGTGTGTATGCCAAAAAGTTTCATGTTTTATGTTATGATTATTGGTATTACATTTCACCCCAATGATTTATCCCATGTTATGAAATTATGATCTCTTTTGTAGTTTAAGATTTCAAAAAGTAATGTTCTTATGTATATGATGTGATTGATATTTATTTTGTTTACCCTCACTGAGCTTTTGAGATCAGCCTTTTGTATGTTTTATTTCCCCAAGTCAGGTAGAAGGTTATTAAGTAGGATATTCCAAAATGGACTCTAGATATGATGAAATAAATGGGAGGCAAAGTAGTTGCTTTATGAACCAGTTTTTTATGTTTCCCAATTTCTAAAGACTCTATACCTATACGTCCCTTTCCTGGTTTTGTTATATGTTTTAATAAGTGTGCTTCAATTCTGAAGTAACAACAATGTATGTAAATTATGGGTCGTTATATGTGGGGTATTAAAAAGTGATATTTTTTAAAATTCCAATCCCTTAAATTTCAAGATCTTTTTTAAATTATTGGATATTATTTATTTAATGTAGGGAGAATATAAGAACCCAAAATTTTAATATATGAACATCATATTTGATAACATTTATGACATACAAAACAATGTATATAAATTAATTAAACTTCTTTATACAATATGATATATTTACTATTTTAAATAAATTCAATCTATTCTATATAATGATATTTACATAATAATGAATTCTATTGGATTTAATACGATAAAAAGTTTCATTGATATCATATCTTACACAAAATATGAGATTTTACCGTAGAACACGATATAATTATTATTATTATTTAGTTAGTAGTTGTCTTATGTCTTTTAAATTGGAATTTTTAAATATTGTTAACTAAATTAATAATTTATTTGGTTTAATACATCAGTTACTAATTAATTAGAAATGAATAAAAAATCCAATTGAATAATAATGAAATGATTTAATCAAAAAACTACTTCCTTTCTCTAAATGAATTTTGTCCTAATAAATTAAGTAAATTACTATTGTTGAAAGATAAAAATAAAATATAGATATTATATATTAAATATTTTTTCTAAATGTATCTAATATATTTTAATTTTATAAGATTAGAAAAAATATAATATTATAATTAAAGAAATATATTTTTCTAAAGGTGGTTTTGTCTCGTTTTAAATATGATCTTATTTTTTTTAAATGAAAATTATTATAAATTTTAATCAAAAAATTTAACTTCATTTTTTCAAATTATAATTTAAAAATTATGTTGGGGGTGAGTTTTTGGTATTTTTTGGATAATTTTACTTTTTTTTGAATAGTGAGAAACATTGAAAATTAATTAAAATATAACTTTTCAAATAAATAGTTTATAATGATAAATTTTAATATAAATTGATATAAAAGTAAAATTATGTAAGTTTTATTTTTATTATTCCAATTTTGGTCATTTAATGAAATTTTCTTAATTTGGAAATAAAAACTCAGTAATCATTTTAAAATTTTCACTTTAAAAACATGTTTTCTTGCCTCATCCAAGAGATTAATAATAATTTAATAATGCAACATATGTGGTTTAAATTTTTTAAAACGGATTTAATTCATAGAAACATCATAAATTATAATTTATAAAATTTCCACCTTAATTATTGATAAATTTTACTCATAAAAGTAGCTAATATTTATTAAAATGATTCATAGAAAAATAAGTTCACCATGTTACTAAAATTTAATGTTAATGGGAAAAATTACCTAGAAACTTGTATAAATCCCAATTTCTAGAAATAATTATACATTTTCTCCTATATATAGTTGTTTCAATGTTTGAGCCACATTATATGAAAAGAATGTTTTGGTAATTCAATCATTCTAAAATTTACAAGTTTTTTACTTACCCCACTTAAAAAAGGCCTCCCCCTATCCTCCATCCTCACAACTCTCAACCAACTTTAGATTGGGCAACCATTATCTGATAAACTCAAAAACATCCATCATCACATATTAGAATATTTATCATGTGTATAAAACAATCATATAATAGTATTAATGAAAAACTATAGATGATACCTAAATAAGAGTTAATGTTGTTCAAAAATCCTATTTATTTTATTTCCATATCCCCATCATTCAATTATTAATATATTGTGATTATAAAATATAATCAGTATCTAAATTATAGTATATTGTATTCATGTTGTGTTTAAAACTTACGAACACATACACATTCATCATATTAGTTATGAAATCATTGTTTATGTGTACGATAAACCACTGCCTCACGAACCGATGTCATTCTTAGTTCCATTACTTCATATCATGGATCATAATAATGATAGAAATCGATATATATATATATATATATATATATGTGTGTGTGTATGTGTGTGTGTGTGCGTGTGCGTGTGTGTGATATTTATTATTTTAATTGAATCACTAGGATTTTGGAGTTATTATATAACAAATATCTTCACAAATTCCATTTTTTTGGAATACAACAATGTCGCTTGTGTGTACGAAGATGTTATACATCACAAAGCAATTTGAATCACTCATACATTACATAGAATGTATAAAGTATGTGTTTAGTTACTATTTTTTCATTTATATGAAATAAAAATAATCATGATTTATAATATATATAAATATAATTTATTTCTCTTTATTTCAATAAGACATGAAATTCGAAATAACGTTCATGGGTACGTATGAATTATAATCTATATGAACTATGTATTTAAATATTTAATAATTATTATATATATATAATTTAAATATATACTAAATATATATTATATCTAAATATGTTTTACATTCTATATATTAACAAATAATGATTGATTAAATATGAATAATAAAATAACAAGTCCAAACATACTCAATGTATAAATAAATTTATTTCTATAAATAATTATAACAATGAATTATTATTAATTATTGTGTGATAAGTTGTTATAAAAAATTCATATATGATAATATTGTTCTGGTGTATGACTATAATATTCTTAAATTCATTATACATGATCCTATATAGAGTTTAACAAAAAAGAACTATATGGTAAGAGAATTCATAACTTAAATTCCACATATTGGGTTAAACATCATCTTTATTGATTATGTCATGGTAAAATTGAATATATAATTTAAATTGATTATATATATATTCTTTTTTACTTTTTGATGTGTCTTTATGGTGAATACACATAATTGGTCCATTTATTAATTATCAATTCAATATTATAATCATTTTAAATGTTTATTTGACAATTAAATTCTAATATACATTGTTTATTATTGAATATAAATTGAAGTAAATTACATGACCATTTCAAAATAAAACCTTCAATATTATCCTCATATGGTTATTAATGAAATCCATCAACTAATAGTTCCAATTTTTTACTTCATGGTACATAAAATGTAATATAAAATGTTTTCATGAAAATACTACTTTATTTCTTTCTTTGTTCAGAAATGATTATTCTTCAAAAACCATGTTTCCTGAAAATGCTTGAAGATTTTTTTAACCATTCAAAAATGATATTTTAATGTATTTCTCCACAATTTTAATTCTTTATATGTAAATTTAATAATAATATTTACGCTATTTTCAAAATAAATCCAGTTTGTATTTTTCCAAAATAAAGTGAAGGATAACATTATTTTAATGTATATTGAATGAATAGAATTTCCAACTGTTAAAAACACTAAAATATGTTCAATATTGTTTTAAAATTTTTCGATATTATTTTCAATGAAAATAATTTTCCGAATTTTTTCCCTAATTTTTTAAGAATGTGATTTTGAATGAATACTACTTTCATTTTTTTTCTAAATGAAAAAAAATTCCTATGGAATTATTTTATTGTTCTTTTATGGAATTCAATGAATTAGTAAAAAAACCAGTATTCATAACCTAATAGGTTTATGTTTAATTGATACTATTTTTATTATTCCTCGAGATGGTTTATGTTCAATTTGACCAAGAAATGTATTGATATTGACTTATTTAATTTGTTTTTTTATAAAAAATAGTACCTTGAATTAGTCACATTCTATTGATATTTACATTTCCCATAAATATAAATATTACATATCATAGAAATTTTTTTTCCTAAACCAAATAATATTTTTACATGAGTTTTTTACTTTTCAAAAAATTTGTATCCATTACTAAAAACTAATATTTAATAGGATACATTATTTGAGATAAATTCATTATTAACTATATGAGTAATTATATAGAAATGTATGATATTGGATGGGGACAATTTAATATAATTTCCTTGATGCATCAGTACTATCATGGGATAAAATTAGATTGAATAAATCCATTCATGTTTGTAACCATGAATATTCTATTATGTCTTATGAAAGGTCTTGTTAGTAATAAATGTAAATCATTCTTGTGAAAGGTCTTGATGATAAAAATTTCATGTAACTAGGAAACATTAAAACAGACAGTTAAGAATTTATATTAGTTATAATTTAGCTATTATTATCTAAGATACTTTCACTGTGATAATATATATAGATTCATTTCATTAATAGATTATTTAAAAATTACATTTATTCTCAATTATTATCCATTATAAATTTAGTTTTTCTTATTGTATCATGATAATAATTCCATTTAAATTTAATTAGTTTCTAGTTATTTACATTTTCATATAATTTACACACTTCTTTCTCAGTTTATTGATTAAATGAAATGTGTCTTCTGTTATTTAACTATCATTGATGATTATGATAATTGATTAATTATATATTCCATTATACGTAACCCTTACGGAGATTTTACCTCACCAATATTTATCTTCTAATCACCACAATTTTAGTAAGAGTATTAGTTTTGATATGAACGGATACAATACATGTAAATAATTTTTTCTAGAAATGAAAAAAATACTAGTTTTACTTTTTGTATTCCAATGAAATATAGGTCCAATGTATATATCTAGTTTACTAGGAATAGTAATCTATTAATTACTTCATGATTTTATTCCTAGTTTTTTATACCAATGTAATGATCATAGGCAGTGACACCATAACTCCAGGGTTGTGGTATTTGTGGTTGGTTTTATTAGCAGTTTAGCTACAACCAGGGAAACATTATTTATGAAAAACAATGATTATGGAACCTAAAAATATGATATAATTTGAGGATAATTATATAATGATTTCCATAAATTTTGGTATTTTGAATATTATGTAGTGAAGGAATTCCAAGATTAAGAATATTTTGGAGAAATTTATAGAAATTATATGTTTTCTAGAGATTTATTATAAGGAATAGTTGAAATAAACAAGAAGTTTTTTGATATAATTTAATGTTAATATAATCATTAATGAAATATTAATAATTTTCAAAGAACATTATTAGCCTTTTTAGAAATTTTATGTTGTATTGAAAACTATATAAAAAATATTATTTAATGTTAATATTTTATTTCGAATATTTCCATCATATATTTTTGTGAAAAATATAATAATATAATTAATAGAGTTTTGAAAAAGGAAAAGTTTTATTTTTTTTGAAAAGACATAATATGTGACAAGTCCTCGATACATGAACCCATGACCTATGGATGATAGGTGTTTCATACATACAGGAAACATGTGTGATGTTTAGTTAAATGTTTCATTGTCTCTAGTTAATCAATTTCACAAATAAACATTAATGATTAACCAAAAATAATTATTTTTAGATTATATAATTTTTTTTTATCCATTATGGATTTTTAAAATAATTTGATATTGAAAAACATATTTTTCACTTATTATGGAATTTATGATTTCTTAAATGTATATATTAGAGTATTAGATAAAAATCATTTCCGGATACTTATTTTAGAAATTGGTAATGATATGTAATCTGATTGAAGCACAAAAAAAGTATAATTTTTTTTGTAAAAAAGTAACATATCAAGTAAGTATATATCATTATTTTTTATGGAGTAAAATAATTTTTCATATTTTGGAAAAGGGGTATTCAAACAAAAAATTAATCCCTATACGTGGATTTCTGATGAACTAATAATCTTTTAAATTATCAAAGTTTAATGGTTTTGAGCCCCTATATATTCTATTGATCTCTCTCATTATTAGAGTTAATAAACTCAATAAATTATTAATAAAATTTCCATCATGCCCAAATCATCATGTCTCTCCAATGTTATCCCACATTTAAACCTAGTTATGTGTTATTCTAGATGACTTTTGTGCTTCCTTTTTTCAATTATTAAGATTTTATTTTATTAATTATTCAATGATGTGAGTTTTTTTATAGTAGTATAATTTAAAATTTCTAAACCTAGATTAAAAAAATTCTTTTTAAATTGGGAGAATAAAATTTATTTAATGTGGGTACATTGTAAAACATGAAATTATTAAAATATGATCATCATATTTGACATCATGTATGACACAAAACACAAAAAGTCTAAAACAATATTAATTATACAGTCATTAGGATATATTATCTAATTTAAATTTATTAAATATGTTCAATATCCTTCAATGTACTGAATACCAAGTTATCCTGCATTCCTAAAAAAATTTACAGCTCACCTCAGCTCGTGATTTAAACTTTGGTTTTCACTGAAGTTTCAGGTCTTCTTGGTCTATCCATGGTTTCTCAATTTCATCATCATAAGAATTTGGTTGATTTAATAGAGAGGAACATTTTTTTATTTGGGTCTTCAAGATAGAGTGACTGTTTTCCTCTTCAATAGACGACATATAATGATATGTTTTTGTTTGGTAAAGGACTTGGTTCTTGCATGGTCTACTACTCCTCGATCCTGCAATGTCTACTGATACCACCTTTTTTGTTGGTCATTTAATTATAACATGAATTAATACTCTCTTTCCTCATATTTATGGGAATGTTTCCCATATCTAACTTCTCCTTTACAAAATCATTCTATAATTCATTATCTTGGGAATATTTTTGGTCACTACTTATGTTCCAATATTCAAACAAATTTAGTTTGTCATCCTATTTCTCCACCAATTTATGATGAAGTTGAGGTTTCTAAGTTTCTAGTTGAGTGGTTTTGGATTTCGGTGGGGGAGTAATTCCACTACAAACAATAATTTTTCTTTGAGTCAGGGATACCCATCTATTTTTTAGTTGAACTTCTGGATCATCTTGTTTCTACCTGCCAGCACGACCGTAAAGAGGATCATGTTCTTCAGTCACTCCAACAATACCATTTGGGTACAACATGAGTTGTTCAATAGGGCATAAATGATGTACCGAACATGGATAACTCCAAAAAAACTAGAATAAACTCGAATCTGGACTCAAAAGTTGTAGGAATACAGAAAAATTAGATACATGATTTGGCTAGACCCAATTTGGAAAACTCTGTCTATTCTATACCATGGAATATGATGGGGGAATCCAGTTGCGCCTCGAACCCTTGTAATAATTCACCAAAACATTATCCAATACTGAGGTAGTACTATAAGGTGATGGTTTAGTCCATGAACAGAATGATATAGAAGAACATCCAACTAGCTGAATTTATCTTGGAGACTCAGAGTAGGTAATACTGGCTGAGGATGGAAAATGGGTGAACGAAACAAAATGGATGAGTTGTAGAAGGTATAACTCAGCTATTATCATTTATTTCTTTATGAAATATTGGATGTAGAGGATCCAGTCCAATAGAATCATTGTTCAATTCTGAAAGTGTTGGGTCTCCAATATCCACAACCTATAGATAATCATTCTAAAGTGAATGGAAATTTTGAAGATTAGTCCGGATATGAGAGATCTAGCTTAGTCTCTCTTGAAAGGGCTTAGGGAAAAATTGAAAGATGAATCAATAGCGCAAGTAGAACGACAGGGAGAAAGGAAATTGGGACTCTAGGAAATACATTGTTATTAATGGGAATAAATCAATGCGGCAGAAAGATTACTTGAACATACCTTAACCAATGAAGACTAGGATAACCAAGAAGTTATGGGCTATAGATAAGGATGAAATTTACACTACTACTAATCAGGTTGATGATGTTAGTGAAGCACGAACCCATATATAGGAGAGTATTTAGGTTGGGTATGTCTCTCCCATTTCTCCTAATACAGATTTGGTGGTTCCTACTAAGGAGAAGCATGATGTATTGAACTGTAAAGTAGTTAAGAAAGAAAACAAATAGTGACAAGACATGTGAACATACCATACACTCCAAGGAAGAAATGCATTAGGAATATCTCAATATTAATTATTACAAGTGGATGATTACATGATGTATTGTATATTTCTGTTAGCTATTTTCAATCAAGAACAATGAGGGTGGATCGATAAGAAAGATCTTATCTTTATACGTAGGTTCAAAAAAAAAGATAAATATTGAATCATACCCTCATATATATGACATAATAGCCTTCCATTTTGAATATTTCTTCAAGGATTACCTTGATAGGAATTTCTCTGCTCTTCAATAGTGTTTATATAGGGATATTACTTATAATAAAATCAAATAGGCTTTTAATGATTTCGTTTCATGTTTTATTATTGCATTACTTATTTTAACCCATAATGTTTCACACATATTCCATAGAGGTGTATAAATAATAGAAATTGAACTTTCATTCATGTAAATTATGAATATTTATGTATTAATTCATTGGGTAACGTTTAATTAGAAATGAATATAAAAACCATTTAAATATTGATAATTTTATTCATAAAAAACTATTTTTTTCCGTCAAATTCATCCTATACTATTAAATAAAATGATTTAATATTAGTTAATTATGTTATTGTAATATATATAATATTCATTTAGTGAATTATTTTACATTCATCTAATATATTTTATAGGCATAATATAAAAAACCAATTTTATGCATAAAAAAAGTATGTTTCTAAAGGAATTTTTTGTCACCGGTAAATTGTGCACTTGTGTTATAAAATATTTTTGACACATTAATTATTATTATCTTTAAAATTAACCTCATTTTAAAAAAAAATTTAAAATGTATCATTTGGTTAATTCTTTTGCTTTTACGAGAAGTTAATTTTTTGATGAATAGTAAAAAAACCTAATTTTTATTTCAAAATAACTTTTCATCTGAAACATTTATAATATAAAATTATTATTTAAATGGTCTTAAAGTTATATTAGAAAAAAAATTTAATTAATTAGATAAATTTAAATTTAATCATATTTAATTGAATTTATATATATAAACATAGAAACATTATGATAATTTTCACATTCAAAACCCAATATCATGTCCCATCCATTAGATTAATTTTAAATAATTTTCTCCCACTTCAGTGATTTGAATCATGATAAATGCATTAAATATTTTTATTAATATTCCGTTATTATATCTAAAATAACGCACATTTTTTTACACAACTGATTGCTGAATTCAGTTAAAAATTTACAATTAATCAGAGAAAAACAAGTTTACTAAGGGACTAAATATCAATCATCAGGGCCTAAAGAAGTATTAAATATAAAAAAATTATATAGCCATATATCTTAATTATAAATCATATTATCTAGGTTTTGGAATTATTAGAGCCAGATGAAATGGGAAAAAATACGATTGGAATTCACAGTCTAAAACATTTACATGTTTTCAACTCACCGTACATATATAATGCTTCCAACTCACCCCTACATCACCCATCTCAAAATAATTTTTTTTGGGACAAAACCAAACCAAAAAACTCTAAAATTTTCATCCACTAATGTTAAAAATCCTTATTTTTCTCATAAATCCAACTTATAAATTAATTATTACAAACCTAATGGGGAAACCTATGGAAGAGGTAATGTTTTTTTAAAAAGGTTTTTATTTAATTTCTTTCTACCCATCTTTAAATTAATTTTATTTAATGAATATAGGAAAAAAAATTATATTTAATATAATTAGATTTTTTATCTTTATTTTATTACCTATAAACACAAATACATCCATAAAATGGGTTACAAAGTCCTTCTTAATGGGTACAATGAACAACAGTCTCATGAACTGATATAGTTAATTTACTCTACTAAAACCTATCATGGTGGGGAATAATGATAGACATAATATTTATATTTCATATTTTTATATTTATGATGTACTTGTGCTTTGGGAAATATTATATAACACAATACGTCATGATTTCCACTTTCTACCAAAACGATAACATCGCTCGTGTGTACGGTGGACTACTACCTCACAGAGAAAAATGATTTGTTCAAGATATACATGGAATTTATTATGGATAGATATAATAAAATTATTTAATTTATGTTAAATAAAAAATATATTTTAATTTAAAAATATAGTTGTGTGTGTGTGTGTAATATACATTTCTTTCCTTAAATATTCCGATAAACTAGAAACATCATTCATGCGCTTCTATAATCTATTATCTCCAAGATCGATTTATTTCATTATCATTAAAAATATTATGGTTTACTTATAATACATATATAAATAAAATATTTGATATTTACTTCATTTTTTAGATTCATTCTATGATTGTATCATGTTTTATGTAATAAGAAGAAATAAAATTAAAAGTCAAAACGTACTTGAATGAACTTATAATTACACAAAACAATGAAAATAATAAGATATTAGAAAAAAATGGCATAAAATATGTTATAAAAGAATCATATATGATAATATGGTTATTTATAGATCTCATAAGTTAATTGAAACAATTATAAAAGTGGTTAAAGATAATTCAATCAAAATTAATTATAATAGAAATAATTTATTAACACAATTTAAAAACATTGGGTTATACTAATAATTAATTTTTTATGTACTTCTATGTTATTTATTTTATAAATTTTATTAAATTATATTTTCTTCACTTTTTTATAACTATTTATAGTGGATACTCATATTTTATTTATTAAATTATTGTCACTTCAATTATATGATCATTTTAATTGATTATTTCACATCTTCATTGTAATCATGAACATATATTCATAAATATAAGATGAAGAAAAAAAATGTGAAATTGCATAATAAACCCTTAAATTTTCATTTCATCTATTAAATAATGATCTATTTCAACTAATAGTATCGTTCTCAAAATTTTTTAATTAAAATTTCATTAAAATCTAACATGAGATTTCTCTTTGGTCGGAAATATGTTTCTTTCAAACCCATGTTTTCTAAAAATATATTGAAAAATGTTTCCAATTTTTTAAAATGATTTTTTAAAGGAATTTTCTATATTTTTTAATCCATTGAAAATGTTTACAAAATAAATATTATGTTATTTTGAAAAAAAATTAACTTATTGGATTTTACCAAAAAAGTGAGAAGAAAATTTATTATAAAGAATTTGAAATGAATTAAATTTATATCCACAATGACATGTAAAATTTTTTAGGTTTGTTTTATAATTATCAAATTGTATTTTCAATGAAAATAAATTTATTTAAATTTTCCAAAATTTTAGATTTTTTTAAAAAGTCAAATCAATTGATTTTAAAAATGGCTTACAAAATGAAAAGGATATTTTAATAAAAAATTAATATAAATATCATTTATGGTATTTCAATTCATCAATGAAAAAAACTATTCATAACTAAAATGGTATATATTGTGTTGATAATATCCTTTATTTACTTTGAAAGGATTATAATCACATTAACAATAAAATCTGTTGATTTTCTCTTCCTTTGTTGATTTTTTTGTCATTAAAATTACATTGAGTCTTTCACAGTCATATAGACATTAAATTCCTTTTAAATTTCAACAATATTTATCATGGATAATCATTTTTTCTGAAAAAATTTCCATTTTTACATATGGTATTTACATTGAAAGTTATTCATTATTTAGAGAAATATTGATAAATATATATCCTTTAATCCATTTAGATATTTGATAAGGAAAATATTTTATGAGGTAAGTATATTTTTAGATACATGATAAATGACCTATAAGGGTATGAAATTGGTTGGATACTATTTAATATAACCCCCTTCATGCATCGGTAGTCTAATGATATGCAATTATTTTAAAAATACACATCACATATGTATACAAGCTAGTTATAAACTATATTTTTAAAGATCATGATAGTAATAAGTCTTAAAACACCTTATGAAGTGTCTTTATGATAATGGATTCATGTACAATAGAAATATGATGTCCAATAAATAAACATTTCCCTTATTCATAATTCAGTTATTATTTTCGATTACATTTTCATAACGATAAAATCTATGGATAGATTTCATTCTATGATAATTTGTTAGATGGAATTTGTTATCAGTTATTTACTTTTATGTATTGATTCTTTCTCATATAATCATGATAGCCATGTTATTTAAATTGATTTTTTCCAATTATTTACGTTTATATGTTATTTATAAAATTCCTTTCCATTTTACTTATTACATGGCATGTGTTTTCGTTTGTTTACATTGGGATATTCACTACTCTCATTGATTAATTACATTTTAGGTTATACATAAACCATACTATGAATTTGAGATCACCCTTCTTTTATTTTTTCCCCTGGACTCCATAGAGATTACTATGTCTGAAACTGGAGGACAATCTAGGTGGAATAAAGTTACTCTCAGATGAAAAAAATTATGTTGTAATTTATGAATTCTAATATAATACAAGTATCATGTATGTATCTAGTATACCAATACTAAAAAACAATTATGTATGTTATAATAATATTTATTGAATCTTATTCCAATGTACTGATAGTAAGAGCTGGATCCGGGCTTTGGGGGTCCGGGTCGCTACAATGGAAAATAACATTTTTTTAAAATAAACAATTCATCGAATAAAACCATGAAATATTATAAAAGTGGTATTAATATTTTTTTAAAAAGGAAATAATTATCATATTAAATGAATCTATTTACTTTTTTATAAATATATTTTGTATGATCATATAGAAAAACATGGAGGCCACATGGAACATTAAAATCCATTTAGGGTCTATACATCTTGGTTTTTTCCACATGTGTTTAAAAAAATTCAAACTGGGATAATGAATACATATATATATATATATGAATGTATATTTATAGATTCATTTATATATATAAATAAATCTATGAATGTAGAGTAACCAAATATCATGACAATAAACAATTCTCTTGAATATATGGATGCCATATGAAAATAATTAATGCTAATCCATATTAAAATTTTAGACCTAATGAAACATCCATAATAATTAATTTAAATTTATATCAAATGAAATGATAAACCATAATCAAATAATACATATTTATATAATTGGAAACACCCCCATATAAAATGATTCCTTAAATAATAATAACTATTAAATATTTAACCGTTAAAAAATGTTTAAAAATGTTTTCCATATAAAATGATAAAATGAAAAATTTAAAACATTTGATTGATTTAAAATATATTCCACTTTATATAATATTAAAAATAAACCTTCAAATTTTATCATTATATTTTTGAAAATATACAAATTAAAAAAAATGAATGTTTTTGTAATATGATAATTGATATTAAATATTTTTAAATAAAAATAAATTTATGATAATGATCCATGAGGTGAAAATATAAATACATATATTTGAAAATATTTTATTTTTTAAAAATGAATTAATTAATAAATATGTGACATGAGAAAATAATTTCAACTTACTAGATTTAAATCAACCTTTTAATAATATATCAATATATAAAATCATAGTTGTAAGAAATGGGAGTTTTAAAATTATAAACTCTTCATACAAATGGGATATGTAAAATGAATATATCAATTTTTAAAAACACATATTCCATAAAAAATTTAAATCACAATTTGTTTAAAAACATTTAGAAAAAAATCATAAAAAATTGTATTTACACATAACATAATCCATAAAGAATATTATCTTTTCATTGGATGAAAAATAAGATGCTCTATATTCTTATTTATCTTAAATGGATGATTTTGGTGTAAATGTCTCTTTTTTGGTATCCCAAGATAGTAATTAAAAATTTATATTTATATTACATCAAATGTGTTTCCTATAAAACAAGTTTTTGATACGGAAATACCATATATTAAATATACATTGAAATAATTTTCATTCCAGATGGTGTGTATCTATAGATTTCTTTAGATTAGTATACTGATTATTTGTCTCGTTGTATAATGTTTGTTATTCGTTTTTTAATTTTCTTTTCATTTAATTCACTCTCCCACTATACCCCTATTTTCCACCTAGTCAAATATTATTCTCCTCCGACTTGTTTTATTTTTATATTTTTCTCTCTTGTGGTGTGCCACATATACTTATATATATATATATATATAATTCTAATTGTTTACATAGACATCAGTCATATTTTACATGTTTATTTATTTTTTTTCTTCTTAAGGGATAGGTGAAAAAGTAAATCCATATAATGGGGTTCTATTTTTTTCAATAACTATATTGTCAAACCTCACATCACTCAACACATTTCTATTAATTTGTTTCATTGTTTGAAATTACATATTTCTCTTGTGATATATATATGTATATATTTACATTCATATAATTTAGTTATATAATAAACCACTAATAAATTTATATTCAAATATATATATACACCAAATATAAGTATATACATACATATATATACTGAGGATATAAATGTTTTCATATATTAAATACCATTTTATAGCGTTATTTAATCATAATATTAAATGTTATGATCACTTACACATATTTATATATAAATATAAATATATGTGTATATATATATATATATATATTATATCATTTAACTATATATATTATCGATTTTAACTATATATATGTAAATGTTTTTATATATTTACAAGAACCTAAAAATATGTATATATATCTCAAAAAATATGTTAAATTGTAAATTAATTATCATAATTAATTATTTTTATATATCATACTAAGTATATTACATGATAAATAAAATTATTAAGTATGAATTTTAGAATAAAAATTCATTGTGTTATAGAATATTCATTAATAAATAAATTTTTTATATTTTAAGATATATTTTAAATTTATAAAAAATTATTCAATATGTTTTTTATGCACACCCCCTCACAGAAACACAAATTTGTTGGACGACATAAATTATCATGATAAATTAATTATAAATTTGTAGTTAAATAATATGATATATTGTTTTTTATGTAGTTATATTATTTCGCATATCAAATTTAAATACTTAAAAATATTGGTCATTATATTTATTTTTTATGAAACCCACTGTTAGTAAATACTGATCCAACATACCATGAATGTCAATTGATCATGACGACAACATATCCTATAAAGTATGAATAGTCCATCATTTTTCATGAAATGATAGGATGATAGTGGGCCCTAAAATATAGATCGATATTGATATCCTTCTAAATACTCCTTTAAAATTTAGATTTAAACAACATATCATGATCAAATACAATAAAAATAGGTCCACCATAATTTCACACATCATCATTAATATAGTTCCACCTAATTCATGTAAGCTCTATATTTTCCCTTATATAGATAAAATATTAAGACATGGTAATATGATCAATAATAGCATATATGACTTCATTCTTTCTTGGAGTCTTTGAAAATCTAGTGACAATGTTAAAATTAATACCAACCAATTTATATATATAAATTGGAAGAGATTAGATTATTTTATTAGGGTTTTTATATATCATTAATTATTTATTTACATAATAAGAACCTTATTAAATTGTGTGTAATTTTGTATTTCATATTATACCACAAAAATTATCCTTCCAAACATATATACATTTTTGTGCTTCTATGGTATATAAATAAATACCATTTGTTATCCTAATCTATCAATTATATTATCTTCATAGTAATGGATAGAACATATATACTCTTTCTAAATATCAAAATAACCTCTTTATTGATGAATTATACTAACATCCCATCATTAATTATTTCTTTTCAAAATTTCATTCATTATTCCTGGAACATTTTATTTTCTCTAATTTGGATAGTTTGAAAATAATTATGAATTGATGGGATGTTTCTTATTAATTAATTATTACCATATCAAATGTAAATGTACCAATCAATAAGGGATCTTCATCAATACTCATTTTATTTAAAACCCCATGAAATTGTTTTATTCATTGCAATTGCTACCTTATTTTCCTTCCTAGGGTAGTAGTGTGATGGTAAATCATAATCCATTAGTAGTTATATCGATCATCATTTCCTCATATTTAGTTCACCATATTAGAATATTAATTTCATAATTTTATGATCTATTTATATTTTTCACCACTCAATATAAGTGTAATGACCACATATATTCAATGCAAAATTATGGCTACCAACTAAAGATCATTGGTTGGAAAAAACTATTCATGAATTCTTAACTATCTTGATACATTGGAAGTGATTCTATTATTATATATACTGACACAACCATCTCCCATCTTTGATGCATCATTATATATTGAAAATGTATTACTTTCCAACAGACAATTACAATCATTAATTCTTCAAAACTACCTTTATATTCGTATAATCAATTCAACTTAACCAATTTATGTGTAAACATTCCTAACATGAAAGCTAACTGATAGATTTTTGAATAAAACAAAAATAATATCCTATTAATCCAATGTCACTATGTACTACCACTATATTTTTTGTCATCAGAAATTAAATAACATTCATTTCATTTGATGGATAAACTAAAATTACATTCTTGTAGGATAAACCAATAAATGATTCATCTTGAAGGAATTATTCTCAATATCTAAATTTCCCATAATAATAGTTTTATAAAATCTTATAAATAATATTCAAATGAATGTTATTCGCATCATGAGTTTTAATTTATAACAATATAAAATTTATATGTATCAAAAAAAATCTGGAAAATCAACAAATAATCTATCCATCATATCTATAAAAACATACAGATCATTAGTTAATCATATGGGATTTATTGTAAATCCATTACGTCCATCCCTCATAGAAATTTTCATCTTTTGAATCAAATTTTTATTAACAAGTAGTTGAAGATTTCACATAATATGGATAAAAATTTAGAAATATCTTACTCTTTGAGGTTTATAAAAAATTTCACGAATACATGGTATTAGATACTTTTTCATTATATAAAAAACATTATTTCACTATAGTATATTAATAAAATATTAATAAAATAGTTATTATTAATAAAACATATAGTCTTCGTATAATTAAACACTATGACATAATTATTCATTATCACACAAACCCTTTAGTTGTTTCATTAGTTTCATTTATTACACTGTGTCTATTATGTTGGGATTCACATAAATATATCTTTCAATCAAGGTGAGATTAATGGAAAATAAAATGTATTCTTATGTTGATATGTATATTTTTATTTAGGAAAAAATTATATATATTCATAAACAATGGTTATATCCTATATAATAGGGATTATATTTATATTTACAATGTAACAAAAAGAGATTTTAATAAAATAAGATTTTATTAAAATAAGATTTTATTCAATAGTGTATGTGAATTGGAGGTCATCAAATAAATATAGGTTTTTTATAGACTCCATAATATATTTTGTATGATGTTAATGATGAGTACCCCAATTAATAGAGAGATGTATAGGTAGATGTTGTGTAATATATGCGTTTTAAGGGATACACATTAGGAATTTTTCAAGTATGTTGGATGGTCATAGGAGTATCACATTTCATATGTGTAATTAGAGAACAATTATAGCTATATGTCTTGGATTCATATTGAAAGATTAAAGGATTTGTTTTCTTAATCACATTAGAAACCATTTTTTAGTTTTTATGGATAAAAAGATGGTTTTGAGACCTAGCATATTATAGGAAATGTAAAAAAATATTTATTTAATTTTGGAATACAAAATTTATCATCAGATATAGTAGATGTCCTTTTAATATCATTTATTATAAATTTATAGATTTAATATTTATAATTTCTTATTACTGAAATTGAATCATTGATTTTACTATAAATAAATTAAATATTCCAAAAAAATTATTACTATAATTTGAGGTATTTTTATTTCAACTATTGAATCAACAATGTTTCATATTTGATTGAAATGTGACAATATTTTTTATAGTCCATGAATTTAGACATATTTCAATAATTAAAATTTAAAACTATACCTAACTCAATTATTTTTGTGGGAGGGGGTTTATTTTATAAAATGTGTTCATTATCTACAGATACTGATTTAGGTTATTGATAAATGAGGAAATATAAATTAAAGAAGTCGTTCATTTTAGTTATAGTTAATCAGTAGAACCATAAATTCCATGGAGGTCATGGGAGAGAGAAATAAAGGGGGAAATATTAGAAGGATTATTTTGTTTATGATAGTTCACATTGTCTTCTCAAGGCTCAAAATCATACATTGGGTATAATTGTAATGCCTTAGTTTTGGAAAGATGTTGATTTACTTATTATATTAATATAGTATGTAACATTTATTTTTCAATAAATTTAATGAATATTTTATATTTGGTATTTTGAAATGGGTGTGTATATGGTAGGAAAATATTTGTTTAATTACTTATAAGATTTAGAATGGATCATTTTCAATGGTTTCAAAAAAAAAATAAGAAAATTATTTCCATATATAGGTAGGGGAAATTTGACATGGTTGCATTATCACTTGAAAAATCTAGTTGAATATAAATAAGGACCATGAATTTTATTTATTTAGTTTAGATGGGTGTAAACATCCTCATAATGATCACAGAGACTATGTGTAATTAATATACAGTATAAAAATTGATTTCATTTAATCATTAATCCTGAAATACTTTATGGAAATGACACTTTTTCTTCACAAAAATAATGGGATGAGACTATGGGAATTTTGAGGTTATTTCTTTGGGAATTTAACATATCTAAATTTAATAATGATCTAAGATCATTTGGGATGAATAAAATGACTATTATAATTACATGAGATTATATTTGGAATGTAATTGGATTTTTCATGATTTATTAAATAGAGTGGGTGAGTATGTGAAATTATTTCCATAATTTTTTTTGAAACCATGTGTATTTATTCAAGTGTAATTTGTAGAATAAAAAAATTAAATATAGAAATAATTAGATGGGATAACTAATTCAATATTTCAATAATTTATATTTTATGATTTTTGGAAGTATGGATGTTGATTTATAGTTCGGTAATACTATATATTAAATGTAATATTAAAAATAGAGATATTCCATTTGATTATATTTGAGGATTAGTTATTTCAAGGATATAATTATTGGGAAATTATATGTTTCTAATACATTATTATATATTAGGTTTTCCATTAAATTTTATGAAGAAATGATATTTTTTGTCAGATTTTGAAATAATCAATTTTTATTGGATCCATGGTAGAGTTAAATTTTCTATGATATCGGTTCTCTCATAGAAGAAACCATTGGATTGAATCCTAGAAAATCTATATTAGTGTATATATATATATATATATATTTATTTAAAAACAGGTTTGATTAAAATTTGATTTTGTGGAACTACCATGGAATAAAGATAACATAGGGTTGTGTTTTTGTTTAATGGTTTTCTAAATATTTTTAGAAATATTGTGAATTTAATGTTTCGTTTATGGTGAAAAATTTTATATAACTTATTTATTTTTTATGTTATATTTTGTATTATCATTTAATGTTGAAATTTATCTTTAATGGAAGTTTATTGGAGTACTATAGAAATCATAGTATGTTTATAATAATTAATTTGATGTGAACATCATTATACATGTCATTTTTGTTTTGAATCATATGGTTATGGTGAATACATAATAGATAATGAGTAGTGGTTTGATATTCCATATTAGAGTTTTGACAAGAGGTGGTGGATAACTGATAGATTATATTGTAATTAGGTCAACATGTATGTTTTATTTTTAAATTAAAATTCGGTTTTAAAATATATTATTACATTTAATAAGGAATAATTAATATGGATCACTGTATTTTTTAAAATATATTTAATTAGTTTTTATTTTAGGTAAAATCATTCCACATGTTTTATATCATTCATATCTTCTTTTTGAAATCATTTATGTCCCGAACCGAACTTGATCGCCACCAAAACCAACACCTAACCTGGCCCATGACAAGGCCTAAAGGGCGTTACCGATCCCCACGGGCTGGAACAAGATCCCAGGAATCATAAAATTATAATTTGGAACGATTTACCCATTTTTATAAACATAAAACAACAAATGAATCCAATAAAATGAATATGGATTTTTTGAACCATTTTTTTTAAATAGAACTGAATTAAATATTTTAAAACAACTCACTAGGACTATAACAAATGTACAAAACGGAATATGAATAGCCCATAAACCTCAATATTTCAAGAGTCATCGCCCTCAAGCCATATCGAATACAACACAACATGAATGACCATAGAAAACCCGAATGGTTGGCACAAATGTTGTAACAATCTGTTGCAACAAAAATAACCCAGACTAATTACACCCAATTATGTTAGTAGGATGTGAGACAATTCCCATTAGGATACCACCACTAAGATATTCCACATAATAAAATTTTAATGATAAAAAACATGCAAGTTTTCAAAAACATTTAATATCTAGTTACAATTTCTAAAATATGAAACTTAAAAAAATCGGTTCTCAAGTGGGCTGATTTAAAGAATCAACACATTTAAAAAAATTCAAAAGCTACAAAACTTTTCCTTCCAAATATATTGTATGCCGATTGTAAGTATAAATGATCTAATGAGAAAAGGAAATAGGTAATAAGCCCTATAACTACTACAAATACGGGTAAAAAGCCTCCTGGGACGAGCGACTGACTTGGGCGGTCACTATTGATGGGAAATAGAGACCGCGAATGGCGGTCTCTAGACTTAAAAAAACAAAAAAAAACAACCTATATATCACACCCCTGAACCCACACTGTCATCGCTCGCGCACCCCCCGAAATCCCTATCCTCCTCCACTGCCGGCCCCCACACAAGCCCTACCCTCCCTCCGCCGCCGGCCGCCTCACCTTCCATGTAGCGGGCTGGAATTACTTCCAGTGGAATATAATTAATACAAATCAGGGCACTCCATGGATGGCTACACCCCATGGGTGGGACACACCACCATCCCCAGTTGCAACCATTTCCTCATGAATCCCTTGGGCGGAGAGCCCTGCTTCATCCAATGCTCACCTATGAGAGTTCCCAACGATCGGATACATTCCTACCTCCTTTTCCTCTGATACCAACTGTAGATACCCAAATCTTGATGTACATGGACATTACATTACATTAGTGGAATACCTAATACATAATGAAACCATACACACAAGGACCATAATAGTTTGTTGTTTTTGGAATCTTGGAACGTAATATTCTAATCGTGGTGAAAGATCGTCACCATCTCCAACAAAGATCATTCCCTTTTTTCTTACCTGAAACATTTCTTTATATCCTGGGGAAAAAAACATAAAAAGTGTGAGCTCAAATGCTCATTAAGGGTAAGCATGGATAAAATAAAACATACCATATATATTTGAACTTAGAAACATGAACATAATGTTTAAACATCAAAAGCTTGAGAAATGACATAAAACATGGAAGTACGTAAGGCATAAATCATAAAGAAACATTAAGAATGATAAAATAGCATGGGAATAAAACAGGTAATTTTGGAAACCATTAAGCACATGATATGATTTCCATAGTAGTCAAGGCATTGCTGCCAAGACCATCTTAGTGGACAAAGTCCCTTTCTGAATTGAGTTCACTCCTCGTTCCAATCCTGTATTACTGAACCGCTTTAACTTGTCGTTCTATCCATGTCTGTCTCATGAGATAAAAATCTTTTCCAAATGCATTGGAGGGAGACATAGGTACCTCCCATCTCATAATGAAATCATTCTTTAGTGTGACACAAAATCATAAATCATACATCATACAATAACCCATATAATAAAATGGGATCCTTAAACATCATGCCATCATAACATAATCCATAAACAATTGATATCATTTCATCATAAGAAAATTGAAAACATTTAAATCATAGAGACATTTTACTTGAAACATACACATATGAAATAATGTCATCTTAGATGGAAAATAGTTTTGACAAAACACTTGAAATGAATTCTTGAGGAAAATATACTTTCTTCTTTAAAATCATTTTCTTTTAACAAAATTCCATGCAATTTTTAAAGATAAGGGTTTTGTTGAAAATAATCATGCAATATTGTAGAGGAAGCATCTTGAAAATGAGGCTTTATGAATATGTAAAACCCATTCATGATGTTAAAAATAACATTCTCCTTGTAATTTTGTCAGAAAAGTAAAAAAGTACCTTATATGGTAACCAAAGGACATATTCCATTCAAACAATGAGGTAAAAAGTCAATAAAGGGAAAAATTGACTTTAAACATTCATGGAAGAATGGTAAACATTTTATGAATACATTTTTAGAAAACATGGTCATGGATGATAAACTTAACCCCACTAAATACTTACGTATAAGCAATATCGGATAAAAATGAGATTGAAAATTTATCCCTTACCTTAGGTCTGATATGCTTTGTACGTTTCTAAACCTCTTCTTCTTTGAAGCGCCTCTTTGAGACCTCCTCTTAGGGAACTAAAATTGGTATTTGAAGAAGACTAGAACCCCTAGGATGTTTTTATGAAAGTGGAGAAGATAATTTGGCAGGTTTTGGCCGAGTTTGAAGGCTAAAAGTGGTGTGAGGAAGAGAGGGAGGAGGTGCCCTTTTATAAGGGAGGATAGGGGCACCTTTTGAAATCTTAAAAATATTAAATTATAATAATTCTAAACACACTTAAAAATATCAAAAAATGACTCATATTCGAATATTATATGAGATAGGGTTTTAATCTCATCATCCAATAAAATTTAGACATGTTAGGAATTTATTTTAAACATTATCATATTGATTTATCCTTACTTAAACAATTTATTTTTATTTGTTGTAATAACATTCTAAATTTTAAATTATAACAAATAATTACTTATTTGTTGTGAATTTACCATAATTGGATACTTTATAACATTTGAGACCATATAAATTAAAATTTATATTTTGGAAATAATTTTTTGATTTTTAAATAATTTTATAATATGTTATTTTTATAAAATAACAATAGTGTAAATTTTGACACTATTCATTTATTTGAATTTAAATAAAACATATACAGAAGCTATGCTCAAACTAAAAGCATTAATAGATTCATAAAAGGTCATATGTATTTAGAAAATTATTGTATCACATTAAATAGTTCATATAATATTTATTTTATTATTTTTAAAACCATTTATTCAGTTTATCTCATAATAAAAGAATTACCACAACATTTTTGTATAATTATTTAATATACTTATTTGTTCCATAAAAATTAAAAATAAAATCCTATGATGAAGATAAATCTATTTCCTTTCACAATAATACTTTTACTCGAATTTATCATCTTAAAATCACAATATTTAAATTGTTATATTTATTAAATTATGAATATGAAAACATTGGCATCATTTAAAATAAAATAATATAAGTGTCATAATCAAATTTATAAGACTCAAAACGGTTATATATTAGGTCATTGGATTATTATAGTATAGATATATACTACCAAAAAGTTTTTCTCAGGTTTTTGGGCCTTTTAATGGGTATTATTATTTCAATAAAAACTATATTAATAATTTTTCACTTAATAAATAATTTCTGCATCATTAATTTATCACCATTAATGGCAATTATTAAATCCCTAAAAATTATAAATAAATTATCATAATGTAGATAATTTTATTAAATTTCTAGAGAATACTCATGTTTGAAGTTTTATAATGTTTATCACTAAATTAAAATTATTATACTTATTAGATTTAAGAGAGTGACATGTTGTCACTTTCTTTGGTTTTAATAATAATTAAATTATTTTCATAGTTAAAAGTCCATAAAATGAATCTAATACGACCCTTAGGTGATATGGGTCTACTTTTAGCCATCCAATATAATTTTTTCATGTGTTAGGATATTTTTATAATATTATATTTACCCTTAATTACCTGATTGACCTTTCACTATGTTAAATAAAATTTACCGTAGTTACTATTCATAATTTCCAAAAATAAAAAGTAGCCTATTAACATAATTTGGACCCAATGATTCAAATATGGAATACATTTTTTTAAATTCAATACAAATAATTTTTAGAAATTAAATTAAAATTAATCTCATTCTCGAATGAAAATGGGTTTTTGTTTAAAACATTGCAAAAGATTGAATTGATTTAACCTAGGAATTTAATGTAAAATAAATGATAAGGACATAAATTTTATTAAATGGTAAAAATATATTCTATTTATACTTTAAAACCATTCAATATTATAATTTAACCATATAAATTATTGCGATGAAAATTCTATTTTTTAATTAAAATATAGCGTGTTTTTACTATTCATCAAAATATAAAAGTTACCAGAATAATATGAAAAATTTATCCAAAGTAAATTTTTATTTCTTGATTCCAAAGAAGAATTTTATTTTGTCAAATTCAAATTATAAAATTGTAAAAAACCTTATTTAAAGTGGGTGCGCCATCAAAAGGCGGCAAAACAACATTTTTTTAAAAAATAGTTATTTTACAAGAAAAATTTATTTTGTTCTTATACCATGTTCTAGAAAATGTGTATGATGAATAATAATGTCATAAAATTCAAAATTTAGTTAATAATATTCATAAAATCTAGTTCATAATAATATTATAATAATATATCATTGTTTAGTAAAACCTAGTATTGCGTATAACACACAGTATCGAGGAAGGTCGCGATTGTGTGTAATGAAAGCCAAGTCAGGGTTGCGTGTTGTGCAAGAATAATTCGTTGTTTCATATAACAGAATCCAACCATATTTCATTTGTACATTGAATATATATATATATATACTCAATGTTGCGTAGAATAACTATTATCAAAATTGTGTGTAACACGATCCAAGAATAGTGTTACGTATACTGCAAGCTATTAAGGTGTTGCATTTAGTGAAAAGAAATCTTGGTGTAGCATAAAACACATGAAATTAATTAAATTAAAAGAATATTTTTCATAAAATCTCGGGGTGTTACATTCTACCCCCCTTAAAAGGAATTTTTCCCTCAATATTCGTCGGGGTTAGAAATGGTTTACTACTCGAATGATTGTTTAATAGAAACCCACATCGTAAAAAGGAATACCAAAACATGGTTTTAAAAACTATAGTATAAAATGTAACGGTTACCCAAATTAACTCATCACTGGGTTTCCATGTTGGAGAACATAGGTGAAAATATGGATATGGAAGAAAAATCTAACCATCAAGTTCTAATGGAGAGTGGCAGAGAACATGGCTATGAAAAAGCCATCAATAATAAAGCCATAGATTTGTGATGATCTAAGGTATCATCTAATTCATCATATATAATGTCACTAAGAAAACATTTTTGGTTTTCAAGACTATTTCCCAAAAGTTGATGAAATTGGAAATAGAAGAAATACATTTCGTGATTTTGGTACAGTCTCATAGTTGTTCGTTCTTTGGAAAATTTACACTTCATCTCTTAAAGAAATGATGATGAATTTTCCATTCGTGAAGTGTTAGAAGCTCATGTGATAGAATGATGGGTCATTCCATATGTCTCAAACAAAAGGTTATAATAGTTATAAAAAATACATAAGTCCATCTATAGTGAGATTAATCATATATGGTTCCTAAAATGGACTTATACTTCATATATCATACTTCTTAATATAATAAAACTAGTTTCTACTAAACAGGTACTTCCTATATGCCCTTGGTAAGCGATAAAGACCAGTCACACTTCGGTTGTGGGTTCGATTCCAACAACCTTGTCTGACGCTATGGGTTGTCGCCCGTCCTGCATGTTGGCATTTTTCTAAAACTACATTAATATAACATCCCATAAAAAATATAAAAAAAAGTTCTATCCTTAAACTATACTAACTTATGTCCAACATAATCCATTCCAATCATTAGGCTTATCTAAAATACTTCGGTCCAAGCTCATAGTATAAATAAAAAGATTACTTGAAATGTCATCAACCAAGCATGTGAATTCCATCATTTATCCCCCATATATCTTTTTGGTCACATTCCAATCATGTGAATACATTAATCATGTATTCTATTGAAAAATTAATACCTATTAAACCATAGTGAAAACATGAATGCTATAAAAAGTTAACTCTGTCCACAAAACAAAATCCAAATATTCTATATACTCAAACCATGATATAAAATTCTCCCTATACCAGTCATGAGCTCATGAATACTATCAAACATTTAATTTTCTCTTTATCCCTTCATTATGCACATATCCTCTACATTCCAAAAATATCTGAATAACCTTTCATGTATACTGGTAACATTAATCTTACACTTTCAAAACTCAAGGAAAGACAACAGTGTAACAATCCTTAGATGTCTCTTTATTCAATAGTACCATGAGATTACTTATATAACATTAAACTTGATAAAAATGTAATCATTCCACTACCTTCATAAACCATTGACCGAGCTTCAACAATTCGTTCATCTCACATATCATTTGTAGCCTCTTCATCATCATCAACATAAATACTAACCATACGGCCGTACTGCATCCCTTCATGAGACTTTCCCTTAGGTCATTGGTTTGCATAATTCCCATACATTCCACATTTAAAACATTTAACCATTGTTGATGTCGTAGCAATACCCTTATCCTCATCCATGGTGTTAACTGAACCTTTTCCTTTGCACTTACTAGCTTTGTGTCCTTCTTTTCCACACCCAAAGCATCTTCTAGTTCTCTTGAAACAATCTCCCCGATGCCTCTTCCGACATGATTTACATGAGGGAAATTGAACTTTCTTTCCTCTGTGATCATCATGAAAATCCATCTTTATCTTATTATATGAGTCAGGAAACTTATCAAAGTTGAGATTATTGATCATATTATGAGATTGTTGATTAGGAATAATAATAATGTTTGGACTTCCAAATCCCATTTCATTTGGTTTCTCATGAAGAATATCATTCCATTGTCTATCATATCCTCCATTATCATGAATCTTCCTATTTCCAGCCATTTTCTAAAACCCAAAAAGAATAGTGTGATAGGCAAAAATCATGCTGTGGAAAACAACATAGTAAAGGGGGAGCACCCTCAATATCTAATAACTTAAGTTAAATATCAATGATCATTACCGTAGTTCTAGGACTATATCCTATACGTATACTTATCCTTAGGGACATCCATAGAAATACCTTAGAAATATGTCTACGGATCTCACTAACATTTTCGTATCCTAGTTTCCAAAGGTTGACTAAACTTTTCTCTGATACCAACTGTTGCGGGCTAGAATTACTTCTAGTGGACTATAATTGATACCTATCAGGGAACTCCATGGGCGGCTACACCCCATGGGAGGGACACACCACCATCCCCAGTGGCAGCCATTTCCACATGAAGCCCTTGGGTGGAGAGCCATGCTTCGTCCAACGCTCACATGTGAGAGTTCCCAAGGATCGGATACATTCCTACCTCCTTTGCCTCTGATACCAACTGTAGAGACCCAAAGATTTACGTACAAGGACATTACATTACTTTAGTGTCATACTTAATACATAACAAAAACAGACACACAAGGACCGTAATAGTTTAGTGCCTTTGGAAACTTGGAACGTAATCTTCTAATCATGGTGAAAGATCTTCAACATCTCCCACAAAGATCTTCCCCTTTTTTTCTTACCTAAAACCTTTCTTTATATCCTCGGGAAAAGGAAACATAAAAAGGGTGATCTCAAATGCTCAGTAAGGGTAATCATGGATAAATACAACATACCATATACATTTGAACTTAAAAACATGAAAATAATGTTTAAACATAAAAAGCTTGAGCAATGACATAAATCATGGAAGTACGTAAGGCATAGATCATAAAGAAACATTAAAAAGGACAAAATAGCATGGGAATAAAACATGTAATTGTGGAAAATATTAAGAACATGATATGATTTCCATAGTAGTCAAGGCATTGGTGCCAAGACCATCTTAGTGGACAATGCCCATTTCTAAATCGTGTTCACTCCTCATTCCAGTCCTGTATTACTGAACCGGTTTAACATGTCGTTCCAGCCATGTCTATCTCATGAGATATAAATCTTTACCCAATACATTGGAAGGAGATATAGGTCCCACCCATCTCATAAGGAAATCATTCTTTCGTGTGCCACAAAATCATAAATCATACATCATATCATATCCCATGTAATAAAATTTTATTCTTAAACATCATTACATCATAACATAATCCATAAACAATTGATATCATTTCATCATAAGAAAATTGAAACCATTTAAATCATAGAGACATTTTACATGAAACATACACATATGAAATAATGTCATCATAGATGGAAAATAGTTTTGACAAAACAGTTGAAATGAATTCTT
Organism: Viscum album; assembly: GCA_963277665.1. NCBI lineage: Eukaryota > Viridiplantae > Streptophyta > Magnoliopsida > Santalales > Viscaceae > Viscum > Viscum album. Next base: position 1,156,297,424 of record OY728158.1, on the reverse strand, counting down.
GAGTAAAATATCCTTTCTTTTTTAAAATCATTTTCTTTTCACGAAATTCCATGAAATTTTAAAAGATAAGGGTTTTGTTGAAAATAATCATGAAATCATGTAGAGGAAGCTTCTTGAAAATGAGGCATTATGAAACTATAAAAATCCGTTCACACCGTTAAAAATAACATTCTCGTCATAATTTTGTCGGAAAATTAAAAAAGTACCTTATATGGTAACCAAAGGAAAGATTCCATTCATACAATGTGGTAAGAAGTCAATAAAGGGTAAAAATGACTTTAAACATTCATGGAAGAATGGTAAACATTTTATGAAAACATTTTTAGAAAACAAGGCCATAGATGATAAACGTAACCCCAGTAAATACTTACGTATAAGCAATCTCGGATAAAAATGAGATTGAAAATTTATCCCTTACCTTAGGTCTGATATGCGTCGTATGTATCCGAACCTTCTCTTCTTTGAAGCGCATCTTTGAGACCACTTCTTAGGGAACTAAAATTGGTCTTTGAAGAAGATAAAAACCCCTAGTATGTTTCTATGGAAGTGGAGAAGAGAATTTGGCAGGGTTCGGTCGAGCTTGTGGGCTCAATTTTGTGTGAGGAAGAGAGGGAGGAGGGGCCCTTTTATAAGGGAGGAGAGGGGCACCTTTGGAAATTTTAAAAATATTAATTTATAATAAATCTAAATCCACTTAAAAACCTCAAAAAATGACTTATATTTGAATATTAGATGAGATAGGGTTGTAATCTCATAAACCAATAAAATTTAGACATGTTAGGTATTTTTTTTAATCATTATCATCTTGATTTATCTTTACTTAATCAATTTAATTTTATTTGTGGTAATAAAATTATAAATTTTAAATTATAACAAATAATTACTAATTTGTTGTGAATTTTCCATAATTGGATACTTTTATAACATTTGAGACTATATATATTTAAATTTATAATTTTTAAATATTTTTGTGATTTTTAATCAATTTTATAATATGTTATTTTTATAAAATAACAATAGTGTCAATTTTGACACTATTCATTTATTTGAATTTAAATAAAATATATACAGAAGATTTGTTCAAAATAAAAGCTTTAATAGATTTATAAAAGGTCATATGTATCTAGAAAATTATTGTAGCACATTAAATAGTTCATATTATATTTATTTTATTATTTTTAAGACCATTTGTTTGGTTTATCTCTTAATAAAAGAATTACTAAAACATTTTTGTATAATTATTTAATGTACTTATTTGTTGCATAAAAATTAAAAATAAAATCCTTTAATGAAGATAAATCTATTTAATTTCACAATTAGACATTTACTAGAATTTATAATCTTAGAATAATAATATTTAAATTGTTATAATTATTAAAATATGAACTTGACAACTTTGGCATCATTTAAAATAAAATAAAATAATTGTCATAATCACTTTTATAAGACTCCAAACAGTTATATATTAGGTCAGTGGATTATTATGGTATAGATATATACTACCAATAAGTTTTGGTCAGGTTTGTGGTCCTTTTAATGGGTATTAGTATTTCAATAAAAACTATATTATTGCTTTTTCACTTAATAAATAATTTCTGTATCATTAATGTATCATTATTAATGACAATTATTTAATCCCAAAAAATTATAAATAAATTTTCATGATGTATAAAATTTTATTAGATTTCTGGATACTATTCAGTTTCGAAGTTTTATGATGTTTATCATTAAATTAAAATTATTATACTTATAATATTTAAGAGAGTGACACGTTGTCACATTCTTTGGTTTTAATAATAATTAAATTATTTTCAAAGTCAAAAGTCCATGAAATGAATCTAATCCGACCCTTAGGTGATATGAGACTACTTTTATCCATCCAATAGAATTTTTACATGTGTTAGGATAATTTTATAATATTATATTTACCCTTAATAACCCGATTTACCTTTAACTATGGTAAATAAAATTTATCGTAGTTACTATTCATAATTCCCAAAAATAAAAAGTAGCCTATTAAAATAATTTGGACCCAAAGATTCCAAATATGGAATCAATTTTTTCATATTCAATAAAAATAAGTTGCAGAAATTAAATTAAAATTAATCCCATTGTCGAATGAAAATGGGTTTTTGTTTAAAACATTGCAAAAGATTGAATTGATTTAACCTACGAATTTAATGTAAAATCAATGCTAATGAAATAAATTATATTAAATGGTAAAAATATATTCTATTTATACTTTAAAAACATTAAATATTATAATTTAACCATATAAATTATTGCGATGAAAAAAGTTGTTTTTAATTAAAATATAGCATGTTTTTACTATTCATCAAAATATGAAAGTTACCAGAATAATATGAAAATTTTTTACAAAGTAAATTTTTATTTCTTTATTCCAAAGAATAATTTTATTTTTTCAAATTGAACTTATAAAAATTTCAAAAACTAGATTTAAAGTGGGTGGCCATCAAAAGGCGGCAAAACTGCATTTTTTAAAAAAATACATATTTTACCAGCAAAATTTATTTTGTTCTTATACCATGTTCTAGAAAATGTTTAAGTTGATTAATAGTGTTATAAAAAAAATTAGTTAATACTATTCATAACGGCTAGTTCATAATAATATTATAATAATATATCTTTGTTTAGTAAAACCTGATATTGCGTACAACACACGGTATCGAGGAAGTTCGTGATTGCGTGTAATGGAAGCCAAGTCAGGGTTGCGTGTTGTGAAAGAATCCTTCGTTGTTTCGTATAACATAATCGAACCATATTTCATTTATACATTGAATATAAATATATATATATATACTCAATATTGCGTAGAATAACTATTATCAAAATTGTGTGTAACACGATCAAAGAATAGTGTTGCATATACTGCAAGCTAATACGGTGTTGCGTATAGCGCAAGGTAATCTTGGTGTAGCATACTACACAAGATATTAATTAAATTAAAAGAATATTTTTCATAAAATATCTGGGTGTTAAATTCTAGCTCCACAAACTCACCCGTCGCCGCACAAGCCCTCTCCCTAGTGCCTCGACCATCATATTAAATTTCCTCTGTCGCTGCTGGCCCGCACAAGTCGGAACCCTTCCTTGCAAACTCCTTCACCCATCTTAGTAAACTCCCTCTTCCGCCGTCTGCCTGCACAAGCCCTCTCCCTAGTACCTTGCATGTCGCCACTATCACACCAGGAGTCCCTGTCGGCGCCCATCTGACCGCCGCTCCTCACACCTCACTCTGCCTCTACCTCTATGCCCACCTAGGTAGGTTAGTTTCATTCATATTTTTCTATTTATTCCTTCACCGTCAGTTACCGGTTATTCTTAATCATTGTAATTTTTTATCTCCCATGTGTTATTTTCATGAAGTAAATCTTACTCCTTTGTTATCTTCCATCTTTTGTTATCATGATTCCATATTGTCATCTTAAATTATACAATGTTCCATACTCAATTCATGTATTTATTCAATCATGATTAAACAGAACATTGTTCTTGAACCTTGAAGAGATGTTTGAATCAAATTAGAGCCTCCTTGTTCTTAGTTTTACGAATGTTTGATTTCTTGGTTTCCAACTATTTTTTCGAAAACAGTGTTTTTCATATGATATAGGAGCTTGTTTCTCCCTCATATTCCTCTATTATCTATAAATGGTGTATGATTTATCAATCCATTAATGTTATGATATCCAAGAAGCTATATCATCTTTTACCCCTATTTTTTGTGTAGCATGTTTTGGAACTTATTTTATTGGTAGTGAATTCAATTTCTCTATTTATCATTGTGTATAAATACACTTCAAATATATAATATTTTTTATTTTAGGAAATAAATGGATGCCTTCCATAAGGATTCATCAATGAATGGGATAGTGGCGAGTCCCCCAATCATTCACGTTAAAAAATATTATCTTTGGGTTATAGGGCGTTATTTCACTCATACTGAATGAAACCTTCCATTTTCCCTAAATATGAAACTATAAAATCATACAAAGTATGTATGATCTAGCTTCAACATTGGGTTTGATGTTAGGATTTTCATGTTCTTCTCATTGAGATGCACAAGAAAACAATTCAATAACTATAATATTTTAATAGTTTTCTTTCTAATAGTTATCACTCCATATGATCATCTAGTCAGAAATAGGGTTCTGTTTATTATCCCTCTTTCCATAACCATGGATCCATGATTGAGCTTATACACTCTTTTGGTGATGGTTGTTCCAAAACATGCTTCATCTAGCATTCTTATGAAAATTAAGATTTTCACCAAACCTGGTATGTGTCAGACTACGTTGAACTACTTTGAGATAAAGGTAACTTCCATTCATTGTCTATAACTTAACATAACCCTTTAACATGATTTCAAGAGCTTCATAATCAACTATATATATTCCTTTACAAAGCTCTGAGACACATAATTTTCCTTGAATCTGTTATCTTTTATGGAGTGGAATGATGATCCAAAATCATTGAGTCCACTAGAACATTCCCACTCAATTAAAAATTAGTTATACCAGTAGATGTCATAGAATTAATAGAAATAGTACTTCCAAACACTGCCCAATATAATTTTACCCATCATTTGATGAATAATTTATTTATTTGGCCTCTCATAATGCATTTCCAATATGCTGGGTCGGGACTGACCAATTTACCTCATATTCATTCACATTATTTATAATATTTTTTCCTATGACTTATTTAATGAGAAGGTTATACACATCCTTCTGATCTGAGTGTTCTTCCAAAAAGTTGTTAAAACTACTTTTTTCTGAGTTCTTAAATCAGGATATATCTCTGAACAGCATTGAGCACAAAATCAGATTTCCCAGAAAACATTTTCATTACTATAGTCTTGTTACTATCAATAAAGGATGATAACTATAATAGTACCCACACATGTTCCACAATATAAGGCCCTAGCCTTAATCCTTACTTAATATTGAATTAAATGAATAATTCACATCGAGGATCTTTTCAGGTTTGAGTTTTAGAGAATTATGACATAACTATTACATCTCAAAAGATTACAAAGTAGACACATCTACTATGTTTCCATAAAATAAAGAAAAACTATTAAAAAGAGACATGTCTAATTCCATGTTTTATATAGCATGACTTTCCCCTGATCCCGTCCTTGACCCTATTCCACATTAAGTCTTGTGAAAAACATTTCAAAAAAAACTTGGGGTGAGCATAAAAATCTCAGTAAGGGATACACAAAAAATGAAAACTATTAGTTTCTCAAACATCACGTAAACCATGTATACTTTATCAAAGTAATAACTTCACCTTCATGAAGTAGTAAAAACTCTTCACTGAATAAAATAACATTTATTACCCTTTTTTAACCAAAGGATTACAATAAAACCCATATAAATAAAACATAACATATAAAGGTAACTTGGGACATAAACATACTTAAGTGGAATAACCATACTGTCGACTTCCACACATATCACATAATGGAATAGCCATACGGCCAACTTCCATACATACTTAATGGAATAGCCATACGGCCGACTTCCATACCCAATGCATTGGAGGTTATAACATAACCACCCATCCTGGTATTCACGGCACCACCCTTCATATGGTTTATCACGTAACCACCCGTCAAATGTCCAAGTACCAATATAAAATCATAAAATATAAAACCAATATAAAGTAATGATAACACTTCCACATTTCAAACACAATATATCATTTAAATATATTGACAGAATAGAATCATTTATCAAAACCATTTTCAATACAAAAATACATAAAAGAGTATATGGTATTTATTTTATTTTAAAAACATTACGGCTTTTTGAGGAATCCAATGACCAAATAATACTCACGGCGGCGGAAAAGGTCGTTGTCACCACGTACGTTAAAAAAACATTCCTTTTTGTCGTTTAGTAAAACGCTTCGTAGAAAAAGATTCCTTTTGTATAAAAGTAAAATTCACAGGGGTTTATACACCGTATAAATGAAAGTTGTGTATAAAACAAAATATACCTCAATGAAAGGAGATTGAGACGAAGTCCCTAACCTCGGGCCTGACATGACTCGATCGTTCTTTAACGTCCTGAATAATAAACTTGAGTTAATTTATATTTGCTTAAGAAAAATTTTCAAGCTCATTATACCTTTTATATCACTTATTTTCATGTTATAAACATTATTTAACCATTTATGTTAATAATGTTTGTTTTGTCGATATTTGGTTCTTAAGTCGAAAGTGGACTTCTTATAATTACATGTTGTTCGTGTGGTCAAAGGTTATTTATATCCAGAATGAAATTCCTGATTTGGATATCATATATATCATATATATCCAGAATATACATGTATTTATAATATTACATAATCATTTAGAGGTAAGAAATGAAATGCACCGTTCATGGAGACGGTAAGCCGTACGTACGCATGAACGCTACTTTTATTTCATGGTCATATTAATGGAATTAAAACTAAATGAGATGTATGTATATTTTAATTCCATAATTATATTCATCATTTAGATTTTTCATTCATCATATATATCCATTATATACATGTACTTATAAAAGTACATTACATTTGGGGATAAAAATGAAATGCACCGTTCATAGAGACGGTAAGCCGTACGTACACATGAACGCTACTTTCATTTCTATTTCATATTTTTATGGAATGGAATAATAATTATATAGATGTATATTATAACTCCAGTATAATATCATATATAATAACTTTAAATCCATCCTTTATACGTCCCGCATATGGAATTAACGAATCACGTCACTTTGAGGGGGCGGTAGTCCGCACTTTATTAAATGAAGATATCGCGTTTACCCATAATGGAAACCATAATGGTATGACCAAAATGAAAAATACAGAAGATTAAGGAAAAAAGAAACATATTATATATCATATATAAATATAGTGTCATCTTAATGGCCACCTTTGAAGGTGTTACAAGAATGTTGAACAATCATCGTTTCGGGAGGCCGAAATTCGCCATCCACGGAAACAGTGTGTTCTTTAACCCTTAGATGTAGGTGTGTGTAAGTGTAGATCGAATCCTTATTATAAAAACATCCTATTTTATTTATGATACTGGAGTTGTTACAAAATAAATGAATAAAAAGAGTTTAGGGGGTTGGAGAAGCAAAATAAAACAAAATGACTCAAGTAAAGACATTACCTTAAAATTGGGTAACTCCCTTTGGTTTAAGATCAAAGGCTTCCTTGGGAAGACTTCTTCCCAAACTGAGGCTTCAAGGAGTATGAGAGGGATGTGGAGAGACAAAATGGGCAGGGGTTGACCGAGCCAATGGCTTTGGGAGTGTGGGTAAAGAGGTATAGGTGGGGTGCTTTTATAAGAGGAGTGGAGGGGCACTCTTGGAAAGTAAGAAAATGATACATTATTTTAGAATGCGTTTTGGATTTTAATGGTCCCAATTTGATGTGGTTCGAGGATAAGGTGATAAGGGTTCTAAATACACCCATAAAATAGATTTTGGACATGTGTAGGTTATAGATGTTATATTATCTTTCCATTTTATTCAAATCCTTTATTAATGAGGTAATCGCTGCATCATCATGATGTCATAAATAATTTAATTTATTTAATGTCTAAAAAATATATAACAAATATCATGATGTATGAAATCATTTTATCTTTCTAATAAATATTTATAGTAAAAAATACGACTTGAATAACCCCATGTAAAAATTGTTTTAGTAAAACATCTCATGTTTGTGTTATTTTTACTTTAACATTTAATAAACAATTATTTATGTCATTTCCCAACCAATGTGGCTCCATGGGGTCCCCAAGTTGACCCATGGATTTTCTTGGTCGGCCATGACACATCCAATGAGGGTAGGACATGTTTGAAGCTTATCTCATTTTATTAAAGCATTATTTTTACCTTAAACTACACTAATTACCTCTAATCGCGATTAAGAACTTAAAAGTCACTATTCACCAAAAAATTATTTTAATCCCATTGAACCACATTTTACTTATTAATTAAAACCATGTATGTCAGATTTTTTAAATTCAAAAAACATAAGTGGTAAAATATCATTTAAACGAAAAATCAGTTTTTATAAGTACCACTTAGTGGTTTCACTATTCATCAAAAATTGATGTTTTCAGAAAAATACCAAAAATTCACCCTAAGCTATATTTGATATTCCGAATTTAAAAATGAATTCTATTTTACAAAATTAGAAACATATAATTAACATTAATTAATTTAATAATTAATTTCCGCTATCATGACAAATAGCGTGTTTTTATGAAACAATAAGTATCAAAAGATTGACACTAGTTTAAGTCCGATTTCAAAGTGAAATTAATTAAAACGACCACTATGGGTTTAAATGGTAAAAATATATTATAATTTCACTTAAAAACAAATTAAAAATATTATCTAGTCATATTAATAAATTATATTAAAAAGAGGTTTTGAATTAAAATACAACATTTTACACTATTCATTAAAAATGAACTTTATCGGAAAAATACCAAAAAATTACAAAAAGTAAAATTTGGTGTCCTGATTCTAAAGAAGAGTTTTATTTGGTCCAATAGAATGTATAAGAGTTATCAAAACTATATTTAATGATGGTTCGCCATCAAAAGGTGATAAGTGAACCTTTAGTGAAAATTAGGTTCTAAATGCCTAAAATTGAATTTTTTTCGTATTTTAAGCCTTTATCTTTTATTGGATAAATTTAAAAACATTTAAAAAACATATATAATCATATTTTAGTTCTTTATATCCATTCCCTACAATACAACGGCTACATGTTAACTACCATTTAAAATAATATTTTTATATTACTAGTGTGCAACGTATGTTTTCAAAAAAAACTCATCGTTGCGTATCAAGTACGCAATCGAACATAGCAACCCCTTTAAAGTAAAATTAAAATTTAATTCGTAAATATTAATAAATATGAAAAATCATTATTCTTCATTTACCTGGGATGTTACATCCTTCCCCCCTTTTGGGAATTGCGTCCTCGCAATTTTATTCACTTATCAAAATAAGTGGGGGTATTTATCCCTCATAGCATTTTCAGATTCCAAAGCTGCCTTTTCAACCATATGGGTTTTCAAAAAAACCTTTTCCTGGTGGATTACCTTATTTCGCAACACTTGCTCTCTTCGGTCAAGTATCTGGACTGGTTGTTCTTCATAAGAGAGATTCTCTTCAAACTGAACTACCTCTGGACTCAAAACCTGAGATGGATCTAGCATATACTGCCTCAACATCGAAACATGAAAAACATTGTGTACCTGAGATAAACATAGAGGTAATTCCACTTTGTATGCAACTGATCCAAATCTCTCCATAATTTCATATGGTCCAATGAACCTTGGACATAGCTTTCCTTTCTTACCAAATCGCATTACACTTTTCCAGGGAGAAACCGTGAGAAAAACATGATCACCTACCTCGAAAAATTGATCCTTCCTCCGGTTATCCGCATAACTCTTCTGCCTGCTCTGATCTGTTCTCATGTGTTTCTGAATCAACTGAACCTTTTCTGCCATCTCTTTTACCAATTTAGGTCGCATCAGCTTCCTTTCACCCACTTCATCCCAAAATGCTAGAGTTCGACACCGCTTCCCATATAATACCTCAAATGGTTCCATCTGTATACTAGAATGAAAAATCTTATTATAAGAAAACTCAACCAAAGAAAGATGTTGGTCCCAACATCCCTGATAATCCATAGAAAAAGCTCGTATCATATCCTCCAAGGTCTGAATTTTTCATTCTGACTTCCCATCTGATTGCGGATGAAAAGCAGTACTAAAATTTAATTCAGCACCCAACGACTTCTGAAAGACTTTCCAAAAGTTATAAGTAAACCTAGGATCACGGTCAGATACAATGTAGAGAGGAAATCCATGTAACCTGACTATCTCTTTAAGATACAAATAGGAAAGTTTATCTAGGGAAAAGTTATCTCGTATAGGAAGGAAATGAGTAGATTTAGTCAAGCGATCAACAATAACCCAGATTGCATTATTACCTCGAGATGTCTTCGGTAATCCCACAACAAAGTCCATGGATATATTCTCCCGTTTCAGCTCTGGCACTGGTAGAGGCTGAAGCATCCCTTTCGGTAACTGCCGCTCTGCTTTAACCTACTAATAAGTCAAACACTTCACAGTAAAATCAGCAATATCTCTTTTCATTCCATCCCACTAGTAATACTCCTGCTGATCTCTATACATCTTAGTACTGCCATGATGAACTGAAAACGGAGAACTATGAGCTTCACATAACAACTCTCTCTTCAACTGTGAATCACAAGGCACACACAATCTCTTCTGAAATCTTAAAACACAATCACTATCAATGTTGAATTCATGCAACTTACCTTTCTGAACCTGCTCTACCTTTTTCTGCAACTCACTCTCTTGCTTCTGTGCATTCTTGATTCTGTCTGATAATGATGATCTCACTGATACATGAAACAAAAAAGAAGGAAATATTGCACCAACAACTTCTATGCCAATGTTCATCAAATCAATAACCAAAGGATCTCGTTCCAAACGTAGCATGGTTAATGAAGCATTACTTTTTCGACTCAAAGCATCAGCCACTTTATTTGATTTTCCCGGATGGTAGTGAATTGTACAATCATAATCCTTAATTAATTCCATCCATCTCCTCTATCTCATGTTCAATTCATTCTGAGTGAATATATACATTAAACATTTGTGATCAGTATATATTTCACACTTTACTCCGTACAAATGATGCCTCCAAATTGTTAATGAAAAAACAACAGCAGCTAATTCCAAATCATGTGTAGGGTAATTTACCTCATGAGTTTTCAACTAATGTGAAGCATAAGCAATTACCTGATCATTCTGCATAAGGATACAACCAAGTTCCTTCAACGAAGCATCACTGATATAACGAACTCACCATTCCTGGTAGGAAGTGCCAAAACTGGAGCATTCACCAATCTTCTTTTCAACTCCTGAAAACAATCATCACATTCTTTTGTCCAGATAAACTTAACACCCTTCCGAGTTAGCTTAGTCATTGGACTCGATAACCGTGAAAAATTTTCAACAAACCTTCGGTAGTAACCTGCCAATCCAAGAAAACTACGGATCTCGGTTACATTTGTGGGTCTTGGCCATTCTTCAAAAACTTTTGTTTTAGCAGGATCAATAGTTATGCCATCTTTTGAAACAATGTGACCCAGGAAAGAAATTTGTTGTAACCAAAAATCACACTTTCTGAATTTTCCATATGGTTTATTTTCTTTTAAGGTTTGCAAGATAACCCTTAAATGACTTTCATGCTCCTCTTTACTTTTAGAAAACCCCAAAATATCATCGATGAAAACAAAAACAAAATTATCCAAGAACTCATTGAAATTTCTATACATAAGGTCCATGAATACAGCAGGTGCATTGGATAACCCAAAAGGCATAACTACAAATTCATAATGGCCATATATAGTACGGAACACAGTCTTCAGAATGTCTGCTTATTTTACTTTCAACTGATGGTACCCCGACCTCAAGTAAATCTTCAAAAAATACTGATCTCCCTGGAGCTAATCAAACAAATCATCGATATGAGGAAAAGGATACTTGTTCGTAACAGTAATATTATTCAAGGATCTAAAATCAATGCAAAGTCTCATTGATCCATCTTTCTTTTTAACAAACAAGACAGGCACACCCCATGGTGATGTGCTAGGTCGAATGAAACCTTTATCTAATAACAACCGCAATTGTTTCTTTAAATCTAAAAGTTCAACCTGAGCCATTCGATAAGGGGGTTTTGAAATTGGCTTAGAATCAAGAACTAAGTCAACAGTAAATTCAACTTCCCGATCATGAATAATACCAGGAAACTCATCAGTAAAATCATCACGATACTCATTTACCACTGGCACATCATTAATCTGAACAGTTCCTTTATTTTCTACAATATGTGCAAGGTAACATTAATTTCCATATTTTACTAGTTTCTCAACTTCCTGATATGTTATCAAAATCAAGGGTTCATTCTTGTACACAAACTGAAAATCCTTCTACAAAGAAACCATTTTAGCTCTGCAGTCAATCTTAGCATGATAAATAGAAAGCGAATCCACGCACAAAATAACATCAAACTCTACTAGTGGCAAAACAACAGGGTTAGCTGGTAGATTCTTTCCACACACAAGGATAGGAAGGTTCTTATAATTCTTTTTTGTCTCAACGTTCCCTCCGTGTATTTTTACCATAAGTTCAGGGTTCATATCTTGAGATGGAATTTCCAATTTACTAGAAAAATTCTCCGAAATGAAAGAATGTGTAGACCCTGAATCAAACAACACATTGGCATAATCTGAACAAACAAACAATGTACCTGATACCACTTCATTCGATGGCCCAACATTTTCTAAAGTTGTTGCAAAGGATTTCACCACCCCTTTCTTCTTGTAGTCTGGCTACATTCCCCCAGTTGAGTTCTTCATTGGACACTCGTTTGCATAATGACCCATTTCATTACACATAAAACATCTTACCATTGGATTTTCATTGCCTGCTTGATCATCTTCCTTGCAGTTACAAGCAATATGACCGGACTTACCACACCGAAAGCACTTACCAGACTTTGATAAACATTCTCGAGGATGCATTTTACCACACTTCTCATAGGATGGATATTTTTTTTTCTTACCTCCTTGCTTCTTTGATGAATTTTACCCCTTTGACTGCCAACTGGACCTCTTATTCTGTTATTTTTCATATAACACCTGATCATCGGAAAACTCCATTTCCACCTTCCCCTCCCATCGAACATGTTTTTCATAACTTTTGAACTCGCGAGAAGATAATGCCCTTCGATACTTTGGCTTTAACCCTGAGTAAAAATGGTTTATTTTACTATTAAGAGATCTCGTATGAAGTATGGAGCATACCTTTCCAATCGAGTGAACTTTGCTTCATAAGAATCCAATGAGTCATCCTCCTGACTCAATTCAATGAACTGTTTTTACATCCTAAGACGAACCACCTTAGGAAAATATTTCTCAAAAAACATACCTTTGAATTCGTCCCAGTGAAGATCATCAATCTCATCACTATCCCTGATATTTTTCACCATCGACCACAACTGATCAGCTTCACCTTCAAAACGGTAAACTTCAAGACTAACCTTTTGATGTTCTGAACACCCCATGACATCAAAAAACTTCTCCAGTTCTTTAATCCACCCTTCTTCTTGCATGGGGTCAGATGATCGTCTGAATGATGGGGGATATTGCCTCATGAAATGTTCTACAACTGAAATGTTCCTCTGCGGTTGATCTGGCTGATCTCATGCATGGATACCACCACCATTTATAGCCTGAGTCAACTGTGTCATCACTGCAACAAACTGTTCAGTTCCGATTCCGACCATCTGAGGTTGCTGATTTGGAAGATTGTTTCCTCCTGATGTCATCCCAACATAGCTGCTTTTTTCCCTCTGCAAAAAACCATTCTGAACACCGAAATATCTTAGGCGAAGCAACATGGTAATCTTTAAATGCTATATCATTTCATTCATACCATAAATTAACTTATAATTTAACAATTTTCTAACTCCTAAAGTTGTCTAAACCGACCTCTGATACCAACTATAAGGCCCCAGCCTTAAACCTTACTTAATATTGAATTAAATGAATAATTCACATTGAGGATCATTTCAGGTTTAGAGTTTTAGAGAATTAGGAAATAACTATTACATCTCAAAAGATTACAAAGTAGACACTTCTAAAATATTTCCATAAAATAAAAAAAACACTTAAAAAGAGACATGTGTAGTTCCATGTTTTATATAGCATGACTTTCCCTTGATCCCGTCCTTGACCCTATTCTACATTAATTCATGTGAAAAACATTTCAAAAAAAACTTGGGGTGAGCATAAAAATCATAGTAAGGGATACACAAAGAATGAAAACTGTTAGTTTTTCAAACATCATGTAAACCATGTATACTTTATCAAAGTAATACCTTCACCTTCATGAAGTAGTAAAAACTCTTCACCGAATAAAATATCATATCATACCCTTTTGTAACCAAAGGATTACCATAAAACCCATATAAAGAACATATAACATATAAAGGTAACTTGGGACATAAACATACTTAAGTGGAATAACCATACGGTCGACTTCCACACATATCACATAATGGAATATCCATACGGCCAACTTCCATACATACTTAATGGAATAGCCATACGGCCGACTTCCATACCCAATGAATTGGTGGTTATAACGTAACCACCCATCCTGGTATTCACGGTACCACCCGTGATATGGTTTATCACGTAACCACCCATCAAATGTCCAAGTACCAATATAAAATCATAAAACATAAAACCAATATAAAGGAATGAGAACATTTCCACATTTCAATCAGAATATATCATTTAAATATATTGACATAATAGAATCCTTTATAAAAACCATTTTTAATACCAAAATACATAAATGAGTATATGGTATTTATTTTATTTTAAAAACATTACGCCTTGTTGAGGAAGCCAAAGACCAAATAATACTCGAGGCGGCGGAAAAGGTCGTTGTCACCGCATACGTCAATAAAAACATTCCTTTTTGTCGTTTAGTAAAACATTTTGTAGAAAAAGATTCCTTTTATATAAAAATAAACGTCAAAGTGGTTTATACACTGTATAAAATAATGTTGTGTATAAAACGAAATATGCCTCAATGAAAGGAGATTGAGACAAAGTCCCTTACCTCGGGTCCGACTTGACTCGATCGTTCTTTAACGTCCTGAATAATAAACATGAGTTAATTTCTATTTGCTTAAGAACCTTTTTCAAGTTCATTATTCCTTTTATATCACTTATTGCCATGTTATAAACATTATGTAACCATTTATGTTAATAATGTTTGTTTTTTCGATATTTGGTTCTTAAGTCGAAAGTGGAGTTCTTACAATTACATGTTGTTCGTGTGGTCAAAGGTTCTTTATATCCAGAATGAAATTCCTGATTTTGATATCATATATATCATATATATCCAGAATATACATGTATTTATAATATTACATAATAATTTTGAGGTAATAAATGAAATGCACCGTTCATGGAGACGGTAAGCCGTACGTATGCATGAACGCTACTTTTATTTCCTTGTCACATTAATGGAATTAAAACTAAATGAGAGGTATGTATATATTAATTCCAGAATTATATTCATCATTTATATGTATCATTCACCATATATATCCATTATATACTTGTACTTATAATAGAACATTACATTTGGGGATAAGAAATGAAATGCATCGTTCATGGAGACGGTAAGCCGTACGTACGCATGAACACTACTTTCATTTTATTTCATATTTTTATGGAATGTAATAATAGTGATATAGAGGTATATTATAAATCCAGTATAATATAATATATTATAACTTTAAATCCATCCTTTACACGTCCCATATATGGCATTAACGAATCACATCACTTTGCGGGGGCGGTAATCTGCACTTCCTTAAATGAAGATATCGCGTTTACCCATAATGGAAACCATAAAGGTATGCGCAAAATGAAAAATACAGAAACTTAAGGAAAACATAATCATAATATATATCATATATAAATATAGTGTCATCTTAATGTCCACCTTTGAATGTGTTAAAATAATGTTGATCAATCATCGTTTCGGGAGACCGAAATTCGTCATCCACGGAAACAATATGTTCTTTAACCATTAGATGTAGGTGTGTGTAAGTGTAGATCGAATCCTTCTTATAAAAACATCTTAGTATATTGATTATACTGGAGTTTTTACAAAATAAAATAATAAAAAGAGTTTTTTGGGTTGGAGAAACAAAATAAAACAAAAGGACTCAAGTGAAGACATTGCCTTAAAATCTGGTAACTCCCTTTGGTTTGAGCTCAAAGGATTACTTGGGAAGCCTTCTACCCAACGTTAGGCTTCAAGGAGTAAGAGAGGGAATTGGAGAGACAAAATGGTCAGGGGTTTTCTGAGCCAAAGGCTTTGGGAGTGTGGGTAAAGAGGTAGAGGTGGGGGCCTTTTATAAGTGGAGAGGAGGGGCACTCTTGGAAAGTAAGAAAATGTTACATTATTTTAAAATTATTTTCGGATTTTAATGGTCCCAATTTGAGGTGTTTCGAGGATACGGTGATAAGGGTTCTAAATCCACCCATCCATTAGGTTTTGTACATGTGTAGGTCATAGAGTTTACATTATCTTTCCATTTTATTTAAACCCTTTATTAATGAGGTAATCGATGCATCATCATGATGTCATAAATAATTTAATTTATTTAATGTATAAAAATTATAAAAACAAATATCATGATATAGGAAATCATTTTATCTTTCTAATGAATATTTATAGTCAAAAATATGACTTGTATAACCCCATGTAAAAATTGTTTTAGTAAAACATCTCATGTTTGTGTTATTTTTACTTTAACATTTAATAAAAAGTAATTTATGTCATTTCCCAACCAAAGTGGCTCCATGGTGTCCCCAAGTTGACCCATGGATTTTCTTGGTGGGCCATGACACATCCAATGAGGGTAGGACATGTGTAAATCTCATCTCATTTTATTAAAGCATTATTTTTACCTTAAACTACACTAATTACCTCTAATCGCGATTAAGAACTTAAAAGTTACTATTCACCAAGAAATTATTTTAATCCCATTGAACCACATTTTACTTCTTAATTACAACCATGTATGTCGGATTTTTGAAATTCAAAACACAGAAGTGGTAAAATTTCATTTAAACGAAAAATCAGTTTTTATAAGTACCACTTAGTGGTTTCACTATTCATCAAAAATTGATGTTTTTCAGAAAAATACCTAAAATTCACCCTATTCTATATTTGATATTCCAAATTCAAATATGAAGTCTATTTTACAAAATTCAAAACATATAAGTCACATTAATTAATTTAATAATTAATTCCCACTGTCATGACAAATAGAGTGTTTTTTATGAAACAATAAGTATCCAGAGATTGACACTAGTTTAAGTCCGATTTCAAATTGAAATTAATTCCAAAGACCACTATTGGATTACATGGTAAAAATATATTATAATTGAACTTAAAAACCAATTCAAAAGAGTATCTAATCATCTTAATAAATTTGATTAAAAAGAGTATTTGAATTAAAATACAACATTTTACACTATTCATTAAAAAATGAACTTTATCGGAAAAATACCAAAAAATTACACAAAGTAAAATTTGATGTCCCAATTCTAAAGAAGAGTTTTATTTGGTCCAATTTAATGTATAAGAGTGATCAAAATTATATTTAATGACGGTTTTCCATCAAAAGGTGATAAGTGAACCTTTAGTGAAAATTAGGGAATAAATGCCAAAAATTGAATTCTTTCTGTATTTTAACCCTTTATCTTTTATTGGAAAAATGTAAAAACATTTTAAAACATATATAATCATATTTTCGTTATTTAATACATTCCCTCCAATACAAAAACTACATGTTAACTACCATTTAAAATAATATTATTATATTACAAGTGTGCAACGTAAGTTTTCAAAGAAACTCATCATTGTGTATCGAGTACGCAATCGAACATAGCAACCCCTTTAAAGTAAAATTAAAATTTAATTTATAAATATTAATAAATATAAAAAATAATTATTCTTCATTTACCTGAGATGTTACACACAAAGTGTACATATAGATTTTATATAACATTAAAACATGTAAAAATATTTCACTTATTTAACTACTAATCTATCTTTTAAAAATTTAATGTTGAAAAATCACTATATCATGAAAACCTTGTTCATCCCTATTGGCTTGTCATAAATATCCCCTAGAAACTTCCTCATCTTACCGTGGTCTTCACCTCACAATTTTTAATGGAAAAAGTTCAGGATAATTAAATCCATATGAGATTTAGTGGTCTTTTATCAAGCCTCTCCCATTCAATATTTACGAGCTTCTACGACAAAATCCCAATTCACAAAACATCTTGGTTATTTTGAATACGGTAATATTCCATCCTCATTTTCCAAAATCCAAAGTAATTCCCATAAAATTTTTCGATATAAAACAAAAGTTCCACTAAATCAATTATTCTGATTCCTATAAAATACTACTAAATCAAAAACCTTTATGGTAATAGAATGTTACCATAATATTTTGCCTAGTGTTAGTTATAGAGATCTGAATCACTCACTGCTACCACTTTTATTTAGAATCATGAGAAATATTCAATCACTAAATATTTTATTATTGAAACTTAGAAAAAGTGAAACCAAACAACAAGATGGATACACTCCTATTATCAGTGTCCCACATGATAGAATGTCTTTTCAAACAGTGTTGTCAAAGGTGTGTGGCATAATAAGGCGCAAAGACTCTTTTGGGATGCGGCGCGAGGCGTGGCATGAGGATCAATTAAGGCGCAACTAAGGGATGCACACATAATTAATTATATACGGTTTTCAATAACATTTTAAATTTTAGAAAAAATAAAATTCAATAAAAAAAATAAAAAATAAAATACATACATATAATTTTTATTCAAAGTCTATATCAATTTGTGGTACAATGAGGTGCTGTTGTTAGTGATGTTTTCATAGTCTGTTAGGTTTTTTATTAATATATTATATATTCTATTTAATTGAATTTATGGCCGACCCTCACCACAGTTGTGGCCTCCTACTCCGATCGTCGTCCCGATCTCCGTCGCAATCTCTGCCCCTATCTTCACCAGTCACCCTCACCCACCCGCCACCCTGAATTTCATCGGGGGCCACCCTTCTCCTTGAATTTATTCGCCCCCGATCTCCACCACCCCTTTTTTACCCCTTATATCTGCTTGTACCCTAAATTTCCATCGTACCCAGATTTCCAGCGCCACCCCCTATTCTGGCACCCCCGTTCTCCATCTCCCCACTCTGTTATACCTGTATGTAGTACCCATGATTTTGTTGCCTCTGATCCCAGCCGCCAATAGTGCTCCTTATGACACCTCGAAATTTTACCACCACTGGGATTGGAACGCGAGGCACGCACCTTTGGTGCACTTCGATGAGGTTTCCTCACCTCACCCATATTGAGGCGCACAGGGTGCGCCTCGCCTCGCCTCGTACCAAGGCGCGCAAGGGAGCGCACCTTTCACAAAATTATGTTCAACTTTCTCATCACACAAGGTCAATTAACATGTACATAGTCACCTAATGATAAAATAAATACAAAAAATTAAGGAAAAATTAAAAATCAAAGAAAAAAGAACAGTTTTATTTTATGTTTTTTTAAATATTAAGACCTATATCCATGGGTGAACAATGCTACCATTTTTATAAATATTGGAAAATGGAAATCATAGAAGCATAGCCAATATTGAAAATAGGGTCTCTCTAGGGCGTCTTGATTGTTTTTTTGGTTTTTTCTTATGATATCTAATTTCGCATTCATGACTCTATTAAATCTCGCTTGCTATTAATTATTACTATGTTTTCTGATTCTATCATTCTATAATCCATTTTAGTCTAACATGGAGGTATGGTGATAGATTGTCCAACAGTAGATTTGTAGAGTGTTTGGTTTGTTTTGGTATTTACATGGTATTTCACTTCCATTCCATTATATATTCTCCTGTTTATTATTCAGATATATAAATTGTTTATTTTATCAATGGAATTTCCACATGCAATTGGTCAGTCTTTATTTTAAATATATTTTGAGATGTGAAAAATATATGTAATATTAAGTCTTATGTAAATGTTACTACTTGTTATACAAATATTAATATGGATAAGAGTTGTATTGATCTTACAAATCGTACGTCTAAAGAATATTTTGAGTGCATTATGTAGTTTATTGAGTTCACTGGGGGATTTCAATGTGACTATAATAGTTTTCCATGTTGAAAATGTGAATACATAAATCAATTCACATGAGATACCATGAGATGGCACCTATTCTTGAACGTATTTCTGAAAAATTATAAGAGTTGGACTCATCATGGGGAAGAATATATTCGTTTTCAAAATATAGATATAGTTCAGAGGGATGTTGATGTGAGGATGAATGATCCAATGCATGAAATGCTTACTGAAATGGTACGTGGGTTGGCTCCTGAAGACACTAACATTCAGAATGTTGAGACCTGTGAGATAAATCTGCGCTCTGGTGCAGATCATGATTCAAGGAGGTTTTATGAAACACAAGATGATGAAAATACCAAATTATATTTAGGATGTACTACTTTCAATAAATTTTTTTTATCGTGGTGTTTTTGCATTTGAAGACTTTGAATCTATGTTCAGACACATCATTCGACATACTATTGGTGTTATTGAAAGATGTACTTCTTGTCGACGCTATGATTCCTGATTCGTATTACCATGCTCATAAGTTGACAGCGAACTTAGGTTTTACATATGAGACCATATATTCATGTGAAAACAACTGTATGTTGTTCAGAAATGAAATTGTCCATTTGAATATTTGTATGATTTGTGCTGTTTCAAGGTGGAAAGATAACATGGGAAATCAAACTCATCAACGTCGGACTATGAACTAGGGAAAACCGATTTCTGTAAAGCAAATCCGTTACTTTCCCCTGAAGCCGAGGTTGAAAAGAGTTTATATTTCATTTAATGTTTCTAATTTAATGAGATGTCATTGAGAAAGAAATACGGAAAATGATATGCTAACGCACCCCATAAACTCTTGTGCATGGAAGGATTTGTATCAGAGACACCTCGATTTTTCCAAAGATGGTTGTAACATCCTATTGGGGTTGATAGCAGTTGGTTTCAATCCATTCAAGTCTATGTTTGGTTCAACTCATAGCACAAGGCCTGTGGTGTTGGTTCTGTATAATCTTCCTCTGTGGCCTTGTTTGAAGCAGCAATTTATATTACTTTCCACTCTTATTGATGGTCCTAGAAGTCCAGGGGATATGATTGATGTTTACCTTCAGCCATTGATTGAGGAGTTGAATAAATTTTGTGGTGAGGGCGTGATGACTTATGACTATGAAACAGATGAAATGTTCAAACATCAAGATACTTTATTGTGTAAAATCAATGAATTACAAGATTATGCAAATTTATTAGGTTGGAGTACGAAAGGGGATTTTTCTTTCCATTGTTTCAATAAAAATAAAAATTATGTATTGCTTAACCATTCCAAAAAATTGGCATACATGGGTCGCATATTTTTTATCCCCCCAGTAGAGGTTCAAAAAGGAAAAAGTGACATTTGATGGTTCTAGAGAGTTTAACCCAGCGCCAAAGAACATGACAGGATTAGAAATATTATCGCAGATTGAGGAAGAAAACATCCGCTTGGTATATGAATTTCAGTATTTGGTGGATCAAACATTCCCTAATATTCGTGGTGCAGGTAGACAACATATTCACAAATGGAAAAGGGAAATTATTTTTTACAACCTCCCCTATTGGAAAAATAACATGCTAAGGAATAATTGGAATGTCATGCACATTGAGAAAAATGTCTGTGATAATATATTGTGGACCATTTTAGGTGTTAGTGGAAAATCAAAGGACTATGTTAATGCACATCGTGATTTGGAAGAAATTGGATTTAGGGAATAGTTTCATTTATAGTAGGCTAAGGGAAACAAGGTATATATGCCAGTAGGAGAGTATACGATGCCTAAAAAGGAGAAATAGACATTTCATTACATTTTGAAGATGCTCAAGGAGCCTTATGGTTACTCTTCTAATATTTCAAACTGTGTGAACTTGATTTGCAGGACATTGCAAGGGTTGAAAAGTCATGAATATCACATATTACTTTAGCAGTTGATTCCAATGGTAATTTATGATAGTTTATCCCCCAATATTGTTCAACCGTTGATTGATATGAGTAATGTTTTTTAGACAGCTTTGTTTTAAAAATCAACGAATGAGTGATTTAAAAAGTTTACAGGACCGAATCAGACTTATGCTTCTTCACTTTGAGGAACTATTTCCCCCCTTCATTTTTCGATGTTATGGTTCACTTGAAAGTGCACCTAACTGATGAAGTAATGGTTGCTGGTCCACTGCAATTCAAGTGGTTGTATCCTTTTGAGCGGTATCAGAATACATTGAAATTATTTGTACGTAACAAAGCTCGTCTAGAGGCATCAATAGACAATGTTTATCTGATGGATGTGTGTACTACTTTTTTGCAGAATATTTTATGGATGTTGAAACAAAATTAGATAATCCCTCTTGTATTCATGATGGTCCAGTTGGAGAAGGAACCATATTTGATATGGACAACATCGAGTGGATACAAGTGCATCGATATATTTCGTTCAATAACCCATCAGTTGAACCATTAATGCAGTAAGTGACTTATCACTTTTATTTTTTAACTTTTGCATGTTTTGTTTGCATAATTTGATCATTTAAACATCACATTATCAATTGTAGGAAACACATTAATGATCTAAATGAAGTGATGTCTCGTGCGACTGAGTCTCAAATTCAACAATCTCATTATCTGTCATTTCATGATTGGTTCAATGATTTTATAAGTATAAATTTATTTTTATAATGATTGAAGTATAATAAAAATTTATTTCTGCAGATATCATTATAGAATTCTGTGAATTATGTTGGTTCATAACCTGAGGGATTTAGGTGACCCCATGCTAACTGAAGAATTTAAGCAACTAGCTGATTTTCCATCTATAATGGCTCATTGTTATAAAGATATAGATTCTAATGGCTTTCAATTTCACATTAAATATGTTGACGAAAAATGAGAAACACAAAAAGTGGCATTGGTTGTCCATTCTTTGATTTTGGTTATTATTATGGTCAATTGATAGACATCATTGAAGTTTTATATGCACAATGGTTGAAATACATATTGTTAATGTTTAATTGGGTTGATCTAGTGCGTGGGTGTAAAGTCGATCAATATCCATTTATATTGGTGAATTTTAAGTATATGTTATACAAAAATGAACACGTTTTCAATGAACCGTTCATTTTTACATCCCAAGTAGAACAAGTATTATTCATTACTTTGCCTTCGAATCCTAGTTGGCATGTTGTTGTGAAAATGTCCTAATGAGGAGTGATTTTATTTGAACAATATGAACCTAATAATGTTTCCTTTTTTGGCCAACAACTTGATCAACATACCTCAGTTCAACGTGAAGAAGACATTTATTGGGTTAGAGCGGCCATTGAAGGAGAAACAGTAGATTTTCATTTTTAATGAAAGGTATAATTATTTTTTCACTCTTCATTTTATAATCTTTTTTTTCAAATTGTTTATCCTTTTTTGAGTTTTAAACCTTTTTTCAATGTTTTTATCTTTGATGCATTCAATCAATATTACAAAATCAACCATGTTGTTTGTATAATTTTCAATTAAACAACACAACACTAATTTGGTTCATTAGCTAAAAAGTTAGGATATAATGTCAAAGTTAATTATATTTTCATGTTGTTTATGTATTTGTCACATAATACATAGAAAATATATGAGATTCATGTATTTACATACACTGAAGTTTATGTTTCATGTATTTACATAAATTCTTGTTGATTCGATTAAATAACTCTTATGCTTTTTATATAGTTTGGTGGTGTGTGTTCATGATGGTAAATTATTCTAGGGTCTCAAATTTATGGGCCATTGTAACTCATTTCAGCTTTTATTCTCATGGACTATTGGATATGGGAATGCGGTGTCACTATCAAATTACTACTATAACATATGTGGCCCTAGCAGTATATTCCATGACAGTGTTGTATGGAACATTTCTTGCATGATATCCTCTGATGATTTACATTTATGGAAAATGAAATTACACCCTAAAAGTGTTCATTCTTTCTATAGATATAGAGACATAATTGTGTTGATTTACTAATGTTTTCTACGAATGCAGTCATGTCAGGGGAACAAGCATTAAATCAACATGATCCAGTAGATCCATCTACATCTCAGGTTCGAGGTATGTTTGAATGTAACTCATTTGGAAAGTTGATGTGTATTTGATGATTGAAAGGAAATGAAAAAAATAAACAGTTGAGTAGGGGCCCCAAATATAAAAAACAATTCAAAATCGTGTATAAAAATACATGTAATATGTGTGCTGCAACATAATCCACATCACCATCTTCCATAAATACTATGGTGTGTATCATGGAAAACACATAAACACTAATCCCACGATCAACATTAAAATATAAAAATTCATTGAAAATTTTCAGCAACTCACCAAACACCTAATGCATCATTATGGCTTCATCTTGTAGTGTAAAAACATACATTGTAGTATGAATATATTTCCCATTTAATCCACTAAAAAATACACTAAAAATATCCCATACAACTTTTTATTGAATCATGGTTCCATATGATGATCCATGTTGTTTAAATCACCGAATATCAGCTCAAGAATCATTATAAACGAGGTTATATACTATAGGAATACCATAAATAAAATCACCAAATTATTCAAAATAAATTCACAGATGAAAACTGTTATTGGATTATTTTCTGTAAAATCATTAAGAATCAGATAACACCTATGTAGTCAGAATAACCTTATGAATTCTGAAATTCACATGTTCATATATCAACAGACACACATTTTATAAGGGTGATGAAAATTATGTTGGGACTAAACACATCAACTCTCTGGCCCAATAACACTTTCACTAAACTCCTTATTCCCTTTTTCATGACTTTTGGTCATCACACATACATGGTGTCCTTAGATCTCCTTTAGACTATTATCTTGGATGTTACCTTCTTGTCTTTGGTTCCCTACTGACCATTATATATCGTCGATCTTCGGTTCTGGGGTGGTTCCAGGGCTCCATGTAGTACCTTGGATCACAGAAATGCAGTTTCTATTCATCATATATAGCCTTAAAACCCAAAACCTCATGACCTTGGAGCCTTAGTGTTTCTTCCATACCCTCCTCGATCTTTACGTAGTATATTGTATTTGTAATACCAGACCAGAACCATCAGGAGGTGTGTATCTCCTCCCTGAAGGTGCACTCGTCCATTTCACAGCCTCCAGAATCTCCTGATAAGTGTGTGGTTCCATACACAATGCTCTCCACTCCCCCCACAGTGCAAGAAGGGAGATACCAGTGCTCAGTATTCTTCTCTTGCACTGCTCTCCTCTATTCTAGTGATTCCAAGATTCCCTCCCATCATATTATCAAACTGCTACTTTATATTATCTAATGTTTAGGAAGGATTGGACTTGGTTATTTTACCTTCTCTAACTATTCTTAGTAGTGTTTGTGCAATATCCTGGTGGAAACATCTTTGGGATTCTTCGTTGTCTCGTGCTATGATTCCTCCTTCTCCTGGGGCTAGTTCTAGGCTCTCCATTATTCCATTATTTTCTTCCACTCATGGAATTATCATGGCTTAGGTTCAAGGGTTAAAATGGAATACATATTTACCAATCATATCTATAGAAACTCATCTCACTGGTATCCAAGAACTCATGCACTCATCTTGATAACACATAGACTCATAAGATCACACATACACTTGAGAAGAAACACATGTATTCCACCAGAAATTTTTCAAATCCCCACACTCTATCCAGAATAACACATACGAACATGTATAATGGTATATACGGGTATCAAATGTATTTTACAAATCCATATCTCCTTGTTAGAATGTCACCTATGTTGCTAAAGGGTGACATATAACCACATCCAGACTCTTCAACCATACCCCCACCACATCACCTATCCCGCCACACCCCTCCTGCATAACCTTCTAGCATCCATCGAACAACGAGCATCCCCGTAATGTACACCCGAAACCACCGGTAGGACAACAAAACCAAACCCCTACTGCAACACCCATTCTGCCACACCATGCTTGCACAACCTACTGACATCCTGAACTCCAACAAGAATCCAGAACCATCCAAGCTCCCAACCTGGCCAAAAAAACCAGCAACAACCCCAACCAGCATTAAGAAACGATCCCAATCTGCAACATACCATCAACCTTCAACCAAGACACCCCATCCGCATCCACCAGCATACAGTGCAAATCATAACCATCATGATCCACCGAACCACTAGGACCCGTTCCCACCACAGCCCGCACAATACTATTCACATTCACAAAAAATTATAAGGTTCAACATCACATAAAAAAATCTTATTTTCAATTAACCCAACATATTGTTGAGAAAAAAAAGATGAAAATAACAGCACGAATACAGTAGGTAATAAATAGAGAAAGGCCAATAAAAATGTAAAATGAAATTGGGCAGTGAGGAATGAAAATAGATTAATAGATTGTTGAATTGAATATAAATGATTAATAAATATGAAATTGCAACATTGTTTGTATGTATGAAATACTACAAAGAAACTAGAAATATGAAAATTTCATTTTCCAATGGTACATAACATAGAATATGTAGTGATTTTTCTAACAGAATTAATAGTTAGTTTAAGTAGTGCATTACAGGATGAAAACAGATGCAGCAACCATAGTTTTTGAGACCTATAATTGTTCCCTTCAAACTCCACCCATCATTATCATTATGTAAATCTCCCCCTTACCTCATAGAATTTGTGTTTACTAAACATTATAGATGATCTGAACACTGTACAAGGAATAGAAATGAATAGAGAGAGCAGCATATCAAATAGAAAATACTACAATAACCTCAATTTTTGGTTTTAGTTTCTCATGAGCTGGCTTGGGGGATGTGAATTATATTGCAAAAAAATCCATAACATCGGAATTCCTGGAGAGGGACGAAGAGTTTCAATTAATATGATATGGGAGAATGAAAGCCGGGAACCAAAACAGAATTTTTATTCCAATGAATAACCAAAATATTTATTTTGTACAATGTATCTATAACTGGCCAGGACCTTTATTGAAACAAGATTGTAGTTTTGATCCCAGTTGTAACACCCCAGGTAAATAAAGAAAATGACATTTTTATATTTATCCATATTTGTGAATAAAGTATTAATAATACTTTAAAAGGAACGCTATGATCGATGGCGTACCCAATACGCAACAACGAGTTTCATTAAAATCTCATGTTGCACTCTAATAATAAAATAATATTATTTGAAATGGTAGTTAATGCCTAACTGTTATAATGGCAGGAATGAACGGAACTAACTACAGAATGATTATATATTTTTGTCAAATATTTTTACTTTTATCCAATAAATATTATAGGCATAAAATGAAAATGAATCCCATTTTAAGCATTAATCTTCTGATATTCTTTAAAAGGATGATTAACCGTCTTTAGATGGAAAACCCATTATAAATATACTTTTGAAAATTTTATATGTTGTATTTGAAAAAATAATATCCTTCTTTAAAATCTTGACATCAAAATTTACTTTGTGTAAATTTTTTATATTTTTCTGATAAAGATCATTTTTAGTGAACATTTTGCATTTTAATTCAAAACGTCATATTAATCTGATTTATTTATATGGATAGATTATCTTTATAATTTATATTAAAGTTTTTTTAGAATATATTTTTACCATTTAATCCAATGGTGGTCATTGGAATTAATTTCACTTTGAAATTGGACTTAAACTAGTGTCAATGTTTTAATAGATATTGTTTTTTTCAAAAACACGCTATTTTTTTGACAGTGGGAATGAATTATTAAATTAAATAATGAAAAATATATATTTATAATTTTTTAAAATAGAAATCATTTTTTAATTCGGAATATAAAATATATCTATGGGTGATTTTTTGGTATTTTTCTAAAAAACTAAAAATTTTGATGAATAGTGAAACCACTAAGTGGTAGTTAATGAAACTGATTTTTTGTTTAAATGAAACTTTACCAATTCTATGATTTGATTTTAAAAAATCTGACATACATGGATGTCATTAGTAAGTAAAATTTGGTTCAATGAGATAAGATTATTTTTTTGGTGAATAGTAACTTTTAAGTTTTATTAATCCCGATTAAAGTTAATTAGTGTAATTTAAGGTAAAGATAATGTTATAATAATATGCAATGACCTTCACAAAAGTCCAATCCTTATTTTATGAGTCATGGCCGAACAAGAAAATCAATGGGTCAACTTGAGGACCCCATTGAACAACTTTGGTTGGAAAATGACATTAATAACTTTTATTTAAAGTTAAAATTAAAATTTCACAAACATGTATTGTTTTACAAAATAAATTTTTACAAGGGGTTATACAAGTCATATTTTGGACTATAAATATTAATTAGAAAAATAAATACATTACCTACATCATAAGATTTTTTTTATAATTTTTATACATTAAATAAATTATTTTATTTATGACACTGTGATGATGCAGTGATTAACTCATAAATGAACGATTTAAATAAAATGAAAAGATAGGGTGAAATATAAGTCTTAAAATTTCCCCAAACCTATTTCATGGATGGATTTCGAAACTTTATCACCTTATCCTAGAAATATATCGTTTTGGGACCTTTAAAATCTGAAAATAATCTTATAATAAAGTAATATTTTATAACATTCCAAGAGTGTCGCTCCTCTTCTCTTATAAAATCCCCCCACCTCTACCACCTTACCCACACATCCGATGCCTTTGGCTCAGCCAAACCCTGCACATTTTATTTCTCCACATCCCTATCTTCATCATTGAAGCCTCACCTTTGGCAGAATTCTCTTCAATAAACCCTTATGGTTTAAACCAAGAGGAGTTACCTGATTTAAAGGTAATGTCTTCACTTGTGTTTTTTTGTTTTATTTTGCTTATCCATACCCCTAAACTCTTTTTATTCCATTATTTTGTAACAACACCATTATCTTCAATAGACTTGGATTTTTTTATGTGATGGATTCTATCTACACATACACACACCTCTGTCTAATGGATAATGAACATATTGTTTCTGTGGATGGTGAATTACTGCCTCACAAAACAATGATTGTTCAATCTTCTCTTAACACCTTTAATGGTGGCCATTATGATGTCACTTAATTTTATATATGAAATATATTTTATTTATGTTTTACATATGCTTCTGTATTTTATATTTAAAACATTCCTTTATTCTTTGCATGTTGTGAAAATGTGATAATTTCGTACGAGGAAGTGTGGACTACCGCCCCCAAGTGATGTGACTCGTTCATGCAATACATGGAATGTATAAAGAATGAAATTAATGAACATATGTGAAATATAAAACATATATATTATACTGGAATTATAATATATATCTCCCTCAATTATTTTTAATTCCATTAATGTGTCAACGAAATGAATGCAGTGTTCATGTGTGCGTATGACCTACCATCTCCATGAACTGTGCATTTCATTTATTTTTACCTCCAAATGTTATAAAATAGTATAAAATGAATATGTAATGGATATATATGTTATTTAAAATAATTAATAATATTATGGATATGATTTAATTATAACTACAAGGAGAATCATTTTCAAACAAGTTCATTTTTGACTCATGTACCAAACATCAAAAAAAATGTCTGATATGAACTCACATTATTAACCAATTATTATAAAATTATAATATGTGATATGAACTGAATAATAATCATTAAAGGAGGACCTTAAGCAATTATAAATTGACCAATGTTTATTATTTATAATTTAAAGAAACGAAAAAGACAAGTCGGACTTGAGGTAAGGGATCCAACCTCTCTCTTTCTTTTTAAGTACTATTTTTTATGTCACTTCTTCTAAGCTCCTCTTTCTTATGTTGGGAGATGTTCTTTTATATTCCTCTTACAGTAAATTTTATGTTAATATTTATAAGAGACCCTATTTTATTTCATCAATCCTTTTTTTTTGAAGTTGTAAGTGGCGCCGTTAGGCTGCCGAGTTTTCATAAGGGATTTTTCATCTCACTTTTTATTCCCGTGAGATTCATGCTACATTGGACACTATTTCATTTTGTGTGGTGTATATACTGCCCATTATTTTACTATTTCTATAATATACTCTCATTTATGGGTATTTACATCTTCATTGTATGAACCTTCTTTCATGGGGTGTATGATTCAAAAGTTGCCCAAATCGGTAAGGGAACCTTTCACACTCCTCTTTTTAAAAGACTTATTTTGTTATGACTTTTAATTTACATCTTTTTTTGTTGGGATATGTTCTTATATATCCACATTGATGTAAATTTTATGTCAAAGTGATGAGATACAATTTTATCTCTCATCAACTAATTTTATGAATTTTAAGGTGACGCGGTTAGGCTGTTGAATTTTACCAAAGGAACTTCATAACCCAATTTTGATTTCTTTAGGTTCAAATTGTATGTTAAGACCCAGAAATTTCAAGGAAAATTTTATCTTAATTTTTTTTTGGAATTTTACAAGAATGCAGTTTCTGACGGTGCCTGATTCTGAGGCCCGGTGTGCCTGACATTAATTTCCGAATTTTAGCTCGGGTACATTCAGTGAATGAACGAGTGAGTTTTTATAACTTTTGAACTGGTTATCGGAATCTAATTCTAAGGGCACCGATGGAATCTCAGCGCCAGTATTTGCTTAGAAACGCCTTTTCCAGAGTTACGTTTACTCGGGTGTAGTTTTTGATTATTGGGGTTAAGTTAAGAAATAAAATAAAGTGGTGCGACAACTTTATTTTATTTCACTTAAAGCCACTTAAAATCCACTTAAGCTAAGTTAAGCAGATAAGGTGGAACCCAAAATATCCTAACCACTTGGTAGGATATTTGTGATGTGGGGCCCACACGAGCCCCACCGTTTCTTTCCTTATAAGTAACGCACCCACGAAAACCATCTTTAATGAAAGTCTACCGTGCATTTTTCTGGTTAAGAAACGCCTAATTAAATTGGGTGGTTAAATAATTACAATTAATTAATTGAATTAATTGTTCTTTTCTTTTCTTTTGAAATTCAAACGTGTCACGTGCATTAATAAAATAAGATAACTCTTATTTTAATTCTGTTGGAACTTGTGGCATGGAGAGGATTTGGAGGATAGCGTTCTTCTTCAACGAAGAATGAGAAGAACGCGAAGAACGCTCCGACCTCCGATGAAGAACGCCAAACCCTCAGAGATCGATGACGCGACGCCGTGTACCGCGACGTCAACGACGTTTCTTCCACGACGATTTTTCTCTTCCGTGACGATCCTTTTCTTCCACGATGGTTAATTCCGCGACGAACTATCATTCGACGACAACACTTGAGGTAGGGAAATATGTTTGAGAATGATTTTATTCCCTCGTTTCATTCATTCTAAAGAAAACAGGGAAACACCGATCAACTTATTATCTAGTTGATCCGCGCATGTTTTCCTCGCGGGTTGGGAATTTTTGTTGTGGGATGATTTGGGGGATTATTTTTTATTATTGACCGTGATCTCATCTATCACCTTTCTTGGTTTCATTTTGGGCCGCCTGTTATCATACTAACGGGGGAAGGTCGGACCGCACGAACATGGCCGACCCTCCTTCCCCCATTGTTGTTTGAGTTTGTTGTGGCACGTGAAAGGCAGCGCGGTGCCATTGCACCGTGCGGAAATGAGAAGAACAAATGCGGTGAAGAAGCGCGGCGCTGTCGCGCCGCGCCGTTGGGGCCGAACGAATCTGCGGGCGAAGTTGGGGACGAGGAGGTGATTTGAAGACCCCTCATTTTTTTGTCGAAGTGTGGATCGACGGACGATGGTGAGGCGGGCCGCGAAGCCGTTTTGAAGGCTTTTTAGCGAAGGTCGAGTCCCGGGATGATCTCTGGCAAAGACTGTAGGCGAATCAGACCACCAAAGTGTGCCCGGTGGTCTGCGGAAAAACCCACCGGCGCGCCGCGCCGGCGGTCGGGGGTGGCGGCGCCCGACGCGCCGCCGGAGGAATCCTCTGCGGCTGAAGTCGCGGCGTCGAGCGAGGGTCCTGCATCCATACGGGACCGGGGAACGCA
Source organism: Viscum album (assembly GCA_963277665.1). Classification (NCBI taxonomy): domain Eukaryota; kingdom Viridiplantae; phylum Streptophyta; class Magnoliopsida; order Santalales; family Viscaceae; genus Viscum; species Viscum album. The sequence goes on along the minus strand of OY728158.1, from coordinate 1,156,265,467 downwards.
GAACACGGCAGCGCGCCGCGTCCGGTGACACGAACCGGCCCCCAGGGCGGGGGGACCGCGACTCCTTGGGCGCGACCTCCCGGCCAGCGCCGAGGCGCCTAGGCCGGGCCATGCCGCACCAACCGGGTCGGGCCGGGCCCACCCGAGTCCGACCCAGTTCGGGCCGACCCGGGGGGGGGGGTCGGTCTGGGCCCAGACCCCCCATTTTGGGAGCACTCATAGTTGTTCACTCATATCTTGAGCTGTAGACCTCCGATCGACGCACCGTCAGCGGCAATGGGACCCATGGATCGAGATGGTCGTTTAGGTATATTACACTTAAGGTTTTGGAATACCTTGTGTTCGGCTGGGTTGGTTCGGATACGAAACCAACCGGGCCCTCGGAGCGGAAACACTTACATCTTGAGCTCGAGACATCTGATTGATGTGTCGTCGACTATAATGGATTCCACTACGTGAGACATATCTTTTGGCTTAATCCACTCGAGGTTTGTATGTCGTTGGAGTTTGGTCGGGTTGGTTCGCTCACGAACCCAACCGGGCCTCTGGAAGGAAGAAGCCAATAACTCATTGACCGGGCGTCCAATTGACGTGCCGTCTGTCTCATTGATTTCATCTTTATGAGACGGAACTTTTGGCATACTTCTACCGAGTTTTGGTTGTTGTTGGATAGTGGCCGGGTTGGATTGTACCCGAAATCCAACCGGGACCCTAGAACGGAAAAGCTGAAATCTTTCAGACTGTATGTCCGTTTAACGAAGCGTCAGCGGAGTTGGTGATCACATTGAGAAACGGTCCCTTTGAGTTTACCCTATGAGAGTTAGGGTATAGTTGGGATACGGCCGGGTTGATTCGCACATGAAACCAACCAGGCCCCTGGGACGAAAGGGCTAGAAACTCACAGACCGGGCGTTCGATTGACGCACCGTCTGTTGCGTTGAGACCCCTGTGACGAGGAGGTCCTTTGGGATTCTTCTTCTTGGGACATTGAGATACTTGGAGTATCAACCTGTAGCTCATGGAGCCGACCCTCCCAGAGATGAGCTTGCGGAGTACGGAGACCGTGTAGCCGACTGAGACTTGACGACTGCTTGACCGACTCGACTTGGGGTGAGTCGACTAGCCCAGTGGACGAAGCACTACTTTGTGAGGTGCAGACCCATGGCGGATGGAGCACTAACTGTGTGACAGTGAAGACCCGCAATACTCGTCTGGAGAGTAAATCTGCAGGCTACTAGGGGGTGTGCAGTCCTGTGTTTGGGTGGCATACCTCGGTGGGATGAACTACTGTGTTTGGGTGGCTGGCCCACGATAATCGATAGGAGGAGTACCTCAGCAGTCTTAGGTTAGTGAGCAGTACCTCAGAGTCGTGACAGGACCACTATAAACTCCAGAGATGGAGCTCCTCAGTAGTTACGGTTTCGATAATAAAAATCATGGTTTGAGCTGAGTCTATGACCTTTGTGTGTCCTCATGATTGAGATGGGTTATTTGATAACTTAGGTATATGTATGGGCATATACCTGGGTAGTGGTTATCCGTTTATTTCATAATTAGGTCGCTACTGAGTGTCGTTATACTCACCTCTGCACGGGTTATGCCCGCACCTCGTTGTGTTGGTTCCAGACGACAGGCAGTGCTGATGGAGGCCGAGTGTTCGAGGACTGGACGGTACCCGGAGGTGGACTACACGACGAGTCAGTACCAGAAGGTGGACTACACGACGAGTCAGTATCTGGAGGTGGACTTCACGGCGAGATGACATTTGGAGGAGGTTGACGGGAGAGAGCATTGTGGATGCTATCTATACCTACCCATCATGTAGGATCCGTGGTGGACGATCTCGGAGCTGCGCCATCTGTACCTAACCTTCATGTAGGATCTGAGGAGGATGACCCAGGAGCTGCTTCCGTCCTTCCAGCTGTTGTCTTTTTCTGTTGTACTTTGTTCAGCTGTATTTTTACTTTCATTTGGGTTTGTATTCTGAACCATTTACCATTCAACACTTCTCTTTGTACTTAGTGTTTTACTTCTGCTTGAACTCTGTGGTATTTTGATTACTTTTATAAAGGCAATTCCTTCCCAGTTATCGGGATTTATTCCTTTGGTGCTAGTCACCATACCCTAGCCTATGGAAGGCGGGATTGGGGTATTCACGACACGAGCCCCGAGGACGGGTTGTGACAAATTGGTATCAGAGGAGTCTGTTCTACCACAGAACTTATAACTCTGATATTTTATTTTTGTTAAGAAATAGTGTTAAGAGTACCGAGTGTGGTTTTCAATTCAGGGAGTCCAGTGTTGGTGCAGGTGGCCGACGTATCCATAAACCAGGACCCTGACAACCGATTTCCGACTTTGTGTACGAAAATACTGATTGTGTGTGTGTTTCCAGATGTTTTTAAATGTCATCTCAAAGAAGTTCAGCTCACTAGGTATAATCGTTTGACAGTGTCACGTTGTTTCTTTCAGGATGCCTTTTCTCAGACGACCAGCTAATGCCCAGAGGGATGTGTGTACTGACACCCTGTCGAGCGACGAGGCTTCGGTACAGGGCCCTCTTGTAGTTGAGGAACAAGAGCAGGCACCAGCGCTACTACCATACATTGGGCCACCGATGCCACCATCCCCAGCAGTAGGCGATGCATGCCACTTGAGCGCGCTGCACGAGTTCCAGCGCCAGAGACAACCCAGGTTCCGAGGAGATATGGACCCGTAGGCAGCTGAGGATTGGATGGAGGCTATGGTGAGAGTCTTCAGGCTAGTGGGGATGCCGGAAAACTTCATGGTGATCTTTGCTCCCAGGCTTAATCTGGCAGTAGCAGGCAGGTGGTGGAGCCACTTGTTCCAGTTTTGTGACGGGATGACCATCACATTGGAAGACTTCAAGAACTTTTTCAGGGTGGTGTTTGTGCCAGTAGCTCTACACCCCGATCATGTACAGGAGCTTCTTCCATTGCCGCGGGGTTTTCAATCAGAATCCGAGTCATCTGTGGGTAGTAAAAAGATGATGCAGAGGTCCAGGAGGACCAGACCAGCAGTTGGGCGATCTCAGGTTTTAGGATCAGTGGTGCGGGGTACCCGGGGTGGGGTCAGATCTTGGCGTGCCAGAAACGGACAGTGTTTCTCCTACGGCAGGAAGTGTCACCTGGCATGTGACTGTACGACCCCCCCGCACAGTTGATCAGCGGGTGTTGGAGGAGCCACCGAGAAAGAAGCAGCGACTGGTGCTTGAGCAACAGCCGAGCAATGGACAAGGCAGTAGAGCTCCGTGAGCAGGTGGACATGAGAGGAACTAGTGGATACGTCCCTTGTACTTCTAGTTCCATTTTGTTGTTGTATTCGTGTCTTTTTACTATGAGCTTCAATAATAAAAATACACTTACCTTTGTGATGTTTGCTTTCCTGTCCTTTTTTTTGGTTGATACTGATTGGTCCTGGTTAAGATAGTTGACTTGACCCTCACTTTTTATATTTCTACTGGAGGAGACCTAGTGACCTCACACTGATGCCGACAGTGTGACTCGACCCTTGGAGGCGAGAGTGACAGTTGGATCTATTGGTAGTTACGTCTAGGCCTTACGACGTCATCCATGGTATGGATGCATCATTCATGTCGAGATTGACTGTATTAGGCAATGGGAGTGGTTCATCCAGGGGATGGGACTGAGTTTCTTTTTTCAGAAAAGAAGAAGTTTTTAGCAGCTCTTTCAGATCATAGGCAAAGAAGGTGCAGGTCATCCAAGAGTGGATAATGACTGCACGGTGCAGTAAGAAACAGGAAACTGGCACCAGTCTTAGAGACTCGGGCATGTTAAATGTTTCACGAAGTGGAAGCTTTAAGGAGTGATGAGTCTGTGAAGCATCAGACGTGGAGGCAGAGCTAGGAGAGCAATTTGAGGTGGTGTACATCTTAACATACTACAACCACCCGACTTAGTTATCCCCTCCAAGCTCAGGGAGCTGGAGGGCGGAGGAAGAGTGCGGCTGCATGCGGTCAAGGAGTGTGGACCAATGGCTCTAAAAATGATTCAAGGGACCATCTATGTCCACTACTAGATGTCGTAGTAAGAGGCGTTGATAAAAATCATTCATTCCTTCCACAAATCATGTCCCATACCTAGAGTTTCCAGTAAGCCGTAGACTTGACCCCTACGTCTAGAGATACCTTGGGAGAAGACTCGATAATCGCACTTACGCCGACAGTGGGGTTAGACCCTCGAGGTGAGAGTTTCGGTTGAAATCTCTTGGTGGCAGCCTCGAGGCCTTACGAAGTTGGTTTGAGTATGGAATGGGCAATCACAGTTCATACACAAATTGACGGTATTAGGCAAAAATGTTGTGGTTTAACTATAACGTCGGAATGGGTTTTCCTTGGTCAGCGAAAAAAAGGAAACCTCAGGAAGCACAGGGTAACTCATGAACTGGAGGGTGCGACCGATCACTCTTGAGTCCGTCAACCTTATCCTCGTAGTAGCAGTCATTTTGAGTTCCAGTTCTAAACAGGAGTTGGAGACCTCTGGAGTTTGAGGATGACGATCACGTCCTTATACGGGTCTCACATCGATGAGGATTACGGAGATGTGACCAAGGCGGAAAGTTATCTCCGAGGTTCAGCGGACCTTCTTATGTCCTCAGCTGGGTAGGCGGGGTGGTTTACCGCTTGACCCATCCACCTTAGTTGCACCAGGTTCACGACGACTTCCACGTATCTCAATTGAAGAGATATGTGCTCGACCCTTCACATATCATCGACCATGGGAAGCTGGACCATGGCGATGGGGTGTCTTTCACAGAGGTTCCAGTGGGGATTGAGGATTGACAGGAGCGGATCCTACGAGGACGATCGATTCATCGGGTGCACTTTCTTTGGTAGTACGGGATCCTCCAGGTGTGCACATGGGACCGGAAGGCTCAGATGCGTGCTCTGTACCGCTTTTGTGACTGTAGTTTGTGTTGATGTTTTACATGGATGTAAAGCCCTGAGGTGGGAGTAATGTTAAGACCTGGAAATTTCAAGGAAAATTTTTTCTAAATTTTCTTTGAAATTTTAGAAGAACGCAGTTTCTAACGGCACCTGATTCCGAGGCCCGGTGTGCTCGACATTAATTTCCGAAGTATAGCTCGGGTATATTCAGTGAACGAAAGATCGGGGTTTTTTAACTTTTTAACCGGTGCTCAGAATCAAATTCTGAGGGCACTGATGGAATCACATCACCAGTATTTGCTTAGAAACTCCTTTTCTGGAGTTGCATTTTCTTGGGTGTAGTTTTTAATTTTTGGGGTTAAGTTAAGAAATAAAAGAAAGTGGTGCGACAACTTTATTTTATTTCACTTAAAGCAACTTAAAAGCCACTTAAGATAAGTTAAGCGGATAGGGTGGAACCCAAAATATCCTACCCAATTGGTAGGATATTTTTGAGGTGGGGCCCACATGAGCCCCACCATTTCTTTACTTTTATGTAACGCACCCGTGAAAACCCTCTATAATAAAAGTCAACCATGCGTTTTTCTGGTTAAGAAACGCCTCATTAAATTGGGCGGTTAAATCGTTACAATTAAATCATTGAATTAATTGTTCGTTTCTTTTCTTTTGAAATTCAAACATGTCATGTGCGTTGATAAAATATGATAACTCTTATTTTATTTCTGTTGGAACTTGTGGTGGGGAGAGGATTTGGAGGAAAACGTTCTTCTTCGATGAAGAACGCGAAGAACGCGAAGAATGCTCCGACCTCCAATGAGGAACGCCAAACCCTCGGAGATCGATGACGCGACGCCATGTACCGCGACGTCAACGACGTTTCTCCCATAATGATCCTTCTCTTCCGCGACGATCGTCTTCTTCCGCGACGGTTAATTCTGCGATGAACTCGCGTTCGACGACAACACTTGAGGTAGGGAATTATGTTCCTGAATGATTTTATTCCCTCATTTCTTTCATTCTAATGAAAACAAGGAAACATGGATCATCTTATTATCTAGTTGATCCGCGCACGTTTTCCTTGCGGGTTGGAAATTTTTGTTGCGGGAAGTTGTGGGGGATTATTTTTTTATTATTGATCGTGATCTCATATGTCACCTTTCTTGGTTTCTTTTTGGGCCACCTGTTATCATACTAATGGGGGAAGGTTGGACCGCACGAACATGACCGACCCTCATTCCGCCCTTGTTGTTTGAGTTTTTTGAGGCATGTGAAAGGAAGCGTGGTGCCGTTGCACCACGCGGAAATGAGAAGAATGAACGCAGCAAAGAAGTGCGGCGCCGTCGCGCTGCGCCGTTGGGGCCGAAAAAAACTGCGGGCGGAGTCGGGGCCGAGGAGGCGATTAGAAGACCCTGTGTTTTGTTGTCAAAGTGCAGATTGACGGACAATGGTCAGGAGGTCCGCGAAGGCATTTTGAAGGCTTTGCAGCAAAGGTCGGGTCCATGGATGATCTCCGGCGAAGACTGCAGGCGAATCGGACCACCGGAGCGCGTCTGGTGGTCCGCGGAAGCCCCCGCTGGTGCACTGCCGGAAGAATCCACCGCGGCTTCAGCCGCGGTGGCGATCGAGGTTCTTGCTGCCACACGGAACCGGGGAACGCGGAACGCAGCAGTGCGCCACGTCTGGTGACACGAAGCGGCCCCAAGCGTGGGGGGACCACGACTCCTTGGGTTCGACCGCTCGGCCAGCGTCGAGGCACCCAGGCCAGGCCACACTGGGGAGGCCGGGCTGGGCCCACCCGCGTCGGAACCAGACCCGGGTCGGGTCGACCCGGTTCTGGCCGGCCCGCGGGGGTGGGCCGGGTCGGTCCGGGCCCATACCCCCCGTTTTCGGAGCCCTCAAAGTTATTCACTCATATCTTCAGCTGTAGACCTCCGATCGATGCACCGTCAGCAGTGATGCGACCCTTGGATCGAGATGGTCGTTTCAGTAAATTACACTCAAGGTTTCATAATACCTTGGGTTCGGCCGGGTTGGTTCGGATACGAAACCAACCAGGCCCTCGGAGCGAGAAATGTGTATATCTTGAGCTCCAGACGTCCGATTGACGTGACGTTGACTTTGATGGATTCCTCTAACTGAGATGGATCTTTTGGCTTACTCCGCTCGAGGTTTGGATTCCGTCGGAGTGCGGTCGGGTTGGTTCGCTCATGAAACCAACCAGGCCACTGGAACGAAAAAGCCAATAACTCACATATCGGGCGTTCGATTGACGCCCAGTCTGTCTCGTTCATTTCCTCTTGATGAGATGGAACATTTGAAATACTTCGCCTGAGTATTGGTTGCTGTTGGATAGTGGCCAGGTTGGATTGTACCCGAAATCCAATCGGGCCCCTAGAAAAGAAAAACTGATATCTTTCAGACTAGACGTCTGTTTGTCGAACCGCCAGCGGTGTTGGTGATCACGTTGAGAAACAATCACATTGAGTTTACCCTATGAGAGTTGGGGTATAGTTGAGATATGGCCGGGTTGGTTCGTACACGAAACCAACTGGGCCCCTGGGACGAAAGGGCTAGTAACTCACAGACCGGGCATTCGATTGACGCGCCGACTGTTGAGTTGAGACCCCTGTGACAAGGCGGTCCTTTGGGATACTTCTTTGTGGGACTTTGAGATACTTGGAGTATCGACCTCTAGCTCGTGGAGCGGACCCTCCCAGAGATGAGCGTGTGGAGTATGGAGACCGTGTAGACGACTGAGACCTGACGACTGCATGACCGACTCGACTGGGAGTGATTCGACTAGCCCAGTTGACAGAGCACTAAATTGTGAGGTGAAGAACCACGGCGGATGGAGAACTACCTGTGTGACAGTGCAGACCCACAGTGTTTGTCCGGAGAGTACCACTGCAGGCTACTAGGGGGTGTGCACTACTGTGTTTGGGTGGCATTCCCCACCGGGAAGCACTACAGTGTTTGGGTGGCTGGCCCGCGGTACTCTACAGGAGGAGTACCTCAGCAGTCTTAGGTTAGTGAGCATTACCTCGGAGTCATGACAGGACCACTGTACACTCTAGAGATGGATCTCTTCAGCAGTTACGGTTTCGATAATAAAAATCCCAATTTGAGATGAGTCTATGAGTTTTGTATTTCCTCAAGATTGAGATGGGTTACTTGATAACTTAGGTATATGTATGGGCATATACCTGGGTAGTGTTTATCCGTTTATTTCATAATCCTTGTGTTTCCTCATGATTGAGATGGGTTACTTGATAACTTAGGTATATGTATGGGAACATACCTAAGTAGAGGTTATCTGTTGAGATATTCTTTGTGGAAATCCGTGTTGGTTTTAGTGAGACCTTGAGGGTCTCGGGGTCCCTACTGAGTATCGTTATACTCACCCCTACACGAGCTATGCCCGCACCTCGTTGTGTTGGTTGCAGATGACAGGCAGTGCTGACGGAGGCCGAGTGTTTGAGGGCTGGATGGTACCCGGAGGTGGAATACTGGATGAATCAGTACCCTGAGGTGGACTACACGACGAGTCAGTATCCGGAGGTGGACTTAACGGCGAGACGACACTCGGAGGATGTTGACGGGAAAAAGCGTTGTGGAGGCTATCTGTACCTACCCTTCATGTAGGATCCTTAGTGGACGATCCAGGAGTTGTTCCATCTATACCTACCCTTCAGGTAGGATCCGTGGTGGATGACCCAGGAGCCGCTTTTGTCATTTCAGCTGTTGTCTTTTTCTGTTGTACTTTGTTCAACTGTAGTTGTACGTTCATTTGGGTTTGTATTCTGGCCCATTTACCTTTCACCACTTCTCTTTGTACTTAGTGTTTTACTTCTGCTTGTACCATGTGGTGTTTTGTTTACTTTTATAAAGGCAATTCCTTCCCAGTTATCGGGATTTACGCCTTTGGTGCTAGTCTCTAGGTCGTGGCCTACGGAAGGCGGGCTTGGGGTAGTCAAGGCATGGGCCCCGAGGACGAGTTGTGACATTGTAGTTATTGAATATGTCATCCTATGAATATGTGTGAATGGCCTCTAATTATTTTACACTTAATATCCACTTATATTGGATGTATTTATATTTTTCCCACATAATTATGTAATTGATTTATCATTAATCTAAGGATACCGACATCGTATGGAACTTCATCTCAATCTCCTTTCATTGTGTCATATTTTGTTCTAATACAAGACATTCTTTTATAAAGTGTATATACAACCCCTTTGACAGAACATATCAATATTATGCCTATACTAAAGTTGTTTAAATGTTTTGAAAATGTTCTACTTTCTTGTGGCTTATAATTTAAATGTTCAAAATAGAAAAGGACTCTTTTATTAAAACATTTTTTTAACTGGTTTTAATGATTTATTCTTCTAATCATTTATTATAAAAGTCCATGATTTTAAAATGGTTTTAAGGATTTATTTATATGGATATAAATGTTTTAAAACCCATTCAAAAGTTTTGATGTGGTATGGGACACTTTGATACTAAAATCTCCTTTAAATGTCTTCTTTTCATATTTTCAAATTATAAAGTGATTTTTCTGTCATAGAGTTTTAATTATTTTATTAAAAATATTTTTATTTATGATAATATCATGGTGTGATCTCTTGTTATTGAAATGTATAAATTTTACGTTTCTTTTATGCATGTTTTAGGTGTTATGGATATGTTATGGTTCTTGGGAAATTTTTATGAAAACGTGTGGTTCCGTGACAAACTAAGGGCGGGTGAACCCGATATAGCTCTCCAATGCATTGGGTAATGCGAAGGGGTTAAACACTATGGTTTCTCCGAAGAGATTTATGTAATATATTGTGATGTGTATTCCAAACATAACCATGAGGGTTACTCCCTACGTAAGAATGTTATGAATGGCTCAAGTTACCTTTATGTCTTATGATTTCTGTGAGTTATTCGTAAATCCTATGATTTCATGAGGTATGTGAAATTGCTTATGTTTTATGAGTAAAGTATGATTTCATTGATTCTTATGTATAAATGGACTAATTTTTTCTTTCTGTATTTTTATAACCCTTACTGAGATTTTTATGCTCAGCCCATGTTTTTTTGAAATGTTTTTAACCGGATATAAAGTTGAATAGGGTCAAGGATGGGATAAAGTAAATGTCATGCTATCTAAAACAAGGAACTAGACACGACCCTTTTGTTCAAGAGTTTTTATTTTGTGAAAAAAATGGAAGCTGAGTAGATATGTCTACTTGGTCATCTTTGAGATGTAATAGTTATGTCCTAATTCTCTAAAACTCTAAAACTGATAAGATCTTCAATGTGAACTATTCATTTAATTTAATAATAATAAATGTTTAAGGATGGGTCCTTATAGTCTGTATCAAAGGGAGGTTTAGATATCTTTAGAGGTTAGGGTATTCTTTAAGCATAAGTGACATTACCATAATGGCTAGGATTTCAGAAAGAGTCATAGTTTTTAGATAAAGTGAATGAGTAAGTATATCTTAGAGTTTATCTTCCTCATTAGTACATAATTATTTTGTTGATATACCCAAACTTATATTTATGGTTTTAGTAAATGGATGGATCTAGAATGAACCAAAGTGATAATGGGTTTGAAGGAAACTATGGTGGTTCCTTGATTAAGAGACTGGAAGAAATGGGGGATTCAATGAGAAATCTCGTGGTTATTGTAAACCAACTATGAGGAGTCATGATCTACCACTTGAACCTTGGTGAGTTTTTTAATGCATCACGTATGAGAGAACCAACTCAACATGGAGGTTCAGGTAATAATTATAAAGGTACCCATTAGGCTTTATATGTTCCTTACTTTGAGGTAATTATGGGTAACTATACGTTATGATGGAATATGAACAACATGAGATAAACTTGAGGTTAAATTATGTTATGGTTATTTTTGATGATTTTTTCTCATTTTTGGGAAATGTTATAAGAATTATGTAGTTTTGGAAAAAGGAAAACACGTAGACCGTGTGACAACCTGTCGCATCTGACGAAGCTACAAGAATCGAACCCACAACCAAAGTGCGACTGGTATTTATCTCCTACCACTGGACTACAAGAAGTCTCTAGTTATCATGAATAATTATTTTTAGTTAGATGATATTGCGAATCTAGAATAAGTTGATTTTGTGTTATCTATGGAAATTATTAACCTATCATGGTGGATATGTGTTTAGGTTAATTACTTTTCAGTATGAGACTTTAAGAGTAACTGATGTTATTTGGAGATAAATGTTAAGGTTTATCTTGGAAGACTATGTAATTAAATCCTTCAATGATTTGGGTTTCATTCTTATTTTTTATTAGTTTTCATAATTTTATGGATAGATGTTTATTGAATGGTCTTTGATGAACTTTGGGAATTTTTTGAAAAATATTGGAGAATAAGAAAAGATTTTTTTAATAAAGGATTATCCTTTTTAGGTATTATCTGATCTCATACTAACCTTTTTTGTCACGACCCGTCCATGGGGCCCGTGTCGTGACTACCCCAAGCCCGCCTTCCATAGGCCAGGGGCTGGAAACTAGCACCAAAGGCGTAAATCCTGATAACTTGGAAGACATTGCCTTTATAAAAGAAAACAAGCACCACATGGTATGCAAGAGGAAAAAGTAAACACTTAGTACAAGAGAAGTGGTAAAAAGTAAATGGGCTCGAACACAAACCCAAAAGAAAGTACAACTACAACTGAACAAGTACAACCGAAAAGATAACAGCTTGAAGGACGGAAGCGGCTCCTGGGTCGTCCTCCTCGGATCCTACATGAAGGGTAGGTACAGATGGCGCAGCTCCTAGTAGTCCACCACGGATCCTACCTAAAGGGTAGGTACAGATAGCCTCCTCCACGATCTCGTCTGTCAACCTCCTCCGTGTGTTTTCTCTTCGTGTAGTCCACCTCCGGGTACTGGCTCATCGTGTAGTCCACCTCCGGGTACTGACTCGTTGTGTAGTCCACCTTCGGGTACCGTCCAGTCCTCGAACACTCAGCCTCCTTCAGCAATGCCCGTCATCTGCAACCAACACAACGTGGTGCGGGCATAGCCCGTGCAGGGGTGAGTATAACGATACTCCGTAGGGACCCCGAGACCCTGAAGGTCTCACAAAACCAACAAGGATAACCACAATGAATATCTCAATAGATAACCTCTACTTAGGTATATGCCCATATATATACCTATGTTATCATGTAACCCATCTCAATCAAGAGGCAACACAAGGATTGTGAAATCAACGGATAACCACTACCCAGGTATATGCACATACATATACCTAAGTTATCAAGTGACCCATCTAAATCATGAGATAAACACAAAGGTCAAAAGATTCAGCTCAAACCAGGATTTTCATTATCGAAACCGTAACTGCTGAAGAGCTCCGTCTCTGGAGTGTACAGTTGTTCTGTCACGACTCCGAGGTACTGCTCACTAACCTAAGACTGCTGAGGTACTCCTCCTGTCGAGTACCGCGGGTCAGCCACCCAAACATAGTAGTGCTTCCTTCCGGGGTATGTCACCCAAACACAGTAGTGCACACACCCTAGAAGCATACTGAGGTACTCTCCGGACGAGTATCACGGGTCTGCACTGGCACACAGGTAGTGCTCCATCTCCCATGGGTCTGCACCTCACAATGTAGTGATCCTTCCACTGGGCTAGTCGACTCACTCCAAGTCGATTCGGTCAAGCAGTCGTCAGGTCTCAGTCGGCTACACGGTCTTCATACTCCGCACGCTCTTCTCCGGGAGGGTCCGCTCCACGAGCTAGAGGTCAATACTTCAAGTATCTCAAAGTCCCATGAAGAAGTATCTCAAAGGACCGCCTCTTCATAGGGTTCTCAACGCAACAGATGACATGTCAATCGGACGCTCGGTCTGTGGGTTACTAGCCTTTTCGTCCCAGGGGGCCGGTTGGTTTTGTGAGCGAACCAATCCTGGCTGTATCTCAACTGTACCCCGAACTCTCATAGGGTATACTCAAATGGAACATTTCTCAACGTGATCATCAATGTCATTGACGGTTCGTCAAACGGACATCTTGTCTGAAAGATATCAGCTTTTCCGCTCCAAGGGCCGGGTTGGATTTCAGGTGCAATCCAACCCGGCCACTATCCAACAGCACCCAAAACTCGGGCCAAGTATTCCAAAAGTTCCATCTCAACAAGAGGAAAACAACGAGACAGACGACACATCAATCGGACGCCCGGTCTGTGAGTTATTGGCCTTTTCGTTCCAGGGGCCCGATTGGTTTCGTGAGCGAACCAACCCGACCACACTCCGACGACATCCAAACCTCATGCGGAGTTAGCCAAATGATCTGTCTCATCTAGATGAATCCATATAAGTCGACGGCACATTAATCGAACGTCCGAAGCTCAAGATATAAGTGTTTCTGCTCCGAGGGCCCGGTTGGTTTCGTATCCGAACCAACCCGGCCGAACCCAAAGTAATCCAAAACCTTATGTGTGATATACCGAAACGCCCGTCTCGATCCAAGGATCGTGTTTCCACTGACGGCGAGTTTTTTGGAGGCCCGTAGATCATGTTATGGGCATTTTAATGAAAGTAGTCGGAAAATAGGGGGTCTGGGCCCGGGCCGGCCCGACCCAGCACCCCCTGGTTCGGCCGAACCGGGTCGACCCACCCCGGGCGGCGACCCGGACCGACGACCCAGCCCGGCCTGGAAGCCTGGCCCGGCCCGGAAGCCCGGCCCGGCAGGCGGCGCGGCCAGCTTGCCGCGCGAGCGCTCCCAAGGGAGGGGTGTTGCCCCTCCTTTAATTCAAACGACGGCCCCTTAAAGGGGCCGCACCATTTGTGCAACCCGAGGGGTGTAACCCCCCGACTTTTCTCCTATAACGGCCGGACCATGCAGGGCCGACCGGTTTCTCTCCGCGGGACCCCGCGGTCCCACGCCTTCCGGCGCCGGCAGCCGGAGTTCCATCCACCTTCTTCGAAATTCTCCGGTGGGTAGTTTTTCTGGCCGCTAATTCCAGGATGGCTGCAAAATCATCCGGCGCGGCGTGACGACGCCGCGTCCTTCCACCGCGGCCCGACTCCGGCCGCGGCCTCGTTCGTAACCTCGACGCAACACGACGACATTGCGTATCTTCATCGTAGCCCGTATCGTTCACGTTTCCTATTGCTCAAGCACGGTGCACCGATGCATTACTGTCTTCGCTAATCAAAACGAATAATAGCAAAGGGTGGATGGGTATCGATCGCATTTGTGCAGTCCAATCCCCTCACGTTATATCGATAGCAGTTGGCCGAAACTTAAAACGTTTAACCTTCACACTTTTTAATTTAAACAAAAATTAGAACATGGCTGACAGATTTATCTTTCATATTTGAAGGAAAGAATCACCAACATAAAATAGTTAAACCCCTACCTAGGGTATAAGCTGATCAGAAGGAGGCATCGTCATTCGAGGTTCGTCGCGGTATGGCGTTGCGAGGATGACGACGTCGAAGGGGGCCGCCGGCGTTCGCCCGACTCGAGGGAAGGCGAAGCCGTCGTCGCTCAGTACACGATTCCGCTTCTGAGCTTGTTCGTCGATCCGTTGACGATGAAGGGGAAGAAGAAGATCCGTTGAAGAGTCTCGCCACAGAAGGGGACAAATTCCATGGATGGAAAACTACCGTTCTTCGTCAGAGGTGGTGTGTTCTTCACGTTCGTCGCGATGGAGGAGGAGGAGAGGAAAACTCAGCGCAACGCTTCCCAACCCAAAATTAAAATGAGGCTAAGGCCTTATTTTATTGCTTTCCGCCAACGATTTCAAAAATCAAATGACGTAACCCTCACAATTAATTTCAAATAATTAATTGTAAAACTTAACCTCCCAATTAAATAGAGGCGTTAAGAAATTATGGAAATGCGTCGGTTGACTTCGTTTAATAGGGGGTGCGGGTGCGTTACTTAAGAAGAAAAGAAACGGTGGGGCTAGTGTGGGTCCCACCTAAACAATATCATACCAAGTGGGTAGGATATTTTGAATTGAACCCTATCCACTTCAACCCAGCTTAAGTAGCTTAATGTAGTCTTTAAGCGGCTTTAAGTGAAATGAAATAAAATTGGCGTACAACTTTATTTTATTTCTTAACTGAAACCCCAAAAATTAAAAAGCACAGCCGAGCAAACGCAACTCCGAAAGATGCATTTCTAAGCAAATACCATTGCTGCGATTCCATCGGTGCCCTCAGAATTTGATTCCGAGCACCGGTTCAAAAGTTAGAAAAACCTGCTCGTCCGTTCACTGAACGTACCCGAGCGAAATTTCGGAAAATGATTCCGGGCACACCGGTCCTCGGAATCAGCCGCCGTCAGAAACTGTGTTCTTGTAAAATCCCAAAGAAAATTAGAAAAAAAATTACCTTGAATTTTACGGGACTTTAAATTACTCCCACCTCAGGGCTTTACATCCTCGTAAAGCTTTAACATAAACTAGGGATACAAAAACGGTACTGAGCACGGATCTGAGCCTTCCCCTCCCGTGTGCTCTCCCGGAGGTTCCTGTACTGCACGTGAAAGCGCACCCAAGGAATAGGTCGTCCTCGAAGGATCTACTCTTGTCGATCCTCGATTCCCACTGGAACCTCCGTGAAATACACTCCATCGCCATCATCCATCTCTTCATGGTCGATGATATGCGAAGGGTCAAGTACATATCTCCTCAGTTGAGAAACATGGAAGTCGTCGTGCACCTAGTGCAACTGAGGTGGATGGGTCAAGCGGTAACCCACCATGCCTACCCAGCTGAGGACATAGAAAGGTCCGTTGAACCTCAGAGATAACTTTCCGCCATGGCCACATCTCCGTAAACCCCGTCGAGGTGAGACCCGTATAAGGACGTGATCATCATCCTCGAACTCAAGAGGTCTCCATTTTCTGTTAGAACTAAAACTCAAAAGACTTCTGCAACGAGGGTATGTTTGACCGACTCAAGAGTGATCAGTCGCACCCCCCTGTGAAAGAGTTTATCCCATGCTGCCTGGGGTTTTCCTTTTCGCCGACCAAGGAAAACCCATCCCAACTATCGCCTATAACCATCAATTTGAGTATGAACAATTATTTCCCATCCCATACTCAAACTAACGTCGTAAGGCCTCGACGCTGCCACCAAGAGATTCCAACCTAAACTCTCTCCTCGAGGGTATGACCACACCGTCGGCGTAAGTGTGATTATCGAGTCTCCTCCCAAGGTATCTCCAGAGGTGAGGTTCAAGTCCACGGCTTACCGGAAACTCTAGGTCTGGAACAAGATTTGTGAAAGCAAGGAATGATTCATATCGACGTCTGTTAGTACAGCAGCTATTAGTGGACACAGACTGTCCCTTGATTCATTTTTAGAGCCATTGGGTCACACTCCTTGACCGCATGCAGCCGCACTCTTCCTCTGCCCTCCATCTCCCTAGGCCTGGCAGGAAAAACTAAGGCGGGTGGATCTTGCATGTTAAGATGTGCAGCACCTCATGCAACTCTCCTAGCTCTGCCTCCACTTCTGCTGCTTCGCAGACTCATCTATCCTTTATGATTTCTCTTATGGAAACTTTTAACATGCCCTAGTCTCCAAGACTGGTGCATGTTTCCTATTTCTTACTGCACTGTGCAGTCATCATCCTCTCCTGGATGATCTGCACCTTCTTTTCCTACGATCTGAAAGAGCTGCTAAAATATATCCTTTTCCAAAAATAGAAACTCAATCTCAACCCCTGGATGAACCACACCCATTTCCTAATACAGTCAATCCTGATATGAATGATGTATTCATGCCATGGATGACGTCGTAAGGCCTCGACGTAATTACCAAGAGATCCAACTGTCACTCTCACCTCCAAGGGTCGAGTCACACTGTCGGCATCAGTGTGAGGTCACTGGGTATCCTCCAGTAGAAATCTCAAAAGTGAGGGTCAAGTCAACAGTTTTAACCGGGACCACTCAGTATCAACCAAACAAAAGGACAAGAAAACAAACAAAGATAAGTGTCTTTTTTATTACAACTCATAGATCATAGTACAAAGACACAAATACAACAACAACATTGAACTAGAAGTACAAAGGATGTATCCACTAGTTCCTCCCCTATCCACCTGCTCCTGGAGCTCTACTGCCTTGTACACTACTCAGCTGTTTCTCAAGCACCCACCGCTGCTTCTGCCTCGTTGGATCCTCCAAAGCCTGTGGATCAACTGTATGAGGAGTCGGACAGTCACGTGCCAGGTGACCCTTCCTTCCGCATTCATAACACTTCATTCTCCTCGTACGACTGGCTCTGGTCCTCTTGGAACTCTGCATCATCTGTCTACTGCCCACAGATGACTCGGCTACTGATCGAAAATCCTGCGGCAAAGGCAGAAGCTCCTGTACATGCTTGGGGTATAGAGCTACAGGTACAAACTCCACCCTGAAGAAGGTCTCGAAGTCTTCCCATGTGAAGTCCATCCCGTCGAAAAACTGGAAAAAGTGGCTCCACCACCTGCCTACTGCTATCTGAAGAAGGCTGGAAGAAAAGATCACCATGAGGACTTCCGGCGTCCCCACTAGCCTGAAGACTCTCACAACAGCCTCCAGCCAATCCTCAACCGCCAGCGGGTCTATCTTTCCCCAGAACCTGGGTGGCCTCTGGCGCTGGAACTCATGTAGCGTACTCAAGTGGCGTGCATCACATACTACTGGTGTTGGTAGGATCGGTGGCCCAACTTATGGTAGTACTATTGGTGCCTCCGCTGGTGCCTCAACTGCATGAGGGCCCTGTACCGAAGCCTCGTCGCTGACCAAGATGTCAGTGCCCACATCCCTCAGGGCTGTAGCTGGTCGTCTAAGAAAAGGCATCATGAAAGAAACAACGTAACACGGTCAAACAATTATACCTGGTGAACTGACCTGGTTTGAGCTGATATTTAAAAACTTCTGGAAACACACACGCAATCAGTGTTTTCGTGTACAATGTAAGAAATCAGTTGTCAGGGTCCTGGTGTATGGATACGTCGGCCGCCCGCACCAACACTGGACTCCCTGAACTGAAAACTACACTCAGTACTCTTAACACTATTTCCTCACAGAAAGAAAATAACAAGGTTATAAGTTCTGGAGTAGAACTGACTCCTCTGATACCAATTTGTCATGACCCATCCTCAGGGCCTGTGTCGTGACTACCCCTAGCCCATCTTCCATAGGCCAGGGGCTGGCGACTAGAACCAAAGGCGTAAATCCTGATAACTGGGTAGGCATTTCCTTTATAAAAGAAAACAAGCACCATAGAGTAAGCAAGTGGAAAAAGTAAACACTAAGTACAAGAGAAGTGCTGAAAAGTAAATGGGCCAGAATACAAACCCAAAATAAAGTACAACTACAACTGAACATGTACAACAGAAAAGATAACAGCTCGAAGGATGGAAGCGGCTCCTGGGTCGTCCTCCTCAGATCCTACCTGAATGGTAGGTACAGATGGCGTAGCTCCTGGTCGTCCACCACGGATCCTACCTGAAGGGGAGGTACAAATATCCTCCTCTACGCTCTCTTCCTTCAACCTCCTCCGTGTGTCGTCTCGTCGTGTAGTCCACCTTCGGGTACAGACTCGTCGTGTAGTCCACCTTCGGGTTCTGACTCGTCGTGTAGCCCACCTCCGGGTACCGTCCAGTTCTCGAACACACGGCCTCCGACAGCACTGCTCGTCGTCTGCAACCAACACAACGAGGTGGAGGCATAGCCCATGCAGGGGTGAGTATAACGATACTCATTAGGGACCCTGAGACCCTCAAGGTCTCACTAAACCAACAAGGATAATCACAAAGAATATCTCAATAGATAACCTCTACTTAGGTATATGCCCATACATATACCTAAGTTATCAAGTAACCCATCTCAATCAAGAGGAAACACAAGGATTGTGAATCAACGGATAACCACTACCTAGGTATATTCTCATACATATACCTAAGTTATCAAGTGACCCATCTCAATCATGATGTAAACACAAATGTCAAAAATTCAGCTCAAACCCGGATTTTCATTATCGAAACCGTAACTGCTAGTGAGATCCGTCTCTGGAGTGTACAGTGGTCCTGTCATGACTCCGAGGTACTGCTCACTAACCTAAGACTACTGAGGTACTCCTCCTGTCGAGTACCGCGGGCCAGCCACCCAAACACAGTTGTGCTTCCCGCTGGGGTATGTCACCCAAACACAGTAGTGTACTCCCCCTAGTAGCCTACTGAGGTACTCTCCGGACGAGTACCGCGGGTCTGCACTGTCACACAGGTAGTGCTCCGTCCACCATGGGTCTGCACCTCACAAAGTAGTGCTTTGTCTACTGGACTAGTCGACTCACTCCAAGTCGAGTCGGTCAAGCAGTCGTCAGGTCTCAGTCGGCTACACGGTCTCCGTACTCCGCACGCTCTACTCCGGGAGGGTCCGCTCCACGAGCTACAGGTCGATACTCCAAGTATCTCAACGTCCCACGAAGAAGTATCTCAAATGACTGCCTTGTCATATGGGTCTCAACGCAACAGACGGTGCGTCAATCGGACGCCCGGTCTGTGAGTTACTAGCCTTTTCGTCCCAGGGGCCCAGTTGGTTTCGTGAGCGAACCAATCCCGACTATATCTCAACTATAACCCAAACTCTCTTAGGGTATACTCAAAGGGACCATTTCTCAACGTGATCATCAACGCCACTGACGGTTCATCAAACAGACGTCTTGTCTGAAAGATATCAGCTTTTCCTTTCCAAGGGCCCGGTTGGATTTCGGGTGAAATCCAACCCAGCCACTATCCAACATCATCCAAAACTCTGGCGAAGTATGCCAAAAGTTCCATCTCAACAAGTGGAAAACAACGAGACAGACGGCGCGTCAATTGGACGCCCAGTCTGTGAGTTATTGGCCTTTTCGTTCCAGGGGTCCGGTTGGTTTCGTGAGCGAACCAACCCAAATGCACTCTGACGACATCCAAACCTCAAGCGGAGTAAGACAAAAGATCCGTCTCAACTAGATAAATCCATCAAAGTCGACGACACGTCAATCGGACGCCAGGAGCTCAAGATATAAGCATTTACGCTCTGAGGGCCTGGTTGGTTTCATATCCGAACCAACCCGGCCGAACCCAAAGTAATCTGAAACCTTGAGTGTGATATACCAAAACGACCGTCTTGATCCAAGGATCGCGTTTCCGCTGATGAAGAGTTGTTTGGAGGCACATAGCTCGTTTTACGGGCATTTGACCGAAAGTAGTCCGAAAATAGGGGGTCTGGGCCCGGGCTGGCCTGACCCAGTACACCCTGGGTCAGCCGAACCGGGTCGACCCGCCCCGGGCGGCGACCCGGCCCGACGACCCAGCCCGGAAGCCCGGCCCGGCCGGCGGCGTTGCGGCGCGGCCAGCGCGGCCAACTCGCCGCACGGGCGTGCCCAAGGGAGGGGCGTTGCCCCACCTTTAATTCAAACGGCGGCCCCTTAAAGGGGTCGTGCCATTTGTGCAACCCGGGGGGTGTAACCCCCCGGCTTTTCTCCTGTAACGGCCGGCCAGGGCAGGGCCGGCCGGTTTCTCGCCGCAGGACCCCGCGGTCCCGCGCCTTCTGGCGCCGGTGGCCGGAGTTCCGGCCGCCTTCTTCGAAATTCTCCGATGGGTAGTTTTTCTGGACGCTACTTCCAGGATGGCTGAAAAATCGTCCGGCGCGGCGTGACGACACAGCGTCCTTCAGCCGCGGCCCGACTCCGACCGCGGCCTCGTTCGTAACCTCGACGCAATGCGACGGCTTCGCGTTTCTTCATCGTAGCCCGCATCGTTCACGTCTCCTATCACTCAAGCGCGGTGCAACAATGCATTACCATCTTCCCTAATCAAAACGAAGAATAGCAAAGGGGGGAGGGTATCGGCCGCGTTTGTGCAGACCGATCCCCTCCCGTTATATCGATAGCAGTTGGCCGAAACGTAAAACATTTAACCTTCACAATTTTTAATTTAAAAAAAAATTGGAACATGGCCGATAGATTTATCGTTCATATTCGAAGGAAATAATCACCAACTTAAAATAGTTGAACCCCTACATCGGGTATAAGCCGATCGGAAGGAGGCGTCGTCGTTCGAGGTTCATCGCTGTATGGCGTTGTGAGGAAGATGACATCGAAGGGGGACGTCGGCGTTCGTCCGACTTGAGGGAAGGCGAAGCCGTCGTCGCTCGCTACCCGATTCCGCTTCCGAGCTTGTTCGTTGATCCGTTGATGATGAAGGGGAAGAAGAAGATCCATTGAAGTGTCTCGCCGCGGAAGGGGAAAAATTCTGTGGAAGGAAAATGATCGTTCTTCGTCAGAAGTGGCGCGTTCTTCACGTTCTTCGCGAAGGAGGAGGAGGAGAGGAAAAATCTGCGTAACGCTTCCCAACCCAAAATTAAAATGAGGCTAAGGCCTTATTTTATTGCTTTCCGCCAACGATTTCAAAAATCAAACGACGTAACCCTCACAATTAATTTCAAATAATTAATCGTCAAACTTAACCGCCCAATTAAATTGACGCGTTAAGAAATTAAGGAAACACGTCGGTTGACTTCGTTTAATAGGGGGGTGCGGGTGGGTTACTTAAGAAGAAAAGAAACGGTGGGGCCCGTGTGGGTCGCACCTCACAAATATCCTACCAAGTGGGTAGGATATTTTGAATTGCACCCTATCCGCTTCAACCCAGCTTATGTAGCTTAAATTGGTCTTTAAGTGGCTTTAAGTGAAATGAAATAAAATTGGCATACAACTTTATTTTATTTCTTAACTTAAACCCCAAAAATTAAAAAGCACATCCGAGAAAACACAACTCCGAAAGATGAGTTTCTAAGAAAATACCGGCGCTGTGATTCCATCGGTGCCCTCGGAATTCGATTCCGAGAAACGATTCAAATGTTAGAAAATCCCGCTCGTTCGATAACTGAACGTACCCGAGCCAAACTTTGGAAAATGAATCTGGGCACACCGGGCCTCGGAATCAGGCGCCGTCAGAAACTGCGTTCTTGTAAAAACCCAATGAAAATCAGAAAAAAATATTTCCCTTGAATTTTATGGGTATTTAAATTTTTTGTTTTAGTTTTGGTTAACGTCTAAAGACATGGGAAGTATATAGTTTTCTTTTGTGGATAAGGTGATTCTCTAGAAGTTTATTATAACACTCTTAATGTGAACAAGTCATCCTAAATACTCGACTTTTGGATAAAATATGAGTTTGTGTAAGAAATATAGTAAATGTTGAAAGTCAACATGACAAGTAAGTATGTTTCCTTATGTTTTAGTTAAGCTCATAAATAAATTACTCAGTTAAAAGTAACTTAAAAAAATGTTTTCTGTTAATTTTTCCTATTGGGGAATCAAATACCGTTTAACCCATCACAAGTATGTGATTTTCTTATTGTTAACTTTCTCGTAAACATGTTTTCTATCACTCTCCATCAAAACATGACCCTTTTTTTTCTACTCCATGTCCATGTTTTCCTACATGTAATCATAGTATGGGTTAACTAGGGTGACCTTTGTACTTCACTTTCTATATTTTAAAGTGATAGTTTACTGACTCTTGTTCCGATTTTGGATTTTCAATGAAGTTTCCAAGCCCAATTTTAAAATTGCGAGGACGCAATTCCAAAAAGGGGGGAAGGATGTTACACCCCGGTAAATAAAGAATATGAAATTTTTATATTTTTCCATATTCATTAATAAATTATTAATACTACTTTAAAGGGAATGCTATGCTCGATGGCATACCCAATACGCAACAATTAGTTTCTTTAAAATCTCATGTTGCACTCTAATAATAAAACAATATTATATTAAATGGTAGTTAAATCCTAGCCTTTGTAATGGCTGGAATGAACAGAACTAACTAAAAAATGATTATATATGTTTGTCAAATATTTTTACTTTTATCCAATAAATTTTAGAGGCTTAAAATGCAAATGAATCCAATTTTAAGCATGAATCTTCTAATATTTTTTAAAAGGTCGATTTACCGCCTTTTGATGGAGAAACCTTTTTAAATATTCTTTTGACATTTTAATATGTTGTATTTGACAAAATAAAATACTTCTTTAGAATATGGACATCAAATTTTACATTGTGTAATTTTTTGTTATTTTTCCAATAATGATCAATTTTAGTGAAAATTTTGCATTTTAATTCAAAACCTCCTTTTAATATGATTTATTTATATGGATAGATTATCTTTTTAATTGATATTAAAGTTTATTTAGAATATATTTTTACCATTTAATCCAATGGTGGTCAATGGAATTAATTTCACTTTGAAATTGGAGTTAAACTAGTGTCAATCTTTTAATATATATTGTTTCTTCAAAACACGCTATTTGTTTTGACAGCGGTAATGAATTATTAAATTAATTAATGAAACTTATATATTTTTAATTTCTAAAAATAGACATCATTTTTGAATTCGGAATATCAAATATAGCTTAGGGTGAATTTTTTGTATTTTTCTGAAAAACATCAATTTTTTATGAACAGTGAAACCACTAAGTGGTAGTTAATGAAACTGATTTTTCGTTTAAATGAATCTTTACCACTTTTGTGATTTTATTTTTCAAAAATCCTACATATATGGTTGTAATTAGGAAGTAAAATGTGGTTCAATGAGATTAAAATAATTTTTTGGTGAATATAACTTTTATGTTTTATTAATCACGATTAAAGGTAATTAGTGTAATTTAAGGTAAAGATAATGTTATAATAATATGAAATGACTTTGACACATGTAATACCCTTATTGGATGATTAATGGATGACCACGAAAATCTATGGGTAATCTTGGGGACCTCATGGAGCCACATTGGTTGGAAAGATGACATGAATAACTTTGTATTTAAAGTTAAAATTAAAATGTCAATAACATGTATTGTTTTACTGACACAATTTTTACATGGGGTTATACAAGCCATATTTTTTACTATAAATATTCATTAAAAATATAAAAATCTTTCCTAAATCATGATATATTTTTATTATTTTTAGACATTAAATAAATTATTTTATTTATGACACCGTGATGATGCAGTGATTACCTCATAAATGAAAGATTTAAATAAAATGAGAAGATAGGGTTAAATGTAAGTCTTACACTTGTCACAATACTATTTTATGGGTGGATTTCTAAGCCTTATCACCTTATATTCTAAATATATCCTTTTGGGACCGTTAAAATCCAAAAAACATTTTATAATAAAGTAATATTTTATAACTTTCAAAGAGTGCCCCTCCTCTTCTCTTATAATAGGCTCACAACTCTACCACCTTACCCACACCTCTCAAGCCTTTGGCTCAGACAAAACCAGCCCATTTCATCTCTAAATATCCCTATCTTCATCATTAAAGGATAACCTTTGGCATAATTCTCTTCAAGAAACCCTTTTGGTTCAAACCAAGAGGAGTTACCCGATTTAAAGGTAATGTCTTCACATGTGTTCTTTTGTTTTATTTTTCTTCTCCAAACCCCTAAAATATTTTTATTCCTTTTTTGTAACAAAAACAGTATCTTCAATATACTAGTATTCTTTTATGTGAAGGATTGCAGCAACACATACACAGAGCTCCGTCTAATGGTTAAATAACATATTGTTTCTGTGGATGGCAAATTACTGTCTCACAAAACGATGATTGTTCAATAATCACTTAACAGCTTTCATGGTGGCCATTATGATGTCACTGTATTTTATATATTATATATATGGTATTTATTTTTTCCATATGCTTCTGTATTTTATATTTAAAACATACCATTATTCTTTGCATGTTGTGAAAATTCGATAATTTCATACGAGGAAGTGTGGACTACCGCCCCCTCAAGTGATGTGACTGGTTCATGCAATACATGGAATTTATAAAGAATGAAATTAATGAACTTATGTGACGTATAAAACATATATATTATACTGGAATTATAATATATATATCTCAATTATTTTTAATTCCATTAATATGTCAAATAAATGAAAGTAGCATTCATGCGTACATACGGCCTACCGTCTCCATGAACGGTGCATTTCATTTATTATTATCTCCAAATGTTATGGAATAGTATAAAATTAATATGTACTGTATACATATTATATTTAAATCATTAATACTATTCTTCAGAAGATTTACTTATAACTACATGGACAATCATTTTCAAACAACTTCATTTTTGACTCTTGTTCCAAACATCGACAAAAACGTCTGATATGAACTCACATTATTAACCAATTATTATAACATTATAATATGTGATATGAACTGAATAATAATATGTAAAGGATGACCTTAAGAAACTATAAATTGACCGAAGTTTATTATTTAGGAATATAATGAAATGAACAAGAAAAGTCAGGCTTGAGGTAAGGGATCCGACCTCTCTCTTTCTTTTTAAGTACTCTCTTTTATGTCATCTATTCTAAGATCATATTTATTATGTTGGGGGATGTTATTTTATATTAATATTACTGTAAATTTTATGTTCATATTATGAGAGAACCTATTTTATTCAACCAATCTATTTTTTTTAATTTTTATGTGGCGTCATTAGGCTGCTGAGTTTTCGTAAAGGATTTTTCATCTCACTTGTTATTCCCATGAGATTCATGCTACATTGGCCACTATTTCCTTTTGTGTGGTGTATGTACTGCCCATTATATTACTATTTGTATAATATAATTTCATTTATGGGTATTTACATCCTCATTGTATGACCCTTCTTTCAGGGGGTGTACGTTTCGAAACTTTCCCAAATCGGTAAGGGAACCTTTCACACTGCTCTTTTTAAAAGAATTATTTTGTTACGTCTTATAATTTACATATTATTTTTGGGATATGTTGTTCAATATCCTTATTGATGTAAATTTTATGTCCAAGTGATGAGATTTCATTATATCTCTCATCAACTAATTTTTTGAATTTTAAGGTGACGTCGTTAGGTTGTCGAATTTTACCAAAGGAACTTCTTAACCCAATTTCGATTTCTTTGGGTTCAACTTGTAGTTATTGAATATGTCATCCTATAAATATGTGTGAATGACCTATGATTGTTTTAAACTTAATATCCTCTTATATTGGGTGTATTTATATTTGTCACACATAATTATGTAATTGATTTATCCTTAACCTAAGGATACCTAATTCATATGGGACTTCGTCTCAATCTCCTTTGATTGAGTCAAATTTTGTTCTAATACAAGAATTTTTTTATAAAGTGTATATACAGCCCCTTTGACATTACATATCCATATTATGCCTATACTAAGGTCGTTTAAATGTTTTAAAATTGTCTACTTTCTTGTGGATTATAATTTTAATCTTCAAAAAGTAAAAGGACACTTTTATTTAAACATTGTTTTAAATGGTTTTAAAGATTTATTCTTATAAACATTTATCATAAATGTCCACGTTTTAAAAATGGATTTAAGAATTTATTTATAGTGACATGAATTTTTTAAAACACTTTCAAAAGTTTCGAAGTGGTATGGGACACTTTGAATCTAAATTCTCTTTTAAATGTATTCTTTTAATATTTTCAATGAATAAAGGGATTTTTCCCTCATAATGTTTTAATGATTTTATTAGATATCTTTATTTATGATAATATAATGGTGTGATATCTTGTGATTGAAATGTGGAAATTTTATGTTTCTTTTATGCATGTTTTAAGTGTTATCATTATGTTATGGTTCATGGGAAATGTTTATGAAATCGGGTTTTTTCTGTGATAAACTAATGGCGGGTGAGCCCGATATATCTCTCCAATGCATTGGGTATCATAATGGGGTTAAACGCTAAGGTTTATCTGAAGACATTTAGGGAATATCCTATGATGGGTATTCCAAATGTAACCATGAGGGTTACTCCCTATGTAAGAATTTTATTAATGCCTCTAGTTGCCATTATGACTTATGATTTCTACGAGTTATTCGTAAATCTTATGATTTCATGAGGTATGATAAATTGCTTATGTTTTATGAGTAAAGTATTATTTCATTGATTCTTATGTATAGATGGACTATGTTTTCTTTCCGAATTGTTATAACCCTTACTGAGCTTTTTATGCTCTTCTAATGTTTTTTTGAAATGTTTTTCCGAGGACATAAAGTTTAATAGGGTCATGGATGGGATCAAGGAAATGTCAAGTGTCTAAAACAAGGAACTAGACATGACTCTTTTGTTCAAGTGTTTTTATTTTGTGAAAAAAATGGAAGCTGAGTAGATGTGTCTAATTTTTAATCTTTGAGATGTAATAGTTATGTCCTAATTCTCTAAAACTGTAAACCTAAAAATATCCTCAATGTGAATTATTCAATTAATTAAATAATAAGTAATGATTAAGGCTGGGTCCTTATACCAATAGTAAATTTTCCATAAATTATCAATGAAACCACTTTCATCAAAGTACAAAATTCAATTCTATTTCAGAGTTTCAAATGAAAAATGCTCCTTCAAAATAATCAAACAATATCTATGAATACAAATACAAATTCAACTCAATACAACAGTTGGAACATCCATACCTGCAAAGATACCAACATTCAACAAGTTTTTAATGGTCATTTACCATATATATATATATATATATGCACATATATCTAATTATGTATAAAATTGTTTTCAACAGGATCAGACTCGACTGCTTATTCCTCTCACAAGAGAGGCCCTGGTCGTGGCATTTCATCATGGAATTCTGACCTGACCATAGATGTTTAATTTTACGAGAGATTTCAACCTGTGGGACTGACTATCCCGGTATTTATTCTCCAGCTGGGTCATATCATACATGACCCACATCGACTTCCATTGACCACATGTGACCAGACTTCATTCCCTAAGGATACATTAGACCGACTATGGAGGGAAGTTCAGGTAAGAACATTTTTGTTTCTTCCCTAGGCATACAAAATACTAACATGTGTGATTTTTTTTCTTAAATAGATTAACCTAAAAGTGTTCCCTGATGAGTTTCGGCTAGTGTGTAAGGGAAAATGTCAGATGCTATGGAAAGATCATAAAGGCGAAGTCAAGAGGGGGTACTGGGTGCCAAATGTGGGTTCCCCAGACATTCTGGAAAAAGTCCCGAGAGGTGTTCTCCCGTATGAGTGGCGTGACATAGCGGTATAATGGTCTACTGAGGCCACTGCAGTTAGTATATTTAATATGGTATATATATTTTCAAGAATTTGTGACATTTTAATTGTTTGATATTTGAATTAATTGAATGTAGGAGGTGTCAGCACGCCTTTCTGAGAATCGAGCGTTTTAGGGACCACCTCACAAGCTTGGTACTCGTCACGTGTCTCAGATCTGACATGATGTATTTATTATTAAAATTTTAATTTATTATTTAATATGGTTTTGTGTTATATTTTTATATTTTATTGGTATATAGTTACAGGAGCAAGGTGCATCGACTGATAAAATGTCTTTGTGGATGGGGACTCATGATCGAAATGATCCAGAGGCTACAACTATTATGATAAGTTATTATACTCATTACCAATACATCCATGTCCCCAGTAAAGTATTCATCTATAAAACCTTTCACATGATCATCATACAAAAAATTTAATGTTTTATCCTCCAACCCCTTTATGTATTATAAGATCTATTTCACAACTTCCCAATGTTATCATTTAGGATTTGACATCAAATTGCTGAATATTACACGGGCTCAATTCGAAGTTGAGTTAGAAAAGCTTCCAGAGGACTAGAGATAGATTCCCATGCGAAGGGATGAGATATTCCATAACATTATTTGTCATTACTGGCATGGATATAGTCTGACCTATGGAACGGTGATTCCCCATTCTGTAGTATCACGTGATGAGGTTGTCGGTCCTGTTTTTGATGGGTATACACAGAAGCTATTAGATATCGAGGCATGGTTGATCACATTCGAGGAGGTAAATGCACAACTGATCACTGATGTTAGAACACTGTCAGAAAATGTGCGTCTAGGTGATGGTGCAAGGGATCATACGACGTAGGTTTGTACTAAATTTATTTATTTACATTTTATTATTTTCATTATTAAAATATTTATAATTTATATTTGTTCTATGCCCCTGGAAAACTGGATGGAGGTAGCAGCCATGGCCACATATGATGCATCATATTCAAAATGTGTGTTTCTTTTATATTTATTATTAAATTAATGATATATATTTATTTAGAGTTTAAATTCAGAACTGTTTGATGGTCATAGTTGGATAGAATCTGCAATGATGTGGTAGTTTCTTTATTTAATTTCTAGTGTCTTTATTATACATGGGAGCAAAGGTGCGAGGGGGGGGGGTGGCGGCGTCATAGATGTTGTGTCTGGGCGCAGTGGGGAATAAAATGTGGTAGAGAGGAAAAAACATGGGTAGGGAAGGGTTGAGTTATAGCTCCTCTAATACTAGGAACAAATGTACTCTCTACCTCATTGAGAGGCAGAGCTCTTTATTTATAGACATATGAAAAGGAATACAAGACAAAGAAAACCAATGTGAGATTCCAAAACAAAAATAACTGGATCCAACAAAATCATGAAAGAAAATTTGGTGTGTACACTAACATTACATACTCGTTAAATTTATTGCATGACTTTCTATTACTTTTTAAAAACAATCTGAACGTCTTATGAAAATTGGTCCCTTTGTTGCAGTTTCATTCAACTGTTTTGTTTGATTATAGTGTAGTTATGGATGGATCTCAAGGCCATGGTTGGATCTTAAGGCCATATATGCACATGCCATAGTTGCACACTCACTGTTTTGATTTCTGTTTCATTTTAGGGATTAAAATTGGAAGAGTGAAGAATTTTTTCATCAAACATTGTTAATTATTATCTGAGGATTATTTTTGGTTTTTTGTAGGGGTGTCCATGGGTCGGGTAGGGTCAGGATGGAGTCCTTTCTAGACCCGACCCGATCAACATAGGTCGGGTCGGGTTGGGTTGGGTCACATGCTTTGTGAGCAGCTAACCCGACCCAACCTAACCCGTTGGGGTCTGGTTACCTGACGCATGAAAAAATGACCCAACCCAAACCAACCCACTATGGGTTGGGGCAGTTTGGGTCGGTTTATATGTGTGAAACCTGACCTGACCCGACCCAACCCAATAAACCCGTACTCGGACCCATGACCGAGTATCAAACCCAGACCCCACCTCTAGAAACCCCACACCCGTGACAACCTATAGCAGCCTACCCTCCCCCTATCCCCTTGCCTGCATTATCCCCCACTTCCCCTGTAGCAACCTTACTGCCCTCCCCCCATCCCCCTTCAGCCCCCACCCCCTCCCCCAAGCCCCCTGCTGCAGCCCCTCCCCCATGGTGTGACCTAGCCCCCCAGACCCATCCCACCACACCCTCCCCACCTGTAGTATCCTCCCCCTATCTACAAAAGCCTCCCCTCCCCATGTCGCAACATCCTAGACCTCCCACCGAGCCCCCACCCTCCTACAATAGGACCCCCTACGCTCCCCTACCCTAACCCCCTGCCAGCAGTGGACCCCTACCCTCCCCTCCCCCCAGCCCCCTACATGCAGCAGCTGCACCCCCCTGTAGTAGCCTCCCCCCTCCCCCCAGTCCCCTGAAGTGTATCTATCCACCCCCCTACAGCAAGCCCCCAGCCTACGACAGCCCCTCCGTTACCCCCTACGTGAATTTTACTAACATGAAAAATTAAAAATTTACAGTTCAATTATACCCAATTACCAATTCATAGGGTAATTATCAGTTGACCATGCCAATGTTCCATTAATCGAATTCCAGTCGCATTCCAATTTTCAATTATATGATTTTTGGATTACATACCAACTGATTGTGACAAAATTTCAATTCAAAGATAAATCTGTTTACAAAAACCAATTCATAATATTTGTGGTGGAAACATTTCAACGGTTCAAAAATTAGTTTTGAGGATCGTGGTGTTTTCTATCATCAGAAACAAAACATAATGGGAAATATAATAATAATTTAAGAAAGAAATTGATAAAAATTTATCTACTTACCAGTTACTACCTTCCCTGACCAGACCGCACGTACAGTACAATACGCAGGAGGTGGTGTCGAGGCGTGCCAAGAGGGATTTCTCTCAAATCCCGATTCCTCATAAGGGAAGGTGTTTGTCAGGGTAGGAGGTGAGAAAGGAGGGAATTTATGGGTGGTTTCGAAGGTGTGAAACAAGGAAAGAAGAAGGGAGGATAGAAGGAGGGTTTTTCATGAGGGAATGAGAATACAGAAGAGAAGGTGATCGAGGGGTTGAGATGCTTGGGTTGGGATGCGTCATACTGTGCACAAGTCGGGGTTGGTGGGAGTGGGTGGAGAAAAAAATTTGATATTCGGTGTGAGAATTTTTTGACAGGTTGGACCAAGTGGTAAATACCCCCACCACAACAATCAATAAATGAAAAAAACGAAGGAATCATAGGGGAATGGTGTGTATTCTATTCGTATAGAGAAACACTTACAGTAATATGCATACTATGGAAGAAGAAAAGAAGAAGAATACACGACAACACTGGGTACATTCCTACTCAAGCTAGGTCGCTGATTTCCCAAAACAAAATAATATTCTCCCCCTCTCCACAATAGACTGATCCCCCATTATAACAAACAGAAACTCCTCATCCCACTATGTGGAGCTAGCTAACAAACTCCCCTCCACCCTTTCATCCCATTCTAGAATACACTTACCAATCCATCCCCTAGTTGGGCCCAGACTCTATCATTGGACTCCATATTTAGTCTAAACAAATGCCTCATACATTATAAGAAACATCTGGGCTTTAATAAGAGATAGTATGGGGCCAATCTGACCCATTCAAGCAAGAGAAAATTTCTTGGGTCTTTAATTTTTGGATATGATTTCCCATTGTATCTTGTGGTCTCCTTACTCTTCCACTCGTCATTGGCCCATGCAGCTGAAAGCCCTTATGAGATATCGGGTTAGTGTCTTGGGTTTGATGCCCATAATTCACCCCCTCTTAAAAGGACTCTTCATAATCTACACCAAATTATGGAGAAAAATCATAAATGTCAAGGGGTCGAGGGGGGAGGAGCATAATAGAGTGTGAGGGAGGGAGGGAATGATGATCGGATGGGCCGCGACTACGCAAAGTGAGTTTTTTTTGGCAGACACTCATCGGGTCATGGATTGGGATGGGTCTAAATGTCTCTAACCTGATAACGAACCCAAACCATGCATGGTTCTACCCGACATAAACCCAACCCGAGATTTTTTATGCATAACTCGACCCATCCCGACGAAACCCTGTCGGGTCGGGTTTAACCCATCGGGGTCGGTCGGGTCTGGAAACCCCTAGTTTTTATTTTCTTGGTTTCCTAGCCACCTTCTCAAGTCTAGTTTTATGTGAAAAATTTCAATAAAAGGACAAAAAACTGATGCCATCTTTGTTTATTCACTTATTGGAATCAACCAGTGTTCCCTTTTTGGTGGAAAATTAAAACATGGGTAGGGGGATTGAAACCACTACACCAAGTAATATCCACCTGATAATTAGTGTGAGTAAGAATTTTATAAACATTGGTGCTTGTCTGTGTTATTTCTTTATATATCATTCATTATCATCTTATCACCATCATGACCCAATCACACTAATCAATTTGAATTTTCTATGTTTATCTTTTTTATATTCTTGTATGTTTTTTGAAACAGAAGATTGGAATGAATTGGAGCTGGTTGGATCACTGGACATGTGAGAACTGTATATTTTTTCTGCTGTTTTGGAGCTATTTACAATTTTTGGTGAGGCCTTGTGTTGTTTGTTTATCTTTTCCTGCTGTTTTGGAGCTGTTTGGTGTTGATTTCTATTTGTTATTTTCTATGTGGCTCTGTTTATCTTTTCTTGTTTGTTATGTTCCATTTAGTTTTTTTAGAGTTGTGCAGTTCTGGAAGAATAACTGCCTGTTTTTTTTAAAAAAAATTCCCAGGTTAGCGACCGCCATTGGCGGGCTCTATTGCCTACCTAAAATGATCTAACTCCTACTGGAGAATTCTAGTCGAAATTAAAAACAAAAAACATAGCTACCGCCTCTGGCGGTCGCTAAAGGTAGAGGTAGAGTACCTATTGCGACCACCAATGGTAGTCACAAAAGATCTTCACCGACGGGCCAATAGTGACAACTATTGTTGGTCTCAAAGAGGTCTGTTAATACCTTAATCATACACCAATGGTTGTCGGTAAAGGTCCACTTTATAGTAGTGTAGGAACTAGCTAGTTGTGGGTCACAGGTACCTCATATCTTGGTGAGAGTAAACACAAAAAATATATTTTCTCGTGCATGAGCCACAAGTAGGGATAATACCAATAATCTAGTAGTCCCAAATCATCATCATCAAAGATTAGTTAGTGTTTCAATCATAAATATATCTATGTGAAACTGAGGCCAACCCCCACGGATTCACTAGAATACAAGTACACGTCCACCCTTCTAGATACCCAGGTTTTCCAGTTGTGCTCAAACATGTTCAAAAAGCCAAGAAATATTATTTTCACATTAAATTATTACTTCCACATCACACATTAACCAAACATCCCCATGTAAATCACAAAATTCACAAATTCCACTTTTCATTCAAATGCATTTTGATATCAAACTCACCCCAAAATAGCCCACAACACTTTTTTCATAACATTCAAAATCCAAAAAATCCTTTAAAAATTATATAAAGTCCCTCCAAATATTCTAAAAATCACATAATAGCCCAATTATAGGGTTTATATAACCCTTTTTATAAACAAAATCTATCTTTTACATCGCACTCACTCAAACAGCCCACATCACGTTCACACCAGTTTCACAATTCAGTAAATCTATTATACATTTTGATAAAACAATTCCAACAGGATAAACATCACATAAAAAACCTATTCACATTTAAAATGGTCGTTTTAAAAGCATAAACAATACAAAAAAATTGTCCAATATGTTTTCACATCTTACATAAATCATTAAACCATTCAAAACATTCATAAAACAATTCAAAAGAGTGTAACCAAGCTTTTCAAATAAAACCCCTTTCAAAATGAATTTCAAGGAAAAAATCACACAAATACAAATTCAAAACAGAATTTTCAGCCCCCGAAATATTTATTAAAATACCCCAAGTGTTATACAAACACCTAAAAAAATACAACAAAAGATCTACATGAAAAGAACACGTTTTCAAAATCACTTTCAAGAAGTACTATAAGGTTTTACTCCTTAAACCCATTAAAACCCCATTAAAACATAATGGCACACCAATACCATACCAAATAAGAATTTTCAGCCCAGAAAATATTTATTAAACCAATTTCATATTTTATAAAACACACCCAAACAATACCCAAAGGGTTACATTGGAAAAACACCCAATCTTAAGCTAAAATGAAACTATAAAAATAAATTCTTAATCAAATCCAACATAAACAGTTTTTCCACCACACGCAACATTTTAGGAACATGCATAAAAAGTAAATGAAGAACAATAACTCATATAGAAATGAATACACAAGGAATCACCTACCTTTTTTTTCCAAACCCTCAAAACAAGGTGCGAAAGATAAACCGCACCACTGCCCCACCACAAGGAAGATAAATCCATACCTAGACCACAATAATTGACAAAAAAGACCCTAAATCAAACCCTAGGTTCAAACCTCAACTTCTGGACATGAGGAACTTCAAGAAAAGTTGAATGATACCCTAATGAAGGGGATGAAATCATGGAAAGAAACACTTACTTGAAGAATCTTGAATCAAATGAACCCAATAGACCAAAATTTGAATCTCCAAGAAACCAAACTTGATATGGAGGCTCTAATGTGGATGACAAGGTTATGTGAGGACTGAAATGGATGAAAAAGAGTGATAATTAAATCATTTATGAAAGAATCAACTTACCTCATCAAATCTGGACGATTTGAGGAACTCTATGAAGTTTTTCACTACTCTACAAGGCAAATGAGGTACAAAGTAGAAAATGAATAATGGGGGTGAGTCTATGGATTTTGGAATCATGTGGGAGGTGGAATTCATGAATACAGTAAAACATGAGTGTGTTATTAAAGACATAAAAAACAATTTAAAACTGGAAATGGCTCTCGGGTTGGCCCAAATCCATATTAATTCACTCAATCCCAAAATGCTAATAAGTTCAAAAACTGTACCAATGGACGTGGTTATTTGGATAGGTAATAGGAGGAAAATTCGGAAGTGTAATGGATAAAAAATGTTAACAAATGAAGGAGATATAATATAAATAATTTTTTTATTTGTAATTGGGCTCACGGTTTGGCCCAAATTTTTAAAACCCTCTATTTCCACCAAAATGAATGGAAAACCCACAAAAAATGGAATACTGGAAATTAAATGAAACATAAATTTAAAAGAATTCATGGATGTGTCAATTCTCCCCACAATAAAAAATTCCATACCTGGAAAGCCGCAACATGTCCAAATACAATAACCAAACCCAACCGATAAACGAAGAAGTATCTTTTGGTCATGATTCATCCTCAAGGGTCAAAACACCTCCAGTGATCATTTAAAGAAGTATTACTCTACAAACCAAAACATTCACCACTTTACTAAAACACTCAATCACATTCAGGTTTTATCGCAAATGAAAACTCCTCACAAAAAATCTGAACAATACTCAATCAATTTACCTAAACAAACGACAACATCGAACAAAGTTACACTTACCCTACTATAACTAAACCATTTCGAACTCTACAATCTCAGTGATTACCCAAGGATGATGTAGGTTGTTAGGTATTCATGAATAATAATACCTACTTCCAAGACATGAAAAATATAAAAAAATTGAGTTACTCATATGAAGAGACACAAATGGGCTCCCCACCATAAGAGAAAGCATAAATTTTTATCGAAGACAGAATCAAGACACTAACAGGGGGAGGCTCGAACAGAATACCTAGTAAAAGGGGTATACATCTATCATGAAATTCCAAATGAGTATGCATGATACCCATGGTGGGTCTCTCTACAATAAGAACCGACCATATTAACCGAACGTCGTTGGCCGACACAAAAAGGCCCAAAAAATTTAATGATTTGGGAATGCTTCACAGTTAGTCCACAAAGTTTGGGAAACCGTGCACTAAATGTTAAGATCTTTCTTTCTACATGGATTCCTGGAACATGGCCACTACTAATTGTGCTCAAACCACATGATCAGCCTGTCTATCCAATTTAAATTCATTCTCTAATGACTCAATGGTAACCAAAGGAGAGGGTATTGGGTGATGACATGGGTACAATGACCTCCAACTATTTCCACTAAATGAGAAAAATATAAGAAAGATGATTAAACCATATGTTTAAACTCTTCCAAACTTTCGCACTGAGGATAGAACATTGTAAAAGGGTTTAAACGACAATGTGGTTTCCTCTAACTATGGGCCAACTTATCTCTAGGACCTATGGCTGGAGCTCAAAATATTAAAGCATCTTCGGCCTCATAGTTAGGCTATGGAAACCCCTATGTGGAACTTCTTATTACGATTCCACAAATAACTACACCGCGTACCCTGGTGGGTTCACCAAGACATAACACACTCCATAAATCACTTTACCAAAACCTGATATTTCACTGAAACAACAGATCAGAAGATGCACACACATCGCACTGTATTTCTTTGGATGAGAAACAAGAGAAGGGCAGGACACATAAAAACACCATACACTAAGATAGAGGATTTGATGTTTTTCGCAAGGGAGACATACTCCCAACAAAATAGAAAACCTCAGAAGATTAGATGACCTTCACCTTTACATTATAATGAGCACACAATATCATAATGTGTCATTGAACATGAACTTTTTGATTGATAAAAACAATACATGGAACAAGACGTTATGCCAATTCCATAAACAATAGACAAGTCCAGTGAGTGGACACAATAGCCTCTCATGAAAAAAATCACAAAATTGGTTGTTTAACAAGAACTCTTGCTTCATAGAAAGTATAAAGAACCTAGAGGCCTACTTAGACACCATCGAGACACTCATCCACACTAACAACCCCAGAGCACTTCCACCTTCGATGAATCAAGAAACATAAGAAACTAAGGTCACTTTAAACCATCCACAAGCACTATCCCACTACACAAGGATCCGCAAAACAATGAAATGAAAGGGATTAGACACAATAAACAAAGATCAAAAAAATATCATTTATATTAATCTAGTGGAGGATTTCACAATGGCGAAACAATACAGGTTTCACTTCAGTTGTGCATTAACCATTAATGGGGGCGTACCTTATCCAATGAGAAAACCCAAGGACCCAACCAAGCTGGTCTATTGGTCAAAACGTGACACAAAACAGATCAAAACACTTTAAGGGAACCACCGTAATGGTGTCCTAAAACATATCTCAGAAGAGACTACTAACAGGTCCTTCTACCCAACTTTTCGTCCAACCACAAATCCAAAACACTGTTCGAACAATAGTGGTTCATGGACTCAAAACATCCCACAACATCAAAATTTTCCACAAACAAATGAAATACACCATCCCAAATAGTTCTACAAGATTTATGTTTTTTCTTTAAAAACATATATTTGAAAATAAATGGATTAGCGGTTAGTATATCCACCAATGGTACCCCATGGTCCTCACACATGCGTGTTTCTATGCCACACTGAGCACCCTCCTCATATCCATCCTGGCACACATCCAGTCATTCCATCAACCATCCATTATCCCATATATCCCCATGCATGTGGTCCGTCATGAAATTACTAACAGTTAAAATAAAAATTCATTCCACATTTCAAAACCAAAACAATTTACCAACACATCCTTTTTCTCAGAACTGCTAACCACAAAATCAAAATACCAATTCACACCTTACAAAACATTTCACAAAAACATAAACATTTGAAAAAGAATTCACTTTCATGTTATTCACATAAGTTTCAAAAAATATCATCCCATTAAAACACCCTTTGATTGTTTATAAAACTCTATTGGAAACACTTTTTCAAAGCCAACTTTAATATAGATCCTAAATTGAAAAGAGGTATAAACACACCATTTTCCATTTCAATGTAATTTTGAATATTCAGTTCCATCATTTCATAAATCAAAACATTCAAACTTTATTTGAAAATCATTTCACAGTAATGTTTTTCTTCTTAAAACCATGTCACTTTAAAACAAATGTTTAAAGAATTAAAAACTAAAGAACACAAGAAAATGTTAGATGAAACTACTTTCAGTGGGTGACATAGACATATGGATGGATGCTATATTCCAATCACATCAATATCATAAAGACTATTCTAGGTAATATCCCTGGCTCCACATGGATTGTCGGGCCCTGCGATCTCACGCAGACCATTAACCCAATACTCTTTTAATTTCCCCTTATGATCAGTAAACCAAGAAAAAAAGAAACCAAAAGGTCCCAACTTCTCCTGGAGACGTGAATCTCTTCATGTGGTGTGGTGATCAGACACAGTATTCATAACCCTAATTCCATGTCATGAAAATCCTAACTCGAGAGTATCCTAACTATTCCTCAAATAACATGAGCCAAATAGAGTGAACCTCCTCTGATTCCATTTTGTCACGAACGGAATCTGATCGCCACTGAGATCAGCACCAAATCTGGCCTGTGACAAGTCCTAAAGGGTGTTCCCGATCCTCATGTGATGGAACATGTGCTCTAGTATCATAAAATTAGAATTGGTAATGATTTACCTATGTTTATAAACATAAAACAATAAATGAATCCAATAAACCAAATATGGATTTTTCAAACCAAAAATTGTTTTACAATAATTCGGAACTGAATTATATAGTCTAAAACAACTCACTAAGACAATAACAAAGGTGAAAAACCAAAAATTCAAATCCCAAGAACCTCAACATGGCAAAAGCCATCACCCTCAAGCCATCTCCACAACACCGCATCAGGAATGACTGGTGAAAACCCGAACTGTTGGCATAAAAGATATACCCAAACAAGTGACAAAAAAGTAATCAAGTCTACATACACCTAAGGGTTAAAGTAGTGTGTGAGCTAATGCTTAGCAGGATACCACCAATAAGATATTCAATGTGATACACATTCAAAGATGAAAAACATGCATGTTTTCAAAAACACGTAATTTCTAGTTAAATTTTCTAAAAGATGCAACTTAAAAACATTAATTTTCAAGTGGGATTATATAATGAATCAACACATTTAAAATAAATTCAAAAGCTACGAAATTTTTCTAGCCAAATATTTCACATGACTATGGTATGTATAAAGGATCTAATGAGAACATGTAATAGGAAATAACCCCTAGGCACTAGCTAGCTGTGGGTCCCAAGTATGTCGTATCTCGGTGAGAGTAACCAAAAATAATATCTGTTCTCGTGCATGAGAAACCAGCAAAGATCATAAACATAACCTAGTGGTCCCTAATAATCATCATCATAGTTTATTTAGAGTTGTAAGCATTAATATTGTGAAGTGAACCTGATGCCAAACCCCACAGATTCACTAGCATACCAGTACACGTCCACCCACCTAGATACATGGGTTTTCCCTTTGTGCTCAAACAAGTCAAAAAGCCAAGAAATATAATTTTCACAAGAAAATATTACGTCCATATCACAAATTAACCAAACATCCCCATGTACATCACACATGTGACAAATTCAACGGTTCATTCAAATGAATTTTGAAGTAAAACTCACACCAAAATAGCCCACAACACTTTTGGAATAACATTAACAATCCAACTCATCCTTTAAAAATTTTATAATGTTTCCCAATAAAAATTACATAACACCCCACTAACATGTTTCATAAAACCCTTTTTATAAATAAAATCCATTTTTTCACATCGCACTCACGCAAACAGCCAACATCACGTTCACACCTCTTTCACATTTCAATAAATCCATTAATCATTTTTATAAACAATTTCCAAGAAGATACACATCACATGAAAAAAAAATTCACATTTAAAATGGTCCATTTATAAGTATAAATAATCCAAATATATTTTTCCAATATGGTTTCACCTCTTACATAAATAATTAAACCATTGAAAACTTTCATAAAACAATTCTAAAGAGTGTACCAAAGGTTTTCAAATAAAACCCATTTCAAAACCATATTTCAAAGAAAAAATATCACCGATACAAATACAAAACATAATTGGATTACCCAAAAACAATTATTAAACAAATCCCAAGTGTTATACAAACACCTCAAACAATATGACTAATGATCCACATGAAAAGCAGAAATTTTCAAAATCACATTCAAGACGTACAATAATGATTTACACCTTAAACCCCTTAAAAACCTCTTTAAAACCTAATGGCACAGCGATACCATTCCAGATAATAATTGTCATCCCAAGGAAAATTTATTAAACCAATTTCATATGTTATAAAACACACCCAATCAATACCCAAAGGGTTACACATGAAAACACCCAATTTTAAGTGAAAATTAAACTATAAAAATAAATTCTTAACAAAATCCAACAAAAATAGTTTTCACACCACACAATTCATATTAGGACATGCATAATAAATAATTTAAGCAATCCAACTTATCTTGAAATTATTACACATGGAATAACCTACATTTTATGTCGAAACCCTAAAAACATGGTGAGAAACATCAACCACACCATCTACACATATCAAGGAAGATAAATCCCGCCCTAGACGACAATATTTTACCAAAAAGACAACATATAAAACCCTAGGTTCTAACATCAACTACTATACAAGAACAACATCTTGAAAGGGTGAAGGAAACCCTATGGAAGGGGAATAAATCAAGGAAAGAAGCTCTTGAAACATCTTGAATAAACCAACCAAATAAACCAAAATTTGATTCTCCAAGCAACAAAACTTGA
Organism: Viscum album; assembly: GCA_963277665.1. Taxonomy (NCBI): domain Eukaryota; kingdom Viridiplantae; phylum Streptophyta; class Magnoliopsida; order Santalales; family Viscaceae; genus Viscum; species Viscum album. The sequence goes on along the minus strand of OY728158.1, from coordinate 1,156,224,633 downwards.
TATGGAGGCTCTAATGGGGATGATAAGGTCATGTGGGGACTGAAATGGGGGTATAAGAGTGAAAATTAAACTATTTATTGAAGAATCAACTTACCTTCTAACATCTGAACTATTTGAGGAACCCTAAGAATTATTTTCCTACTCCGCAGAGAAAATGAGGTGCGAAGTGGAAAGATGAATAACGGGGGTGAGGCACAGGATATTGGCTTCAGGTGGGAGGTAAATCTCTGGAATACAGTAAACAATGAGTACATTATTAAAGAAATAAAAAACAATTTAAAACTGGAAATGGCTCATGGGTTGGCCCAACTCCAAATTAATTCACTCTATCCCCAAATGATAATGGGTTCAAAAAGGGTCCAAATGGACATGGTGATTTGGATGGGTCATAGGATGAAAAATGGGAAGTGGAATGGATGAAAATTTTTAATAAATGAAGGAGTTATAAAAGAAATAATTTTTTTAAATTTGGAATTGTGCTTACGGTTTGGCCCAAATTTTGAAAACCCTCCATTTCCACCAAAATAAATTGAAAACCCCAAAACAAAGAAAAAATGGCAATTAAATGAAAAATACATTCAAAATTAGTCATGTATGTGACAATTTCAACATTTTTGGATACACTTGATGTCTTGTTTTATCCTTGGTCTTTTCTAAATATTTAGACTCTCATATCAGGTTAGTATTTTAGATATTGAAGTTAAATATATTATATTATATATAATATTTATTTTATATGTAAATAATTTCCATGATTTGATGATATAATACCAGGTTCATAAATAATACATTCAACTTTATTTAGTTTTTAAAATTATGGTTTTTAAAAGATACTTTTTATTAATAGTTTATATAACATGTTATTTCAATTTATTCAACAACATATTCAAAATTTAAATTATATATAAAATTATCACAATTACCATTCTATTTATAATTTACAAAATTTTTATCATATTATAGTTTAGAATGTTTTAGGGGTATAATTTTATTTAATGGAAGATTATGAAGACACCAAAAGTCTATGTCAATTTTAACATACATATGATAGTTACATGTGATTAGAAATAGTATAAAAATAAAAAAAATGAGATTTTAATAATTTTTATTAATATAAATTTATCCTAACATTTTTTAATTTTAATTTTACCTTCTTCTAGTCAATATTATTTCCCTTGATAAACATCTAAACACTTCTACAATGGGTTTCCCATAAAAAACTTTTACATGTCATTTCTTTTATATTTAATGATGGTGCATATTATAAATTCTATAAATGGAAATCCATTTTAATTAATGTTAAATTGTGAGATATCAATTTTTTCATGTCATTTTATACGTGTCGATTTAGGAAACATTGGGTAATAAATAATATTATTGAACTGTCATTTTAATGTTTGTTATTACTCATTATGTGTTCATGAATGTAATTTGTGGATAAATTTTTGGATGCATGAAAAATGAACTAGACTAAAATGAAAATATCTGTTAAAAAAATCTTGTGTTTGAAAGGAGAATTAGGAAAGAAAAAAAATGAAAATTTGGTTGTATTAGAGCGAGATAAATGGGTAGAAAAATATGTGAAAATTGGGGTACTTGAAGAAAATAATGAAAACATAATATGGTATAACCTAATTCATATGGGTATAAAAATGTATGTTGGTTCCATGAATTGCTTAAAAAATATAAAAATTAAGCTTGAGGTCATCCAATTAATCCAAAACTGAATTCTGTTAGATGAGATACCACATTAAGAGATGTGTGTAGCCATTGGATGTTTTTTAAACACAATTATACATTATAATTTATCATTGGACCGAATGATGAGGTAAGGAAAATATTTCATAAATATTAATTAAGATACAAAGAAAGATAGTGGATCGAAATATTTTCACAATATTCTATCATTACATCTGTTGTGATTCAATGAAAACTTCTACACATGTTTTCCCACATAAAATATAACATATTTGATGTCAATATCTTAAATGTGTATCAGTATGATTACAAATCACATTGAACTAAATTTTAGTTGTTTAAAGTCTTTTTGATGAATTTTTCTCACTATGGGGTTGAGATCTGGTATATAATTTTAATGTTACACAATGTCCTCTCATTAATGACCCATACATTTTAAAAGAATCTGTATAATTTTTTTAAAACATTTATTAATTAAATATAGTATGAATATATTTCAACACAGAATGAAGAAGAACAACTCTATTTTAAATAATTATGTTCATTAAATTAAGAGAATAAATATTCTTAAAAATGATAGAAGTAATAAAATTATACATTAGTAATATAAAAATAACATTTCTAAAATATAGAGATATGAATAATACATATCTCATGGAATCATAAAACAGAACACTAAAACTGTAAAAAAAAAATTAATGAAATAAATATTCCGTAAAATATTAATATAAATATAGGAATTTAATTAAATAATTAATAAATAAAATAATAGGAATTTATAATATGTACATTCATATATCAATATTGTGAATCTAAATGTTAAAAATAATAAGATTACAAATAGAAATAGTTTACTTCAATTTACAATGTCAACATGAATGATGTAATAGGGAACTAATTTCTGGTTATCTATAGAATATAAAATATAATGGTTTTAGGTCATTATTTAATTAATATAAAATTTTGAAATATTTTTAAATAAATATCATAGAGTGATAAAATATAAATCTATTTTTAAAAAAAGGAAGGTCTTATTTTCCAAAAAACATTATTATGATAATGTAAATTAATTGAATTAAGAAAATATTTTAATAATTTAGTTATATTTTTTCTATTGATATAAAAAATAATTATTTTATAAAATCATGAATTATTTTAATAAGGGTTAGAAATTTGTGTGTATCATGAAAATTTATATTTTTATCATATAAAGATATAATTTTAATATTAAACTTTCTATATTTAGGAAAAAATATAAAAAATATTAATTCTATTTTGGGAATCATGATATTAGAATTAACACAGGATAATTTTTTTTAGAAAAATACTATTTTTAAGAGATTATTGAAATTCCACATATTTTGTATTTTAAGATATATGGTAAATATGTTATTAAGTTTACATGGGAGAACTAAGAAACCATTATATCATTTTATTTTTTAGTAATTACACTATATATTGCCATTAATCACTACTATAGGTATTCTTGATATAAAATATTAAACTAATGAATATTATATTAATAAAACCACTCTCACCCCTTCTAAATAACCCTCTTCCACGCCAAACTTTGTATCAAATCATAATCTACCTAGATCAACCAAAATACTTCTAGATAAAAACCATGAACTCTTCCCATGTCCTTCATTTTTCATTCTCGAAAAAATATCATTGTAATGCACTTTGCAATGTAGTTTAAATGAGAAAATCAAAAGGACTATATAATTTTTCTAATCGAGATATTTTAATATTTTCGTCACATATCATTCAAATGTATTACATAAAACATTAAATAATAACTATATTATCATACATAAATTAAATTTTATCATGTTAAAGGAATATCTACTATCTAACTTCTTTTCATTTTACTCTAAAACAAACAAGTTGTTCACATTATGGTCGGTTCAATACATTCATGAACAACATATTTTATTATTTAACATAACATTCATGGATAGATATAATATTAATTTTACCTCTAAATACCATAAGAATTATTAATTTATATAAATTTTCATATTTTATATTGGTTAAATATAATATAGGAATAAATAAATTGCAATAAGTCCACCCTTGTGGGTAAAACAAAAAAAATTACTATACCATTAAACAATAAATATTACAATAAAAAACCATTTATACATTAGAGAACATATCTATATTTGGAAAAACAATCTAAAATCCTATTATTTCATTAAGATAATTTCAACACACTTTTAAAGTTATCAATATATTTTATAAGAAATACTATAATAATTTAAATACTAGACTTTTTGATAGTGAATATACACATTATATCTCAATAAATATTTTATAAATTAGTATAATAGAATAATAATAATAATAAAATAAACCAAAATAGTAGTTGAAAAATAATTTAACAATCCTATTTCAATTTTTCATATGTTTTCTATTCTCATGTATTTATTATAGATATATGTGCGTGTTTGTGTTTATATATGAATTAGGTTTTACATGCCATAATATATAATGGATATAAAAAAATAAATAGTTTAATTCTATCTTCTATTTTTAGGGAACCACAATTAGTAAGAAAATGTATATATTACATCATTTTCTTGTACCAATACATAAAATGTTTAATAATCTTCTATGGTATCTAAAATTACTCTTTGATTTATTTAAATCCATTTAGTATTTTTATAAATCTTGCACTAGATTCTTAACTTCTTTAACTGTTCATTACAATAACAATAAATACATCACTAAAATAGATCATTTAAAAACATATTTTTCCACTAATGTCTTGTGTGAAATATTTACCTAATAATAATTTTCACGGACCTTTTTCCCTGAGGTAGTTTTTTACATCAAAAAAATATTTAATCCTTTTTTATGGGATGAATAATGATAAAATGTTTTTTCCCTTATGAAATGATTTTGGAAAACATATCATTTTCGTGTGTTTTATCATGACTATTACATGAGAAATATATTATTATATGAAAAAATTATACATTTACTTGTATAAAATGTTATTGATTTGACAAAAACTATACATCCCTCATTTTATTTGGAAAAAAAATTCATCTAATATGATATCATGTATAATTCAAATATAGTTTACCTATCACGTTATGTTATATTGTATTGAAAATAAACCATGAATTTTGATTATGTTTTAGTATTTTTTTATTGCTTCCAAATTTTAATGATGACATTATATCATGTTTTTTCCTCCAATTTTAGTTCTGCCATATTATATGATCCTTTCATTTTATGATCTCATAATTTTTCTCTTGATCAATACATTTTCACATTAATTGGTTTTATCAGTCAAAAATGTCCTTTAGATATTTCACCATGGTAACCAATAAAGTAATAGGAGGTCAATTTGATTTAATATAACATTATATATATTCAAATTATGATGTTTTAATATATATTTATATTGATATTTTATAAATTTAACTGTTAAATGTCAGAAGGCATCGATGAGTTTCAGTTATATTTTATGAATTTTTCTATTACTTTTATTCTAACAGAAATTTTATGAGACTTAGGGTTCTATAGTTGATATCTAATTATGGATTAATTTATAATGTAAATTCATTAGTGTCAAACCCAAAAAAAATCAAAATATGATTTTAACCTATGTAATATTGCTAAAGAGTGATCAGTTTCCTAGAAATTAAATCTCTATATGTATTATACAATTTTAACATGGATCAGATGAAATTTACCTTCTTATAATTACCATAAAAAGGGTACATTATAACTATCTTAATAATCACTCAGGACCCAACTAGATTGACATCCATCACACCTAATTTTTTACTAATATGTGATATGTATTTGATGTTTTAGATGATCACAGCCAACTATTTTAAAATATTTGAATACATTATTACGAATTATATAGTTGATGATTTAATTTATGAATACATCCTAAATAATATATAAATATATTATTAATAGATTGTTTTTATTCATGAAAATTTAATTGCTGATTTAATTTATTGTATGTGTTACACCAGATCTAAATGTACAGGTTCAAGTGTGTCTTAGTTGGTATTTAAAAAAGGTATATATTTTTTTGAATTTTGTAAAAGATCCTAATATGAAATATAACATGAATTCAGTTGAAATATTAATAATCATGAGTTATTATATATATGTATATATATATAATTTATTATTTATTCAATAATAGATTATAATTTCACTTTTATATGCCTATTAATTCGAGTGTTCTCATCCCTAATTTTCGGTAATTCTATTTAATGGTTTCAAATAGGAATAATCATTACAAAATCTATGTTATTTTAAATATAATTATTTACCTAATGAGATAACTAATATTATGATAATATGTGTTGATAACATCATGAAATTACTTTATACTTAAATTAATTTTATGATTTATATCTTGATAAATACCATCATTATCTAATGAAGAATATTTTTGTACATGAGTCACTTTAAGGAAAAATCTTTCCCACCTGTAGTCAATATTTTCATCTCCTAAAAATGAACAAATTTGTAATTTTATTTTGAATATTTTCTATTTCATCCATTTATATATGAAAGTAAATATTGTACTTTTAGTCAATAGTTTATTGTGGGAACACTATTAGTGGTAATTACTGAAAAATGATATAAATTAGAAAGAAAAAATATAATCAATGTAGTGGGTGTATTTTATGAAATTATATTTATATAAATAATAACTGTATATTTATATATATAAATGGGACATGAGTTCATTATAATTCAAAAATTGGAGGATAAATCAGTGAGGTATTTTGAGGAGTTCAATGCAATGCTTATAATGTATACCATAGGTTTTTTCATTATTGTTAATGTATGACCATAAATTTAGCGAAATAAAGATCAGTCTTTGAGAATGATTGGTGATTTTAGTTTTTTATTGCAATAATGATATTTTTTGACGTGAAATTATTGTTGAGATGAATATTTTTGATTCTCAATGTTCTCTTGGAGATGGATACAAAAAGAGGAGAATGAAAGTTAATTTTTGTGTATTAATGAATAATTTCCATAAAGTGAATAAAACACAATTAACAACATGTAATAAAGTTGGTGAGAAGCACCCTAGTAAGTATCTCTAGGGAATAATGATATTCAGTAAGTAGGGAATGATGAGTAATTATTCTAATGAATTCTAAAGGGAGATAATGAATCCCACTAATATTATTTAAAAAAATAATGATTAAATCAATAATCAACATATGGTTCAATATTTTTACTATATAGAACACAAACACTATTAAAAAAATTATATATTCTAATGGTTATCAAGGATATCCAAAAAACCATATTGTCTATGAGACAAAGGATGAACATATTATATCACCACAAATGAGGTGGATCTAGAAAATAATGTAGATCCAATACATTTTATTTTTTAATATATTGGGAATTTCTTATTTTATTCTCATTTTAGACATTCTTTTATATCATAAATTTTTGTTAGATCAGTTCTAATACCAAATAAATATTTGGAGGTTAATTATTAGTGAAAACAACAATTTCTGGATTTTTTTTCATATCTGGTCTATTACCCTTCACCAGTCACCCGTGGTGTGATGAAAATATCCCCACAACTATGAACACCGACTTTAGTATATTTTTTATATAATGAGAAAGGTTTGGATTTACTTATTTGGAGATAACATAAACAATAAAGGGATGGAAATCACATTACATGTCCAAGATTATTCTTTCGTTTTATATATATTTATGGATGGGGTTGAATCTTCATTCAAAACAACTTCTCATTAATGTACATTTTTTCATTATTTTTAATAATATATAGATGAAATGATTTATAAAAACGATAGTATCATCTTTGGAGACATTAAAATTGTGTGGTAATGTGTTGATATATTCCTTGAAAAGTTTCCTTGTCTACCAATTGGTAATGAGGTCTAGTTTTCAAATGATATTATACCTATAACTCTTCCCATGTAAAGTAATCCAAATATAATTGCTCATATTGAAATAAAATAATTTAAGAATAATCTATAAGAGAATATCCACAATGGTATCATAGTACTAAGTGCATAAATATATGGTTTGTTTATCATCTTTGTTATGAATAGATTTATATCATTGTAACTATACATTATGTATTATTAACTCCCCAAAATAAATATTATCTAAATGTATCCTTTAATATATATTGATGACTTGATTGATCTAATATGTGCAGACTAGTACATCTCAAAAAAATTCTTTTAGTTGAGATATCATCAATTTTAGTTGAAGTGTGAGGATATTCCCATTAATTCCGCTGAATAATATTATAGAGACTAAATTGTATCTGATTCCTACTAAACAAAAAATACTCCAACAATTTTAATGGTATTTGTGAATAGAGTCATTAATAAATGAAATGGAAACAATTTGGTACTCATTATAGATGATTTTATTATATAATCTAAATTATTATAGGAACATGAATAGAATTTCAAAACATTTTTACAAACATGTTGAATTAATTTTTTTTTGAAATGTAAAATAAATGTGTTTTTTGGATAGGTACTATAAAAATCTAATGGAATTCAATCATATGTAAAAGAATATCAGTGGTTCTTAAAATAAATAAGGTTATTGAGGTTTGTACCAAATAATTTATATTATATATATTCATATATTCCTCATTTTAACTAAGAAATATTAGTAATATTTTAGAAAGTATAAATTTTTTTAGACTAGATAAACAACAATACCATTAATGCAGGGATTTATTTCCTGAATAATGAATATTGATGGAGCACCATGGAATTAAAAATGATTAATTCAATTTTGATTTAATAACACTTCCTAAATCTTGGGAATTATTTATGATCTATAATTATACCTCAAGAAGTGAATTGGTTTTCCTATATAGAATCCCCTGAATGATAACATTTCAATTACATTATATAATGAAAATATTTCATTATAATACAATCATAATATCTTGTTGAGTTAGTGTTTATATAATAATATAAAATACTAAAAATATTTATTTATGTATTTTTAATATAAAGTTCATATCTAAAACAATAAATGAAACTAATTAATCTATAAAATATTTTCTACATCTCCCTCATATTCTATATAAAAGATACTTTTCTAGACACATAATACATATAATATTTCCTATTAACCTTAGGAAATTGAAATTTAGTGAATGGTTGTGTTTATATCCTCATTATGGGTAATCATAACTAACAATAATAAATAATAATAAGTTTTAATAAGATGAGAATATTTATATGAAATTTTTTAATATGAAAATCATACCCAATAATGATTATGTCATAAGAAATGGTCACAGAATACAACATGTCAGAACATGAAAAATTAAAGAGGAGATTATATTAACATCAGTTATTAATCACTAGAAATTAGATCAAAACATAGTCATATGAATAAGCATAAAATTGTTCCAGAATCATATACATAGAAAACCATTGTCAAACAATTCATGTACAGACACCATTTTTATTGTGGAAAAATCCATGTATGTTCGCACATTTAGTAAAGAAAAAAACATTCAATTTGAATATATATTAATCTAATGAGATATCAATACATAAAAAACTCATTGGGGGTGATATAATACTCCACCCGTTATCATCCATACATATTATTTCAACTAGAAATAAGTCATTCAACATATCATAAAGGACCATACAGATGAAAATGATCTTTATAAATCACATCTTATAGAACCCAATGAATGAAAATCGATTTCATATTATTTTCAAATAGATTCACATAATGGAATTAGCTATAATTAAATCAATAATAATAATATGAAAAATCATAAATTAAAATAATATATCCCATGACATGAATTAACAAAATTTATAATTACTACTCAATAAATATAATAAGTAATATGGTATTTACACTATATAGTTAAATCATATATAGTTAAGTAAATTATTTTCCAAATAATAAAATTTAAAAAATCTATGAGAAATACCTTAAAATAATATAATATTAAATATGGTATTCATAATGAAAATGCAATGACCACACATTTCCCTGTACACTCACCTTAAATAGATTTTATATTAAATAACGCGTTTCACATACTATATTGAACTAAATGATCCAAGGAATATTAGATGAATATTATTAATAAATCTATAAAAAAATAAATCCCCTTGTAAATAAAATAGTATTAGTCCACCAAAAATTATTTAATTTTAATGGTAATGAATAAATAATATTTAAAATTACAAATAATTATTCTTTCTCATATACGATTATATAAATTATTGAATACTATTAAAATAATGTTATAAAAAATAATAAATTATAATATCTATTGTGTCAATATATGAAAATATATATCGCAATTACATAAATTAGAAATTGATATGAAATAATATTAAACACAACCAATTATTAAAACCACAATTTTTCAACAAAAGATATTTTTATTTATAAATTCTTTTAATTAAAAAACAATTTTTTCAATTTTAGAATAATAATTAGTTAAATTTATGATCATGTTTTATATATAATGTCAAAACATCCTTTTCCAAAATATTTTCTATTTTTAAAATTTTCTATTTAAATTGTTTAATGTGAATTATACAACATAACGTAACTGTAACTCCTATCTCATTAGTGGTATATAAGTAATATGTAAGAATTAAAGAACCCATTTTTTAAGAAATATTAACCATACAATAAATATTATTTTTATTATATTTTACAAACATACAATGGAAATTTTTTAACACAAATAATATTTTTTAAAAAATTACTTTAACAAATTATGTATTGGTTAAAATTAATTTTCCACACATTTAGAAATTTAATCAAAATAAATGGAGTTTAAATTTAAAATACGTGACTACAAAAAATATAGTAAGGACCAACATATTTATTAGCATAAATATTATGTTTTATAATGTAAAAAAGAGTTTCCATGGATATATGATTAATTTTTGAAAGACCATACCTTCTTAAATATTGGGTAACTATTAAAATTAATTGGGTCAATTTTAAATAAACTATCTAATGTAATGTTTAAATGTAGTGAATCTGGATTTTATGTATTTCTCCATTTAATATGTCTATATATAAATCTACACTATTGGAAAAGGATATTTAGTGAGAATTTATTTGTGATAGGTGAATCACCCGTCACAAAAAACCTACCATATGGAATTATTTTTCATGGGTAAACGTTCCAATAGAAAATTTTTTTCATTAAAATGTATTAGTGATAGAAGATGGTCTCCTATTGCAAAAAATATTAGCTTAAATATCTACCAAATTGTGAGAAGATTAGTTGCAATGGGATTGATACCCTCCCATAAATATTTGTTTTTAGTTTATATAATATTAATAATCCTACGATATTGGTGATGGTTCTCATCAACAATGAAGATTATTACAGTGTGAACCATTGTTATGAGAAAGATATTGGTGATTATGCAAACTGTGAATGATTTGTTAGTAGTAGTTATTTTTGAATATAATGGTCACAAATAACTATTTAACACCTCAAATAAATTTTTTGAGGGTATTTTTTGCAACTGGTACCCATAAAAAACAATATTTGATGGGAATCCCATCCCAATAGAACATGTCATTAATAATGAAACCTATATATATTACAACCCTCTGAAATTTCACTCCACTATACCCTACTCTACTCTCCTTTTCTCTCATATAAAGATCCTTGTTCCCTCATATAATTTTTTATGAGAGTTAATTACATTTTTGAGATTCAACATAGAATTTTGATTTAGATAAAGTCTTGTGATAGATGTATATTTTATATTTTAAATTCTGATTTTTTTTAATTTATAACACAAAAATTAGTATTAGTAATTATCTTCAATTACTAGTAAATATTTATATTGATTTATAATTAATTTTAATTAGCTGTAACTAGTTAAAGTTATATATAATTAGTGAAAATTAACATAAATACTTATACATAATAAATAAATAGTACTAATTAAAAAAATGTAAAATTTTACTTTTTTAAGTAATAATTAAATATTATTTATATCAATTTTTAATAAGTATCATTAATAATTTTTAGAAATGTTTTTTATTCTATAAACAATTTACAATAATAATTCTAAAGAAAATAGTTATAATAAATATGTTAACTAGTAACAATTAATATTTTAATTTTTAATAATTGATGATAGTCAGTAAAATATAATTATAATAATTAAAATTTAGCAGTAACAAAAAAAATTATCTGTAATTAGTGATAATTAATAAAATTGAATGATTCATAATTATTCTTATTAAAAGAACCGATAATTACTAAAAATAACAAAAATTTCTAAAAACATTGTATGAGGTAGAAAAAAATTACTAATAATTATAAAAAACCATAATCGTTAAAAATTTCTAGTAATCAATATTGGTTATAAATAAGAAATTATAATTAGTAATAAATAGTAAAAATTAGCAGTACCTAACTGTAATTAGTAAAAACAGGTGGTAATTAGTAGTACATAGTAAAAATTATAGATAATTTGTAAAAAATACCATTAATTTCCGGAAAATAGCAAAATATATCTGTAACTTCCCATTATTAATTAAAATTATTATTATTTAGGGGAAATTACAGAAAATTATCAATAATTAGTGAACATTAGTAGAAATTACTAAAAAATAATGGTAATAACTAAAAATTAATAAATAATAGTTTGTAATCAGTGATAATTAATAAAAATAAATGGTAATTAACTATAATTAGTATAAAATTGCATTATATAGGATTGATTAGTAAAAATAGTAGAAATTAACAGTTATTAGAAAACATTAGTAATAAATAGTAAACATTAACTTCAATTACAGGAAATATGTGAAAATTAATTTTAACTAGGGTTAATAATTAAAAAAGCATAAATTAGTAAAAAAAACTAGCACTAATAATAATTAGTGGTATACAATAAAAATTAATGTTGTATTGTGATACTAAATATTTATTAGAAAAATTGACGAGTAGTTAAATGTATCTAAATTTAATTGGTAGAAATTACTGGTAAATGGTAAAAAGTAATGATAAATGATGGTAATTTGTGGTAATTTGTAAAAATAAAAAGTATTTAGCTATAATTAGAAAAATATAATTGTAATTTAGTAAAATTAAAAAATATAAGAATTAATTGTTAAAAATTATTTTTTCATAATGGTAATTACTAAAAAATTACTATAATTATTAAAAATTTATAGAATTTTTAGAAATTACCAGTAATTTGAAAAAAATGTTAATATTTTAAAAAATAGTGGTAGTTACTAAAAATTGGTGACAATTAATAATAATTAATTTTAATTAGTATAAAATAGTAGAAATAAATAAAAATTATATGTCATTATAAAAAAGTAATGGTAATTAGTCGTAACTTCTAAAAAATATTGGTAATTATTAAAATATAATTATAATTCTCAAAAAGTGGTTGCAACTATAAAAAATTTATGGTAACAAGTATAGATTACCTATAATTAGCTATAATTTCTTAAAATTGGATATAATTACTAAAAGTTTTGTGAAATTAGGAAAAACTATTGATAATTATTAAATATTAGCAGTAAATTGTGGTAATTAGTAAAAATTAATGGCATTTAACTGTAATTAATAAAAAATATCTTAAATTAGTACAATTTTATGATAATTACTTTAATTTAAAAAAAAACATTAGAAAACATTATTGGAAATTAGTTAGTAATAACTATAATTTGAAATAATTACACAGAATTAGTTATATTTTGTAAACATTACATGTAATTAGATGTAGTTATTAATTTTTTTATAATTTTGAAAAAATGTTGTAATTACTAAAAAATAGAATTAATGAGTAATAATTAATGGTAATTAGAAAAAATTAGTTGTAATTAGTAATAATTAACATGTATTAGAATTAATTATAAAAAATAGGTGTAATTAGTAAATATTAGAAATAATTACTATAATGTTAATGAAATTAGTAATAAATAATTGTAACTATAAAAATATTACATGTAATTAGTATATATTACTTTTAAATAGTTGTAATTAACAATAATTAGTAAACAATATCACTAATTAGTTGAAATCAGTAATAAATAGATAGAAATGATTATACTTACAATAATTTTTTAATTATTAATTTTTTTTTACTATTTATATTTTTTTTCTTATATAAAATTAATAATAAAAAATATTTGTATTTTATTTTTTTATGAGAAATATGAAATAATAAAATAAGACACAGTCCTAATTGCATTGTTTTGATTAGATAAATCATCACAGGAGTCCAAAACGTTTATGTATAATTCCTAAATATATTGGGGGTGTTGAATATTTCTTATCATTTTCTTCATCAATAATAGATCCATTTCAGAAGGGACAATTATGTTTCTATATATGAAATGTGATATAAGGATGTTTAAATAATTTGAAAATTTTATGGGTCATCTATTTCATTTTGGTCTTTGGAATGATTAATTTTTATGATTTTATCATGGTGAACATATTTTTAGAGATGATATTAATAATTTAGTTCGAGATCCATCATAGTTTCAAACATTATTTCATGACTTTTCATGTCTATGTTTTTAACAAAATTCACCATATGATGATATTGATTTCACTCATGAGTTAGAACCATCTCTATTATCTGAGTTTTTGAAGTCTATATAAGATACCTTATATCATGGTTTGTAAATCATTTTTTTATTTAATTCAAAACTTATGGTTATTAAAACAAATAATTAAATTCTAAATAGTTATTTTGACTAGATATCATCTTTTGTTAAAACAATGTTACCTAATGAAAATTTTCATTCATTAAAATATTTTGATGAAAATAGGATACTTCTTTATCTGTGCCTTTTTTCCTAAAATTCATAGATGTACAAATGATATCATATTATATTTTTTAGAAATTGAGTCTTTATTTAGTTTTCCTGTATGTACAAAATCGGGTTACAAAGAGGATCAATAAGGGTATTATAGATTAGTTACTATTAGAAAGTTGAGGTATTTCCCTCACACACCCAGATTGCAGTGCTTTTTTTTCTTCGATCCCAGTATAATTTCTGTCATGGAAAAAAATAATTTTAATAATGTTAAATGATAAATTCTTAATTGTGATGGTGAATTTTGGAATTATTTTTGACCCGATACATTTTTATGTTGCTTTTGAGGCCCATTTCTTGTGATTGAGAATTCCTACTTACGGTTTCTATCCATTTGGATTTTATGGGTGTCAATATTCTTGGTGGACTATTTTTATATCTCTATACAACATTCCTCCTTGGATGTTGATGAAGGATATATATATATATATATTTTTTAAATTATTAATATTAGGGCATCCAAAAAATAATAAGGATGTTTTATTGATGTTATTGGTTGAAGAGTCCAATTTACTATGGTGTAATGGTGTTAATATATACAATGTTGTTGACAAGAAATTTTTTAATGAATGCTATATTAATTTTATAATTTTTTCCTTTTCACTACATTCAATGTTATATCATTAGAATAAACATGGTATAAAAACATTTCCTCACTACATCAATGATAGAAATATATTTATACTCTACAATGAATGAAACTCTTCTTGTAGATACAATTAAATATTTATTACAGGTTCATATTTAGAATCAAAACATAATCAATAAAGGTTTTTTCTATAAAATATATCACCATAGAGAAGGTGAACATAATGTTTATAGCTTTCTGGATGTAATAATAGAGCTATTTAAACTGCGATAGAATTATGTTATGATATTTAAATGTAATTAGTTTGATATAGATAGAAACACACTTGTGGTTATGCTCCATGGAATCATTAATATTGAATTTATAATAAACATTATAGTAAATGTATTCTTATTCATGGCTCATCAGGATCATCAATAATATTATGAAAATTATTGGGATACATCAAAAAATTTAATTGATTGGTAAAAAATTAAAAAAACTTAGATATCTTGAACATAAATTTATAATAATATAATGTGGTTTTATGGAAGTTATTGTAATTGAAATTATTCCATAGAAAGACCTAAATACATTATTTCCTTGAAAACACACGAGCATTGATGATGAAACCCCAATGTTATGGTTCGATAGTGATTATGATTTTGATAGTGTAAATAATGAATTTTAAACAATGAGAGATGATGAAGCTAAAGAACCTATAAAATTTTATTAGGAGGAAGATGATGATGATAAGACCATCGAATTTGAAAATGAGGATGATGATCAATAATGACCAAATTTTAACTTTTTAAATCATTATTAAAATATATATATATAAATATATAATATCTAATCAAATTATTTTATTAAAACATTATTTTCTTGTTTTATATGGAAAATGAACATTTATTCGAGTTTATATGCAACTTTTTGGTGGAAATGCTTCAAAGTGATGAGTTGGATTCTTATCATCTGATCCTCAGGTTGTTGGTATTTCACTAACAAACCAGATGTTTCATGGTCTTACAGTAATGATGATTCTAATACCCATTACAAAGAAACAACCAAATCATAATTTGGATACATCAATTAAAAATAATATTTAGTTGGGTATTAATGTTAATTTTTATTAATTATAAATAATTTCATTTTATTTTTTTACACAGTAGATTTTTTATTATTATTATTTACCATAGTTATTTGATTGGGGTGTGCAATTCTACAAAACTATATTTATGATGCCTGGGTGATGTGGGATCAAAATCTCATTGACATTTAACACCATATTTTAGGTTATTGGGTGATTCATAAAAAAGAAATTTATTTTTCAATTTATATAATTATTAGATTTCAATTAATAATAATTTTTATTATTTATGAAATCCCATGAATGATATCAGGAGATAATCTATATGGGAAGACAATATGCATGAATATTTTCATGAGTTCTTTTATAATCAGAGCAGGACATCCTTGATGAATTTTAGAGTTAATGTTTTTAATCGATCTTATTATTACCACCGACAAGATTTCATATCTTATCAGGTTTGGGATATATTATATTAAATCATTATAGGATATAGTTTTAATAGATATAATCATTATGCTTTTATAACTGGGAGAGTCTTAAGGTCTGACTTTATGCTAATAGTCTTATATTCAACACTCATCAACAACATATATTAAGAAACTTTATTTTATAATTTAAATGACATTAATTGGTAATTTTATAGTTTATAATCATATTAGAATTTAAGAATATTAATATTATGTATTTTTATATTTTTATGAGGATATAATAAGATACTATATATATAGATATTACAGGTGGTCGATGGTGTCAGATTGTTATCTGTATAATTTTTAGAGTATTAAAATCAACTTAACATAATACTTTAACTATTTTAATTTGAAATTTAAATAGAATTAATCTTATGAGGACAAATGTTTTCAAAAACATGATGAAATTTAGAACAAGGATAAGGGTCAATATAGTATTGTGGTATGAGTTGATGATATAGCATGGATGGAGGTGATTCAGTATGTTTTGCATAATATATAATTTGTGGGTATGGATTCTCGAATAATCCATATAAGTTATTATGGTATTGATTCATGATTGGAATACAATATGAGGGGAGATCATGGAGTGTCATTATCATAAGCAATATATTATGTGGAGTAGCTACAAGATTAGAGAGAGGTTATAGTTACCATGTGTAGGGACTAGGAATAACATCGTCGATAGTAGCAATAGGAGATGTTTCTGTGACATGAGTATTTTAAAAAGCTAATGATGAAGTATTATCAATGTCTAATTCTTGGTGTAAGGATTGTGTTCCAATCCCTTACACTTTCTAATGACTATCCTCTCATCCTTTAGATAACCCTCTTTATCAACAGTTATGGATAAAAAAATATGTATTTATTATGAAACGATATGAATGAAAATATTTTGTGTCTTACTTTTTTTTCATAAAATGATTTTAGTTTTATATATTGTCTTTTTTTAATTTATTTATTATATATATATATATATTAACTTATTTTCAATGGGAGGGAATCTATTCAAAAATACATTTTTGAGTTGGGACAAAGTAATGATCTCAAATAGTTTGGTAAATAATTATTATAAAAACAATTTTTATGGGAGTGTATCCCATCAAAAAAATAATAGTTTCTTATACCCTTTCATGTATGTTATATTTCATATGGGGTCCAATCACAAAGATCCTATCAAAAATAATATATTTTCTAGTATTGTTAGATTTATTCTCTATGCCGTAACATTGTTTGTGTATCCAGGGTACCTGGAATTAATATATTAAAAACTATTAATATATTTAATAAAACAACGTAAATCATGTCAATGTTTTTGGTTTTACCATTTTAAGACCCCCTATGGGAATTAAAGTACAACTATTGATTCGATAATAGGGGTTTAACCTAGGTGTGACTTAATATTGATTATTGTTGGACATCACGGGGGAGGTAACTAACATTAAAATTATTAATATGTGTAAAATTAATATTATTTACAAAAAATTTACATACTATTGTTTAAAATTTTATAGTGATGATTCCAAAGGAAGGCTATTAAAAGTGAGTGAAACCAAATTTTCAAAACATGTCTAATATAAACCATGGAGTAAATATTTATTTTCGTTTTTTACTTTTTTTATGATGATAGGAATGAATATAACATTAAATTTACAGAAATCCTAGAGAAAAGTTAAAATAACATCCAGTAAATGAAAAGTTTGAGAGAAATGTTCCCGAATGATGACCGAGGAAATTTAATTATACTGATTTAATGAACATATTTTAAAATTACAATGTAAATTGACCTTACAACCACAAAAATATATTATATTAAACTCCTTCATCAAATGATTAGACACATGATAGAATGAATCATGATGTTCACTACTTTTATAACCACTAATAATAAAAAATATTTTGATTAATATTCAATCAAGAATAATCATGCCAAAAATCACATTTATAAACATGTTATGAAAAAAATAAACATGAAATAAAATGTTCTAGAAATGAAATGGACAAAATCAGCTACCTCAAAAGCATGAGAGTGTCATGAAATTTATATAAAATAAAGAGTACATTCCAAAAAATTATAAATAAATGTGTAAATTGAAAAAAACACAAAATAAAATCACTATATAGTTGAATGAAAATTCACAATAGGGGGGATACAATACAATTTATGTGAGATTGAGGCCCCCTTCATGGGAAAAAAATAGTTCAAGAGGTAGAAAAAGTAGAAATAGTGATATAAATTATGAAGGAAAACAAGTAATTTCATGTTGCAATAAATATTGGCCGCTCATGTGGGCTAGACACATGGTTTTCGAAACAGTTCACCAACTATGCACACCCTCTTGGATAATAGGGAAAACCCACACATATTGGCCACATAGTTTCTCAAACCATGCACCAAACAAGATAAACACCTTTATCCATGTTATATGACCTATCACATAGTTTCTATGTGGTATCTGATACCATGTAAAACCCATGATTCTTGTCAAATTGAAAAAAAATCAAACATCATGGTTTCCAAGGTTATGGTACATGGTTTCCACTAATTATGTTACAACCATGAATTACCTTCCCTCTAGCCCAACGTATCCTTTTTATCAAAAAACTAAAAAAATTATTTTGGGACTCTACATCAACCTCCACTGGAATATGTAATTCCAAGATAATAATAAAATAAAGTAATTTACAAGGTATGGGTGCGGAAATTTTCCCCACAATGAACACTTTAAGTCATCCAAAAGTCAATCAACTGAATGATTAATAGAACTCGATCCCCAAACCGAACATTGCCAAACAAAACCATGCACCTCAGGGTTACCATCCACCTCAAAAGTCACACCAATCAATTCTATAAGGAACCAACACATTAATTATAATAGAAGAACACCAGGGTACTGTTCCTACAACAAGAACACGAATAACACCTCTAACGTTAAAATATAATCATGGAGAGACGAACATTATGAAAACTAATAACAAAGTTTCTGAACCAAAAAACCCAACATATGGGAAAACCCCCACTAAAGGGATTCATACCAATTAGATAAAACTAACACCTTCTACAATTATAAAGTTCAATAATCAATAATATCATCAAATAAGAAAAAATGAAATCTAATGTCAGAACTAACCGCTAAAAGTGCTAAGAACACCCACGATATAATAATCATATAATGATCTTCATTTAGATAAACCTAACAAATCAGATTATGATAGAATGATCCCATCACACTTTTACAATGGAAATATGGAATTACAAGAACAACCTATATAATATAATGAAACATCAATTATATACACCCCAACATGGGATAAAATGGGAGGGAGAGGAATTTACACAACCCATGTCATTTCTACTATCATGAAATTATTCACTTTTGGACATAGGGTTTGATCCTAGATGTAAAAATACTATATCTCTCTATAAACATGAACTAACATCCTTTAACCAAGGATTCATACACAGGAAACCCTTCTTGAAAAAAAATCTGTAGATAGCCCAAACATCACCAAGACAACATGTCTTCATATGATTTCAACAATATTGAGTTGAATTCCCAAACTGACTGCACATAAAACACATGTGTTAGTGGTTCGGAAAACATGATGTCAGAACATATGAGAGAGTCTCTTCAAGGACATGTTCTTCAACGAACACCCCTTTCTAGATGTGTACCATTAAAGTGATATAGGATACACTATATTTCTAACATTATGAATTTATGGAACTAACTCAGTATATAATTATTAATCCAACAATGTCTCAAACTATTATTAATTAGAAAAAAGGACTCACTCTTTATTCACTATATGAAGAATCTTAATGAAAGGAGGATATTTCCGAAGATCCTCGGATTCCGTATTCAAATAGAAAAAACCCATTTTATTGAAATTCTGAATACATGCCATCAATGACAGTTAAACTTGTTGAATACTCATGATCTCTTCCACCTTCTATATCTTCACCTCTTGAGGTATGGACAATTATAATATGGTTTTATTGATCACCACCCATGCCATCACAACCTATATCTATGATGGACCGATCACGTTCCACTGATCCAAATAATGACCCCCACCCAAAAAAACCTAGAATATCATGCACTCTCACATATTCAAGAGGTCACAATTATATAAAGATAGGCTCAACTTCCCCAAGTAATTATACTGCCTTTAATGGTCCTCAATCACAATGAAATAAGGGAAACAAATGGGAAGAACTATAAAATGTGAAAAACCATAAAAACATTGGGGAAAATTCATGGAGGAATATTTTGAACAATATATGGAGAACAAGACCATAATTAACCTCCAACAGTAACTCATCCAAAAGAACACCTCAAGCTAAAACAACGGGATCACAAGACTAATGTCATTAAAAAACCAATATCCTGTTTTATAAAACTACCATTTCATTAAAATTCCCAAAATTAAATTCTCCCATGGCCACATCCCAAATATTGAAAACCACTTTTCACAAATTAAACCCCAACCTTTAATTCAAATTTTAAACAATATATCCCAATTTTGAAATAAAAATCAAGTATAATAAGTTATTTATATTTTTAATGCTTTGTTTTAAAAAAAATTATTTTGAAAAGCCACACACTCTAACAAAATCATGAAGAAAAAAACTCACACAAAAATAATAGAAATATGACCTAATTTTCATCCCTATCCCAGTGGAATGGTTAATAGGTCATAAACCCGAGGAGTGTTGAAAGCTAATATGATGTTGAACAATCTATTCAGACTCCACATGGGTTACTACTCAATGTGAAATCACAACATGACACCAGAACACCTGTATTTTAGTTTCTCATCCATGACTAAAAACCCAAAAACAAAGACTTCAATCCCCAAATACCCAATGAAGATTGAGGATAATAATGATAAAGAGTTCATTTCAGCCTTATAGTACTAATCTCTTAAATCCTGATAGTTATTGTATCTTATCTACCAAATGAACCAAATAAAAGGTGCCTACTCTGATATAATTTTTTCAAAAACCCACCCCAAATTCAATCTAATCTGACACTTTTCCTGGTTTGATATATAGAACAAAGCGCGTTCCCAAACCCCATGATATGGGAACTAAAGCTGGGCATAAATATAATCACCATTTGAGCAATTTCTTTTATATAAATCAGGATCAAAAAAGACAGATAACGATTTTATAAATAAACCAATAATAACTAAATATCAATAAATATAAAAAACAAATCCAAATGAACAAAATCATGAAACAAAACTAAACTAAGTATAAACATATTGTTGGAACATGAAAACAAGATCTCCATGTGAACTCTTGGTCCCCACCATCCACAAAACAAAACTACTCCAAGAGAAACCAATCCAGAAACCAACACTTGTAAAATAGCTTAGGTATACCCATTCCAAGTGGCACATGTAGGGTGTGATCTTAAACAACACCGTATTTAATGAACAAAATTCTATGAATTTCCATTCCCAGAACATTCCACAAAAAAAATACTTCATATATATTCTAATAATAGATTTTTAATTTATTTAATCAACCAGACACAACTTTACACATGTTTCCCTTTTTAAAAAGTCACATTAAGTTCCTTTTTAAAAAATGGTTTCATATTCCACAACATATTTCAAAGCCAAAATCTATGTAGTACTGAAATCTAGACAACCATAAACGAGATATGTAGAATGTAAAGGAAACCAAATAAGTATTGACTTCAAAAAAGATAAAATATGACATGCCATGTAAATGGACATAACAACTAGATAGTAACTCATGATCATTTCCTAAACATCTCTAGAAGAAATACTACGATTAACTCAGAATTGACTGACCTTATGACATAGAGTGCTACTCCATAGTGAATAAAAACCTAGCTTTTTTAGAATAACCCATCCAATGGAATGGACCACCTTTCCCTATCAAGTCAAAGGGGCAACAACTTGCCGAATTGAGGTTGTCGAACAACCCTCACTCGACCAACTAGAAGATGACCATGAAGCCCATGATAATAATAACCAAAATCAGTAAACAATTGTATAAAAATCATAACCAACATCATCCAGATTTACTAGTCATTATATGGGAAACACATCCAATGTTCCAATTAACTCAACACCAACCATTTTTTCATGCCCTATCCACTAGATGTGACTGAATCCATTGTTCTAGTAGTCTCAAAATATAATCCATGAATCATAACTGACATGAAAAAAATATTCATCATATGTTTCTATTGGACCATAACATCATTTGATCTTCAAAAAACCTATCATTAATCTTTGTAAACTATTAAATAATCTTTAGGCTACAATAGTATTAATTCATTTATCCTAAATATTCCATTATTTCTATTAGAATTGACATCATATCAAACAAAAAACCATTCCCAGACCCATGTTAAATCACACAATAACATGAATAGTTTCAAGTAATCATCTTACATCATAAAATTACCTATTATGTATTAATGTTACAAATGGTACAATATGTCAATTTTCCACTAAACCATATCTCAAAATTCCAAATGGGACAACGTTTATAAAATCCATTTTAAACCACCTTTAAATTGGAAACTGTAACCAAGGACACATTGAAACACATTTCACATTAAATTCACAATGTATAAAACTCTTTTTTCAAATTAAATAGAATAGAACACAAGAAATTAAAAACAATTCCACGGGAAGAGACCCTTTACAATTCATACTTACACAAGATCATATTTTAGAACCACATTTCATAACTCTTGGAACGTTTTAAAAAATATTGGTAACTTTTACAAAGCACAACAATGATTCAAACTTGAAACACAGTCACATTCCTATTGAGAAGTAATATACCATATATGCACACATTAAAGGATAATGAAACAACTTTTTAATGAAACTCCACCTTATTTTAAATAACAATAACAAGATATATATAACGGTCACATAATGAATGTCACAAGATTCCATGTATGACACCCAACACATAACTAAATTATACTTCCAAAATAAAATGATGGAAAACACCACCCAAATCAGAAAAATTCATTTTAAAATTTCAATATTCATTATGTCAATAACCAATCATGCATTTGACATCAACATAATTAAATAAGCCATCTGGACATATGTTTCTTAATGAAAACAACAATACAAATAACTATAACTTATCACAAGAAATTGAATTATCTTTATAAATCATTTAGAAAATATCAAGCATCAAATTGAATGATCTAGTAAAGAAATGTATGGAAACACCTACCTCAATGACCTTATAATTACAAAAAACATTCATAGAATAAAAAGAACACCACAAGAGTCAATCTACATAGTCCAGCATCAATGAAATCGAACCACACATTAAACCTAACCAATAGGGTTCAAACAAAATAAAAACCAACAAGGAAGGATAAATATCCATGAAAATAATGAGATAATAATCTAAAATTCACAAGAAACCAATGGAAAAGCACCTTATATCTGAAGGAGAATCACCAATATTGGGAGAGGGGCCAAGGGAAGGTATCATGGAGATCCTTATTGTTCCAAAATTGATCCAATGGGGAAGAATACTCAAATATGGTTAAAAATATGATCAAAAACTTTACATTTCATGTTTTGTAAATTCGTGTAGCCTATACGGTTTGGCTGCACAATTTTTTAAATAGTGTGGAAACCCTTTGAACCCTCCTCATAAATAGGGGAACCCTACATTGTTTGGATTCATGGTTTCTTAAACTATGGGATAACCATGATAAATGCCTCTTTCCACATTACAGAACCACTCACACAATTTCCACATGGTTTCCCAAATTATGTGAAAACCATGTTCCTTACCCGTTGACACACAAACAAACTGCATGTTTTCAGATTGAAGGCCCATAGTTTACCCTAATCATGAGCCACCCATGTGCTACATGATATCATCCTAAAAATATCCATTTATTTAAAAAACTAAATAAATTTATACCATGATTCAACCCAAACCTCTATAAAAATATACAACTCCATGAATTGAATAAAATAAACAAATTTCGATGGTCAAGGTGTGTCTATTTTGTAATGGATCCATATATGGAAATAATTTATAATTTCATTAATAATCATTACATGATAACCCTACTGATAATAAATGTATATGTAATGTTTTTTTAGAAAAAATCTAGGTTTGTACCCTTCAATCATGATTTAAATAATATGGTATTTACTGTCTCATGATAATGGGTGTATATTTATGAAAAACATTTCAAACAAATCGATGTGTGGAATCATGTATAACACTAATCAATCAAAGGGAAAAAATAGAATATTAAATGGGAAACTATATTGGTTACAAAATAATATTAATTCCTCAATGATGATTTAGTAATAAAAAGTAATTAATATGCCATTTAACTAACTTGGATTTAATTTTTTCCATTTTTGTAAAATTATTAAAATAATAAAGTGTTATATGGAGAATATTTTTAAATGCAGAAGATAATTTTACATGAAAAATAACAATGCGAAGTTAAATTTTTTCTGACCCAAATTTAAGAATATTTTATTTTATATTTTAAAATTATTTTATTTGTAAAAAAATGAACCATGGTTTCATATAATAAACATTATGGGAAATAAATTCATTTAAACCCTTTTAAAAATAATATTACTTTATTATGTTTAAAAATAAATTTTAATTGAAAAAGAAAATAATTATCTGTAAAATCATTTTAAAAAATGTTGTGAAGTTAAATTTTGATATATATTAAAACCTAAAATTCTATGAAACCCTAAATAATGGGTTCCCAAAAAATATATAATGGTTTTATAAATAAAAAAATGAGTGAAAGGTATGAAAGAAATAATGTATATAGAAATACATTTTGGTATTTTGGAACTCCATTATTGAAAACTCACATAGTAAATTGGGCACAAACATTATTTTTAATGATGTTTACGAGAAGTAATAGGATAACATGAATTAATATATATATTTGTAACACTAAAAATATGATATAATTTTCATAAGAAAATATATACATTGAAGATAATAATAACATCCCATGACCCACACTCCTGAATCCTTTGCTGAAATTCATTACTTTGAATTTCCAGCTAGGATGCCAATAATTGTGAATGAAATACCATCAAAACCATACAACATCTTGGCTAAAACATGGTTGAATAAAATAATGGGGGACCATTTGGGTTTATTTTTTTATAATTGGGAACAACTCCTACCAAAAAAATTCACATCAACCCAGACTCATAAAAATCGTTTATAAAGCTAAACATCAACATCCATTATAAAATGCTTTTAAAATTTCACAATAGGACATCGAAATAATCATTGTGAGATACTTTATATACATAAATAATTCAATATCATTAATTAACTTCATGTGAAAGGAAACTATAAGAATGGTGAGCTTAAATTCTCATTAACAGTAAACATAATAATTAATAACAAAATGCCATACATGAGCATAATAATTCACACATCTATGAGGATGTAATTATTGTTCATTAGTAAAACATAAAGTAAATCATACCCGTAATAACATGGATTAAGAAATATAAAAAAATGTAACATGAAACAATAGTAAAAATCAATAATCATGTGCTATGTAATATCAATCTCAATCATTAGACACATTATAAAAGCAAAAGAATCACAAAGAAACCATATTTGTATCTTGATTAATCATATAATTTAACCCTTATAAAACCCTGGATAATTGTAATGAACATATGGTCAACATTTAATATAATTTTATAGTTAAAATATTCATTACACAATGCATCCGAGCACTATCTGATAACACCCCTTTCATAGGTTATATCTGGATCACCCAATGTTATCTAGGTGTATGCATCATTTATAATTTCCATGAACAAAATACACAGAAAATTTATCTAAACATATTGAAAAATACATTATTATATTCCAAACATGAACACCCATGAAAAGGATATAGATTCGGATACAATATATTTGAAACATGATTAACACATGGAAAATAAATAGATTCCAATAAAATATCTTAAAAATAAGATTAATGCATAGACAAAAATGGGTTGAATTAAAAAATATTAGAAAAATCATAATTCATGTAACTGAAATGGGTTCTAGAAAAATATATTTGAAAAATATTTATCCCTTTCAAAATAAATGGGCTACAAAAGAACAACTTTGAAACATGATTAACCCATGGAAAAGAAATATATTCTGTAATAATATCTATAGGATATAATCAACCAATTTCAATGAAATGGGTTAAATAACATTATATATAGGACATAATAAACCTCTGGAAAATAAATAAGTTTTATCACAATATCTTTAGGACTTAATAACCTCATGGAGATGAAACATGTTTCATAACAATCTCTTTTGTAAATAATCAACTTGTAGAAAATAATCAAGGTTAATAAAAATCCCATCAAAACAAACATTTTCCATCCAAATATTGAATATCGACGATATCTAAAAAATTTCATAAGTTTCCATAACTAACAATAAGGGTTGATGATGTTAATAAATGGAATTTTATTTAATGGATCATTAAAAACATTCATGAGTAAAATAATCATTAAATATTCAAAATTTTCCAATAAAACATTGAAAATTTTGAATCATTGAACCCAAAAATAGAATAATGTTAATTAAACATATAATATCTATAGAATAATCTTATTAATGATATATCATTTCAATGGAAAATAATACACACCTAATAAAATAAGATATCTGTATTACATAACAAATGTATCAAAGAAGGAAAATTATAACCAATATCTATTACCGCTTTGGTATAATGGAAACTATAAACAACATAAAATAGAGATAATATAAAAGATATTTAAAATCATATAAATTTGAGGATATTAACTATCTTATATATTCATTGGTATTATATACACTAGAATAAAAAAGTAAGTACTGATTATTGAATATATCCCTCTGAAAAATGTGAGAAGAGAAAATATTTTATAATGATCGTATCATTGAAGTGATAATAAATCAATGAAATAATTAGTTGTAGAAATTTTAAATCCATAAAATATAAGTGTAAATAAAATATAATTTAATCATATTTCATTTCAAACATATTATTGTAATAACAAAAGCAATGATATATATTTTTAACCCAATGAATGGAAATTGAGTCAAGAATCCTCTCACTACTTTTGAACATTCACGTAAAGCCCTTTTGGATTATCTAATCAATGAGTTAACATAAAATACCATAAAATAGGATGAATTAATGATATTAATTTTCAATGTGGAAGTATTTACAACATATATAATAGATTAGGTGCACAAAAATTATGCATGCTTCAAAAAATGGGAATTAAAATGAAATCCCTTACTACTTGTTTATCTGTTGAATAATAAGACCAAAGAAATAAATAACATATTAAAAATTAAATATCATGAAGATAAATTTATTCATGATATATAATATAAAAGGGCATAATATACAACTCCCAAGATAGATATGTGGGGAAAATTGTGTATGTCACAAGAACAATAAAGTGAGTCAAAGAAGCCATTAAATTTGTTCTGATTTGTCATGGTTGTCGTGTAAATTACGAAAAATAATGATATGATAATTATTCAATTTATTCACAAATTTTTTCATGTGTATAATCAGATTAATTACACGTATTACAATGTTTTATTCAAATTCATAATCAATTTATTTTTTGTCATGAGTTTTGGCCATACTTGGTTTATGTGTCAGAACAACTTTTGTATGTCATCTATGGTAAAAGGGTTAATTTATTATAAATATATAGAATTATAATCATGAAATGATTGTATAAATTGTTAATAAATTAAAATTTTAATAAAAAAAATGTACACTGTATATGAAAAATGAACCAATATTACCATAATGGAGATGATATGTCTTACGTACAGATACAGAACATTCTAATTTTTCAATGATTATTAAGGAAATAAAATAATTAATTTTTATCCTTACATATAAAAACTTATATCCTAAAAAATATATTTTTTAATTATACATATTTATTTATATCATTCTCAGGATCTAGGAATGAAAAATTAATAATCACATCGCTTTAAGGAGGCTGCAGTCCATACATCCACAAATGATGTTACCACTTTTTCAGTGTGTGAAATAGAACAAATAAAAGTATATGTTATATTAAATTGTGATAATTATATCTGGAATATCTATAATATTTTAATTTATATCATATAATTTTTGTAAAATAAATTCATGATACATTCCATGCAAATTAAAAATGAATCATGTCGCTTTGAGAAGGATGTATTCCATTAGTCGACAAACGATGTTATCATATTTACACAAAAATTTAAGGAATAAAGGTATACATATATAACTACTTAATATGATTTAAAACATAACAAATAATAAATATACAACATATAAAAATATTTATTCCACAATAATTACAAACCATAGGATGTGGTAATGGAAAAAACGCATGACGTCATTTCAGGAGGTAGTAGTTCATCCTACATGAATAGTAATTTTGTTAAACATTAAATAGGAGTCTGTATATGTTTATGTTGAAAAATTAACGTAAAATATATCAGTATGTTTTGGTTCATAATTTTATTATATAATAATTTAATAATAATCATATAAGGGGTTTATAATAAAATAAAACTAAACTGATCGTTGAAGCATGTTGCATATTTTTCAAGTAAATCCATTGTATTTTCACAAACTGATTTCCTTGGATTGATTTCATTAAAATGTTATAATTATTGGATATAAAAAGCGACATTGGGTGATTAATTGAAAATTGTTTTGAAGATGGAAAGGGATTGAGAGGTTGGATCAGAGGAGGAGGAAATGAGGCCTTCTATAAGTGGAGGGAGAGGAAACTCTTGCTAATTTAGAAAGTAATTGTGTGATCCCCACATTTTTATGTATAAGTGACCTCCATAACACAAAAAAAGTGGAATTTAGTTT
Organism: Viscum album; assembly: GCA_963277665.1. NCBI lineage: Eukaryota > Viridiplantae > Streptophyta > Magnoliopsida > Santalales > Viscaceae > Viscum > Viscum album. The sequence goes on along the minus strand of OY728158.1, from coordinate 1,156,194,996 downwards.
TTAAATTTAAAAATGAACTTAAATTGGCATTGTAATGTTTTCAACCACTTTTATTAATTTTGATTCAATTTTAACCACTAATTAATAATGTTTTTAAATTATTCATTATAATTAATTTTAATTATTTTCACTAATGATATTTTAAAAAAACTAATTTTTCATTCTTAAAAATCATATTTATTCGTATTACATATATAGAATAAATTTTTCTAAATTTTTATCAATAATGGGACATAAATAAATTTAAAATTAATTCCACAAATGGGAAGACCAATAGTGGTTTTATAGTAAAAATTTTCAAATTTATTCGTTGTAATTATCTCTAAATTCAATTTCAGTTTTTTTTTCAAGTGACCTAAAATGGTGTAGATGATATATAATTGATCTAATTATAATTAAAAACTAATGGAAAATATAATTTATCACTATAAACCATTTAGATGAAAACAATTTTTCAATTAAATTTACGTATCATTAACACATCATCAAAATACGAATGATTTCATCAAAATACCAAAAATTAACCAAAAATAATTTTTTTTATTCTACATTAAAGAATATTTCTTTTATCAAATAAGAATTATTTAATTTTAATAATTATATTTACAATAGTTGTGGCATTAAAGGGATGAAAAATGGTCTATAAAAATATATATCATTTTATTCATCAAATTGGATTTCATCTTATCTTCCGCCAATAAATCATATTCAATGAATCTGAATTTTTTTATTAAATATATAACATATTAATTTCACTAATATAATTCAGTTATAGTGATTAATTTTACTTCATATGATAAGACTCCATTATTATTATAAAAATAGTTTTTTATTAAAACAAAACCTTTATATTTAATTGGTCCTTATTTTAATTGTGAATTTATTATTAAAAAATAATATGTTTTATAAACATTTTTATGAAATAGCTTCATAGTGTAAATAATCACATTCATGCCTCCAATTACAATAGATATGTGAAAACTATTTTGTTAATTAAATAATATTAAAGATATATTGTTGTCAGGAATGACTTAGGCTATTGTATAACCTATGTCATCAAACGAACTCAATGTTTCCTGAAATTAAAGATAAAAATGGTGTTAACTATGTTGAATGATAAATTATGAATTTCATGTAATGAAGTATATTAATGAATTAAAATTAATATGAAAATATTTATTTCATAACATCTAAAGATGTTTCAAAAAAATTCATTACTAAGAATAAAAAATATTTAAACTAATGAATTACTTTTAATTTATATGATAAATTATTCAAGGGATGGTTATTGAAAATGGGATGTAATTTACCAATAAATAAGAGAATATACAATCTAAAGTGGGGGAAGTGTAAGGATCAATGAAATATTTAGATGCATATTCAGATTATAATGATTGTGACTTAATTTATTAGAAATTTAATTACTAAAACAACTAAAAAATAATAAACATTATAATGAAAAATCATTATATGATATTATTAAAAAAATCATAGAGATAATGATGGGATCATTATAATGAAAATTATATTTGAAATATTTTGGTCATATTAATGATTCCTCAAAAAAATTAATATAATTTTTTGTTAAATATAAAACCACATTAGTATTACTATTAAAGTTTAATTGATTTGATTTAATGTCTATAAAATACACTAATTTCTTATTTTATTTTTCAAGATTTATATAAATATTTTTCTTACTTATTTTATTTATATTTAGATGAAATAATACAATTATATGTATTCATACCAATTAAATTATTTCATGAATAAAATTCATAATGTGTATTTCAACATAAAATTTTTGTCCAAAGCCACGATTTAAATCCCATAATGGAGTTGATTGTTTTATTTTTCAACCTCACTATTTTATTGGATACTATGTCTCGGGTACCATATTATTTTTATATACCATATATTAGTACCATCAAAATGTTACAATAGATGGAAAAATGAAAAAATATTAATTTTCTGATCCTTATTTTCTAGAACTCTATGATTATACTAATCTATACACTAGCTTAGTTACTTTTGGTATCAGCCAGATACAGTATGATCAATGAATATAAACAGTAGATTATGTGATTTAATATTTGGATTATTTTTATATTTATACTATAATTATTGTAGTGTAAATTTATTAATGAATTGATTTAGAATATCCACATCAACAGTCATATTTATTCAAATTTCATAGGTAATTTTTAAATTTCAATGATGTTTACATACAAATTTCAGAAAAATAGCATGTTATTAAATTTATATTTCTAAAATAATTTTTTATACATTAATTATTTTAATTAACATATATTGGTTATTTTTTATTTTTAGATATATAATTCTATATGATCTAATTCAAAATATCTCAATGTCATTTTCTGAATAAATCTTCAAAACATTCATAATTTGAAAACTGAAATTCTATAGGTTGCTTATTTGTATTCATCCAAAGTGTTAAGAAAATTATATTATTCATGGAAGGAAAAAAAATATTTATATTAAAATTTTAAATATATTTTCTATTGTTTTTTGATGTTTTCTTGAATATATATTATAGAAATTTGTGTTTCCTCAAGTGATTGTTGTGTGTTCGTCATGTTGCTACAAAAAATAAAATAGTTATTACTAAATAATCTGTGTATTCCCTATAATAAAATAAGAGTATCTTATAGTGGACTATACTATAGAGACATAAATATTTTCCTTTAATGATATCATTATATATTTGATGCATCATTTTAAAAAGAATATATTGATATAGAATATCTACACTCCAAATAAATATTCAATTTTTTATCCTTAAGATGTAATTTTCTTTTATTTCCAAGACATGTATTAGTATTCAAAAATATCATGGAAAATCTATGTTAACACATTACAATTTAATACAAAAAATATTTGATATCCCATTGACATGTAATTTCTTGTGAAAATAGATAATCTTGTGTATAAAACGTTGATGGAGTGAACTAGTGGACCTTTTCACAAAGGAATAAAAAAAATTAAAAATCCCCATTATTTTAATTTATTTTAGTCATAATATATTTAAATAATAGAAAAACGTGAACATTAATGTTATTGGGGGAATTCTTCTAAAAAAATATTTGTCAGTTTAAATGGTCAAAATTCACCAAACACTTGTCTCTTTTTCATCATTTGATGAAAAATTAATATCACAAAAAGAGAAATATTTGTGGAAATAATAAATGAAAATAACATTTTTTCAATGTGATACCAATTTTTTTTTGAGGAGTCCAATAATGAATATTGTTTTTATATCTAAAAATAATAATTTAATTATACACATAAATATTGATTTTAATAGATAATTTTAATGATGGACTGTCAATGAAAAAGCGTATATAATATAATGTTGAATATTATGGATAATAGAAATATATAATGATTATGTTTTTATGTCATAGATTGAACGTCATTATGAAATATTTTATGACATATGAATTCCCTGATGATGAATTAGAAAAGTGTGATTCTACTAAAGAATATGAATGTGATATGAATTTAATATCTATGAATAATATTAATTATGGAAATTTTCCAAATGAGTTTAATATTCCCCGTCAATCTGCTACTTATATTGAAATGTTGAAAATAAAAACATTTTGATTTTATGGAATTGAAAATGTGAGAAAAACGAGTTAAAATACGACTAAATAGAAATTAAATTCTATTATAATGTATGGAGGTAAAATTATAATAATGAATAAAAATAGTGGTATTTTGGATTTTGGAAAACCTTTGCCTATGATTGATCAGGCTTATAATTATCATAGAATTATTCCCAATAAATAAAATTTAATTTTGGAAATAATTAGATAGTCATGAAGAGTAAAATATTTGATGATTGAATAGATTTTCAGAACACTACGAATGTTTGAATCAAAGATATATGAATAATTTGGGTATCATACAATACACAAGATAGAAAATATATCAGTAACATTAAATATTCTAAATTTAGAAAGGAATTAAATGGAGAATTGTATATTCTATATCCGTGAATAATGTTTTCCATATAATGTTTGGAAATATATAAATTTTATAGATTAATTTTAAATCTATATATGTGAATGAAATATTTTTAGGAATCTATTTAATGATTATCAAAAAATAATGATGAAATGAAGAAAATTATATGTTATAAAAAAAATGGACGGGTCATAATTAACCAAAATTTCAAAAAATTAAGAAAATAAGAAAAATGGTAATAAAGTTGAAAAAACATAATTTGAATGATGATTATCAATATAATGTTGTGCTATAAATAAATTCTACATGTATTTTTTTGTAAACATTCAAAAGAATCATAATGTTCTGAATATGATCAATAAAAGTAAAATAAAATTTTAAACTTGTTTTGTATGGCATATTAGGATGATATCAAATCCAATTACTCTCATATTATTGATTGATAATATAAAAAATATTATATGAATATTTAGTATCATATTCAACCATGTTATAAGAGGAAAATCAATCCTATAATAAATAGAACAAATAAATCAAAAACATTCATTATTTTATTACTACTAAAAGTATAAAATTTTGTTTTTAAAATTGAATTATATATTAAATAAATTTGATTCATGTTTTTTAATGAATGAGAATAAGATTATATAAATACATGATAAAGTGGAATCCCTAACATATTTGAGGAATTTTATGTAAAACATTAAGTGGATAATATGAATTGATTCATTTGAAATAATATTATTAAGAAATAAAAATATGGAATTTGAATTAATGTCTTGAAAATTCATATATATAGAAATTAGTTTTATCCATGATCAATGAATTAATTTATTTATAAATATAGATTATTTTAATTATTGAATTATTATTTTCAATAATAATAATATAATTTTAAAAAACCATCTAATATGATGTTTTAATAAAGTATATATATTTTATGATATTTGAAAAATATAATATATAAATTATTTTTATTTTAATAGATCTTATAAACTAGATCGTTCCATAATGACACTTTAGGTTCCAAGAGGTACATTAGACCATTCTAGATGAGGCATATGTATATGGAATGTCAAACCAGTTCTGTAGAAGCACATGGTCTAGGCCTCGTAATCCCACTTGGTCATGGACCATGTAGTGGTGAATGGGTGTGAGGTTGCTGATCCTCCAACAATGCTAAAAATTTAGAATTGAATGATTTCAATTATTTAGTTGTAGATCATTCAACTATATATCCTATAGATGATGTGTGAATTAGTATCATTTCTCTTTTATATTTTAATGATATGAATATTACATTTTACAGTCTAATTGAACTATTTTTTCATTTTTATTTTAATATAGAACATTCTTCTTCTTTTATAGATTTTTTATGAATTCATTTGTTCATGCATTTATGGTCTAATTGACAATGAGATATGCATTTTTCACTATAGATGTTATTAGTATCTGTTTTTCAGTCTTTCATGTTTTTGAATTTTTTCTGTTTTTATGGCCAATAGGAATCTAAACTTGGTTAGGTGAAAAATGAGTGATGATACTCCTTTTCTGAAAGGAATCAGTATTCCACTTCTATATCCTCAATTCAATAGATGGAAATTACTTCTACTAGTATATATTTTTTACTAATAGATCATTAGACACCATTAGTGGAATGGTAGAACTCAAATAGTCGCATAGTGGCTTGGAATCATCATTTCACACATCAGTATTGAATCTCTATACACATCAGTAGTGTTGCATGTCCATCAATAATATATCAATATACCATGGAACACCAAATTTAGATCCTATATATTATAATTTATTGGTAGTTCAATATCATCTTGACAGGTAGATATAAAAAATGTTTGACCATTCATCCATTCATCACAGCTCCTTCATAATATTATTTTAATATATTATTTTAACAATCTAGATTTTGAAAAATAGTTGAGAAGGATATTATACCACTTCTTTGAATAAAATGTATATCTATATACCATTGGAAACCATTGGTAGATCATATTCCATAATGATAGATCACTCTACCTTTTCGCAGCACTAGTAGATCCTATTTTTTTATGATATACCAATTGATTAATATACCACTAAATAATAGAAGATCATCATTGACACAACAATCATTTCATTTTACCATTAAATGATCTTTGATCAATCCAAAAAAATGAATTTAATTCTACCATTTGATGAAAAACATTTTTGTTATATATTTTGATTCAAAAATTTAGTTTTTATAATAAAAGATAAATTTTTTAAATTGTTTTATTATATTATTCTTAAGTATAATAATATATAGTGTAATAAATATTTGGAGACATTTTTTCTACATATAATCATTCAATTAATTTTTTTTATGTTTCTCTATTTTATGAAGCATTTAAAATTCTATTAAACTGGATTTTTATTATTTATATTCTTACTTTTTATAAATATGAAATGATTATATTTCTTATAAATACCATATTGGATGTTTTGATATTGATATTTCATGGTGTTATAATGAGGGATAATTTTCATAGATATTATGTGTGAAATTTACAAACAAATGTTACAGTAACATTATTTGGTTATTATGAGCTAAAAAGAGGCATGAAACTATTGTATATGTATATGACCCTAGAATATATTTATTTTTTTAATGTACGATTTATTCATTAATGATATACTCAAGGGATATGAAAACTACAATGAATAACATTCAAGATAATAATTAGATAATCATTGATGCTATCATATGATCAACCACATTGATTTTTTTTTCTATGATCAGTAATTAATATCAACACTCAATCATGTTCATATAAGTGATCAATGATCATCAATATTATACATATTCAAAAGCATTTAACACTATGATGGTTTATTTTATATTTTTCATTTCATTATATTTTTGATCTTCTATTTTTAATTCTCCATGTCATGTTTATTATTTTCCTAATCAAATGAATATAATGAATTATATAGTTATTACACTACCAACAATGATGTTTGGGTTTGGACACCCAATCAAAAGCCATGTTACTTACATCATTTTTAATATATAAAAATAATTGGTTATTCCTATAGGTATTACCGAAGGAAGGGTATGTTATATATTCCGAAACATTTAAAACATGGATTATTAGCACGTACTAATTCCATGGAGGTGCGGAGAAGATTTAGATATGTACTAGTATTTTCTGGACCAGAACGACTATAAATAATAATATTATATCATATTATTTACAATGTATATCATTTTGAGAAAAAAACACCAAAGGCATATCATTATTTTGTATACACATATTGTTTTTATATAACATTTTTAAATGACCATTCAAACCTATAGTCGTGATTACCATCAATATTGATCTAACATATTATAGCGATATTAATATGAAAATCATTTTAATACCTTCTCAACAATAATTTACATTTAATTTCTTATGAGTTAGGTCATAACTCTTATTTAAAAAACCCATATATTATGTTGTTTTCCCATTTACTCAAATCAAATTTTCCCAAAGATAATAAATTAAACAAGAAGCATGTTTTCTCTTCATGAGTCTTCTTTACAATATTCCCCTTGAATCCATCCTTATTATTTCTCATCTTATGAAAAAAGTTAAATCAGAGAATGAAGAAAAAACTCTAAAGAAGAGATATAAAAAAATAATGTAACTATTAGTCCATGAACACATTCACAAATATATTTTTTTATAAAAAAACATTAAGATCAAAAAAAAATTCTTACATATAATATAAAATTAAATACCCAAATCATTTCATCAAACATTTCATAATAAATTTTAATTGAAAAAATAGACAATTATTTCATTAATATCATAAATAACTCAATAATGTTTTTTCACAAGGATATACTTTTCATCCTTATACATTAGAAAATATATTCACTTACCATCTAAAGTAGTAAAATTTATATAAAAAACCATAAAAATTATAACACTGGGAATCATTTTTAAATCAATAAAAAAAATTGGATTAACATCAGGATTAGAAAAATAAAATCCATCAACGATAAACATAAAATGATCATCATGGTTACAATTAGAATAACTATTTATGTGTATTCCCATAATATTTTATAAGTACCATAATTTGTAAAATAAGCCATTATAGCCAATGAATAGAACATATATAACTATCTCATGTGACCATTTTTTATAATATAATAACCCATAATTATAAACAATTCCCATGAACTATAATAAAATAAATAAAATCATGCATCATAATTATTTTCTACTCACCCATAAGAAATCATTTACAGATATTGATATATCCCATTCTATTAAAACCTATATTAACAAATACAATTAAACGAAAATAGGGAAAGAGTGTTTTTTTACTATTATAATAATGCATAAAAAGGAATCCAAAAAACAAATAAATGTTATATTGAGGGTAAATGAATTTATCACCATATTAATTAAAAAATAAATTTTATTTTTAAATTTTAATGAAAATATAAATAGTCAATAAAAATATTAATTTTGAAATCTTATTAAATATATTCAAATGGAATATAAAATATAATTTATAATTCAATTATAACAATATAAAAAAATGAATATTATATTATTCCAAATATGTACACCGAAGAAACATTACTAGAAGATAAACATTAAAAGTGGAATTTTAAAATAAATTCTTTTAAATTAACCCTAACTTGTCACGTACATTCCCTATTTTCCATATTGATAATATTATGATATATAAATATTTACATAATACTTTTTTTTATTTTTTTTTATTTTATATATATCTGTTCAATATAAAATTATTTAATAAAATTAATTCAAATTAGAGAGTTTGACTATATTCATTTCATAAGTCAAATATGGTTTCAGTACTTTGAATACAGTCAATGAGGTTATTATTCCATAAAATCCAGAATAATTATTCTAAAATAGTAACATTTTTTATAAATCAATAATAATTTTAAATCTATTCATTAATGATACTTGTGAAAAATGAAGTATATTACAATTATGGATAGGTTATGCCATACATAAGCATGACTAAAGTTAACATTTTCCAATGAACATTATATAATGAATGTATGTATCACATTACATTTGTATAATATTTATAATATTAAAATTATCATATTATTTATTTAATAATTCATAGATAAATCTTCCATGCAATGTGGTGATGATAGGAGAATCAAATTTCATAGCGGAGATAGTAGAACATGTATACGAATTGACGCCATATCATTTTGTAGTGAATAGAATACAATTATATTAAATTAAATAATATCATTTCATAATGATAAATATCTAACAAATATTATATGTGAGAATTATTTCCATCATTGTAACCATCCTATAGAGATGGTAATTAAAAAACAATTATAATTTTTCCTTGGATGTTTGTCATCCATAAACATAAACAATTAAATCCTCCCATGTTTAATCATGATTCGAGAGGGATATAGTTTATCAAACTAATATTATAACATCTTAGTATAAGGAGGATAAATGTTTCATTATTATATCATTATATATTTATATGTTATGAAGGTTGGTGAAGAATTAAAACACAATAATGCTGTTTCAAAGTATAACACTTATATTGAATGTCACATGTTTAAATATATCAGTCCCCATATTATTAGAAATATAACTATAAAATACCTATAGAATGAGATGAGTGATTCTAGTAATGTATTTATTTAGGGCATGGATTATACAAAATATATTTTATTTGTGAATATATTAGAAGAATATTATTCCTTTTTATAAGAGAGGGGGGATCCACATTGGGAATTAATGAACATATGAAATCGGTAAAACATAATATTAAGGATAAAAATTCTCCTAATTGATAATATTGAAATATTATATACTTATTTTAAAATACTATTTCATCTAATAATATTTGGATATGTTTTCACCACAATTGCACCCTTATCATTTTGATTAATTCCATTATTATCCTTATTGAGAATTATGATAATATTATTGTTTTATACAATATAGGGGATAATAATGATACAATTAAAGGTAATGTATCCTTTTAATGGAACTTTGTTGACGGAATTAAATATATACAATTAATTTGGAAATGAATGATATTTTTATTACATTTAATCATTTAATAAATTATTTGTCATTATAAAATAGTTGTACTACATATTTTAAATCTATAAATATAATTTGACATTAATAACATAATATATACAAAGTAATTTAAAAAATAATAAATAAAACCTATAAAAAATTTGGTGATCATTTAAAAATCTCATGTAACATAATGAATCAATAATATAATATTATTTCTAATTTTTTGAAATAAATTTATTTTAATTTTCCATTAAATTGAATTATCACTGCAACAGTGTTGCATGATTAATTATGGAAATTATTTCATCAATAATAAATATAAATAATTATAAATTATAGGGAAATAATTTAAACTTCATTGGACCATTTATAACCAAATATATCATATATTTTCACCAATGTTAAAAATATTAATCTTGTTAAAAAAATATCGTGGCATTTATTTTATTTATATTCACATAATGATTATAATGTAAAAAATCATGAACAAAAAAAAGAAAATATATTTGAATTTTGGATGAAAATTAATGATATATATTAATTAAAATAATAAAGAAAAGTTTTTTTTCATTAATTAATAGTTTTCATTTCTATAAATTTAATTAACTTATTTACCATATCTCGTGGTAAAAAGTTACTTCAATTACTATTCATAATGTTAATAATTAAAAGGCTCATATTTTCTATAATTATTTCCCTTGATTAAAAATACGAAATCAATTTTTTCAAAATAAGAAAACATAATTGGAAAAATATAATTGCAAAATAATACGAAAAAATACAATGAAAAACAGTATTTGAAAAAATGTTATTTTATGCACTGAAATTTAATTATACCAAAATAACATATACAGATGATTAAAATTTAATAATTATAATTAATTTGTATATATAATAATTATTTTAGTATTAAAATCAAATTTTAATCTAAATTTAAAATATTTATTAAATTTAAAAGCGAGTTTCATAAAATCTGTATTATTTTGTATTCACTGAATAATAAATATTTGAGGAAAATTAATCTACATTACACCGAAGATAAATTTGGAAAACTACACTAAAAAAATTAATTTCTTTTATTATGAAAAATATTATATAATATAAAATCATTAATTGTAAATAAATTTAAATAATTCATGTAAACCAATTATCATATGATAAAAATCAATTTATTCATTTCCCCATATAATTTTCTAATATTTTTATAATGAATGAAATTTTATGAAATATGACTAATAAATTTATGAAAATGTTTTATATAAATATTATTTGCACTTTCACATATTTCACCATTTTTTAAATTCCTTTTTATCATTATCATTTATTTATTTATAATGTGGGTATATCATTCCTTTATTGTATTTTCATATCCCCGTTTAGCTTCATCGTCTAAATTGATTCTCCATAAAAATATAACCTAGTGAATTACCATATTCCAAAATATATAATACCTATTAATAGAATCTGAATATTTTATTCCATATAAGAATGGTTATCTTCCAACTAATCTACCATAGGGATCAAAAAACAATATTAATCTATCATATTCTTCATTAAAATTTAGTCATGCACAATTTTAGGTACATGGGATAAACTCATATGTAAATTTTTTTAAAAAATATTGATTCAAAATTCTATTGGATTTCAAATGGTCCAATTAATAATAGAACAACATCCAATTTTACCAAAACAAATAACAATTTTCCATGAAGTAACATTAAGAAACACATAATCACCTAAATTAAAAGAATTATCATTACATTGATTATCTATAAATGTTTATTTTCATCTCTGAGAAATCCTCACATGTTTCAAAAAAATCACCTTTTTAATAGTTTTCTCTTCCAATCCTAGTTCAATCAAATTAATTTCTCCATATTTATGTTAAATATCTGGAGAATGAAAAACTATTGTTATAATAATTTTAAATGTTCATTATATATAATAGAATGAAAAATGATTGCATATGATAAGTATAAATAGAAATATATTTGTCCTGCAATCCTCGATGATCTATTGAACAAGACTAATCATGTATTCTATGGTTTTAATTTTACCATGGACAATGCTTCATATTAAGGAACAAATATTCAATAAAATTTAATTCATCTCCTAATATTAAAAAATTACCTTCATAATACTTTGAAAAGATCATTAAATTATAGTAAGATACAATGGATAAATGAAATCCATGTAACAGGAATGTATCTTTATGACACAATAATGAAATGTTATCCAATTTCAAAAATATCTCAAATCAGTTTTATATGTGCTGATTTAGTTAATCGATCAACAATAACCCAAATGACTTTAGTTCCGAAAATGTTATTTGGAAATATCACTATGAAATCATGGATATATTTTCACATTTCCATTTTATCACTTGTTTTATTTAAAGCACCAGATTCAACTATTTTCATCCTATTTAATCATACTACCATGTCATAAATTTTATGATAATATTCGAAATATCTTTTTATATCCCATCCCACCATTATAGTACTAATGGTCACTGTATATTATAGTACATCCATGTTAAATGGAAAAATGGGAACTGAGAGATTTAATTAAAAATACCCTATTCATATTATAGACACAAATCACACAATATAATTTTAAAAATCTAAAAACACAATCATTTTAAGTGGTAAATTATAGAAATATTCACTTATAAATAAACTATTCTTTTTTTTGTGACTCGTGGTCTACCTTTTGAGCTATCATAAATCTTAATTATAGATATGATATTACGTACACATGATAAAAAAAATAATACCATACATGAAAAATATATAGTAAAAAAATATTCAATGTAGTAATCATAGAGTTGTGTCATAAATATAACATATTAAATTAAAATTTACATTTCAGACTCAGATCATCATCTATATTGTTTTATTTTAAAATATGTTAATCAATTGTGAAGAAATAATCAATAATTAATTTTTTTTATGTTATGTATCTAATGATTAGACATTTCGAAGTGAATATAGACATCAAAATTTCATGATCGACATATATTTCAAATTTTGATCAAAATAATGATGTCCACAAAATATTTAATGAGAACACTAGAGTAACCAATTTATGTTCATGTTTAGGATAATTTTTATCCTGTTGGTTCTAAAACATTCATCCTGGATTTCAATTTCATAAATTTTAGTGGGTAGAGCTCAAACATCAGAAAGTTCAAATCTTATTTTCTATTCCAGTGTATATTCATCACTTTCATGTATCCAGATAAATTTAAATCCATTTTGAGTAAATTTATTTAGTTGAAATTATAATAATGAAAATATTTCAACAATACAACTGTTAATAGCCTTATAATCCAAGAAAACTATATATCTCAATAACATTTATATTTATTGGAAATTCATAGATAAATTGAGTTTTAGTGTGATCAACTATTATGTTGTTATATTTAATGATATGTGTAAGGAATTAAATATGTTGTAATAGAAAATCTTATTTCCTAAATTATCCATAATACTTATTTTATTTCATGGTTACTAGAAAAATAATTTTATATTTTTCATGATTATCCCCATATAATAAATAAATCAGGATATCATAAATAAATAGAAATATAATATTATCCAAATATTATTTGAACCCTCTAATAATATGATATGTAAATACAATAATAGAGTTGATCGAACAATTGGGATTAATAAAAAAATCATAATGGATGAATCTAATATGAAACAATATTTCAATAGTATAATTATCATTCACCATAAAAAATTAGTACCCACACCATATACCAAACATTGAAAAATTTTAATCTTTCTAGAGATGATAAATAAATCACTACTATGAATAAAAAATAGTTATCTATAAATGAACTCCTATAAAAAGAACCATAATAAATAAAAATCTTCATAAAACAATATTTATTTTTATGAAAAAAACATGAGGTCACCATGGTGAAATTCTAGGATGAAGGAAACCATTATCGGGAAACTCTTATTAATGATAATAAAATTCCAAAATATTGAATTGAGACATTAAACAATGGTGTTTTTATATTTTCATATAATTGTGGATAAATTCAATAGTAAATTCCAATTCTTGATTTACTATAACACCATGAATCTCCCAAGGAAAACCATTCTAGTATTATTTTAGAATTTGAAATTATTAATCTAGACGGTTTTTTTTTTCAATAATATTTAGAAAATATTATTCATTTCCATATTATAGTAAGTTATCAGTTTATTGATGTGCTATAAAATATATGGGTTCATTTTTTTTATAAAAAAAATACAATATCACAAAAAACATATTTACCTCGAAAATATATCATCGCATTGTAAACAGAGATAAAATCCCTTCATAGAATAATATTAAACTCCATACGGTGCAAGACAATCTGTTTTCAGGTAATGTTTTTCTATAGATAATGATAGGAATATTATTATTTATTTATTTTATCCATAATACAACCGCTATAATTTTTAATCTAATATTAGCATTCATTTATTGTGGTCATGTTACATATAGAAAATTTATTATAAATTTTAAAATTTGCAGTACCAAATAAAAATTATATTTATAAAAATCTATATCAATAAGAAATTTTCCTAATAAAAATTCATTTATTGGACAAAAATAAACTAAAGTATATTATTTAGAGTTCACCACACATTTCAAAATATTTTCTAGATCTAGTTATTATTTATACATGCATGTTCATGATAGTACATCTCACTATATTAAAACATTTTACTAAATTTGTATCAAAGTTGGTCATTCCACTAATAAGATCATATTCATTGAAATTATGAACCATATTCTCTATCTTACAACATCAGAATCACTTACCATTCATCATACGGTATTGTGACTATGATTTTTCCCACAAATCTCCCAAACCTAAAATATATTTTTTCAACCATAGGATATATTTTATCCATTATTTCCATTCACCTACCACCTATACCTATTATTCATTTGGATTTTTAAGTAGAGATTTTCATCAAAACTCGTCTTTTTACTTCTTGGTATAACACAAATTTTTATCATAAATGTTTTATTAATTGGTATCTAATAAACATTGATATCATGTTATCAAAACCGAGTAAACCCAATTAATTTTTCTATCAATATCCTAGATAAAATATGGTCAATATCACTCCAAATTGGTGGTGTTTTATTTATATTCTTTCAATAAATGTTCCCACATTACCAAAATTCTATGAAATGTGTTTCCAATCAATTTATTTCATATTTAAGAATATATTTATACAGGGATATTTTTTTAAATTCTTCTTAATCTATGAAATTAATTTCCACTATTTTCTTGATATTCTTGTCCACTGACCACTATTGTCCATCTTTTAACATTAAAACAATTTATAGATAGGAATTTATATTAATGATAAAAAATCCCATTAAATCATTTATCATTACTATAAATTTAATAATTCCTTTAACTACCACCTATTTAGAAGATACATAGATTACTATATGGATGATATATCAAAAAATGTTCGAATATTTACATATTCTCTTATAGTAGATCTCATTATTCTCTATCATATATAACACCGCAATTTACAGTCTCTATAAAATGATCCATCCCATTAAAAAATACTAAATTACATTTTCAAACATTTATGGTTATATATTCATATTGATATTATCGTTTAAGTTCATTTTATTTTAGTTGACATGTTTCATCTATTGAAAAAAATTTGTAATTTATATAGTCTAAATAAACCAACATTTTTATCATAATATTATATTACATTTTAATGTAAACATAATAAAAATTAGAATAAGGTTATTTTATTAAAAATTAACGAAGAAAATTATATAAATCATTCTCTTTTATGAAATTTTTATACCTACTCATATACATTATATATTACTATGAAACTAAACTAGATTTATATTCCAATAAATTCCAAAAGATCTATTTGTATTATAATTTTATAAACTATTTTCATAAATTTTATATAAAATTTCTATATTATAAAACTGAAATATCTATTTAGTAAAAAAATTTTCTAAAAAACCAAAATCATTAAAATGAAACATGGTTTATTTTCATGGAAGAACGTCAAAATGTTCATATAGACCTCATATGTGTCATGAATTTTCATATGACAAAAACACAATTTATTGGAAAAAATTCCTTAGTAATGGGTATGGAAATAAAGAAATAAATTTTTATTCTATGAATAATTATATAATTATTTGTTTTTCAAAATAAACATTGGGCTCAAATTGGAAATTTCTCACATAATAAATGAACATCAACTTCAGAAAATGTTCATAAATAATTTCACAACACATCATAATGGGAAAAAATCATAACGGTTTATTTCAAATAATAAGATACTCAAAATAAATTTCAAAGATATCTTTAGGATTAATATTTAAATCACTAATACAAATGGTATAAAAATCAATGTCACACATATAATAACTATTTCGGTTTAAATAAAACAAATATCATGGTTATAATTTCAATAATTTTCATAATAAATTTACATAGTCACTTATGATAAACCTAGTACGTTATCAAAATACATTTCAATAATAAATTTGAGAGATATAATGGTCACCTCCTAATATTAATTTATAAGGGACTAAACTAACAACATATAATTTCTGAATAATAGTAACAAAAATATAAATTATTGAATAAAAAAACATTCATTCCATCCCCAAAGAAAACAATTTTTGGATATTTGCACATCCTTTTCTTTTAACACCATTTCTTCAAATATAAAATAACGAAAAAAATAGAAAATGAGTATTTATTTGAATAATATAATAATTATCATAATAGAATCCAAGAATCATATCATGATTAGGGTTTTTGGAAAATTCATTATCATTTTATATTTTATTATATGAGACTCCTTTTTTCTTTTATGAAAAAAGTCAAAACATATTTCAAAAAGATCCATTTTGATAACGAAAATTTGAAATAAAAATAAATATATAAAATCATATTTTTTAATTCAATCATTAAAATATAAGTAAATTATTTCAATATATTTCAACATATAATCTCTAAAATGTTTTTTGTAGATAAAAATAAAAAAGAGATTTAAAAAATGAAGCTTGATTCAATATATTTCTATTCCATTAAATTTGTCTCTTACCATGCTATATTAAATTATTTAATTAATTAAATTCTCATTGGATGTTTTATGATAATCATTTCATAAGCCTAAAATGGGTCTCATATTTCCACGATGGTGAAATATGTTATTATTGTAACATATGTAGACAATAATTAATAATTAATTATCATTTTGATATAAAAAATATAATTTTAAAACATATCATGATGAATGGTTCTGAAAAATGAAATACATTAAAATGGTGGAGAAGGAAGGCTATAATGATGTGTGACCAGTGTTTCAATTATTCAATGATAATTATGGTAAAAGTTAAGCATAATTTAATATTGACATAATAATATCAATGTAATAAGTATTATTTTTTAATTATTTCTATATATATATTATCGAGGTGATGTAGTGATGAAAAACGATTCACATTGCTTTGTAATGGTGGCAGTCCACACATATCTACGAATGATGTAATGTTATTTATATGAATGTAATGGTAATAAATTAAATGACACATTAAATTTTTATAAATATTTAATTTTCATATAAATTATATATAAATATTAATTCCATCCATATAACCATCTATGGTATATGGTGATGGATAAAAATAACATTTTCTTGCATGGAGGTTATCCAATATACATGTGGACAATGAGTTAAGATGCCATTTAATAGATGTTGGATAATGATATAGGTTAATACATTATCAAAATAAAATAATTGTTTCTGTTGGATATTTTTTTATTATCGGGGATTAATAAAATTTTAAGGAGATGTAAAAAGAATTAAATCTAATGCATTAGGTTAAAATCTATACATATTATTTAGAATGTCTCTATAAGGACCTGACCAAAAAATTATTACATAATCTAGAATTAAATTAATAATTCACATTGAGGATCTTTTCAGGTTTAGAGTTATAATAAATTAGGCCATAACTATTACAAATCAACTTGAAAATTACATGATGACACAACAACTCAGTATCCATTTTAATAATAAAATAAAATATATTAAAAAGAATCATGTCTAGTTCCATGTTTTAGACATCATGACTTTTCCATGAACCCATTCTTGACCATGTTAATCTTTAAATCCGATGGAATGAATTTAAAAAACATTTGATGAGAATTAAAATCTCAGTAAGGGTTATAAAATAAGAAAAGTAAACATTAACCAGTCATTCAATACATTTCAATGAAACAACACATTTTAATCATAACATACCTTATGAAATCATATGATTTATAATTAGAAAATAGAAATATTAAACCATAAAGTTACATGTGGCATACAAAACATACATACATTATAGCAATCAAAGCTACATAGAGAGTTACGTTGTAATACTTATCATAGTATATTTCCTAAATCCCTTAGGAGAAATATTTACATTTACCTCCGTCACGTAACCAAATTCATTGGAGAGCTATCTTAGGCTCACCTATGACAGGTTTATCATTGAAAAACCTATATACGTAAACATTTCCCAAGAACAATAACATAGTCATAAAAAATAAAACAAGAATAAATGAATGATAAAATTTCCACAATATGATCACAACATATAATATCATGATGTTGACATAATCAATTCTTTATAAAAACATATTCATAAACCATTTAAAACATTTAATAATGATATTTTTGAATCAAAGAGTTCCATACCAAATTGAAAATTTTATATGAATTATCATTTGAAAACATTAATTCCAATATAAATATATCCTAAAAACCATTTTTAAAACATGGATAATAATTAAGAATATTTATAAGAATAAATCTTTAAAACATTTAAAATGATATTTCAGTTAAATATTTATTAACCAAATGAGAGATGATTGAATACAAATAATTAATGAATAACATTAATCAAAAAATTATAATATCATAAAAATAAATGGATTTATGATATAATATACCAAATGACTATATTATCATCATATAAAATTAAATTGCTTCATAACAACAATAAAGTCTCAATGGAATGTAATTTAAGCTGAAATCCCTTATAAAAAGTGTATCCTTATATTAAAGATAATTCAATTACATAATAATGTGAGACAAAAATAAATACAGTCAATATTATTGGTTATTTAATGTAAATAAATCAGATAACATTCACACAAGTTCATTTTTGAACGAAACAAATTACATGTATGTTTTACCCAGTTTATTGAAATTGAATTAAGATTACCCTTATCAAGTTCATATCAATGACATGAGAATTTATTAATGGAGTGATTATGTATATCAAAAGTATATCCTCACAAAGGTAGTGTAAATTACAACATAAATAAATAAAAATTTATTCCACACATAATCATAGAATGACATGACTAAGAATTAGATGATTAACCCACAGAATTGAAATTTGTATAAAAAGTTACCTTACCGATTTGGTAACATAAGAAGCATACACCACGTGAAGGAAGGGTCATACAATGAAGATGTATATTCCAATAAATTATATAATATTGAACATTCAATACAATAATGTTTAGTATATACACCAAACAAAAGAAATAGTTTCAAATATATCGTTAATCTCACGGGAATAAAAAGTGACCTGAAAACCCCTTACCATGTTGTAATCAATCGAGTCGTAAGACCAAAAGTTAATGAACACCAAATTAATCAAAAGGTTACATGAATATAAATATAATCATGATAATATATATCAAATTGATGTACATAATACACCATATAAAATTAATAAGTGGTAAAAATGGAAATCTCACAGAAATAAAAGGGAGATTATAGTCCCCTTACCGTGTGTCTGACTTGACTCGATCATTATTTAATCTCCGGAATAATAAACTACAGTATATTTATTGGTTATTAAGAACCTTTTTTCATTTTTATTATTCCTTTTATATCAATTATTAACTTACTTTATCAATTAGTTAATTATTCGAGTTCATATCGGACATTTTGTTGTTGTTCGTAACATCAGTTAAAAATGAACTTGTTAGAATTATAAATTGTGCATGTTGTCAAAATTACATTATCTTCAGAATGATAGTAATGATTTATAAATCATATATATCATATATATGTAGTATATATATTTTTTTATAATTCTACATAACATTTGGAGATAAGAAATGAAATGCACCAATCATGGAGACGATAAGCCATACGTACGCATGAACACTAGATTCATTTATATTTCAAATTTAATGGAATGAAAAAGAAATGAAATATAGTTATATTATAATTAAAATATAATATCATATATTATTAAATTATCTCCTTCCTTTATATTTTCCATGTATGGAATGGGTGAGTCATATCACATTGAGGGGCGGTTGTCTGCACATCCTCAATTGAAATTATAGTGTTTACCGATTATGCATACTATAAAGGTATTATATAAATGGAAAATAAATAAAGAAAGAAACTATATAAATATAATATATATCATATATAAATACATTTCCATCATAATGCCAACCGTGAGATATAGTAGAAGATAATTGAACAATCATCGTATCATGAGGCAGTAGTTCGCTATCCACAGAAACAGAATGTTCTTTACCCATTAGAATGAGATGTTTGTAAGTTTAGTTCAAATAATTCTCATAAAAACATACTATTATATTGAGGATACAGGTTTTGTTATAAAATAATTGAATAAATAGTGTTTATGGGTTTGGAGAAGTAAAATAAAACAAAATATCTTTAGAGAAGATGTTACCTTTACATAATGTATCTCTCTTTAGATTGAACCAAAAAGTTTATTTGAATTGCCTTATGCCTAGGGGAAGGATTATAGGAGGAGGATAGGGTTTTAGGTTTCTTAATTGGAAAATTTTTGGATGAGACAAAGAGATTATTAATTTTGATGGATGGGTTAAAAGTGAGGGATTTCTATAAGGGGGAGGAGGGGCTCTTTAGGAATGATTAAAAATATTCTTTTATTATATAATTATTTTAGTTTTAGAAGGTCCAAAACATATTAATGTTGAATACAAGATGAATTTTTTTCGAAATAAAATCATCCAATATATATCGGACAGGTTTTTTATATTTTTTTAATATTTATAATATTATTTATTTAAAACATTCATTAATAAGGTAAATACTGCATCATTATTGTGGCATAAATATATTTATTTCTTATGGTCTAAAAATTATAAAAAAATATCATGATGTACAATATCATTTAATATTTCAATGTAATATTTATTTTCAAATATATAGCTTATATAACCCCGTTTAAGAAGTTATTACTAAAAGATATATGTTTAAGTAATTCTTGTCTTTACTTTAAAATAATTAATAAAAAGTGTCATTATCACTCCCATGTGGCTCCATGGGGTCCCAAAATTGACCCAAGGATTTATATGGTCATACATGTATCCACAAGTATTAGGCCACATTTTAGGGTAATTTAACATTATTATAATATTACTTTTTAACATTATTTATAAGATATACCCATTAACCATGTTAAATAAAATATTTAATGAGGTAAATATTTAAAAATGTCTAAACATAAAAGTTACCTATTTACACAATTTATAACTCCTGATTACAAATACGGAATCCATTTTTACAAATACAAGACCAAGAAGATGAATAAATATATTTAAAATTAAATTTCGTTGCCAAAACAAAATGCGTGATTTTTTGAAAAAATAACAATCAAATGATTGACATTTATTTAAGTCCAATTTCAAATTAAAATTACAACCAATGACGAAAAGTGTATTAAATATTAAATAAATAATATAAATACACTTTAAAAATAAAAAAAATATTATAACATTATAAATAAATTAAAATAAAATGGTGTATTGAATTAAAATACAATAGTTTTCACTATTCATAAACAATGAACTTTAACAGAAAAATACAAAAAATTTATCCAAAGTAAATTTTGATGTCCCGATTCTATATAAAGATATTATTTTTTCAAATAGAACATATAAAAGTGATAACAAGTATATTTAATGAGGGTTATCCATCAAAAGGCGGTAAATTGACCAATTAATGAATAGTTGAGTATTTATTCTTATAATAAGATTATTTATTATTTTAAGCATTTAAAATTTATTGGATATATGTAAAAACATCTAGAAAAACATGTATATTCATAATTTTTTTAGTTTTCTCCATTCTTGCCAATTCAATCCCATGTCATTAACTAAAATTTAAAATAATATTATATTAATATTTTTCTATAAAACCCAACGTTTTGTGGAACGTAAGATTTCAAAGAAACATTCTGTTTCATATCAGGTATGACATTGAACAAAGAATTCTATTTTAAGTAAAATTAATATTTAATCCACAAATTTTAATAAATATAAAAATGTAATATTCTTTATTTACCTAGGATGTTACCCCCTTTCCCCTTTTATGAATTGTGTCCACACAATTTTAAAATTGATCTTGGAAACTTCATTGAAAGTGCCACATCAGAAAAAGAGTAAATTAAAATATCACTTAAAAAAAAGAATAATAAATACAATGGTCACACGAGATGGCCTATACTAGGTTCCATGTCAGAAAACATGGATATTGAAGAGAAATAAACTATTGAGGATTTATGGAGAGTGGTAGAAAACATGATTAGAAGAAATTTAAAAACCAAAAAATCGATGACCTGTGATGGGTTAAAATGTCTATGATTCCCCAACATGAAAAGTTAATGGACAATGTTTTTGTTTTATGTTAAATTTTATAATGTTGAGGAATTTTTTAAATATCATGAAGAAGAACAAAATGAAACATACTTACATCTCATTTAGAGTTTCATATTTTACTATATTTCTACCACAAAATCATCTTTTATCCCATTGATGAAAATTCAAGATGACTTGTTCACATTGAAATTTCTATAATAAACTTCTATAGAATAAAATAATCCACAAAATATGAACTCTATTTTTCACATTTCTTTAGACATATGAAAATAAAAATGATTAGTAAAAGATAAAATAATCATTAAAAATGATAATATTTTACCAAATAAATACTAGTCTTAATCTCTAAAATTTGTCAAACAATACTCAATGTTCAACAACGACCATCCAATAAATCATTGTACATAATATTCTTCAAAGTAAGCCAAACTAATATTGAAACCCAAATCATAGAAGTATATAATCAAATAATATTCTAAAATAAATCTTAACATTTCTCTCCAAATAACATCAGTTACTCTTAAAGTCTCATAATAAAAAGTAATTAACCAAATCATAAATTTTCTATAATAGGTTATTCATTTCCAAAAATAAACAAAATCAGAATATGTCTACAATAAAAACATAGATTCTCCAAAAATAAAATTTCATCCATTACCCATCAAATTAGATCCCACACTATTCTATTTCCCTTTAGCATATAATGTTTCCAATATAGGAAACATCTTTTAAAATAAAATTTATCACTTAATCACCAAATCATTTTTCTTTATTAAAGATATCCATTTAGAAAACATAATTTCCGAAAATCAACTTATTATTGATCCATAATTTTTTTAACATAAATGAATAATTCATACTAATCAGGGACTTCATGTAGGAAAGTGGTATGTGATATGCCCTTGTCACCCTTCAGTTGTGGGATTGATTTGTGCGACCTTTCCAAACATGACAGGTTGTCACCAATCATACATGTTGTCCTTTTTATATAACTCAAAAATAACCCTAATATATTTTAACTTCAAAGGTTATCTTATACCTTAAATTTTCATCCCAATATATTAAGACCTCAACAACATAAATATTGTCATTTTTTAACCTTCATATGATAAAATAAATCTATTCCCAAAAGAAATACCTACATACCTTGATCGTGGCGTCCATATGGTTTCATCATCATATTGTTGACATAGGTATAAGGTACATGCATTTCAAAAATGATTTAGTGATACATTAAAATAAATTGCTTCCTTTATCAAAATACATCTTGTACAACATGGGTCAAATTGGTGTTCACATTAAAACAGTTTTGGAAACTAATCAAGTCTGAAAAATAATTTCTAAACATAAGGTAAAACATGATTTTTATAAAATACTTAGACCTAATTTGAGTTGAAAAATTCAATCAATGGTCCTTTTAAAATACCAGAAGTATATGCAGAGAGAATATAATGTAAAAGAAAATATAAACAAGTCTCTCAAGTGTCTCATTCTTCAACACATTTTTGAAATCATAATATGCATCAAAATCTTTTGATATGGTAAAATAATTGAAAATGTCTTTATTTTAATTACCTTTCATGAAAATATGAATGAATTGAAAGAATAAGATTTGATTAAATACAACCCATGATCAACGATGATATCTAGGCATAATAGAGGTGTTTTATATCTCAAACAACAGCTTGGAAGTGTGTTTTAGGCTAGAAAAAGTTGCACAATCATCAGAAGATGACATTGCAATAATTATTTCAATTTGTAATATGGAAAAGATAGGAATGTCGTTCGACATCCTCCTCCTTCCATTTGTAAATGACATTCATTGGTTTGAAAATTTTATTATACAAGGATTTAACTAAAATAATAGACATAGGTACTAACAATCTGTTTAATGAAAACTATTAATCCCAAAAGTTTTATAAATTTCTTATGAAAAAAATATAAGGAACCATCCTTAAAACATCCCCTAATGTTGAATTAAATGAATAATTCACTTTTAAGATCATTTTAGGTTTATATTATTAGATAATTAGGCCATAAAAATTACATATAAAAATTAAAATGACATGTAAACACTACTAATAAGTATCAATTTTTTTATATAAAAAAACTATTAAAAAGATACATGTCTAGGTCTATGTTTTAGATAGCATGACTTTTCCTTGATCCCATCTTGGAAGCTATTAGTATTTCTATCCTATTGTAGACATTGAAAAAACATGGGATGAGAATAAAAAGATCAATAAGTGTAATAAAATAACGAATGAAAAACATTTTCCCATAAATAAATATAATTATATGAAACCATACTTTTCAATCATAACATTCCTTATAAAATAATAACATTTATGAATAACACACATAAACTATAAATCATATAGGTAACATGTGTCATACAAAACATACTTATATTGTAGGTATCATGGCTACATAGGGAGTAACCTTAGAATTCCCATCGTAGTATGTTCCATAAATCTCTTAGTATAAACATTAACGTTTACCTCTTTCATGTTACCCAATGCATTGGAGAGATATCTCGGGCTCACCACCGTAAATTTATCATAGAACCGCCCATATATGTAAACAATTCCCAATATCCATAACATAGTCCCAACACATAAAACAAGCATAAAGTAATGATAACATTTCCATACTGCTATCGTAATTTATTATTTTAAGATATTGACACAATAATTTCATTGTCAATCCATTTTCTAAAACCATTTTGAACATTTAACAATGATATTTTTGAATCAAAGTCACCCATTCCAAATTAATAATTTTAAATGAAATTTCATTTTAAAACATTAATTTCTATATAAATAAATCATAAAAACTATTTTGAAAACCTGGACATTAATGAAAATTATTTAGAATAATAAATCTTTTAAACATTTAAAATGATATTTCATTAATCGAGTTCCAAACAAAATGAGAGACACTTGAATAAAAATAATTGAGGAATAACATTAATCAAAACATTATAATATCATGAAAATAAATCGATTCATGATATAATATGCCAACAGACACTATTAAAACCATATAAATGTGAATTGGTGAATAAAAACAATGAAGTATCAGTGGAATGTAAATTGAAATGAAAACCCTTATAAAAATTGTATCCTTAGATTAAGGATAAGTCCATTACATAATAATGTTTCAAAAATATACATACAGTCAATATTTTTGGATATTACTTGTAAATCAATCAGTTATCATCCAGACATGTTATTTTTAAAACAAAACCAATGACTTGAATGTTTAATTCAATGACTGGAAATTTAGTTAGGATTATCCTTATCAAGTTCATATCAATGAATATTCATTTAAAATGATTCAAGGGGATGGGATACAGACAGGTGGAAGGTCTTTCACCCCAAAAAATGAAGATATCTAGGGTTTCAGACTACCCATGGCAGTTTCGCATTATCTAGGCCTCAATCCTCTAACTGCTTCCTGTGGACCTGCATCGATGGCTCCTTCAACCATACTATCTTACGTTCATGCCTTGCGTGGCTCAACTGCTGCTTTTTGACTTAATGTAATCAATGAACATGACAGACACGACCTGTGCATCAGAACTGAATATGAGTATGGTCACCAGATCTAAAAGTATATCTTGACTTATAGTCCCGAAACTTGTCCTGAAATATCCCTCCGGATGCTTGGATGCAGTAGTGACGAACCGTCCTTCGAATCCGACAAGGCAGGATACTCGAAATATCTATGAATCGGGAGGCTCCTACACAGATGAAACGAAAAAATATTCATCTGCAGGGTTGACATTGGGTTCTGGATCTCTAGTTTGGATAAAGGATTCATGTCATGGTAAAATTCTTCATAAAGTTTCATCAGACCACATTGATTCCAACCCTACATCTTTTGTTGAGATAATGATAACTGGGAACAATTCCCTAATTGCATGTATTTACATGTCCTATGGTGAACAACCATTTAAGGTAGATGACATGTTTCATTGGATATTCTTTTTATGGGGTTTCCCTAACTGGAAATGCATCTCTATGGGATGAGGTTTTATTCATTGTTGGTTTCCATAAAATGATTTGAAGCTTTGAGCAAGGGGAATTGACTACTTATTTTTGAAAACCAGATGGATTCATCCACACAAATGGTCTTTGGAATTTAGTTTCTCATGAACTCGGATTTCCTTATTTCAGGTCTGGGTTCTTCAGCAAAGACTCAATTGGGTACAATGCCACGCAAAATTTTTTCTTTACAATGTATCATGAATTGGGACTCTTATCCTTATCGGTAAGGATACTGGGAATGTTATGTTTGTACACTTTTCCATAATACTGGTGGAAATTGATCTCAGCTCCACCCTAATTCAGAAAGTAACTCTTTAAACTCCTTCTGATAACATCATAATTGATTTTGAATATGAAATTAAACCTTGTTTCTGCAATGAATGTATGGAAGTTAGGAAATCCTTAGAGCTATGGCAGAAAACAAATTATTATTAAGGATATGTGATAAGAGGTGACCCTAGCAATCTATGTCGAAGGTCTAAGAAGATAGAGGTGAAACTGCAAAAAACCTACTGTTCATGGGGGAGATACCCCCATAGAGTTGGTACTAAATGTGTTAGGTGTTTTAATTTCCTACTCTCCATAACCTAATAAAAATGTGTAATTGGATGCTAATGCCTCTAATTCTGGAAACAAGAAGGAAACATGGGCAACCATAATCTCTAAAGAGGAGAATTTCAAAGTTAATAATACTATTTTCAATGACAAAAATGATTACTTAGTGCAAACTCTTCCCCAAACCATAGGTAAAAAAAGGGTAGGTAAATTTTAGAAGTTAATTCCCCACTCACTATAAAATTCACCTTACTCCTTCAATATCTATGATGGATAATGAGGGTTTCCAACTAGTTTCTTACAAAAATAAAAAGGCTATTATTGATCCCCGTGTGGTGGTTGAGCAAACAATGGTAGGTAATCCCACCCCTTCACTTGACCAAAAACTAGATTGTGTCATTAAGATGCAGGATACATCAATAGATTCTTCACATCAATCTCACGATCAGGCTGGTTCAGCAAAGTTGGAGGGGATGATTAAGTCAAAGGACACCTCCCCTGTAATAATGTAAATGTTGTATATGGATAGTTCTAACTCAGATAGTACTGATATTGAGACCCTTCTTGAAAAATTTAGATCTCTCCTTACAAACAGGAGGAGACCTAGAGGTCAGGGATGTGGATGCAGAAGAGCTGAATGGGATGCAAATCAAGAGGAAGAAAGGAAACTATGTGAACGATTAATGAAAAAGATAGGTAGATAGCCCTTATGCTTTGGGCAGTTTGCTTTGTTTTCCTACACCAATATTGGTTACATGTTTTATTTGTTTTTCCACAAAATAGGCAAAAGCCTCCACCATTTTCTGAACAATGTTCATATCTATGACATATGAATTTATTAATAGAGTTTTTATGTGTATCAATGGTATATTCACATAATGGTGAGTGGAAATTACCAAAAAAATAATTAAACAGTTATTCCAAATATAGTAATAGCATGAAATGATTTTGAATTATAAGATTAATCCACTAAATGGAAATTGGGTTAAAAAGATTCCTTAATGATTTGGTAACTTAAAAAACATACACCACGTGAAGTAATGATCATATAATGAAGATGTAAATACCCATATATTAATGTATATTACACTAATAATACAATCATGGGTAGTATATACACCACACAAAAGGAAATTATTTTAAATATATCATGAATCTCATGGGAATAAAAAGTGAGATGAAAACCCCTTACCACATAGTAATCAATACATTAGTAAGAAAAAAAGTTAATAACCACCAAATTAATCATAAAATACCAGGAATATAAATATAATGATGATTATATATATCAAATTTCAGTAGACAAAACTCCACATGAAGTAAATAAGTGGTGAACAATTGAAATCTCACGGAATTAAAAGTGTGATAATAAACCCCTTGCCTAATGTTCGACTTGACTCGATCGATCTTTATTATAAAAAATAATAGAATAAAGATAATTTCTACTTGATTAATAATTTTTTTCATGTTTATTATTCCTTTTATAACTATTATTATCTTTCTATAACAATTAGTCATTTATTTGAGTTCATATCAGACATTTTGTCGATGTTCGGAACTTGAGTTAAATATGAACTTGTTATACTTATAAATTGTACATGGGGTGGAAATTACATTATCTACAAAATGATATTCATTATTTATAT
Organism: Viscum album; assembly: GCA_963277665.1. Taxonomy (NCBI): domain Eukaryota; kingdom Viridiplantae; phylum Streptophyta; class Magnoliopsida; order Santalales; family Viscaceae; genus Viscum; species Viscum album. The sequence goes on along the minus strand of OY728158.1, from coordinate 1,156,165,925 downwards.
ATCATTTATATAATATATATCCAATATATATATGTATTTATAAAAGTACATAACATATAAAGATAATAAATAAAATTCACCGTTCATGGAGACTGTAAGACGTACATATGCGTGAACGTTACATTCATTTCTATGTCATATTTAATGGAGTGAAAATGTAATGATAAATAATTATATGATAATTCTAGTATAATATCTTATATAATTTAATTATCTCCAACCTTTTTACGTTCCACATATGGAATGAACGTGTCATATCACTTTGAGGGGGCGGTAGTCCGCACATCCTCAAATTAAATTATCACATTTACCCTTATGGAAACCATAATAGTATATCGTAAATGGAAAATAAAGAAACATAGAAAAAATATAAATATAATATATATCACATATAAATACAATTCCATCATAATGGACACCATGAGAGGCTGTAGGAGATAATTGAACAATTATCGTTTCATGAGGCAGTAGTCCATCCTCCATAGACATAATATGTTATTTACCCATTAGATGGAGGTGTGTGTAAGTGTAGTAAAAATAAATTTTATAAAATCAACATACTATATATAGTATACTAGTTTTTTTATAAAATAAAATAATTAAAATATTTTAGGGGGATGGATATGTAAAATAAATCGAAATAAATAAAGAGAAGATGTTACCCTTAAATTGAGTATCTCTGTTTGGTTTGAACCAAAAGATTTAATTTAAATGCCTTCTGCCTAAGGGAAGGCTTCTATATGGAGGATAAAGATGTTTGGAGCATACTTGGGCAGAGGATGGATGAGACAATGGTCTTGAGATGTGTGAAAAATGGGTTAAAAGTGAGGGAATTTTATAAGGTGGAGGAGGGGCTCTTTAGAAATGTTTAAAAATATTATATTATTATATAATTATTATAGGTTTGTACAGCTACAAATCTTATTAAATAGTACAATAAAATGACTCATGTTAGAAATAATGTCATCCAATATTAATTGGATATGTTATGAATATTTTTTAACATATATAATCTTATTTATTTAAATCATTCATTAATGAGGTAAACACTGCATCATTATTGTGTCGTAAATATTTTTATTCATTTGATGTATACAAATTATTAAAAAAATAATGATGTAGGAAATATTCGTAGATTTCAAATTAATAATTATATTCTAAGAGATAACTTTAATAACCCCATGTACGAATTGATTTACTAAAATACATATGTTTAAGTCCTTTTTATCTTTACTTTAAATTAATTAATATAATGTGTCGTTATCACATCCATGTGGCTCAATGGGGTCCCCAAAAGACCCAAGGATGACTATGGTCTGAAATTTATCAACCAATAGGATTAAGACACATGTTAGCATAATTTTACATTATTATAATAATATTTTTTACCCATATTTAAAAATTTACCCATTAACCATGGTAAATAAAATATTTACTATGGTAAATATTTAAAATGAGTAAAAATAAATGTTTCCTATTTAAACAATTAATACCTCCTGATTCAAAATATGGAATCTATATTTCCAAATTCAATACACAAAATTTCTATAATTTAATTTAAAACTATTTCCATTTGTCAATGAAAAAAAGCGTGTTTTTAAAAACTATAACTATAAAAAGATTGACACTTATTTATGTCCAATTTCAAAGTGATATTTCATCCAACAACCAAAATTTTATTAAATACATAAAACTAAAAACAATTAAATGTTTTAAAAATTTAAAAAGATAATCTATTCTTATAAATAAATTTCATGGTGGTTTTGAAATAATATAAATTATTTCTCATGATTCATATACAAATGAACTTTATCAGAAAAATAAAAACAATTTATCAAAACCAAATATTGATGTCCCAATTCTAAATAAGAAAATTATTTGGTCAATAGAACATATAAAATTGACCAAAAAAGATATAATGTTGGTTCTCCATCGAAATGCGGTAAATAGACCTTTTTAATGAAAATTATTGTATTTATGCTTAAAATCAAATTAATTCTTATTTTAAGCATCTAAAATTTAATGGATTAATGTAAAAAAAATTAAATGACATGTATATTCATATATTAATTAGTTTTTTCCATTATCACAAATACAATGACTAATCAATAACTAACATTAAAAATAATATCATATTATTATTTTTTAGTATGACCCAACATTGTGTGCAATATAAGATTTCAATGAAACACATTGCTGCATATCAGATACACCATAGAACATAGAATCCCATTTAAATTCAAAATAATATATCATTCTTAAATTTTAATAAATATTAAAATGTTATATTCTTTATTTACCTGAGATGTTACAGTCTCATTTCCATAGTACCTCAATCCCTCTAAAGATTGAATTATATCTAATACAAGTACTATAGAATTGTAAAATAAATATAATATTTAGAGAAATAATGGGTGTGTTTTGAGGAAATTTTTAGGTTCTTATGTACAATTTTATTGGAGGTGTGTCTTGGAGTGAGTTTGAGTGAGTTTTTAAGAAAAACTAATGGATATAGGGCTATGCACTGTCTGACAAACTGTGCGTATAAATCTTGGTAAACATGAAAACCTAGATAGAGAGGTTTGAATGGTTTTAACATGGTTTACCCTACTCATGTTACCCTACCTAGGTAGTTGTGTTAAACTAGATATATTGGTCCGCACGGTTAGTTAATAGTTTACCCTAACTGTGCGCCCCTTCCTTAGAAATGGTGTGCTATTGTTATAATTATCTAAAATTTAGTTTTTAAATAAACCAAACCCCAGAAACTTCTATGTTTAGACCTAGTCTTGGGATTGGAAATTTCAATGTGATCCTAGAGCCTTCTAGATGGATTCCTTGGTGATTTAAATATCTTATTTTTAAGATATAAATACTGAATTAAAGATATGCTCTCTTCCCAGTAAGTATATTTTATCATGTTGCTTCATTCATTCTCTCTTTTATATTTACATGATATATTCATAAATGTTATAATTAGTTCTATATACCTAAACATTTGAGTCAATATTTAGATCTAGGATTGTGTATATAGATCTAGATATTCTTTATCTTGATGCTTCTGTTCATAATATTTGGTTTTGAGGATATAGATCCGGATCCTGATCGATGTCATTGTGCCACTCGGATTTCGGGGATTTATTTTGGGCTAAAATCCCTCAAAACACCAAGGTAGGTGGTCTAAAGTTTACTCATATAGTCATGTATTTGATATGTTTATGTGAGAATATTAATTTTCTAGCTTCCCTTAATTATTTATTTCATAAATTGGAGAAATAAGGAAGGTTAATTTTACTTTTTGATGATTTGGAGATATATATTATTAATTGATGAACTAATCATGAAAAAAGGGGATTCCCAATTAGATATTTGATTTTACAATTTTGTTTATTGGTTTTGATATTATAATTGATATATTTAATTCTTTGTTTGAAGATAATTAATTTTTGGAAATTACTTACAAGATGATGTTTAGATATTTAATATAACTACTGGTGAATTAATTATGTTCCATGATATTGATGAAAAACAATTAATTTGAATAATTAATTATGATAAGATTATATTTGATACGGATAATTAATTTTGAAGAATTAATTATGGACTAAGATTTGTGTTGTTTGGTTATTTAATAGATGAATTAATTAATGAATTGTGTGTTTATTTAATTTTTGGGTTAACTAATGGGCTTTGATATGTTTAAAATATCATTATATTATAAAAGTAATGATGTGGTTAATTCATTTGAAATAATTAAATAATTAAATTATTGATAATTTGGGTGTTAGACATGGTGTTAAAGATCTATTTAGATGATGTGACATGGAAATGGAGTTCCTCCCTATTAATTTTTCAGGAATTTGATGATTGATGTTATACATAGAGATCACAACTGAATAAGATTTTGGGTTCCAGACATAGCGTTCAAAACTGAATGTGATTTGGTTTGCTTGACCAGGATTTCCACACCAAATGAATAACAATAATGAATAATCTGTTAAATATGAGACATGAATTAAAACATGGTTTAATGTGATTATTCAAAAAAGATGAAAATGTGATTACTGTTAATTATGAAATTTATTTTTTTGTTCAAAGAATTGAATAAACTATATTTTCGACTAGAATTGATTAATATAACATTAGTGGTGGCCTATTAGTTAGTACTAACACCTAATTCAGGCCATCATATTGATATCTGAGTTGATATAATAAATTCATTACAGGAAAAGGGAATGGCCCTAGGATAGGTTGTTGTTTGGGATTAGAAAATTGGTGAGGGAAAAAGTCCTGATTGGAGGAATTTTTTGGAGTCTTTGTGAATTTAAATTTAGTTACATTTTATACACTTGACACCTGAACTTTCCTAGAATGTTTCTCATTTCTCTTGAGTAGTGTATTTTATATTTTGACTATCATGTGACATAGTATTATTATAGTTATTTATATTCTCCCAAACATGTTTATTGTTTTTTGATTCTATTAATGTATTTTTAGAAAAAATAGGTTATGTTAGCCCAATTAATTTATTAATGGTCCAACACTACTAGTCCACACCCACTAGCTTATGGGGAGGTGCGCTTGAGGGAATGTGACAAACCGGTTTGGGGCATCGTTTAGTAGAACCCGAGATGGGATTTTTCAATGTGTTATTATATGGAGGTTTTCATTTATTTATTCTTATTATTTCATAATATTTTGGGAATGATAGGAATGATACAAAGATTATTTTGGGATTGGTAATGAGCTCGTGTATGGGAGTGGCAAACCCATGTTTGGGGTAAATATCTGGTACTCATGGAGGGATTATTGTGATTCCTGTGTGTTGATACAGTTTGATATTTTTTCACCATGGGTGAATCAATTGTGGTGTGATGTGATATTTTTTTGAAAAATGTTGAATTTTGAGTCATGGAATAAAGAGGCATAAGATTTTATCTTTCCTGAGTCATTCAAGGAACTCTGGTTTTTTGTGACATGTATCATTCTCTACAGTCATAGGAATGTGGTTTATGCGTATGTTTTTTAACATGAACTGTTTGTCATTGTTTAGATATTAAAATAACGATTAAAATTGATGAAATTGGTGTCAAATGAGAATCTTGAAAAATTATAATGATTTGATAAATTAATTAATGATTTAACTAAATTGAAATTTTGTAAAGTATTTAATTATGGTAAATAATTAATGAGAATTTTCATACCCTTGTTAACAACTAAATTTGAGTATATTGGTTAAGGGTAGTGATAAGGAAATAGTTTTGAACATATTGAGTGAAAAGTGTAAAAATACTGATGAAACTTGTTTTGTTTAGTTCTCCTCTTACATAATGTTATATTGTTGAATTATGAGACCTAAGACATGTGTTTGGATTTATTGAGTTATACCTCCATGACACATGTTATGAGGGAGAGCAAGGGGTATGTCTCGAAATGAACATCAAGACAGAGAACATGAGGCACCATTAGTGAAATAAGAAAGAGGAATGCGAGAATTTCTGTGATATCCTTACTCGATACATGAAATTCAAAGAGAGAGACCTCGGGTGGGTTCTAAAAATCATGTTTGAGTTGACAAGGGATTTTTTCTAAAACACCCTATAACTTTTAATGGTGATGGGGGAAATGAGGGGGATGTGTTCTGGATTGAATCCATAGAGATGATACATGACAATTTGGACACTCAGGTTGAGAGGAGGGTCAATTTGGATACATATATTCGATGAGATTCATAGAAGGGATGGTAGGACATTCATGTACTATCTGGAATGGCTGATGAAATGTTAGGGAATGAATTTTTAGTGAATATTGTAGAGAACATACATCCAGATATATTGAGACAAGAGAAGGACTTAGATTATATATATTTGATCCAAGGAAGCATGTCCATAATGTATTATTTCAAACATTTCAAATATTTATAGGGTCTTTCTCCATCCGTGGAAGCAGATCAGGATTCGTCATCCAAAAATATTTAGGATGGATATAAGTGTGATATTATGTCCCACATGAGTATCTTTAAGCTGAAAATATATTAGAATTTGTGAATAAGGATCTCATTTTAGATGATAAATTTAAGGTGTGTTCTAGTACTGGACATGTATCTATCACTAGATGATCAATGAGTGTGCCTTACATGAGTAGGAAGAACCATTATAGGAACCATTGTCATGATTTTTGAAAGAGTGGTGTAATATCAGGAGGAAAAATTCAACATGTACTTACTCATGATATTTTCCACCAATGAGGTAGGCTGGGAAACAATCTCACACATTTTACTCGACTGCCAGTGGAGTGCCGGTTTTGAGGCATGGTAGAGAACCTACAGATATTCTATAGGAAGTAGCAACATGCTGGTACTGAGAGACCTGCAACTCAGAGTAATTGTGCTGGAATGGGGACTTTTATACCATATGGATTTGGTAGTTGGATTTATACTAGCTGAGTTAGTAGAGGAAGTGAATGTGGTGCATCAGGGTATGGGTGCACATATTAGCAGTGTGGTGCTACTCAGGGGAGGCAGACGACTCCATGGGGAAGAGGGAAAAAAATCTATATGAAGTGAAGCCCACACATATAGAGAGAGAAGTTGTTTCATTGTCAATGAGAAGTACTCTTCATGTACATAATTCTGTGGATCGACTAGTTAGTCACATACCAATACAACTTTGATTGTAACCCCATGATTATGACCTTTGTGTCTCATAAAAGTGACTAATATGTTCATCATGTATAATGAGATATCCATGGAAGTTAAGATGGGATGATTACATAGAAACTGTAGGATCTCACAACCCATTCTTCGTATCATTTGCAGGATGATGGGGGTGGTAGGCAAGAAATCCTTCCACCAATTGTGGAATAGTTCCAATATTTCATTCCCAATGACTTCGTAGGGTATCCAACTAAGAGTGATGTTGAATTAACTATTGATATCATGTCAGGGGTGGAGACTGTATCTACTCAACATTATAGAATTAAACCAATTGGGCTTCAAAAGCTCCTGATGCAGTTGGATGATCTAGTGGATAAAGGGATTATCTATCATGTTCTGTCTCCTAGGGTATCACCTGTCTTGTTTGAAAAGAACAATGATGGGGTCCTATTCATGTCTTTTGATTATCGGATGTTGAAGAAATTACTATGAAGAACTGATATCCTCTTCCATGTATCAATGATTTATTTGACCAGATTAATGGGGATTGTGTGTTTTCAAAGATCGATCAGAGATCATGGTTTTATCAGGAAAGTGTGAAAACTTCTGATATATGATGTAATCATTTTAGAAGTAGGTATGGAATATATGAGTTTTTCATGATGTTTATTGGTTTGACAAACACTATAATAGTGTTTATGGCCTTGATGAGTAGGATCGTTCTTCTATGCCTCGATTAATTTGTTGTGGTGTTTGTGGATTAAATATTGGATTACTCTAAGACTCATGATGATCTTTCCAATCATCTTAAAATCATCTTGGGTACACTGAGATAACATCAGCTATAGGCCAAGCTATCTAAGTGTCAGTTTTGGATTAACAAGGTACACTATTTAGGTCACATCATATTAAACGAATGGGTGGCAGCGGACCATGAAAATTTATAGGATGTTTTTTGGGAGAATCCAAATACTATTTATTATATTTGAATCTTGTTGGGATTAGATGGAAATCACAAGAGGTTCATCAAAGAAATTACCCAATGGACCACACCACTTTATGGATCAATAATAATGTGTTAATGTTTTAGTGTACAGAAGCATATGAATATAATTTATAGTAGTTAAAGAAGTGTTTGATATCTTCACCAATTTTGATCATACCTGAGAAATGTGAGGAGTACAAGTTTTATTATGAAACTTTTGGGATCAGACATAGATCTGTGTCAATGAAAGGGGATCAAGTCATTTCTTATAGGTCTTAGAAGATGAGGAAACATGAATGTAATTGAATAAAACATGAATAAATGTGTGTAGTAGTGGTTTATGATATTATGTTTAGGATACAATATCATTTGGAAGAAAATTCTACAGAATTTACAGACCAAAATATCTTAATATATATCTTCTCACTACCCGAATTGAACCTTATGAAAGGAATATGTGTAGAGTATATGAATTCCTATTATTTTGAAAAATCAAATACACCTGGAATGTGGAATTTTGTGGCTCATGAATTGAGTTAGAAAACATAAACTCGGTTGGTACATGAATCTAGTGCAGAGTGAAAGATGATGACAATGATGGATGAAATATATTTAGTGGTTCAAGAGAGTCAGGAAAAGATGACTCTGGTTTCATTTTTAGTGGAGTATACACACTTGATACAGATCAAGGACATACAATATGAGGACCACAAGTGTTTATCATTAATGGAAATCCTTGAAGGACGATAGGCTCCTTCAGACTGGTTGATCGTTGGGGATGAGGTTGTCTACGGGAAAAATCAGGATTTTGTGACTGTGAGTTTGTGAAAAAAACTCAGATGAGAATTTCATGCCCCAAAATGGGATGTACATCCTGGGATGAAAAAAATGTACCCCTACCAGCGATGACGGTTTTGGTGGCTATTCATGAAAAAGAATATACCAGGGTTCGTAAAAACATATTTCACTTGTTAGTTGGTGAATGTAGAGCATCAATGACCTGAAGGCCAATTATATCCATTAACTATTCCAGAATTGATGTGGGATGAGGTAACTGTGGATTTTTTGGTGGTTATTCCAAAGGCCCATTGGAGGAATGTTTATATTTGGGTCATTTTGGACAAACTAAAGAACGTATAAAATTTATTACCTTTTAGGGAAACCATTATAGTTGAATGGATGGGAGAACTATACATATGGGAAATATATATTTTTCATGGGGATCCATTGACTATAGTTTAAATGTGTGATTCAAAAATTACATCACGCTTTAGGAAGGGCATTCTAAAGGTATTTGGCACACAGGGTTTGTTAAGTATGGCCTTCTACCTAAAGACTGATGGGATGTCAGAGTGTATCGTACATGTGTTAGATGATATGATGCGAGAATGTATACTTGACATTGGTGGTTCCTGGGAGAAGAACTTGGATTCTGTTTAATCACTTAAAACAATAGTTATCTACAAACAAAAAATATGATACCATATGAGGCAATTTATGTTAGACCGTATAGATAACTGCAATGCTGGATATAGGCAGGATAGTTAGAGATATTAGTGCCGTGTCTCATGTAGGAGACATTATATATGGTTCAATTGATTAAAAAATTAATGTACATGGTTAAATGTTGGAAGATGTTTCATACTAATAGACGAAGATGAACCCATGATTTTAGAAATGGTGATCGTGTTTTCCTTATGGATTTCTAAGTTCGGTCCCCATAGGATATATAGGGATGGAATGTTGGATCCCAGGGTTGTATAACCATTTGAGGTGGTGGAGTGAATCTGGATGGTGGTGTATCGATTGTCCCTTCCACATAAATTCAATGATATGCACGATCTTATCCATTTGTCACAACTATGGTGATAGCACCCCACCCCATCACATGGGATCCATGTGAATGAGGTTGACCTCGAGACATATGTATAATTTGAGAATCATCTGATACATGTTTTGGGTCATAGTAAGAATGTGTTATAAGTAAATATTGTTCCAATAGTTTGATTATTATGTCAACATGGATGTATTCTTGAAGAGACATGTTAATATTAATCATACACATGGAAAAAATGTCTAATTATTTTTGGCACAGAATCTTATTGATGTTCGAGAGTGCAACTCATGGGCGAGATTTACTAAGGTGGGGAGAAGATTTCACTCATCTGGTCATGTTAGGTAATTACATTTGAGTTTATTTAGTACCTTTTCATTTATTTGTGAATTGGGGTTCATTTGGGTGAGTTTTTAATATATTTATCGGACAATGTTTTTTGTACCGTTTGTGCACATTTTGGAAAACTATGCCCCTTAATGTATGTATTCATTTGAACATGGATAGAGAGAACCACATGGTTTGTACACAATTTACCCTAATCATGTGCCCCTAACTAGTTAACATTAAAAACATATATAGATAATTCATAAGGATAGGCACATATTTTACCCTAACCACGCACCAATCCCCTGAAAACCATGTACTTGTGTTTTGATTATCTAAAAATTATTTATTAAATCACATGAACCCTCAAAATCTCTCTATTTTGTCCTATAATTGGGCTTGAAAAATAAAATACTACTGGGGGATTCAATGGAAATTTCAACAAATTTCATTGAGATCTAAATCATGTATTGAAGATCTTCCCTCTTCTCTGTATGTGCATATCATACTGTTTCTTCTCTCGTTAATTCCACTATCATTCTTTGATATTTTCATTGATAATCTACCTTTTTATATATATCATAACCCATGAGATAATATCTAGATTGGGGATTTGGGATCTAAATATATATTGGGATGATATTGATGTGTTTTATCATAATTTTGGGATTAGAGATTTTGATCTATATCTTGATCAACGTCGTTGTGCTGCTATGATTTTGGGGATATCTGTTCAGCTAACATACACCAACAAACTATTGTAAGTGGTCCTAATAGAACTACCATAGTCATGGATTTGATAGGTATATGTCCCATTATTTATTACTTAGCTTCTCATGATAATTGATTTCCAGAATTTTCGTAATTAATAATATTAATTTGACTTGTTGATTATTTGGAGATATAGATTATTAATTGGGGATTTATTGTTGGAATAAAGGGGGATACCCAATTAGATATTTTATTTTTATATTTTTATTATAGGTAGAGATATTGTATTTTGGATATTTTATTGGTTTAGTTAAGAAAGTAAATTAGAGAAAATTAATTATTAGATGATGCTTTGTTATGTAACATAATTAATGGTGAATAAATTCTATTCAATGATTTTTATTAAAGATAATTAATTGCAAGAATTAATTATCGTAAGTATTGATTTTCTTTGAATAATTAATTGTGAATAATTAATTATGGAATAATATTTGTGTTGATTAATTAATTAATTGAATAATTAATTAATGGGTATTGTTATTCATTAATTTTTTGGTTCAATAATGTGAGTTGATATGTTTAACAAATAATTGGATTAGTAAAGTAATTTTGTGGTTAATTCTTGTGATAAAATTCTGAATGATTCAAATGAATGCGAATGTGGGGGCAAGACATGGCCATCTAGACAAACTAAGAAGTTTGGATATGGACATGGTGTTCCTACCTAATAGTCATCCAAGCATGTGATGTGGGGGGTGTTTGTCATGATGATCTACAATGAATGAGGTTTGGGTTTCTTTACAAGGAGTTAAACACCGAATAAGATTTTGGGGTGCATGGAATGGCGTTCAACACCAAATGAATAACAATAATGAATTTTTATTTAAATGTGGCGCATGAATTGAAACCATGTATAATGTGATGACTAAAGATTAAATGAATATGTGATAATAGTTTAATTATTCCTTTTATATATTGCTTTAAAGAGTTTCATACACAATCTTTTGATTGGAGTTGTTTTAGACACCATTGGTGGTGACCAACTATGTTTGTACACAAAACCAATTAAGGAGGATTGATCGGTACCCGAGTAGACATTGTTGTTGCAGGACGAGATAATAGAAAGGCCCTAGGACATGTTTCTGTTTGGGAATGGAGCATGGGTGAGGGAACTAGGCATGGATTGGGACTCGCTTTAGAGTGGTTTTGTCTTTACTTATAGTTTCATTGTATAAAATAGACACTTGCATTATCATAGAAAGTTTTCACTTTCAGTTTATTATTTGATTTCCTATTTTGACTATTTTGTGATAAGGTTTTGTTCTAATTATTTTTATTCTAACAAATGTGTTTATTGTTGTTTTATTCCGTTAATGTATTATTTTGATTAAAGATTGTATAGTCTCCATATGACTAACTTACCATACCCTCACTTCAAGTCAGTACCCTCTTCCATAAAGGGAGGAAAACTTCCGGGCATGTGACCAACCAGCATGTGGTACAATTTAGTGGCACCCTAATCAGGATGTTTAAATAATTATGGGACATATTATTTGAAGGTGATTTGGGAGGTATATTCTATACCAAAATGTTTGGAAGGTGAGTAAATGAGAAATAATTGTTCCCTTTTAGAATACTGTGGATGGATCTCTTTGAAAATTTTAAAGCAATAAACTATTATATATAAATTTAATGTCTAAATGTCTAAAAATTTATAATATTTGAATATATGGTGATAATGAGACCCAATAGTCTATAAAATAACAAATGGAAATTTTTGGATCAAATTTTTACCCTTATGTTTCTTTTTTATGCTTCATTAACCATTTTTACAATTACTATAATATAAATGATTTTTACACTTTAAGGGATAATATTGTTTCTATAAAATGTTAAAAGAAAAATAATTGGTCCCTGGATGATGTAACAAACCACATCCCATTATATCTGTCTTAATATTGTTATTAAATTCTATATTAGTTAATAAAATTTTATTTTAAAAAACCATAAATGTCTATTTTTGAAATATTTATTCACTTAGACATTCATAATATAATGAAAATAATGGAATTTTTATATAATGAATTAAAACCACTTTATATGTACTTTTAATCTATATGTTTTCTCACTCAATGTTTCATTAAAATCAAATTATTTTTAACAATTTTTATGTCATTTATTTTATTGTTCTATTTATTTAATAACTACTCCATAATTGTTGCTTAATTTTTCAAGGATAATATTTTTCACTAAAAATAAAAAGTAAACATCCATTATAAAATGAATTAATTTAAAATTAAAATTACTCTTTATTATATAAAATATCCTTTGTCTATCTATATCTTAAAAATATTTCAGTTATTAACAGTAAGAGTGTGATGTGTTTAACATTAAATTCACTTATATGTTTTTTAATGTAAAAATATATTCCAAACATAAAAAAATCAATATATTGTAATTCTGTATAATTATTTATGGTGTATATCATATAAAAAATTAACTCAATTCTTAGGGTAATTTTTTTGATGTTATCATTATGTTTTCCATAATGACCCAATATATCCATTAATGTAGTAAATAAAATTACTTAAGTTACAATTCATAATGTCAAAAATAATAATGTATTATTTAGAACATTTGTAATCCTTTATTTCAAATAGGTAATACATTTTACAAAAATCGCGACTTATATGTGGATGAATATATTATAATTTTAAATTAGTATAATATAATATATATTTTTGAAAAATTGGTTTTCAAGAATAAAAATTTATTAACAATAAAAATAGTTAATAACATAGATTAAAATATAATTAATTACTTTATAAATACCCTTATTATAATAATTTATCCTCTTATAAAAAATTTAAAAAAATTTCCATTATTTAGTTAAATTAATTTACAATTTTTAAAATTGATATGTTTCTGAATCAACTGAAAACAAGTTCATTTCAAAAATACCTTACAATTTGATAATAAGATAATTTTGATGTTATGAATTAAAAAAATATTTTTAAAGAAAATTATTGTATATAAAACCATTAAATTCATGATCACCCATTTTGGATAAGAATAATGTATTTCTCTTTCAAAATGAAATGTTTATAACAATTTTATAATGAATGTAAATATATAAAATCAAAATAATAAATATATACAGAGTGAGATATCAATAGTACCCATGATATTAAATTTTATATATTGATAATGGATATATTAGAATATGTTTTTTGATATTTTAATGTTTCATTAACTTTATAATATTAATGGAGGTTTGGATACATTTGGTTATAATGCTATAGGGAAAAACACTGGTTTTGGGTTAGTTTGAGATCCTAATTATAGTATGATCAATAATTTTCCATACATAAAACTGTTGATGAAAAATGCGATGTGTATTTATCATCTCTAAAATGATTGATTTTTAGTTGAATATGTTAATTTTGAATGTTACACTTTTATAAAAAATATTTATATTCATATGATCTAAAAAAGAAATAGTTTATCCCGTTGAATGTAGTTACCAATGTAACTAAATGTGAACATTTTTAATGTCATATTTTTTGAGTCACATAAATTACATATAAGACTTTATTACAAAAATAATGTTTTCATATATTAATTAACTATATATAAATTTTCATTTTTCTTTCATAGACTAAAAGTTTCTGAGAATCATTATTGTGAATCATGAAAAATAGAAATGAAACAAAATTTATCATTCAAATAAATTAAATATTTTCTATATATAATCCTATATACCGTATCCACATAGATTTTTATAACATTTAGAGTGGTATTATTCGTTAGGATAATAATTACTATGAGTTACATGATATTTTTGAGATTTACCCGGGATTGCATTTTAAAATTTAGAGCTTGTTATTTTTATATTTTTATTAATTTTTATGTTAGTTTTAAATGTAAAATAAGATATACTATTTTAATGGTGATGTGATCCTATAGAGGAATTTATGTATCTTTTATTTAATTCATAATTAACAAATATGGGGTTTAAAAATAAAATTTTCCCTTTTAACACATAAATAACTAAATTATAAAATTAATTAATAGAACTATCCATGAAATCTATATTTCTATGTAAATATCATAAATTTTACTTACATGTTTTTTATATAAGTTTCTAATAAACAATGTCAAATTATATATTAATTTTTAGTAATACATTTTCTTAAGAAGACACATTATGGGTAATCCAATAATATAAAACCTATATTTTGGATAATCGATGTTTTTGGAGGAAAACCATATATATTTAACACATTGGAAAACAATAGTTTTATTGATACTACCACTTATAAAGAAATATTTATTCAGAATAATACTACTTAAAATTCTTATTTTGTGTTTAATAAAATATCATGGATATTATATGAATCATTTCATGTGTTGTTTGTTATCAATAATAAATTATTAAACAATAGAACACAAATAGATGATTTTATTTATTTTATAAATAATTTCATGCTATATTATTCAAGTGTTTTATATGAAATTAAATTTGATCTTGGTCATGATTAATTGAGTTCATAAGGGAAACCAACTAAAGAACCTAAAAATGTATTCCCATATAATCCTTAGACCTTAACAATCTTTCCAATAGAGATTGTTAAATTATATTTATATGAGGGAGTTATAATATAAATATGGGTAGAAATATTATTTTTAGATCCCTAATTTATAATCCTTGTATAAACTGATTTTTTTAGAAGTATCCATGAGTGATGAGATTTAGTTATTGGGTATGAAAGAGGATCTAAATCAGATTAAATTAAATAGTGTATGAGAATTATTTTATTGGCCTTTAAACAATATAGTATGTGAAAATAAATGGGTACTTATAAATAAGAAAGAAGTTCAACAATAAACTAGTGAAAATAATTCTAGGCTAACAACTAAACCTTAAAATCTTGAGGAATTTAAAGATTATGATGAGTCTGTTTCTCCCTCTACTAGTCATGAATATATTTATATATTTTCATCATTTACATTTATTATTAATATTATATTATATTAGATAATGGTATATATTAATTTACAAAGGGATATTAAATGGATAATGAATTTTTTAAACAACCCAAAGGTTTTAAAAAATATCATTTTCCTATTCATTGTAGAAAATATCTACATCTCATTGTGGTCTTAATAAATAACCATGGGGTTGGAATGAGATAAAAAATTATCTTTCATAGTGATTTTTCTAAAGGGCATTCAATTCCACAACTGTTGAAGAAAATATTTTAATTTTATATCTTAAAATTAAAAATATCTTCCCATGATATTAGTTTTTGTTCCACTAATCAAAATAAAAAAACAATTCACAACTCTTAAATAAATATTTTTCAATGAATATGTTCATAAAATTGAATTTCATTCATGGATTTAAAATAATTCAAAATTAATTTAAAAATGGTTTCAATCAAAATTTACATTTTATTATTTAATTTAAAATGTTATGACTTAAAAAACTATGCAATTACCAATTACAATTTTGTAAAAATAAATAACATTATTGGGATGAATCTACTAAATTATTGGATAAAATTATTTATAGATATATTATTGGATGTCTATTATATATAGATCATATTACACAAGATGTTGTGATTTTTATATTTGTTTACATGAATCCATGAAAATAAAAAAAATCTAATTTGATATATATCAACTGAGTTTTTTTATATGTAAAAGGAACTATTTATTTACCCATAATCCCTCCAAAAAACATCTGTTTTTGATTTAATTTCATATTCAGATGCTGATTTTAGAGGATGCAGAGTAGATAAAAATATTTCTATGGAAAACTATCTTTGTTTAGAAAAATAAATTGTTTCATGGTTTAATTTAAAGAAATATCCATTTTAATTGTGAACCAATGAGGAAAAATATATATTATATGGTAGTTATTCTTTAAAAGTGTCTTATATGGAACATACACCTTAATATTTTAGTAATTATTTTTACCAAGTTCATTTTTCATTTTATAATACATGTTCTATAAATATTAATAAAAACCAACTATGTAACTCTTGAGAAAAGCATACTGAAATTTGCAATTATTTTATCAAAGATAATGTAAAAAATGTTTATATTAGTTTTGCAATGTTTTTAATAATTGGTATAATATAGATAATAATATTAAAAAACCTATTCACACTTCTCCATTTTATTTATTTAATGGTTAGTCTGTTACATTTAATTTATATGTTAATTAACTATATATTTTTAATATTTTCATAATTTATATTTTTTTATTTAATTTTAATTTACAATATTTATTTTTTGTCTTATTAATATTTATAAATCATTATGTTTTAGTAAGTGTCTTGTTTTACTTATTTAAATTGTTCCTATATTTTCATTTTCTATGTCATCCTTTTATATATTGAATCACATATCATTAAACTGAAAATCTTAGAATGAGTACCCTAACTATCCATTATTATCCAAAAAAATATTATATATATCTTATAACATTGAGCCATCGTTTCTGAAAAAATACAATTTTTATTGGTGATTTCATCATACCCAAAATATTTCAATCCCATTCCTACAAATGCTATTCATAATAGGGAAAGAGCCCACAACAAATGAATATAGTCCTATTACTAGAAAAAGGTAGATATTTGAATGTTCAGATCAATGAGTGTTGTATTGATTGGTGGTACTATTTAAATGGATGTTTGATACCATTTCACTATTAAATCATGTATTAATATATCATGTTTTGGAGATTACATTTTCTTGAGAAAATTTAGAATATATTTCTGATGGTGATTCAAATAGTTCTTAAAAAATTCGTTTAAAATTTTTTGATAGATAAGATATTGTTTATTTAATAGTTATTAAAAATTAATTATCAATTTCGCCAATAGTTATAGATTTGTTTTCATAGTGGTCTCATCTTAGGAATTGTCATATTACATTGTGTTGGATATATTATTTCATCCAGATGACTGATGACATAACGCATTTTCTATTTTTAACAAATGATATTAGAAAAAT
Source organism: Viscum album (assembly GCA_963277665.1). Taxonomy (NCBI): domain Eukaryota; kingdom Viridiplantae; phylum Streptophyta; class Magnoliopsida; order Santalales; family Viscaceae; genus Viscum; species Viscum album. The sequence goes on along the minus strand of OY728158.1, from coordinate 1,156,148,387 downwards.
AATGGTGAAGTACTATGAAGATGATTAAAACGTTATTATATAATTCATTCATACTAGTGTTATATTTAGGAATTTTGAATTGAATATAATTCTCTTTTAATATATTTATAATGTTTTCGTATTGTAGGGTGATATAAAGAATAATTTATATTTTCACAAATTGAGATACATGATTTTTTATATTAATGGTTATTTAATGTTGTCCTTTATTCAATATGGAAGGATGGTGTCTCATGTAACCTAAAAGAGATGATTAATTTCAGATACTATGACATGTATACAATTCCTCTATAAAATAATGTTATTACAGAAACATTATTTATTTTTGGTATTATATTCATTATTTTAAAAGTAAATATCATTAGAGTAGGAGAAGATGTAGAGTATCCATCTGATGTTGGTTCTATATTGGAAAATTAGAGGCCTTAGTCTTCTGGGTAACTAAATTTTCTATTGAAACTGTTAGTGAATTTTGAGTAGAATATGGTGATCTGATTTCATTTTAATACATCTATAGTGGCTATAAATAAAGTTTGAGATGGATATTTAGAAGAGTATACTATTGATTAATAATATATTCAAATAATTATTTGATGGAAGTAGGTTTTGGGAGAAGATATACCTGATAAAGTTGAGGGAGTTATTCAGTTCTTACCAGTTTGTATGAAACTATATGTTATTCATGACACTGAATCTACATGACATTTTAAAACAACCCCAATGAATAAAAAAATTACATTTTTTGTAGGAAAATGTCTAATAATGAATCAATATGAATGGTTAATAGGTCTTTTGAGATCATGGATGAAGAAGTTATTGAGAGAACAAAAGTTACTAGGAAGCTATTTCTATCATTAGGTGATAGTTTAGATGAGAATCCTCTTTATATATTTGTAATATGGAGAATTATATAAGGAAAGAGAAGGTACCCATATATTATAAAATAGAATAATGATTTAATTAATATTAACTAATTTTTATGGAAAAAATATTCTTTAAATTTTATTTACTAAACATTTATATTCTTTAGGTTTAAACCAAACATGAATTTTCTAATAAATATTTTATGGTCATAAAAAGTAAATTAGTATCTAAGGTAATTTATGAGCCTCTTTAGACTTAATGTTTTTTGTTTATAGTATATTTTAATTTCTAAAAGGAGTTTTTTGAACGTTAATGGAGATATAGAAATGATTTTATGAAGCTAAATTGTGATCTAATTTATAAATCAATTTTTTATATGATGATATTTTTGGTGTCTCTGTTTAATCATTGGAAGGGTTCCAATACATTTAATATAAGATCATCTACCTATTGAGGAGGTATATTTGGAGATGATTTTCTAAAGATAGATATATTATATAGCTATATCAATACAATAGATTCCAAAGTTCAAAATAGAAATATGTGACAACGTTCCACTAAATGGAATTGTATTTTACCCAGATTTTTAAATTGATAAATTTTCTTTGGATAACCTAGTTCAAGAGATATTTTCAATTACACAGTTTGGGAATCTACACCATATTTTTATATTCTGGGGATACTGAACCATTTACTAGTATTTCCTCTATAATAGTAACTTGAACAACAATATTGAGATGATGTTAATATTACAATATTAAACTATTTTTTCAAAATGATGTAATTTTAGCGCTGGAATTTTAATTTCACATTATATTAATATGTACAATTATATAAATAATATAAATTTAAAATTTCAGATAACATGGCATGAATAAAATTCACAAAAAATTATGGGAAAATTTCAGAGTGTTTTATTCAATTTAATGATTTCAATTTATTTAACTAAAAGTTGTATAAATCAATAAAAATACATATCCATGAAAATAATGTCTATGTGTTTTTGAATTAATTATTATTCATATTGTTTGATTTTTTTAAAAAGTAAAAATTCATATATTTATTGAAAATTAAAATTCAATAGGTTTTTTTGATTTAATGGAATTGCTTATCATTAAAATGGTTTGATGTTGAGTCTTATAAATGGCTGTCAAAAATAAAATTCAATGATTTTGATGCTTAGAATAAACAATAATTATTTTAATGATAACATTATATTGAATATAGTAAAAAATAAACTTTTCATTAAGTTATTATTATTATTATTTAGAATTATAGATGAGATAATTTTAGTTGTCTTTATATTTAGATGAAATATACTTTTTAGCTATTCTAGTCATTTAAAATAAAACTATATTTATTATTTATAATTTCTAGTGAAAATTAATGTTGGTTCACATCCTCACATATAGATCACCATGTTTTAGTTGAATGATAGGTTTTGGAACATCACTTCAATTATGGAATCTCATATTTGGGTACATAAAAGTTGAAATACATGTAATGTAAGTAACATAATATTAATGCTATACCGCACATTATAAACCAAATGTTATATTGATAATAATATTGTGGAACTAAATGATTAGATTTACTTGTAAATAGGGAACATTAATTTTTAAATATACCTCATATAGAATAAAATCAATATTTTTTCTCGACTTATGAGGGATTTCAAATTTTAATTCTTCCTAGATATACAATATGAATATTCTTGAGTAAATATAATTGTATAAAAATCAAAAGAATGATCCATAAGATATAATGTAATGGAATGTTTTTCTATTTTTTAGAGAGCTTATTAATTTTCATATCTTTTAAAATTAAAATATAAAAAATGATATGAGTTTTGAAATTTTATTTTTGTAACGCCAATTTTGGAACTACTTTTTCAAAATTAATTTGTAATCCTTGTTTATTATTTTTCTATAGATACATATATTCCATATAATGTGATATTTTATGAATCCAACTATTTAAAAAATAATTAATTACATTCATGATATTTTATGATAAATTATAGTAGTTGATGCTGTGTATTTAAAAAAATATTTTGTTTTTAATTTTATTCATGGAATATAATTAGATGTTTCAATTATAATCAATTAAATATCTACTATAGTTTTTTATATTATAAATAAATACCATCATAGATATATATGATTCATTAGGATATTATTGTATGTTTTTCCTAAAAATACAAATGTTGTATTAGTTGTCAATGATTTATATGAATGTTCCCTACCTCAAAATTCGACTTTCATATTGATGTCAATAATTTAGAGATATAAAATTATTACATTTGTTATATTTTCATATTTTAGTTATAATATTTGTAATTTTATAATATTTTAGTGAATTTAAAATTGTTTATTATTTTATATTATTTTTTTAAAACAGTCAAGTGTTGAGTATTTTGAGGATGATGGAGAGTCTTACTTAAATTCCATGTAAATTATACTGTAAACAACAAATTTTTCTATATATTAACTATATATATCCCTTGGAAAATGAACTAAAATCAAAAATAAATAATCCCATGAAGGGTGTTTTGGTAGAGTACACCGGGTGATATTTTTCCTCAGACTAATAAAAACGTTTTTACATTTTCTTCATTAGTATGAATCATATATCTGATGAAAATAATATAGATTGTCCTTAAATATTCGATTTTTTTTATTAAAAGATGATCTTTCTTATTACAGTATAAATTTACCCCACTTCTTTATTCATCAATCATTTTGGGATTATTTTAGATATGAAATTCCAATGTAATCATGAAATATAAAAAAAAAATTATGTTACGAAGTAAAATGTTGGAAAAAAAGCCATACATTAATTTCTGAAACCTAATAAAGTGTTTGAATGAAATATATCATAAAATAATATCATAATAACCTATTAAATGAATTTTATCTTATGTATAATAATTTATAAAAAATATTTATAATTTTTTCAATTTTTATGTTTGTTAGTTAATATTGAATTTCAATATTAGGTGTGAGTTAATTTGATAATTTTAAACTGGTTTCATAAAATTATTGTTAATATTTATTCTTCTCCCAAATGTAATAATTAATAAATAAATTATGGTAAAGAATATTTTCAATTTATTTATATATAATGAAATTATAAATTTAAATTAGTGTTTTAGTAATTTTAAATGAAAAACGATAAGTTTCAGCATAATTTAGGCCCCTTTAGTGAAAAAATATGATATTTTAATAAAATGTTTAATTCGTAATATAATCTTAAATGAACCATTAAAAATCATTATTTTCATATTATCATATAAATATATTATTATTTATATTCTCATATATATCCTTGATAGATATTTATATCATTCTTCATATAGGTGGTTAGACCACCAAAAACATAAACATTCTCTAGTTAGATAGGTGAGTATGTTTAACAAATTATTTTTTATAAAATATAATTAATAAATACATACGGTTATATTATTTATATGTTTTTATGGGTATTAACGAAATTTTATCTGGTGTATATTAATATATATAAAAGTGGTAAAAGTTGAAGAATTCAAAATTGTGGAGGTGACAGTCAAACAAACACTTGTTTAATAAATTAATTTTCTAGTAAATGAGTGTAAATTTAGGTGGATTATAATTGGTCTATACCTATTCAAAATAATATTATAAATTTGAAATTTTCTATATAGTTTCATCTATATAAATAAATTAGAGTGGTAGTGGTGATAAATTGTTGTTGTTTCATCTTAGAGGAAGTAAACCACAAAAAATATGATTGAGGTTAATTAGTTTTTCTCAATGAATGGGAATTAATAATGAATAATGGTTCCATTAAAATAAAAACACACTATTGTACTAATGAGATATATGTTTTTATATTACAATTTTCTGGGTTTATTTAGGAGATAATATTTAATAAGAAATGATATGGGAATAATAATATCTATGTTGATACCCTAAAATTTCTATTAATGAATTCCATTGATTGGGAGGTCCTAGCCCAAATCGACATGACTAGGGGATTTATGAAATTTAAGGAAATTATTAGAATGTAAAAAATTTTATATTAAAGTGATATTTTGATGGGATGTGAGAATTGAAATTGTTGAAGTGATCCAAATTTATTAGTTATGAAAAAGGATTTTTTATGAAAAATATTTACTTTTCAATGAGTCATTCCACTATTCATGGTTCAATTACACAAAAATTTAGAAATTAGGTTTTTTGGGATTTTGTTAGGATTCTAAATCCTCATCCATCTATTTTTAAACATCTTTTCAATCATTTACTCAAATATCATTTTAATAACACTTTTTTTGTTTTTTTGGGGGATATACGTCTTACCAAAGTAGATTATGATTTATGAAACATACAAAATATCCCCTCAAAACAAATTTTTCTATGATAATACTTATTTTTATCACTATATATTTAATTCATATTTTTCATATGAGAAAAATAACTTTTATATTAAAAAAATAAATACTAATAAAAACTATTCTGTGAGAAATATTGTTTTAAATATTAGATGTTGTAATATTATTTTGTATCTATTGTTAATTTAATGATTGATAATTTATTTAAATATAGTGTGAATATTAAATTGATTTCATTTTTTATATTGGATTATAATATTTAATTAGATAAATATTAATAAATATTAATCAAAATATTCCAAGAAAATAATATTTTTAACACTATAACAACCGTTAACATTAATAATAATAATAATAATAATATATCTAAAAATGAAAATGACAATATTACATTATATCATCATGTTGATCGAATTTTTTTTCTATATGAATTTCTATAAATGATGAAAAATAATTTTAATAGCACATAATGTATCATTTTAAATTAAAATATTACTTTTGATTAGAAAATGATATATATGAGTTTTATAAAAATTACATAGTAATTGTACATGATTTATTTTACTTATAAATATATATTTAATATATAATATTTTTAATTATATTATTATTTTAAATATTATTATAATTTTCCTAATGTTACTATTTTAAAAATATTCATATCTTTTCACTCGTCACATAAAAATTAATGCTTTCAAAAACAGTGTCCAAAATTCACACTATTATAATATTGAAAATAAAATTGAAAAAATTAAAATTATTTTTCTTATTTAAATTTTATTATAAAATTTTAATATTTATTTTTTATATTTCACATATAAATAAAAACAATTTTTTATAAAAATAAATAAATTACTCATTAATCGGTAATATGGGGATTGTGTAAAATACATATTATAAAAAAAATATTACATAAAAATTAAAATAATATATAATCATAATTGCATGTTTAATATCCCATTAATATATCCATGCATTATATGTGTAAATTTATTCTCCAAATTAAGTATTGTGTGTTGATTCTTTTACTAATTATGTCATGGAAAATTCCATGATTATTAATTTCTATTGATTACAATTATGCTCATAAAATAAATGATCATTTATGGATTGGGTGTCTTAAATAAAACCCATGTGAATCTAGATCTATCCCAGTCACAGATAAATTAACTTTTTTTGGGAGGATTCTAGATTCTATTTCCATTCATTTCACTTTTAAACATGTATTTCATAATATTATTACTTACAATTAAATAATATATTTTTATAGTAATAACGTAAGAGAAAATTGTCATTTTAAACGTAAAAGTATTTTGATTTTGTTGGTTATATAATATTTAACATGAAAAAACTTAATATTTACCTAAAAAATTGTGTTATGATTTTTTTTGTAACACCCCAAGATTTCATATTTTGTTATCTTTTTAAGAAATTCAATAACTTGTGCTACACACAACAACGAGTTCGAACACACAATGACTTATCGAACTAGCTGTTCCAAAAGGGGTTAAAAATACTATTAACTGCATTTTTTATATATATTATATATAATTTTATCATTCAAATATTTGTTTCTTAGACATAAAATAAGGACAAATTTATTTTTCAAGTTAAAAGAAGTATTTTTCAAAAATACTATTTTACTGCCCATTTAATAGATATTTTTTAAAATAAAATATTTGACAGTTTTATATATTCAATTTAATGAAATAAAATTCTTCATTGGAATCGGGACATAATAATTTTGTTTGGATAAATTTATGGTACTTTTCTAATAACTTTCATATTTTGATTAATAGTGAAAATACTAAATTTTAATTAAAAACAACTTTTTTGATAATAATTTTATATATTCATATATTTTGAATTTGAATGGTTTTTAAGTATAATTATATTATATTTCTTATAAATGAATACAATTTAGTTAATTATAATTAATTTGACAATTAAATTTGACATAAACACATGTTAATCTTTTGTTAGTTTTTACTTTTTTAAAAACCTGCTTTTTTGGTTTTGACAACGAGAATCAAATATAAATTAATTAATGAAACTTATATGTTTTTAATTTGGTAGAATATAATTAATTTTTGAATTCTTAATATCAAAATTATCTTATGGTGAATTTTGTGTATTTTTCTAAAAACATTCATTTTTTATGAATATTGAAAAACAAATGGTTGTTGTTTAAAACGACCTTTTTATTTAAATAATTATTTGTTTTATTTAAATTTATTTTAAGTAAAAATAGATATATAATAACTATATATGTTCTATTTAATTCATTGTATTCATATTATAATAAAAATAGGTGTAAATTTTATTATTGATCTTTTTACCGTCTTTTACCCACATTCTAGGAATATTTTCAAATTTGAATTAAACTTAATTTTACCACTTCTGTGAGTTTAATTTCAAAAATCATAGAGGTATGTATGACATAATTAAGTAAAATTTTGTTCAATAAGTTGAAAATAATTTTTGTTATATAATTACTTTTGACTTTTATTTACCATAGTTATAAGTAAATAGGGTAATTAAAGATAAAAAATAATATCTAATTTAACATAACACATGACCGAATTATATTACATAAGTGTCATTTGTCTAAAAAAACCTTAAGAATAAAATATTACCCCCTTTGGTCCACTTGTATTATATTAGGACATTAATTATTATTTAATTTATAGATTTGTTAAACGTATTAAATTCAATGTTTAATAACTAATCAATTTTTAATATTGGGTTATACATAAGATAATTTCGACTATAAATTTTCATTTCTATGTTAAATAATTTTCATACATAATGTTAATTTATTTAAACTTTTTATGAATTATATAATTAAATTTTTTTATGACACCATAATGATGCAATAATTACCTTTTTAAGTAATGATTAAAATAATTGAAATTATAAGTAACCAAATAAATGTAAATTGAGACTTATGATGAATTAAACTAACATTATAGAATAATATGACATGTTAGTTTTTGTTAGATAAATTATTTTCGAAGTGATATGGTTGTTATGATTTTCACAAAAACAAAATACCAAATAGTGTCAAAATTTAAATTAAATAGATTTTAAATAAAATATAATATTATTGGTTAATATTATATTCCTAAAAAATCTAAGGATTGGACAAAGGGATTAAATAATATTATATATGTAATTAATTAACCACTTGAGGTTCTCTTGGATGTTTAGAGTATATTTATTAAACATATAGTGTAAGAATACAAGAAGATATTTAAAAATTTAATCTATTTAAATAAGAGTTAAATCTAAATGATAAGTTTCAAATGGTTACCTAAAATTGTCTAAAAACAATTCATTGAGAGGGAATCTATCCATAACCACCTAAGGATCGAAATGAATTTATTTTGAGCCATCATTAGCCTAATATGATAGTATAATAAATTAATAATTTACTCATTTCCAAAAGTGACCCTCACCCTTCTTTAAAAGGGAAGTTCCCCTTCTATCAAAATCACACATCCAATGCCATTTGGATCGGACCACCCCCACCCAAATTTCCTCCCAATATCCCTCAAATCATTGTAGAGTAATTAAAATTATCATAAAGACAACCTATGGAGCTCTTTTGAGCAAATCAAAAGGAAACACCAAAAGTAGAGATAATTATTGCACCACTCTCTTTCAAGTTCTTTTCTTTTTTGCCTTCCTATTTATTTTTTATTTCCATTAAAAAATAATAAACTCAGTAAATCCTATATACTATGATTTTATTATAAATATATTACAACCATATTCTTTATTCTATCTTTCCTATAGTGATTAAGTCACCATACGTGCGTACGTATGGCTTACCGTCTCCATGTCGTGGTGTAGTTTTTTATTCAAAGATTTAATTATATATATTGGTATAATAATGTGTATAAATGAATTAAATAATAAATATAAAATTTATTGATTATTTATATATGATATTCCATCCAGTTACATACAATTTTAACATCAATATATTGATATTGTTTCTCGTGCTTATGTATGAATTACTGTATTCACGAATGTGATAAGATTAATCCCCCATCATAATCAATCAAGAAAAAAATCCATTGTATGATTAAAAATAAATTATAAGATCTTAATATAATTCTGGATATGAATAAAATACATCCTATCAATAACAAACATGTCTTATATAGAAAAACATATAAAATAAAATAGATCAGTTAACACACGAAATGTTGATACTACTATAATATTATTAACAATGCAATATTAAATGATCATATATAATTTCTTATTTATGTATTTGGTTCTTGTATAATTTTATAATAATGATTTAACTATTATACAAGAGGTTAATGTACCCTCAACCATGGAAAAGTACAAGCTAAAGGTTAATTTCATAATCTTTTTATTGTTAGAGGTTATTTTTACGGAATTTTCTAATAGGACCTCTTTATCATCCACATCCTTGTTTCATAAAAAGTATTTCAAAATAGTTTTACTATTTAATAGACTATGGGAAAAATACATTTATACCCATATTTGACTATATATGTTTGGAAATGAATTTTTCTGTGTTTTTCCAAACAATGTACTTTTTGACCTTTTTGACAAAATTTAGTTAAAAATGTCTATTTTTAACTTATATGGCAGGTGCGGATATTTTCTGCCATAATATAATCGTAAATGCATACCAAAATAGAATATAGAGAATATTTTAAAAATAAATGTTTTCTTTTATAATTATGTGACATTTAAATAATTTCAAAATAGAAATATTTATTTATTTCTAATTGTTTTTATTTCATCTATGTCAACATATTTTGATAGATTATAAACTTTTTTGGAGTTGATTTATTTTGATACAAATCTCCCATATTGTATAGATGGTTTATTGATATTATTGATTATGGATGTGTTATTTGTATACCATTCATAGTTTATTGTTAAAGAATTAACGTTTTATATGATAGTACTAAAACGAAAGTTTAGGTTATGGTTAATTATTTTCATATGATAAATGCATTGGACTTATTAAGTGTTGTGTGGAGCTTGCTATAATTCCTCGGTGCATTGGTATGTCTCATGAGAGAAAATAGTTTCTTGGAACAAGGACTTGAAAAAATATTATTTGTAGTCTTGGCACAAGGCCTTGACTATGTGGTTATGTAGTATGGCATTATGCATTCCATAATTAAGAAATTGGCTATTGTTATTACAAGTGATTATTTGACTAGTAGAATATCCATGTGAATTTGTAAATGGAATTATTTGATTTATATTTTCCATGTTATGGGGATTTTTATGTTTAAAAGTCCGGTGTTTTAGATGTATACATTTCCTTAAATGTTTATGATTATTTATAAATGTTTCTACAATATTGTTATCTTTACTAAGCATCTGAGATCACCCATTTCTTATGTTTTATTTTCCCAGGATTCAAAGAAGTGTATTATGATTGATAATAAGGGTTATGAAAATAGATTAATGGAATTCTCAAAGGATCATTTATTTTGGGTTTTGTTTTCTAACGAGTAATGTAACGTTCATGTATGTAATATATTTTCCAAGACTGCTAAACTGATTGGTCTTTCAGGGAATGATTCGTTGTAATCAATCCAACGTATTAAAATAATTAACCTAATCTGGGATTTTGGGGTTAGGGAATTACATCTTTTTTCATCATAGTTTTATCATTGAAAATGATAATGTGATTGTTTTTTATAGAAGATAGCTAAAATTAAATAAGATGAATTATTTGAAGAAATATTTTAAGATTGATATTGTAATACTTGAATTAATGATATTGAGGAAGTAACTCTAATGAGATAAGTTTGATATATTTATATAACATATGATCATTATGATTATTTCAATAAGGAATATAATAAATATTCTATAACATTGATATATAGAGACTATCATGAACAATAATTGGACAATTTATTAAGGTTATCTAAAGGAAATTTACTTAGTATATTATCTAAGTAGAAATTATCCTAAAAACTTATCCATGATTTTGATTTATTGGGATAAAAGATTATCAGACATGTGATTTATGGGTATTTGAATACTAATTAATGGAATAATATCCTATCATAATAAACCTATTTATAAAACATCAATTCTAGATAAGTTTAGTGATGTATTGATCGATGATTTTATGATTCCAATGAAGCGGATGAAATAATGAATGAAAAAAATATAGTTTGTCCTCTATAAATATGGGTTTGTATGATCTGTGAAATAAAAATATTCCACATCAGAGATAATGAAAATGAACTATCTGTTGAATTATTCATTGTCTAAAATATTCCATATCCATTATGGGAGCACAAAAACATTATAAGATAAATTAGGGAACATATGTAGGGAAAATATAAAGATGAATATAGTGGAATATACATTCAAAATATCATTATTCAAACTAGTAAATTTTTAAGGAATATGTTTAAGAAGATTATGCAACTATTACGAATACCATAATAAAAATAAGACAATGTCACTATGGATTTTTTCATAGTTATTCTAATGAAATATAATAGAAAATATGAAATATGGGATATAATGAACTATCTATCATATATAGATCAGTAATATCTTATTTTGGGGATTTATCACTTGATAATAATATTGAGATACACATTATATAATCCATTAGGTATAATAGAACCCTAGATTTGATTTTAGATGATCAAACAGTAGTTTCTAAATAAAATTTATAAATTGTTATTTCTTATACATTTAACCCAAAGGATACAATTCATTTTGTCATATCACCCTTGACTAGTATCCAATGATTACAAACAATCATGTAACATGTTTATGTGTTTAGATCATACAATTTATACTTTAATGTAGGGGATAATCAAGATCTACCTCGTTTATATTATAAAAATAAAAAAACATTCCACTGGGTCATTCAAATGGATCATTGTGAATCCATATATGGGGTAAAATGTTGAAATATATTATTCTCAGAGAATATGTTTACTTTAACCTATTGTAACAGATAATGGTATAAGAAAAATTATATAAAGTAAATTAAATCCTTCAATACATCATAGTATCATATATTCAACAAAAAGGAAATGGTGATGGTGGATTACAAGAGCTAGAGTGCAATATTGGAGAAAATTATTCCCTTTTTATATCTCTATGGAATTGTATCATGTTTATGGGGAGTTGGGTAATTCAATGTTAAGGATAAATTTCCCCTATGAGACATTGGATCACCTTTTATCTAAATAAAATTGAGATTAAATCACACAAAAAATTATAATGTGTATATATTTTTCCACATATCCTACTTGTTAATGTATATTCTAGATCTATTATATGTACTAAATCATGAGGCAGTAAACATTAAACGTGATCCATAATATGGGGAGGATATAATAATTATCTTGGAGAATAAAAACTATTTTATACACAGTTAGAAAATTTACACATTAAATGAAAATTTTAGAACAGTGTGTACATGTTAGAGACATGGGAAGCTTAATAAATACTGAAATGGAAGTACCAATAACGTTTTTCATGTTAATTTGGGAAATGGAATTTTAAATGTAAATTTTTTTAATGGGGTAGAATATAAAAACACAGTAAATTATAAATGTATGTCTCATTTTTAATAAACAAGATTTGTACATAGCAATATATTATAAAATAAATATATTAACCACATAAGAAAAACAAACAATTCAATAAAATTTTAATTTTTAATTTTTAATTTTAATAATAAATATCACAAATTAAATTGAAGTTATTATAATGGTACAATACAATACAGAAATAATCTAACCATGACTAAGATATTTGGTTTATGTTGTTCTCATAGGATAATCACACTCTTGAACAAATTGAAAAAAAAGAAACATAGCATTTGAAATATTATAATAATTTTTCAATGTAATGAATAAAATAAATTGATAAATTATTGTGTGTTATCAATGTAAAAAATATGGTGTATTAATAGGATTTAAAAACCTTATTTGACTATTTGAAATACTATACATTGAAATTGTATATGACCTTTTAGGATAGTAAAATTATTATTTATATTGTATCTAGAATTGTGTAATAAAAATATATGTCTTTGGTATATTTTTAAATAAAAATAAAAGTAATATATATAATATTTAAATTATAATAATATTTTTGCACCTCCAAATTCAATTAAATATCTTATTATTTATTTATTTTTTTCTATTATTTTAGGAGATTGAGATATTTATTAAAATTTTTATTGGGTTATCTGGAGGAGTAAGGCTTGAGATGTTTAGTAGAAATAGTGAAACACCTCCCCATATATTGTGTAATAAAAATAGTGGCCACTAGGTAGGAGCATGTTTAGCCACACAGGTTGGAAAACTCTATTGACAACATGGAGAAAATTACAATATTGGACAAAGGGGTTTATTAGAAATATTTAATGGTTTGTGTAATAGAGAAATACAACCATTTGTGGTTTGTCTGAAGGTAGTGGCTAGTAAATAGTTTTTGCATTATTTTCCTAAGAATTCACTCTAATCATAAAACATAAAATTTTATATCCTTAAAATTTTGATGTCACTAATATTACTCCATTAATGAAAAATGTTCCTGTAATTATTTCAGAACCCAAAATTCACTTCCTCCCATGGTTGTGGGGACTATTTATCTAGATTCCTGAGTGATTCCAAGGTGAGTTTAGCTGGGTTGGAGTTTAGCTTTGTTGGTAAGTGATCGTTCTTCATCACTATAATTAGTTATCTAAATCCCAAGAATCCAAAATTTATGGATCTTATCTTATGGGAATAGATTCATGTTATTTGAAAACAAAAAAATTTATATATGTTTTTTAGTTTATCTTAAACATTATCTACAGATGTTTATTAGTGTTTGAATCATGTTTGTTAAATAATTTGTGTCATTATTCTTTTTCACTAATGATTCAAAGGTATGTGGATTCATTCTCATAACCTATTTATTAGATAGAGAAGGATTGATTTCAAATTAATTTATATTCATTTATTGAATTGTTAAATTGTTGTTTGATTCATGAAGGAAATCCTATTTATCAATGGATTCATGAAATTGTGAAATTCTATGGTTTTATGGGAGGTATTTTATTTCATGAATTTAAAATTTTTATTTTAGAATTATGACATAATAAATATGGATTGAATTTAATTTTTTTAAAAATGAGTGTCTATTTGTTTTCATTAAAATAATTATTTTATTTAAATAGAATAGAATGTGATTTGGAATACATGATGGGAATTTGTAAATTTGAATTTGGGTTAGATAATGTTGTGATGCATGCCCTTTCAAAATTGATTGAATAATGTTTTGAATACCCCCCATAAATATTTATCACCAAGTGATAGATTTATGAAAGGAGGAGTCACCAATTATGAGTATAGGGTGTTCCATGGTTATCATACATTCATGTATTTATAGATATGGCATGGGTATTTCAAAATGGTATTTGATTATATATTTTAAATGAATTGTTTTGTTCATTTCTGTAAACCTAATATTGTTTTAATATATAATAATCAATAATTTTTAATTTTTTATATATATTTTTTTATATTAACGTTATAACGTATTTTATCCTAGTGGTGTGAGTTGGGAAGTCATTGGGTGACATCCTATGATGTTATAGACTCACCCACTACTTGTTAACATTGATGTGTTTTTTGATGTTATTTATTGAGACACAAGTAATGGAACGTTTTGTCATTAAATTATTGATACAAAGTGATATCATCTGAATGAAATTTAGAGTTAGTGAATTGAGAAATCTAAGACATGCTGAGTGGGTGAGTGTTTCTTTATGTTTTGTCGTCTTTTTTTCATTGTATTCTGATATTGTTTTTTTCTTTAATTTTATTGAGTTATATTTTTTAAATAATTAATTTTATATAGTTTGTTTGGTTATTATTAAGTTTTTTTGTTCTATTTTCTATGTGGAAATCATCCCCTAATTTATTTTTAAGCACTAGAAATTTGTTTTTACAATTTTACGACATTTGCAATAGTTGTTTTCTCTGAACATTTAATCAATTTTTGAAGATTCTCAAAATAAACACTCAATGATTATAAACAAAAGATAAGTGTAGATTATGATTGATCTCTTAATGAGGACCAGTCCTATCTCACTTTTATCTTGTTAATAGTAGCCAATAGTATTATTGGAATTGAATATCCTATTGGAAGAGTTATAATAAAAGTGGAACATTCAACCAAGTATGTATCTAAGGATAACACTGGTTTTGTTTGTGAAAAAGGGTGATGAAAATAGTCATTATTTAATGTATTATCACAAGAATAAACATGATAAGTTAATGAATAAATATCAACGACCATGAATTGATGATCTAGTTATTGAATTGATGGGATCACAATGATTATATAAAATTTAGATGCATTCAGGATATCACCGAATACAGGTTTAGAATGAGGATACTCTCAACAAATCCACGAAAATTATATATGATGATTAATAAAACCTAATTTTATTTTTTGGTATTACAAATTTTTCTACTATCTTTGTTTAATTGATTAATTATGTATTTTAAAGATATTATGATTTTAATGTTGAAGTGTTTCTAGATTAAGTGCTTGTGTATTTTAAGACAATGGTTAACCCTATGAAATAGTTTTTGGTTGTGTTGGAAACCTTATGGTATCATTATATGTAAGAATAAATTTCACCATGTTATTTTTGGGTGTGAGATTTTTGTTTTATTAGAAATGTTAAATATGAAAAATGTGTTTTAATATATCTAGAAAATAAAATTGTTGTTATATCTCGTAAAATTCCAATGAATTTCATATAAATAATCATTTTATTCACATACCTTCTAATTATAGATGTATTATTTGGAAATTTACAAAACTATCATCACCAGTGAAAGAATTGAAATGTAATAATTTTTAATTATAATGGGATGATTAATATCATAAGATAATTTAAGAGTCCAATTTTCACATCACATCCTCATTGATAATGATATTTTAAAAAATAGTAAATGGTTATGTAGTGTATTGTGATTCTTTGGGATTACGGTTTTCATGTGTTCTTATGTAGGGAGATCACGTTTTTTTTAGTATCATCAATGTTATAGATTCATCAGAAGAAATTCCCAAAAAACATGGAATGAAATGTTGTATTCCAATATATGAATAAATGGTTTAATTTCCTCATTGAGGAGAACATTATGGTGTTTATAAATCATTATAGCATGATTTGTTTTAAAAAATATATTTTAATATAATGCAATGGAAATGGTTATGGTGTTTCCATATTTTTTACACTGACATTTATTATACACTGGGTAAAGGGAAATTCGATGTGGATTCATTAATAAAAAAATAATATATGTATATCAAAAAATATGATTCATATCAATGGAAAATATTTTTATGAACATTTGACATAAACATGAATTTTCATGATTGATGTATTGTTGATGTTTTCTCCTCAATTTAATGTTTTTTCAGATTTGATTAAGTCAGTTAAAAAAAATATTCATATTATTCTAAATGTTTTTCTATGAATTAAAAAGTGTATGGAGGTGAGAACATTGTGGAATCTTCCCGATAAAGGATCTGATTTGTGGTTCCCTAAAAATATGGGAATACATTTGACTTTAATGGAATATATTCTTCATTGTTATCACCATTTGAGATAGTCAATTCATTTTAGAAATCATAAGATGTATAAGACTTTAGAATGAAAATTTTTTAGGATTGGAATGAAAATAATATATCATTTGATTTTTTTGACATTCCAAACCAATGATTATGTTATATAAGATAACAAGAAGATATTGGGTATGATTACATCCATACAAATTCCATTATGGATATGGGATTATATAGCCTATTTGTTTTTGGATGTCTTCCAGGATGGTTAATCAACAATATTATATATGGATTATTTGGAATAACTCACAAATTTGGATTATTTTATCCTTATTCTAGAATCTCATTGGGTGGATGAATTTTCTAAAATCTATATCCATGAATTGGTAAATATCCATGGCATAAAATGTTTAATAATATCAATATGAGATATACGGTTTACATCTTGTTTTTTGAAATCCATACAGCAGTCCCTGAGGACTCACATAACGATGATTAGGATAAATCATCCTCCATTAGATGGAAAATCTTAAAGGATGATATAAACATAAAAATAATTTTTTATATAATTTTTAATGAATTTTAGTGTATACTGGGAAGATCATATTCAATTAATGTATCTCATGTATAAGGACAATTTTATGCCTCGGAGCACTTGGATCATTTTTAATCATTTATATTATAATCCCGTTAATTTTAAACTTTTTTTTGTGGAAATAGCTCAAACATCATTAGTTTAAGAAATCCTTATGGAATGGACAACATAGAAGGTTTATTTTATAATGATAAGTGTGGAGATATCTTAGAGACCTCATAATTGTTTTTTAGATCATAGTTAATATCCATTTTCATTTGAGGTGAGTGATCATGTGTTATTTAGAATCATTATAATGTTTAGATATCATTGTTTTGGGAATTAGGATGGGAAATACTTTTGATAAATAAATCCATACGGGACACCTTAAATGGTTGGTGAGGTGGCATATCAATTTGATTTCCCACCATGGTTCAGTTTAGGGCATCATTTGTTTCATATATCACAATAAAATTAGTATCGACCAAATCTGGGTCATATGATTTACTGATATCACATTAACCAAGAAATAGATTCTATGATAGATCATGTTCTAGTGTATATTGAGAGTTATTCGAATTTCAATTTTATTGAAAGTAATGAAATTTAGGAACAAATATGGAAACTTGATAAGGAAATGGTCGAGTAATTTTTATAAACACTTTTTGGGAAGTGGATGTTTCCGAAATTCCTTGGATTGAAAGACCAATGGTGGTCTGAATTTCTCACCATCAATATTATGAAATTAATACTTTATAAATTTATTTTAATTATTTAATGTTTTAGGTTTATGTTTTTCTAGTTTTTGAGGATTTTTGGTCTGTTTTTTGGGATATTTAAGAGGTGAATTTATTTATAATGGTTTGTTGAAACCATGAAACACCACCCACTAAACTGTACAAGTGGAATAATGGGAACTGGGTACAATAAAGGTTATGTGCACAATTATACCAAAATATACAACTACCTATGATAAACAATTCATTATTGGAAAGCTGGTATTAGCATGGTTAGTGCATGGTATGTCTTTCCCTGTGATTCAAACATGAG
The DNA here is from genome assembly GCA_963277665.1 of Viscum album. Taxonomy (NCBI): domain Eukaryota; kingdom Viridiplantae; phylum Streptophyta; class Magnoliopsida; order Santalales; family Viscaceae; genus Viscum; species Viscum album. Next base: position 1,156,129,914 of record OY728158.1, on the reverse strand, counting down.
TAATAGGTAAGGAGGACGTGGCTAGTGATGGTTAGCTCACGATATTTTTAACAATGGAACCAAATCATGCCCAAAAAAATTAGATAAAAAATTGTGGATTTCACTCAATTTACAGAGATAATTCCTAAATTTACTTATTCGGCTCAAAAAACAAAATACACTTCCTGAGAATGGTATAACTACCATTCCTATTTATTGGGGCCTTAATCTAGTTTATATATTGAGGTATTGAAGGGTGTTTTGGTAACTAATCATTTCTTTTAATTTTACTTAGTTTTCATCTTCTTCCCTATCATGGATTCATGGATTTAATCCTTTGGGAATAGATTCATGTTGTTCCATGAAAATATGAAGATATATAATTTTTTGGTTTAAAGGGAATAATTTTATTAAATATGTTTCTATAATTTTATAGCTGGTTTGTTAACGATTTTTCTTCATTAATTCTTTTTCAAATGTGTTTGTGATCTAGGTGTCTTCACTTGCAACTCCTTATGGTTTGAAAAAAAAAGATTTCATTGAAATTAGATGAATTTATAGGGTTTCATTATTATATTTATCAGTGATTCATGATGGAAAATTTATTTTCTAGGTGATTCAAGAAGTCATGAAATTGGATAGTTTAGTGAATGGTGTTTTTGATTAACATTTTAAAATGAGGATTTTATAAATTTTTTTTAATTTCATGTTGTTTAGAATCTATTTTTACTAAATAATTGGTTTATTGAAATATATATTCATGGGATTAAGAAAACATGTTTTGCGAGTTTTCGTATTATGTAGGGATGGATAAGGATATAGATTTTGCCACATCAAAATGGGATGCAGAAGGCTATGATGTTTCCTCATCAAAATATTTCACCGTATAATGGATTAGTTATTTGATGACTCACCAATCATGAGTATAGAGAGGTACAAATTTATCACTCAAGTATGGATGTGTTGTTGTGTGCAAATGGAATGAGTATGAAAAAATGGGATTTGAGAAATGGTTTTAAACAATTATTTTTTGGATTATATTGGACTTTATTCCATTTTAAATGAATTTTTATTTTTTTAATATCTTATTATATATATATTGTTTTATATATATTTTCTAAAATGATATTTTCTATTGAAGTATGTTGGGATGTAATTGGGGAACCCATCATAGTTTTATACGCATCCCCTATTTTGGCACACTAGTGCATTTGTGTATTCTTTTTATTGTTTCATGGGTAAATGTTAGGTATCACATTTTTTATTGATGCATCATTATATCATTAAAATTACATGTGGTGATGAATTTTTTAGTAGGATGGGAGGTTTTTAGTGTGTATATTGGCGGTCATTGGATTTTTTTGACCTAGATTCAATATTGAACCCTTATATATATATTTTTTGGTTTGGTTTCTTGATCTGTATTTTTACTACAACATTATATATATTATGTTTGGTTATGAATTTTTTTTTGGTTATTTTACTCTCAAATTTAAAATTATCCCCAACATTCTTGTGACATCCTTGGAGTTTATTTTCATCCATAGGTGTCTTGGATATATCACATTAGGCCAAGTAACAACCTCTGCCTCTTTGCAATCTTGTGTGTAAGGGGTTTGATGTTACAACTACTAATATTTTTTTTAAATACATAACATTTTTAAAAGAAACTGTAATTTTATTTTTCGAAATTTTTTTTCATTAAAATAAATAAATATAAATTATTGTGATTAATTTTAATTAATTCAAAAAATGGTTTATTTTCCATATATATATTTTATAAATATATTTATTTGTACATAGCTAGTAAAATAAATTTATTTCATTATGATTAATTGTTATAACAATCTGATAGTTTTTCAAATGATAAAAAAGTTTTTTTTTAAATATGAATTTTAATTAAAAAATAAAATTCCCCAATTTATGATATTATATTAATAAAAAGAATTTTATTTTTCTAATTATCAATCCAAAATATTATTAAGGTGTTTTTTTGTATTTCTTGGAAAAAGAAAAAGAATTTGGGAATGGTTAAATACATCTAATTAGATATATTAGATAATATGTTAAAAAATGATTAATGACAATTTAGATATGTTATAAACCTTTTGATTTACATCACATGAACAAATTAACCATACATATATTGGAGAATCTATATATACTTGAAAAAATTTAATCACTATTAATTAAATGAAAATATTTTTATCATACATTTTGAGATGATGAATAATTTCACCTGAACATCTACAATTATATACAATTTGAAATGAACTTGGGACCATGACACTAATAAGGTCAGTATAGTTTATATAGACAAAATATTTAAATAAAATTTTTATTAAAAAATAAATAAATTATGATAAATTATATAATCTATGTACATTTTATTTTCAAATTTTTTTATAAACCTTCTTTTTTTATTCTGATGTCTAGTTACACATTACTGGCATAATGTGATCTTATGTAAAGGAAAATTTGAACCATAAATTACTATTTGATGATATTATTTATCACTCTAAGCTCCACTTTATCATTTAATTATTCTCTAATATTTTTGATATATTATGAATATATGTAAAAGGAAACAACCTTATAAATTACCTAATATCGCGATAAGTCATTAATTTCACTTTTTCACATGGAGGATCTTCTCAGGTTTAATACTATAGTGAATTAAGCCATAAATCATTCAAAAAAACTTAAATATTAAAAAGTATAAACTTATATTCCTTATCCATTGTTTCAAGAAACAATTTTTTTTAAAATAAACAATGATTTATTATGGAGAAACAAATTTTTTCATGTCGATTCTGATATCAAACATAGAACCCCTTTGAGAAAACAATGCTATCTAATTAATAAGTATTAATAAATATGATAAATTCTTATTCTATATATACCATGGATGTTACATCCTTCCCACTTTTTGGAAATTGATTCCCTAGAATTTTAATTATTTATCTAATAAGTGGGAGGGTATTTCTACCTCATTTCATTTTCAGATCCCCATGTTGCCCAATCAGTCAAATGGATTTTCGAAGAAATATTTTTTTGAATATTCATGTTATTATGAAAATAATTCCCTTTATGGTCATGAATCTAGAATGGATGTTCCCCTTAAGATTGATTCTCTTCATACTGATCTTGTTATAGACTGAAAACATGACATGGATCTGACATATGAATTCTTATCATCGAAACATGCAAAACACTATGTACCTGTGATAAACACAGGGGTAAATACACTCTGTAGGCAACTGTTTTACCATTCACTAGGATTTTATATGGTTTAATAAACCATGGATTGAACCTCAATATCATATAATAAAACATATAACATTTATGTGGAGAATCTTTTAAAATACATGATCACCTACCTTAAAAAATATATATTTCATATGGTAAACCACATAACATTTATATATGTTCTGAGTTGTCCTCTTGTTGTTCTAAATCATGTACACTTTTTATAATAACTGTTATTTGAAATCCGCTCCCATCAGATTACTTTCTATGAAATCATCCCAACAATCTAATGTTCAAGACCACATTCCATATAATTCCTCAAATGGTTCCACTAGTTTGATGGAATGAAATAGGTTGTTATATGGAAACATAAAAGAAGAATGATGATGATCCCAACATCCATGGTAATCCATTTCAATTCAACAAATCATATCCTACAAGGTATGAATTTTTCATTCTTAAAATCCATATTATTGAGGATGGAATGATGTACTGAAATTTAATTCATTACCCAATAAATTTTGATGGCCTTTCCAAAATTTAGTTCTGAACATCATACCACGATCAGATATAGTAAATATAGGAACCCCTTGTAACCTGACTATCACATTAATATACAAATGCTAAATTTGACATAGAGGTAGATTCTATAGAATAGGAATAAAATTATAATATTTATCCATTAGATCAATTATAAACAAAATCACATTACTACATCGAGAAGTATTTTGTAATCCAACTATGAAATCCAAGGTTATATTTTATCATTTCCACTCTGAAACATGAAATGTCTGATGCATATTCCATATGTTCTAATTTAACCTATTGAAAAATCAATCATCTTAGTGTAAATTCAATAATAACTCATTTCATTTCATCCTACCTCTAACACACATGAAGCTCTATATACATCTACGTTCTTCCAGGATGAACTAAAAATAGGGAAATATGAGCATCACATAACAAATCATCCTTCAAATTTTAATCACAAGGTACACATAATCTCTTTCCAAACCTCACAACACAATATTTATCAATTTTAAATTATGGTAGCTTACCCCATTGAAAAAAAATCATTTTTCTAAATCTCATTTTCTTAGTTTTATATTTCTTAATTATACATGTAAAAGATGATTTCACTGACACCTAATAAAGAATAGAAGAATTTTCAATACCAATAGCTTCCGAAATATAATTCGTCAAATGAATAACCAAATAATCTCGTTCCAAACAAAATATGGTTAATTTACCATAACAGTTTTGACTAAAATCATCAATTAAATTACTTTCATGTATCGAATGTAAATGAATTGATTTATCAAAATCCATTATTAATTCTACCCATCAGCTCCATCCCATGTTCAATTATTTCTAAGATAATATATAATTCATCCTTTTGTGATATATATAGTTTTTATACTTTAGGTCATAAATATTATTTCTCTACATTTTTTGATTAAAAAAACAATAGTTATTCGAAATCATGTGTAGGTTAATATAACTCATTATTTTTTAACTTACATGAGGCATAATAAATTATTTGATCATTCTTTATTAAGGCACAACCATATACATTCAATGAACTATCACTGTAGATAATAAATTATCTATTCTTTTATAGTAGGGAGATAATTGGATCACATCGAAATCTTTATTAAATTCTTCAAAATAATCATCAAATTATTTTGTACAGATGAACATAACTCTATTACATGTTAACATAGTTAGTGGACTAAATAGATGAGATTTGTTTTTCAAAAACCCATCTGTAAAAAACTATTAATCCATGTAATCTATGATTCATTGTGACATTGGTTGGTCCATGAGACTCTTCAACAACTTTTGTTTTATGAGGGTCAAAAATTATTCAATCCTTAGAAACAATATATCCATGGAATGAATTTTTTTTTCAACCAAAATTAACTCTTAATATATATTCACTAATGATTATTTTCTTTTTAATTTTTTAAAAACATTCATTATGTGACTTTAATATTCATAATTACTTTTAGAATATTGAAATATATTATCTATAAACACATCAAAAAAATGATCCAAAAACTGATCAAGGGTTCCATTCATGATATTTATAAATGCAGTGACGACATTATATAAACCAAATAGAATAACTAAAAACTCATAATGCACATATCTTATTTTAAATAATGTATTTATAATTTAATCCTCCATCACTATTAACTGATGGTACCCAGACCTCAATTCAATCTTTGAAAAGTACTGAGCTTAATGGAGCTAATCAAACAAATAATAAATATAAGGGAAAGGATACATGTTTGAATAATAATGTCTTTAAAGTATCTGTAATAAATTTAATGACTCATAAAACCATATTTCTTTTTCAAAAATAATATAGGAGTACTCTATGGTGAATTAAAAGGTCTAATAGCAATTTATCATGAAATTATAGCAACTAATTTTTCAATTCCACCAATTCTACTTGAGCCATTTTTAAGGGGCCCAAGAAATAGGCATTGCATTAGGCAGTAAATAAATAGTAAATTTCACCTCCTAATTAGGAACAATGGCACATTATTAATCAAAATACAATATGTGAATTCATTCAATACTCGAATGTCACTAATCAAAATTCTATCTTTCATTTCAGTAACATGAGCTAGATTACATTAATTTCAATCTTTAAGAAATCTCTCAGATTCTTGGTATGTTATCAAAGTTATGAAATAATTTAATAAAACATTCATGGATTTATAACCTATTATATCATGATAAAATAAAATCCTATGCATAACCAAAATGATTTCATATTCCACAATGGTATTTTCAACAAGATTTTTATGAAATAACATAACACTAATAATAATAAGAATATTCATATAAATCAATGAATCTTTATAACATCCACCCAAATTTTTTCCGAAATGTTCTATATCATATTAATGATGTGCTATTTGCAATTTACTTGAAATTATCTCAGAAATGAATGAATGTGATGATCCATGGTCAACAAGAGTACTGAAATATTTTGGAAAAATATATAACATACATTTCACCACAAAATATGAATCCCCCACATCAACAGTAGTAGTAGAAAATTATTTTTCAACAACATTATGCTTTTGAACTTTCTGGATTCCATTGTTGCTAATCAACATTGTATACACATTGTAATAATTCCCTAACTCATTACAAATAAAACATATCACCACCATCTTTTCATTGCATGCACGATTGTGTCCCTTGTTGTAATGAGCAATATGACAAATATTACTACATTAGAAGAAATTACCAAATAATGAGAGACATTCTCCAGGATTATTTTTAACACACTTATAACAATATAAAACAATATTTTTCATACCTCCAATGTTATTTTATTAATTGATTCCAATTACATGCCAACAGGATCAATTATTTTTCTTATTCTCAAAGAACACATGATCATCAAATAACTCCACTTCTACCTTCCCAGCACATCAGAAAACATTCTCATATCATTATTAATCATGAGAATATAATGCCATTATTTATTTTGGATTAAAAAAAGAGTAATAAAATTTATCATATTATATATATCCCAGATATAATTCAGGAAATACATTTAAAAATTGGTGAAATTTTCATTAAATGAATCCATAACATCTTCCTACTTTTTTGTCAATTACAACAATTTATTTTTTATCCTATGTGGAACAACCTTAGGAAAATATTTCTCAAGGTATATATTTTTAAATTCATTTCATTTCATGGCATCAATCTCTTCACTTACTATGAGATTTTTAATCATTGACCACCACTGATCGGCTTCACCTAGAAAATTAAAAATAGAAAGACAAGACGTTTGATTGTATGAACACCCAACTACATCAAAAATAATTTCTAGTTATTTAAATAATCGTTCAACATTTATAGGGTCTGGTAATACTAAAAATGATGGGCTAAGTTTCCTCCTGAAATTCCCCACTATCAGCATATTCCTTGAAGATTGATCTAGTCGATTTCATGCATGGACACCACCACCTATAATCATGTAATTAATCTAAGACTATAACAAACTATTTAGTTACAATTATGACCATCTGAGGATGATGATTTGGAAGGTTTCTTCGTTTGTATGACTTTCCATTACATCTTCCATATTTCTATTACGGAAAACCATTTTCAACAGTCATATCATTGATGAAGAAACTTGGTAATCTTCAAATTCTCTATAATTTTGCCATAAAGTAAAAATCATTTTTGGATATTCTATGAACGATTTTCTAACTCGTAATGTTATCTAAACTGACCTCTAGTACCAAATATAAGTCCTCACACTTATACATTATCTAATATTAATTTATGTCAACAATTTTATCTTTATTGACATTGTGGATCTTTTCTGGTTTAGAGATTCAGTGAATTATTCAATAAATCATACATAACTACTTAAATATTATGAATTAGTCACTTCTACCAACAATCTATTTTTCCATAAAACAATAAAAATTAAAAATTAACATTTTTTTCATGTTATAACTAAATAAATAACCCTTGATCCCATCCTTGAATATATTATCCTTTAAATAATGTTAAAAAATTTCAAAACTTTCTATGATCATAAAGAGCAATGTAAGGGATATCTAAAGAAGAAAAACTACAAGTCTTTGAAATCATGTTTACCGTGGATACTTAATAATATACTACTAATTTTCACCTTTAAGAAGTTGTAATTACACTTCCATGAATATAAGATCTTTTTTTACCATTTTTTAATAAAAATATTAGCAAAAATCTAATATAATAAACTTATAATATATAAAGGTAACAAGGGACATAATTAAACATAAATGGAATAACCATGTGATCGACATCGAAACATATCTCTCTAAAAAAGGAATAGCCATATGTATGACTTCTATACCCAAATAATTGAAGGCTATATCGTAACCAAGCATCCTTTGATATCATAGAAACACCCATATTTGGTTTTTCACATTACCACATATATTTGGTTAATCACGTAACCACTCATAAAATGTCCATGTACAATTATATAATCATGACACATAAATGATTGAAATTATCAATGTTTCATTCATGAAATTTGCAATCAAAATGAATCAATAAATATATTGACATAATCAAGGAATTAATAAATTCATTTTAAATACAAAATTTCTTGATAATGTAGTATAATTATTATTTTACATTTAAAAACTATTTATTTTGTAGAGGAATCCAAATACCAAAATGGTCACAGTGGAGAAAAAGTTATTGTTGATGCATATGTTAAAAGGGATGTTTTTGTATTTTAATAATATACTTTATAGAAAAAGATTAAAATAAAAATACTTTTTATTATATTATAAGTCAAACAGTTTGAATATACACCTTTTAAAATATGGTGGAGTATGACATCAAAATATTCCTCAATGTACATAGATTGAGGTGAAGACCCTTAACTTATGTTTGATTCATCGTGTATGTTTATTATTATTTGTGAATAATAAACATGGGATAATATATACTTAATTGAAAACCATTTCTAGGTTTATTATTATTTCTATATAAATTATTATGAGGTTATAAAAATTATATAATTTATTATATTCATAAGAGAGGTTTTGTCGATATTTGGTACTTCATTAAAAAATGGACATAGTTTGATGTCAGTAGTCCATGTGGTGTTAAGTAAATCATATACCAAAAAAAATTCATGAAATTTGTAGAATTTTTATACATAAATCATAACATTTTATCAAATCATGATGTGTGGTTATGAAAAATGATCAATGTTATATTCTTGGAGATAATAAGTTGTATGTACACATGAGTAACATCTTCATTTTTCATTGATCATTATGGAAGAAAGGTAATTATTATTTTATCATTATAAAATAATAATATCATAATTAATATCGTATAAATCATTTAAATATACTTATATATCATAAAATATTTATAATTAATAAAAATTTGTCACATAGCTTCATGGAGGTGGTAGTTCACAAGAATACATGAACGACGTTATAATTTTTATGCTCATGGTAGTAAGAACATAGTGGATATATTATTATCATATAATGATTAATATATCATGAAAATAATATATGATCATTAATTCCAATATTATAACCAGTCATGAGAGATGGTTACAGAAAATGAATTAGATCGGTTTGTAGATGTGATAGTTCACACGTACAAACTGAAAATTAATTATTTTCCCATTTAACTGAAGAATAGATCTATTTTTGTGATTATATTAACAATATAAAATCTCAGGTTTTTGGCGAGTATAGATTTATTATATAATTATAGATGGAGGAGATTATATGGTAGTGGAAGAAGAAATAAAATTTGATGACTTATGGAAAACGATACATAATCCTCGGGTGATCACCATTGTAAAACACCTTTACACCATTAAAGAGGCGTTTCAGCCTAAAATAAGTATTCAAGAATGTGAAGAGGGATTTTATTATGGTTTTTGGTTTGATCTCATCCAATCCAAATTGGTTTTGATGTGATATTAAAAGATAGTAATAGGGTTACATTTATAGTAGAGGGGATGGGCACCCATATAATTATTAATGTTATTAAATAAATATCAATATATTTTTGATTATAAAAGTTCCAAAACTCATGAATTTAAAATATGAAATTAGGATATTTATAAATCCTCTCATCCAATAATTTATAGACATATATTTATTTTATTATTATCCTTATCATTTTGGTTTACCCTAAATTATTTTCTTTTAATTTAATAGTGGTAATAGAAATTTAAATATTAAGATGCTATAAATATTATTTATATGGGGAAAAATTCCTATAAATAGAATATTTATGATCCTTTAGATCATATCATTTTCAATTTTTAATTTTAATATATTTTTTGGATATTTAAATAATTTAATAAATTATTATTTTTATAAAGTAGAAATAATTGTAATTTTGACACTATTCAACTAATTGAATTTAAATAAACCCCAAAGAGGTGACAACTTAAAAGAAACAATTAAATAGACACATAACATGTCATATTCACATATTTAATTTGTGTATGACATAAATTATCTACAATAAAATTAATTTTAATATTTATAATATCATTTTTTGATTCTTTCCATAATAAAGCAATCACTAAATCATTACGGTGTCCAAATGAAATTTAATTATATATCATCTTAAAATTATAAAAAAAATAAAATTAAACATGTAATGTTTTATCTATCTAATTAATATTTATAAGTGATTATTTCACTTATATAATACAATATTTGAATTGTTTTAGTATGAAAAGGAATGTTTATGATATTTTTTCCTTTACATTAAATTAAATGTTATAAATGTTTTAATCACACCCATTTGGCTTCCAAAGGACACAAGTTAGGTCCAAGGATCGTATTGTTCATCCATAAATCATCCAATATGGTAAGGACATGTGTAAGGGTATTGTTATATTATTATAATATTATTTTAACCTTATTTTACTGGACTGCCCATTATCAATGGTAAATAAAATAATAATGTTACTATTAACAAAAAAATATTTCCATAAGATCAAATTATTCAGCCATATTATAAAATAGTTTGTCAAATATAAAAAATTAAAATCACATATTTGAATCAACTAATTTAAATTTAATCTAAATGACAGATTGAGAAAACTGGTTTTCTAAAAACTGAAAACAATCAAAAGATTGAAATGTTTTTATATGAAATTTTAATGTCATATCACAAACAACGACCAAAATTGGATTATATTATTAATAATTCATCTAATTACACTTGAACACCATGAAAATAGTATATCTAACTATAATAATATATTATAGGAAATCATTTTGGAATGAAAATGTATTGTTTACCACTCTTCATTAAAACAATAATATATTCAAAAAAAATACCAAAATTTAACATAAGTAAAATTTTGATTTCCCCTTCCCAATGAGAACATTATTTTTTCAAATAGATCTTATGAATATAAAAAACTACTTTAAAAAATATTTCTCCATCAAATAGTGGTAAATATTGGTTTTGAAAAACAATATATGATTATCTATGGATAAAATTGTATTCATTCTAATTTTAATCCTTATTGATTTTTATAAGAAATTAATAACATTTAACAAAAATGTGTAAACGTAGTATAGTTAGTCATTTTAATTCCTTAAACTACAGCGACAAGGTGATAACTACCATTTAAAATAATAATATTTCAATATACTATTTTTTTATATAACTTTGTCCTGTGTACAATGTAATATTTTATAGAAACTCATTATTTTTTATCATGATTGTTATCAAATATAGTGCCCATTTAAGGAAAAATATCAATCAAAATCATAAATATTAATAAATATGAAAAATAAATATTCTAAAAATTAATGGGACATTAAAATATGTTCCTCCCATATATACATAGATTAAATTACATTTATTTATTTGTTATAATCATGAATTTACGGCCCTATTCAAAATTTATTATATTAATAAAACATGATTCTTGGGAATTTTAAAATTTTCATATAATTTCACATAATATTTTACCTATATTTTTATCTTTAATATTTTCCATAAAGACATCCTAGATTATTTAAAACAAATATAGTTGAACTATAGTTTTAAATCATAAACTATTATTTCAACTAATTTAATGATTTTTTCTTTCATTTTGTAACAACCAAAATAAAGAGAAAATTTTCTAAATACTCTTATTCACTCCTAATTTTTTTATTAATATTCCACTAAAATACCTTTCATAGACCTAAGATTTTTTATTTTGTTAAAAAAATTGAAAACCTTTTATCACATTCTCTTCATGGGAATATTTATTATATATCTTTTAATTATTCCTTTAGACAAATTTATGAATCCCATATTATTTTATTTTATTATTATTATGGATATTCATATTGTATGATATTATTTTGTGGCACAAAAATTCATGTAAACATTATCAATTTTACCTGTGTTCCTAGAATTTAATATTATCACCACATATTTGGAATTATTTTTAAATCCTGATATACCATGTATCATTTATGGGTAATTAGTAAAACCCATTTTTTATGTTGTCATGTTATCCATCATTGGCATATTTTAATGAATTCATTTTTTTAGATTCCATATGTATATGATACCATGATAAAATTATCTTATATTCCTTATTCAATGATTCTATATTATATATAACATATGATTTATGATTCTATGACATGTTGGATGACTCAAATATAATCACCATGTGTCTTTATTAATTATTTATATAATGGGTTTTATAGATCACCTTTTTTAATCTATTATTATCCATAAAAATTCTTTACAATAAGAAAAAATCAATGTTATTGAGGATCTAATAATTAATATTTAAATAATGGCGTTTGGATTATTTTTAGGAGAGCTCAAAACATTATTTGTGGGAATGATCAGGAGAAATTACACTGTGAACAACATGGTAAAATAACAAAGACATTCAACACACTTTTTTCTCCTTATTTTGATTCTGATGGTAGCCAATTATGATCAAGGGATTTTGAGGCTAGGAAGAAAGGGGGTCTGATTGCCTACATAATCAATGGTGTCCATGTTGAAGGTAGATAGTTGTACCGTTCACCATATAGATAAAGGGCCTATGAGGATAACAAGTTATATACTGAGCTTCACATCCATGGATTACCCTATTGTGGTTATGGGATAATTTATTGAATTTTGAAATCTAGGGACCTTTAACAATGGTATTTTGGATACCCAAAACTTTGTGTTTATAGAATTTTAATTATGACATATACTATTATTTTATCTTTATTTTGTTTTAAATAGAAATGGTAACTTTCATACACATTCTCATTTGATGTAACTCTGGAATAATATTCTATACAATTTAATGTATTATATTAGTAAGTATAAATTTGTGTTCATTTTTTTATAATATCATTTTTTTCAGTCATTAGGCCCTTCTAATATATTTGATAGAGATAATAGGGAATTTAAGTGAATCTAAATTCCTTAAAATTGTTAAAAAATATTCAATAACGTTAAAAATGAATTTTTTCAAACTTATAATTCCCCAAATTATGTAATTGATAATCAATATCTCATAAATTTATCATAAAAGTAAATGGAATGATTTTAAATTTTTTGAATCATTATGAGTGGGTGGTTACAAAATAATTAAATCATTCTTGAAATACTGCTAGTGGATATGGTATTTGTCTAAGATAAAACTTGCCTTAATAACCCTTAAAATGGATGGATAAACATGGACTCAATATACACTCTGTGGATTTTTAGAAATCCTAATTTTACACCTAATACCGCACTCCCATGGGATATTAATTGGATATTTCACATTAACATTGAGAACCATTATTTGGGATCTCAATACATTATTATATTATTAAATAACTAAATGATACTATATTTGAACAATTCCTAGAGATAGTCAACACAATATTTTTAGAAAATATATTTTAATAATTTTTGTAATATTAGAATTTTATTCCTATCACAATAAATTAGAATGATTGAGTTTAGGTAACACAAAAATATTTTAAAATTATTTTCTGTTCAAATATAACTGAAGTATTTAATGGATTTTTTACACACAATACAATAAATAGTTGAATAATGAAATTTTATACATTTACAACCTATCCATTGAATTTTTGGGTATGTATATGATTATCAATATAAGGAAATATATTATCAATGATCAATGTCAAAAAAAATTAGTTAATTTTTCTTCTCAATTGAGCACTAAATTTTTACTGTTTTCATTTTATGATCCATAAATAATTTTTTTATGAAATGGGTTATATTTTTTTCTATAATAATATATTATAATTATTTTATTCTACTTGTAGAAATATTATTTGAGAAAAAATATATAATTTAAAATTTTATTATGACAAATTTATATATATTTTAATAGTTTTTTTTGTAAATATTTAATTTTCAGTGATTGGGAAAAAGAAATATTTATATATGTAATGGACCGGACCCTCGTGATCCATCAAATTTATAAATTTTAGCTTTTGGTGTGTCTAGGACACCATATGTGAGTGATGAGAGCATTAGTGGTGGTGTCAGGGTGTCACCCTGGTGTAACTGATCAGTGCCACTATTGGGTGTTGGGGTTCTTTCCCTAGTTTTCTCATAACACCACCTTTAAGTCTTCATTCGATTTTTAAAGTGGTTTTAGAATATTTTAATCCCATAAGAGTGAGGTGACACTGTATTGAAAAAATGTGTGGCATTTTTCATTACTGTCACACCCATTTCTATGTTTTGTAGTTTCTCCATTGTTAAAGTTTTGTCACCATTTAAGGGAGATTCAACAACTCACATCCATCCGTTGGCCTGTCCCCACCATATCTAGAGAGAGTTTTTAAATTTAAATTAATCTCATCATGTGAAACTGAAATACCATCTGGGCAGAAAATGATATGATTTTTAAGAACATGGAGATATCGTATACCGTAAGACTAGGATCGAGCCTTCAAACAAACTGATATTTTCTTCATTCGGGGTCTCTTTGTTTTATTTTGTGTGCTTGGAGTCCTTCCTCTAGAGAAAAACCATATTACTATGATGGTTCCATTCCCACCCTGCCTCAGAGTCTTTTATGATCTTCCACCTCAAGTCATGCATCCCCAGTTCATGGCGTGAGGAGAAAACATCAATCCCTGATCATCTAGCCCGAGAGTTTATTCCTTTGTCTCTCGTTACTGTGAATCATGCTGGGTGGGTATGATTATGATCCTTTGAGACATAGATAAAACCAACATTAATGAAGAAAATAAATGGAATTTAAAACCATCAAGGGATGAGAATAATGATGATGTTAATGTGTTACTCGATTGTTCTTATGTTGAGAATTGGATGGGATTATGTCTATTGAAAATATTGGCCATTTGTGGTCCTTTGATGATCTATAATGACACTATGTTTTTATGGATAATCTAGTGATTAAATGATTGTAACATGGAAACTGGTTAATCACATAAAATATTGGTTCATTAAATACATTCATGATGAATAAAAAACACTTGTGTGATCATATCGGTTATCCAAAAAGAAATAAATAACTTAATAAATGTTGTTGGATAAATTTTAAAACACACTTTCTATGTTCTTGTGGTATGCATGGATGCTCTATTTGATGTTTGTGTGGTGACATGGATAGGAAAGGGATCTATAGTTGTTTAGTTTTTGGTCTATGAATTTGAGGCAATGGGGAGCCGGTATATTGGGATTTGGTTTGGTTACCGCACATAGAGGGATCTCATAGATCCCTTTTGATATTTTTTTATTTTACAGGGGAACCGGGTTTGAATTTTTAAATATCAGATGGTTTTTTAACTTTAGTTGTTTTAATAGATTTTGTTTATGCCATTTAGTTTCCTGGTAGTGGGGGAATGTTTTAAATGGGATGTTTTGAACATGATAACTAGAAAATGTACAATGGTGGATTATTTTGCAGAAATCGGTTGTGCGTGGGCTATGGAAGTTGTGTTTTTTGTGCTTGTATGGATAATAGTGATAGTGTTTGTGTACAAAATGATTTCCTATTTCATAACCCATAGGTTGGGATGAGTTTTTGACTACCTATATATATAATATTTAGATATTGTGTTACTTATACCCACCCCACCCATGTTGAGAACTAAATTCCAAACTCCCCCATCTTAGGGGGAGTGTTTTATCTGAATCATTCTAAAGATTATATGGTTATTAGATCCTTTCGGATTTTTCTCCCAAGTAGCCCATGATTTTTTGGGTAGGATTTCACTACCTAAGGTTCATTATATCCCTAGAAACATTGGTCGTGCAGTGTTGTAGTGGTTGGCCCAGGCGTGTATAAGCAGGTTTGTTTCCCATGTGTCTTTAAGACGAGTCCTAGGTGTCTTATGGTGTGGTAGTGGTTGTGGTATCATAGTTGTCTGCTGACATGGTTATCTATGGATATGGTGGGCCAGATGTTTTTGGGCAAGATTCCTAGTTGTAGTGACCCTTAAGGATGTTGATGGGGCAACTGTGGGAATACATTGGAACCTTTAGGGGAGGTATGAAGCGTATCATATTCTAAATAACTAGTGGGAAACTAGTGAGGGGTACCCAAATGTGGGTGTGCTATTAATATTACATTATCGAACATCCCTTATATGGGATGTGTGGCTTGGTGAGGCTGGGTGGATAGTTTCCCTGCTATGTGTTTTGGTTATCACAATTTCTCGTGATGCATTAGAATGTCTCCCCACATGTGCATGATAGATTTTGTTTTGCCTTATTGAATATACATGTATACTCAACCTACATATATAAAAGTGATTTTAGGTTTCCGGGAGGATATTGATGACCATTCAGGACCATAATAGATTGGATGATGGGATAGTTGTCACTACTCTATTCCTTTTCATTTTGTACTTCCTTTTAGAGTTTCTTTTATATAAATCAGTTTATATTGAACATGCATATGTGAATAGATTTTTGGATTTACTTTTACTTTCATTTCTTGGATTTGTTTGAGTTTATCATTATATCTCTTGATAATGTTCTATAAAAAGGTTCATTCCTTCTATATTACATGGGATTTTATACACTTGGTTCGAGTCGCCACTCTGAGGCCTATTGATGGTGGGACTGAAGGCTCATTATCATTCATTCTACATTAAGGAGCAATATTCATGATGTTTGTTGTCCCTTACCTCATCTTGGAGAAGGCAAGTCATGTCAGAATGTTATCAAAGCTGATGGGTGAGATATAGGATGGAGTTCTGGGATAGGCACTGTGAGGATTTCATGGGATGGTAGGGAAAAAATGTTAGGCAATCTTGGTGCATGAAATAGGCTAGAGAAGACCAGCTAGTACATGGTATTTTCTGAGCCCCCATGATCTGATTTAAGGACACTGGACCTACCGAACGACAAATTCATGCTACACTGATTTATGGGAAAAGACCATAGGAACGATACATGTATCATAATTACATGTGTTCTTGTGTATCTTGGGTTTTTATGGAATTTAATATAAATAAAATGTTTAAACATAATTTAAATATAATCTTATACACTACATGGGATTAGGAATTCCATGTTCACCATTACTATTATGGCTTCCTGACTATGTCAATGAGTAGTGAAGGTGATTATGGACTAGAAGGATGATTCGTTCGATCAGGAGAGGGATGATTTATAGTAGGAGGATGAGTATTGGAAGAAGACGCTTTATGCCTTTCAGTGATAGATTCTCAGGAAGTACGAGGGCAGCGTCTGAGACATAGAGACAGAGAGCTGTCTTTAGCGGCCGATAATAGCTTTCAGCTTGATTCAAGATATGGTAGTGTAATGAGTTCCTCTATGCATGATCTATATTTAGGTATTGGTGTATTAGTGGTGTATTCCCAATTTTAAGGAGAAGAAGAGAGATTAGGTTTCGTGGATTGATTTTCAGAAGGAATTTCAGGAGGAATTTCATTCTTCCATGATGAAGGCTGAAAAGAGAAAAGAGCAGCACTCCCATTATAAAGGGAGTATGACGGTAAGGTATCTAGGGATAATGTTCAATTATCTCTTTTGTTTTGTTCCATAACATTTCTCGGATGAGGAGTCATAGGTGGGGCACTTAGAGGAGGAAGACTGACTTTCCATTTAGTGTCATGTTACTCCCTTCTCTCTACAAACATACATGGAGTTTCAGATGAATGATGAAGTAGCAGAGAGGATACACATGTTGGGAGGTGTGCCACAAGTGGGGAGCTAGCTGGGTTAGTCAAAGTGGATTTCCAACAACACCATGAATTTAGCATCAGGGCCTTCCAGGTTTTCACCGATGTGGAAGAAGAACTGAGTACTTCCAGTTCCGATGTATCGATACTTACCCTTTCCCCACAGGCCTCAAACAGAGGTTCTTTACCTTATGAATCCATGTAATCCTTCATAATTAGTGACCAAACTGAGTTTAGTATAGTGAGGGGGGGCAGGTTCACTACCCACCTTAGCAGCAGTAGTTTCAACGCATACATTTTTAGTAGCAGCAGTAGGGACAATTAGCTCCCGCTCTTCCAAGAGCAGACATTTCAAGGGGGGGCCGACCTCAGGCCTCTCATCTGGGACTTTGACTAGGGTGTGGTCATGGACATGGAAAAATTCTGAGGTGAGGTGGATATAAATGAGGGAATTTATGGGCCATAGATCTTGGCGTTCCAACAGTAACCGAGGTAGTTAGATTTATAATCAGTTTGTTTTTTCACAATTTCTTGTGCCTTGTTTGATTCAAGAGATTCAGAATCCATTTATTCACCCATTCAAGGCCATGCATTTTTTTAGAAGTAGAGTGACCATTGATTCCCCTAGTTTTTATAATAATAGTTAGAGGCCCAACCATTCTATTTACTGTTTATCGGGGATGCAAATTGATGTAGGGTACACACCCGTCTAGTGGGGATCTCATTATACTGTAAATGTAGCCATGTGAGGTTATCCTAGGCATTGAAGGACTATGTTTTGTGAATAATGTTATAAAATACTTCCGAAGAAGTGTTTTGTTCTTAGATATATGTGGTGTCGTGTCGCTTTCGTCAGCATGAAGGGTTTCAAAGAGGGAAGCTGGTGTCTAGATCCCCTTCTTTCCATGTTTTTTGAGCTATCTATGGGGACCTCAGGCTCAGAGATAATGGATGTTCAATGGATTTCCATTGAGTTCTTAGATGTCTTCCATGAATAGTTCGTGACCCTACCACATTGATGTGATGTTGAGTTTGGGATAAACATACAACCCAATGCCTGTCTGATTTCGATGAATCACTATAGTATGAACCTTCTATGTTATGAGCATTGGAGATTTAGTTTAATGAACTAATGAAGAAGTGTTTTATCTAACCACGATCATCATCATGGGGTTTTCCAATAGTGTAAACAAAGAAGATAGATGGTGGTCATATTCTTGTACATAGACTAACATAGGCTGAACCAGGTAATGGTTAAGAACCTTTACCCTCTCTTGAGGATTGACATCCTTTTTGACCAGTTGAAGAGATAATGTTTTTTCGCTAAGATCGTCCAACTATCATGATATCACTATTTGAGGTTTACAGAGAGTGAAATCAAGATGAATGCATTTAGATGCAGATTTGGGCACCTTGAGTTTGTGTCCATGTCATTTGGTGATATGAACACTCATTCTATGATCATGTGGCTCATGAAATATATTTTTCATGAGTATTTGGACTCGTTAATTGTCGTTTTCATCGATGACATCCTGATCTACTCAAGATCTGAGTGGGATCACGTCGAGAATATGAGGATAGTATTAGAGGTCTTTTGATAGAACCATATCAATGAGAAGTTGTCTATGTGCTTGTTCTAGACATGATTAGTTCATTTCGTTGGACACATGGTTTCCTTGGAGGAAAAAGTGTCATACCCATTCATGTTCTAAGCAGTTGTTTCTTGGGAAGCACCCAATATTTTGGTAGTGGTTTTTAGTTTCTTTCGACTGGAAGGTTGCTTCGAGTGGATCTCACCAGAATTCTCTTGAGTTCCATCACATCTGACTGCCATGACCAATAATGATTAGGAATTTGTGTGGGGTGAGTAGTTCCAGGCAACTTTTAGTTATCTGAAAGGAATGATTATCATTAACCCAGTGCTGAGGATTCTTGAGAAAGGGTATCATTTGAAGTGTTCATTGATGCTTCCGGTCTTGGCTTGGGATGTGTGTTGATGAAGTATAAGGGAGAGATCTCTTATGGGAATAGGAAATTACAACCCCACCAATTTAAAAATACCACCCATGACATAGAACATGTAGTAGTTTTGTTCTCCCTGATGTTGTGGTGGTATTACCTCATCAGGGAATGCTTCATAGTCTTCATAGATAACAAGATCTTGTGGTTTGTATTCTTCAAGTGAGACCTAAACTTGTCGCATCACAGATGGATGGAGTTTATTTGCGACTAAAACATAGAGATATCCTACACCGCAAGAATGAGGATTATGGTGGCTCATGCACTAAGAATGTAGTGACTGATGGATGTGGTTCATAAGTCAGAAGATGATTGGAATGTAATGGAGAAGTTGGCTCCTCTATATCAAGCCATGAGTGTAGAGGAAGGTATAGGTTGTCTATTTCAGTTGATATTGAAAAATTTCTTGGAATGTTAGGTGTAGGATTCTCAGAGGGTATACATGACTTGTTATTTTATGTGTGATCATGTTAGACATGGTAATTCGTTAAAAGAATGAATAGAGGATGGTCGGAATTAGATGATGTTTCATGTAAAGTTGTTTGTCTTTGTGGAAATCGGAATGTGTGTTATCAGTGTGATCCATAACTGACCCCTGTTAGTATACCCAGGTGTCTCCATGGTGAACTAGGTCCTGAGGGGCCAATTTTTTAGGCCCAGAGTGAAGTGGGAGTAGTAGATTTTGTGGAAAAGATTCTCATGTGTCAATAGGTGAAGACTGAACACCAAGTTCTTGGTAATCTGTTGCCACCTTTTGATGTTCTTGAGTAGATGTGGCATGGTATATCAATGGATTTCATCATAGGTCTTCCCAGAGCGGAGGGTGGTTGTGATTCTATCTGGGTATTTTTGGAATATTTGATGAATTAGTATCACTTCAAAGCGATTAAGGAGTCGAGCGTAATAGATGACTTAGCATAGAAGTACATGGGTGAAGTTGTGATTTTGTACGTAGTTCCTAGATCCATCATTCTGAATTGGGATAAAAACTTTACTTCATGATCTTGGAAAGGAATATATCATGATTTTTGGCACCCATATTTTCCATAGAACTTTTTCCCACACTCATATCTATTAGAAGACCGAGTGAAACATATATACGTTGTAGGATATGCTGCGAGCATGTGTTATAGACATTAGAGGATCATGGGTAAAACACTTGTCTTTAGTAGAGTTTTACAACAACAATAGGTATAATTATACAATTGGCATGGAACCATTTTAATCCTAGTATTTAAGATAGTGTCGTTCACACATATTCTTGATTGAGGTTCGGGAGGAAGGTGCTATTGGCCCAGAGATGGGGTGGAGTGTAACAGAGATGGTTCATCTTGTTCATGAAAGGATGAAGGCAGATCGCGAATGGAAGAAGTCATATGACCATCATAGGATATAACCTTTGGAGTTCGATGATGGGGACCATGTTTTCATAAATCTCTCCCCTTATCATAAATACCGGAGGATTGATAGGGGGAGTAAGCTATCTCCGAGGTTCATCGGACCCTTCGAGATGTTGAGAAAATTTTGTGAGGGGTCATATCCACTAGAATTACCACCATTGTTGGAGTGGATTTAAAACATCATTCATGTATATTAGATCTATCAGTATCTGCACAATGACTCCCACATCCTTGTCTTGGTAGACTTGGATATCAAAGACGATGTGACGTTCAGGGAGGGACCGATGAGAATTGAGGACCGAAAAGAAAAGGTTCATCATGGATGAAACATTCAATTTTTTGTGTGTTTCAAAGCCATTGTTGCCTAAAAGATAGTACCTAGTAATGGAAGGCATGGATGCATGCCCAATACGTAGAGTGTCTTTGAGATTTAATATTTTGGTTTTCTTTGTTCCTTACTATGATACGATGCCTCACATTATTTTCTATAAGATGGATTATTTCCCTGGTTCTATGAATGATTGTGATAATTCCTAATATTGGGGATGGGGACTTAATCCCTAATCAAGATGCATTAATATGGATGAAATTAAACCCAAGCAGCCTAGTCAGTGCTTCCCATGGAAGATAGTATCTTGACATAGAGAATGGGACTCCAAAATCCATATATCTTGATTGATTCTCTATTCTGATTGTGTGTATACATAGTCATTATGTAGTTTTTCAATATATAGATGTGATAGTGGTTTCCATTTATGAGTAGGTTTGTTACAGATTAAAAATAACTCTTTGATGGTTTATCCGTGATAGTAATATTAGGAGGTGGTTGTTTAGACCCCCACTATTTTTGTTGGGTTTAGTATTGATTCTTGAGGAAAAGAATAGTTTGATAGGGATATGATGTAATGGAACAGACCCTCCAAGTAAACTACATTTCCAACTTTTAGTGTTTGGGGTGTTCTGGGCACCATTAGTGAGTCAGGAGGTCATCGATGTTGGTGGAAGGGCTTCACCATGGTGTCACCTTTTAGTGCCACCGTTGACTGTTGGGGTTCTTTCCCCAGTGTTCCCGTAACTCCAATTTTATATATTCATACACTTTTTGATGTGGTTTAATGTTGTTTTTAAGACCATAAATGATATCTTAAATCCCATAAGAGTGTAGAAACACTTGATAAATAAATCTTGTGGCCTTTTTTTTCGGTTTCACACCCTTTTGTGTTTTTTAGTTTCTCCTGTTTTTTGTGTTTATATCTATTTTAAGTAAACAATACTCTCCTAGTTGTCCTATAGTATATAACCACCATCTTTAAGGAGAACTATTAAATCTCAATTAATACCAACATGTGTAACCTATAAGACGCATGGTCAAACCATGATCTGCTTTATATGAACCTTCTATTTCACATCATATAACACTTAGATTTGGCCTTTTAACACACCAAGATATTTTTCTTCCTTTTTCCTTTTATTTCCTTGGTGTTAATGGAGTCCTTATATGGGATAAAAATCATTATCCTATGCTGGAGCCCATCCCTCCTAGCCATGGAGTCCATGGTGTTATTCATTAGCAATTCATTTATCACCAGTTTATGGCGTGAGAAGAAAACTTCAATGCTTGATCATCTAGGTTGGGGTATTTCCTCCATCTATCTTCACTATGAATCATGTGTGATGGGTATGATGGTTATTTTTCTAGAAATAGATGAAACCTACTATAATGTTGATAATAAACAAACTTTTAAAGGATGAAGAGATGAGAAGGTTGATGAGGTTTCTCTGTTATACCTTGGTTCTTATATTTCGAATTATACATGTTTATGTACACTGAAAATCATGGTCATTGGTGGTACCTTTTTTGCAAACTAATAGAAATCAAATTTTCATTGGATAATATGATGAATAAATGACTGTAATATGTAAAATGTTTAATCTTGTAATCTTGGTGGATTAAATGGATGCCCCATGAATAAGGAACCATTGTGTGATCACCCCGATTATCCAAATGTAGAGAATAACATAATAAATGATTTTGGAAAATTTGAAATCGACCTTTATTTGTTCGAGGTGTATGCATTGTTTCTCTATTTGATGTATTTTGGGAGATGTGGATGGTGATGGGATCTCTGGTCATTTAGTTGTTGTTCTGTGAATCTAATGATGTGTGGAGTCTGTATGTTGGGGTTTGGTTTGGTTCCAGTACATTGAGGTATCTCTCAGATCCCTTTTGATGTTGTTACTTCAAAAGTGAACCGGCTGTGAATACATAAATGTCACATGGATGATTTTACATCAGTTGTTGTTTTGGATTGTGGTTATTACATGTAGTTTTATAGTAGTGACATAATTTTTTAAATGGGATCACTTGAACATTATAACAAGAATGGGTATAATTGGGGATTGTATTCTAGAAATTGGTCGTGCTCGGGTTGTGGCGGTTTTGTTTTTTGGGCATGTTGGGATAGTAGCGAAAGTGGTTATGTATGGGCTGGTTGACTATTTCTGAACCCTTATGTTTGGGTGAGTGTTTGATTACCCATATATATAATATTTAGTTCAGGTGTTTCTAATACACCACCCATATATGTCAAGCACATCATCACAAACACCCCCATATCAAGGGGGAGGGTGTTTTCCCAATATTATTAAGAGTAGATGGTTATTACCTTCTTTCTTCTCCCTCAACCAAGTTGCCCAAGCTTTTTCAGGTAGGCTATTCTGACCTAAGATTAATTGTGGTTAAAAACTATTTGGTCATGATGTGTTTTTTTGGTTGGCCTAGGTGTGTGTGGGAAGGTTTGTTTCCATGTGTCTTTGGTATGAGTCCTAGATGTCTTTGGGCTTGGCATTGGTTATGGTGGCCGAGTTATCTATGGGCATGTCAATGTGCGGTTGTGGAGGTCCAGGTGTGTGTGGGCAGGATGTGTGGTTGTTGTGGACCATGAAGATGTTGTTGGGGTGGTAGTGGGACTTCAGTGGAACCTGTGGGGGAGTACTAATGCGTAGGATGTCCAAAATAACCAGTGGGAAAGTAGTGTGGGGTACCCAAATATCGATGTGCTATTACAATTACATTACCTAAATTTTTTTATTTTGGGAGTGTTCTTTGATGATGTTTGGTGGATATTTTCCTTGAAATGTGTTTTGGTTATCTCAATTTCTCACGACGCATTAGAATGTCTCCCCTATTGTTCGTGATAGATTTTGGTTTTCCCTACTGAAGATACATGTATACTCACCCTAGGTATATAAAAATACTTTCACATTTCATTGAGGACATTGAGGACCATGTAAGTCCATACTAGCTCGAACGTTGGGAAAGTTGTTGTTGCTACTTTTTTTTCGATTAGTACTTCCTTTTCTAGTTTCTTATACTTATATCAATTCATACTGGACATTCATATTGGAAATGGATGATTGTATTTACTTTTACTTCAATTCCTTGGATATGTATGTGTTTACCATATTATCTCTTGAGATTGTATTATTAAAAGGGTCCTGCCTTCCATATTTCATGAGATATTATACCGTAGGTGCTGGTTTCCACTCTGGGGCCTATTGAAGGTGGGATTTGTGTGGTCATTATCTCTCTAGTAACAATAATATGAATGGGTCTCGCAGTTTGCAGTCCCTTCCCTTGTCTTGGTGATAACATGTCGTGACATTACAAAACACATTATATTCATTTCATGTATAGAAAATGTAACCTTTTTATTTATTCTATTTAAATTTATTTGTTTCATTTTTATTAAATACAATAAAATTAATTTAATTGTAATTTCGTTAATTCAAAATTTTGGTATAAAATAAATTTTATTCCAAAAATTGAATATTTCTGGAAATATGATCATTATTGAATATTACTAATTTTTTTTAAATAGTTTTTAAACCACATATATAGAATTAATGTTAAATAATGGAAACCATATTTTCAGTCATTAAAAATAATATTATATAATATTATGAACATAATATTTGGTCCTTATGACTAGTAACTAAGGTTAAAATTCCTTACTACGTTAACGGTTTAATGGGGACAATAAGAGGTAAATAAAAATATGGAATGATTAAAATGAAATAAAATAAAATAATTTTTTTTAAATATATTTATATTCAATTTCCTACAATATTATAGAATCATCCAATTCAGTTTTATTTTTCATACATAACACATTAACATGTTTTAATGTTTTCAAAATTCCCATGTGTTTCCTCTACGAATATTATAGAAGAATAAAATATATTCCCTATTAATAAATTCTCATGAAGAATAAAGAGTGCTAAAGGCCAAACAAAAACAATTCTAAAAGTCGTTATTAAGGATTCATGGGGAATTTTTTGATTAAAATTCTATACGTTGAAGGATTATGTTATACTTTAAAGGATGTTTTCTAAAAAAGTGGGTTCCCTCTTAAGTAAGTGTTTGAATCATATTTATTATTATGAATCCCTATATTATGTTTTATCAAAGATAATATAATTATATCTGTATATATCCTATACTGATAAGATATAATTTTTATTTTTAATTGTATAATTTCATTTTATATAAAATTGAAAATGATAATTTTTCCCATGTATATGCGTGGAGTATGACCACTGCAAAGTAATATGATTCATTTTCCCAATCCATAATTCATGATTTTTTAAGATGGATTTATTTTTTATATATAATATTTATGATATAAATATTTTTATAAAAATATATTGAATTATATTCTTCCAATATTCCCATCTTATGTGTAAAATTATAATTACTCGTGTGTACATTTGGAACAACGCGTCCATATTGACATGTTTATAATTTTTAGTTTCCTCAAATAGAATTTTTACTAATGATAGATTTAATGATTTAAAATGATACTTATGATATTAAAAGGACTGTCTAAATTTCCATTATCTTTTACCATTGTTTTGTTCAATCCATCGAAGGTGGAATCTATAGTTGTCTGTCAATAAAAATTATTATACCTATAAATTGATGTAATTAAAATTTCATATCAATAATATATTTATTGGGATAAAAAGATATATAATGATTTCATATGATAATTATGTGATTAAAATTATTTTGTATATTATGGTCCCATAATTTATATACAAGGATCAAAACTGTTGAATCAGACCCTGCATGGAAAACACAATAGTTATCACATAAATGTGTGATTTTAATAAAAAATTGTTAATAAAAAGACTATAAGGTATAATTTTTAAATAAGAAATAGTATGATATGAATGATTATAGTAAAATAATATATTTATAATACATATATTCTAATTATATAATACTTTGAAACAACTATGATGAATGAAAAAGGCATGAGGTATGATAATTATGAGACAATTTAATTAAATTTCTGTGATGTTTATAGTAAATTAAAATAAAAAAAATATGTTGATAAAATTTCAAAAAAAAAACCATTTAGTTTCATTTCCTATGGATATTCATGTAATATTAATGTAATAGCAAAAAATCTCTATCCTTTCTTAAATATAATTAAATGGAAATTTCTTTGAAAAGGGAAGTCAATATATTCTTTCCCTTTGGTTGAGATATATTTTCTCCCATGATTATTCAACTAAACATTTTTTATAGATGTTTATAAATATATATTGAATCATTAAAGTTATAATTTTCATTTAATTTTACTTAATTTTCAATGGTTTATCTAGAATCATTTTAATGATATTTTTTATGCGTAAGGTATTTTTTATATTTTTTTCTGAATGAAAAGAAATAATATTATCTTTTGAAATATAAATAATGAATTTGTATTTACTGTAAAATTAATATTATTTAGTATGAATCTTCCATTAAATATTTACTTTGATCATTCAAAATAATTATTTTTCATAATTTTATTGAAACTTTTCAATTTATATAATTGATTTCAAACTAAAATGTGTAATTTCATCAAGATATATTCAAGTGATATTTTAATGGTAATTAATTTTAAGACAACATTTTCCAAGGATAATTATATGCTAATAAATATTTGACATAATAATAGCATCTTTATTTTCAATAATAATGGTTTATTATTAAAATCTTTTGATATTTACGAAATAAGTTCTTTATTCAACAATTTAATATATGATAAAATAAAAAAAAATCAACCAATTATAGAATATATATATATTTATATATACATATATTATGTAATATATTGGTTAATTTTATTCCATAAATGAATTATGTAAATAATAATAACTCAAAAGTTAATTATGTTATTAAAGAACCTGATTTGATGTTCCCAACACTATGCATAAGCCTTGAATGATGAACATATAATTATGCATCGACATATTTTAATGTCCATAATTTTATTCTAGGTCTTGATTTGATATCTCTATATCATGAAACGAACCAGTTTATTTTTATACATGTTCACAATTTTCTAAGATTATTATTTTTACAAATTATAATGATAAGGATATTCGTTAATGATTAATGATTTTTATTAGCTATTATATACTCAGATGAATTTTTCTTATTTCATAAAAACTATTTATGTTGCGATTCATGATTAAATATATTTAATTGGTTGTGAAAGAATTCATCATGTTAGGATTATATTCTCAAACATTCATGATCATGTAAGGCCATTGATTGATATCTCCCCTGGTTACCCATACTACGAATCAGAGATCACCCATTCTTATTTTTTCTATTATCTGATTTTAAACGATGGTTTTAATATTGATAAAACTATATAAGTAATAATAAGATGAAAATTACAGAAAATGTTGAATTTAAATTATGAAATAAATCATTTATTATTCTAGTCACTAATCAAAATAATCCTTTATGGCTTTGGGGAGTTTATAATTATATTTTCGATTGAATATTCAACTAAAATGTTGATATATCAATGAATTTTATGAATGGGTCACCTTATTTATTATCCAGGAAGGGTTTGGTTTTTTTATAAATTATATTTTTAAAAACTATTGATTCCCATAATGTTGTGATTATGTAGAGGATAATATCACAATGTTTTTAAAAGAATAGGTTATATATTGTCAAAATAAAAATCATATATAGAAAAAAGTGTGAGGATATAGGTATTGAATAGATGTAAATATGGGTTATAAATCTAATTGGGGTTGAATGGTTTTTTAACTCAGTCATCCCCAATGCATGATGAATCGGACCATGAATTAATACATGGAAAGACACACCAAAGTCATAATATTAAACAGATTTATTGTTCTACTCTTCGAAAATTAAGAAGTATTTGAATATATAATAATATATAAAATATAATATTTTAAATGTTTCATTTGTTGAATATATGGTGCAATAATATAGGATACCTCACGAATTATTTCCAGGAAAATAGGATTCTTTACTCAAATTTTTTTCCCTGCTTCAATTGTGTTTTTTAGTAAATGGTTACAAAAAGAAAGAATTATTTGAATAATTATTTTTAAGATTTTTCAATCACTATAGTCATGATCAAGTGAATGATTTGGGAATTGGAATTCAATATTTCATTTCTATTCTCACATAGCATTCACATTCTATTAGTGGTAATGTGGACCATATTGTAACATCCCAGGTAAATAAAGAACATTGAATTTTTCATATTTATTAATATTTGTGAACTAAATATTAATTCAACATTTAAGGGGTCACTATTTTCCATGGTATATATAATACACAACAATGTGTTTCTTTGAAATCATAGTTTGCACACTAATCATATAATATTATTATTTTAAATAGTAGTTAACATGTGGTCGTTGTAATGGATGGAATGAGCATAACTTACTACAAAATGATTATATATGTTTGTTAAATGTTTTTACATTTATCCAATAAAATATAGAGGCTTAAAATGT
The DNA here is from genome assembly GCA_963277665.1 of Viscum album. Lineage (NCBI taxonomy): Eukaryota > Viridiplantae > Streptophyta > Magnoliopsida > Santalales > Viscaceae > Viscum > Viscum album. Next base: position 1,156,100,729 of record OY728158.1, on the reverse strand, counting down.
GAATGAATCTAATTATAGACATAATTTATTTTAAAGGGTTGATTTACCACCTTTTAAAGACAAAACCTCATTAAATGTAGTTTGGGTCACTTTTATATGTTCCATTTGTCAAAATAAAATACTTTTTTAGAATCAGGACATCAAAATTTACTTTGGGTAAATTTGTTTGTGTTTTTCTAATAATAATAATTTTTTATGAATAGTTAGAAATAATCTATTTTAATTCAAAACTACCTTTTAATCTAATTTATTTATTTGGTGATATTTTATTTTAAATTTGTTTTTAGGTGTAATTAGATTATATTTTCCCCTTTAATCCAATGTTTTCAATTAGAACTAATTTCACATGTAAATTATACATAAACAAGTGTCAATATTTTGATAGTTATTATTTCTTAAAAACAATATATATGTTTTGAAAATGGGAATTAATTTTTAATTAATTAATCCAACTTCTACATTCTGAATTTGGTAAAATAGACATCATTTTTTGATGAATATTGAAACCACTAAGTGGTAGTTAAAAATATGACTTTATCATTTAAAAGAAATATTTCTGCTTATGTGAATTAAATTTCGTAAATCCACGATACATAGTTTTTATTAGAAAGTAAAATGTGGTTCAATAGAATGAAAATAATTTTAAGTGAATAGTAACTTATGACTTTTATTTACAGTTGTAAAAGGTAAATGGGTCATTCCAGGTAGAAGAAATATTATAAAAATACAAAATTAACATAACAGTTGTCCTAATATTATTGGATGAGTCATGGCCAACCATGACCATCCATGGGTCATTTTTGGATTCTCATGGAGTCACTTAAGAATTATAATGACAATTTATTTTAATTTACATTAAGTAAAGAAAAAAATGATATTAACAAATATCTTTTAGTGTATCAATTTTTACATGGGGTTATTTAAGTCAATTTTTTACAATAAATAACCATTACAAATCTAAAAACAATTCCTTCATTATGTTAAATTTTTTATAAAATTTAGACATCAAATAAATAAAATTATTTATGACACAATAATGAAGTAGTATTTAACACATTAATAAATGATTTTTATAAATATGATTATTAATATTAAAATAATATCCAAAACCTGTCCAATTCTTATTTGAAGATTTTATTTAGACCTCAGTCATCTAATGTTAACTTTAATTATTTTTTGACCTTTATAAACTGAAAATCACTATATAATAAAATAATATTTTCACACTTTTCTAAAGATCCCCTCCTCCCCCTTATAAAAGGACACCCCTTTTAGCCCATTCCACACACCTCTCAGGACCCTTGTCCAATCCAAAACCTACCAAAATAATCTCTCAAGATCCCTATATTCCTCATAAAATCCTCACCTTAGGTAGAGGCACTTCAATAAGTCCTTTTTGTTCCAACCAAAGGAAGATTCCAAAATTAATGTTAGTTATTTCACTTAAATTATTTTCTTTTATTTTGTTTTATTTTACTTATCTAACACCCTAAAAACATTTTATTACGTTCTTTTATAACAACACGTGTATCCTAAATATGCTTGGATATTTTTATGATATTAAAACTACACTAACACCCAAATCCAACTAATGGGTGAAAAACATACTCTTTCTGTGTATGGAAAACTATCACCTCACAAAACGATGATTGTTTGATTATCTCATACCACCTCTCATGGTGGACATTAAAATGGAACTGTAATTATATATGATATATTTATTAGGCTTATTTTTTCTTTATGCATCTGTATTTTCTATTAGTATAATTAGTTCATGGTATACATAATGGGTAAAACACGTAAATTTCAATTGAAGAAGTGCGGACAACAATCTACCTAAAAATGATATGACTAGTTAATAACTTATGTGGGACATATAAAAGATGGAAATAATGATATTATATATGATATTAATTTTTAATTATAATATACTTTTTTATGAATATTTTTTAATTCCAATAAAATACAAAATAGAAATGAATGTTTCATTCACACATACATACGGCTTACCGTCTCCAAGAACGGTACATTTATTTTCTTATCTCCAACTGTAATGTACTATTATAAATATATATATTTTTACCAGAAATATAATATATATATATATGATATCTATACCATTTATATCATTCTGGAGATAATCTACATTTGACCACATAGAAAAATAGTAATTATATCTCGTTTATTTTTTACTCAAGATGCAAACATCGATAAAATATCCATTATGAACATGAATAAATATCTATTTGTTACAGTAAGGTAATAAGGGATATAAAAGGAATTTTTTTAAAAAATCATCTTAATAAAGTATAAATTAACTTATTTTTATTATTTAGGAAGAACAAGGAACATACAAGACAATTCAGACATGTGGTAAGGGGTTGTTTATCTCACTTTTAATTCTGTGATATTTCCATTGTTCGCAACATATTTATTGCAAGTGGTGTACTGTGTACTTCCATTTGATATATATTATCATGATTTGATTTATATTCGTGGTATTCTATGATTAATTTTGTGGTTATTAAATGTTTTTCATCTGAATTGATTGATTACAACGAAGTAAGGGTTTTTCATCTCGCTTTTATTCTAGTGAGATTCATGCTATATTGGCCACTATTTCATTTTGTGTGGAGTATGTACTACCCATTATTGTAATACTTTTGTAATATATATTAATTTATGGGTATTACGTCTTCATTTTCTGATACTTCATTCATTTGTGGTATGTTTCATAAGTTACCAAATCGGTAAGGGAATTTCAATTTTCAATTTCCACTCATTGGGATTTACGCATACTTCATTGATTATTTTACTCCATGATTATGTGTGGAATCACAATTTATTATTTTTGTAGTAATTTACACTCCCATTTCCATTTATTTACATTATATACTCATAATATCTCCATATATAAATTCACAATCCATCGATATGATCATGACAAGAGTAATTTTATCTCAATCTCTATTTATTGAGTTAAAAATATAATTCATTGGTGTTTCCTTTAAAAGAATATGGGTGAATATCCTCTTAATAATTTACACATAATATCCAATCATATTGTGTTTATTTATACTTGTCACACATAATTATGTCCTTGATTTATCTGTATCCTAAGGAAAATCTCTTTATAAGAGATTTCATCTCAATTAACATTCAATTGATACTTTGTTGTTATACACCAATTCACTATTATATAGTGTATATAATGTACCTTGACATAGTATATCATGAATCACATTATTTTAATGATATTATAATGTTTTTATCATCACAATTTTATGTATTCAAGTGTCTCTCTTTTGGTTAGAAACTCGAACTAAATTATCATTTTAAATGTTTTAATGATTTGTTATTCTAAATATCTCTCATTAATGTAAATTTTGTAAAAATGGTTTTAATTATTTACTTATATAGGCTTTAATGTTTTTAAATTAAAATTTCTTTTAAATGTTTCATAGTGCTTTGGGACACTTTTATTCAAAAATATATTTTTAAATGGCTTCTAGACAAATATTGTGACTTATATATGTATTCAAGATAATGGTGGATATTTCCCTCAAATAGTTATGATGATTATATTCATGTATATCATTATCCTTAATTATTTTCTATTGAGGTTTATCTTTTATAGTACAATCTTCAATATTGTATTGAATGAGTTATGTTTGACTGTGGATGTGCTATTTTATATACCATTCATGGTTTGTGGATAAAGTATTTACATTTTGTTTTCTTGTTTTAATATGAATGTTAATGTTATGTTTCAAACCATTCATATGAGGAATTCATTGTACATAGTAACTGATGGTTGGAGCCCTATATTTCTCCTATATGTATCAGTTGGTCTCATGATAAAAACTAGTTTCATTGCCCAATGCCTTGACAAAATATTATTTATAATCATGGCACGATTCCTTAACTATGTGGTCATGATGTATGGAATTATGCATTCCTTCATTATGAGATTAGCTATTTATATTTCCAATGGTTATTTGACTAATTGAATACCCATGACTATGTTTTATTATGGAATTATTTACTCAACTCTTATTCCTAACATAAAGTGTTCATGTTAATTATTTGTAATGTCATGTGATTGAATTATTCACCATGAATAATTTTTATGTTATATTCTGTTATATTTCTTAACATTACTAAACATTTGACCTCACCGTTTTTTCATTTTTTATTTCCCCAGGATATGAAGAAATTACTTATGAGTGACGTGCATGAATAATCATGGAATCTTGGATGATTATAATTGAATAAATTAGTGTTGTTTTTCTTTTTAAGTTGTATTGTTGAACTTATGAATGTATATAATTTCCAATACTACTATATTGATCGGTCTTTTAGGAATTGATTCCTTGTAGTCATGCCATTGTATTTAAATAATGCTCTGGCTCCTCAATTCTAGGGTCGGGGCAATTTAGTTGGTACCCGAGGAAGTTTAGTAAAAACCATGGAATATAGATTTAGATAAACTATGATTATAGCACATTACCCTATAATAGACCATTCTAATTATATAGAAGAACTTCCTATAATTTTTGTAATGTAGAGATTTTTTGTATTTTTCAAACAATACATCCCTATCTGGATACGAGCATGTAGGGATGGCTCTGGAAAAGATGTACATAAGAGTGAATACTCTAACAAAGGTGTTTCAGGCTTGACCTGAGGTATCCTAGTACATGAAAACATGAATTGCTGCACTCTTGGTTATAAAACTCCCGGGGGATATTATTTGGATAATTTAAATTCAATTTAGAAACTTATTTGAAGGATTTTAATATAAGATGAGAATAAATTACCTTGGTTAATCATATGGTGTTTTAAATTGAAAATAAGGAGTCATGATATTCTCTAAATGATGTTATTACTATTATTACTCACACAATGTTTTATCGTTTTAGTCAAGGGATAGATTCCAAGTCTGTCATAGTCACTTTGATCATGATGTACAAGGTTTGAATAGTGTTGTAAATGTGCAACCAAATGTAATGTTGACAGGTGTAAAAGATATTGTGTTCATTCAGAATCTGTTTTCAAAAAATATGATCAATAACTTATATATTAACCAACTCCTGAACTCAACAAGGAAGAGAAAAGTGTTGAATGATAAGAGCTCAAACAATGAATACCATAGTATAAAAGAAATCTCATTTTCCATCATGTAGAAAATGTGGAAGGAGACACCTTGGAAGGTGTATTAATGGAACACGGAAATGCTTTATGTGTTGGAATGAAGGACATAACATAAAGAATTTCAAAGTTAAAAATTGGAGAGTACTATGGAAGAAAATTAAAATGGTCAGATGAATCCATTTAATATCATTTTCCACAAATTTAGGGGACCTAAACATTACCCTATTGAATGCCCTATTCTATAGGTTCTTTTCTTGGTCACAGAATAAGCTATGTTGAAATAAATGGATAGGGAAATTTTTTATAATATTAGTTATTTTTGTAGATGGGATTACTTTGGAAGACTTTTCTCTTTTATTTGAAACCCTACAGTTTTTCATGTGAAAATGATATTTACGGAAGAATTATCTTTTCTCTTGTGGATATAGTTTTAAATAACCATTTTTATTTATATGATCATTGAGTTTGAGGAAATTACATGTTATTAAATATTGGAATAAAAATGTGAGGTACGACATAACATTTGTGATGAAATTATGTTATAGTTATTTTTAGGGAATCTATCTCATTTTTGGGAATATTATAAAATTATATACTTTTTGAAAAAGGACAACACATAGACCGCGTGACAGTCCATTGTGTCAGACAATGCTGTGAGAATCGAACCCACAACCATAGTGCGATTGCGATTTATTTCCTACCACTGGACAACTTGAAGTCTCTGGTTAGGGTTAATAATTATTTTTAGTTAAATGATTTCATTGATCAATAATATGTTGATTTGGGATCTTACTTTTTATCAAATGGATATCCATATTATAGGAAAACGATTTGGTGATTAAGTGATAAATGTTATTTTAAAAGATGTTCGCTCTATTGTGAACACTATATACCTAAGGAAAAGATATTACTATGTGATTTAAATTGAAGTGTAATGGTGAAATTTTATTTCTATTTTGGGTTATTTATGGAAATGATTATCCTATCATAGATTATATATTATTAGGTTAATTACATTTGAGTATGTGACTTTAGGTTTAGTCGATGTCATTTGGAGATACAATTTAACATGGAAGACTACATAACCAAATTCATCTATGTTTTGTGTTTCAGTATTAGTTCGGATTATGTTGAAGGATTTAAGGACTATTGATTATTTATTGGTATTTATTTAACTATAGGGTATTGTAGGTTTAATTTTAGAAATTAAGATTAGTATTTAATTTTCTAAAGGATTATCATTGTTGTGGATCATCTGATCTTGTACTAACCATTTTGGTGGTGGTTAATCCATAAAGACAAGGTAAATATATTTTTTATCTATTGTGCATCATGTGATTCTGTATAAGTTGATTCTAGATATTCTAGTGTGACCATGTTATAATTACGACTCAACGTTTGAAACAAATTTGAGTTGGTGGTAGATATTTATTAAATAATGAAACCCTAATTAAAAAGTAAATATGTTTATGTTCTTAGTAAATATCATAAATAAATTCCTCAACTTTATGAAATGGAACATAAAACAATAAAATTGTTATCTATTTACTTTTAATACTAGGAAACTAATGAACATTTGTCCCATCACATGTTTGTGGTTTTCATGTTGTTTACTTTCTCCTGATCATGTTTTCTATCCCTCTCAATCAAAACATGACAAATAGTATATCATCCATATGCATGTTTTCCTACATGGAATTCTAGTGTGGGTTATCTTGAGTGACCTTTTTTCATTTATTTCTTTCTTTTAAAGTGATAGATTTACTGATCATTTCGAACGTGGGAATTTTAAGGAAGTTTCCAAGCCGAGTTGTAAAATTGCGAGGACGCAATTCCCAAATTGGGTAAGGATGTAACATTCCAAGTAAATAAAGAACATGAAATTTTTCATATTTATTAATATTTTTAAGTAAATATTAATTTTACTTTAATGGGGACACTATATTCGATGGTATACTCAATACACAACGATGGGTTTCATTAAAATCTTACATTGCACACTAATAATATAATATTGGTATTTTAAATGGTAATTAACACCTACCCGTTGTAGTGGAGGGAATGAACATAACTAACTAAAAAATTATTATATGTGTTATGTAACTGTTTTTACATATATCCATTAAAATTTAGAGTCTTAAAAAGTGAATCAATCTAATTTTAAACATAATTTACATTAAAGGGTTGATTTACCACATATTAAGGAAGAATCTTATTTAAATATTGTTTTGGTCACTTTTATATTTTCCATTTTACAAAATAAATATTTTCTTTAGAATCGGGACATAAAAATTTACCTTAGGTAAATTTTTTGTATTTTTCTAATAATATTGATATTTTATGAATGGTGAGAACTAATGTATTTTTATTACTAAATTCCTTTTAATATTATTTATTTATATGGTTAGATTATATTTTAAATTTGTTTTTATTTGTAATTAAATTAAAATTTTACCCTTTAATACAATGTTGGTGATTGGTATTAATTTCAATTTGAAATTATACATAAACAAGTGTCAATCTTTTTCTATTTATTCCTTCTTAAGAATAGGCTATTTGTTTTGACAACGGGAATTAAAATTAAATTAATTGATCCAACTTATACATTTTGAATTTGGTAAAGATGAAATCATTTTTGAATTTGGAATATGAGATATATCTTCTGCTGGAATTTTGATATTATTCTGAAAAACATTAATTTTTGATGAATAGTGAAACCACTAAGTAGTAGTTAAATTTCAACTTTTGAATTTAAATGAAATTTTACAGCTAATGTGAATTGAATTTCAAAAATCCAAGATAAATGGTTGTTATTAGTCTATAAAATTTGGTTCAATAAGATGAAAATAATTTTTGGTTAATAGTAACTTTTGACTTTTATTTAATGTCGTTACAGGTAAATAAGGTAATTCAAGGTAAAAATTATATTATAATAATAAATATTATTGTAAAACTTCTCCTAACCTTATTAGATGAGTAATATCTTACTCTGCAAATCCTTGGGTCAATTATGGGACCCAATGGAGCCACTTAAGAATTATAATGACACATTATTTTAACTTATTTAATGTAAAGACAAAAATGACATTAACAAAAATCTTTTAGTATATCAATTTTTAAATGGGGGTTATATAAGTCATGTTTTGTAATATAAATAATCATTATAAATCTAGAAATATTTAAAACATTATGTTAATTTCTTTAAAAATTATAACAATAAAATAAATTAAATTAGTTATGACACAGTAATGATATAATATTTACCTCATTAATAATTGAATTAAATTAATATGAATATTAATATTAAAATAATATCCAAAACCTATAAAATTCTTATTTGATTATTTTATTTTTACGATGAGTCATATAATCTCGAATTTAATTAGTTTTGGACCTTCAGAAACCTGATATCACTACATAATAATATAATATGTTCATATTTTCCTAAATAGCCCCTCTTCCCCTTTAAAAATGAAACCAATTATAACCCATTTCACATGACTATAAAGCCCCTTGGATCATCCAATCCCTACCAAAATAATTTTTCAAGATCCCACTCTTTATCCTAGAAGGCTCATATTAGGCATAAGTCATTTCAAGAAGTCCTTTTGTTTCAATCAAAAGGAAATTACCCTAATTAATGTTATTGCTTTCTCTTAAATTCTTTTGTTTTAATATGTTTTATTTTACTTCTCCAACCCCCTAAACACTTTTTGTTTCTTTATATTATAAAAACTATAGTATCACCAAAATAATAGGATGATATTATGAAATTATAACAACACATACACACACCTCCATCTAATGGGTGAAGAACATATAGTTTCTGTGGATGGAAAACATACGCCTCATGAAACGATGATTGATTGATTATCTCTTATCTCCTTTCATGGGAGCCATTAATATGGAAATGTATATATATATAATATATATATATATATATATATTATTTTTATGTTTTCTTTATTCTTCATAATTTTCCATTTATATCATTGTTTTATGGTTTCCATTATGGGTAAAACGCGATAATTTCATTTGAGGAAGTTCAGACTTCCTTCACTCAAAATTATATGACTCGTTAATACCATACGTGGGATGTATGAATGGTGGAATTAATAATATTATATATGATATTATACTAGAATTATAATATACCTCTGTATCATTATTTCATAATTCCATTAAAATTCAAAATAGAAATGAAATTAGTATTCATACGTACGTATGGCTTACCGTCTCCATGAATGGTACATTTCATTTATTATCTCAAAATGTTATGTATTATTATAATTATATATATATACTGTATATATAATATATATAATATCTAAATCATGTATATAATTCTGGAGATAATGGAATTTTTACCACATGCAAAAATATTAATTATAACACGTTCATTTTTAATTCATGTTCTGAACATTGATAAAATAACCATTATTAACTCAAATAAATAACTAGTTTTTATAGAAAGGTAATGAGTGATATAAAAGAAATAATAATCTTAAAAAATGTTCTTAATCAGGTTGAAATTATCTTATGTTTATTATTCATGATGAACAAGGAATATACCAGACAAGTCGGACTTGAGGTAACGAGTTTCTTATCTCACTTTTAATTCGGTGAGATTTACATTATTTGCCAATTATTTATTGCATGTGGTGTATTGTGTACTTACATTTTATATATATTATATTTATTTTATTTATATTCATGTTATTCTATGATTAATATTGTGGTTATTAACTTTTTTTCATACGACTCAATTGATTACAATGAAGTAAGGGTTTTTTTCATCTCACTGTTATTCCCATGAGATTCATGCTCTATGGGAAACTATTTACTTTTGTGTGGAGTATGTACTACCCCTGATTTTATGACTTTTTTAATATAAATTAATGTTTGGGTATTTATATCTTCATTGTATGATACTTCTTATAGGGGGTTTATGTTTCATAAGTTACTAAATTGGTAAGGGAATTTTAAATTTCAATTTCCACTCATTTGGGCTTTACACATACTTCATTGTTTATTTTACTCCATGATTATGTGTCGAATCACTATTTCATATTTTTTTAGTAATTTCAACTCCAATTTCTGTGGATATTCTATTGATACACATAATCAATCCATTGAAAAATTCCCAAGACATCGATATGAACTTGATAAGAGTAATTTTAACTCAATATCCATTTATTGAGTTAAAAATACAATTAATTGGTATTTCTTTTACAAGAATATGTGTGAATGTCCTATGATTTATTTACAACGAATATCCAATCATATTTATTTTATTTTTATTTTACACACATAATTTTGTCCTTGATTTATCTTTAACCTAATGATACAGTCTTTATAAGAGATTTCATCTCAATTTACATACCATTAAGTCTTTTTTGTCATTATACACCAATTCAATTTTATATGGTGTATATAATGTACATTGAAATATTATATCATCAATCCCTTTATTCTCATGATATTATAATGTTCTGATTACCTCAATTATTTGTATTCAAGTGTCTCTCTTTTAGTTATGAACTCTAACTAAAATATCATTTTTTATGATATAATGATTTATTTTTTTAAATCTTTTTCATTAATTTACATTTTTTAAAAATAGTTTGAAATATTTATTTATATGGACATTAAACATTTAAAATTAAAATTCCTTTGAAAATATTGAAATTGGAATGGGACCGTTCGATTCCAAAATCTATTTTTAAACTGCTTCTTGACAAGTACTGTGACTTCTCAATGTTTTCAAGAAAATGTAAGATATTTCTCTCAAATAGTTTTGATGTGTATTTTCATATATATCAAAAGCCTTTATTATTTTCAATTTAGGTTAATATGTTAAAATATAATCTTCCACATTGTATTGAATGAGTTATGTTTGATTGACGATGTCTTGTTTTATACTATTCATGGTTTTTGGATAATGTATTGACATTTCATATGCTAGTTTTAATATTAATGTTTATATTAGGTTTCAAAATTTTAATATGAGGTATTCATTAGATATATTAAGTGACTGGTGTAGCCCAATATAGATCCTCGACGCATAATTAGGTCTCATGAGACTATCTAGTGTCTTGGCAGATGTCTTTGAAAAAATATTATACGTAACATTGGCATGAGGCTTTGACTATGAGGTTATGATGTCTGTCATTATCCATTCCATCATTATGAGATTAGATATTGATATTTCATGTGTTCATTCGACTGGTAGATTAACTATGAAAATGTTTTATTATGAAGTTATTTACATAGCTCATATTATAGACATACAATGTTTATGTTAATTATTTGTATAGGCATGTGATTTCAATTATTCATCGTTCCTAATGTTTATGATATGTTCTGCTATATTGAATACTCTTACAAAGTATTTGAGCTCACCCATTTCTCATGTTTTATTTTCTCAGGATATGAAAATGTTAGTTATGAGTGACTTTTAGGAATTATAATTGAATATTGGATGTTTCTAATGGAATAAATTAGTGTCGTTTTTCTTTTCAAGTTTTTTTGTACTTATGAATGTATATTATTTCCAAGACTAATAAACTGATCAGTACTTCGGGGCTTGATTCATTGTAATCATGCCAATTTATTAAAATAATGCAATGGCTCCTGGATTCTAGGGTCTGGGCATTACATTTATTGAGATTTAAAATGAACTAAAGTGGGAGAAGCATTATATTGAACCATTTTATCATAAATTGACACCACAATTAAATTGTTATTATTATATAACAGTTTCTATAAAACGATTCAATGTTATTTTAATGAAGTTTTTTTTTTTAAAATGATTAGACGATGGGAATGTTTTCTCACCAATATATCAAATATAATGGCTCTATGATAAATGATATAATATTATAAATTATATAAATAATTATAATAGAATTATCTATATTGATTGCGGTTATATAAAGAAGTTATTCCACAATATATATTTTCTCTAAACTCATTACATTTAAATAAAATGTTAATTTCTAGAGTTGAATAAGAAAAATGATAAATCTGTTAGTACATATTAAGAAAATAATACATGAAATATTGAAAGTAATTTTTTTTTATCATTAACATAGAGAAAATTATTTATCTATTAGTTAGTTTTTTAAAATAAATTATTCAAATGGAATTATGTTTGAGAGAAATTTTATTCTATGATTATATTGTTCAATGTATAAGAATATTAGAAAAGGAAGATGGAATCCCCCATGGTTATTGTGAAATGAAAATGATGACTATATTTCATGAAGGATCTAGTGGTTTGAAAAATAGGGGGAAGAAGAAGTCTCGACATCTAACTTGATAAAAATTTCTGAAGGGGTACTTTGGTAATTACATAATTATATTGAAAATTTTCTCTATATATGGGTGACCTTCCCATATTTTATAAAAATGTAAATATGATGTGATAGGGATAATTCATTAAATTAATAAAGATAGATATCTTAAAATTTTTATTAAATAAAATTAATTCCCTAACCCATGAACTATTGAGTATAATAATCCTCTGAATCCTCCAAAGTCCAATGAGAAATGGAAATATCATCAAATTGTGATGGAGTTTATTCGTTGTGAGAATGACTTGGTGAAATGTTCAATTATCTTCAATTATAGAACATCTAATTTATTATTTTATAATGTATGTAATGATACTTTATATAAAATAAAATTTCAATTGTTATCATATTACCACCTCAGTGATTGGATTTTTTAGATTTGATTTAAAACTCATAATTGTATGATGATGCATCTTGAGTCTTTATCTCCTTTTAAATTGAATTATTTTGGAATGTGATTCTGATAAATAGTTTATTTATCACTATAGTGGTATTTTATATTATTTTTGGTACTTGTGTTATCTCTCAAAATATAGATCCCATTTTAATTTCCAAGTATAAAATTTCATGTTTCAAATTAAAAATCAATATGTTATACTGTTACAATAGGTTGATGAATATTAATATCAATAGAATTCAATTTTGGTATATGGTAATTACTACATATTCATGAGTGGTATTTATCTGGAATGGTTGGGGTAAATTTTAAATTTAGTGAAATTAATTTTTTCGGGATTAAGTTACTGAATTTTTTAATGTATTTTATATCCTTACCCTAAATCATGAATTTCTTTTTCAAAAAATCAGAAATCGTATACTACACCAGTTTCATGGAAAACATTTTGAATAGTTATAATTGAATTGAAAGAATTCAATAATTATTTATTGGAGAATCCTGATAACGGATTTATACACCATAATGTGCAATGAAATGTTTAACATATATTGATGATCTATTTACTCAATTACATAGTGTTCAATAATTTCTATTATTGATCTTTGATCAATATATCATTTGATTTGTGTTGCGATGGATGATATAAACAAAAAATCACTCTATATGATGTATTGTAATTATGAACATATATTAATTCTATATGGACTTCCCAATAGTTTGTCTATTATCATAGATATATGGAATAGTGTTTATAGTTATTATGATGATCAGTTTGTTATTGTATATATAGATGATGTTAATATATATTCAATGAGTATGGAAGATAATCAATAAAATTTAATGATTGAGTTGAAGATCTCAAGTAAAGTGAGTCATTATGATAGATTTACCATGAATTAATTATATAATATAAATGTATCAAACATGGGTCATATAATATGATTGAGGGTATATCAATAAACCCTTCAATGAAAATAGTTATTGATTAATTTCATGAAAAAACCCAGGAATATGAGATCCATATTTATCATTTACTAGTGGATACTACTATCTCTTTATGATATATTTGTCATGACAGTCCAATACCCATAGTAACTTAACTTGAAAGGATGTTATATTCTTATATAGATTTGAATTTTTATTGAATTTTATGTAACTAGAGGTAAGGTTTGATATCACACATGTTCATGTATTACCCTTTAATTTAGAAGTTTTCATAATATATATTAGTTATTCAATGAGGGGACTATAATGATTCTTCATACATAATGACATGATGATGTGTATGGATCATTCCAAATGATAATTTAAGATAAAAATTATGAAACTCATGTTTTGGTGTGGGGGAAAATAATTTCTTCATTTAAAATAAAGTTGACTTATCTACATTTTGAAAGATTATATATATAAAAATACTTAAATATTAAATTATATATTAACATAAATAGAATTCATTAGGGTCTAATTAATAATATTAGATTCATTCAATGATTATGAATGTTTAATACATTACCATCTCGGGATGGAAAAACATGTGTATGATGTAATAAGTTATGTATATTGGGGTTGTTATTCCATTAAAAGGATTGAAACAAATCAAATTTCATGTATTTTCAGAAGATGGATCTCGAAATAATGAGTAATGGGGGAAAATATCATTTTATGATGAATCTTTAACCGTCAATCCTTGGGATGATTAAATAAGAACCAACTACGTGCCATGTAAATATCAATGGTAAATAAGGAGTTGTTGGATGAATATCAGAAATAATTATTATATATCAATCCTAGAATTAAAAATACTTATAGAGATATAAAAGAGTATTTATTTGGGGATACTATAAAAGGGTCATTTAATTATATGTATAATGATGTATGGTACACCCTAATGTTTTAAATTGTTTACAAAAAATAGTCTAGATTTTCCAACAATTAAGCATATGTGATTTTACGTGGGAATAAATTACAATTGTATTTCTAATTGGACCATAATACAACATTATCATGAATAAAGATTTTTAGGATATTTTTCATCTTATGATGATAGTATATTTCATTACAATAAGGGAATATTTGGAAAAATTATATATGAGAAATATCCAATGTATATCTCAACATTTTAGAGAAATCATTAACATGATCTAGATATATAGTTGAGTTTTAGTAGAGTATATGATCCTCAAAAACGTCTTGTCTAAGTGGATCATTCAAAATCTCACGTACACGTTGAGATAATTTTTTATAAATTTTTAATGGGGGTTGGGATCAACTCCTTCCATTATTAAAATTTTCACATGGAAATTGAAGGAACATGATCATTCAGATTGACACTTATGAATCACTCTATGAAAATAAGTGGTTGAACCTTAACTATTAGGGATGATGAATAGAAATTATATATATTGAATGATAATCTAGTTGAGAATGTAGAATAGAATTCTAGAACCATTTTTTAGCACTTCAATGCATCCAAGGGTCCCCCAATGAGGCAGAATAATAATTTTTGGTGATAAATGAAAATTTAATTAGGTGAAAATGAATTCTATTTAATTTCACAAAGGAAGAAGGTTATGATATTTATAAGGGAAAATTGAGCACTATATATATTTACATTTTTCAGAATCTTCATTAGAATAGAATATTTTTTTTTAGATAAGGTGATTCCTTTGAATCTCTCTTAAGATCATGATTTTTAAATGTATCTATATTGAGGAAGTGAATAACTAATCCTTTACATTTGAAAAATCAATAGTTTATACCACTAGATCCTGATCATTAAAAAAATTATAACTATTTATTAATCTTGGACCATAGAGATAACATGACACATATTAAGATCACTCACATAATAAAGATGCTCTAGAGATAACTAAAATTTAATGAAACTATGTGGGATCCTAATGCTACGATTAAGATGTTATATCGAATTTTTTTATTTCACAATGATAGAATGTATAGTGGATGATTTTTTGGGGTGTGTAATTTGGAACCCAAATATTTCAATTGTATTTCCCTTTAAAATAAGTCTAATGTGTTTAAAAAAATTATTTATACGAGACCATGTGTCAAAATTTAATATAATATATTATTCCTTCTAACATACCATTCAGATGGGTGTGTATGAATAGAATTATACAAATTATAAATTATATTTTCAATGTTTTTACTCAATACAATTTTATTTATTAATTATTTTAAGTTTACAACAAAATTGTTAATAAATTCATTTTGTGTTTGAAAATAATTTATTTATAAATAATTTATTTATTTATTTATTTTTAATATATATTAACTATATTAATTGAGATTTTTTAATTTCAATTAAAAATTATACAAATATTAAAATCAATATATCAAAAAAATAATCTGTCTAAATTTACATATTGTTTTGAAAAAAAAATTCATTGAATAGTGAAACTTAATAATTTTTAAAAAATAGTATATCCCCTTAATGTATTGAAAATGATAATTTTCAAAATATTATTTAAAAATATTAGTAGTTAATTTTTAATAAAAAATTAATACTAATTTAAATGTAACTTAAATTATGCTTAACATTCATACAAAAACATTTTAATACAAAAAAATGCATTTTTACGGGAATCATCTTTCATTTGGTTTTCCAAGTTTAAATTAAATTTATATTTCAGCACTTGTATAGATAGTATTTCAAAAAATGGAATCTGTATTTTCAATCATGTTAATTTATATTACACAATAATTTTGACTCTATTTTTTCTGTATGAATGTTAATAAAGATATAAGTTCATTAAAATGGAAATTGTTTAAAGGGGATTCTGAAGGGTAATAACTAAAATTATAGTCGTTAATATGAATTAAAAATTTTATAGATTTTATTTCAGGAATACATATTTTTTAAAATATATTCTTTTATAGGAATATATGTGTAATTTCGAACAACTTATCTTCATTATGACATTAAATTATATTAAGAATTTTAAAAAAATAAAAACCATGTCATCTACATCACATATAAATGGATTAAACTACTATTTTCTTTCTCAGACAACAAGGAAATTACATTTCAGCAAATAAATACACAATCCCCTTATTAAAATCCATCCCCACTCTCAAGAAGTCCTTGTTTGAACAATATCCTTCTTTATAAGGCCTAAGTTGTCACTTAAATGAGGCATTCCAATGAAGAGGTATATCTTTTGACCGAGTGATTTCATTTTATGAATTAATTCACCTAATTTATTAATATTTAAACTATAATGATATTATTATATTATTATATCCAAATTTCAATAATGTTTTTTAAAAACATGATTCATATCCGTTTCCACAAAATAGTAATAAAATATCGCACTTTTTTTACATGAAGACTACAACATTCACGTTGTAATAAAATTTATGTTAAATCACTATATTTCTATATTTTTTAATAATATGGATATAATTTTAATATTTATTAATAATAATATCTTATCAAAATTATTACCTTCCTTACCAAATAGAAAATATTATATCACTTGTAAGTACGTGTAGACCACAACCTCCATAATGCGATGTGATTTAGATATATTTTATTTCCGTGTATAAATAAATTGTATATATAATGAATAAATATAATATTTATGTTATAATAATTTTTATATCATATCTTTTTGTTATTTACACATCATTAATTATTTTCATTGTAAATTGGAAACATGACTCATGTGTATGTATAGATTAAAATATACAACAAATGATGTAATTCGATTTTCACAAACAATTTATTTGAATAGTTATATAATTTTTTATAAGGATTACCTATGATATATATTTAATTATTAATTATCATGGGATCGTGGAAACATAATCAATGTATGTGGACTAGAACTATTGATAGAAAACATGTAAAAAAATTGAAATAGTTGTCGCTTAGAATTGCTATATTAATATTGGATTTTTAGTAAATAGGTGATAAGTTGTTTTCTGTAAATTATATATTAAACTATATATACAAATATGGTTTATATTTTCTATATAGAAAATATGTATTTATTTTATATGTTGATTGAACACATGTAGAGAAGATTTTTTTTTGGAAATTGAGTTATTGAAAAATACAATTTCACTACAAGATTTTTTATGTTAAATTTTTGTGGATTTATATTATATGGATCAAATTATTTTAATATAATTAACTTCTTTATAATATGATTATTTATGTAATTTTCATGAAAAATTAAAATTTTCATCTCTTTGGTACATATAGCTATCCAGAAAAATTATTTTAATTTAAACATTGACTTATATCTCCATACATATGTTTATGTTAATTAGTGTATATTTTGTGTTCACAATACTATCCATAGATGTAGTTTCATTACATAATTCTATGAATTAAAAAAATTTCATGTCTATATTAACAACCGAGGACATGGTTTCATTTCCTTATATTAATTAGTAAACATGTCATTGTATATACATGTTCAAAATTATAGATGTGTATGGTTTTGACACAGTCCTATGTTTATGATTTGATCACAGGGATCATGATTGATTAATGAAAATTATAAACTCTTCAAAATTTTGTATTTTATTAAAACAATGTGTTATTCTATGAATCATGATTAATAAGATATAAGTAATTAAGAATCGTTTCTTTAATTTTTATTATGTTAATATAAATTTAATATCTTCTTTGATCATTGATTTATATATTCCATTTTACCCATAGTGTGCATATAATGTCACATGTTTCGATGTAATGTACCATGTGTGTGATATGTATAGAATTTGTATTAATTTGATAATATTTATAAAGGATGTTAATGATATATCATGAAATAGGATTCTTATTTTTTTATTATTAAAATATCCATAACATTTATAGTTAAATGTCATGTATATTTGTGTTATGAATTAAATATTCATAAAAAATGATTTAACAAAATCAAATCTATTTATTGAGCACCCCAATAATAGGGATTGTAATGATTTCTGGGATATAGGAAAATAATGGATTTATCCACTAGAGGTTCATCAATGATCAACATACTGATAGTGGGTTTAATCTTTTTTGATTAAATTTATAGTAGTATTTTCCATTGGAAAATTGGTCGATTTCCTAGAAATGGATTGAACATAAATATAAAAAATTAAAGATAGATATAAAAAACGAATCCATAAAAATGAACATGAAAATGAAAATATAAATTCCATGAACAGAAGGTGTATGCACAAAATATTTTAAATTTCTTGATTTTCCACATAAAAACAATATGTCTAGTTTTTTGAAAATATGAATCAATGAATTCCAATAAATTGTACTTGATTTCCATTAATAACATTGAATGTCTCATAAAATTGATAACGATTCACTAGATAATCCATTTTAACAATTAATAACCACAATTGTGGATCCCATTAGGGTTTTCTAAATGGATTAATTATATTTAAAGGATTCGATGAAAAATATTAGAAAACATGTTTTAAAATTTGAAATTCATCGTTACGAGACACCACGAGGAATCTACCAAGTTAATATAGAGGTTAACCTATTTAGAGATTGATTTTCATCAGATTGAGGATTTTAAAAAAATTGGAAAAAACTATTTCAAATAAGACAAAATACTATTAGAATAATGATTATGGATTAATAAAATTACTATAAGATGAATTTAATGGTAAATGAAGATATGAAATATGTTTGAAATGATTCTTTGTTCCCATACATGCCACCCCCTATATTTTTGGGAAGTGTGATGAATATGAATAATTTGAGAAAAGGTATTAAATATCAAATATACAATTTAAAAAATATATTATGATAAATGTTTCATAAAAATAAGTTTTTATGACCATATAGTGATGTTCTTAGAAAACGATGGATTTATATTATTAGAATATTTCATATATAGGAAAAATAAAAATCACATGGAAATGTATGAGTGTTGTGAAAAGGATTCTATGATTTAATTAATAGGATCAATGTTTGTTTCTAATTTGATTATATTTAGATCTAATGATATTGGTAAATACTTGTGTCAATTTCATCCAACTGAACATAATGTCATAATCAACATTCAAAATCCTGGAATTAGGGAAGACGAAGCCAAAAAAATTTATGTTTAGGAAGAAACAATGAGTTATCCATGACATGGATTAAATTAGTTTTTAAAACACTACAATACTTATTATAATTTATTCCTCAACTCTGGAATTGATATCAATTTTTATACATTAAATGAGTTTTTTGGGTATTTAGGTGAATTTTTTATGACCTTTAGTTTGTGCACATTCGGGGATTTGTCTCCCAATCATAAGACGTGCAATTAAACCTATGAAACCACAAGATAGTGGAGAATACAAAGTTGGAAAATTATATCCCAATGTATGAACCCAAAAAAGAAAAAATTTGGACTATAGATAGTTGAGGAATGTGGTTTGGGAACTCATTTTTTATAGGTGTGCGGCCCTATCAATGAAAATGTGCATGCATGTTTTTTTATTTAGATTTTATTAAAAATACATAATATGGTGGTTTAATAATTGGTTAACCTTAACTCATACTTAATAGATATAATTTTTATATAAGGCTCTTAATATGTTTTTTTGTATTATTTAAATGAATTCAGAAGTGGATCCAATCTTGTTTTACTTTGTAAAATATCCTACGGGTAATTTGTTATCCTCCTTAATAGTTTCTTCAAATCTATCCCTTATTTTTCATTCAATTGTTGTAGACTATCATGTACTATATGGTTCTAAAATCCTTTCTATTTTTTTTATTATAGGTTTCCTTCCTATATCTTCTGCTCCATGGTGCTTAATTAGTGAGTCCCATTATAGGTTTTTCATTATAGATAATTGATTTAATGGAAGGTGGTTCTGAAATTATTTTTCCTTAATATTAATGCCTTGAATTGCAATAAAATTTTTAATGAGTTTCTAATTTTTTTTAAAACATTAACAAGTGATGATCTAATTATTTATTTTAAATGGTTATAAAAATAGAACAAAAATATAAATTGATTTTAAATTCTGGGATGAATATATTGAAATTTGTGGATTCATTTTAGAAAATTGTTTTCATAAAAATTATTTGATGTTAATCATTAGAAAATGTATTTAAATGAATATTGATTTAAAATGTATTAAAATTTTGAAAACAAAGGTTTTGTATTTAAAATGATTAGGATTTTCAATAACTGAAATTGTACAATTGTAATTTACTTATTTTGATTTATTTATTGCAATTTTTTTAGTTTTACCTTATCTGTTAGTGGATCAAATTTTCAATTAAGTCGATGTGGATGTAATTTTTTCTAAAGGGGGATTGGATGTAATTTTCAATTAAGTGGAGTTGATGTAATTTTTCATTAAGTGGTATTTGATATAATTTTTTCTTAATTTACAGTGGATAATAGTAATTTTATATAATTTGGGTGGTGATTGTTTCTGTTTTTTTTATAAATTCTACTGTTTTATGGTATTGGATTATTTATTCCATATGATTTATAATTTATTTTTAACATAAAATGGACATGTAATACTGTTTGAATGTTTTTTAGTATGTCTTAAAATTAATTGAATGAACTCATAGACATTTTTAAATATGAAAATGAAATTCAAATCCTAGTTATATTTTAATTTTTAGAATTACTAGTTTTTTGTCATATAATTTATTATATAACAATTGTTGACACACTACTTGGAATTATATCTCACACCCTATACATTAATTTGGGAATTTGTAGAGTTTCTTATCCCATGTATGGAAAACTGAAAATAGTTTCATGTAGGTGGTGGATGTTATTAATCAGTATGGCTTAGAGTGATAGAGGATACCCATGGAGATGTTATCCACCTACTTCATTGGATTTTATGTTTATTTTGTAATGATTATAGGTTCTAGTATCTAATGAGGGGGGATAAATAATTCTCATCGGGTCATGTTAGGGTCGACATATTTATCAAGATACTAGGTTATCCTTTATGTTTTGTGACGAATTATCATCAATTGTTTTTTAAATCAACTTATGATGATGACAGAATGTAGTTTGGGTTTATTTGGGGGGCAATATGTAGTATTATTAATACATTTGAGGTATTCATGAGTGATTTACTAACTATATATCATTTTAATGGTCTTATTTTATTGTGGGTGTCATGAGAAAGGATTCAGGTGAAATATTTTTTATTTTTCTAGTCTATTCCAAAATACTAATTTTTGTTTTATAAAATAAAAAACAGGATAATATATATGATGGTACTGATATTGCGATTAATCATATTTGATTTCATGATCTATGTATCCTTTTATCGTGTATTTTTTTTGAAGATGTTGTAAAGCACAATGCCTCATAGAAGGCATTTTAATAGGCTCAATGATGAATATAATCCTGAACCATAGAGAGCTGATCAACCCATGGTCCACGATATTTTTGGCATTTTTATATATGATGTACCTGATCTTGGAAAATCACTTGTACGTATTCACATTAAGTATTTGATCATGGATAATATGAGGGTTGAATCTCTGAATTTTTTTTCTAGAATTCAATCAATAGAATCTACTATGGTTCTGAATCTCTATTGATCCTAATAAGATATTTATTGGTAGAGAAAGGATGATGTTCTATTTGATTTATTAGAAATTCATATTTCAAAAAATGTAAATTTTTCTCACAAAAAATATGGATATACCTAGAATGGGGTGGTGTGATATGAAGTTAGTATCAATGAATCTTGAGGTTTTCTACTGTAAGTAAATTTTTTCACTTCACTAATCATTCCTCTTCATAATATATCTTATTGGATAATTATATGGAGTTTTCCATCCTAGAGCTAGTTGATATGACTGGGAAATATTTTGAGAACCTCTTTTCTATGATATTATAGTATCTACATGAGATTTTATTGAATGATAACATGATGAATCAGTGGTTCAATATGGTTATTCGACCCTATATCAATTGTCAGGTTCTTCTACTTAACATCACATCATATGTTGATGTTCTAGATATGGAATAGATGGTTAAAATATACCTTATGGTATCTTAGGATCAGAATGATTACCTTTTTCTACCAGGGGTAGTTTTTTTTTAATTTTATTAAGGAAAATAGGACACCTAATGAGTCTCTTAGTGGTTCATAATAGAAGGTGTCATTTTGACCTAATGTAGTTCCTTGAATAAGACCATGTAATTTCATGAAGTGTTTCAATGTTGGGATTTTGATATGTGTTGTTTCTCTTCTATCAATTAAATGAAGTTCTTATGATTGATCAACAAACCTGTAGTGATTATTAAATTTATTTTCAACTCATCCACATGACCCATAATCATAAATTACTAAAATTAATAACGTGTAATAAGATACCTCATGAATAAAGGTTCTTAAGCATCATAGATCCAAAATGACTATTTTTCACACAATGGAAGAGTTTTGAGACAAAGCTGATACAAGTAAATTGATCGTTAGGAGTACCATCACTAAAGATTAATCGTTATTTAATTATTTATTTGATATTAGTGAATCTAATTTTTTTATGTAATCATATTTGTAACACACTATTTAGATTTATTACAATGCTATGTATTTTACTATGCTCTATAGAACAAAGAGAGAGTAGTGAATCTGTTTAATTTCTTGTGTTATTTCGTTTTTATTGATCAAGAATAATAGGGATTATTTTATTCTCAAAATAAAACCATGTGTTTTAGTTTTTAATATAGATTGGTTTGTTACTAATATTTCTCGAATTCACTTCTATATTAAAAATTCCTACTGTAACACGACCAATGGAATGACATGTTTATTTGATAGTGAAGGTGACTCGGTGTCAAGTATATATATACCTTTATATATATAGTCGGGGAAAGTAATATCAATGTTCTAATTTTTCCATGAGTGGTATTATTTTATTGATGATATCAATTCATTGTTCAGGAAGTTTCCTAACATGTTTCTTTTGGAATTCTACGGATTTATCAAGTAAGAGTTGTAAATTTCCCTATATATTTAGTACCTAGTAATCAACCATTATCTAAATCATATTACTTTATGGGACCATCAAAACTAAAATAGTTTAACACTCATTTGTATGATTTATTAAAGAATGTATTTATATCTCCTTGTGTGTCACCAATGGAGACACATGTTATGATTGATAAGAATGATGGTGGAAAAAATATAAATTTTAATTATTAATGGAAACTATAATGGGTTGTTATTAAGAAAATTATCTATTTATATTGATCGATGATCTGCATGACAAGTTTGAAGGGTCTCTGTGGTTATTTAAGATTGATATTTGATTTTTCTCTCACCTTTTGTAAAAAGTAGAATCTATTATTCTAAAAACCATATTCTTGATTAGGTATGGTCAATATGACTGTCTCATAATTAAATTTAGTCTAACAATTTGACATAAATTATACATGGACATGGTGAATTATATCTTGTAGAAGTATCTTAATATGTTATTTCCAGTCTTTATGTATGACATCCATTTTTTACTCTCAATATATGGAGGATAATGATAGTTTTATAAGTGTAGTTATTGATAAGTAAAGTAATCAATGACTCTGTCCCATGGTATCAAAATTTTATTTATAGATTAAAAAATTGATGTTTTTGGGACATTTTTTATCAGAATATGGAATATTAGATTATCCTGAGAATGTAATTATTTTTTTTAATGGGAATTAACATCTAATTATTTCAATATTTAGATGTTCTTGGGTATATTTGGGTATTATCACTAGTATGTAGAATATTTATAAATATTGGACTCTCTATTGAACTCTATAACTCATAAAGGAATCATTTTTTATTGGGATGATAAATGACACAATTAATTTTTCTAATATAAAATTTCTTTTGACTTCTATTCTAGTTTTAACACTCATATATGATGGGTTGGGCTATGCGGTCATTTGTGATATATCACGTTTGGGTTTTTTTTGTGTTCATATGTTGGGTGATCATGTGGTAACCAATTTATCTTAACATCTTAGGCCTCATGAGAAGGGTTATATGTATCTTAATCAAAAATCTATATCCAGGATTTTTGCATTCGATATTTGGAAACATTTACTTTTAATAAATGGTTTGCCATGAATTTTGATCTTGTGATCAAATGTTATTTTAAATCTCTTAAATATATAAATATCTATTAGAGGTGAAGGGTGGAGTACTTTAAATATTATAATTTTTTCATATCATAAAATCCAAGGAAAATTAATTTCCTAGCTTAATCTTTGAGCTTGAAGAATTTGACCCAAGGTGTGAAAGAATCATCCGATTAAAATAATTTAATGATATGTTTACAATTTTTAAAAAATTTGTTTGAGAATTCAGGGCGTTAATTTTCTATACCAGTGTTTACATGATATATAATGTTCTTCATACGATTAATCAGAAATAGGACCTTGATGATGAATTTCACAAAACTAACAACTCTAATTATGGATAGGATACCGTTGGTGAATAGCCATATTATTCTAAGTGTATATGCTGTTTCTAGAATTGGTAATTTGTAACATTTGTCATGTGAAAAGTTTTGATGGGATGATTTCTATAATTCATAGGGGGAAGTGGACCTCAGATACCATGAATATTTTCAATGATATTCGGCATTGATGCTGGTGGCTAGGTGTGATTCAGGACATATCTAACATTATTTAAGTTATTTTATCATTATAATGGGTTAAGGATATGTAAAAGAAACCTTCAATTTTTATCCAGACCCTTATAGATACTTCATTATTGTGGGAGGATATTTATATGGACATTGTGGTTGGTTTTTCACAAACCCCATGAAATAGGAATGTGATATGTGTTATGAAAAATCTAATGACCAATTTTTAACACATTATATAAATTAGTGATACATACCAACTTAAAGAGTTAGGAAATATTTGTTTTAATTACTTTATTCAATTTTATTGAATAAAATATACTATAGTATCTAATAGATATTACTATTTTACATCTTGTTTCATGGTGTGGTCTTTATGGAGCAACACAATATTAGGTTTATTTTAGTACTTCATAACATCTATAAACAGATGTATAAACATAGAGGGATAATCTAATTCATGACTATATTCATTTTTCATTCTTCCTCAATGTTAATGGATCTTTAGATGAAAACATGGGAATGATTGAGTTAACTTAATTCAATAGCTACTAATATATGATCAAAATGGATACTTAATATTTCTTTAATGGATGTCCTTAAAATTATACATTATTTTTTTTAGAGAAAAGTGAAAGATATTGGTCTGACCGAGACTGGTCCATGATATAATAAAATAAATTATGTTCATTAATCAAATAATTTTATCCAAACATAGACTATAAAAATTTCATGATTATAATTATTACAAACCATTGTATTATAATATTGGTGACCATTTCTTCTTTATATATTCCCCACAGTTGGCTCACAAAAGTCATGGGAGGAAATGGATACATTATCCTCATTTTTAAGGAATTTGGTTGTTTTAGATAGTGTGGGGAATATTGATTAATAATTAGGGATTTCACTGTTATGGATATTAATGCATAATTTCTATCTATGTATCACATAATTGAATGTATAATTATAATAAATATCATGTCTAGGTTTAGTAATTCCTTGATATTGATCATGTATGATTTTTGATTAATAATCTAGTTATTATTTTTTATTCTAAGATAGGGTTACTTTGTGGGAGGATGGTAACTTTGGTCTTTGTGTTATGTTATCATGGTTCTGATACTCACAATACTTATGAATGTGAGGAAATTATGAGAGATAATTTTCATAATATGATTACTTTTAAAACATATTTATATAAATTTTATGGACAGAATGACACTTTTTACGGAAAGTTATGAAATCCAGCTACTTTTATTCAGGTATTACAGGGTCCTATTTTTTGTTCTCTTCTTTATTAAGTATTGTTTTAAGGATGTCCTAGTGGAATTTAGTGATACTTGGAGCCATTATGGGTTGTGTGTTGTAGGAAAACGATTTCCAAAACCACGATCCTAACGAGTGAAAATGGTTCTCCCATGGATATTGAGGAATTCATAGATGGTGCTTAATTTTCCATAGCGTTCAACCTGTTATGGTGAACTATAAACCCATATTGTACAGTAGGATGGTTCAGTAAAACTATTTGTATAATATTTTTGACCATTCTAAGAAATGATACTTTGGGGATTTATTTATTTGTATTTTTGTTTTTTAAAAATTAAATCCCAGGTTTTGACCCTAATTATACTACACTAAACCCTAATATATCTCACTGGAATTGAAGGCTCTCAAGAATTAGTTTTTGGTCCTCTAATACCTTTCCATGGGGGATCGATGTGTGGTAGATTTGTTTGATCTCCTAATGGTAAGTGGATATAATATATAATATTTTCATCTAAGAAATAATTCATCCCATCTTGGATATTTATTGATCATCCCATATTGGACGGATCTAAAGTCTGTTTGATTTGATCTTGTTTCTAGGTTGTGTTTTTATATCTTCTATATATTTTTATGGTTGGGAAGACTTATCATTAGTGTTGTCATTAGATATTCAACATATTTTTTTATTTAATAGTAATGAGATTCCATAATTTATTTCCATATTATTTAATATCTGAATTTCATGATTAAATTATGTTTGTTATTAATTGTTTTATAAACATTAATTATTATGATAATATAATTTTTATATAATTCTTATGGAAATTGAGAAAACACCTTATTTAAATGGAATTGAAATTATATATTGGATTTGTGGAAAATGATAACATTATTTTGGAAATTATTATGATGAAAATGATTTTTTATTAATATTGATAAATATTTTCAAATTGAAATAAATTTTAAAATGAAATAAAATTATTAAAACCTAATTGATCTTCTCTAAATGATAAGGAAAGTTGACAACTTAATTTTCGGTTTTGAATTTTAAAATATTTTAAATTTCTTTATTTCCAATTTCATTGATGTAATTTTCTACATAGTATTAGTGGATATAATTATCTTTTATGATTGGGTGCATGTTATTTTAAATTAAGTGGGAGTTGATATAATTTTCTCATATGTGGTGGTTGATTTAATTTTACCTTAAATTAGATCTTATGTAATATTCCCTTATGTGGGAGTAGATGAAAATAATTTTAAATTTAGTGGGGGTTGTAGTTATGTGATTTCTTTTTCATGTCAGTATTTTATAGGACTATTTTGATCATGGATTCATATTTATATAAACTAGTTTTTAAGATATTATTTATCCATGTATTAATTTAGTTTGGTATTCCGAAAATCTATTTGAATGCAATATTTTTTAAAAAACCCCAGATCACATTCCATTCCTTGATTTAATTGAATTGTTATAATTATTTTTATTTTTTATGTAATCTATTTTGTAACACATGGTGAAACCATAATCGGATTTATATATCACACCATAACATTTCCTTTAATAATTTTAATATTTCCTTATGTCAGGACTGGAAAATGGGAAATTGCCTTTTAGATGAGGAGGATGTTATTAATCTATTATTCTTGAAGTGATGGTGGTGAAAAATATATATCATATCCAAACTTATTATTATTTTTATGAGCTTTGTCTTGAATGATTTTTTATTACATTGATGATGTACTACATTAGGTTTTTATACTTATTTTTTATAGGTACATTCTTATGTTAGAGTGTCGATAAAACTGACTTGTTAGTCTTTTATCATCCGATGTTTTGTTGATAAATTGTTCCATATTGATCATGTATGATGACTGGTGATAGTCACCAAACATTTTTGATTTGGAAATACTTGTAGGACATGTCAGGTGTTGTTATGTTTTTATGGTACCCGTGTATCAAGGATGGTTCATAATGTTAGTAAATATTTTTGACTTCTATTTTCTAATTGAATATCATGATCTTGTGATGGATTAAGGGAAACCCATTTTCATTGAATGTGGTTTTTTAGAAATTATATTGTACTTCAAGGTTGTTCAATGGGTGTAATTATCATTGTGGGATAGTAGGGATCAGGAACGTCTTAATAATCATTAGAATATAATGATATTTTAAAAAAAATAAGAGGATTTGAGTGAGGATGGAAATATGGATTTAGATGATCTTATTACCAATGATGTAATATATTGAGGAGATATTTTAATGAAATAAATAATAATAATAATTTGAATAAAATAGATATAAAATAATTTTATTTGTTTTTATTACAATACATATGAAGTTATATATAATTTGGAGTTTAAAGAGGTTCCAAATGTTTGGTTGTTTCATTAGATAACTTTACAATATTCATTTTCTATTAAATATTAGTTTACTAGGCATATATATGTGGTGTGGATCCAAAATCACTAACGTTTGATGATTATTTTAAAGATAGGTAGGATATCCATCAATGTGGTGGAATATAAAATTCATCCATTCATTTATATGGATCCGTGGATTAACTTCCATTCTTATTTTACAAGGCATGAATATGCATTTTTTAGATCAATGTCATTAAAAAGGTTATACATGGGGAAAACATAGTTTTGTGTTTTATTATATTTTAATTAATAATATTGTATTTATTTTAGGAATATTCATTAGGTTATAAATTATTTCAGCACATAGATATGTGCTTTATTATAATGTATCTCTAACATTCACCTACTCGTTTTTAGTTTTCTGAATATGAATTTTTTATAGGATGGAACATGTTTATATAAAAATAACTAATATTGATGAATCTTTTGATGAAATTATATTGATATAGGAGTAATATTTTAAATTATCTATATATTTTATTTTATATATATCTTTAACATGAAATTTAGTTAGAAAATAACATTTTTAACTTATATATCATGGTATATTATCAACATATGATATGAGTGGTTTCTAAAGAAAATCATGATCCCATGATCCAGATTTGATTATTGATAATAATTAATGAGTGTAATGATGAGTGGATTTGTATAAATAATACTAATAGAATTGATTATATGAATCTTGGTTTTAGTTGATTATATAATATTTATAAATATATCTATATATAAAATTCAACATATATATTTATGAATCTATAACCAAAAATTCAAATTGATCGAATTGTAATTATTAATTATTACATGAGTAAAAATATTATAATATTTTTTGAATCATAGGGGTGTTATAATACATTTTTCATATTAGTTATTATATAATTATTCTGTAGATATATACAAGAAAAATAGACTTCTATAACATTCATATGTACCTTTAAAAATATTTATAAGAATAAATATATAGTTTATTAAAAAAGGAATTTATAAATTTAAAACACTATACCATAGAGATATACATTTATATAAGATATTTCTAATTATATTATATTATACATGAATAAAATTAATATAGAAGCCAAATTATGATACAATTTATCCTTATAATAAACTCTATGTATTTTTTCTTTATTTAGAATGGAATTTTCGTGTGGGAGTGGGATGTTTATTAGTGGAATGATATAAGGCATTTTAATTTAATGCGGTGGAGAGTATACTAATTTTAATTATAATATAATGTCATAGATACCCTCTAAAATTAATAAAAATAGATGGAATATTAAAAATTAATAATTTAATATGAATATTTTTTTTAAAAAATGTTGATATTTTATTATGCTGATTTTATAGTATCATGATTCTTGAGAGGGTAATGGTGGAGTTATTGGGTTCCCTTATAATAAACACTATCATGAATTTTACATTAGAGTTTAACATCTATTTTAAACTATATGGTTTTTATATTAATTTATTAAAAATCCTTGGATATATTTTCAATAAATCATTTATGGAAATATCTTATTATTAATTATTATCTTATCATTACGTGGAATAAATTAGAAAAAATTTCAACAGCATTTCCAAGAATAATACACCTAATGTTTGATAAAAAAAATATAGTTTTCATATGATCTCTAATTAATGATAGAAATATTTTCTATTAAGCTAGCTCATAATTGGGATTCAATAGTAGTAATAAATTGATATTTGTTAAAGGATGTTTATAAAAACTATATTATTTTTATAGGGTAATGTAAAATAAATGGTTTGACTGCCTTTACTCAAATTCGATGAGTGAAAAAATAATGATCATATGATTATTGAATATTTATTACTTATTAATAATAATTTATATTTTGGAAATTATGATTTCCAATTCTTGGTAGGATGGATTTTCTTCATTAAAATGGTCATGTTTCTTTCTTTATTCATAAAATGTGCTTAAGGATTGGTGTATTTGATAGTTAATTTTCAATATTTTCTTATTTTTATTACCTTTTTTATAAATAGTTTTCATTTTAAAATATTTATTTCCTTAATATTATTATAGTAATAAATATTGTTTTTATATTTTAAAATTAGAAGGACATTTAATGGGACATTTTTTAAACAAAATGTGTTTGTATTTAATTATTTATCAATAGAAAGAGGTCACATATAATAAAATGGTGTAAGATATGAATGAATTAGATCAGAAAAAATTATATTAATTTTTCATGTTTTCATATCATTAATGATCCATGGTCGAAGGTTTATTACATAAACAAAACTCTATGTAAAAATCATGTATTCATAAATAAATATTGGAAATAAATTTGATATAAGAATATAGAAATAAATGACTCTCACATGAGATTAAATTAAAACAACCAATAAGAGATGGACCTAAGGTGACATATAATAATAACTCCAAATTAACAATGCTAAATGATAATGATAATTTTATATTTTATTATAATGCTAGTGAATGATGTTTATATG
This sequence comes from Viscum album, assembly GCA_963277665.1. Taxonomy (NCBI): domain Eukaryota; kingdom Viridiplantae; phylum Streptophyta; class Magnoliopsida; order Santalales; family Viscaceae; genus Viscum; species Viscum album. The sequence continues at coordinate 1,156,069,051 of OY728158.1, read as the reverse complement.
TTATATTGAATCGATGCTAGTGAACCCAAATACCTACACCAAGATATATATATTTCCCTATGATCAATAATATGAACTGATAAGGATTATAAATGTTTTTACATAATGGATGAGCACACACTGAAAAGGTAGAAGAAAATATTGGTAGTAGATACATGAAAAACTACATGAAACATGTTAAACTGTGAGATGTTTTTTTGAGGAGTTCCACTATCATCATTATTGTTTGAGTGTAGGAGATAAAATTTAATTTCAAAAAAAAAATATTATGTTGTATTTTGTTTTAGGATAATTAAAAAACCCTGAAAATGTTTCTGATTATATAAAATTATTGGGATTTATACCCCCATGAAGTATTTTTTTTATATAAATAGAATTTAATCTCATGATTTATGTCGAAACATTCATTATGTAATTTAAGATATAATACAATATTTTTTTTTAAATTTATACCTTATTGTGTAGAAAAATATATAAAATATATGAGTTGTAATATAATGTGTAGACACACATATACATGGAGATACCTTGAGATTCATTGGGTTGATATATGACTATACAGAAACACTACTTCTATGTTGTGTAATTTATATTTGGATTATAATTAAAGGGAGGTCCATAACATTTATCCTAGGGTTTCTTAGGCCTTGGTATATTGTTTTTTATATGTGATTTATATAAAGATGAATACGAGATTATTTTAATTGATTTTTAATAAATACATTGACTTTGCAATAATACAGTTGTTCATTATTTTCTATTACAGTATTTGTTATATTTTGAAAGATTATTTAAAAATATATTTTATTCTATACATTAAGATCTACCATTTAAAAGTGATTGTGTAATTTTATGTCAAGAAATTCACTTTATGATATATTTCATTCTAACTATTTTTCAATCTATGGTCTTTTTTAAATGGGTTTGTGTTTAAAAGCATTTAATTGAACAGATTTACATTACATCAAAAGAGTGATTTTATGAGCTAGAATGTTAATTCATAACCTAGAGTTTTCCTAGACAATATAATAATTTCAAATTATCTATTTGTATACATGTTCCACATCACTATTTCTTGAAATGGTATTTATAATACTAGACACATATTCATCAATCTCATATTAATATATAATAACATATTTTTTATTTTTCAATTCTATCTCAATTAATTTAAAACAATTGTATATGTGGGATGAACTCATAAATAAACTATAATGAAACAATATTTTAAATGGTGGAGAATGTTATAAATTATTGACTTCATGACCCATATAAATTAATGACGCTTTTAATGTTTTCATGAGAAAATTAATGAACATTCGGGCTGGGATGGAAATGTACAATTTTATTTAAAGCTCAAAATTGACATTATCACCAACAATAAGTAAATTTTCCTATAGAAGAATTTACCAATTTGAAATTAGAAAAATTCCCTCATACAAAAATACATGGTGGAATAATTAATTCTCTTTAATGGTAATAATAAAATGAGAAATTATGATAATGTTACTCTCTCATGAGATTGTGGAAATAAATTACATGCTGCAAACCATCTCAATTGACATTGGAAAATGGATAACCTAAAAATAATTATCTCATTGGGTATTCTATGAAATTGAAAGAATATTGGGTCTATAGAAGATGTATAAAAAGTTAATCTAATGTTCATTTCAATTTTCATGTCCCATCCCTTCAAGATCCCCAATGGGTCTGGTAGTGTAGTTGAGTATGAAATTTGAATCCCACCTCAAATAGGACTTGATTTAGTAACTATAAAAATTGTATAAAACATATATAATGTAATTTTTAACCCATAATATTCCTAGAATGATAGAATAAAATTAGCATTAAACTATAACAAATAATTAGTAAATACATATATCTCTCATTTCATATAGATTTACAGATAATTATTTTTTACACAATATATCCCTCTCCTGAGATAGAAAATATAACATCAGTTTTCAACATATGCTGGTAACTTCTATTCTAATAAAAACCCCTATTGTATTAAATAATAAATATATAATTGAAATTACCTATATTATATAATTGTGAATATTTATTAATATTTATGCTACATACACTACATGATATAATAATGAAAATTTATTTATGACATATTTAAAAATAAATGTTTTGAATAATGTTGACAATTAAATTGAAAATATTAATGTGTGATCAAAAATAGAAAGCAATGTAATTTTAATGGAAAATTTTTTATCTTCTCATTAGAATATAATAACATAAGTTAAAAACAACTATTGTAATAAGGATAATTATTTGTAATATTAAATGCATCTTGAAAATGAAAATATATATTACCTTTATAGAAAACAGAAGTGAATTAATAATGTCTTAAATACATGATATAAATAGAATGTATGCAACCCATATGTTAGTTACAAATCTAACCTCTTTAATAGAAATTTTACCATTATAAAAGTAATTTAGTTGTTATGAGTATTTATGAAATAGGGAGTGAAATACACTAAAATTTTGAATTGTGAAATAATGTTAATGTCATATAAATTGATAATATGGAATATTGATCTAATAAGACAATTAAATTAATGGTTTAAAAATTATAAAATATGTATTTCTACATTTATATAAAATGAATGTTTATTTTGATTTTTATAATAAATAAAATAACATATACACAATTTTATTTTCCTTAAATTGAATTATTATTAATATGTAATATTTATAATAATTATAAAATAATTTAATGATACCATAATTAATTTATCATAGCGTCCAAAATTGATCATAATATTAAAATAGTTTTTTAGATAAAAAATTATTTAATTTTAAAATAAAATTACACATATTTAAGATATTATGTTTATGATTTTGTTCATTTTTAAATCCAAACATTGGAAATGGTTTGAGTGATTTTTTTTTATTTTTCTTAAATTTTTTGTTTTTAATATTGAAATAAAATAAAATTGTGTGCATTGAATTATGAGTAAAACACATAATTAATTGAATATAAGGTTTTGAATACATCCATTAGCCGAATATAATATTGAAAATTTACATTATATTGTCTCAAAACTCATCATTCTTGGTAACCTAAAGTAAAAGTAATAAACTAACTAATATAATATCAAAAAAAAATTATCTCCGTATATTATAAATTCTTCTTCTTCTCGTAATAACATTTATGGCTTAGTGATTTCTAATATTTACCTTAACCCCAATCTTAATTAACTCCCAATTTCAATTTTATCTGTATTCTTTTAAAAAATTCAAACCCAATGTTCCTTAAGGATTATTTTAAGAGATAATATTCATGAGAAAATAGTTTAAAAAATTGTCTTTTAAATTCCATTCATAATTAACATTTTTTATATTCCCCCTTACAACATAACATAGTGGATATAACATTGTAAATATAATGGAATTATTTTTTAATTTATTTTCAATATTTTGTAATATTTTAATTTGATTCAACAAAATAGAAAATGTTCATAGTATGTTTGGTTCACTACCTACACGAATAAAATACATCATTTTTCTCAAGAACATTTATGAATTGTTAAAAATATATTATTTTTGATAAATAAAATTATAATAGGTTTAATATAATATAATATATATATATATATATATATATATTCATTTTTAGTTTTTTAATTATCGTTTAAGAAAATAAAATTAATATATTTTTCGAGAACTGATAAAACCACCTAAATATATTAAGAATATAATGTTGTCATTTTAGCTAAATTAATCATCTCTAGGTTCAAAAAAATTATTATTTAGTACCATTTAAAATTGTATAATATCATGAATACAATTTCATTTCATTTTTTGGTATTATTTTTTTATTTTAAAGGTAAATAATTAATTGTCCACAATTGATCCATCCCTGGAAATAAGAAATAACCAACTTCAAAATAATGAAATTTAAGGTGATATCTCCATGAAATACCTATAAATGGACATAACATAATTAAATTACATATAATCTATATGGTAGTGGTACTAATTTATGTAATTATTCTATCTTATTTTTTTATTCATGATATTATGTTCAAGTGTTGAATGATTCAAGATGTAAGGTGAGGGATCTCTCTAAATAACCATTTTTTCTTCATGTTAAAACATTTTTTATATCACTCATTTATTATATCTTTTATGTTATTCAAATAATAAAAATTATTTTTATATTTCAATTAAATATATACCCATCTACCCTACCTTCCTTTCAGGGTGTAAAAATTTAATCAATTCATTTTCTAAAATTCCTTCTTTAAATAAACCTAATTAAGGAAAACATTTCACTGACTAAATTGTTTTATATATTAAACTACTAATATATAACCATTATGGTTTATATATGATTTTTAATTTAAATTCCAAAATAATTATTTCTAATAATATATTTAATTGAATATTTAACACCCAAAAATGGATTATAATTGATATACCCGACACTCAATCATTTCCAATGATGTCCTTATCAAATAAACACAAAATTATAGACCTATAAATAATTATATAGAAATATATGTTAAAAATATTTAGGTACTTAATTTTTATTAATATCTATGGAATATATTTTTATAGTGGTGTGGGGAAGGATAATGTAACCAATTTCATTTCATGGTTACTCATTATGTTTATGACATATATTCAAATTCGATTTGGGGAACAACTAATAATGTAAATGTTATGATGGTTTTTTAATGAAAACACTATAATAAATTATTAACATTTATGTGTTACAAGATTTTATTTTTGGGATTAGGGATTAAAAAATTCATTATGAATCTATGTTTACCATGTGATGATTATTGGTTGACTTACATTACTTATTCTTACGTCATTTTACTTGATGCTTACATATCACAATGTTTAAATAATATCATAATTTCATGTTGTTAATGTTATAATATTTCACTATTATTCATGATCCATTACTTTAATTATAGAAACTTTTAAATTTTTATTCATATGATATAGTTTCGTATCATGTATATTCTATTACCTAATGTTTAATTTAACCACTATTTTTTATGTACTTCTGAGATACTCCCAAATAGTTTTATTATATAAATAATTTTTAATATATCAATATTTATTTTATGATAATTTTTTTAGCATTAATTTCATTTCTTATGTTTCTTGTGTTCATGTAGGCACTTATCCTCTCGATATTTGTGTTGAATTAATTAGATATAACTGTAAAGAACTATTAAAGAATATGTGTAAATTTAATGGTTTGCAATAGTTTTTATGAAATAAATTCCTGGTTTTTTTAATTATTATTATAATACATTAACAACAACCCTACGTATATGTTTACATATATGAAAATAACATCACATTTTGGTGATTTTTAAAGATAGTTGTTTCCAAGGACATATGTACATATCAAGATACATTAAGAGTTTGAGGCTCTAGAGAAGATATACTAATGCATGATTTCTATAAAAATGTATCATTTTTTATTAAATAGAAATTACACATTGTACAATTTAGTGAAATTCATTCACACATAAATTAGTAATCACTTAGTATATGTTAGAGAAAATTCAAAAAAACCATTAAAACCCATTATGAAGGAAATAAATAGTATGTTAACATAAAAACCCATATAAAAAATTAACATGGATGACCAAAATTGAATCCTAAATACTTATAAATTAGATGTTTTTTATTTTATTTTATATTTACTTATATTTTAATACATTTCATTTAAAGAAATTAGATAGAGTATTCCCTTACCTAATTTTCAATTTATATTTAATTGTGGGAAATTAGAGGAATCATGCAAAAATATATATGATAGACTATGTGAATATTTTCCTAATTAGATTCCTAACCATATATGGGTAAAATATGATAACTTCATGGATGTACTACCTAATCTAACCTAATATATAAAGAATAACATGAATCACAAGGAACCCACATATTTATTAAGAAACAGAAAATTGATGTGGATTCTTTATTATGCAAATGTTCTCCTACCATTAATATATATTTTGATCTCATAATTTGATATAAATTATTAAATCCATTGATATGAAATTTTATATCACCAAATATTAGGAATACAATAAATAAAAACATTTTATTCATAACTTGGAGTGGATAATGATTATAGGTGGACAATGATCAGGAAATGAAAGTATAAAATGTTAATTTATTACATGGAATTTAAAGGAATCATATTAAGGTTTTAATATAAATATATTACCTAATATATTCATACTGTTAGAGGATCATGGAAAAATATAAAAGGATGTTGAATCTATAAGGTTTTATGAATTAAACATCACAATTATTTCATGGCATGAAAATAGTTTATTAATCCTCGTCTAAATTAAGTTTCACCACATCATTATTAGATTAAAATAGAGTCTATGAAAATATAGTGTATTTAGATAAATTGACATCATTGAAGTTATTTTTTTGATCTATAAATATTGATATGTAGATTGATGATCTTAAATAGTTTTGTGGGAATATAGACAAAAAAGGATTCTATAGTTTAAGTTGGGAGTATCAGTGGAAAAATCCCATCATTTAAAGACAACAATATATCACATGTGTCATAAATAGTGGATGAATAATACCAAAATCATTTTTAAAATAACTGATAGAATCATCAACTATGAAAAATATGGGCACTATAGTAAAAAATTCAAATTTTAGTTAAAGAATCCTATTAATGTGACAGAGGAAAAAAGTTCTCCAAAAAACACTCAACCAATAATATAATTTTCGAAATTCAAGGAACATAAGATTTATCCAATACCTATATCAAAGATGTTGTATGTCAGACGATTAGATAACGATAACCACCATGGCTTAAAAGTTAAGGAAACAAATATTATATCACTACTATAGAGGTGGATACAAAACATAATATGGTGACAATTACACTCATTTTTATTAAATAAGGAAAAATTCTATTTTAATATGGATCTACACATTATTTATTATCATAAATTATTAATAAAATAATTCAATCAGAACATTAAAATATGGAGATTCAGTAATATACAACCATAGAAAATCAGGAAACTTTTCATCCCATGTATATAACTCTTCAATAGTAAATTATTCTCGATTAAAACTCCATTATAATCCTATATACATTAATTTAGTGCAGTTTCATAGTATATTTTACCTTGATTTAATATCCAAATATAAAAAAAATTCCACACAATGATATTCTCAAAAATTAAAATAGTGTTATATAGAGTATACGACAAGAAAAAGATAGACTATATGATAATCGAAAAACTAATATTTAAATATGATTATTATTATATTGATATTAAATTTGTGGGTTTAAAAAACGTTATCATATTTATTGAATATACCTAAATATCTTGTAAAAAATAATTTTTTGAATAATTATTTGGAAAATACACTAAATTTTTATTGGTGACATTTTCTTCTTTAAAAAATATTTTTTCTTTATATTTAATTTTTCTTGGGTTTCTTAATATAATGGAATAATTTATTTTTGGTTATTTTCAAAAATAAATCATACAAAACTATTTCTTTAATAAATTCATATAAAAAAATGTGGATGGAATTTAGGAATTTCTTTAAAATGAATTATATTTTAGTGAATGGTTAACAATTTACATTTTTCAAATGTTATCATTTATTTTTATTTTAATTATTATATTATAAGTTCCATTATATTTTATATATAGTGATAAATATAATTAATTTTCATTTTATATATAATATTATTATTAATGTCATTTGAATGACTAATTGTTTTGTTTATATTTGAGTTTTTTTTAATGATCTCAATCATAGTACACTAAAAATCAAATAGATGGATAATGAGTATCCATTTTATGTAATTAAATTAATCATAATAAAGAAATATTAAAATGAAATAAATATATTATATTATTATTTAAATGAGTTAAAATACATATAATAATTATTGTTACACATTTATTAAATATATAATATATATTTCTATATATTTAATATTTATGAGAAATAATTTTTCATCCTGTTTTGTCAGTCATGAAGGAAACAATGTGGAACTTCTCCTTCACCAAAATTGAAGGAAACAATGCGGCCCATCAGTTTGCGGCCTCAGGTCCATTCATTACCAACCAGTTATGGCCGAACAATTTCCCTTCATGGCATTGCACATGTACTTCTGCTGATCTTCTCCTTGAATGATATTTTGTTTTAATATAAAAAGTGTAAAAACATTAATATTGTGGAAATTTTATTAAATTGTTATCATGGGTCAATATAAAAAAAAGGACCCAAAATTTCCCTTAAATATTATAAAATTTTATTATATAGTGTAATTTCAAATATAAAAACTATTATCAAATAAAATTTTGAATAATGGTCAATTACAAATGATAATTAATTTATAATAATTTAATTCTTTAAAAAATATCCAATAGTGCACCCCCCCTCACTTATAAAATGGAACTACCTATGATCTTTTCCACACACATTGTAAAACATCTACTAAACCAATACATACCCATATACATTAATTAAATACATAATATTTTCTTCGAGGTAATTTTTTTTAAAAAAAATCCATCCTATAATTGCTTTTGGTGTAAACATTAAGAGGTGGTCCAATTAAGTGGCATAGTTCCTAAAAATAATGATTCATATCATTTATTTTCTGACCACCTTCCAATATTATTTAATAATTATGTTATATTAAAATAAATATATCCCATATATATATATATATATTCATTTCATAATCTATACCCATATCCTTATTCAATAAAATGTCAAATTAAACCATCAATCGTCTTTATAGTGGACTACCGCCTCATGAATCGATGTAATTAATTTTCTATTACCACCACACATGGATGGTTATATTTATGTAATTAATGTGTTTATATTTTATTCATAAAAAATTTATTATTATTTTTAAATAATATATCATCTATTTTCCTTACATTCCAATTTTGGAAAACTAATAACATCATTCAAGTGTATTAGTGGGCCAAGACCTCCATGAAGGTATACAATTAACTTAATCACCAAAATCACATTGATTTTATATATAAGTATGTTGAAATAAATTTAATGGTATCAATGATGTTATTATTATTATAATCTAATAAAATAATAATTACCTTCTTTCATAAAATAAAATTACAAAATGGGCATGTTACTCATGCATACGTACGACCTACCATCTCTATATTTTTATCGTAGTTTATCATTCATAACCATAATAAATGATTTTTTTACATAGTATAATTGATTTAAATAAATGAAAAATATTTCATTATTATTAATATGGTTATTATGGAATAATAGACTCTTGGACCAATGGAAACATAACGAATTATTTATTTATTTATGATCCTAATTTATCAAAATGTCTATGGTAAACATAAATGATTAATTTGATTAAAATTACATGGAAATGATTACAAAAATACAATAAAAATGATAAGGTTTAAGAATAATAAGAATAATCTATATAATATCATTATTTTGGATTATAAATAACATACGAGACAATTCAAAGGCAAGGTAAGGTACATTCATTTAAAAATCATTTTTAAGGTTTCGCTTCTAACACTTGTTTCTTCCATTGCCATTTTGATTAAAATTTCATATTAATATACTTTTTTGGAACTAAAATAAAATATAAAGGAAATTATATGTGTATTTTCTATTCATTTTAATGTATTTCAAAAGGAATATATATAGGGAATTCCATGAAATCATTTACAGATGTCAAAATGAATGATTAATTTTAATATATATGATGAGAATGAATTTCCTATCCACCATAACAGTTATTTTTTATTTTTTTTAAAAAAATAAATCTAGTTATATTCACTGTAAAATAAACATTTCCTTATTTATAGAGATTTTAGTTTTACAATTATTTTTTCAAATGGAAGGTAATTTCAATATTTTTGAAGTATTTTATCAGTTGGTTCAAATGGATTTTATGGGGTTTTTTATATAATACCAAAGTATAATGTTCCTTTATTCACGATACGATACATAATAATTATAAATGATAATGGTTGAGCCCAATAAATTATTAATAAATTTTTACTGATATATCTTGTATGATAGGGTATCTCTATATCACATATATGATGGGTCCTCCCAGAGAGTTCCCCAATGAACTGGGTAACCTTCCATGTCATTATAATAAAGATAGAGGGACAAAACTAGTATAATTTCTACATAATATATAAATAGGATGTAGTTATTTATGAAATATTTTATGAATGTAATTATATAATTTAAAAAATTGGTCAGTTAATTATCTTTTTATGTATTTTAATGGTTTTTATTGAGAAAACACTTTGTATCATTTATATGGAAATTATTTATTTCGTACACACAATGAATAATTTGATTAATGTAAATATTTGATGTATTTCTATAATTTTCATTAATCTAATGTATTTATTTTTATTCTACCTTTTGAGTATTTTCAACCTCATCCAATGTTTCAAAATATTTTCTTCTGTTTTATTATTTTTAATGAAAAATGAGGTCATATGTTTGAAGGTTATCAATTTTGGTCATGAAAGGAAAATTTGTTTATTTTTGAAACTATTATATTTGGGAAAAATGGATATTTAATAGATGAATCAACATTATAATATATTTTTATGTATGTATTATAAATTAATTATCTATATATGTATAAAATAAAAGATCATCATAAATCAAGAAATGGAATTCATGTCTAAAAAACTATTATATAATGATTATGGTTTAGTCCTTATAGTTAAAATAAAATTATTTTTAGATAACATTACATCTTTTTATGTTTTCAGGTGAGTTTTACTTAAGATTTATGGATACCATCATGGGTGTGTATTTTTAGGTTTAATCATTTGATTAGTTATGGTAACATATATTTTGAGGTTATATGTAATGGTATTTTAATGTTATTACTACAATATTTTTAGAAATTTTATTATGTTATGGTTTTTGAAACCTTTAAGTTTAACATGAAAATTAATTTTAGAAGAATATTTGTATATTTATGTGTATGCATTAATAAAGTTATAATATAACCTTTAAGAAAAAAATCATTAATTTTTTTGTTGTTTATGTTATTTTTTATCATTATAATGTTTATATATTATAGAATTTTAATTGATATTTTCATTAAGATTATAATGTACATTTTTACTTAAAATAACTCTATTAAAGTTTTAATGATGTTATTTTATATAGATAAATTATCACTTATAAATTTTTATGATCAAGGATCTCACACACTCTGATTATCCCATGCTGATGATATAATCATCCCTGTTGTTGAAAAAGAATGATAAAATGTTTTACAAATATTTATGACGATTTGAATCACGTATTATAATCTATTTGATATATTCATCAACATTTCATTTTTTAAAAAAATTATATAGATCATGGTATTGAATTTAAAATATAATTAAAGTCATATATCTCATTTTGAAATAGAAATACCACCAAGGACTTCAGTATCTTTTTCTTGGATATGGAGACGTTGTGGAGGAATATAAATGGGATATTAATAGCATAAAAAGGCCACGATGTCTAGATTTATAGTATGAAATAATTTGTTATCTTTTTTTATAAAATATGATTGAATTTATATTGATGAACAATAATGAAAATTTTGATATCAGTTATTTTTAGAATAATTTATTGAGAAAGAAGACCAAAAAACAAGGTCAACAGTTTAATAATGAAGTTGAACAATGGATGGGTTTTCTCAATTATATTATTATATGGTATAAATCATATGAGATTCATGAATCACTTAAGAATAATTATATTTTATATTTTCCTAAAAAATTGGAATCATATATTATATAGACCGGATTACATTCAAATGTTTCATACTGAAAAAGTTAAATATTTTGGGAGACAATTATTGAGTCTTAATATATTTTTGAAAAAAAATGTGACATTTATTTTTAACATGTGTTTAATTAATGGTTATATAATGAATAATATACCTTATTATTTTTACACATAATTCTTAAAGAACTTCAAACATTTATGGATTTTATGATTTTTTATATGGATTTAATTATTTGTTATAAAAATATTCTAAGAAATAATATATAATATAGATACCCAGGGGGTTGAAATTTGTTTTGGTGAATAAGTAATAAACATTTTTTCAAATTAATATCACTATATTTTAGGAGAATCGCACACTGCATCCAATAGTGGTTTTGGTACGTCCCTAACAACATGGAGGTCCTTCAAACGTGGTGGGAGTGAGAAAAATGTGCAAACTTCATGGAATATTTTTCTTATCTTGATGTGCCTTTAACAAGTTAATCCATATTGGTTTTCCTACCATAGGAATGCGTTCAATTATTTTTTGAGAATGATCTTGCACTTTATTAAATTTATCACATATAGTTCTCTTTTCATTCTACATTTTGTTATCTCTGTGTTTTCTTTCAATTTATGTTGTAGGTTTTTTGCCAACCATTTTATTTAAGAAAACAATACTGACATTGATCGTGGATGAATATGTGATCAAATAATTCTATTCATTGTGTTATAATCACATTCGTGAATAAATTTGGGAATATTAAATGTACTTTTTTAGATAGTGGTTAATGGGGAAATTTGTGTATCCTTGTTGAAGATTTTGAGATTAATTATTTATTTCATCACAATATAGTGTAATCATATTTAGAATTAACTTTACATATTCTACCAGTGATGACTTTGATTAATATATAATGTAAAGTGGAATATCTTGTAATAATAATTTGGTTTATTTTGTCCCATATTATGTTATTTCAGTGATTTATGAATGAAATAATTAACATGATTAGTCATTAGAGCCAAATAAATAATTTTTGTGTAAATTTATTGAATGTTGAAAATCTAAATTTCAATAAATTTATCATTATTTTATTATTATAGATGAGAATGAATTAATCAATAATAGTAAAATGTTATCTAATTAAAAATTTGATCTTATTAGAATCCTATTTAAGTAATATATAATATTTTTCCCACATCATCGGTATGTGGTTTTATTATTGTTATATTTCACATGATCATTCATGTTATGTCTATAAAAGATCCCTTTCACTATGCGTGACTATTTATTCATTTATAATATTTACATGATAATATTCTAATTTCAAAATAATTTGTTTCCACATGGAATCAATGTTATGTGTTATTCTAGACGACCTTAACTATTCCATTCATCTCTAATCACGTTGATGTTTTAAGAATTATTTTTCTGATATGGGATTTCAATAATGGTATTTTTATATGGAAAATCATAGATTACTAGGAAATTGTACATATTTTGAGGTAAAAATTTATTTCACACATGGGATTGTAACAACCTGATATTTTAAAAGATAAAACTATATTTGATGACATATATGTCTGAAACGCCATGCCTAAACGGACCATGAAATACTATTATTTAAAAAATACCAATATAATTATATTACTAAATAATAATTTTAGAATTATAATAATTGATTTACGATATATATATATATATATATATATATATATATATATTCTACTAAATATTTATATATTGATAGATTTGTAAGAAATAATGTACTCAATTTTAACAAAAATATTTTACTCTTAATAAAATTCCCTCAAAAATGATATTAATGATTTTTGATATAAAATTATAATAAATTAATCGATCAAATAGATAATTTATTCGACATAATTAAATTAATTTTTGAAATAATCACATCAAAACTAATTTTTTGGTGAAATTTTAGGATTTACAGAAATGATAGATTTTTTAATGAATAGTGAATAATAATAATTTTTCAAATAAGGTAATTTTTTTAAATAATTTAATTCAAAATCACGATTATATTTTTTAGGTATTGTTAAATTAATATGAGAACCAATTGACTTATAATAATCCAAATAACATCATTTCAATAACAATTGTATGGATTCTGGTATATTTGTTTTATGCCTAAAAATGTTGTTTCCTAAAAACTATTATTATGTTCATTAAGATTATCAATTTTAATTTATTAAAATCGCCTGAAATATGGAAATATATATATATATATATTATCGAAATATATTAATATTTTCACGACCCCCTCCCACCAAAGATACCCCTCCTGAGCTGGCAATGGTGAAAGGGAGATAATGACCCCTGAGTCCCGCCTCTAGTAGGCCCCGGGGTGGTGACTAGCACCAAGGGTATGAGTTTTCACAAATATGGGAGGCATTACCCCATTTTATTATTTAGGATCGGGAAATAGGACAAGTCAACCACCAAAAAGGAAATGAACAATTGTATAGAAATAAATTCAAACCAATCCCACATTCATGTTTAAACAATTTTATATCATGGTACAAGTACAAGAAATCTCAAAGTACAATATCAAAAGAAAAAAAGAGTACAAAAACTGCAACAACTCAAACTGTCCGACTAGTAGGGTCCCGCACGGCCCTGGTAGTCCTCCTGGAAACCTGAAAGTTAACGTAGGTTGAGCATACAAGTATACTCAGTAGGGAAACCTGAAGCACTCGTGCACAAGTGGGGAGACATCTTAATGCCCCATGAGAACAACAGAAGAAACCTAGCATGGAATTATATCCACCTATCCTCACTAGCCACACTCACCAAAAACACAATCACCATATGTAGTAGTATATAAGAACAAGAGTATTGGGTACCCCACACCATTTCCCGTTAGTTAAATGCTCTTTCTAATGACGAACATCGTGACGCTACCACACTCTCCCCGCCCACACACACCTAGGCCTCACAACCACGTAACCCGCCCGCACACACCTGGGGCTCACAACCATGTAACCCACCCACACACACATTGGCCTCATCCCAAAGATTCTTGGGAAATAGTAGAACCTGCCTGAAGATTCATGAGCTAAAACCACCCCAATCGGAACCTACACGAAGTGTCTTAGGTGTAAGGTTGCCTCAAGTCATCACAACCTAGGGGAGAAGGAGCAGGAAGAAGCAAGTAACTAAGGAAAAAACACCCTCTCCCATGAAATGGGAGTGTTCGCCACTAAGTTCTCAACATGGGTGTGGTGCGATAAAACAAAAAAGATATAGATATATATATGTATACCAAAAACACAGCCCAACCTATGGCTTCTAAAAAGAGAAACTGAGCACGTGCCTCGACACTACTACTAGGAATCATGCATACAACAAACAACCCCAACCTCATTTAGGTTTTCACGTTTCAGCAGAATTAGTTTATTTAGTTCCTAAAGTACTGGGAAATTATCCACAACCATCCACATAGATCGTTCGTCAAGAATATCCATGCCATCCACAAATACTGTTAGGAAAACACAAGCAAGACAACCAATCACTTCTTATTATCCAAACAACCCAATTTATTATTAATCCCATTCCATTATCATGACCCACCATTCATTAACTCTTCAACTTTTTATTTATTATTCACAACCCATAGTCCATTCACATTCAACCCATCCTTGTAGCCCTGCTGCTAACCACCATAACCACAACTGCACCGTACATCATTATCCCTTTAATACCATTTCTCGTAGCCCCGCTCCCCGTCACCAACATTACATTCACACCAACCCATAACCAAGTCAGCTGTAGCCCCGATGCTCACCCGATCCTATACAACCCACAACACTCCCCCATCACATACCATGTATCCAAGAAAACACCCACATGTTTATTATTCCATTTTGTTTAACCGGGGTGATCAGACAAGGGTTCAAGATTTTAAACAGCCATCTTTATGTGATTAACCAATTTCCACATTCCTCAAAGTTTCCATCCACAAAAATGGTCTCGAATGATAGGGAAACATTTAATTATGCAATCAGAGGCCCCCAACAATCGTTATTTTTTGTAGGCATAAGCCTATTCAATTCACAACATATCAATAGGATAAACAAGGATAAACATAACAACTTTCCCATCCACGTTTTTTAACAAGTTATTATCTTTATTTAATGGTTCAACTATTTTTCATGAAAACAAGAGGATACCACCCCGCATGATGCACAAATTAGATAGACAAAGGTAAGATCCCTACCTCAACAGGTTCTGATCGCAACGCTCCCCCGAATCAACCTTAGAAGACGTCTGCCGGCGTCCGTCACTTCTGTCGGGTCCTAGCAAAACGTCCTCGGGTGGAAGTAAGAAAGGAAAGGCCAAAGGAAAGACAACAGACCTAGTCTCGGAAGTTTCGCCTCGTCGTTATGATCCCGAGGCCGCTGATTTATTTTAAATCGGAACTCAGATGAAGAAGTTATGGAAGAAAGAGCCTTCGAGTCTCTTGGGAGAACTCTGCTCAGAGAAAAAGGGAGGAGAGGGTTGAGTTGAAAGGAGGAGGGGACCCCTCCTTTTATATGCAAGAAAATAAAAATTACACGCCATGTACTTTATAGTACATGGTGTGTAATCAGTTATTTCACACGGTCTGCACGCGGCTTCCAACGTGGCTCAGCGGCCGTTGACTGGTCAACACACAGTTTAGGGTTAACACATACGTGGGGAGGGACTACACGGCATGTAGTTTGGTCACACGACATGTACCCATTTATTGCACATGGTAAGGACACGGATCCAACATGGAACATGGTCGTTTGACTGGTAACGCGTACGCGGGGAAGGACTACACGGCATGTAGTACTGGACACACGCCGTGCACCCATTATTTCACACAGCATGGACATGAACTTCAACATGGGGTATACCCTTCAAGGCGGTACACGGCATGTAGTTACACTACATGGAGTGTACTCATTTACTTAACATGGCGAGGACACGGCCTGCAACACGGGGTATACCCGGAAAGACGGTACATGGCCTGTACTCAAACTACACGGCATGTAGTTTCAAAATTCTAGAAAGTGTGGGAAAAGTCCATTTTACACTCCAGAACACTTCATGGACTTTATTTGATAAAGGAATGGGCTAGAGAGGTCCGGGACATTACATCAGATACCTCTTAAGACATTCTCATCCATGAGAATTCAAAAACTAACCAAGAGGAAACCCAACAAGATACCTCCTAGGGTTCTTGTTATAACAGGAAACCAACCAACAACACAAATCATATGTATTAGGAATTACTTCTTCTATGTAGAGATTGTGGGTCGGAGTGGACACTCAAGATGGGGGTGAATTCAGTTCCAATTAAAATTTCTTTTTAAAAATAATTTACCAAATTCCCCCAAATAAAACACAGAATTAAGCTGTAGTGAATTTATATCAAAATAAAGGTTCTGTTAGGTTCTCAAGGGATTGATTATTTCACAGTAAATCAAATCAGAAGAATTGATTATCTGTTGAAGCTAACTTACTTATTTACAACTAATATAAACACTTGCGAGTTTAATTATCAATGTGACTTTAAGATAGTTTTTGGTTTTAATGTAGTTTGCAGCGGAATAAAAATAACTTTGAAAAGAAATAAGCACTACAGATATAACCAAGAGGTTCAGTCTCAAGATGAGACTTAGTCCTCTCAGAACTTTATATAAAAGTGATCCACACCCTGGATCGGGGATTACAATAGTGTACAACGATCCAGCTCTAAAACCTCTACCACTGTTATTCGTGGGAAACAAATACAACAGCAAACTAGCTGTCCAGGTCACTCACAACCTCTACCACTATCCTAGTGGGAAATAAAAGATTTTAGATTTTGAGTGAGGATTTACAGATCCTCCAGTTAATGTTCAGGAGACAGTGTGTGTGTGTAAAAATACAGTAGATGACACACACTGCTCCAAAAGTAAATAATAAATCACGGAGGCAAAGATGTAGAGTTTAGAATGGCTCTAGTGATTGCAGTGCAGCTCAGGACTCCTTTGGATTGATCAGAATTGGTTCTGAATCCTCTTCTAGTTTTTTTCTGAAAAATAAAGTGTCGTTCACTTGACATACATGTTCAGAGACAATGAAACAGTAGTCGATGAAGTTCTTGTGTGGATGTTTTCATTCTTGTTCTCAGCTCTTTCTGGTGTGCAGGAATTTATGATCTCTTTGTGTAATTCCAGTTGTATCTTTTCATGAAAACTTTTCCGCACCTTTTTATTTTTTGTCACACTCTTATTTGTTTTTCCAACCTCTCATTTTAGTAGCAGGGGCATCTGTTATTTAAAGTATGAGCTCCGGCAATAGAAGTGATTTACTTTTTGCATGTATGAGGTACCGTTCCCCGATATCCAACAACACATAATAAATAAATGTCAGTGTATTAAAATATACCTGATATGACTATTGGATAGATTAAATAATGATAAAGAAATTAAAGCAGCATCAGGTTCTGTCTCTGGAACAGTAGATTTGGATATCGGTAGCCTTGTATATCGGTAAGTCTGAGTATTAGTAGCTTCTTGTGTAACAGTAGCCTTTCCATCGGTAACCCTTCTATCGGTAGACTTCATGTCAATCGGTAGACATTGGTAGCGGTAATATTTACTGCATCAGTAGCGGTATGCCTTCTATTATCGGTAGCTGTAGACTTTTCTTGTATCAGAAGCGGTAAGTCCTTGTCGGTAGCTTCCTTGATGTATCAGTAGACTTGTGTAATGGTGACTAATCTGTACCAGTAGCTCTCATATAGCGGTAGACATAACTATATCAGTAGCTCTGTTCAGTATCGGTAGATCTATTATATTTAATCATTCTATTGGAAGAATGAGTTAAGTTAGAGTATACATACATCTAGTAACCGAAAGTCTAATAGTAAACATAAAATAATAGAGCATTTCATAAAAAAATTCTTTGATTATAATATAATTATCATAACATATAATATGTGTCTGAAGTACACAAATACTAAAGTATGTATTTATCCACAATAAGAATCATCAAACTATAAATAAAAAATATTGAGATTATCAACATATAATAAAGCATAATTGGGATTATCAAAAGATAGTAAAGCAACAAGATTCCTAGAGGGTTCAACAATCTCCCCCTTTTTAATAATCACAACTTATGCAAAAATGAAAAGAATTACAATTAGTGAAGAATTAGAATCAGAGGGAAAAGATTCCTTTTTTTGAAACAAATCTTCCATATTCCTCCCCCTCTCAAATGTACTACAAGATTCTCTTAGGTCTCATTTTCCCCCTTTGTGATTGTCTCCCCTTTGTAGTTTTCTCCCCATTGTTAACTCTTAGGACTCAGGTTTTCCTCCCCCACTCTTAGGTCTCATGGTTTTCTCCCCCATTATGATTAACAAAAAGAAGGGTATCAGAGAAAAGATAAAGACTAGCAAAGTAATAGAAACATAGTAGAGTAGAGAAAGTAAGAGGTATTTAATTAATGGAAAATAGATACACTGTTAAATCAGATGGTCAAAAATACAAGTGAATCCTATTAAAAATATCTAGAATCACTCAATCATCCTCTTGAGCATGAGTCTTTCCCTTAGGGTCAGAAGAGGGTGTAGGGTCAGATTCAGTAGAAGGCATAGGAATAGGTGAAAGAACAACTGGAGGGTCATCCACTGAAACTGTTCCGGATCTGAAATTTATGCTCTTTTGTGGAATCATAGGTGTCAAGCTTTAAATATCCTGAGCTGGAGTCAATTGAGGTGTACTCCCAGAGGCAGAAGCAGGAAGTGCAGGAGGTACAATCACAGTTCTGGCATCCAAATGCAAGAAGGGTAGCAACGGGTTCCTGAAATCCATAATAATACTCCCTCCTATCTCCATTGTAGACAAAAAATCATCTCGATTTTAAATGAATTTATCCAAGGCAGGAGTAAGCTCCCTGATCTTACTAACATATTCCTTGAATTCCTCAGTCACTAGAGGCAACTTCATATTTTCTTACAAGAGCATGAAATGGTATGTCATTTGATGCTTGGTGTATACCTTCTCAAAATTAGCATCCACCTTATTTTTAATTGCCTCTTGAGAAGCCGTAGCTGCACGTAGGTGATCACGAACAAAACTACTAACTTCCCTAGTGGTAGCAAGGATCTGAGTATCCGAGGAGCCACTGGTACTGGCCTTAGACAACTCTTCTTGAATAACAGATCCGATCTGGTCAAGGTTGATAGATGACCTGGAAGAGGGAAGGGGTTTAACTAAGAAAGCTACTGTCTCCTTGAAATATTGGGTCAGATTACTACCCACCTTCTGAAAAAGTTCATCTTGATTATACAAATGTTCTTTGACTGAAGTATAAAAATCCTAAAAAACATCCACAAACTGTTGGCTACCTCTTTGATATATCTAATATCAGTGTGAAATTTGGTTTGAGAACTGTTCAAAGAATCCAATGAAGCAATCGATTGTCTTAGAGCCACTACAGCTCTTGTACAACTCTCAATTTGAGTATTGCATATCTTAACTTCATCCATCATTCCTTTCACTCGACTTGATACAACACATCTCAGAGATAGCTCCAGGGATTTCTCCACACTTCTCATTTCATAAACCAGACTTGTATTCAAATCTGCCACTGATTCTCTTATTGTCTCTTTCATTTCAGTCTTTAAGGACTCAAGGTCCTCCTTGGTTTCCAAATTTTAAGCCACATCATGAAGGATAACTTATTCTCTTTGGGGCTGGTCTTCCTCATCCGAATCTCCATAGGAAAGTCCAAGAACCATATATCCTGGATCTAATGTCCAACCTTCGATGTCATACAAAACAGATACTGAAGCAAGATGTTCCCCCTCACATGGAATATTCTCCTGAGTTATCTCCTCCAACTGTTCTTCTTGATGTAATTCTATACTTTCCTCTACAACTACAACAGATTCAATAGCCATTTTCTATGAGTCATCAATGACTCTCTCATCAATAGATGCAGTTTCTGCTTCCTGATCAGGCACTATCCTGACTGTACTATCAATTAGAGGGCTCAAACTGAGCACTTCTTCTTCATTTTCCTCATCATTTTCTTCACCAGAAGCCTCCTTATCTCCATTAATGACACGATCAGATTTGGTTGCCTCATCCTCTTCAGAGGTGTCCTGATCAACATACTAGCATGCTTCTTCTTCTTCTTCCTCAGTCTCAGTATCATTGTCCTTCAAAATAGTTTCTCTCCTTCGTAGTTGTTTTGGAGGGCTAGCTGCTCCATTGGAAATGGTTTGAGGCATTGGACTAGGAGGAAAATTGGGGTCTCTTCTTTCCACAACTGATGTCTCTTCCTCCTCAGCTTCATCATCACTGTAGACCAGTTCTCGCACATCTGGTCCAAGACCAGGATCTCTCATATTCATTGGTCCCGAGGGATGGACCTTTGGCGTGAACTTATCATATATTTTTCCTCCATCATTCACCCATTATTTTCTCCAAGTATTCCAGATGACATTCATATATTTACAGACTGTCTTGGTGATGCAGGAGTTATCCTTAACTACTATCATTTCATCCTGAGGTCCAGCCACCTCCTTTTCTTTCATCATAACAAAAATCAACTTTGATAAGAACATTGCATTTGACATAGACTTTGGTCTAGTCATATCCTCAATCTGAATCATAATTAATCTACACAGATTTACCTTAACTCCATTCTTCAATAGATGTAACAAATAAATGTCTTCGAATCTCAGTGTAGCAAAGTCACCGCTCCTTAGACTAACTACATGTTGAATAAACATGGAAAGAAGTTTATCTTCCCCTGCCATCTCTGCAGCTATGATTTTTCTAGGGGTCCCATTCCCTGTCAGCTCCAACAAAGCATCTTCATACTTAAAAAAGTCATTGGTTGAGGGTATGTATTTTGAATAAAAAGAATAATCACCTTCATGTGGAACTTCTAAGTTCCCAGCCCATTCAACCGAAGTACAGGAAAATTCATGACCATTTACATAAGAAAAAATCTTGTTTTCTTCTTCAGACTTCTCAAAACGAACGAACACATAGAACTGTCTCACCAGTACTGGATAATAATGTCCATTGTTGTTCGTGAAGCACTAGATCCAACATTGTTCTTTTAAAACCTTAAGAACCAAGGAGTTACTCTCTAGGAGCCATTATGCACACACCTCTTTCTTAACGACAATATCTTACCTTGAGAGATGCTGGTTTACCGGACTCCTTTGAGCTACACTTTCACCGCAACCACTGGCATCTGAATTGGTCACCTTCTATCTTTTCGCTTGTAGCTCATCACTACAATCTATAACCTGAGTTCTCTTAATGCAAGCCATTATAGATCTGAGGTTTAGGGTTTTGTGGCTTGACAGGTTGAGGTTGGAGGGATTCGAACAGAAGAGTTTGCGGTGAGATTGAGTGAAGTCTAATATCGGGTTTAATATCATTTAGGATTCACAAATAAAATAAATCTTTTAAAAACATTTCGAAGGTACCGCTTTACATAAGTTTAAAACAACGTGAGATATACCGGTAAAGTCTCCTGATGGTGAGGTATTTTAACGGTGAGGTCTCCTAATGGTGAGGTTTCCCTAATGGTGAGTATTGTCTAACGGTGAAGATTCCCTAACGGTGAGGATTCTCTAACGGTTAGGATTCTCTAACGGTGAGGATTCTCTGATGGTGTGGATTCCCTAACGGTGAGGATTCTCTAACAGTTTAAGTGTAAGTTATCATTCCTAATTCGTGTCTAATGAATCTTAATCTTTCTAAACTTAAAGGCTTAGTGAAAATATCAGCTAATTGAATTTCAGTGCCTATAAATTCAAGAGCTATATCACCTCTTTGATAATGATCTCTTCGAAAGTGGTGTCTAACATCAAGGTGTTTAGTTCTACAGTGAGACACAGGGTTCTTCGAGATTTTGATCGCACTAGTGTTGTCACAATGAATTGAAACATGTTTAAACTCAAATATATAGTCTAATAAAGTGTGTTTCATCCATAGAATCTGTGCACAAAAACTACCAGCAACTATATACCCTGCTTCAGTAGTACATAATGCAACTGATTTCTGTTTCTTACTACACCATGATACTAGGGACTTTGCAAGTAAATGACATGTTCAGATGTTATCTTTCTTTCTAACTTTCATCAAGCAAAGTCATCATCTGAATAAATTATTAAATCAAATGATTGTTCTTTTGGGTAAAACAGTCCCAAATTGGCAGTATTTTTAAGAAATTTGAAAATCCTTTTAACAGCAAGTAACTGTGAATCTTTAGGGTTAGCTTGAAATGTAGCACACATACATACACTAAACATAATACCAGGTCGACTATCAGTAAGATAATGTAAACTCCCAATCATACCTCTATAATTAGTTTGATCAACTTGTTTCCCAGTTTCATCAATGTCTAATTTACAGGTGGTACTCAAAGGTGTATCACTTCCCTTAATACTGCCCAAACCAAAACGTTTTAATAAATCCATAGTATATTTACTTTGATTTAAAATAATACCATATTTAGTTTGAAATATTTGAAATCCAAGAAAGTACATAAGCTCTCCCATTAAGCCCATTTCAAACTCATTTTGTATAACCTTTGAAAAATCAGTACATAAAGAATTTTTTGAAGATGAAAAAATAATATCATCAACATATATTTGTACTATTAAAACATCTTTTGAAATTATTTTTATAATAAGAGTGGGATCATCATTTCCTTTTGTAAATTATTTTGAAATAATAAAATTTGTAAGTCTTTCATACCAAGCTCTTAGAGCTTGTTTTAAAGCATATAATTCTTTAGAATGTTTAAAAACATGATATTGAAAGTTAGGATATGAAAAAATAGTTGGTTGTTCTACAAAAAAATCTTCAATATTAAAACCTTTTAGAAGATAAATTTTCACGTCCATTTGATATAACATGAAATTCAGATGTGATGGAAAGTAAGTAAGATCTTAATTGCCTCTAATCTAGCTGCAGGTGCAAAGGTTTCCTCGTAGTCAATTCCTTCTTCTTGATTGTATCCTTGTGCAGCTAGCCTCTATTTTTTTTTCTAATGATATTTCCAGATTCATCCACTTTGTTTCTAGACACGCACTTTGTGCCTATGGTCAAAGTGTCTTTAGGTATTTCTACTAGTTCCCATAATTTATTTCTTTCAAATTGATTTAGTTCTTCTTGAATAGATATTACCCAAAATTCATCATTGATAGCATCATTAATATTTTTAGGTTCTAACTGTGAATGAAAAGCTTGATGTTCTACCTGATTTCATAGAGAATCTCTAGTATGTGTCCATCTATCTAGATTACCTACAACAACATCTAAAGGATGGTTCTTTAGAATCCTAGTTGGTCTTGAAAAGGTAGGGCTAGAGATTTCAGGTTCATCAACAGGTTGGGAGTCAACAGAAGCAGGTTCTAGAAAATTTCCAGAACTGGACGTTTTAACTATAGGTCCAATGTCTTTATCATTAAGGTTCAAAACAGAGAGATCATCTTAATGATTTTCAAGAAAGGTCTTAGATTCATGTGGATCAGTTTCATCAAATTTGATGTGAACAGATTCATCCACACATTTGGTTCTCATATTGAAAACATTATAGGCTTTACTATAAATATAGTAACCTAGGAAAATTCCTTCATCACTCTTGGATGAAAACTTATCAAGATTATCTTTAGTATTAAGAATAAAGACTTTGCAACCAAAAACTCTGAAGTAGTTAACCTTCGGTTTCCAATGGTTCCACAACTCATAAGGGTTCTTCTTATGAATATGTCAGATCAAGACTCTATTGATAATATAATAATATGTATTGACAGCTTTAGCCAAAAAAAAACAGGTAGGTCCTACTCATTGAGCATGGTTCTGGAAATTTCCCGAAGGGTTCTATTCCTCCTTTCCACTAAACCATTTTGTTGAGGTGTCCTAGGGGCAGAAAAATTCTGACTATAGCCATTGTGTAAGGAGTAGGATTAAAACTCATGATTCTCAAACTCATGACCATGATCACTTCTCAAGGTTTTAATCTTAAGTCCACTGAGGTTCTCTACAGACTTGGAATATTTTATAAAGTAAGAACAAGCTTCACTTATGTGAGATTGAAAATATACCCAAGTATACCTAGAATAGTCATCTACTAGAACATAGACATGGTGCATCCCACTAAAAACTAGAAACTCTAGAAGGTCCAAAAAATCCATGTGAACCAACTTGAGAAGATGAGAAGTTGACTCTTATTTCTTTGATTTGAATGAAACCTTATGTTTCTTTCCCTTTTGATAGGGATTACAAACTTTATCTACTGGGAATTAAAGTTTTGGTAGGTGTCTAACTCTGTTCTTCCTAGTAAGTTTTCTAATTGAATGTACCTTGCAATGTCTTAATCTTATGTGCCAAAGCCAAGACTCTTTATAAAAATCATTTAAACAAGTAATATTTCTCATAGCTAATGAATTTAAATGAACAGCATAGGCATTTTCATTTCGCAAGGCCGAAAATACTAAATCATTTTTAGAAAAAACATTACAAGAATCATTTTCAAATTTAACATTGAAACCATCATCAGATAACTGAGAAATACATAGTAGATTATATTTTTTGTCCATCAAAAAATAGATCTTTAGAAATTAATATTGAGTCAGTGTTACCATTCTGGCCTAAGACGATGATTTTCCCTTTAGAATTATCACCAAAAGTGACATAACGTCCATCAACTCTGACTAAGATTTTAAAGCATGAAAAGTCTCCTGACATATGTCTTGAACATCCACTATCTATGTACCATATCTTTCTACAAGATCTCTTTAAGCAGGCTCCCTACAAAATATATTTAGATACGAAATGATTTTGGTACCAATATTTTCTTGGGTCCAGACAGGTTAGCCAATAAAACATTAGGTACCCAAATTTGTCTATGGGTTTCATAAGGTTTACAGAATCAATAGATTTGTAAAGATAAACACTATTAGATCCATAACTATGAATATAACTAGTTGAAGCAAATAAAACTCCAAAATTATAACTATCTACATTCTGTCCAGATTTAGGAATAAATTTAGATTTGGTAATATTTCTTTTTCCTGGTTGGTATCAATTTCTAGTAGTATATCTAGGTGCAATCTACATACCTAGAATTTTAGTAAGAGTATCTTTTCCATTTGTGAACTTTTCTAAATCCTTCCTATGTTGCTTATTTGAAAATTTCATTTCATTGTTTTATTTAAGTAACCGAGCATTATTTTCCATTTCTATGTCAAGATTAGATTTATGATTAAGAGTTAAATCATACTGTTTCTTTAAGCCATTGTATTTGTCTTTCAGCTCATTACATGTTTCTTCCAACATATCACAGTATTCAAATATTTCAAATATTGACATATTTTCAGAATCAGAATCATCTCCACGATAATATGAATTTAAAGCAAGAGTTTCATATGTTACCTCAGAAGTGTTTGTCATAAAACACATGTTTTCCTTATTTCAGATTTTAGATTCAGAAGCTTCAAATTCTCTAGAGCTATCTCCAGAAGCACTCCAAGTAGCCTTCATGGATTTCATATACTTATTATCCTTATACTAATATTTCTTCTTGTATTTCAATTTTGGATAGTCTTCTTTTATATGTCCCGTTCTCTTGCACTCATAACCGAAAAATTCATCAAATTTGTCTGATTTCTTCCAGTCCTTTTTCCAGAGTCCCTTGTTGTCATAGTTACCTTTGTAATTTGATTTTCTTAAAAAAAAATTCCCTATAAAACTTCTTAAATCTTCTGGCTATGTGATCCATTTCTGCATCACTATCAGATGCACTTCCACTTTCTTCACAGCTTGAGCTATCACTTATAGCTTGGAGTTTCTCCTTATCCTTGTTCTTTGAAGTAGAAGTCTTGAAGGAAACTGACATCCTTTTTGGTTCATCTTCTAATTCTTTGTTTACTTTAAGCTCTTCTTCATACGTCATCAACTTACCAATAAGTTCTTTAACTGTTTGTTAACCAATATCACACGATTGTATAATTGAAACAGAATTGCCCCTCCATCTTTCAGGTAGGCATCTTAAAATTCTCATGATCTTCTCCCTTGATGAAACATCTTTTCCAAGTGAGATCATTGTGTTGACAATTTCGTTAAACCTGAGATACATATCAGAAATGGGTTGATCAGGCTTCATCTTAAAATTATCATATTTAATAGTATAAGTGTTCAATATCATTTCCTAAATGTTAGTTATTCCCTCAAGATAAACACTTAAGGTATCCCAAATTTCATGTGCATTCTTACAGGCAGATATTCTATTAAATTCATAATCTCCTAAAGCACAATACAGATCATTCATAGCTTTGAAATTATTATTGTAGTCTGTATTAGTAGCTTCATTCCAAGTAGATATAACAGTAGTAGGAATTTTTTATTCTGATTCTATGGCAGTCCAAATATCAAAACCCATGCTTTCTAAATGAATTTTCATCTAAATCTTCCACTAAACATAGTTGTTTCCATTGAAAAATGGAAGTCTATTTGTAGAAAAACCTTCAAGTCTGTTATCCATGACAAGTCGATTAAAATAAAAAAATTAATGATATAAATATTTAGAAATAACAGAAATTTTAAGAACGTTAAATACAACTAAAATCACAGTTGAAAAACAGATTACATCAGAAAATATTTTAATCCCTTTGATACCAAATGTTGGTCGAAGTGGACACTCAAGAAGGGGGTGAATTGAGTTCCAATTAAAATTTCTGTTTTAAAATCATTTACCAAATTCCCCCAAATAAAACACAGAATTAAGCTGTAGTGAATTTATATCAATGTAAAGGTTCTGTTAGGTTCTCAAGGGATATATTATTTCCAAGTTAATCAAATCAGAAGATTTTATTAACTTTTGAAACTAACATACTGATTTACAACTAATATAAACACTTGCGAGTTTAATTATCAATGTGACATTAAAACAGTTTTTGGTTTTAAATTAGTTTGTAGAGGAATAAAAATAACTTTGAAAAGAAATAATCACAACAGATATAACCATGAGGTTCAGTCGCAAGATGAGACTTAGTCCTCTCAAAACTTTATATAAAAGTGATCCACACCCTAGATCGAGGATTACAACAATATACAACTTTCCTGGTCTAAGACCTCTACTATTGTTATTCGTGGAAAAAACATACAACAGAAAACCAGTTTTCCAGGTCACTCACGACCTCAACCACTATCCCAGTGGGAAATAAAAGATGTAAGAGTTTCAGTGAGGATTTACATATGATCCAGTTAAAGTTCAGGAGACATTGTGTGTGTAAAAATACAGCAGATGACACACACTGCTCAAAAAGTAAATAATAAATCACAGAGGAAAAGATGTAGAGTTTAGAATGGATCTAGTGATTGCAGTGCAGCTCTGGACTCATATGGATTGATCCGAATTGGTTCTGAGTCCTCTTCTAGTTTTATTTATGAAAAACAGAGTGGCGTTCGCTTGACATCCAAGTTCAGAGACAATGAAATTGTAGTCGATGAAGTTCTTGTGTGGATGTTCTCGTTCTCGTTCTTAGCTCTTTCTGGTTTGCAGGAATGTTTGAGCTCTTCGTGTAATTCCAGTCTTCTCTTTTCATGCACACTTTTCAGCACCTTCTTATTTTTTGTCACGCTCTTATTTGTTTTTCCATCCTCTCATTTTAGCATCAGGGGCATCTCTTATTTAAAGCATGAGCTCCGGCAACAGAAGTGATTTACTTTTTGCAGGTATAATGTATGGTTCCCTGACATCCGACAACACACAATAAATAAATGTCAGTCTATTAAAATATACCTGATATGATCGTTGGTTAGATTAAATAATGATAAAGAAATTAAAGCAGCATTGAGTTCTGTCTCTGGAACGGTAGCTTTGGATATCTGTAGCCTTGTGTATCGGTAGGTCTGAGTATCGGTAGCTTCTTGTGTAACGATAGCCTTTCCATCGGTAACCCTTCTATCGGTAGACTTCATGTCAATCGGTATACTTTGGTAGCGGTAATCTTTACTGCATCGGTAGCGGTAGGATTTGTTGTATCGGTAGCAGTATACTTGTCTTGTATCAGTAGCAGTAAGTCACTGTCGGTAGCTTCCTTGATGTATCAGTAGACTTGTGTAACAGTGACTAATTTGTACTGGTATCTCTCACATAGCGGTACACTTAACTGTATCGGTTGCCCTGTTCTGTATCGGTAGCTCTATTCTGTTTAAGAATTCTATTGGCAGAATGAGTTATGTTAGAGTATACATACATCCAGTAACCGAAAGTCTAATACTAAACATAAAATAATATAGCATTTCTTAACCAAATTCTTTGATTATAATATAATTATCATAACATATAAATATGTGTCTGAAGTACATAAATACTAAAGTAAGTATTTATCCATAATAATAATCATCAAAATATAAATAATAAATATTGATATTATCATTATATAATAAAGAATAATTGGGATTATCAAAATATAGTAAAGCAACTATATTCTCAGAGGGTTCAATAGAGATATTATCCACTTTAGGTGGCACTGACTCGTCTGCACGGGTTTAATCGCATCCCCATTAATGCGTCTCGATTAAGGAATGGGTCTTCCCACTTTAATACATTATGATTTTCTAACTTACACTTCCCCTAACACCGCACAACCAACACACTACCCGAATATGTGGTTTTGGGAAGTTAATTCTCCTATGTTTAGATATTATCCACTTTAGGGGGCAATGACTCACCCGCACGGGTTCAATCGCATCTGCATTAATGTGTCTTGATTAAGGGTCCGGTTTTTCCCTTCCCCCACACATCCGGACATGTTACACATTACCAGGGAACAAGGAAACAAATGGTATCACAACCGACGAGCCAAGCATTCCATATATAAAAGGTACATAGTACAACATCAACACAAATCTCAGAAGAACAAGGGAAAACAGAAGTCAAAACAACTCCGGGTACTGAGCATGTATCTAGGTCTCCCTCTCCCAAGTGCTCTCCCTAAGGCCGCCATGTCTCCACAACACGTGAACCAAGGGAATGGTTCATCCACGGAGCACCTTCTCATTACGATCTTCGATTTTGACTGGTCGTTCCTCGAAGGTCACGTTGTCTCCCATATCTATCTCTCCCCAGTCAATAACGTGAGAGTCGTCATGTAAGTACTGAAGAATCTGGGAGACGTGGAAGACATCATGAACCTCCTCCAACTGAGGTGGTAGGGCCAGCTGATATTCCACCTCGCCGACTCACCTCAACAACTCAAAAGGTCCGATGAACCCAGGGGAGAGCTTGCTCCCTTTCCCAAAACTCTTCTTCCCCCGTTGAGGGGAAACCTTCAATAAAACATGATCTCCCACCTCTAACTCCAAGAGCCTCCTCTGAAGATCAACATAAGACATATTTCGGTCCTGAGCTGCTTTTATCCTCTCACGTAAAAGCTGGACTTTCTCTGTGGTGATCTGCACTACCTCTAGCCCAAGAGCTCATATCTCACCAACCTCTTCCCAGCAAATGGTTGAACGACTTGGCCTTCCATACAAAGCCTCAAACAGTGCCATGCCAATAGTAGAGTGGAAGTTGTTGCTGTAGTAAAACTCTACTAAAGGAAAGTGCCATAAGCCTGATCCTCTGAAATCCAGAAAGCATGCTCGCAGCATGTCCTCCAACGTCTGGATAGTCCGCTCTGTCTGTCCATCGGTCTGGGGGTGGAAAGCAGTGCTAAGGCGTAGCTGGGTGCCAAAAAAATGCAGTAACTTCCTCCAGACTTGTTAGGTAAACCATGTATCCCGATATAAGACAATATTCTTCGGGAATCCATTCAAACGCACCACCTCTTCTACGTACCTCTGTGCTAAGGTACTCACTAGGCCTGACTCCTTAATTTCTAAGAAGTGAACTGATTTCGTCAGTCGATCCACCACTACCCAGATAGCATCATAACCACCCTATGCTCTAGGTAGTCCTGTGACGATGTCCATTGAGATGTCATCCCACTTCCACTCGGGGACATTTAAAAGATGAAACAAACCAATGGGAACATGGTGTTCAACCTTCACTTACTGACACACTAGGCATTTAGCCCCAAACTCCACCACTGTCTGTTTCACCCAGGGCCACCAAAATTGTTCCCTCAGGCCTCAGTACATTTTTGAAACTCCTGGATGTACCTCCAAGGCTGATCTATGGAACTCATGGAGAACTCCGTCACGCATTGTCTCCGGGACAAAAAAAACCTTCCATGGAAAAGCATCTGATGTTGTTTGTCCTCTGACCATCCTTCTGGAGGGTTCCCCTGATCAAAATGATCCCGCATCACTTCCGCCTCGGAGTCCCCCCAATGAGACTCTTCCACCTGCTGCAACAAGGAGGACTGCACCGTCATCTGAAACAAATAGCCCCTAACACATTCTACCCCGGCCTCCAAGTGCAAGGAAGCCAACCCTCCCATCGCCTTCCAAGCATTAGCAGACTCCCGAACCACATCCTGATGCGACTTCCCACTCAGGGCATTAGCCACAAAATTTCTCGTACCTTTAGTGTAAGAGATCTCAAATTCATAGTCTTGGAGAAACTCGACCCATCTCCACTGCCGTAAGATTAGGTCACGCTGGGAGAAGATATAACAAAATATCTTGTGATCTGAGAAGACTACAAAGCACTCCCCAAAGAGGTAATGTCGCCACAACTTCATTGTGAACACTACTGCTATAAGCTCTAGGTCATGGGTGGCATTATTAAACTCATGAGGGCGTAACTGCCTAGACCTATAATAGATCACTCCCTTATTCTACATCATCACTCACCCCAGACCAAGGCCAGAAGCATAAAAAAACACCTCATACAACAACCCTTCCTCTGGAAACCTGAGTACGGGAGCACTGACCAACTTCTCCTTTAGGTAGTTGAAAGCCTTCTGGCTTTTCTCTCTCCATAGGAAGACCTGGTTATTCCTAGTCAAAAATGTCAATGGAATAGAAACTCAAGAGAAGCCCGAAACGAACCTCCGATAGTAACCTGCTAACCGTAGGAAACTACGAACTTCTACCACGCTCTTGGGTGTTGCCCAAGAAACATCATCCTCCACCTTCGACGGGTCCACTGACACTCCATGCCGAGACACTACGTGCCCAATGAAGTGTACTTCTTGCGTCAAGAAATTACACATTGACAATTTCCCGTAAATATGGTGGTGTCGAATGACTTCAAAGACTACCCTGAGATGCTCAACATGCTCCTCCTCTTATCTTGAGTTTATTAGGATGTCATCAATAAACACAACCACAAACTTGTCCAGAAACTCTCGGAAGAAAAATTTCATATGTCCCATGAACCGAGCTGGTGCATTCGTAACTCCAAAATTCATTACTACAAACTCGAAGTGTCCATACCTGCACCTGAAAGCCGTCTTCAAGATGTCACTATCCTTTACCCTCAGTTGATGATATCCAGATCGTAGATCAAACTTGGAAAACCAACATGCTCCCCTTAGTTGGTCGATGAGATCTTATATCCTTGGAAGGGGGTAATGGTTCTTTATTTTTACCTGGTTCAATCTTCGTTATTCTAGGCATATCCTGATACCACCATCTTCCTTCTTCACGAACAAAAAATGGAGCACCCCATGGCGATACACTGGGTCAAACAAAATCCTTATTCATCAGATCATCAATCTGAATCTGCAACTCCCGCAACTTTGAAGGTGCCCTTTGATAAGGGGAAATCGAAATCAGACAGGCACCAGGCTATAAGTCTACCCTGAACTCAACGTCATGTCGGGGGGGGGGGGGGGTAGTGTCACAACCTCCTCCATAAAAACATCGAGGAACACCCCAAAAACCTCCAGGACGTCCATCATCTATGTATCAGCTAGAACCACCAATAACCTGCCTAACAAGGAAAGGAGAGGCTCTACACGCCGGCTTCCCACCTGATAGCTCATCTCACCAACAAAAGATATGCGATGCCCATCCACGTCCGAGAACACAAATCTTCTCCTGAAGAAGTTGATAACGACACTAACAAAAAACAACCAGTTCATGCCTAGGATGACATCGTATGGCTGCAACTGTAACAGAAGAAGGTCCCCACTCAATCGATGTGGTCCCAACGTCAGCCCACATCCTCGAAAAACACAAGATACGCTGGTCTGGCCTCCAACTGGTGTACTCATCAACAGTGGTAAGGAAAGTCTCTCTACGTATAGTCCTAAAGCATGGGATAGACCAGGTGCAACAAAGGAATGTAAAACTCCCGAATCAAACAAAGTAGAAACAAGAGTGCCGAACAAACAAATCATACCTCGCACCACCTCTGGACCTGCTTGAGCTGGAAACTATGCTACGCGCAACTGTCCATGCCCAGCTCCTCTACCTCTCTGATTCCTCCCACCTCCCCGACCACGCCCTAGTCAAGGTCCCTGAGGAGGACCCTGAGGTCGGCCTCCTCCTGCAAAGTCTGCCATCGGAGGAGCATGGTCCTACTACTGTTGGAAGGGCCTCATCGGCAACTGGTGCTTCTGAGGTGGGCACGGAACCTGCCCACCTCCACCGTACTGAGCTCGGGTCGGGAACCGACTCTGAACGTGTCTAAAACCTCCACTATAAAAACACTTCCGTCCTGGGCTCATGAAAAAGGGACGAGGACACAATGATCTGAACTGGAACTGATGGGGCCTACTCCCCACTGGCCTGAACCTGGAAGGTCCTGTCGTAGGAGACCTGATGCTGAATACATTCCCCTTCGACGAGCCCGGCTGGATCCCCTCTCAGGGTGAACCTCCCAATGTGTTCATCCTCTCTACAACCCTTGCCTTCTTCTGTACCTCCAAGTACGTTGGAAGGGTGAAGGCGTTGATAGCATACTGAAGCGAAGGACGAAGTGCCTCCTCCAATCGTCTCACTCGAGACTCCTCATCCTGAATGAGATCCAGAGCAAAGTGTAGGAGATACTTGAACCTGATCCCCAACTCTCCTACCAACATACTCCCCTGCTGAAGGGGGAGTAACTCTTGCTGCTTCTCCTCCTTGATCATGGAAGAAAGAAATTTCTCTCAGAATTCCTTTCAAAGACAGCCCATGGAACCTCTACCTCCATCCTCTCTCTGAGGTAGAGCGTCAACCACTGTCGCACCACACCTCTTAGCTAAATGACTTCAAGGGGAACCCAGTACTCCCTCAGAGAACGAATCAAGGTAAAAGTGATCCCTAGCTCTTCAATCCACCCCTCTGTCTCCGTATCCGGAGTACTAACCTCGTACTTATTGAGGGTCTGCCGTTTGAAAGAACACAGAGTCTTCTACCAATGGCTATATTTCTCCTCTCGGTCAATCCTCAACTGATCGACCGCCAGAATCTGCTGGGCCTCGGCCATCTGAGCCACTCAGGGATGACGTCCAGGTGCCATAGCTGTATGGTAAACAAAGATCACCTAAACCCTAGTAGAAAAAAAACTCAAGGTTTTATTTTATCATTTTATTTCAATTTCATTCCCAGAACACCCAAATCAAGTAAAACATAATCATGATGATGCATGTACATTACCTAGGGTCTCTACCCTACAATCAATGTAGCCTCACATGGTCGTTTGGTAGGCTCAGAGTCCTTGCAACAGATCACAGGGGGCCCTAAAATCACGTGTCCTGGCCGGTCTTCCCTGGCCTATGTCATGCACCAAGATTAACTAACATTGTCACCCTACCATCCCATGCAATCCTCATTGTTCCTAACTCCAGACTCCATCCTATCTCTCAACCATCACCTCTAATAACAGTCTTTAACAACCCCCTCCCACCAAAGATGCCCCTCCTGAGCTGGAAATGGTGAAATGGAGATAATGACCCCCGAGTCCCGCCTCTAGGTGGCCCCGGGGTGGCAACTAGCACCAAGTGTATGATTTTTCACAAATATGGGAGGAATTAACCCTTTTTATTATTTAGGATCGGGAAATAGGACAAGTCAACCACCAAAAAGGAAAAGAACAAGTGTATAGAAATAAACCCAAACCAAGTGCACATTCAAGTTTAAAGAATTTTATAACAAGGTATAAGTACAAGAAATCTCAAAGTACAATACCAAAAGCAAACAAGAGTACAGAAACTGTAACAACTCCAACTGTCCTACTAATAGGGTCCCGTAGGCCCTGGTAGTCCTCTTGGAAACCTGAAAGTAAAGGTAGGGTGAGCATACAAGTACAGTCAGTATGGAAATCTAAAGCTCTCGTTCATAACTGGGGAGACATCCTAATGTCCTGTGAGAATAATAGAAGAAACCCAGAAAGGAATTCTATCCACCCAACCTCACAAACCACACTCACCAAAAACACAATCACCACAAGTAGTAGTATATAAGAACAAGAGTATTGGGTACCCCACACCATTTCCCTTTAGTTATATTCTCTTCCTAACGATGAACGTCCAGACGCTGCCACACTCTCCCCGCCCGCACACACCTGGGCCTCACAACCACGTAACCCCCCCCCCCCCCCCCCCCCGCACACACCTGGGCCTCCAAACCATGTATCCCGCCTGCACACACCTAGGCCTCACATCAACGTAACCCGCCCGCACACACCTGGGCCTCACAACCACATAACCTTCCCACACACACCTAGGCCTCATCCCAATGATTCTTGGGAAACAGTAGAACCTTATCGAAGATTCTTGGGTTAAAACCACCCCAATCGAAACCTGCCCGAAGAGTCTAACATGTAAGGTTGCCACAAGCCATCACAACCTAGGGGAGAAGGAGCTGGAAGGAGCTAGTAACTAAGGGAAAAACACCCTCTCCCATGAAATGGTTGTGTTCGGCACTAAGTTCTCAACATGGGTGGGGTGCGATAAAACACAAAAGATACAAATATATATATATGTATACCAAACACACAACCCAACCTATGGCTTTTAAACAGAGAAACTGAGCACGTGCCTCGGCACTGCTACTATGAAGCATGCATACAACAAACAACCCCAACCCCATTTAGATTTTCACATTTCATCAGCATTTGTTTATTTTGTTCCTTAACTACTGGGAAACTATCCACAACCAACCACATCGATCGTTCGCAAAACATATCCCTTCCATCCACAAATCAAGTTAGGAAAACACAAGCAACACAACCAATCCCTTCTTATTAGCCAAACAACCCGATTGATTATTAATCCTATTCCATTACCATGACCCACCATTCATTAACTCATCTACTTTTTATTTATTATTCACAACCCATAGTCGGTTCACATTCAACCCATCCCTGCAGCCCCGCTTCCATCCACCATAACCACAACTCCACCGTACATCATTATCCATTTAATACCCTTTATCGCAGCCCCGCTTCCCATCACCAACATAACATTCACACCAACCCATAACCAAGTAAACCGCAGCCCCGCTGGTCACCCAATCCACAACAACCCACAACACACACCATCACATACCACGTATCCAGGACAACACCCACATGTTTATTATTCCATTTTGTTTAACCGGGGTGATCACACAAGGGTTCAAGATTTTGAACACCAACTTTACGTGATTAACCAATTTCCAAATTCCACAATGTTTCCATCCACAAAATAGGTCTATAAAGATAGGGAAACATGTAATTGTACATGAAAATGCCCCCAACGACAGTGATTTTCAGTAGGCTTAAGCCTATTCAATTCACAACATATCAATAGGATAAACAAGGATAAACATAACAACTCTCCCATCCTCACTCTTAAACCAATTATTATATTCATTTAATGGATCAACTGTTTCTCATGAAAACAAGAGGATACTTGCCTCGCATGATGCAAAAATTAGAGAGACAAACATAAGATCCCTACCTCAACAGGTTCTGATCGCAACACTCCCCCAGATCAACCTTAGAAGATGTATGTCGGCATCCCTCACCGATGTCGGGTATTGGAAAAACCTCCTCGGGTGGAAGTCGGAAAGGAAAAGCTGAATGAAAGACAACAGACCCAGGCTCGGATGTTCTGCCTCATCGTTCCGATCCTGTGGCCACTGACGGATTGTAAATCGGAGCTCGGACGAAGAAGTTATGGAAGAAAGAGCCTTCGAGTCTTTTGGGAGAACTCTGCTCAGAGGAAAAGAGAGGAAAGGGGTGAGTTGAAAGGAGGAGGGGACCCCTCCTTTTATAGGTGAGAAAAGCAAAAGTACACGACATGTACTTTATGGTGCACAATGTGTACTCGGTTATTTCACACAGTCTCAATGCGGCTTCCAACGCGGCTCCGCGGCCGTTGACTGGTCAACACACGGTTTCGGGGCAAAGCAGACGCCGGGAGGGACTACATGGCGTGTAGTTAGGACACACGGCGTGTACCAATTTATTGCACACGGCAGGGACACATCTCCAACATGGCACACTACCGTTTGACTGGTAACACATACGCGGGGAAGGACTACACGGCGTGTAGTACTGGACACACGGAGTGTACCGATTATTTCACACAGCAAGTACATGGCCTTCAACACGGGGTATACCCGGCAAGGTGGTACACGACGTGTAGTTACACTACACGGCGTGTACTCATTTACTTCACATGGTGACGACATGACCTGCAACACGGGGTATACCCGGAAAGGGGGTACACGGCGTGTACTCAAACTACACGGCGTGTAGTTTCATAATTCTGGAATGTGTGGGAAAAGTCCATTTTACCCTCCAGAACACTTCGTGACCTTTCATGGAAAAAGGAATGGGCCAGAGAGGTCCGGGCCATTACAAATATATCTTCCAATAATTAATATTTATTATCAAATATTTAATATAATATCACTTACTATATAAACAATCTTATTTTTCTTCTGAAAACTTGTTTTTCATAGGGTTATTAAAAATTAATATTAGATTCAATTATAATACTTATATGACTGTGTTCACCAAAAATGGATCAAATATTTATAATCTAGAGGTAATAATTTTTTAAATAGCTCCCTTTTATTTTTTTAATTATGAATAGAATCTATAGTATATATGTTTTACCTTGATAAATTTATAATTCATTGATTATGTATAAAAATAATTGTGAAAATAATAAAATGTAAACAATAAACATGAGTTATTTGTATTTTAGGAGTACATTTTCTAAATTATCTTTAATTATGTTAATATAAAACCTTTTGTTTATATACGTTCTTGATTGTGATCTAAAAAATATAGTATATAATGAAAATAAAAAAATGTCACAATATTATTTTTAATAACTATAATATTTTGATAGAGTGATAAAAATTAAACATTTTTTTTTATTTCAAATAATTTTGAGACATATTATTTTTTATCATGTTAATTTATTTCAAAATTTTTTAATTATTATATTACCAAACATTCTTACACATTGATGTCGAAGTTACTATATAAAAATGAAAAAAGAATAAATGCTTTTAAATATATTAAAAGTATTAAAGTTGAAAGGATTAATCTATTAGAATAATTTTTTAGATAAATATATTATAGTAGATATGTTTTAAAGGAACAATTTTTGAATATGTTACTTTCATATTTTTTTAAAAATAATGTGAAATGAGAACATTAAAAAATTATAGTAATGTTATTTTACAACAAATAATGTTGTATTAAGTCATATAAAATACCTAAATATATAATAATATAAAAAATAAATGATACTTTTTTATAATATAAACCATATACCATATATTGTCCATTTTCTATTTTTAGGATCTTTGATGTCCCATAAATAATTAAATCATTAACACTGTGATAATTGTAAAAATGGGTTAAAACATGTTAAAACAAAATGATAAGGGTGAAAATAACACGTAATATTTTATAGTTTTTAGTAGATGATAGTATATATACATAAAATCTTATTATATTCAATTAGTATCACTATTAAAAAAATTTAAATCTAAAAAATGAATTTCATTAATTAAATAATTTATGATATTTGAAGGGTTTCGCACACCTTACATAAAAAATTATACAACCTTTAAAATTATAATCAAATATAAAAATAAATTTCCTTCTTACAATATTATCCAAAATAACATCCTTAAGACCCTACACATGTTCTAGAGTAATATTTTATTAGAAAATAATCCTATGTTTTTTTATTTTGTAAACAAAAATAGGTTTTCTAAAGAGGATGTATAGTTTTTAATAAAGAATTTTCATTTCATTTTTTATTATACCACATTCCAATATTATTCAATAATGTTGATATAGGAAAATTAGTATCTGCCACAAATATACATGTATGTTTTTATTTAGTAACCAATACCCATATCCTTATTTCCTAAAAATAGGTAATTATAACATTGTTTGATATTAGGGAAGACTACCACCTAAAGAAGTGATATAATTTATATTCAATCACCACCACAAAAAATATCTTATAATGAGTATTTTAATATATACATATATATGATATTAGTGATATAATTATCATTATTTGTAAGTAATATATCATATAGTTTGTGTAATTTTCAATAAATTGATAATGATAATATCATTCTTGTTTACATTTGGTCCAAAACCTCCATGAAGTGATGTAATATTTTGATCAACATATATCATAGATGATATATAAAAATATATTTAATGAAATATTATTTTATTTATCATATTATGATCATTATGAAAATTCATAAAAAAAATTCCTTAATTCGACAAATGTTTTTTAGAAATAGAGACATTACAAATGCATACATATGACCTACAATCTGCATGGTTATAAAATAGTTAATTTTTTGTAAGAATCATTCATAACTGATTTGAAATTTTTCATTGATATATACAAATGATTTTTTTTAATATTAATATTATTTATATGATGTAATAAGGTAGTTATAGATATCAATATGTGGGAATATTTTGAAAAGGGGATCATTGAAAAATCATCAAGGCATATAGTATGTGAGAAAGTGATGTAGGAAATGAAGAAACACCAAAGAGATAATACAACAATAACACATAGATACATGTAAACGAAAAACACCACCATTTAATTTCTCACTAGTCGTATAAGAAAATTAAGATAAAATAAATTTATATGGGTAGTGGAATGACATGATATAATGATATCACATTATATCTTTATTTGGGATGATTTATCACTCAATAAACATGAAATGAAATGTATTTTAGAAGTGGAGAGGCTTCTTGGAATACCACAATTGAATGCAACTAATCACGTTCATTGGATTACGTCCAAATTCCTGATGTGTGTCCAATATATTCTGAACACTAATTTTAATAATTCTAAAAATTATCTATCCATAATAGTATAAAATATGAGAAAAATATAATAAAACATGGATACAAATATTATGTATTCCTGATCAAATTAATTGAAGTATAATATCAATGATGTTCTCTAGTCCATTTTTTGAAATAATTTTTTTGATATGAGTTTCAAAATGGAAGTATAGTAATCTCATTATGATAATATATTTTTTAAAATTATATGATGGGATTATGTTTTTTTAATTAAAACAGAAAGGTCTTGAAATGGTCATATTAAAAGGGAAAACATTAAGACTACTGAATAAAACTTTTGTGATTCCAAATGTCATTATAAGATTTTTCAAAAAACATATCGATGACACGTAGAGTTTCATATAATTATTATTTCATCAAATAAATTTCTATATGTATGGGATTCATGAAACTAGCATGAAGGAAAGGCTACATTCCATGTTAATTAGTCCCTTTTATAATCATGATCAGATCAGAGTTGTGGCCAATCAACTAGGGAAACCAGAAACTACCTATCTTGTAAGTGGAATGTTTCATGTATACCAAATCTTGGTGTATATATGAGATACCAGAAATATACGTAATTTCAAGGTTTTATATCGGAAAATGATTAATCATATGAAGATTTTTGGGAAATTTTCTTATACTATAGATACATTTTTCCGTAGAAGAAGATAAATCTACTAGAAAAAGTATTAATTATGAACCGTATGTAAGTGGTGTATACATGGGAACATGAAGATGTTATGAATAAGAGTTGATATCATCTATTATAATAATAGTGTGGAAAATAAAATTTAGATCGAGAAATCTGTCTAGGGGAAGATTGTAAAAACATATAATTTTATCAATGGAATTTAACTTCATATAAAATTATGTCATATTTGGGAATATATAAATCACATGAACAAAAAAATAAAAATACATAAATTAAATTATAATAAATTGATAATTACATTTAAAGAATAAACATGTCCATAATAGATGAAAATATTACGTTCATATGAAAATGAAAAATAAGATTACAAAATATATGAATATTTAGATCATCAAGATCCACCACAATAACTATACTATAAAAACAAAATAGAAATTAATAATAAGATTTGAAATGAAATGTTCAATGAAAATAATAATATTTAAAATATTTATTTAAAATATATGTGAATGGAGAAAGAATAAATTATGATGTATTTATATAATATTTGGAACCCAACTGGTGATTAAAGGGCTGATATTGTGAATAGTAATATGAATCTTAAAATAAAAATGTAACTGTTAAAATAGTAATATATCAATTAGGAATAGTAACATAAAATTTAGTATATATTTCTAACTTATGTATGTGTATAATAACTTTATGTTTTCTCATTCAATAATAATATGTCATATTTTTGTCATGTTTAATGTAAATAAATCCTTTAAAATTGTTAAAATAGTTTTTAATATATT
The DNA here is from genome assembly GCA_963277665.1 of Viscum album. Taxonomy (NCBI): domain Eukaryota; kingdom Viridiplantae; phylum Streptophyta; class Magnoliopsida; order Santalales; family Viscaceae; genus Viscum; species Viscum album. The sequence goes on along the minus strand of OY728158.1, from coordinate 1,156,027,557 downwards.
TGTAGAACATTAATTTTTAACATGGATTACTACAATAAGTATACTATTTTAAATGTAAATTTATATTAAAACAAATAACTAATAAAATGGTTTAGTAAAATAATATGTATTTTTTTCATAATGACAATATAAATATTTTTGACTATTAGTAATTTTGAAAGGTTCCCAAAATTTACAATAAGATTAAAATTGGTTTTTTCTAAAAAATAATGATTAAAAAATACTCATATATTGAAAATAATTTTCTTATAATGTTTTCAATTCTCTGAATACATACAATGAGAAATTGGTTGTGAAATAAATATAATTTTTTAAAATAGATAATTTCTTTTTTGAATATTGAAATATAGAATGATACACAATTTAAAATTATATGTTATATGAAAAATTAATTTCATAACGGGGGGATATAATAACCCAAAACTATTATATTCACTAGTATTTAAACCAAAATCATTTTATTAAAATATTCATAATTTTTTTTTATCTGTAGGTTAATTAATAAAATAGTAAAAAGAACATTCAAATGAATCTTATCTATTCCCCTTAAAAATAACACTAATCAGTAACACTTCTCCTATGATATTATAAGACTTATAGGTTTACAAATTTGTTTTAAAACCCATTATTATCCTCTTGAACAATGTACATATAAGTATTTTTTTCCGAATGTCCATCAATGGAGTTCCATTAAGTCTATTTCAAAGGGTTACATATAAGATATAATACTCTCAAACATTATATTTTTTTTATTTTTTTTCATCAACAATAATGTCACCAATTTCTAACAACATATCATAATAAATGATGTATAATAAAACTTTTAATTTTTTATTCAATATACATCTTCTACCCTCCAATAATTTAATTATAATATGAAACATTTTATCACAATTTGGTTTTCTCACAACATAGAAAAATAGTATTCTAAATTTTCCACCACATTAAAGGATAGTAATAATTGAAAAATTATGTTTAATTATTATTAAAATATGTAAAATATAATTTATTTTATGTTATTTAAATTTATATGACAATTTTATTAAAGAAAAACATCAAATTTTTTGAGCTCTATAAAAATCCCAATAGAACAAACCATATTACATTATTAGTTTTTACTAAAAGAATAGACGGTATATAATAACACATATTACTATTTTTAAAAATAAAATTTTTTGTATTATAATAAATAAAATTTATTTTTATATATAGTTTCTTATTATCATAAGAAAAAAAACATTAATAACTATTCTCAAGTGATTTGACCTTGGAAATAATAAAAAATTCTCTCAGAACAATGATATTAAAAACAAAATCTCAATGTAATTATTATAAATGAATATAATATAGTTATATTTAACCAAATATATCTAGTAAATGTACTGAATTATTAAATTTATGACTCTAAATTAATTATCAATGATGTTATGTCCATGTTCAAGAAGAATTCATGAATTAAAGTACTAGGTCACCCTTAACCGTGTTTTTTTCATCAAGTAGTTACTATTCTATCTGTGACATAGATTATTTATTAATTTTATATTATAGATGAAATATAAATTATGTATACATGATAATTACATGTATTCATATGGTATACTTGCTTCATTTTTTGTGCTTATAAATACTATATTATCATTTATCAAAAGGATTTCTAAAATCAAACTCTATAAAGTAGAAATATAGGATCCCCTAATCCCAATATGTACTAAACATTCATTGTTTTCCTACCATTAATGATTTAATTAAAATAATGTAAAATTTAATTGAAAGCCATTATTTATTACCTCTTTTTAGCAATGGAAATGGAATATTCATAATTTATTTAAAATTATTATACTGAAATTAAACATTTTCTTTCCATTACAAAATTTTCTACCCCTCCACATGATATTTTTTTAAATTAAATTGATATCTAAGACCTAATATTATTTATAAAGTAATTCATTTTTAAAATCAGAAAATAATTATTATCTTGACAATAACAATAAAATATCCTTCAATTGTGATGTTAAACCATATTATGACACCCATTCCATTCCCTTGGTAGTTCACTCATTGATGACATGCATTTATTTCCATTTTTAGAACAGATAAGAATGTTACAGTATTTATAGGTGCACTGATATTGTTCTAAAATGAATTTATGAATGTTTATGTCTTGTGAGATGATATTTATGGGATTTATCACTAAACAAAATCAATGATGGGACTCCTTCAACCATGTGATATTTTCATGGTAGTTATCTTAGACTTATGATTAAGTCATGTTTCATATTCTTTCCAAATTCTAATTTTTCCATGATATTTTTATTCAATGATTATTATGTTACAATATGATTTAATAATTAAAAATTATGGTGTATTATTATACAATATTATAATATTTGAAAAATTTACTTATAGTAGTTATGATTTTTATTCCCGCGGTTTTATTTTTATATCACACCATTTTTTATGTACTCCCAAGGTTATCCTTTTTAGTTTTAATAGCTCCAAGGGATTTCAAATAACATGAACGAGATTAAAGTGAACTCATTTGTTTGTTTAAATTCAGTGCATAATATAAATAATTATATAAATATATAAGTCCTATTAGACATTGGGTTGCCTTTACTATAAATTTATATAAAATATTATGTAATAATATGTGTGAAAGGCATGGGTTTCTATTAATTTCCTAAAAATATAAAAACAAGTATGTAAATATAGTGGTTTTTATATATATATACTTTGTACGATGATCTCAGTTAGCAATAATTCATTTTTAGAATAAGAATACTATAAAATTTTTCATTAAATAACAACACCAACATTCTTACCAAATATGTGCACTACGACCCAACTTTTCAAAGGATTATTCATAAAATCTCACACATTTAAAATAATAAAATATAATGACATTATATTATAGGGGAACCCATAACTATTTTCTAATGATTTAGTTACCATAATATCCATGAAATTTATTTCAAAAGCCCCTTACAAGTCTTATAAACACATATACTCATTATGGACAAAGTGACACGAATACATCATTACACCACATAATACCACAACCACATGCCAAAAAACAACACTATATTACTAAATCCACCACAATATACTAAATATTACATACCATGAAAAATATTATAATACCCCCAAGAAACACACCTATAATCAAAGAACAAATCATGACCACATAGCCCAATTTTATAAACATATTTAATAAATGAATATAGTTTTTATGAATGAGAGACTGGGTAATAGGAGTAACATCCAACTGTATTGCCCATATAATTTAGGTAAAGTGTACACCCCTGTTTACACATTATCATTGATAATGTTACTCAACTAATGTTGTATTTTTTAATAAATAAAATAAACTATAACAATTTTTTCAAAATTATAATTCAGCCCAACCTAATTTAATGATTTATAATTACTCTTCTTGGACCGTAGTATAATAATTCATATATAATACTACATAATAATAACTTCCACCATTAACCACTTCAAATATCATGACTGAAACCAAACTCTAATTATACCTTAGCCACATTTTTTCAATTGAAATTATTAATTGATTTTCTAATAACAACTTTTAATGAATTTTCTATGTTAACTCAAATATATAATATATAAAATAACAATAACATGTTCAGATATTATACACCTCAATAACTATTTATAATTCATAATATATTTTTTATTTTTTAAAAATTAATTAATATAAAATCAATAGTTAATACCTAAATTATTTAATAAAAAACAATTCATTTTGAACTAAAATTTAATTCACTGAATAATTAATTTCACATAATGGGTAATGATCAAAAAATTAACAATTTAACCTTACCACACTACTATATCAACAAAACACAAAAAATCCTCAACATCATCTAAACATTATACACGATAACAATCATACAATTCCACATTATCCAAAATAGTATATCACAATATCCAAACATTTCATCAACATCACCACTACGAAAACCATCGATTAATGATAAACCAATTAGATATAAGATCATCATCCAATAAATAAACATAATAAACTCCATAAAACTTTTTTGGCTGAAAATAAATCCTCTTAATTGAACCCCATCATTCAATGGATAACATTTAAATTAAAAATTCACTAAAGAAAACACAATATTATAAAAATCATTTAATAGATAGTGAAAATAAATATTCAATTAAATGATTAGAAAGTTGAAAATTAATAGTAACAACAATAGAGATTACATGATTTATAATTGAATTATAATCCACTTAGTAATTATGCTTTATGTCAAATAATTTTAATGGATGATGATTCAATGATTTATAAGTCATTAATGAATATTTTAATACACCATGAAAATGTAGTATATTATATTTAACCCTTCTAATCACCACACTTACAAACATTATGGGTTTCCATCATCATAATGTTATCACTATACAAAGATCCATTGATGAAATAACATCTCTCAACACATAAACATGGTCATACGTTGGTCCATCATCTACATTAAAAAATTTTAAAGATAAAACCCCATTAATATATTCTTGTGGTCAATATTTTTATGAGACAATATGATTAAAAATTATTTATAACATCATTGTGCACATTTAGGGTCATAAAAACTAGCATATTTCAATTATATCATTCCCATAAAAATATAATAATTTTGGTGTTGGATTTTCACAATCGTGGAGACTTATTTTACATAGATGAATTCATTTTTCACACAACCAACCTAAAAATAATCCACATGATGATTCTTAAGAAGGATGTGGGACTATTTCTTTATATGAAAATCCATAAATATCATTTCTATTTAACATCAATTAATCTATTATATTGTTCATGAACCCCAACATCCAATCATCTCAGTCTAACTCATGTTCAAGACCACCCCATTACATATTTTCAAAAAATAATTTTATATATAACTATTTGATTACTAGATAAATTAGTATTATATATTTCTAATACATTATCCTCAAATTTCATCTAAAATAAATGTATTTTAAAAGTGAATTTCATTTTCATGGAAATTAAAAAATAACTCCACATTTCAAAATTCTAATTCTCAATTTTGTAGTTTGATGTAATATCACTGAAAAAATACCATATACTATAATATATCCATACCATTAAAAACATTTATGTTCTTAAATATATCTATTTTTTTTGAATTTATAACCACAAAATTGTATATAACCTGAACATTCATTCATGGATACTTCAAATTTTTATCATGATGTGTTTGGTCAAGTGTATTGATGCTAGTTTTTCTTCCTACATGAAAAAATGTTCCAATATATTCTTGTTTTAGTCAACCTAAAAATCATAAAAGTAATATGACATTGATCTAAACTCATTCACATCCCAAAACTCCATTCCACCTTAATGAGGACTTTCTATTTGAAATGTCTCGGTTCCGAAATCCACCTAGTGTTTCCCCGTACCCGGTTGGTCACATGGGCTCAAGCGCATTTCACCAAACTCCAGATGATTCCAACTAGATTTGAGTGCCTTGGGAGTAATAGTGGGGAAACTATGCCCTCATTGGAAGAGTACATAGTTGGTGAAAAAAAGAAATAGTGAAAAACGTAAACATCCATACAAGAGTAACCAACTGAAGACTGAAAGTGAAAAAAACTAGAGCACATATATAAATGATGCATGATACATATGTATAAGAAATCATCCAAAAAAGTCACAATACTGGAATAAAAATAGTACTAAACCAAAGTAAAAAAATAAAAGATAATCATCTCCTTATCATCTCATGCATAAGCTTAGTCCCATGTTCTCCATCTCCACAGCAAGTCAAGTACCTGAAGTAGAAAGGCAATTTCCCTAATCTATAAATGCATCATTATAATCTATCTGGGCCCAAAATAATGACCCAAATAGGGTGTGAGACTAAATACCAGTAGGAAACCACCTGAATATTCATTCCTAATAGTCAGTGAATTTATGACAGGTAAATGTACAGAGAACAATAAAAAAGAAAGTAATCAGCAGTAAACAATCCACAGTTTCAATATCAATAAATCAGCGAAACAAACAGCTAAACACAAATATGTAAACCTATGGGAAGTAATCACAACCATACCCTCTGGTCCTACATAACAAGTACCAGCAACCCTCTGGGCAGTGCACTCAGCCTAACCCCTCTAGTTCTGTATATAATGTCTCCCTGGGGAAGATCACATGATCAATTACTCTTATAAACCCAAGATCAAGGACACTCTAAGGAAGATCACTCGGTAGTTCTCACGAGTAAATAATCCATAGTTTAAATATCATGAAATACGCAAATCAAAAAACTAAACACAAATAGGTAACCCTATGGGAAGTACTCACAACCATCCCCTCTAGTCCTACATAACATGTACCAGCAACCCTCTGGATAGTGCACTCATCTGAACCCCTATTGTTCAGTATGTAAGGACTCTCTGAGGATGCACTCGCAGTCAATTCCCATTATAGTCTAATGTAGTCAGGAACTCTCTGAGGAAGCTCAAATGTAAAATTTATCTTATAGAACCAAGTTCAAAGACTCTCTGAGGAAGATCACTCGATCAATTCCCCTTATAGCCCAGGTCATTCATAGAATCTCTGAGGAAGCACTAAACGTCAATTCCCCTTACAGTCTAAATAGTTTAGGAATAAAAATAAGAGACTCTCTGAGGAAGATCCCTCGGTCAATTCACCTTAGAGCCTAATGAAGATATGGACTCTCGGGGGATTCTCACTCGGTCCATTCCCCTTATATCCAAAATGTGGTCCTAGAATCTCTTAGGAAACTCACTCGGTCCATTCCCCTTATAGCCAAAATGTGGTCCTAGAATCTCTTATGAAACTCACTCGGTCAATTCCCCAAATAGAATAAGGTACTCAAAGACTCTCTGAGGATGCTGAATCAGTCAATTCCCCATTAGTCTACTACACCAGGTTCTCACCGCCCTATGTACGTCAACGAGCATCGAAATAAAATATGGCCAATGTAAACCTACAGAACTACTTGTCTAATCAGTATACAACATATCAAACATGTTAAAACACAAAATCTCTAACCTACAGTAACCGACATGGAAAAAAGATAAAGCATCCAAAGGCTAAGCAGGACCAAACTGTCATAAACAGAACATGCATGGTAAAAATTCATCCAATCATAGAAATAAAACTAATTCATATCCAAATTTCATCTAAACAACATGTGAGCATGGGATACAATAATCAACGTTAAAACAGTAATCACGAAATACCCCATTCATGGTTTTTGGTTGAATTTTTACATAATACTCAATGAATTTTAATGGAAAGGAACAGACCACCTACCATGGTGTTAGGGGACCGCTATATGTTAACCTAGATTCTTGAATCACCCTAAAACATCAATGATCCATAAAAACGTCTAAAACTATCAACCCAAGATATCTCATGAGAGTGGAGAAATCTAAGGACGATGCTCTAGGAGAAGAAAGAAATCACCGATGCGATTCCAACGCAATCGGCAATGTTTAATTTATAAGATAGATTCATGTTTGGGGGTTTGTGATGATATATGTTCGTACATTGATATCCGTCGAATGATGCCTAAAATTTGATAATTTGGGTGATTAGACAATATCCTGGAGCATTTAAAGAAAAAATGGAAGTACCCAGTGTGTACTTTATAATTATATATCATGTACTCGCCGTTTCTGTACTCCACTTTAAGAAGCCTCAAAATCACCCCAACATGGCCATGTGTCTGGCTACTACACGGTGAGCACACTGCCTCCTACGGAAAGACAGAACATAGTTTGTACTCATAATGTACATAGCTTGTACATAGAAAATTTTCAGAATTTCTATTTTTTCTAAAAAATGACCAGAAGAGGAAAACCATATCTGAAAAGAGAATCCGGGTTCATACAATCATCCCCCTTAAAAAACATTTATCCCCAAATTTTACTAGTGCATTTTAAAAGAAGAAACATCGAACAGTTACGTCCACTGTGATCATACGTCTTCCACCCTCTCCTATGTCTCGTCCTATACATTCCCATGCTTCCAAAGCACCCACACCAGAAAAATAGACCATCCTTGGAGAACATTCGTACGTCGATCCAAAATCTGGATAGGATGCTTCTGAAAAGATGAATCCACTTAAAAATCAACCTCCTTGGGATGGAAAACATGAGATGGGTTCGAAAAGTAACGTCTAAACTGAGAAACATGGAAGGTGTCATGCATGGCTCGGTACCTATGAGGGCATTGTAATCGATAGGAAACCGGCCCAACAATCTCCACACCTCAAACATCCAGACGTACCTTGACAAAATCTTAACCTGCCTCCTAATCCTCTTGTGTCACAACCTCGGTGTGACATGTAGGAAAAACTGATCCCTGACCATGAACTCAAAAGGTCATATCCAGTGATCCGCTTAAGACTTCTAAAAGGACTGTGCAGTTTCCATCCTCTTCCAAATCAACTCTATAAGCTCTGAGGTCTCTTGAACAAGATGAGGTCCCAGCAAATCTGCCTCTTCAGCCTCCATCCAGTATATGGGTGATTGATATGGCCTATCATAAAAAGCCTCATAAGGTGAAATATAAATATTTTCTTGAAGACTATTGTTGTAGTAAAACTCCACAAGAGGTATATGCTTCTCCCAATAACCTCGAAATTCTAGAATTCATTCTCGCAGCATATTCTCAATCACATGAATTGTATGCTCGGACATACCATCTGTCTGAGGGTGGTAAGATGTACTTAAAAGTACCTATGTACCCAACTCCTTATGAATCCCCTGCCAAACTCAAGAAGTAAAACGAGAATCCCTGTCTGAAATAATAGAGTGTGGAACAACATGCAGACATACAATATCTTAGATTCACAACAATCCCTTCTTATCGGCACTGAAGGTATCTTTCATCAGCAAGAATTGAGAAACCTTCATGAGTCTGTCAATGAGAACACATACTACATTATTCCCTAGAGGAGACTTTAAAAACCTGTCTTTATGTCTATCGTGACATCATTATACTTCCACTAGGGAATGGGTAACTACTTTAAGAACCATGTTGGCCACTGATTCTCTACCTACACCTACTGACAGGTAGAACACCTCATAAAAAAACCAGCAAAATCCCACTTCATACCGGGCCACCAATACTGATGGTGTAGATCACGATACATCTTGTTGACTCCATGCTGAACTTCCCAAACTTAGGAATTAATGTCCCTCATCAGTTTCTCATGAATTTATACTGGCACCCATATGCATCCATGGAAATTAAAGATATCATCCTCACCTATGGTTCATCCAGGAATTTGGTGATCTCTTAATACACACTCCATTAGGACTATGCCTTCATAATCTGATAGCTACCTTATTCTAACTGGATGAAGAAGAGTATAGGTAACAGGTACTGACGATAGAAATGTCTACCCCTATCTGTCACCCACCTACAAATGCATCTTCGATAATCGATCCATAAGCTTCCACTCAGTACTGGCCTCCTGAAATGCCTGTATCTATGTCATCTATCTCAACGCATCGGCCACTGTATTGCCTTTCCTTGCCGTATATGAAAGCTCATTGTCAAAAGACTATAGGTACTCAACCCACCACTACTATCGTAAATCCAGATGATGTTGAGTGAAGATGTACATGGGGATTTTGTGGTCAGTGAAAACCACAAAATTCTCTCCCATATGATAATGTCTCCAATAACGCAGGTCATGAACAAAAGGTGAAAACTCAATATCGTGTGTATGGTAATTCCTCTCATGTGGCCTCAACTGCCGAGACCTGTACGCAACCAATCCATCTCCCTGCATTAGCACTGCTCCAAGCCCGATACCTGATGCATCATAGTAAAAGGTATAGCTTTTTCCCAAATCTAGAAAGTCCAGTATCAGTCTTGATGCCAAACTTTCTTTCAGCTCTTGAATGGCTCACTCACAAGAATGTGACCATACGAACTTCACACCCTTCTCAATCAGACATTTCAACAGTACTGTTAAGCTTGAAAAGTCCTGTATGAAACGTCTGTAGTATCCAGACAACCCATGAAAACACTACACCTCAAAGATGTTCTTTGACTTCTCCCAGGAAACTACAACTCTTAATTTTGTTGATTCTACTAATACTATGGTCTCTGAGATAACATGACCAGAGAAGTTAATCTAATCCATACAAATGTGGCATTTTGAGAGCTTATCGTGTTTCAGATTCACCCTCAGTGTACTCAAAATGATATCATGATGCGTATCATTGTCGTGTCGAGTGTGATAGTACACCATGATATCTTTCACAAAATCAACCACGAAGGAATCCAAGTATTGATGGAACACTCGGTTCATCAGTGCCATGAACACTCGGTTCATCAATTCCATGGTATAATGTGCAATTTATGAAAACCATACTTCATGTAAATCTTCAATAACACCCAAGATCTTTGAAGCTGATCAATGTGATTATCTATCCTTGGAAAGGGATACCGGTTCTTGACCATCAACTAGTTCAACTTCCAATAGTCCACACAAATCCTGAGGGTTCCATCTGCCTTCTTCACAAATAGGATAGGCAAGCCCTAAGGAGAAGTAATGGGTTAGATGAAACCCTTTTTCTTGGAACTACTCTAACTACTTCTTCAGCTCTTGAAACTCAGGAGTAGCCACCCTATAAGGAGTATTGGACACTGGTGCTGATCCTGGAACATGCTCAATCGAGAAGTCTACCTCGTGATCTAGAGGAAAACCTGAGAAGTCCTCTAAAAAGAAGTCCATGAAATGATCCACCACTAGAGGAATGTACAACTGTAAAGTCCCCTGGTCATCCATAGAAAGACTAGAAAATTGGGTTATGACTCCTCCCAACGCATGATACTCTAGACCCGCTATGCTCTCCTGGACATCCCACTCACCCCTATGAAGAATGAATCCACCATATAGTGGTACGAAACTCACCCTACGGTGATAATATTCGACAACTACCTGAAAGGGAACAAGTAATTCCATTCCGAGAATGACATCAATGCCTATAATCTCTGGGACATAGAGGTCCCATAGAAGGTGACATCCACCAAACATTAGTGGACACTCCTTGCACTGATGTACAATAGTTGTTATAATCCCCGACAATGTGTCTAGTGTCAAAATATTGACAGAGGAAATGATGAAAAGACCAAGGCTCTCCAAAATAGAAACATATATAAAGCTATGGGATTCCCCTGTGTCGAAAAGAGATGGCGATAAAACAGAAGCAACTAATATCATGCCTCGAACTATATAGGGTACAAGATCCTTCTCCTAGTAGGTATGCTCTAATATAAATGTTTTTCCTATGCTGCAACCCTATGACCCTTCCTGAACGCACTGAGTTGATCCACCCTGTTGTTGCTGAAGAATCAGTGACTGACTACCACAGTCGTGACCTCCACCTCGACTCGATCATCTGGAAGAACTCTAGTTCCTAGACTAGTGAGAAACTGGTGGCACTGCTCCTGAACAAGGGGTCATAGAGAAACTCCTATCACCAGCAACTGGTGAGAAGAACTGAAAAATGTGCTAAAGGTGTCCCATAATTACTGAAAGATCGGCAATCCACTGGGTCTCTCAAGAAACATGGCCACGTATACCTTCTCTTCCCACACTGGGGGCACACATCTTAGAAACCATAAGTTACATCCCGCCTAATCTGATCTCCTCAGGAAATATCTCTACGGCATTTCCTGCTATCAGTAGAGTAATATTAACTTTAGATGTCAAACCGCACTGGCTCACCACTCTAGAATCCCTCAGATTGTGTTCTGTGATCAGCGCCTTATTGACGATAGAAGATATCGAAGTCAATAGAATGATGTTCACCTGAGATCGAATGACATTCATGAGACCGTCCTCAAACATTCGAGCAATGAACAACTCATCACCTCTTAGAATAGCCATAAAACTTTGCAGCACTATAAAGTGAGAGGAATACTCCATAAAAAATAGAGAACCTAGCTACAGATTCATGAACTCTTAGGCTCGATCGGCCCTCATGGTCTCTGTATAGAAGTAATCATAGAAGATATGTCGAAACTCATCTCAAGACATATTCTACTAGTAGGCCCCCTATGAGATCACATACCACCACCTCTAAGAGTAATCTCAAAGAATGTAGGTAGCCAGCTTCACCCTGTTCTCCGGAGGTATCTCCATATGCTTGAAAATCGTTAGTGTGGATTCATTCCATCACCCTACAGCCTGGGGTCCTCTATCCCCTGATAATGTAGGAGGATGTTGCTATTGAAAGACTTACGTCAATTTTTCCATTAATGTGGTAGGAGATGACGCTCCCTAAAAGGTCTACATCATCCTCAAAAATCCCTCCATAGACTGTGCATCAGCAACTATGTCAGGTACAGTGGCCGGTGCCAAGGCTTACACAAATGAAGGATCCACTGGGAGTCCCTAATCAACCATGTCTGGTGTCTGATAGCCGCCTGGAATCTAGCGCAAAACTGAAGGACGTCTTGGTGGAATGACTCTGCAAGGTCAAGTGCACACCTTAGATCAGGATTATCTAGGACTGAAACTAGAATCATAAGAGGGGAACTGAAGAAATAATTATATCTAGTTTTATAGAACATGACAACATGGAATGTAAAATTTCTACATGGTGTGTTCCCTTAAGTCATTTACATGTGCTTGTACACCTACCCAAACTATTCGTGTAGCACCTGAAAAACACAACGGGTAATTGAATCACCTTTCCCTTCCCAATTCCCTTTACACGGTTTAGCCACACGGCTCTCCCAAGACAGGACTACATGGCGTGTTCATGGTAGAAACATTGTGTACTAGACAAGCTTCACCTGGCCCGTGTTGTTAGTGATATAGCCTGATACATGACTCACACTACAAGGCATGCTCAGGTGGTCATGACTTGTACATGAAAGGAGAACATTGACCCATGTTGTTCGTGACATGGATGGGTACCTTTGTCAGACTACACAACATTTTCATTGCTGTCACGACATATATAAATTAATGTTTATCTTTTCATGTTGTTAGTTACAGAGGCGGGCACATGGTCAACACTACATGGTGTGTTTGACTTGTACACTACGTGTTCCCACAATACATTCCATATCCCATGTCTCTACCCACTTGGCTTATGTCACGGTTGGAGACTACACAAAATGTAAATAAAGTGAAAGGGATGTAGATAAGAAAAATAGTTTCTTCCCAAATAGAAGAACAAAATCCGTGTATTCAAAACAACATGGCTTGTATTCTGGGGTTTTCTAGACAGTAAGCCCCAGAAACTACTCCGGATCCTAGAAAAATACTGAAAAAACAATAAAGGTTCCAAATTTTGATCTGTGAGGGACCATACTCCCAACAAATCAATGTTTAGCATATTCTACTTGATATAAAATGTCAAACAAGGCAAAGATCCAACAAATTCTGGTCCATGAGTTTCCATAACACCTCTAGAACAAAAGCATGGTTTTTAGTAAAACTAAACCTTACAGAACAGTACCTTATCAAAATAGCAGGTATTATTATAAAGGAATATATCACAACAACATGCATATTCAACACAATGTCTTTCACAACTACATGAAATCGCTAATCATCCTACATGTTAAGACAGGATGCATGACATGTGATTTCTAGAAAGTTCCTATATAATGCATGAGATGGAATACCCTCATATCATCGAGTTGCGACAGAAATAGAACCTAAATAACATCAACAATAATATCACAAAGCTTGTGAGTCACCCATCTGTGAAAATAAGTTCAACCATAAACAGGAAAAACCAGAAGAAATTGTAATAAACGAGGTTGATTGGCTTTTCCCTATACATGGGTTAGCTACTCCCAAGAAAAACTTATTTCCGAGTACATATTCCTCCATATCCCTAGCTAAAGTCTCCAAATAGTAAATCAAGAGAAAAAAAATTCCACTGATCCCACTTTGTAATGTCCTGGTTCTGGAAGCCACTCAAAGGTTCCCAGCACCCGATTGGACACATGGCCTCATGCACATTTCCCCAAATTCCAGAGGCTGCTGACTAACAGTGAGGTCCTTGTGTGTGATAGTGGGGAAACTATGCCCTCATTGGCAGAGTAAATAGTAGAAGAAAAATAAAAGAAATAGTGGAAACAAAAAATATCCATTCAAGAGTAAACAATAAAAGACTAAATGTAAAAACAAATGGAGCACATATTTAAATTATGCATGATACATATGTCTAAGAAAGCAACCAAACAAATCACAATGTTGGAATACAAATAGTACTAAACCAAAGTACAAAATAAAAGACAAACATCTCCTTAGCATCGCAATCATTTTCATGGTCCAAAGCTCTCTAGACCCACAACAAGTCATGTACCTGAAGTAGAAGGGTGCTTTACCTTATCTATTCTTACAAATATATAATCATTTTGGACCTAAAATAATGACCCAAACATGGTGTGAGACTTAATCCTAGTAGTTGACCACCCTAATATATGTGCTTAATAGTTAGTGAATATATGGTTGGTATAAGTATAGAGAATAGTAAACAAGAAAGTACTAATCAGTAAACAATCCACAGTTTCAATATCATGTAATCAACGGAAAACATAGCTAATCACACATAGGTAACCCTCTAGGAAGTATGCACAACCATACCCTCTGGTCATACATAACAAATACCAGCAACCCTATGGGTAGTCCACTCGTCCTAACCCCTCTGGTTCAGTATATAAATACACTATGAGGATTCTCTCATAGTCAACCACCTTATAGTATGAGGTAGTCCAGAACACTCTAAGGAATCTCACATGATAAATTCCTCTTATAGCCCCATGGTCAATGAATCTCTGAGGAAACTCACTAATTCAATTCGCCATATAATCCAGATTGTTCATAGAATCTCTAAGAAATCCCTCACCATCAATTTTACTTATAGTCTAAATAGTTTAGGAGTAAAAATAAAAGACTCTATGAGAAATATCTCTCAGTCAATTCCCCTTATAGACTAATGTAGACACAGACTCTCTAGGGAAGCTGACTCGGTCCATTCCCCTTATAGCCACAATGTGGGCCTAGGGTCTTTGAGGAATCTCACTCAATCAATTCCCCTTTAGTCTACTACACCAGGTTCTCAGGGCCCTGTGTAAGTAAATGAGCATAGAAATACATTACATCAAAAGTAAACCAACAGAACTACATGGATAATCATTCTACAACATATTAAACATGTCAAAACACAAACTCTCCATCCTCTAGAAACTGGAATAGAAAACATATAAAGTAACCAAAGGCTATGCATGACCAAACGGTTTTAAACAGAACATGCATTGGCCATATACATCAAAATCATATCAATAAACACTATTCATATCCATATATCCTCTAAACAACATGCGAGCATGGAAGAAAATCTACAGGGGTAAAACCGTAAACATGTTATAACCCATTCAAGGGTATTGGTGGAATTTTCACATAATACTAATAGATTTTCAACAGAAAGGCACAAACCACCTACCTTGGTGTTATGAGATATCTATATGTGAACCTCAATGCTTGAATCCCCCTAGAACATCAATTATCAAAACAACATCTAAATCGTTCATCCCACGATATCTCATGAGAGAGGATAAATCAAAAGATGGTTCTCTACGAGATGAGAGAACTCACAGATGCAATTCCTACTCAACCGACAGAGTTCAATTTAGAGGACGAACACATGCTTAGGGGTTCGTCGAAGATCTGTGGTTGTACGGTGCTCTCAGTCAAATGAGTCAAAGAAAAATAGAATCATGGTGATTAGACGTGACCTCGAAAAGTTTAATGAAAAAATTAAAGTACACGGTGTGTACTCACCATTTCTGTACTAAAATTTCAGCAGCCTCCAAATAACACCCACACGACTATGTGTGTGGTTAATATATGACTAGAACAAGGCCTCCTGTAGAAAGGAAGTACATGGCATGTACTCATACAGTAAACTGCGTGTACTTAGATTGTTTCCATAACTTACCCTTTTTCTAATAAACAACCAGAGAAGGGGAAAAATACCTGAAAATAGGATCTGGGTTCTTATATTATTGATTTTTTTAAATATTCCATCATTCAGAATATAAATCCGTAAATTTTTAATATTTTTAATCAGTAAAACATAAATATATAAATATAAGTCAATAAAAATAATATAATCATACACTCTTCAATAATAACAATTTTCATTAATTCGTAAAATTATATTATGTTATAAATTATCAAATGTAATGTCAGACCATCTACACTACATTTAATTTAGTAAAAGAGTCTATAGTTCGTTTATACAAGAAAAAAAATAATAGTATATATAAATATCATAATAAATATCCATATGGTTGAATGATTTCTCGATGGAAAATTTGTTTAGATTATTTCACATACATTATATAAAACATGACACTACTTATATAGTGACATTAGTAAATGTAATATTAAAATATTATTAGAAATAAAAATGAACTGAAAAAAAGGAATTCCTTTCATAAATATTATTTCTTTATATCTCCTCTATCCATCAACAATATCATTTTCCGATTAAAACTTTTCTTAACACCTTATCCCAATATTCAATTTCATTAGGTCACACTTATTGGATAAATGAAAAAAATCATGTTCATCCATGATAGAAAACTTTCACTGTTCATATCAATTAATGAACCATTAATATTTCCAAATATGAGGATCTACACCATTCATAATAATTAATTACAAAAAAATAAAAATTTATCATTTCATTAAATATATCAATCCCTATTTATTCAATTGTCATCAAAAAAATAGAGTTACTTAAAGGAAAAAACACCACGAATTGCAACTTTATTGATTGATTATCAACCATCCATGCACATTCATGCGAATAAGTAATCAAAAAATTATTGAAATTGTACTATTATTAGATCATTTTACTGGGTTTTTATACTTCTATAAAATTAATTCATTTATTATCAAATATTAACTTCTTATTACATTTTTATATTCATTATCCTATAGGTGAAATCTAAAATACCTACCTCCATAACTAATATAGTAATATACTTGATAATTACCATACAACATTCCCTATTAAATCAAATTAATGTGGTCATAGTTGGGTGATATAGATTACATAATTTGGTTGGAATCTTATTATAATCAAGAAAAATTGATCTATATATGATTTTAGAATTTTTGTGATGAAAAACATTTATTGATTATATAAACATAACAATTGAAATATTATACCAGAAAAACATGGTGAACTTCACATTAATATCAATACTCTTATATTTTTTTTAATTCATTAAAATACACGTACTACACCAAATAATATTATATTTTAGTGTCATTCGAGTCTATTGGCCGATGTGATTAACTTAGTTGGGATTTAAGTGAGTTCCTAATAATTTTTTTGATTAAAATAAGATAATATAAAATCCCCTAAATTATATAAAAACGACTTCATAATTAAAAAAGTCGTTTAATATATTTTTGATCTATTAAAAGATTTCTATATGTGTAATTCGAGATTAGTTAATAAATAACTGAAATTTCATTAACCTTTTAAATATATTTACTTAATCAAATCAATTTTTAAACATATCTTATGATTAAATTTATATTTATGTATTTATAGTCATAAAATTGTTTTTTAAACATTAAAATGAATGGATAATAGTACGAGGAAAATGGAGTAAACAATGTGTTCAGCTAGAAGCTGATTCATGATCACTATCCGATTTTAATAAACTACTTAGAAGATGATTATTCAAACTGATAATATAATACAAAACATTGATGATGTATAAAAAAAATAAAATAGTAGTTTGTGTACAAATCCTCTTCCATATTTATACGCGGGAGAAAATAAAACATAGGAGATTCATGGAACGCATCTATAGATTCCATCGATATGTAGATGGATAGATCTTTTATAAAGTACCATGTATTCTCTAGATAAAGCACTAGAGTCGGTGTGTGTAAATAAAAAGAGTAATATAACACACTACATGAAATTAATAAAAAAAATAGAGAGAGAATATTAATTGATAAAGAGATATATTGGATCATGATATATGATTATTCAGATTATACAGGGTCCTCATATTTATATTTGTTAGGAGATAAAATATATTTCACTAAACCTGATAGGAAGTATAGTGTCATGGTGTTTAGTTTACTCTCTGTAGGTGCATAATAAAAACATATACCTAGATTTCTCGAATAATTATATGAATGGAAATGAATCCTTGAAATACTCCACTGTTCCATAGTTATATGTATTTGCATGAATGCTTTGGGTCTTATAGTCATATCATCATGAAACTTGTGCACATGTTTGATACCTAATATAATATAAAACATTTTACATTGTTATCCATTGAATAATAATACAAAATACTGCATGGATACACATAATAAACCTGAGACATATGTGTTTGTATTCATTACACTGATCAAATGATTTATGAATTGTTAATAAATAATCCATCTTTATTAAATCTGTTAAAATAGCTATCAGAAGAACTAAATTCAAATATCTTTGAATAATAATTGTAGAAATATATATTATATTTTAGAAATGTTGTAGCACAAAACTATGATTGTAGAAGAAAGTGGTCACACAACATGAGGTGTTAAGGTTGGACTATCGATAGTAATTAAAAAAGTATTATGATCTAGTGGTGGAAGATAGAAGGTGGTAGAAAAATTATTAGGGTAGATAAATATTGGAGATTGAAAATTCATTGTTTTATAAAAATCACTTTATTAAAAAAAAATTCTAATAGATAATCATATTTGATGGTGGCATGTGTGGTAGTATAGGAATGGAACTAGTGGTGTCCTATGTCTGGAAGTGTCATAACTCAATATGTAACATGACATTGGTTGTACGAAAATTATAGTAATAGTAGAAAATTATTCCTAATCGTAACAGTTTTTTACTAGTGGTATCATATTTTCAATGATATAAAATTTTCTTCAAAATATGATTTATATAAATATTATAAAATCTCAAAACATTATAATCACAAGAAAAATAGTTTTCATGATTTGTGGGAATTAAAAAACGTTGGTTCCACCAATAATAACATTTCTGATTATCACAAATCAATGAATTTAGTAAACCATGTAAATATTTTACACATTAGGTGATTAATTTTATATTTAATAGTCCCATTAACATTTCAAATAACAAATGTGAGATAAAATGATTAATTAATGAATTAGAATTGAAATAATAACATAAAAATAAAATACATATAAATTTTTTAATCATTAATTGGGATAAAAAGATTAAAATATAAAACATGAAATATCTAATGATTATTATATCAAAAAAATTTATTCCATCTTTGGGATTATCAAAAAAACAAGACAATTAATAATAAATATAAATAAACAACATATGAATAAAAAATGATATGTTTCACTAAAAAGAAATTTAATGGTATTAGAAAAAAATGAGGGTAATTAAAACTTCTAACAAAGACTATGCCAAATTTGAATATCTCTCAATGTAGGAGGCATGATCAAAAAATACATTTCATTTTACAAATGGCTTTGACACTTATATAGAAGCTATCAGATCACCACTAGTCTGAGATTCCTACCTTTTGTAGTTTGAGACATGATGAATGACTGGTATAAATGAGGTATAAAACTAGTAAATGTGAAGAGTTGATGGATTTAAAGGGAATAGTCGTAGGTATGACCACTGTTGTACTATATATATTCAGGTAATGCCTCATGCGGTTCAAAAATTCCATTATTATGATTCCAACTATTCCCACTATTTTGAATAATCCTTTATTAACATCCAATAATAACATTATCCACGAGTTTATATCCTTAATTACAGCTATATGTTCTGAGGTGTCCATAATAAAAGGTGGATTTATTATTTTTCAGCAAAAAAGATTAAGTGATAATTAAAATTAATCTATATATATAACCTAGAAATAATTTATTTGATAGAATCGTGGATGTTTTCCATATCCCATTTATATTCATTAAAATATTGTATTACCAGTTTATATAAATGGTTTCCATGTTGTATAATACTGTGAATAAATCCTAAGGAGATGAATGTATTTCACCAATAATTTCCTACTTCTAAAAAATAAATACAGATTTGATCTAGTCACCATTATCTATGGTCTAAGGAGGTCGAGTAGAAAACATTAGGTAAAATAATGGTAATATCTCTATGCTCACAAAAACTAGAAAACTACATAGAAACAATGGACATTTTAAAATCCCCCATAATAGATCTCATAGATTCAATCTCATCATACATCCATCTATTTTTTCATCATCACCATTAATATTTATAATCATGTTGTGTTTAATATAATATATATAGAATTGAAATATATTTAGGTAATTATATTTAATAATATAAGTAATTGGATGTATCAGGGATATCGTAATATGTTCTAATTGAGAACTAAATATCTATATGGAGACACCAATATTAGGTCTAGTCCCAAACACGAAAGGCTCAAAGGTAGCAGTAGACAATGGTGAAGCATCTCCGTCATCACTAGAAATAACAGCCTCAAGATGAAATTATATTCCATGTGGAACATCATAAGGAAATGAATACATCTGACCAACATCATCAATATGTTCAACTAAAGATCTCATTGGATATGATCCAATAATAAGAGTTACAAAAATTCCACTATGTTATAATAAACTATTGGGATATCCATCACTACCATCATATCTGTCTGATTACTGATAAGAAATTTAATGTAATTCATGACATGAGGATCAATCACCATTTTATAATACATATTCATATTATAAGGAATAACCTAACCAGTTAATCTATATGATATCCATCATATTCATTAACCTCTTTAGACTCCATGTAGTCCAGTGACTGTTGAACATACATTGCAAAATTCTCCTAGTCATAATGTTCTTTCACATAAAATATATGAAAAGTCATGATATCATGATATCCAAGAAATGTTTTATGACTAGATGAATCTGTAGATTCTCCCCCTGAATATATATCAGTGAATCACCTCTGGTTGAGGTACCCTCACAATATAGTTGGAATGAGAATTCGTATACTAATGGAGAAACCATTTTCCCTATTCTCAAAACCATATGAGATTTCCATAACTTCTATTAGAGTTATCTAAACACGTATTCATCCTGATATCTCTAGTTAATCTATTATATTAATCATATAGTAAACTCCAAAAACATTCTATAAAAGGATGTGAAATAGGTGGACCTGTATATCTAAAAGATACAACTAGTGTCTTTGGTAAATCTAGATCATTTCCTTCTTAATCATAACTATTCACTTTATCTTATTTATCCAAAACAACAAATCCTTATTCTTCCATACCCGAATAAACTAAAATATCATGTATATATATGATTGAATCATCAATATTCGTATTCTTTGAAGTATTTCCCACAATATTAAAATCATTATAGATTTTATAACAATCAATAAGCAATCTTATTTTTTGGTATACACTTTTACATTCAACCTTTGACATTAAAATATTATTAAGTATAAACCACTAAATTTTACTTCACCTTATTCCTAAATTTAATTTTTTTATTCTACCATAACTAGAAATAGATTAGGGTAAATCAAATAATTTTATGTACAAGAGGAATTGAATATCTCCATCATGATCACAAAAATAAATCATCAATGATTAATTTTATCCCAACGTTTCCTAAAGAATAAAATATATATGTCTGAAAAACTCAAATTAATGAAATAACCTATTAGGGTACATATAATATACTAAATAAACATTAAGATAATTCTATATTATACATCTAATATAGTAGCAACATACCCACCCACAGAACCATAACCAGTCATTCTAGTAGTGCATATTACTATGAAAAACCATCCTCTATTATGTTGAATGGATCCTTTATAGTCATATAAAACATCTCAGTGATTTATATTAAAAAATTCAGCCAATTATTTTAATAAAAAAACATTATAATGGGCATAAATAATACTTTGAATGAAATCCTTCTTCTCTCTAAACCTAAATTTTTTTAATGGAATAACTCATGAAATTTCAAATATAAAATGTAATATCATTTATTTAGAACCATTTTATCCATACCTTTTCCTGGATCACCCCACGTAACAAAAAATTTCAATATTTTATCCATTATAAGTCCACATCCTTCTATAAAATAACCAAACTGTTTGGATGTATGTCGTTTCTTGGATCGGCAATAGCACAACCTGATTGACATATAGATATCTTCATAGAACTCTATCCTTTATGAACTGAATCTATATGATTCATAACCCTCACAACTCTAGATAAATGAATGGTGATGAAAAGGTGTGAAAAGGTTGGGTTTTGGGAGAGAAAAAGAAGGTGACATGCTTTTAAGGGATATTCACAAGAAAGGGTTTGAATATATATATAAATATATAAGTCCAATTTATCATTTATGGATTTGAATTCAATAATTATAATAAATTGTAAAATATTAAATAAAATAAAAAATTCTATCACTGAAAAATTATACCAATACAAAAATTGATATTGCTAGATTCTCTATAGTGGATCTTTAGAATGGGTGATCATTCCAACAGTGGATCATTCCAACATTAGATTACCAATGGTTGATATTTGTTATGGTGGATCATTTCAAAAGTGTATCACCAATATTGTATTAACAATTGGGGACCCAAAATAATGGATCATCATTGGTAGATCAAAAATGGTTGTTCATCCAAAATAAATAGTCTCCCAAAATAATTCACTCAAATTTCATGTTTGATATAGGTTAGTCTCTTTGAATTCATGGGATTTGTATTAATATCATCACTAAGACGTTCAGTTCTTAAAGAAATTAATTTATTATATATCTAATATGAAAATGGCCCATTAATAAGTGATGTATTAAATTAATATTCATTTACCAAAAATATAACATAATATTCTTATGGATATTTATCACACAACTATTTTCATAAATCATAGTGTCATTAATAAATTGATATCCCTAATATATAAAATTGTGTTTCAACCCCAAAATTTGTGCATAATAACATATTGTAGCTATATATTATGCTTTTACATTAGATATTTAAGCTGAATTTATCTATTTACTACACTAATATACTAGTTACATGACTAAATGATGCTATGTTAGAGGGTTCATTTTTCTATAAAACGTTAAACCACCAAAATATGCATATAAATAACTCAAAAATAAAATTACATATCCTCTATGATAGAATGGTCTTAAATTAGTTGTATATTTGAGGTATTTTAAAATTTTTTAAATATAATTTAAATAAAAAACTTTAGTATTTTAATAAAAAAAGAACACATACCCACAATAAACATATTATCCGTTCAGATATCTGTTATGTATAGAAAGATCCAATCATACATCAATAACTATTTTGATCTACAAAATATTTCATTTAAACATGGCCTATCATAGATGTGTTATTTAGGGGAGTATCAAGTTATCTATTACTATTAAAACAAAATTTTTAAGATATTTTTTAATATACATACTCTGATTGATAGTAATTCCATCATTATTTTGTAAAATTTGAATACCACGAATGAAAATATTTACACCCCATAAAATAATATGAAATTTAATTTTTCTACAACATAAAAAAATTTGTACACAATGAATTTGAAGAACATTTTAAAATAATTTCTCTAACATAAATATTAACAACTAAATAATATTTTGAAAATATTTTTATAAAAAGTGTAGGATTAGGTATGCCTTTTGAAAATTATTTTGAAATAACAAAAGATATTAACATATTATTCTAATCTATTGAAGAATAATTTAATCCATAGAATTTTTTTATATATTTAAAATCCTGATTTCGAACATGAGGATTTTAAAATCCCAGGGGTTATTCATAAAAAAAGTAAATTATATAACCATTTTAATGTTCATTTTTAATCCATTTCATATAGTTCCAAATCCAAATGTGCAACATAGGAAGTTAATATTCTATTATACTAATGTATAGTAATTTGTTTACTGGTTTCATCATAGAATATACTTTATTTTTTCTAAATTCTTATTCAATCAACCAATCTTTATTTATATGTATAGTTATTGGATCATCAACAGTGATTCTAAATAACTAATTAATAACAATAGTGTTAATTTCCATTGTTTATCTACCAGTTACCAAACACAATTCCATAAATATTGGTTATGTTATTCATTCATTTGCATAAATCATAATTCATTGGTAATTATATCATTGATGTTCGTTGGTTTATGTATTAAAAATATTTATATATGTTTAACCAATTTGTATGAGAATAACTAGTGTGTGTACCTATATTTCGGTCTCTAAATACAACATATAAATTACGGAATTAATGAGTACTGAAAACTATCATAAAAGAAAGGATGGTAGTCTCGTTGTCTTCTAATGATTCCTCTTATTATTTCTCCTTAGAACTCGATGATTTTATTCTTATTTTAAAATATTTTTTGTAGGATTGTTATTGATATCTATATTGTAAAATAATACACAAGGATTTTCGAATAGTTCTTCAACTAATGTGGATCTATCTCATTAATTTTGATGTAAAAAGAATCTTCTACTATCTAAGATCATTTATTAAACACCCTATATTATTTACTATATATTGAATAGAAAAATAATATTCCTTATTCTCACATTAAAGAAAATTTATGAAGATTATAACTATTATTTAGAATATTGAGTTTGAACAAGAACCACAATGTAATTAAAATTTGTATTTCTACTATTCCATAATTCAAATGAGCTATATTAAGAGAGTTATAATTCAAAAACACTCAATGATTAAAAATGTTGTACTGATAGGATATTACCCAATATAAATAAGTAAGTCATACTCATTGATCATGGTAAGGGACATTTCATGAAGGGTTCAATTTATTTTATTATTAACACTATTCTACTATCATGTTTAAGGAGAATAATTTTTATGATTAAAAAAATAAGTATGTTTCAATTACCTATCTATGAAAATGATAACCATGATCACATAATAGGGTTTTACTCATATGTAAACTAATATTTTCATTTTTTTCATAATAGGGAAAATATGAAAAATAATTACATTTATAAGATCATATAAATTTATAACTATACCTTGAATATTAATTCAAAAGGAAATACACATAGTTATTACTATTTAATCTAGAAACTAGAAAAGATATAAATATTTCAATGTGTACCAAATCTCGAGGTTAGGAATTTGAATCCTTTTTTATTGATATGAAAGATATTTTTTGTTTCATTTTCTAAAGGAGCTAAAAACATTTTTATTTTCGAATTATAGTTTCTGTATATCATTTTCTAAAAATTGCATAATTGGGATTCAATGTTAGTAAATATTGGAATGACGTAGTCTCTTAAGTCATATATAACATTCCTTGTGAAAAATAAATTAGATAAAAAATATTTTGGGAAAATAAAATATCTAAATTAACAGCTTAAACATCAAATTTCATAAAAAAATAATTTCTAATAATTTTTAGAGTAATAAATTACGGGAATTATTGTCAAATATAAAATTTAATACACTATAGCATAGCTATGATATGCTATGCATCGTATACTTCAAACCCACTATTAATAAAACATTAAAAATTAAAACATAATTATATTTACAAACCTTCCAAGGAAAGTATTTTTCCAATGTGATTTTCAATAAATGTCACATGTACATCATCAAGTTTGATTATATTCTTGAAAAATGTTTAATATACTGTAATGATTTATAAATATCAACTATCCATGTATCATAATATCTTACATGACAATTTCCATGAGGAATCATAAAAAAACAATTACACAGAAAATGATTTTGGTAACAAATTATTATTCTGTCATGAATTGTTAGCTATAAAATTGTTAGAAACACATATTTTCATAATTCGGTTTTTATAATAATATTTTAAACATTAATAAATATTTAATTTTTTAGTTATAAATGATTAAAAACATAGCATAACTAGATCATGAAATAAGACAATTTTTTTCAGACATCATATTTCTAGGTTTATAACCAATACCTATAGTGTACATTGGAGATGTGTTACATTCAATAATTTTTGTAAGGAAATTTATCCCTTTGGTAAATTTTTCAAATATTTATTTAGTTTCTCATATGATAATCTTAAATCATCCTTCATGATCAATTACTGAGAATTTTTATCATTCTCAATAATAAGGTAGGACATAATACTATTAATCAAGGAATGTTTCTTCATTAAAATTTTATATTCATCCTAAATCTCATTAAATGTATCATCAATCATGTTAATATATTAAATAATAACCTCATTATACAAGATTACATCATTTATTTAATTTATAGAGTGATTTGAGATATTATCATGATAAAGACAAAATAGATTAGATATCATAGATTTGTCTTTCATAAAACTCTAATATGACTATATCATGCTTATCCACTTGTGTTATGTATTAATCAAATGAGATATATTCATAATCACTCCATGATTAACTATTTTAGATAATTTATCTCATATCTATGACATCATTTTTATTTTTATATTTTATGTTTGGATAGTTAGATTTGAAATTCATTTTCTTCTCACATTTATAGGATATTATTACTCTTGAAGAATCATATTTATCCCAATAATTTCTAGACCTTCCTATTTTATCATATTTAAAATTATATCTTTGTTTCCTAAAAAATTATACTTCTTGAGAAACATTTTTAATAATTTTCCCACATGGTCTATCTCTTCATCACTGTTAAAAGTTACTCTACTTCACATGAAATTTCATCTTGAACACATTATTTTAATTCAAATGAGTATATTCAAAGGATATATATTTTTTCAATCCTCCTAATCTCTATTGGAATTGCATTTTCCTCGTATATCATTAGGTAATATATAATTTATATAATAGGTGTCATTTTAAAATCACATGATTCTTGGATTGATACAGTTTTCCAATCTATATTTATGATATACACCTCAAGAGGCACATCCGATGGTCTTTTACAATAACATGAAACCAAAAGGGTGCATTGTTTTAATGATCTCATTGAACATGATATAAATTTCAGATATTAGATCATAATTTTTTATTTTAAAAGTATCATATTTAATGGTATACATATTTATTTGAATTTTATAATCTATATATGTTATCCGATGTGAAATATCTAATGTGTCTAAAATATAAAAATAATTTCTACATACAATAATTTAATTCAATTCTTCATCACTAAATACATAATAAATGGAAATAAAATATTTTTCGTTATTGTTATATGATGTTTTAGTAGTATTATCCATTATAGATCCATCTCTTTTTGGTATTTTATATTTTCATAGAACAAAATTTGAGATTTAATAATGTATGCACTCAATATGATTTTTCAATTTAATTTTCCAATCCCCATAGTTTGTTAAATTAATAAAAGTGGTCTATTAATAGTTGATCTATCATTTTTTAACTATAAATAAAAAACAATAAAAATAAAAAATTTATACAATAACTAAAAGAACAATACATCAAAGATAAAAAATATTTTAAAACCATTGATAAAAAGTATTTTTTGGTGTGAGTAAATCATGTGGGGGATGAATTGGGTCCATAATAAAATTTATGTTAAAGAAGCTAAATAAAAATAACCCAATATAAATAAAAATACACAGTTAATAAAAAAAATATTTTAATACATGTTTGATATTTGGTATTATTTCTCAATACAAGATTATGGATTAGTTAAAACAATTCATGAAAATAATTTATACTTTGAAATTGATTTAAATAAAAAATATAATTCATAAAAATTGTCTTTCAGATTATCTATAAAAGTATTTTCTATTGTTAGATAATAAAATTATATTTTAAACCATTAAATGAAGGGAAAATCTATTAACACACATCATAGTAAACTAGTGGTTCAGTATAAATCCAAGAAAAAATACCCACCACATCAAATTCACACATTTAAAATAATGTTATTAGGACAAATAATTTTATCTATAACATGGATTAGGTATATAAACAACATAAAATTCTATTATTTCTCAAATACTCATCCATATGTTAATGTGACATGAAATAAAAAATTATCCATGTGACGGATTCTTTTATATTTTTTGTGCATATACAGATAAAGAGATTTTTGAGAGAATATCATGTATTATCCAATTTGATAGCAATATTCAGTGTCAGTAAATAAAAATAAATATACAACACAATATTTGAATTTAATATAAAACATAACGTGGAATTTAAAACTATAGAGATATAGACAAGATCATGTTCTCTAATCCTTTATATGTTTGAGGGACCTCAAATTTTTCATTCTATTGAGATTTAATTGATTTCATGGAATGTGAAACCTTACATATTGTATTGGAGTTTAGTTTTTTTATCTATGGTTATACACAGTAATATTTTTAAACAATGATCTCGAATCAATATGTGAATGGATCTTCATATTTGATGTAATTAAATCGTACATATTTAAATTTTTTTCATGAAATATATTAGTTTCACAGTCACAACATTAGGAAACTCTCATACATGCGGTAGATCATCAACAATATATGTCACATCACATTATTATACATTAATGAGTAATCATAAACACTTCATGTATCCTTATAAATAAAATGATAAATATAACTATGTATTCAATGTGTATAGATAACGATTTATGGAAAATAATTATGTTAACCCACTTTATTAATTCCAATAAATTATGTGTTGGAAGAATAAAATATGAAGGGCACGAAACGTACACGATATCACAGATGATGGTAGAATGCACCCACTATATCACAAATTAATGGCTTAAGAAGAGAATTATAACATATATATAAGTACAATGATTTAATAAATTGTATAAGTCATGGGAGTATCAATATGTGGAGGTGTATGAGATCTAGTTGTAGAAAACACCCTATGGTGGAAAAAATATTTGTAGTAGAGAATTCTCATTTGTAGTAAATTCTTGTTCTTGTAATATTTGAACTATTAGATAAAGATAACTAATATTAGAATATGTTGTGGTAAATTAATTTAACTAATAGTTTCATGTGTCTAGAACTGTTATAACTGTAGTTGTTGGATGAATCTTTCGTTAGATTAATTAAAATTGAAATAGCACATTTATACTAAAAGTATATTATTTATTCTAATTGTAGTATATTTCTATACATAACAAGATTTATACCAATTATAATTCAAAAAAATAATATCCTATTATATAACATTAATATCATTAAAAACATATAAATCATGATTTGAGTGTCTTATAATAAGGTTGATAAAATAAAATAATATTAATATATTGAATCTATGTTCTATAGAAAAACTATAACACCTCTCTACTTTTTTATACACCATCATTTTTAAACTATAATATAATGTCAATTAATCTAAAACCCATCTCCAACATATCCATACGCAGGATGGATGTCTCATAAAAAATATCATTAATATGTAAATCCACAATTTTATTTCTATATTAATTATGAATGTAAAAAATAATACAAACCAAATTTGGGAATATTCTAGAGCTATCCAAAAAATCATTAATATGAATAAACACCAATATTTTGTTCTTTGGTGATTCCATTATATCAAAAATTACATAGTCTACTAGTTTTAAATTAATAAATAAATTTCTTTCTTATCTATATTATTTTAATCATGAATAACCCTTTGGATGCTAGTTTATTATAATCATTCTCAACTAGTTGACCAATATGTTCATTCTATATTGTTGATAATTCAAATAATGAGGCACATATTTCCCCATTTGATAAACATTAAGTTGGATTATCATTTCATTAAAGGATATTTTTTTGATCATAGAACCATTAAAAATGATCACAAACCATCTAAGAAGGTAAAAAAAATAATATACCACAATTTCTACCAACATAGATTATGTTATTCATTAATCCGAAGATATATAACACTTCCTTCAACCAAAATATAGTTGTATTCCATATTTTTTTTGAAACATACCCATTTCCATATATATGAAAGTATTTTCCATCTAAAGGATATAAAATTTCACAAATTCTAGAAAAATAATTCCATATACTATATATCAAATAAGTATAGTGGAAATAAGTCAAAATGTTTCTAAAAAATATCCCTAATAAAAAAGAAACATATAAGATAAAGCTACATTTATATTAATATATTTGATTCATAGGACCACTACTAGATTAATATATTATATATTTGTCTATCCATTCTCAAAAATATTTTTTTGGGGACATTTTTTCTTTAGTGTTAACTTAATGGAGAAAAATTCTATAAACTCATATTCTTTCATCCATTTTCATTATTTAGACATTTCTGTCTAGCGGTAAATCATCATATATCAATTTTATAGGCATTAAAATATGATTTATGAAGCTACATTCAATGAATATCATTTATCAATATAATTTCACTAAGTACTAGGATTATTTTTCCCATCATTTCTATATAATTACTCACAGTGGTGGACATCATGTCGCCTCGTTTTATGAGTTATGAGAGAAAAAAGTAGACCAATTAATGTTCTCTTAATCATACATTAACTATGAAATAAATTATTATAATTAAATTGAACCCATTTATAAAATAATAAGTTGAAACCCATTTAAAATAATAATAATGAACATTTTCATATAGAATGAATCTTTTTTCATCACCATAGTATTCCTAGATATATTTGCTAGTTTCTTCAAGATTTTTAAACCTACCTTCACCTTTAAGATTTTATACAATATATTTTAGGAAATTTTCTTTAACATAAAAGTTATTTTATTATTTTCTATAATCTCCCATTGTTACTTATAAATAAATTTTGGATTTGGTTCCACTAATAGAATATCAATTTCCTTCTACAAAATGAAATCCTCCTTCTATATAATATGTTACCCAAAATCAAAGTTATTGAAATTACCCACCAAGACAACACTATCCAATAATTCCACCACCATATGTAGTGTACTAATAATTATTATAAAAAATTTATGGAAATTAGATCAAGACCATCTAACTGATATTTTATAATACGACCATGTATAATTACCACAATCAGACTCTCGTATTTTATGACAATTACTATCCTTTACACAGTTTAATTGATTGAAAATAATGTGACTAAAACATAACCATCCATAAATATTTGTAATATATCGGTTATTTCATCACCTTGATACCAGATATATTTTATAAATCGATATTAATAAGATTATAAAAATAAATACATAGAAAATTTACAATTTTTTTACTAAAAGTCATTATTTTTCAACTGATGATCTGTAATGTTTTTTTAAAATAATAAATAAACATATTCCATAAAATCCTCCAAACATGAAAACATTATAGTCACATCATATATAATATTATTATTTATAACCTCAGGAATTTTTACATAAGAAATGGTGAGATTATATGCTCTTTATATTTAAACATAAGCGGTAAAAAAATTAAACTAAGTATGGAAAAATAATGATATGATTTTTTGAACAAATATCCATGTAACATGAAACATCATAGGGAAATAATACATGGATTAGTAGAAAATAAAACATTGATTTTAACATAAGGAATAATATATCATAGGATCATAGTGTCATATGAATATAAAAATAATTTAAATCATTACATAATAAATATATGTAAAAGATATCTACTAAAACAACATTACATTATAGGAAAATCCATATTGTTTATTGGGTTTACACCCTACATCCAGAAATGACATGTAATGTGATATAAAAAAATTCACATTCAATTAAGGGGGTATAAATTTTTTTACACAAATAAAATTGTAATATATATGTTCTTATGTGTTCCAAAAAATAAAATATTCATAATATCATCATTGAATATTTAATCATTGGGAAATAAAATGTGCCATCAGAATTTCAAGAAAAAATGATCATATTCAATTTAGAGAAAGAATTTTTATTTTATGATTATATAATATCCCTATCAATTTATAACACACATTATGGGATTTTTACATTTATGGAAAACAAATTTACACACGATGTGTATCCTAAATCATTCGATTAATATCACATAAATACATATTTAGGTTTTAATTTTTTATATTACATGTTTTTTATACCTAAATTTAAAATTAATGTAAATCTTCAGTGGGTAATACATGAATAAATATTCAAAAACCGTTTTTATTCTATTTTATGCGATAAAAATTGAATATTATGAATAAAAATAAATTTAATAATGATTTAGTGACATGGTTGTACATTAAATATTATAATTCAAATTAAAAAGAATTTTTACAAAGGTGAAAAAACACATTGAAACCCATGTTTTTAAAAGAATTTAATATGCTCCTACATGATAATAGAAGTACATAATTAAATGAAATATGATGATATTAATATTTTCCTAACATATCATATACTACATTTACTGTTTTTATATGAAAAGTGCATAATTTGTGTGAAATATTTATATTTAGATATTAAATATAATTTTAGAGCACTATTTGAATTCATGTAGATTCAATTGTGTTTAATGTTTTTATAGCTATCATCCTACGTATCCAAATTTTATGAGTATTGTCTTGTAGGGTTCTATATTCAAATTAAAACATTCCATTATAATGGACCTTTTCCTAAATTGTCTATTTGGAGGGTCATATGGTCCACACAAGTAGACCCAAAGAATATGTGAGGAAACTGGACCGACCATGATGATTGAGTTATTGGAAAAAATACCTAAGCACAAATTTTATGAAAATCCTACCTAGGTTCATGATTAACCAATGGAATTGTGGATAAATATTTGAAGTTCCAACTATAAAAAGAAGGGGCATAACTAATGCGTTGAAGTCCAACCCACCATTCTAGATGGGAATTAAAATCCGGAAACTATTAATGACATTGCACATGACCTATTCAACATATAAAGCTGATATTTATAGTGTGAAGACTATGATATGTGTATCCTCTATGATAGTTTATATATATAATTTATGGCATCTTCCTATTCATAAACAAATTCAGATTTCAACCTTTTAAAAAGTGTGGATTGAAATTTATAGAATAAATTTGATTACAAAAACAACTATAAATTTAGATCCATAAGTCCAAATGCCTCTGGATTTTATGATTAGTGGGATTCAATTATTATATAAAACATTTAAGAGGAGGATATATTGAGATTCGACTGTCTGGATGGACCACATTGCAATGAAAATGGAGGGGATGATTAGTAATGTAAACAGTCCACCTCCTTGGGATATAAATTCATCCCATTCTCCCCCTTGCACGTGGTTGGAATTTTCAGATAAAAGGATGACAGGTTTGCATGACCAAGGCTCTACCAAAGGCTTGGGAGGATCTTCCACACTCATGTTTTAACTTGAGAAACCATTTCTCCTTGATATCATTCATTTACTTTTGTGTTGTTATTTTTTTATAATTATATAAGTGTTTTATTATAATTCAGTTTTAGTGAATGTTTTTCCTTCTTCATAGATTATTCTCATCCAATGATTGTTAAATAGTATTAATGTTCTTAAAATATGTTATATAGTGTTGAATCCCCTTACCTTCTTTTTCTTTTTCAATCAATCTGATGATTGTATTTAATTCCCCTCACTGTTTGTGTGTGTCGGTGTTCGACACTCTACTCTTTTCTTATCCCTTTATTTTCATCACTTATTAATTCATAATCATAAATTTATAACCATGTTATTAACCACCGAAATGGATGAGTAAATCATTCATTGAGGTGATTTATAATTTGATGATATTAAGTGATTGAGGGACTTCTCTAAATGAATATTCTTTAAATTAACAATGTGTTTGGTGAACTTAATATTTCAGGGATTAATGACATGTTTTATTTAGAATTTAGATTCCATGGATTATTGATACCACAAATACACTATTGTAAATAAGTAATGGTAATGATTGTAACCTTAAGATACGTTACGACTGGGATTAATTCTTTAAAACATGGGAATTTCAATCAAAGTCATATTCTGAAATGGGTATTAATTTAATTTAATTTAATGCAAAGCTCATGGTTATCATAATCATAAATACACAATAATTAACATAACCCAATATTTATAAATTTTCTAAATCAAACATAATCCATAAAATATTTTATAATATCTGCAAATAACCCCCAATCAAAATTCAATCAACTAAAAACAATTGAATATTAAAATGTATAATCACTGAGGATTCGACCCGAGTGTTGCTATACACATTAGTAGAGCACTGAAACCATCAACGGTCGGTACGCGACAATCAGTTTTGTCTTCATATGGAGACATTTCCATGTATGATTCAATTAATTAGTCATCAGTTTCTGGTTATTGTAATAAATGAAAAAAATTAATAAAAATCTGAAAAAAGACCTGAATTCTCATAAAAATCATAAATGAAAAAAAAAACACAAAGAAAATCCAATCTTCTTCTTTCATTGAATGTATCTTTCAATTTTACATAGCCTCACAAACAATCCCTCAAATTTGTTAGACCCTAATATTGAGCGAACAATTCACCAAAATAAGTGAAACATTAAGGATAATTAAATAATTAAAGAACAGTCTATATCCAACCCATTGAATTAGATATAGCCGATACTGGGGAACAAACACTTAAAGAACCTACAAACCCTCATACTAATTACTAAACCCTTGGTATTCAATATACAAACATAGAGGCTTACATCTAACTCAAATCAGGTATGACTCATCTTCTCCCCCATTTCCACGGGCTATCCAATGAGGACCCACATATTCATCTTAAAAAGTTCCAAGTAGTGTGCTCTACCAAAAAGCGTCAAGGGGTTTCTGAGGAACAAATCAATATTCAAGCATTCCATTTTCTAAAGACGAATCTTATAATTCATTCCTATAATACCTTCCTCCTGGTTCCATAAACTCATGGATTTTACGTGAAGTGAGTTTTCATAGAGAAATTATTCCCTCTATCTCATACTGCTTCCACCAGAAAGGAAATTTGTGGTATCCGTCAATTCCCAAAATAATCTCTCCATGAGTATTGGGAGAGGTTCAAAAAGAATGTGGAAACTAGTCCATATTTCCAAATACATGAAAAATATTTGATCTGATACTTCTATGAAGGGTTATGGGTTATGGATAGAATGCTCATTGATGTCATAAGTGGTGGTTCCCTTGTTGATAAAACTTATGCAACAACAAGAGATCTCATAAGTTATATGGCTAAAAACACACAAAAATTCCACACTCAAGTATATTCTCAACTAAAACAGGCCAATGATAGTCAGTCGATATATTAGAATAAGATGACAGATTGGATGAGTGAACTTATAGGTCTTGTGTGACAACTTGTTGTGGTTGCCAAAGACATAACATCATATTTTTCACATTCCTTGTTTCCTGTACCTATCATGAACAATGGAATATATATCTCTTAATCACATCCATCCAACACATGTCCAAAAATTTAAGAGGATCCATGTGATTCATCCAAAACAGTGGAGATAATTGGTGCATATGTTCAGAGGAACACCAACCCTCAAAAATCAAGTCAATTAAATAGAAACTTTAACCAACACCTCTATGATACCTTATCTTCTACCTTCAACCAAGGATTGAGGTATAGTAATCCAATTTCTCATACCCCTCAATTCCCTCCACAAAACACAATCCAATTCTAATATTGTCAATTTTTTTGTAAATTATAACAGCCTAAACATTTTGTTCGTCATCCATAAAGGATCCATCCTCCTTTTCCTCCTACTATATTTCACTAGCATATTGAGACATCCCAATTATCAAAGTATCAAAATCGATTTACCAATAAAAAATCATGGTAATCCCAATCTCGGACAACACTATTCTTCCCAGCCACCATGTGAAAGTGGAGTGGAAAATCTTGCATCATTCAACCATTCTAGCCTCAAAAACCATTGAAATACAAATTGGTCAAATTTAATCCCAAATAAGCTAGAATCAACAATCAAATTCGTTCAAACACTTATCTTAAACAATACAGAACCACGTGTGTAATTTAAGAATAATCTCACGTAAAACTAGAATGAAAATATCTATGCCTCATGATGAGTCCTCCAAATCCCCTTTACATGTTGACATAGAAAATGGAAAGAAAAAGAATCTTTACAAGGAATATTAATCCATTCCCTCACCTCATTTTATTCTACTTAGGAATCCAATTCCATTTCCTCAAGCTATTTATAAACCAAGGAAGTCCTTGGAACCTGATCCTGAAATTCCAGATATGTTTAGATGTGTTGATGTCATCACACCCATCTTAGATGCCATAAAACAAATCCTTAAGTATTCCATATATCATATGGAACTGTGCTCTCATAATGGGAAACATAGGTCCTTCAAAAATGTTTCCACCCAGTAGTATATTCCAATAGAATTCAAAAAACAATGGAACATTACGGTTCCATGGTAAATTGGAAGTTCCAACATTGATGATGCACTCATTGATAGAGGAGGCTTAATTAATGTCATTCCCAAATCCATCTTCTTTTACCTTGGTCTTGTTTATATACATCCAATGGGTGTTTTCATTTAATTTTCCCATTGAAGCTCTACCAGTATTTAAGGTATTATCAAGGATGTCCTTCTTCGTGTGAATGATCTTATCTTCACTACTGATTTTTATGTCCATGGAATTGAAGGTGAGATGAACTCTTCATGATCTCTCATAATTCTAGTAATACTATTCCTAATAATAGAGAGAACCAAGATTGATGTACATTCAATCATCTTATTCACTGATTTGGGTGACCAAATGGTCAAGTACAACATTTTCCACACCACGCAATACCCATATGAGGATCACTCTACATTCGCAATCCATGATTCTGAAGACACTTCTGAGTGTCAATTAAAGCCCAATCCATCCTTTTCTTCATGATCTAATGAAAATGGATCTTGTGATATATGAAACATGATTAAAGATTTCATAAATGGTGTTGATGATGTATTCCTCTCATTCATAGACTCCATCAATATAAAGGAATGTGAAAACCCTCTTGAAAACCACATCAACTCTGATTTACACTACTCTTCTATAGACAGTATTAAATAAAATGAATATGATGAAACTGAAATCCCTTACCCCATTCATGAGTTTTCTAACCAAAAAATGAGAGATGATAATAATTTAAAACATCTTCCTGAAAACATGAAATATGCATTCCTTTTATATAATCACTCTCATCTTATCATTCTCATTGCTTCACTTACTAAAAATGAGGAGTCCAAACATGTTCAGGTGTTTGAGGAAAACAAAAAGGCCTTAGGTTAGACCATAGATGACATACAAGTAATTAACCATCCCTATTTCATGCATCACATCCATCTTGAGTAATCATCTAAACCAATTAGACAACCTCAACGAAGACTCAATGTACTCATACTTGTGGTAGTTATGGAAGAGATCACCAAGATTAATCAATATTGTATTATCTACCCTATAATTCATAGTTAATGGGTAATTTCAATTCCTATTTTAACTAACAAGGGTGGGATAAATATTTTCACAAATGAACATGGGGAGGTAGTCACAACTCGAGTGATGATCAAATAATGTGTTTTCATCGACTATAGGAAATTTAATGTTGAAACAAGAAAAGATCACTACCCTATTTCATTCCATGATCAAAATCTAGAATGATTAGCCAAAAAGTCAATATATTGATATTTTGATAGATTTACCATATACATCCAAGTCCCAATAGCACGTCATGACCAATATATGACTGCATTCACATTCCCCATTATAACATATGAATATAAGATAATTAGTTTTGGCCTTTTTAATGATCATGCAACATTTCGGTTGTGTATGATGGCAATATTATCTAAAATCATTGAGGACATCATAGAAGTCTTCATCTATGACTTTACCATTTATGGTTAGTCATTTAAATCATGCTTTCATTCACACTCCCTAGTCCTTTGTAAGTGTGTAAATTGTAAAATTATATTATATTTTGAAAAATTTCACTTAATGGTTGTAAAGGAGATTGTTCTAGGGAATATAGTTCCAAAAGAAGGTATTAAAGGTGATCATTCCAAATTTGATGTGATCCAATCAATTAATAAAACCACCTATATTCGATACATTAGTTAATTATTTAATCATGCTAGATTCTATCTGAAATTCATTAAACAAATATATAGGATTTGAACACCACTCACTCAGTTGCTCCAAAATGATTTCATTTACCATTTCCATGAGGTTTTCAAGTGAGCCTTTGTTTAACTCAAAACATCTCTTTCATCTACCCTAATAATCTCACCCTTTGATTTGTCCTTACCCTTTGAGTTGATGTTTGATGCTTCTTATAGATCTATTGGGGATGTTATTGGTCAAATAAGAGAAATGATTCTTGATGTAATCTATTATTCGTCAAAAAAATTGGATGAAACTCAATATCCTTACATTGTCAGTGAAAAGAAACGTTTAGCACTAGTTTTATCCATATATAAATTCTGCCACAATCTCTTTGGTGATAAAACCATCATATTCATAGAACAATCACTATTAAATTTCATACTCAAGAAATGTGATTCCAAACTAAGGATAATAATATAGATCTAAATGCACCATGTGTTTGAACATGAAATCAAATATTAAACAGGAAAAGAAAAACATGTGGCTAATAACTTGAGTCGAATTTATAATTATTCACATTTAGAAATTATTGACCGGAATTCCCCACTGAGCATGTTTCATCTCTCACTCCAAAAATACCATGGTATACTGCAATTTTAAATTACATGGTTTATAGTGTTATTCATAATTTTTTTTCAAAAGAAAAAAAACTGAAGTTGAATAGTGATTCAAAATACACTTTTTCTAAATATAATAAACATTAGAAATCAGGGAAAATCATGGTAATTAAAATATGTTTTGAGGAAATTGAACAATATTCCTTCGTGGAATTATTTCAGTAACTGATTTGTGGTGGCCACTTTTGACTAAAAAGGACCTCCAAAAAGATCCAAGACTCTGGATTCATAGCGACTTCTCTCTTAAAGGACTCACTTGAGTTCGATCAATCAGGTCCCACTTGCCAAACTTTTTGCAGAATTTCAAATTTATATGAAATGTCCCAAAATCCTTTAATCTTCTTTCATATCGTCTATGTTTGGGGAATTTCTTTCATGGGAACATTCCCCCTACAAATGGATTCTCATATATTTTTTTTTGTGTTTGATTATGTTTCTAATGGGTCAAGTCCAAACCACATTCAATGGATGACTCACACACTATTACTTTGTTCCTAAATACACACATCTTCCACCGATGTGGACCACCACATATATTGATAAGTTATTTAATTACCCTTTTTATAATTGAACCATGAAATCTCTTTTGAAAAATAATGTGGTTATACATAACACTTCAACTACACATCACCCTCAAACAAATGGAATCGATGAACTTTCTAATTAAGAATTCAAAAGAGTGGTTGAGAGAATAGTTAAGTCAAATAAAAAAGACTGTCCTAAAAAACATGATGAACCACATTGACATTATTGACCAACCTAAAAAATATCCATTAGGATGTATCATTTTAGGATAGTTTTTGGTAAAGCATGTAACATACCAGTTTTAATCCAACATAAGTCATTTTGTTCTATGAAAACGTGTAATTTTGATTGTAAAAAATTGTGTGAAGAAATATTTTTGTATTTGATTGAATTAAAGGAGATTCAAATTGATTTCTATTTGAAATCCAAAATATTACAAAGAGAATGATATAGTACTTCCTAAAAAATCATCATAAGAAAGGTATTCTATGAAGGTGAAAAGGTATTTCTCTTAAACTCTCGATTCCAACTTCACCTAGGTAATCATAATTCTCATTTGGATGGTCATTTTATTGTTTATCATGTTTACCCATTTGGTGTAGTGCAAGTCCCAGAACCCTATTCCAAAAGTAAATTCATTGTTAATGGACATTGGTAAAATCATCACCAAGAGAGGATATGCATCCCTGGAAAACCCTCCACTTCCATTAGATGCAAACCTTCAACTGACCCACCATCAGATGGGGAAGAAGAAACACCAAATCCAAACTAGGGTTAACCTCTTTCCATTAAACTCTTTCTATATCTTCCTATCTATCCATGTTATTTCTTATTCCCCTATAATTAATTTTTACCACTTTCTTCATTACAATTATTATTTACTCTTTTTTTGTGTCTTTATAAAAAAACTAAGAAAAAAAATTAAAACATTAATGAAAATCACATAAAAAATATAGAAAAGAAAGAATCATGATTACTCCCCTTCAAATTTTGAAATTTTGTCTAACCATTTTGGGGAGTGAAAATACATGGTTTAATCTCAAAAATCTTTTATATTCATCATATATTTGGATAAATAATATTGTGTCAAATCCAACAAATTTTGAGTGATCAATTTTGTATTTGGATAAGCTTCTCCCCAACCATGAGGAACAACATTAGCTTTCATGACAAGGACACAAGTTAACATATTTTTAAAATGTGTGGTTTATACCCACATTTGTGAGTCTTGAGTTTGTGGACCATGGCTCTGAATTTCCAACCTTGGTGTGCCTTAAATGATAGAGGCATTTTTTGAACCTCATGAGAATAATAATAACCAAAAATCCTCTCATTAACCTTACAGAAATCCTAGTTTTGATAGCCCCTATGAGCCTATGAAAACCATTTCTTTGATAGAATCATTACATCCCCAATACCATATCCTTCCCAACATCTACATTTATTTTTAGTGCATTATTTATTCAAATTTAAGTACAGGGGGAATGTATTTCATTTTGGGTTCCATGTTAATGATTTTCATCATGTTATCATATCCTTGAGGGAAATCATACATTTTAGAGATTGGGATAGGTTTTCATTTGTAGATTATAGGAATGTATATATACCTATGACCTATTATTCAAATTCTGTTGACATGTGTTCCAAAAAAAAGAACAAAAGAATATTGGTTTGTGTCTTGGGTGGGTCATAAATCACTCTTCTTCAACCTTTGATCTTGTTATAACTATTACAATTAGTGGCATGAGGTGATCAATAGTGGGTTGGTATATGATTTTTAGATATTTGTATGGTTTAATATTATAAATAAATTAAAGGATTAATATTTCACTTGAATTATATATTCACATGGAATTGGTAGAAATTTTGTGTTTTGTAAATATTCTATCTTCCCATTCCCTTCAAATTTTCTTCCACTAGTGTGTCTTGATTCACACAAGTATTCCCTTATAAATATGTGTTTGTATTTCATGCAATGTTTTATTTCAAATATATTGGGCATTTTTTTCCATGTTGGTGTTTTCCACTCTTTCAACTATTTTAAATACTGAAATCTTACCTCCCTAAAGCCACATAATACACCCATAAAAATAACTATTGATTATTGTGCACATTAGGATAGGATGGAAGATGATATCTCTATAAAACTCTAATATTTTCACTTTTGGTTGGTGAAAGAGTGAACCTCCATTAATGAATTTTATCATCATGAGAGGTGTGAGTTTTGAGTGTCCACATTTTCCATTATTACAATTGATCTTGAAAAATGAACTATTTTTGGAACATTGTTTCTGTAACAGTTTGTGGTGGAATTAATTATGGAAGAGTGAAATGATCTAAACCACCACTGATTAGGGAGAACAAAATTTTAATATTTTGGAGAGTGATAATGATTTTGTAATGGTTTTTAAATTTGTTTCACATTAGGACATGCACAAACCTGTGTGTGGGGAAGTTGATTTTATTGATATTATAATAACATATTATATACTCCCTTTAATTATTTTATATGAAGTGTGTACAATTTGTTTGAAATATTAATGTTTCAAAAATAAATATATTTTTTTGAGAACTAGTTTCATTTACCTAGATTCAAGTATGTTTAATGTATTAATAATAAATCTCATAATTCTAATCAAAATCTCATTATTCTTGTTTTTTAGGGTTCCTTATTCATGTTATAAAATTCCATTTTGAGGTACCTTTGATAAAATCATCCATTTAGTGGGTCATATGATCCACAAAAGAAGACCTAATGAATCATTGATGAAACTTGTACTTCTAAAATGATTGAGTTATTGGGATACATCCTGAAGAGAAAATTATATGAAAATCCACCACATATTCTTGATTATTCAAAGGAGTCATTGATAAAAATCTGAAGGTTATAATATAAAAATGGGGCCTAACTGATGCGTTGAATTCCATCACACCATTCTAGACATAAATTAAAATCTAGATACTATTCATGGTGTTGATCATGATATATTAATCAAATCAAAATGGGATATTGTTGTGTAAAAGGTAATATATATGTGCAACTCTTGATAGAAGAAAAGATTTTTATTTTAGGGAATATTCCTATTCATAAACCCATTCAAATATAGGCCTTCTAGAAAATATGCAATGAAATGGACAGATTAAAATTGTTTACACAAACAGCCATAACATTGGCTACATAATTACCAATGCATGTATATTTTGAGAGAAGTTGGATTATATTATTATCTAAAACTTTTAAGAGGAGGATATCTTGATATTCTGCTATCCGGATGGCCAAATTGATTATGCCAGTGGAGGGGAAGATTAGTAATGAAAACATTTCACCTCATTGTGCAAGAAATACAACCCCCTCTTCTCCTTTAATGTGGTTTGAATTTTAGGGAAATGCAGGATGGGTCGGAATGACAAAGGTTCTTCCAATGTATTGGGAGGAACATCAATATTAATTTTTTTATCTTGAAAATTAATTCCTATTTGCTTTATTTCATTTAATTTTTTTTCATCGTTTGTAATCGTGTAAGTGTTCGTTTTTTTAATTATATTCTAATGAATGTTTCTTCTTCTTCATATTTTATTCTCAACCAAATTATGTAAAATAATATTATATTTCTTAAATTTTTTTAAATACCATTGAATTCCCTTCCCTCAATTTTCTTTCTCATCCAATTTAAATTCAGTATTTAATTCCCCTCATTGTTTCTGTGTGTGTGTTCGGCACTCAACTCTATTCATATCCCTTTCTTTTTCTTCACATATTAATTAATTATCTGAAAATTATAACCATATTATTAACCACCCAATTTGTTGGATAAATAATTTATTGGGGTGATTGATAAATTGGGGATAATAAGTGATTTAGGGCCTTCACTAAATTAATATCCATTAAATTAATATTATATATAGTGAACATAATATGTAGTGGATTAATGACATGTTTTGTTAGCATCTGGATTCCATGGATTATTGTAAAAAAATAAACTACCATAAACATGTAATGGTAATGATTATATCCCTCTATTATGTTACGGTTTGGATTAAATCATTAAAACGTGGGGATTATCATCAAAGTCATCTTGTGAAGTGTTTGTTAATTTAATGAAATATAATGAAATTATCAATGATATCATAATATTAAATCCTGAATAATGAAATCAACCCAAAAATTATCAATTTTTTTAAATCATGAATCATTCATAAAATATTTTATAATCTCTGCAAAAAAAACCCCAATAAAAATACTATCAACTAAAAACGATCAACATAAAAAAGTATCATTGCCAAGGATTCAACCAAACTGTTTCTATACACAATAACATAGCACTGGAACCATGAATGGTTGATAGGTGACAATCAGTTATTCTTTCAAAATTTAATATGGAATATAAAACATAATCACTAATTGATTGAAATAAATTTTCATTGTTCCTTTCAATCATTAGCATTTAATATTAA
Organism: Viscum album; assembly: GCA_963277665.1. Taxonomy (NCBI): domain Eukaryota; kingdom Viridiplantae; phylum Streptophyta; class Magnoliopsida; order Santalales; family Viscaceae; genus Viscum; species Viscum album. Next base: position 1,155,983,756 of record OY728158.1, on the reverse strand, counting down.
ATATAAATATTCAAAATATAGGAATATAAATTAAATTAGATAACCCATTTAAAAATTTACACTATTTGATAAAACAAAAATATGATAATCGAATAAAAATTTATTAATATTGAAAAAATTACGAAGAATGATTTTTTAAACTATGTGTAAAGGGAGTATAATATTAGTTAAAATTAACAACGATGTAAATTAAAATAGCATTAAATTAAAAAAAGTACGAACTAAAATGAGGTACAAAATTTCCTCATGAAATAATTTTTGTATATATAATATAATTCATATAAAAATATAATTAATATACATATGGTTGAAAATGATTCTAAATTATAATTTTCAAATATGGCAATCTGTACATTTGATCATCAATTAAGTACATTTGTAATCCAAAAGAAAATGTGGTGGTAAGAAGACACATAAAATATATAAATAATAATAAGGGAGTTAAATATATGGGGTTCTTAACAAAAATAATATATTATTCCATGAAATTGAATATTTTAAATGAACAATGTTGATTTAGATGCGAAGTTAGAATAGAAAAACATTTAAAATATGAAACATTTCAATAAAACCCCATTAATTATAGATCATGAGATAAAACAAAAAAATAAAATGAATAAAAATAAAAATAATTGTATAATATGTTCAATTAATAAATATATATATATATACTAAAATAGGTTTATAATACAAAACATGTCAAAAAAGAGGGAAATGCGAATCTATAATATTTTATGACATTGGTAATGAATGATCAAAAAATATGGATAGTAAATCATGATAAAAATAATGAAATATCCTCAAATAATTAGCATGTTATCCATAAGTAAAATAGGGATAAATTAAATAATATAAAATAAAACATTGTGGATAATGTAAAAAATAATAGAGAAAATTAAAATTGAGCGGAAAACTACTTCATCATATCTTTTCCTACTTTGACATATTTTATCTTCATGTTTAAAAAAACTATAATCATTATTTATTTATTTATGTATATATTTAATATCACTTTGATTTTTCATAATTATTAATATTGATCAATATTAATTATTAACTTTTAATGAATTTATTTCATTAATTATATGTATTTCCTAGGTTCCCTTTTGTATTTATGTATAATAGTTTTAGAAACAATTCCATTTTATTTAAATTAGAAAAAGGTTTTGATGATCCTTTTTTAGTCCAATGAAATTTTAGGTACATTTCTCTTATATAAAACTTATAATGTTCTTGTTATGAAAATTTTTAATGAATACAATTTTGTATATTAATGATTAAAATTTTATTATTCATATTACATAAGAGTAAATATATTTTATATTTTAATACCACATTTGATTATGTATTACGTTTTTATAATCATTGATGAAAAAATGTATGACGTAATTAATATTGTTGTAAAACTAATCCAAACAGAAACATGTAATGATCCTTATCTTCCATTATTTTATTTTTGATAACCTTAAATATTTTAATTTCATAATATAAATTATTCAACTAACTTCATATTAATTTTTTTTGTATTATGTTAACATTCATGAAGTAATATCTATATAGTTTATAGTTTTTAATTAAATATCTATATTTTTTAAATGATCTAGTATACCCATAGAATTTCACATAAAATATTTTCTAATACATTTATTTTAATTTCATACATCATTATCAAGAATTGTGTAATGCCCTAAACAAATCAAACATGTTTGAAACCATGTTCTATGTATCCTCATGTGTTCCTCTCTATATGGAAAAGGTTGATGGCAAGTAGTGATGTTATAAGTTGATTAGTTGCGATAATATATTATATCTATATAATTATTGGTAATGTAATAATAAAACTGAATATAAATAAACAAACAATCATAATATACATGAAAAACTATCTGGATGGAAAATAAATAATTCATAAATTAAACTATAACCCAATGTGGAAAATCCAAAACAATGTTTTAATGATTAATATAAAAACAAAAGTATGATTCAATGTCACCAACATTATTTCTTAGTTCATTCTTCTGATACATAATCCACTACTCCACACCAAACGATATTCCCCTTACCCTATCTCGGATCTCTATACAATATTTCTGCACATTCATTGGGACTCACTTTTTGGGTGTGAGTTAAAAAAACATAGTATGACACTACCAAGGCATCCTTAAAAGGATTTCACAAGTATAAACTATGTATTTATTGAAAATAAAAAAAATGGGGGAAATAATTATAACAAAATATATATATATTGTGGTGTTAAACTCCAAACATGTTGCTATAAACTCCCATTCATAACTTCATTTCATCCATATGGAATAAACAAACAATGGTGACAAAATGACCAGGAATAGTGTCAAGGATGGATGCATGTAACTCAGTATCTACAAGGTTAATCACATTGATTACACTACTCATTATCCATTAAGATCATCTAGTAATTGGACATTACTATGTATCCACTAGGTTTTAAATTGAGAGAATAAAAATAATGTTTATCAAGATACTCAATATCATCCATGTGATTTGAGTGTAATCCAAGATACAAGGGTGTCATGATCGACCAACAAAGTTATCTTTTTATTACACCTAGTCCTTCTAAAAGTGATAATTCCACCATGATGGTCACATGTCTTATTTATGAAGATCAAAACCGTCCATGGAAAGATAATTTTTTAAAATGTAAATCATAATAACAAATATTTGATGGAATCATGATTAATACTATAGAAATATAATCATTTACATGATATAAATATCTGACATGTAAAAAAAGATACACACACTTACCTATTCTCATACATAAGAATGAGAGATAGAAAATATATCATAAGAATTTTAAAATAACATCTTGTGTATGAACAAACAACTAATTCTTTTGAAATTTAACTAAAAATATTAGTAATTGTTTTCTCCATGAAAACCTAAGGAATCATTAAAAAAATCACATGAATGTATTAGTGGATTAAAACCTTTTAATATGGATTATATGTATTGATTGAAATAATTCAATTAAAAAATACTCCTTATGAAAAAACATTCTCTCTCTCTCTTATAATTCCAAATTATTTTTTTATTACATAATTTTATGACCATTATTATTTATAGAGAATTATAATTTCCATACGTTTATAATTTTTTATCTCTAGAGTAATCTAATATAATTATGAGAGAATAATTCTTTATCAATATTTTAGTACTTCATGATGATTATAATTTAATAATTATTTAACTATATGTTCATAATTCTCAAGAATAATTATATTTCTTCTCCCATTAGATGTAATAAATGGATTTCAAATTAAATTCTATCTATCCTCCCTCCATAATAAACCACCCCATACAAACGAAGGGAACAATTAATTTTTCTTTTCAATGAAACCAAATTAAAAAATGCATTATTATAGGAACACATCATATATCATGTATAGTATTATTTATAGACTTCAAATACATGATTTAATATCTAAAATATAGTTAGAAAAATTCATTGGTATTTTTAGATGAAGGTTTTCCATGTATAGTTCTACAATAGTAAAGAAAAAATTATATTCAAAATAAAAAATTTCTTGAAAAGGGATAAATAATGCTAAGTATTTATTCACATCGATAAAATGAGTTTTAAATATAAATGATTAAAACAATTTATTTCAATTATTTTGGGATTTTAGAATCATAAATAATTTCTATATATTTCAGCTCGGGAAGATAAAATAGAAAATAGAAAAAATTCATTACTCAAAAATGAATCTACATAAGGGTAATATGGTTTTATCCTAATGTTGATCATTGATACAGTGTAATGGAAAGGGTGGTTACACATAAATAGTGGTTTTAATCCATAAAACTCTTATATTCTTTAGTTTTACCCTTATGTAACAATTAGAAACATATGTATTCCCTTATGAAGTGGCCAAGTTACCTTTATTAAGGGTTTTAAATAAAAACCATACCATTACATAGTGTATGAGGTACCATATGAAATATTTAGAAAAAGATGGTTATGGTTAAATATCATAAATAAATTACACATTCCCTTATAATGTATTTGACTCACCCTTAAAAATATAATATAAATCAGTTTTTACCCTTACTCATCACTAAAAACACTCTATCTGTAAGGGTATGGGAATGTTCACCATTATATAAGTCCATGGGAATACATAAGGTCAAAAAAATAACATTTTGTATTTTTCTACAAAAATTAATTATAAAATAACAAATTTGACGATTTAAGAAAATTTAAATACATAGTATATAAAAAAACAACAATGTAATTATTTCACATACTTCATATGAGTTTAAATATATATTTCATTAAAAACGTAAACCACAAATCATGAATATATGAATCACACTCCCAATTCCAATCAAAGGTGAATCCATCCTTCCCCAGGATCTAAACAAGTAGTATTATATTCCCAAGAATAACATTTTATTATCTAAATTATAGTATGAACCATGTGATCCTTATATAATTTATTATTCCCTCTCTCAAAATCCTTACATTTGATGGCTTGAGTAGGAATAGGTATGTACATCAATGGGTTGCTTAAATTAAACACATCATGCATAACTCGATAATATGAAGGAATATCAATATCATATTACATTGTCCTAATAGTCTTGGTGATGTTGAAGGGTTCACCATATGGTGATGTAGTCTTTCCATTATTCGTCAGATGTTAGTCACCTTATCGGGGAGTCACTTCTATTGAAACTTAATCACACATACTGAACACCGATTGTTACCTCATATGGATGTAAAACTTTCTCTCATTACTATATGTGGGAATTAGAATATTCTTAATAAATTTATTTATATTATAATTCTCCTATAAAAAATCAGAACCCACAACTAGTTTGTAACCTCCCTCATACCAGCATAGTGGAGAGTCAATTAGCTACTATTAATTAGCCACATATAGAGACATTTAAATAAAATACATGAAAAAAAATTTAATGTGAACTAAAATATTTTTGGTTGAATAACCTACATTACACTAATAACTAGAAAAAAAATAAGATAAAATCATCTAGTTTGTTAATAATTTTTTACAACTGTCCTTCTATATAAGGGTGGTATTGTGTGTTCAATCATAACTCGCTATCTAGGAATTTCTACAAGACCGAAAAAATTATGACATTAAACATGAATACCTATCAAAAATTGAGTTCAATGTAATTCCATGTATGAATATTATCTTACATATATATATATATATATTCCATAGTTTTTCCATTAATTGAGTAACTCTGATTATTAATAAATTTGAGAGATTAATCATCTACTGGAAAATCACAAGTCAACATTATGGATCCTTGGATTCTTATGTAACATCATCACAATGTCCATAATGAATTATTGTCAATTTAATTTGGGAATTTAATTTGGAAGGTGTTTTTTACTATGACACTGGATGTTGATGTTACAAACTGGAAGGTATGTTGTCATGAATCAAACCCAGTGATATCCATCATCTTCCATGGACTCTATAACTATATCCTTGAGTTATGGTACATCGTTGTTTCCAAATGATGTACCATCCACCTAGTTGTATTGAAGTCCCTCTCCATCACCTCTCTGATGAATGTAGGCACTACAAAACTCCCTTGTAATATGACCACATCATCATTTTCAAAATAATTCATGGGTATTGTGTCACCACGAAATAGGTGTTCCTATATCATACCACACTCGCAGTCAATGTAATTTTGATACATTACATTGTATACTAGATAAGATATTAATAATAAGGTATAAAATTATATCCTTCAATGATGCTCAAAAAATTCATCCGTCGATAAATACATATGTCAATTTGCCTCCATTTTATCAACTGAATGACTCTAAACATGATCCTAAATAATAATATTCTTAAAGATAAGAGTAAGTAAAACAACATTACTTTTCCCTAGTGCATAATCCAAATTTATATCAAATTCTTGTATAGTCTATACCCAGTGCCTCTTCAAGAGGATTCATTCATGCTGTGTGAAAATTTAATGGGGTATCTTATGTTCAGTATATAAAACAATCTCTTATCCAAGGAGTGTGTTTCACTAAAACATTAATTCATGGGACATGGATATAAGTTCCGTGTTGTTTTTGGGGTAGTACGACTCATGTTTTAAAATCATTAATGACCCATTATATAATACATACTATCTCACAATCAGTACTACTCCCAAACCCATTCACAATGAATCAGAATATACTATATATAAAATAATTGGATTTGGAAGTATCATTATTGGTGATTTATCTAGGAAAATTTTATGGTCATGAAACACTTTTGAATATTATTCCATAATGTTGGAATTCAATCCCTTCTTTTTCCATATTTTCATTTGTACCATTAATTTTGAGATTTATGTTTTTATGAAATTGTGATATTGAAATAAATTCAAGAAGATCAAAATATAAAACACATTCCTAGGATTTTTATAGGGAATATCTACATCCACTATCTATGGGGACATTCATGTACATATCATAGACCAGACATTCCCTATGAACATATGCCACCGTAATTAACAAAATGATAATTTAGAATAAATTCTTTGTTCTCTAAGTGTAATATGGTCGATCATTGATTTTAATTGATACTTATCTAGTGTCGCTGTGTATACAAGGATGAATTAAATTTTTACCACGATGAAAGTTTCTAGGTATGAATACAAGATATTTTTATAGTAATATATGAATAATTCCAACAAATTCATCAAACTGAGTTGCGTAATAATGTACTCAGATATCTCATATATTATTAAAAAATCATAACTAATATTTACAACTCTTTATCATATATATGGTGATATCCTAATCAATTTTTATTCTTGAAGGAATGCCATAATCAAAGTAACTAATTATGAAGGTTTTAAATCCTATGAAGATGATATATATATATATTTTTCCCACCATGTCTTGTTTCTTGAAATAAATTTATACTCCAACACTATTATCAACAATAATGATCAAAAAAGAGGTGAACCCTTAATGAAAGAAACTAATCTTGATAAATTATTTCAAGTCAAATTATTTATCTCTCCCATTTAGCTCCATTTGTTTTATTAGTTCCAAAATATAAGGTGGATTGATATTGGGATTTCCACCCAAAATGTGTTAATTCTCATATAAAACTAATCTACCCGGGGGAGTATAATATAATTCATCCCAAGGAACATTCTAAAATATATCCATGAATTGCAGAAGAGTTATGGAGGAAACCAATGTTCCAACTGAAAGTGATATTCCCACAATCAATGTTTGGATCATTCTGAGAAACTCAATTTTTTCCAAACTATAAATTTTCTAAATTCATAATTATAATAATCAAGAACAAGTCTCCATTTAGAAATGTAAATGGAATATATCATCGAAGTAAATTAATGGGAGCTCAAAGGTAAGAAAATTATTCCATGGAGAGAATCACATTAATTATCAACATATTAAAAATCATGATATCCCATAGTTATCTATAAATAAAAATGGATAAAAGAAATCCATGATGTAACTAAAAATAGTCTAAATTTGTCCTGAATGGTGTACCAATTTTAATTAACTCAGATGAAAACATGGATAATAATTGAAGTATAATAATTTTTTGAAATATGAATTATTGGTAAGAACCAGTATGATGGAGACAATTATATAAATTAAAAGAGACTAATAATGTACATTTTCCAGTAGAGGGACACTCGTAACCATCTTATGGATTCATTTCAAATTCATAAATATGGCCTACCTCAGAACTGTGACCTTATATATGAGGCTGATGACCAGTATATGTAATTAATTATATCTATTGATTATGAACCCAATCAGATCTCTTAGACATAGGATTATTCTATCCCCTACCATTTTATTACCTTATAATGAATAATTGGAGAAAAAATTTGTGGAACAAAAGATAATAGAATTGGGTCCACCAGTCTATGTGACTATGAGTCAAATAATAACATATTGTCAATTCAAATATATAACCTTATCTATAATAATTTTTATAGGGAACATTGTAAAAAGGAAACCAAATGATTTTTTGAACTTGTGGTCTCAAAATTGGTCAACACTATCCTTATATGATCTATATTTCCGAACTGTACTGACCAAAACATTTATAATAAGAATTCCCTATGTGACTTAATTAAATTTCATATTATGTATTTTGGTTACATTAAAAATCAAAATCATGTGGTTTTATTATATAATATTAGATTTTAAATTCCATTAATCATCATTACAATTGATAATATAGAAGTTGAATAATGATCATATGATTGTTATTAAAAAATGGTTTTAACAAATACAATTGTCATAGATAGAAGATGTGATGGACTCAACCCGAACTATCCAATCATATGATTCACATTTATTAGAGCCTCAAATGGAGATAAAATCAATGGTATATGTCCTTTACTATGCCCAATTTTAGACCCAAGAAAACATTAATGAAAAAAACTATTTATGTGATATGTTTAAGCTCATCGAGACCTGAGTCGAAACTGTGTACACCGAACCACCCCATAAAAATCTCATAGTCACAAACCATACCGCTAGGGTTCTTTGTGGTTTATTAAATAGATATGTGTCAATATCATAATCATAATAATATAAATTTTATATTATCTATAAAATAATGATTATATTCACATATTTTTGTTACATTATAATAGATCTATATTTTTATACAATAAATAAAAAATTATATTTTATAATTAGTATTTAATTCGATTTAAGATGATACTTCCAATGAATTAATTGATTTTTAAAAAATAATTATATATTTTTAAAATAATATTAATATGTAACTTTTGTTAAATATAAAGTATTATATAATTTTTATGATGTCAAAAGTGATTTTTATATTGATTAAAAAACAAATATTGTAAAAAACCCATCATTTACTATGAAATATTTCTTATCGGTTAATAATTAAAAGTTTGAATAATTTAAAAAATATGTTATAAATAATATTAATTTTTGAATTAGGACTTTAGAATTTTTCAATAGTGTATTTTTCATAATATTCATAGATATTATATATTTTGGTTAAAAATAAAAGAATGTATAAATATACTTTGTGTATTGCAAAATTATAATGTCCCAAAAGGGATTTTATAAGTACAATAAATTGTATCCACGAAGAAATTTATGTTTTATATTTAAAATAATGTGATTTATTTATCATTTTATTAAAAAATTTATGCCTTTATAAACACTCAAAAACCAATAATATTTTTTATGTTTTTAAAATTATTTCATTAAGGACATGACTCACTTCCACATCAGCAATTATATTATTTTAATAATTTCATCCCTTTGACCAATAAAAAAACTAACGACACACCTCTTTTAATAAAAACATGGGAAAAACCTTAGGTTATTTTTATAAAATTTCATTATATAATTCCTAAAATCTATGTTTGAGAAAAAATAAATAATTCCCCACTAATTTAATATATAAACATACCCATTATCACATTAATAATTAATAAAAAAAATTTTAAAATTTTATTATTCTCCCCTCTCCTCTCTAGAGTTCTTCATAGGTTATCCCATGCAAAAAATAATTTACACCCAAGAATCTAGAGTCACACTATCAATGTAAGGGTTATTTTCATTATCGCATTCATTGATGTATCTAAATTATCTTATGGCATTTTTTTAGAAGTAGTGTTGGAATATTTTCTTACATTTTTCCTTATTTTTCCATTTTATAACTAAATAAATATAGTTCCTTAGGAATCTCATAAAACCCTTCAATGAAGATTTATATTCCCCCATTATGATGTAAAAATTTACTACAATTTTTTATGCCAAACAATTGTGTATGTCTCTTTGATCTACCAAATCCATTCCAAAATAACTCAACTATCTATTGTCTATGAAATCTGGGAGACAACATTTCTATTTTTATTGAAGAATTAACTTGATGGTCCACCCCATCACAACCCATGTTTTTATTGAGATGGGGGCCTCTAAGACATATATGGAATGGGTTTGAATAATTATTATGGTGGAATTAAATTGTAATAAATCCATTTTCCTTGAATCTGGGATGGAATTTTGTTTGTCTTCAAAGTGTTTGTGCCACATACTGTCTTATTGTTGTTGAGGATTTCAATAAGAGAATGGGGATCCTAGTGCAAGATCACATCGATAAAATGTTTCCAATACAAACTCTATGGTCCTTATGGAGTATCGTGAGGCAATCCCAACTCGCGTGGAGGTGAGTTATATAAATTATAATCTGAAGGTATCTGATGTCTTCAATCTATTTAGAAATGATTTCTATATTTTCAATCGAGTTCAAGTGTCTATGGTGAAAGTAGAAATCATGAAAGCAGATATAGTCTTGGATCTAAGTCTCAAATCTTATAACCATTTATAATATAATGAGAGAGTGCACCCTAGTAGTTCTCATAACCTAGGAGAAGCATATAATGTGTCTAATAAGAAAGGATATTTAGATAGTGAAGTTAGAGTGAATCATCTTCAAATCTAAAGGGGAGTAGAAGGGCCCAAATAAAGTAGAGTGATCAAAATTTTATATATTTGAAAAGTATTGTATGCCTTGGGGATTGAGGATGTGGATCAAGATATTTTTTATCATGATTAGGTAGAGATACACAAGGAGGGTTTTGGTTCTAAAATGTATGATTCAATTAATGAGACATGTAGTCTTGTTTTTGTTGAAAGTGCGGAGAATTATTTTTTTAGGGGGATTTATAGGGCACAAAAAAAGAGGATGAAGGGTTCTCGTGACCATGGTTGATGTATTCTAGTTAAGGAGATGTTTTTTGAAGGGAGGATGGATTATTATAACCTTTATAACCCAATGGATACCAGTTCAACTTCAATGTGGAGAAGCATAGAGACAATGATGAAATTTTGTTTCACCGATTATGGATTCAAGAAAGTTCCTTCAAAAGAAAATAACAATAAATATGAAACAAAAAAGAGGGAATGGGTGTTTGTTGGTCACAAGTAACAAAAGGATTTACCTATAGTTATGAATTTATTAATGGAGAGGATAAGGATGTATCCTACAAGGGTTTATTTCATTTCCAACAGTGGGAGATTGGTGAGGATGATTCTTAGAACGATAATAATCAGATGTTTCTTTTGAATTCAAAGGATGAAATGACTGAGGAAGCTCTTGACATCAACACCACAAAAGAGGATGAAGATAAGATGACAAAAAGGACGATTTTTCTTTATACAAAGGGTGAGCAGTGTGATTGTATCAATAACCAAGTCATTATAATTATATGAGGTTTCAATGAATGGAAGATCAACTATGAGGAGTACATCTAAACATGGAAATAACGACCTATCAATTTGAAGGCCATATAAAGGATGATCAAGAATCATAGGTAAATACATTATCCAATAATGTGTTTATGGAATATGATACTTATTTAATTATGATATTTTTCAAGGAGTTTGTGTTGTCATGTTTTTTTGTCCTCCTGGGTAAAAATAGTAGGTTTCTCACATTCTTCCTTAAATGTGTTTTCATATTAAAAAAGTTAATTTTCAATTAGTTAGAAGTAATCCATGTTCTATGATCAACGTAAAACTCTTTGCCATGATAATGAAATGAAAGGGATGGGTGCGCCAAAAATTATATAACAACGAAATATATTTGTTAATATTTAAGAATCATGATACTTAATGAAAGGTATAAGAGGATTATTATAATCTACCATGAGATATTTTCCATCATTATTTATTGGAAGTTATCCATGAATTATGATTATGATGTACTGTTTTATGTGGATCCCACATTTTGAATGATTCTATTATGTTATCATGATATATCATGCATCATTGTTCATGCTTATAATTCTCACCCCTTTTATGTGTCTTTTATATTCCTACTATCTAAAATGTATTAATTTGAACATGTTATTATTTTTTCCCATATAGGGCTATATACATCACCCATTTCATGTGTATGTTTTATGGTTATAAAATATTATTTTAAGTGCAACTGAATAATATGATCAAGTTATGAATATTCTCCAAAATGTTTTTTTATTTCCAAATTGAAGATTAAGAGTAATGGACCTACATCCCAAATACATATAACTTATGTATCATACATGTTTTATTATTATACTTTTATGTAATAAATCCTTAATTAATAAGTAATAAATAGAAGGAATGTCATATAAACCACATCTGAATCCAAGATAGAAGAAACATGATGATGATATATGAAATATACCAAAATATAAGATATTTTAATTTCACTCTAATGGGTACCCCTGAAAATATATTCTTCGTCCATCTTCTTCATGAATAGATGGAACTCATCAACTACGCGATCATTAAATACCAATAATGTGATACCCTATCATCATGTATCTCGATGCATGATATCAAACAAACCAATTATAATACAAAACGTCGTAATGGTTGTAATATTCTCCTTCTAAATTTCTTGGCATTCAATTGATAAATAATCATACCTATAAATTGACTATAGAATTTAAAATACATAGAGTATATTGTTACCTATAATAAAGGATGAATATTGAGTTGATGTTTTCATGAATAATCTAATATAGTCCTAGTTTCATTGCTCACACGGATGTGTACTTTTAAGAAAAATCTTTTAGGAAGTGGTGAATTATCATGAACTACTAGAGGGTGGGTGTGAGATAATTCTATTCAACACACAGTTTAATAGATGGTCGTCCCAACATTTTTCTATATAGTTTCATATTTTCTAAAAAAACATGATTTAAGACACATGTTGTTATATCTTAACCAGTCCAAGGGATCACAAAAGGATTTTTCTTATAGTCTAACTAAATCTCATATCATAACCATCCTAACACTAATAAAGTCAATCAATATAGTTATATTAATAATAGTAATATACATACAAAATATAATATCATACATAATTAATGTATCTAATTACAACAATTATATATCAAAATAATTTTGAATATTAAAAATTAAATAAAATGTCTGAAATTGATAACACACCTTTAAAGGTATTAAATTTTAAAAAAATATAAAACAGGAAAAAGGAATAAATAAATCGAATGTGATCTTACATTCTTAGTCATACTGAATGTAGTCAATTGAAAGTATCATAAACCTATAAAAATACCATAAATTAAAACACAATGGCCTATTGAACATGAGCTTGCTGGGAACATAGAAACTCCCCTACTAGAGTCCTAAACAACTATCTCTATTCTATCATGTCCCAGTTTTGTCTTAAATGAAAAATATATAATAGTCATATGATTCCATTTTAAAACTAACAGACCAAATACACATTGTCTGAACCAGATTTTCTTATGAATTAAAGTAATATTCCTCATACACAAGAGGCTATGATCTATCATTGAGAGAATAAATCCTTTATTTGTAAAACTACACACAACGTATCTTGTAATATGAAAAAATTAATAAATAAATAAATATAATATAAATGTGAAAGAAGTCAGTAGGGAATAATTTTAATGCACAATGAAAATAATCTCATAATAAGGAAATCCCAACTATGTTATAGATGCAGAAAATATATAATTAAGTAAATTATAGTGTATCCTATAGTTTTTGGGGGTTCCTACCACAGATCCATGTTCAACTGTCCATCGATCCATACATATGATGTCTATAGATGAATTCAGATGTAGATATAGTGTGTGAGAGTTAAAACATAGTAAGATAAAACTAATGATTCCTTATAATGATTTCTCATGTATAAATTTTTTATTCCATGAAAAGAATAAATTAAATGGAAATCATAACAAAAACACAATCATGTATTGAGTGATTATTCTTATTCCAGTCCACCGAAAACTATTAGTTGTAATTGATCATCTCTGTGACTAAATGACATTAAATTATATAGAAATTATAAAGACATGCATCATTTTTTGAGACATGTAAGACAATGTCAACAGAGTTCATCGATATGATCATGCTACTCGGTATCCAAAAGGTACATAGGGTAACAACAAGTAACATTATATCCACAGGATGCATCATGTGACAATAGATCCACAAGGTTATCACAAAACTTATTATTTGTTAGTTGAAACATTTATAATATATGAAACAAGGATATCATGCCCCATTATCAACATAATATATCATTATAGTCACTCTTCCTCTAGAGTGTAATAATCCCACGATGGTCACCTCTTTAGGTTCCTTAAAAAATCATAGGGAAACATAGTTCACAATAATGAAATCCATGATAATATAATATTTATAAAATATTGCGGAATAAATAGAAACATTGAAATGTTCATGTGATAATCATCAAACATGGAATCAAGATACACACCCACACCAATATGTGATCATATTAAAATAGAAAATATATAAGGGTTAACAAAATAATTATGCCACAATGACATGTGTTTAAAATATTCCAATATTTTTTGAAACGTGTATGCTAAATATTATCGATTTTATTTCCATGTTTATTCAATGAATCATAACTTGAATAAAATTCAAATATAATATGTATCAAACTAATTTCAATTTATTTTTCGAATTGATTTGAGAATTTAATTTTAAAAACAACCTGAAGTAAAAAAAATTCTCCTAGAAAATTATAATTAATCATTTTATTTATGGAATATGAAAATCCCTTCAACCTTATAAGAAATAATAATGTACATATGACTATTATTTTATCTCACTATGATTTTATTTGATAAATATGAGCTAATATTTCAATATCATTATTTGGTATTTTTTTGATTATTTAAATTTAATAATTAATTTTCCTTAATTACTAGAATGTGACGAGGAAATAGATTCATAGTCTCTTTTGAATGGATGGAAAATGAATAAAATTACTTACGTGGATATTCTTCCCTATAAAAGACCCCACAGTCTAAAAAATAAGGAATCACATGTTTATTTGATGCTAAGAAACAAGATGAAAACTTTTTATTGTAAAACAAGACTTCACATATCCTATTAAAAGAAATTTCTGTAGTACCTAGAGTTGATATAAAATTAAAAAAATGAATAGTTGTATGGGTATTTTTAGATGAAGGCTATCATCATAAATTGTATCATCAGTAAGAACAAGTAAATAAATTCACCATGTAATACATATTAAAAATATAGAATTCATATTATTCCATCCAATATATAAAATCCATTATTTCTCTAAATGTTTTAAAATTAATTTCTATGATTTTAGGATATTATAATGAAAAAAATTATATAAGATTGTGTTAGGGAAGTTGTAATAGAACCCAAGAATACACATTTTATACAAGATGGGGACTACGTAAGGGTAACATGGTTTTACCCTTAAAATTCTAATGTCAATCATTTTATGGTTAAGATTTCTACCCTTTGTAACGTTGAAATATATTAATATCTCACAAATAAACATAAAAAATAAAAGTGAATGACGGGTTGTTAACATTTAAAAATGTGAGAAATATCACATAGTATTAACTCTCTATAAGAATTTTGATACTAATTTTTAATATAAATATAAAACATTTATATATAATTTAAATAAATTTAGTAATAAAATTATATATTATTCAAGTTGATAATAATAAAATACTATCTTAAATGTTATCTTTAAATCACTTATTTAACATTTTAAATGATTATAAAGAGCTATATTGTAAATAATACAAGTTTCTGTATTTATGATGACATAAAAATAATTTTATACTACATGAATCATATTTTTACTATGATTTCATGATTTTTGCATCTTATTGTTGATATTTTTTTTGATAACCATTTTTTCAAATTTTGTCTATATTGTTTAAGAATTGTTCTAGTATACATAAACCATCGAATTATTTAACTAGTGACTATATAAAATACATTAAATAAAACTAAAATGTCAAAATATATTAAAATTGATATTTTAATTACAATGTTATTTCTATTTAAGAGAATTACATTCCTGAATTATTTATATTTAACATATAAATAAAAAATATTTCATACAGAATAAAAACAATTTTATATGAAAAACATCATTGTTTAGTCATGGTTAATTACACTCACATTCCTAATAGCATCTTGATTATTATTG
This sequence comes from Viscum album, assembly GCA_963277665.1. NCBI lineage: Eukaryota > Viridiplantae > Streptophyta > Magnoliopsida > Santalales > Viscaceae > Viscum > Viscum album. The sequence continues at coordinate 1,155,967,701 of OY728158.1, read as the reverse complement.
GATGTTATTAATTATTTTTTCAATCATTCAATGAACTCAATCTATAATTTTATGCTGATATCAATCATTATATTTTATTAATATTTAAAACTCTGTAGTTTAAAAAATATTTCCTTGAAAATAAAATATATTTTGAAAAAAAATGAATCATTTTCAATGATGAAAAATTATAATTTATATTTAAATTATTTATAAACAATATACATTTATATTTAATGTTATTATATCACTTAATTATATCATTTTTACTTGATATTATAAATTAGTAATGTTATAATCAACGACATTATACCCTTTTCCTTTCGTCGAAAACAATTATTGTGTGTCTCCAAAAAAATTAAATATTTTATTTTGTTTGTGGAATTAAATTCATTTCTTAAACATTTACTCATACATTATACACCATTTAAAATAATTGGACACTCAAAATTTGGTTACTCGTAAATTTTTTTTGTATGTCCATAAGAAAGACAAGCCTCAAGATAAAATTTTTATTCAGATATCAATAATACTGTTTATACTAATACATAGAAACTAATATTTCAATTAAAAATAGGTATAAGTTAATATTATCAATTTTCATAACAATTTATTCCAATTTTAATTCCATGATTTTTTATTTGAGTTTCTTCAAGAAACCCATTTAATGATTGAATTTTAAGGTCATGTACTCTCATTAATACATAACATATTGATATGAAAATATGATATAAAATAAGAAAAAAAATAAATTTTAATATGATATATCTATCTGATGATGTCTTACTCTATGATACATATATTAAATACATGTTTTTTACTGTTCAATAATAAAACTATTGGTTCCAACTATAACACTACCCATTTAATTATAGATTCCCTAAGATACATCTAATTAGTATATACTAAGGAATCCCCTAGAACTTCAAAAACATGGTTTTTAATTTTATTCTATTTTATATTTTACATAAAATCATGTAATCATACTCTCTTTGAAATAGACATAGGCATTTTCCCCATAAAATATATGGTCTCAAAATTCCAATGTTAACATTATAAAAAATATGAAAACAAAAACATGAACCATTTCCCACTATGTAACCATATAACTTTTGAAATCACATTTGAATCCATACTACTAAATTTGTAAGAAAAAAAATTATCAAATGGTACAGTTTTTTGTTTATTACCTCAGTATGGAGTTTCATATAAATTCAAATGGTTTCCTATACCTCCATCGGGTATCCCTTTAGAAACAAAACTATGATTCCCAAATTTTCATTATTCACAATAAAATAAAATAACATAAAACATCTTATGCGTATTAATTTCATTGAACAAACAATCAATATTAAAATTAAGGAACAGTATGGTCTCATAAACATTTAATTCGTATTTACTAGATAACATCACAGAAAATAATTTTATCTAAACCATTATCTAATAATTAATAATATGTATCCAACCCATATTCCCAGATGAAGTCATAAAAACATATACTTTAAATATAGGTATTTATACAAATTAAAGTGACTAAATGTTAAATAACAATGATATTTGTATCTTTAGTAAATATTTCATCGCATACTTATCCAGTTAGTGTTTTGTTTATAGTTCTAGAGTATATGTAAAACAATTCATAGTAAAACAAAAAATTTCATACTAAAATGAAATAATTCTTCATGAAAAATAGAACAATTAAAATATAAAAAATAATATTTTAAATTTCCCTTTAAAATTCTCCGCACAAGATACCATTATAGAAACATCATAAGAAAAAATACTCTTTATTTTCAGAGATATTTAATTATTATAAAATCATATATTATGCACTCATTAAGGGCATGAATAAGAGATAATAATAAAACATCATAATTGAGAAAAATTTAATAATATGAGTATGAGAATATTATCAATGTATGAGAACAAATAATAAGGAAATAATATCAAATGAAACATATATAGTAATCGATAATGCATAAAATATATATTCTTGTATCTGGAAGATCATATCATAGTGTTATTGACATAATAAAAATTCCTGACATGAGATAAAAATTGCATCATAATCATAATTAAAATCTCACAAATATACAATATAACATGATATATACTCTCAAAAATAATTCGATTTACTCTCAAGTTTAATATGTTCCACCAGGTGAGATAAAAAATGTTAACTATATCTTTGGGATACTATTTAATTATAGACTTTCCCAAGCTGACCCCTAGGGTACAATCAACGACTACCATAAGCCTACCTCAAATAGGCTTGGATCTGATAACCAACACCATTTAGGAATATCACACACCTTGGAGGCAAGAACATATAATACATCTTCGAACACACCCATATACAACAACATGGAATATTAAATATATAATAAATTTTTATACAGTGTATACACATAAATCTATCCACACTCTACAATCACATGATTTGACCATTGGAACCAACTCAACTAATATTGAACTACACATTCCTATGAGGAAACCTAATGTCCTTACTTCACATCACATAACAAAATAAAAAAGCCTTTCCCCCATCATATAAAACATGTAATTCTATATAATATAGGATTATCATTGGCCTCTATTAATTCCATAAATACAATGATTTATAAGGGAGAATGAACCCTGGGGTGTATATGGAGTGCACCCGTAATAAATGATGTTTCACTTGAAAATAACCCCCACATGCTACTCCATTTTAGTGCTTGGTTTTTATGATTTTACATAGCTTTTAACCCATTTCACAGAATGCATGAAATCATTTGAATATATGTTCATTTCCTTGCCTACACACTGCTTGTGTGGCCACATCGAAACAAATTGTGTGTACCCATACAATACAGCATGTTCATCTTTACTGGACCCAAGACAATGTATTTAGTTGTCCGAATTTATTGCAACCAGTTATGATTTCTTGTAGACATGTACATTCATATGAAAATTTCTATTAACATTGAACGTCCATATGTGTCCCTTTTCCACATGATCTGGGCTCACTACAGGGCATGTATCCTCATTACGCACCTTACAACCCCCAAAAATTTATCTTCCAATAATATAAAGATCATATGGTGTTTAATCGTGGATTAAAAACAATGTGATAAGGAATTATGATTATTAATTCCCAATGAGACTCCTTAAACTCCACAATTTATATCTGAAAACACATATCTAACCCCATGGGAACAATAATAATCATAAAAGGGCTATAAAATTGCCGAACAATGTATCAAAGGTGATCATGATGTAAAAATCAAAAATCTACCTACCATGTGGTGAATATATGAAGATCTAGTTGAGAGTAAATGATCTAAAGCTATTATACCATAAAAATATAGTGATCTACATCAAGAAAATTGATTGAAGGAACCTACCCTATTTCGATTCCCCTCGGTTCATATGTCACATAGGGTGAAATGCATCCCATTTCATTTAAAGAATATTGGTGAAAAATGGGGAGGGGTAGGATTTATTAATTAAATACATTTAATTAATAAACCACCATTAGAAAAACCAAAATATTCCTTCAACTATGAACTCAATATTTACAAACCTAATCCCACACCTTATGTAAATACCACTTCCAAAAATCATCCAATATTATCTCTGATTTGTTCTTTAAGACTAAGATTAGGAGATAATAAATAGTTACAAATAAATGGTGTGATCATGTATGATTATATATATATATATATGTAATCACCACAATGAGGCTCTCTAAGCCTTGTAATCCCATGCTGGTTTAGATATTAGGTGTAGAAACATTCTTATAAATATTCAAAAATTCCACAAGGATAAAAGTAGTTTTGCAACACTCTCCCCCACCATCAATAATTTCATCGTGAAATTAATAATTTGATTAAAAGGTGGGATATCTGAATTTCTAACTATAACTCCTATGATACTGATCTGACATAGCGGATCCCATGATTTCTACAAATAAACACTCATGGGGACTTTAATAACCAATCAGAGACCACTAGTCTATATTAAACTAGTTTGATGTCATGTAATAACGAGTGTACATGTTTCCTTTTTGTCCTCATCTAAGAATGGTGGAAAAACCAATGAACCCCACTCAACTATAGTAACAACATTTATCAATTCAAATCCTCACTAAAGAGTCATAAATACACATGTAAACATGAATTCCTCATCCATCCAGAGATTATCTATAGCCTGAAAAACCATCGCTAACATCAACTCTGATCCAATAATGATATTCTACCTGCTCTAACTAGAATTCATGTGACATATAAGGCATTATGATCATAGACTATATTGGATCTATGACAATGTTTGAGCAACAAAAACATCTTTCCAATATAATAACTCAATTTATGTTTTCTAGAACTTGAACAGTTCTCTATAACCACCCATATACTCCGTGTAATTTGGAGGAAATGAAAACATCACATCAGAGCACTTAACAACATTAATAGGTTCATCATCAAACATTAAATTTTTTATTCACTACCCACATTTGGAAAACATATAAATAATATGTCTTATCAGTATCTAGTCTTGTGACACCACGCTTGTTGAATATTATTTGTTACTCAATACCTTACTACAAAATTTATGGGGTAACCATCATCTTATAGAGATATGATGTGTCATCCTAAAGAGTGTTTTTGAATCTCTATCATAGTACACATGAGGGTACCCACAACAAACATATGAACAAAGATGATCGCGCAATTTATCTTACTCGACCGACCTTCTATTAAAAGAAAACATCATCACATATAATAAAGATCCTAGAGAATCAAAAAATATGATGAAAAATTTATCTTATTTTCCCAATATTCTAATAAATTAAGAAAAACCAGTCATTAGGAACATAAAACATGTATTTCCTCAGGTGGACAAACTCAACATCACATCTATTTAAGGAATGTGTATGATCATATAAATAGTCATCCAATGGTTGTACTTTCTATCTAATTAACGTAAGGTATATCATTCCACACATGATCTCATCTTGACCAACCTGTAATCCCTCATCTAAAAAGTATGAACTATGTCAAAATATCTAGATACACATCCACACCCACTATTAGAAACAATCTGAGCATGGATGAAATGAAACCATTATATATTATGGAAGATTACTATAATGTCTCCCAACCACTATTGAAATATTCTTTTAATGGCACTTTCATCCTAAATTAATGAAACACAATCAATATAAGAGTTTTGTCACTAATACCTTATGTAGGAGACTATATAATATGTTTCACAAATAAAGTTTCCACTTTTATAAAAAGGGATACTTGTTAAACACCCTAACATAACCTTATCCTAAACACAAATGTGAAAGGAACGCATCCACCACACCCAGACTCTATCCATTTTTGGTGGAACAAACTCACGCAGATTTTTTTTATTCTATTGGAAAGAACTCATCTATGTGGGGGTAATTATCCCACATCCTCATTACCCAAATATACATCAAACATCACCATCACAATGCCCTATCGACACCCAATGTCTTCGCCGATAATTCTTGATAAGGTAGATATAATATTAGAGTAACTCGCAATAATTTCTAACAATATAATTGAAAATTATAAAGGATTTATTATGTACCTTTAATAATTCTCAATATCCTCTACTTTATTGGCCTCTGTCTCATGAATTTGTCTTATCCCCCATATAGGAATTACCTATTCCATTTGTTGATCACCAAGGGTGGTGGAAGAAACATATGAGGAAATTTTCCTCCTCATGCTTCTCTACCAATTCCTCCACCATGGTAACCATGATGAGTAACTTAATGATTTTATTGGTGTCTCATTTGGAATGGTCCATTGATCGTCTCTACCTCAGATAGACATTGAGTTAGAAAATAACATGCAATATGTACTCGTCCATCATAAGTAAAAACATGCCACTATTTTTATTGAATGAATATGGTATGAGAAACCATAGAATCTAAACCTCTATCATGATATAATCTCCTAAAGAATCTCACACACCTGGGATATTTGGACTTCCATTGGAAAACTGTTACTAAATTATCTGCTCATATATTCCTTGTACCAACAGTCAAGGTCTTCTCAACCAAAAATATCTCCACCATCAAATCCTAATATATCTCTCTATCCTATGTTAGAATAAACTAAAATATTCCCAAAAACCAAAAATCCGACATTAATACCTACATATTATAACTAAAATTTATCAACCATAATTATTTCATATTTTTTAATAAATATTCATTTCACTACAGAAACACACACATTAGGACTAAAATAGTATACTTTTTTTGGAAACAGAGATAACTAGTCCTTAGGTGAACTACAAAATTTCCCAATATAATCATCATATTTACCACCCTTTATTGACATAGAATATGTAATACATTATTTAAAACATGCAGAATTTAATTATTATAATGGGTTATCTCATATGCCCAATTAGGGTAAAAAGGGTGATATATAATTATAAAATGAACATATGTTTGTAAAAACATGATAAAACATGTTGATAACAATACCCTACATATAAAATATCATACTATTTATTCATGGAATACATATTGGAAATTCATTAGACATCAATGATATGATAATAAATAAATATGAGTAATAATATTATAACATTGGAATACAACATATATTTTTGAAACAAATATGGCTAGAAAAATAATATCAATAATAGTTATGGTTAATTTAAAAGGGAATTATACTAGAATGGTTTCACTCCCCAAAATATCATTGATTTTAATGTTAACTCCCATGACTATCACAATCGACAAATTCTCTGACTACAACATGATCTCTCCCCATTCTAATCTTGTACATCTGTTACTATATATATCACTAACCAATACATTAGAGATATATATAGTTTACACCGTTATAATAAGGAAAAGTTATTTATATTTTCCAAATATCATAAAATATTAATCATATAATAATTAATAATATATATGGGTTTCATAAACACTTCATCATATCATACCTAGTAGAACAGAGAGGAGTTGTATAAGCATTTCATCATTTCATTATAACATAACCTATGGAAAAATTAGATGGTATAATAAGAATTTATTCATTTTGTAAGCTATATAATATGAAAAGATTATATAAATATACATTCATTATAAAAATAAACCATTTAGCTATAGAAATTATGTGTATAACAGAATATACATCCCAAAATTGGAAATCTGGAAAAAATACCATACATTAACTATTAAAATCAATCGTACATATTCAAAACATCGGTATAAATATATATAATATTATTAAAAATACATTATATAATAATATTTATACATTACATACCATGTTTTATTTTCATATGACAGTTTATTTTTCATCAATTAATAATTCCATTTTGAAGGTACACGTCCTGTAATAACTGATTTGTGTTTTATATAGATTTTTATTTTTTGGTTCTCTTAATATGAAGTTGATATCATCACCTCAAGAATGTAAACCATGATATAAATATCATATATTTTTACTAAAAAATTATATATATTAATCTATTAAATTTAAATATAGAAAATTAAATACATCGTTCACGGAGACAATAGGTTGTAGGTATGCTTAGTGTTGTTTCCATTTTTTGTAGGATTGAATATATCAAAGGTAAATTAACAATTATTATTATATATTGCTTTTTGTCTTATATATAATCATATATTTTAATCAAACCCATTTTTATTACATTACAACGTAATCAGTAGATGAATCACACAACTTCCTGATGAGGCAGTCCGACGTGTACACAAACGATGCTATCATATTCCCACAAACACAAAATAATTATGGTAAATGTGATATAATAATTATATAATAGTAGTAATAGTAATAAATATATTATTTATTAAATAAATCCATAATTTATTCTTGCATTGAGATGCATTAATTGAAAAAACAATGACATCGGTTAGCATGGTGGTAGTGTGTGGGAAAAAGGAACGATGATTTCAATAACCATTTGATGGAAGTGGAGATGTTTTTAGTGTATTCAATTAAAATTAAAATAGATCATTATATGTAATATACTAATTTTATTACATTATTATAGTATAATAATTATTTATGGAGTGGGAATATGAAATTAAAAAAAATGATCATCGATGGACATTACCACTTCTTTGGGTTACCCCCTTATGTCTGTATCAAAATCCTTCATAGGATGGATATTGTGAAGTTATTAATGAAGGTATTGTATGAACAAATAGGGTTTTATGGTGTAATGTGTTTATGAGAATAGGAGACCATCCATAAATGAGTTGTGTGGGACTATTGTAATTTTTTAAATGGGAGAATTCAACCCATGGTTTTTTCTATATCCCAAGAAGCCAATAACAGAACACTATTAATAATAGAAGGGACAAGGTCAATCTATGGACATAAAATACGTTTTTCTCATGATTTGTGTTATTTATGACTCAAATTTATTTGTTTAACCCCATGTACAGTAATTTCTACCTTAATAGTTGAAATAAAATTATATTATTTTTATAATTTGATTTTCAGAAATATTATATTGACATTATTATATAATAATTATCATTGTATCATAACATAAGCAATAATTTTTTCAATATTACATTCACAGATGTGTAATAATGTAAATTAAATTTAATCCAGTAGATATAAAGAGAAACTTGGTTTTTATGAGAAGATGTTCTAATATTTACAATGTTTGTATATTGATATTCGATATGAAATTGTTTAAAATTACCTAAAATTGATTAAATAATTCATAATTTAATTTTTTTATTAATAAAATTTAATATAAAATTTATATTTAAAAATAAATTAAACAAAAAGGTAATTTTCAATTATATTTCTATATTTTTAAATATTCATCATAAATTTAACTTTGTGGGAAAAACTAGAAAATAGCACAAAAATAATTTTATTGTTATAATTTGGAATATAAATTATCTTCAACTGCACAAATAGTTTTTTTTTTGATTAAAAAAATAATTTCTTGAGAAAATAATATATTCACTTAATATAAATACATTTAATAAAATTCAATAAATTTTTATCAACATTTTCAATTATATAAATTACTTATATATAGTATTTAAAATTATTTATTACTAATCATAGTGATAATTTTAATGGATACATTATAATGATGACATTTGAATAACTATATTAATAATATAACATAGTTTTAATAATAATATGTCTCTTTTTAAACAAATATAACCCAATGTTACATCTATTACCCGAATAGATTGATTTTTTGTAATAAGAGATATCAATGAAATTTATTTTTTTAGAAAAAAACTCCAATTCTTAAAAACATTTTTTGGTACACAAGGAGATGGGATGTACTCTAAAAATTTATTATGGATCCAAATGGAGATATTATCACGACTAGTATGTAAACCTTACCTAATACTCTCCAACATTCTTGCTTTTATACTATTGATGATAAATCTATAATATATTCCCAAATATCAATGTGCTTCAACAAAAAAAATTCCAAATCAACTTCTCAAAATATATCTATGTGAGCATCATCTATTCAAGATCTATAATCAAAAGACAGCACTAGAACCCAACCAATACCCTGTAAAAGGCTTGCTACTTTTAGAATAATTAATATGACTATAATGGTCACCATGATCTTGTAATTTTCATCATCATCAATAAATAAATCGACAAAATCTATAAAAACTTTTATATAAATCATGAGTTACAATACATATATACATAATTGGATAATTCCTATAAAATCATTAAATATTATTTTAGAAGTGTGCCAAAAATATTAATGAATGGATATAGATACAAACACCCTAGAAAAAAATTTAATCTACCAAAAATATTACAAAGTATCCAAAAATAAGCACTATATATTTTATGAAATATACATCTTTGAAAATATATTTTTAGAATGAAAATCAAAATAAATTCTCCAAGAACATTTTCCACTCAAACATTAAAAAAATATTACCATGATATCTCATTCATAAAAAAAACCCAATAATAGCCACCATAATGTAACCATTGGAAAAAACTATATACCTGTACCAAAAATAACAAAATAGCACCCTAGGAGATATTAATCAATGAAATATCGCATATCATTTCACATCCCTATAACACGTAAAACCATTTGACTATGCCAATGAGAAATTTTTACATCTTAACCACCTAAAAATGTATCAATACTTCATGACATTAAATCATACCATATGCGCAGAATATATACAATAAGATTAGAGGATCCAGTCATCTATATAACATATACTTGATGTTGGGGTTTCCCTTACAAAAAAACTGTTGACATGAAATTTGTAATGTTACAATATTAGGTTGATGGTGGATAATAAATAATACAAACTATAATCAGTGTATTGAAATAATATATTGTAAAGACCCGTAAAATTAAAGGGAAATTTTTTTCTTAATTTTCTTTTGAATTTTACAAGAGCGCGGTTTTTGACGGCACCTGATTCCGAGGCCCGGAGTGCCCGGAATCAATTTCTGAAGTTTGGCTCGGGTACGTTCAGTGAACGAACGAGCGGGATTTCCTAACTTTTGATCCGGTGCTCGGAATTGAAATCTGAGGGCACTGATGAACTCGCACCGCCGATATTCGCTTAAAGAGACCTTTTCGGAAGTTGCGTTTGTTGCGGGTTGAAAGTTAGTTTTTGGGAGATTTATAAAAAGTTGAATAAAAAATGTGGATTCTTTTTATTTCACTTTTGTAGGTTAACTTCTCTCAAAAGGAGTTAGGGGTGGGACCCACACCCACTTAACCTCCCTTGAGAGGATTAAGTGTGGTGTGACCCACACGAACCTAAACCTCTCAACTTCCCCCTTAAACTCTCCTCTCTCCCTCTTTATGTTTGTAAACTTAACATCTAATTAATTACACATGACATGTTAATTAATTAAGTGTTATGTTTTTGAATTTGATGTTTTGAATTCCTAGGCTTGGTAAATAAAATAAGGAGGGACCTTATTTTATTTTGTTAGCCAACTTGTGTGGATTTCATTTTGAGATCTCCTCCTCCATCTTCTTCATCTTGACGAAGAACGCTCAAGCTCCGACGAAGAACGCCGCTCCGCTCTTCTTCGTCTTCCGTGTCAACGAGAGGGAACGCCGCTTCCTCCTCGGATTCCCTTCGTCGACATAAGAGGTTTCGCCAACGACGTATCACATCGGACGCATCTCTTCATCAACGGAATTGACGAACGACGACCGCGACACCCGATCTCCGCGACGTCGACTTCCGCGGACGTTGGCAAATCCTTGAACTTATACCCAAGGTAGGGGTTTTTGTTTATTGTTTAATTATTCTATTCTTGCTCGTGGATCGCATGACTAACGTGAGGAATTTGAATATTTTATGTTGTGTTGTTATTTAACGTGAGGGGGGCCGGACCGCACGAACACGGCCGAACCCCCCTCCATCGTTCTTGTTGAATTGCTTGCGGGTGGATGAATCAAGGTGGCGTGGTGCCGACGCACCACGCGGATATTCACCCACTCCTTATTGCGCGACGCCGTCGCGCCGCGCCATGGAAGAAACATCAAGAACGCGACGCCGTCACGCCACGTTGAAGAAATAAAGATGCGGTGGAGGGGCGCGGTGCCGTCGCACCGCGCCGGATGACGTAAACCGCGGCCGGTTCCGGGCCGCGGCGGAAGAGAACACCGGCGGCCGGGCTGCCAGCGTCGGAAGCCGAAGGGGGGACCGGAATTTCCGGTCCCGTTGGAGAAAACCGGCCGGCCAGCTGGCCGGCCGGATGGCATTAAACCGGGGGAATTAATCCCCCGGCCATCACATAAAACCCCCCTCTTTATGAGGGGGGAGTGTTTTCTTGAGGGGGGGGGGGGGGGGGGCAGCCGGCCCCCCGGTTCCGCACAAACAGGCCCCCCACGTGGGGGGGCGTTTTAAAAAAAGGGGGGGGGCGCGACATGTAGCCACCGCGCCGCCCTTCCCAGGAAGCGGGGGCTTAGCCCCCCGCGTGCAGCCACCGAGCGGCGCCAGGCCGCCGCGGCCGCCGCGCTGCCACCGCACCGCCGGCCGGCCGGCCGGCCGGGCCGACCCAGGGGGGGTCGGGCCGGGTCGGCCCCGACCCGGACCCCCCCGTTTCAAACCAGTTTCGGTATTTTGGCCATAACATGAGCCTCGGACCTCCGATTGACGAACCGTCTGTGGAAACACGATCCTTGGATCGAGACGGTCGTTTCGGTATATCGCACTCAAGGTTTCGGATTACTTTGAGTTCGGCCGGGTTGGTTCGTTCACGAAACCAACCGGGCCTTCGGAGCGGAAACGCTCATATCTAGAGCTACGGACGTCCGATTGACGTGCCGTCAGCCGTGTTGTGTTCCTCTTAGTGAGACGGATCTTTTGGCATACTCCGCCCGAGTTTTGAACGCAGGTGGAGTATGGTCGGGTTGGTTTTGCCTTAAAAACCAACCGGGCCCCGGGGCCGAAAATGCCAATAACTCTCAGACCGGGCGTCCGATCGACGCACCGTCTGTTGCGTTGAGTTCCTTTTGACGATACGGGACTTTTGGATACATCAACTCTGGTCTTCGTGACAGTTGATTTATCAGCCTCTCGGCTCGTGGAGCGGACTCTCCGAACGAGCTTGCTGTGTGCAGGAACCCTAGTGCTGGCTGCGACTGTTACTGTGACTGCTACTGCTACTACTGCTACTGTGACTGCGACGACGACAGTACAGAGATCCTGTGTGGATTCGACGACGACGACTACAGCACTCAGCGATCCTACGTGGATCAGTGCTACAGGTCCTGTGTGGGCCCGATCCTATGTGGGTCCGATCCTGTGTGGGTCCTTGCGCTCAGCGGTCCTGTGTGAACCAGCGCCTACAGGTCCTGTGTGGGCCCGATCCTGTGTGGGTCTTTGCGGGGGTTAGTTACCTATCGATCCTTCGTGGGTCCGACGACTTAGATGGATCAGTGATCATCTTTATCGCCCTTTGAAAAAGTATACCTGTGTGAGTTGAATCCTATTGCTTTCCTGTGTGGATTGTGTTGTGCAATCCTGTGTGGATTACGTTTTACTTTCCTGTGTGGAATACGTTTACTTTCCTGTGTGGACTGAGTTGTACTTGGGCTCGGAGGTTGGAGCGTATTTGAATTGATGACTTAGGTATATGTATGGGCATATACCTAATCAGTGTCGGTTGTTACTTCGTGATTATACATTTCTTCGTGGTTTATCCTTTGTGGATTTGAGAGACCTTCAGGGGTCTCGGGGTCCCTACTGAGTAGCTTATACTCACCCCTGCACGGGCTTTGCCCGCACTACGTTGTGTTGGTTGCAGACGACGGACAGTGTTGACCTTAGCTGAGGCTTGCAGAGCGGGACGGTACCCGGAGGTGGACCACTGGGCGGGACGTGCACGGAGCAGACGGTGGGACCTGTGGAGCAGAGGAGCTATCTGTACCCACCCTTCAGGTGGGATTTCCAGTGGACAGCTCGGTGTAGCGGCATTTACTTTTCAGTTTCTGTTTTCCCTTTCGAGTTGTACTTTACTTTCAGTTTTGGGTTTGTATTCTGGCCCATTTACTTTTCCGCACTTTCAGTTGTACTCTTCTTTAGTTTAGTGTTTACTTTACGCTTGCTTACTCTGTGGTGTTTGTTTACCTTACAAAGGCAATGCCTTCCCTTTTTATCGGGATTTACGACTTGGTGCTAGTCGCCAGCCCCTGGCCTATGAAAGGCGGCCTTGGGGTAGTCACGGCACGGACCCCGAGGGAGGGTCGTGACAAATTGGTATCAGAGGAGTTCGGTTCTACCGCAAACTCAGATCTTTTCTATGTGAAGTAATAATGTTTAGCGTATTGAGTGTGGTTATCAGTCCAGGGAGTCCAGTGTTGGTGCGGCGGCCGACGTATCCGTACACCAGGACCCTGACTTCTGATTTACGACTTAATGCACGAAAACATTGATTGCGTGTGTGTTTCAAAGTTTTCTTTGTGATTACTTATATCAGCTCACCAGGTATACTGTTCTGACCGTGGCACACCTGTTTCCTTTTCAGGATGGCCCCACGACGGCAGCCAGCTAGGGTTCCGAGAGTCAAGCGAGACGACAGCCCACCGAGCGACGAGGCCTCGGTGCAATGCCCTTTTCCAGTAGTGGCACCGACGGTAGCTTTACCCGCCGAGCCCCCGATGCATCCAGCAGCAGCCGCTGACGATGCTCGTCGCCTCAGCGCACTGCATGAGTTTCAGCGCCAACGATCGCCCAGGTTTCGCGGGGAGACGGATCCCCAGGCAGCAGAGGACTGGCTGGAGGCAGTAGTACGAGTGTTTAGGCTAGTGAGGACACCAGCAGACCTCATGGTGATCCTCGCTGCGAGCCCACTACACGCAGCAGCAGGACGATGGTGGAGCCTGATGCTCCAGGTGCACGATGAGGCATCTCTTCTTTGGACGGACTTTGAGAGCCTCTTCCGCCCGGAGTTCGTCCCAACCACCCTTCGTGCGGTGCGTATCCAGGAGCTTCTTCAGCTGCGGAAGGGCAGCATGACGGTCGCACAGTACTCGGCGAGATTTACTGATCTCTCGCGCTACTCGACCGACATGGTACGGGACCCATTCTTCCGAGCCCGGACCTTCGAGCAGGGTTTGAGACATGAGATCAGGGCATCGCTGATCTCCCTCAGCATACCGACTCAGACAGGAGTACTGGAGCGTGCCCTTCTGATCGAGAGCTTCCTTGCTAAGTCTACACCAGCACAGAGACCCACCGCAGGGCGGCCCCTGGCAGAGTCATCTGCAGCAGGCAGTCGACGGATGACTCAGGGGTCCAGACAGACCAGACCTTCGGGCAGACGATCTCAGAGCACTGGCTCAGTAGTGCGGGGCACACAGCGTGGAGCCAGTCTTACGAGAGACAGACAATGCTACTCGTGCGGCGGGCAGGGCCACATGGCTCGTGACTGCCCGACCCGCCGTGCCGAGGAGCAGCAGACAGTTGATGGACCACCGAGGCAGAGGAAGAGGGTCGACCGTGGTGGTCCGCAGGGAGGAGGCGGACGAGGCAGAGGAGCTGGACAAGCAGCCGGTGGTGGCCGACGCTTTGAGGCACTACCACCACCACCACCAAGAGGTCCACCCCGACCATAGGGAGCTGGCGGGCAGCGACAGGCACAGCTCCAGGCAGCAGAGGCCTACGACCACGGCGCACCCGAGATGATTCGAGGTACTATCTGTGTCTATTCCACCCTTGCTGCAGTTCTTTTAGACACAGGAGCGAGTCACTCTTTCATAGCCGCTGCCCTTGTTCGGAGCTCGGAGATTCCGACAGAGCCGTTGGCTCGATCCTTACGGCTAGAGACTCCCACGGGAGCAGACTCGACGATTACGCACTGGTGCCGGCAGTGTGAGCTTACTCTAGGAGGCGAGAGCTTCGGCTGGGATCTTCTTGTAGCAGCGTCGAGGCCTTACGACGTCATCTTGGGCATGGATTGGCTATCTACGGTCCATGCACAGATTGACTGTTTTAGGCGCAAGGTGCAATGTGTACGCACCGACGGGAGCAGGTTCACCTTCACCGGCTAGAAGGGAGCCTTAGCAGCACAGGATGGACTTCCGCGGAGGAGAGGACAGCCCATCACTCATCAGTTGGATAGCCTTATCCTTGGAGCAGTTGACGTGCGGAGTCCTGGTTTTCCTGCAGTGGTGGATCAGTTTGCGGACGTTTTTCCCGACGATGTTCCAGGGCTACCTCCTCACAGAGAGGTAGACTTTTATATTGACTTGTACCCCGGGACGGCCCCGATATCCACTCTAGCATATCAGATGGCCCCCGCCGAGCTTCGAGAGCTACGTGTACAGTTGGAGGACTTACAGGGCAAGGGGTTCATCCGACCCTGTGTTTCACCCTGGGCTTCCCCGATATTGTTCGCCAAGAAGGCGGACGGGAGCTTGCGACTTTGTGTTGACTATCGTCGCCTGAACCAGGTGACAGTGAGGAACAAGTATCCGCTATCGAGGATTGATGACCTCTTTGATCAGCTCAAGAGAGCACGGTGGTTCTCGAAGATAGACCTCAGGTCAGGCTATCATCAGCTCAGAGTCAGAGACGAGGATGTGCAGAAGACGGCTTTCAGATGTCGGTATGGCCACTATGAGTTCTTGGTTATGCCTTTCGGTGTAACCAATGCTCCAGCAGTGTTCATGGCTCTCATGAACAGGATCGTTCAGCCATACCTCGATCGGTTTTTCATGGTCTCCATAGACGACATTCTGATTTACTCTACGACAGAGGAGGAGCACGCCTATCACTTGCGAGTTGTACTAGACACACTCCGAGAGCACCAGATTTATGGTAATCTCTCGAAGTTCCAGTTCTGGATACGTGAGGTCCACTTCTTGGGTCACGTTATCTCTGAGGCGGGAGTTGTAGTGGATCCCGCGAAGATTGAGGCTGTGTTAGCATGGGAGCCACCCAGGAGCGTGACTGAGGTTCGGAGTTTCTTGGGACTAGATGGATACTATCGGAGATTCGTGCCAGACTTCTCTAGAGTGGCGGCATGACTAACAGCTTTGACGAAGAAGGGGAAACCCTTCGTGTGGTCAGACAGATGTCAGTAGAGCTTCCAGGAGCTGAGACAGAGATTGACTAGCGCACCTATCTTGAGGTTGCCTGAGGAGGGAGTAGGGTACGTAGTCTTCTGCGATGCATCAGGGACCGGACTCGGATGTGTTCTGATGCAGGAGCGGGCCGTGATCGCCTATGGATCACGTCAGTTGAGGCCGCATGAGCAGAACTACGCTACCCATGACCTGGAGCTAGCAGCAGTGGTCTTCGCTCTAAAGACATGGCGACACTATCTTATGGGCGAGTGCTTTACAGTCTTTTCTGATCATCAGAGCCTCAGGTATATCTTTTCGCAGAAGGACCTAAACCTGGGACAGCGGCGATGGCTCGAGTTCCTCCAGGACTATGACTTTGAGATAGTCTATACTCCTAGGAAGGGGAACGTAGTAGCCGATGCCCTCAGCAGGAGGACGGGCATTCAGCTACTTGAGGAGGCGACGGAGCAGCTAGCCTCTTTGCAGATATCCTTCGTGGATAGAGATGGAGCAGCCTTCCTCCAGTCTCTCATAGTCACCCCTCCACTACTGCAGCGAGTCAGGGAGGCACAGCGTGAGGACGCTGACTGTGAGACACGGCGTGCATAGATATCCTCGGGACAGGCACCTGATGGTTTTTCCCTTGGAGCAGAGCACGACATCCTTTTCAGAGGACGTACCATGGTACCAGTAGCTTTGCGAGAGGAAGTGCTGAGAGAGTTTCACACTTCTCCTTTGGCGGTACATCCTGGAGTGGCGAAGATGTACAAGGACCTCAGACGACAGCACTGGTGGCCGGGCATGAAGAAGGCTGTAGCAGAGTTCGTTTCTCGATGCCTCACCTGTCAGCAGGTGAAGGCAGAGCATCAGGTACCAGCAGGCTTGGTACAACCCTTGGAGGTTCCGAAGTGGAAGTGGGACGGAATATCTATGGACTTCGTGACTGGACTTCCACGCACTTCCAGAGGTCACGACTCCATCTGGGTGATTGTTGACCGACTCAACAAGTCGGCACACTTCTTACCCATCAGAGAGCAGGGCTCAGTAGAGAGCATGGGACGTCTCTACGTTCAGGAGATTGTGCGGCTCCACGGTGTGCCATCATCTATCGTCTCCGATCGAGATGCTCGCTTTACTCCCGGATTTGGAAGGGGTTACAGGAGGCGTTCGGGACGCAGCTACGTCTGAGCACAGCCTTTCATCCTCAGATGGATGGTCAGACGGAGAGGACCATTCAGACACTCGAGGACATGCTCCGCGCATGTGTCCTCGACTTTGGTCGTAGCTGGGAGGACCACCTACCCTTGGTGGAGTTTGCGTACAACAATAGCTACCACTCCACCATCGGGATGGCACCGTACGAGTCATTGTACGGCCGACATTGTAGATCTCCTTTGTGCTGGACAGACCCCGGAGAGTCAACACTGGTGGGACCGGAGATGGTCCAGGCCACGACAGAGAAGGTCCAGGTCATTTAGGAGCGGATGAGAACAGCTCAGAGCCGGCAGAAGTCATATGCTGACAGGAGGCGGAGGCCACTAGAGTTCGAGGATGGAGACCACGTCTTCTTGCGGGTCTCACCTCGACGTGGTATTCAGAGATTTGGCCGAGGCGGCAAGTTATCTCCGCGCTTCATCGGACCCTTCCAGATTTCTTAGCCGGATTGGTGAGGTGGATTATCGCCCGGCTCTACCACCTCAATTGCATCGGGTGCACGACGTCTTCCACGTATCTCAGCTGAGGAGATACGTGCACGACCCGACGCATATCATTGACCATGGGGAGCTTGACGTTGACGATGGGGAGAATTTTACGGAGGTCCTGGTGGAGATAGAGGATCGAAAGGAGCGGGTCCTGCGTGGGCGATCGATACCTCTTGTGCGCATCAGATGGCAGCACGGGAATCTCCAGGAGAGAACATGGGAGCGGGATGCTCAGATGCGTGCTCAGTACCCTCATTTGTTTCCCTAGTTTTGATGTATCTTTACGGGGATGTAAAGCCCTGAGGTGGGAGTAATGTAAAGACCCGTAAAATTCAAGGGAAATTTTTTTCTTAATTTTCTTCAGAATTTTACAAGAGCGCGGTTTTTGACGACACCTGATTCCGAGGCCCGGAGTGCCCGGAATCAAGTTCTGAAGTTTGGCTCGGGTACGTTCAGTGAACGAACAAGCGGGATTTCCTAACTTTTGATCCGGTGCTCGGAATTGAAATCCGAGGGCACCGATGAACTCGCAGCGCCGATATTCTCTTAAAGAGACCTTTTCGGAAGTTGCGTTTGTTGCGGGTTGAAAGATAGTTTTTGGGAGATTTATAAAAAGTTGAATAAAAAAATGTGGATTATTTTTATTTCACTTTTGTAGGTTAACTCCTCTCAAAAGGAGTTAGGGGTGGGACCCACACCCACTTAACCTCCCTTGAGAGGATTAAGTGTGGTGGGACCCACATGAACCTAAACCTCTCAACTTCCCCCTTAAACTCCCCTCTCTCCCTCTTTATGTTTGTAAACTTAACATCTAATTAATTACACATGACATGTTAATTAATTAAGTGTTATGTTTTTGAATTTGATGTTTTGAATTCCTAGGCTTGGTAAATAAAATAAGGAGGGACCTTATTTTATTTTGTTAGCCAACTTGTGTGGATTTCATTTTGAGTGCTCCTCCTCCATCTTCTTCATCTTGACGAAGAACGCTCAAGCTCCGACGAAGAACGTCGCTCCGCTCTTCTTCGTCTTTCGTGTCAACGAGAGGGAACGCCGCTTCCTCCTCGGATTCCCTTCGTCGACATAAGAGGTTTCGCCAACGACGTATCACATCGGACGCATCTCTTCGTCAACGGAATTGACGAACGACGACCGCGACACCCGATCTCCGCGACGTCGACTTCCGCGGACGTTGGCAAATCCTTGAACTTATACCCAAGGTAGGGGTTTTTGTTTATTGTTTAATTATTCTATTCTTACTCGTGGATCGCATGACTAACGTGAGGAATTTGACTATTTTATGTTGTGTTGTTATTTAACGTGAGGGGGGCCGGACCGCACGAACACGGCCGAACCCCCCTCCATCGTTCTTGTTGAATTGGTTGCGGGTGGATGAATCATGGTGGCGTGGTGCCGACGCACCACGCGGATATTCACCCAATCCTTATTGCGCGACGCCGTCGCGCCGCGCCATGGAAGAAACATCAAGAATGCGACGCCGTCGTGCCGCGTTGAAGAAATAAAGATGTGGCGGAGGGGCGCGGTGTAGTCGCACCGCGCCGGATGACGTAAACCGCGGCCGGTTCCGGGCCGCGGCGGAAGAGAACACCGGCGGCCGGGCCGCCGGCGTCGGAAGCCGAAGGGGGGACCGGAATTTCCGGTCCCGTTGGAGAAAACCGGCCGGCCAGCTGGCCGGCCGGATGGCATTAAACCGGGGGAATTAATCCCCCGGCCATCACATAAAAACCCCCCTCTTTATGAGGGGGGAGCGTTTTCTTGAGGGGGGGGGGGGTAGCCGGCCCCCCCGGTTCCGCACAAACAGGCCCCCACGTGGGGGGGGGCGTTTTTAAAAAAAAAGGGGGGCGCGGCATGTAGCCGTCGCGCCGCCCTTCCCAGGAAGCGGGGGCTTAGCCCCCCGCGTGCAGCCACCGAGTGGCGCCAGGCCGCCGCGCTGCCGCCGGCCGCCGCGCCGCCGGGCCGCCGCGCCGCTGCACCGCCGGCCGGCCGGCCGGCCGGGCCGGGTCGGCCCGGACCCGGACCCCCCCCGTTTCGAACCAGTTTCGGTCTTCTGGCCATAACATGAGTCTCGGACCTCCGATTGACGAACCGTCTGCGGAAACGTGATCCTTGGATCGAGACGGTCGTTTCGGTATATCGCACTCAAGGTTTCGGATTACTTTGAGTTCGGCCGGGTTGGTTCGTTCACGAAACCAACCGGGCCTTCGGAGCGGAAACGCTCATATCTAGAGCTACGGACGTCCGATTGACGTGTCGTCAGCCGTGTTGTGTTCCTCTTAGTGAGATGGATCTTTTGGAATACACTGCCCGAGGTTTGGACGCAGGTGGAGTACAGTTGGGTTGGTTTTGCCTTAAAAACCAACTGGGCCCCGGGGACGAAAATGCCAATAACTCTCAGACCGGGCGTCCGATCGACGCACCGTCTGTTGCGTTGAGTTCCTGTTGACGATACGGAACTTTTGGATACATCAACTCTGGTCTTCGTGACAGTTGATGTATCAGCCTCTCGGCTCGTGGAGCGGACTCTCCGAACGAGCTTGCTGTGTGCAGGAACCCTAGTGCTGGCTGTGACTGTTACTGTGACTGCTACTGCTACTACTGCTACTGTGACTGCGACGACGACAGTACAGAGATCCTGTGTGGATTCGACGACGACGACTACAGCACTCAGCGATCCTACGTGGATCAGTGCTACAGGTCCTGTGTGGGCCCGATCCTGTGTGGGTCCGATCCTGTGTGGGTCCTTGCGCTCAGCGGTCCTGTGTGAACCAGCGCCTACAGATCCTGTGTGGGCCCGATCCTGTGTGGGTCTTTGCGGGGGTTAGTTACCTATCGATCCTTCGTGGGTCCGACGACTTAGATGGATCAGTGATCATCTTTATCGTCCTTTGAAAAAGTATACCTGTGTGAGCTGAATCCTATTGCTTTCCTATGTGGATTGTGTTGTGCAATCCTGTGTGGATTACGTTTTGCTTTCCTGTGTGGAATATGTTTACTTTCCTGTGTGGACTGAGTTGTACTTGGGCTCGGAGGTTGGAGCGTATTTGAATTGATGACTTAGGTATATGTATGGGCATAAACCTAAGCAGTGTTGGTTGTTACTTCGTGATTATACCTTTCTTCGTGGTTTATCCTTTGTGGATTTGAGAGACCTTCAGGGGTCTCGGGGTCCCTACTGAGTAGCTTATACTCACCCCTGCACGGGCTTTGCCCGCACTACATTGTGTTGGTTGCAGACGACGGACAGCGTTGACCTTAGCTGAGGCTTGCAGAGCGGGACGGTACCCGGAGGTGGACCACTGGGCGGGACGTGCACGGAGCAGACGGTGGGACCTGTGGAGCAGAGGAGCTATCTGTACCCACCCTTCAGGTGGGATTTCCAGTGGACAGCTCGGTGTAGCGGCATTTACTTTTCAGTTGTTGTTTTCCCTTTCGAGTTGTACTTTACTTTCAGTTTTGGGTTTGTATTCTGGCCCATTTACTTTTCCGCACTTTCAGTTGTACTCTGCTTTAGTTTAGTGTTTACTTTCCGCTTGCTTACTCTATGGTGTTTGTTTACCTTACAAAGGCAATGCCTTCCCTTTTTATCGGGATTTACGCCTTGGTGCTAGTCGCCAGCCCCTGGCCTATGGAAGGCGGGCTTGGGGTAGTCACGGCACGGACCCCGAGGGCGGGTCATGACATATATAAACCAAACCTAAGTTGATCATCATACTATATTATATTCATATCCACAACCCAATTACACACTATAACCACAATATATCAACCATTGAAACATCAAATTAATTTAGAAACCGATACTTTAAACTCAAAATAATAATTATAATAGAAAACATCTCTATCCATTTCAACTTAATTATTTATCCATCAATAATATCTTTAAAATTATTAATATAATATTTTTTGAGGCTATTTCAAAATATATAAATTAATCCTTCTCATATATTATAGGTAAATTCCATATTCTTATTCATTATTTTTTATCAATAATAATATCAATTAATATTTTATATTTAATACATTTGATGTTCAATACAACCTATTTGCAATCCAATATTAAAAATGTATAATCAATTTATATCTCCATATTATTGGGGGAAAGATAATAATAAATCAATATCATCATATAACCTTATCAAAAGATCGTAAAAGCATCCCATAACATCATCTCCACCACATATATATTAGTATCAATAGTTTTCTACCTCAATCGCAAAATATTTACCTAATAGAAAAACATCTCAACATCTTCTCTATTACCAAAAACATATAGATAACAAGGAATCATCTAATATGAAACCATTAGTGAAATATAATAAAATAAGGAACCAAAAAAATATATTCATTATTTATCATTTATTTCTTAACTTATTCAAATAATTTTAATATTTAAAAATAATTATTTACAAAAAAAATAATTAATTCAAAAAATAGATATTTTATTTGAGAATTCTGAACATGGATTAAAAATATCATTGTTCCATGATCATCATAAATAAAAATGAGAAATATAAAAAGAATCATGAAATTATATAATCAGATACGATTCAAATTCCAAAAAAATAATCTTATATTTTTATCATCATTAGGCCAATCCAAACACATTACCAAAAATGAAAAAACATTAATAATTTTACAATCAGAAAAAAACAAAATAGAGACATATAAATCTATTATATAGTCAATTTAGTATGTTACATGACTCCAATATGAAGATTAATCAACGAACATATAATAAAATTATCATATAATAGTTCTAATATTTTAATGTTTACATCTGATGTGTGATGAGGATATTATTGATGTGATATATAATTAGACCATTTAGAGGCAAGGGGTGATCATTGGTTGTTGGAATGTTTGGATTGGATGTCTGGTTAGATCTCATGAAGGAAGAAAGTCAACAATTGTTAGTGGCTCTAATTTTAATAGAACAATCTCACAATATTCACATATTTCTATGCTTCCGTATATAATAATTTTAGGGCACATAATCATGGTAAGGATGATTATGTCATTATTTTGGGTCTAATCAATTAGTCTATATATCCCTACTTAATGAATTAAACAAATGTTCACAACAACCCTCATATATAAGGACATGCAGAAATAGTTTCTATCCTAGGGCATATTGATTAGTATGGAAAATAGATTTCACTTATAAACACCAATAATCAAGGATAGTTGTAGGAATCTAGATTATTGCTAGCCTCCGGGAATTATTTTCTGCAAATTTAATGTAAGTGGATAATATACATCATATGTAAGAAAAATTTTGTAGCTCATCTATTTTAGTTTACCAATTCTAAGGAGATCTTACGATGTCATGGAAACTAAATAATATTGAGTGATAATTGAAGGGAATACGTACTGATGATCTACTAAAGATATCCGTTAAAAATTGATGTTAAATGATATAAGGATGATTTTTGGACGTTTTTTCATCCTGAATTGAATAATTAAAGGACATGGAAAGATTAAAACCATCTTAATTCTTCATTAAGAGTAATATCAACATATTTTATTAATGACAATTAACCTTATTTTTTTATCTATATTAGTGTAGGATTTTTATAATTACCATATATTTATCCTTGTGTTCCATTTTTTCATTTTCTTAAAAAAGAGTCTTGACAATTACTTTTTTGAGAAAACATATTGAAATGCTATAGAAACCATATGAAAAATTTCTTTATCCTTTACGAGAAATGAGAAATAATAGGTGATTGATGAAATTATAAGAAAAAACCTCATTCAATGTTAATTTATCAGTGTAGAAGAAATGAAATTGAACACCAATTAAGAGATAATTCTAGACTGTTGGGGAAATTCCCAGATTGGCCAAAGGCGAAGAGGAAAAAATATAAAAAATATAAAATTTATAAAATCTGAAATTATTAAATTATTTTTAGGTTAAACAGATAATGATTATACTAGACTATGTAATAGAAAAATATTGTTATTTGATCAAGGTGCCCAATAGACTATGGGGAGATACTCTATTAAATATCAATATAAAAATAAAATAATTTATATATGAGTGAGTCATATTGTAGATTAATTATTTTTATCTTTCGACAATGCTCGTGTCTTTGAACATTATGATGAAATAAAATCCATTAGTTGACTACCAAAAAATTTCCACACATTAAATTCAAACACTACAAAATAATTTATAAATAGTAGCATCCTTATAAAAGACATCAAAGAGTGGAAACATAAAAAAATGACAAAAATATTAAAGGTTTATATAATTATTTACAATATAATCTAAACAATCATGAAATAATATGAAATTTAAAAAAACATGAGAAAACACTTATCCTCTAGCAAATTTTAGAATTAAATATAGTCATCAAATATATATACCAATATTTAAATTTTCCACTAATTGAAATAATTTTCCAAACACCACTTTTTGTCCTATACATGGATCCAAATGAATACTAAACAAATATAACTATTTAGAACCAAAATATCATCGCCCAAGATAAAATAATCCATTTTTTACTATAAAAAATATATGTTATTTTATTTAATAATTTCATACATAATTATATATTTTAAAAACAAACCTTTTCAGTGTTTTATATAGTTGTATCACTATAGTTATATCTAAAATTGTATTTTTAATTATATATAAACCTTATGAAATGGATGGTTAAATCTTGGATAAATTACATCGCAGAATTTCAAATGAGACATATATTTATACGTTTGACCAATTATTATCTTAAAATAAATTTAGCCCGTATATCATATTGTTATTAGAGTTCATAAATATTATATCAATTTAAATATGAATTAGATTTATATATTTAAAATAAAAATTAATTATAAATTTAATGTCGATATATTAAATAATAAAATATGAATGACTCATTTCTTTTTTAATGAAATTAAAATAAGTGTTTTCTATATAAATGCTAAAAAATTATGTAAAAATTGATGTATAAAAATGTTTTTTATTGAACTTATATTAAAATATAATATAATTTCCATCGATATTCAAGAGACTATGACATAGAATTTATATAAATTGGTAGAGATCTAATGTATTAAATAGTAGAAACTAAATCTTCATTTTTCAATATATTAATATATTGAATATTTTAATATATTACAGGTAAAAATTTAAAATAAATATAAATATTTATATTAAATATGTTGAATTATAAATAATAAAATTTTATTTACAAATTATAGATAAAAAGAGACTTTTAACGTGGTTAATTATAATAATATTTCATTCAACACAAGAAACCATTCAAAATATTTTCATTATAATTTACTAATAAAAGGATAATACAAGATCGTATAGTATTTAATTAATTTATTTCATTGGAAAAATTTAGCAGAAAAATTTATTTCACACAAGCAGAAACATTATTTTAGTATTTAATTTTTTTATAATTGAAGGGAATTCATTATTTTATTACTAAATTGTCAAAAAAAAGACGTAGTGTGTGTGATTATTGGTGCGTAATATTTTTTCAAAATTCCACTAATGATTTGTATTTTATTAACAATATAGATAAAATATATTAAACATAAGATACAAGAATATAAACAATTATAATGAATGATAAATTGAATGTACATTAATATCGTTAATTTTCCAAAAATTCATCTAAATCAAATGATCATACAAACATTGAGGTTCTATCATACTATTAAATAATCATCTCACAAAAAAAATTATTTTTGAGCATTGACCTTCTTATAGTATTTTATTAATGAAGAACATCATTCATATTGGTGATATTCATTTCATAACTTTCATATTGTCTTATTGTGATGTAATGCATTTATAAGGCCCCAGCCTTAAACCTTACTTAATCTTAAGTTATTACAAGATTACACATTGAGGATCTTTTCGGGTTTAGAGTTTTAGAGAATTAGATCATAAAACTTGCATTACATTCCACATATAAACAAAATGGTTACATAACGATAGTATTATTTTTTCCCATAAATGGAAACATATTTAAAATAAAACATGGATTCTTTCTTGACACTTCCTTGACACTATCATCATATCATGTATCTTTCCCTTCACCTGTGAAAAACTTTTCAAAAAACTTGGAATGAGCATAAAAAGCTCAGTAAGGGATATAAAAATATGGAAAGGAAACATTGGTACATATATACATAAGAATGAAATAAAACTTTACCCATAAAACATAAGCACTTTAACATACCTCATCAAATCAAGAATAAATCATAGAAATTATAAGACATAAATGTAATTTGAGGCATTCATAACATTCTTACGTAGGGAGTAACCCTATTGGTTACGTTTGGATTACCCATCACAATATATTCCCTAAATCACATTGGAGAAACCTTAATGTTACACTCCTTCGCGTTACCCAATGCATTGGAGAGCTATATCGGGCTCACCCTCACTTCATTTATCATGAAACCACCCGTCTTCATAATAATTCCCAAGAACCTCAACATATTCGTATCACATAAAACATGCATAAAGGAAACATAACATTTCCACCTTTCAATCATAAGATATCAATACAACACATTGATATAAAAACATTATGAAAACCATTTTCAATACCAAAATAAATGAAAATTAAAACATGGTATTTATTTTTCTTTTAAAAAAAGGTATGGCTTGTAGAGGAAGCTAAAACTCAAATAATGGTCACGGCGGAGGAGAAGTCGTTGTCGCCACATATGTATGAAAAAAACATTCCCTTTTGTTGTTTATTAAATGCTTCATATAAAAAAGATTCCTTTTGAATAAACGTAATAGTCAAAGGGGTTTATACACCGTATAAATAAGGTTGTGTATAAAACAAAATATGCCTCAATGAAAGGAGATTGAGACGAAGTCCCATACCTCAGGTCCGACTTGACTCAGTCATTCTTTAATATCCTGAATAATAAACCTGAGTTAATTTGTACTTACTTATGAACCTTTTTCAAGTTCAATATTCCTTTTATATCACTTATTTCCATGTCATGAACACTATGTAATTATTTAAGTGAATAACGGTCGTTTTAACAATCATTGGTACTTGAGTCAAAAATAAGCCCTTTATAATTACAAGTTGTTCATGTATCCATTATATCCATAATGGTATTCATGATTTAGATATAATATATGTCATATATATCCAATACATTCATGCATTTATAATATTACATAATCATTTAGAGGTAAGAAATTAAATGCACCGTTCGTGGAGATGGTAAGTCGTATGTATGCATGAACGCTACTTTCATTTATATTTCATATTTTATAGAATGGAATCATAATGATATAAAGGTATATTAAAATTCCAGTATAATATCATATATAATATCATAGTTCCATCCTTTATACGTCCCACATATGGTATTTAATGAATCAAATCACTTTGAGGGGGCGGTAGTCCACACTTCCTTAAATGAAGATATCATGTTTACCCATAATGGAAACCATAAAGATATGCCCAAAATGAAAAAATACATAAGCTTAAGGAAAACATAAAAATATTATATATCATATATAAATATAGTGACATCTTAATTTCCACCTTTGAAGGTGTTAAAAGAATTTTGAACCATCATCGTTTCGGGAGGCATAAATTCACCATCCACGGAAACAATATGTCCTTTAACCATTAGATGTAGGTGTGTGTAAGTGTAGCTCGAATACATCTTATAACAACATCCTAGTATATTGAGGATACTTTAGTTGTTACAAAATAAATTAATAAAAAGAGTTTAGGGGGTTGGAGAAGCAAAATCATACAAAAGGACTCAAAAGAAGACATTACCTTAAAATCTGGTAACTCTCTTAGATTTGATCTCAAAAGCATCCATGGGAAGGCTTCTCCCCAAAGTGATACTTCAAGGAGTAATAGATGGATGTGGAGAGCCATAATGGGGAGGGGATGGTCGAGCCAAATGCTTTTCTAGTGTGGGTAAGGAGGAAGATATTGTGGCCTTTTATAAGGGGAGAGGAGGGGCACTCTTGGAAAGTAAGCAAATGTTACTTTATTTGAAACTGAGTTTCAGATTTAAAAGGACCCACATTTATATAATTCTAGGATAATGTGATAAGGGTTCGAAATCCACCCATACAATAGGTTTTGGACATGTGTAGGTCATTGATATTACATTATCATTTCATTTTATTTAAATCGTTAAATAATGAGGTAATCGCTGCATCATCATGATGTCATAAATAATTTAATTTATTTAACGTATAAAATTTATAAAACAAATTTCATGATGTAGGAAATATTTTTAGATTTATAATTAATATTTAGAGTCAAAAATCTGACTTGTATAATCCCATGTAAAAATTGTTTTAGTAAAACATCTCATGTGTGTGTCATTTTTACTTTAACATTAAATAAAATGTTATTTATGTCATTTCCAAACCAAAGTGGCTCCATGGGGTCCCCGAGTTTACCCATGGCTTGTCCTGGTCGGTCATGACACATCCAATAAGGTTAGGACATGTGTCAAGGTATTTTCATTTTATTATAATATCATTTTAGCCTTAAATTGTACTAATTACCTCTAATGGCGATTAAGAACTAAAAAGTATCTATTCACCAAAAAATTATTTTAATCTAATTGAACCACATTTTAATTCTTAATGACAACCATGTTTTTCGGATTTTTGAAATTCAATACACAAAAGTGGTAAAATTTCATTTAAACGAAAAATCAGTTTTTGTACGTACCACTTAGTTTCACTATTCATCAAAAATTGAAGTTTTTCAGAAAAATACCAAAAATTCACCCTAAGCAATATTTGATATTACGAATTCAAAAATTAAGTATATTTTAAAAAATTCAAAACATATATGTCACATTAATTAATTTAATAATTAATTCCCGCTGTCATGACAAATAGCGTGTTTTTATGAAACAATAAGTATCAAAAGATTGACACCAGTTTAAGTCCAATTTCAAAGTGAAATTGATTCCAATGACCACCATTGGATTAAATGGTAAAAATATATTATAATTTCACTTAAAAACCAAATCAAAAGATAATCCAATCATATAAAAAATTATATTAAAAATCATTTTTGATGTAAAATGCAGGATTTTTCACTATTCATTAAAAAATTAACATTGTCTGAAAAATACCAAAAATTCACACGAAGTAAATTTTTATATCCCAATCATAAATAATAATTTTATTTTGACAAACATAGCTTATAAAATTGACAAAATATGGATTTAAAAATGGTTTTCCATCAAAATGCAGTAAAACATCTTTTAAAAATATTAGTGTATTCCATACTTAAGATTGGATTTATTATCATTATAAGCATCTAAAACACTATCTAATTCATTAATATACATAGATAAAAATATCTATTATTCATTACTTACTTGGGATGTTACATCCTTCCCCCCTTTGTAAAATTGCGTCCCCGCAATTTATTTACAGATCGAATAAATGGGGGTACTTATCCCCCATTGCATTTCCAGATTCCCATGTTGCCTCTTCCATCATGTGGTTTTTTCACAAAACCTTTACCTGATTAATCACCTTATTCAGTAACACTTGCTCCCTTTGGTCAAGAATCTAGACCGGTTGTTCCTCATAAGATAGGTTCTCTTCCAGCTGAACTACCTCTGGACTCAAAACATGAGATGGATCTGGCATGTACTTTCTCAGCATCGAAACATGAAAAACATTGTGTACCTGAGATAAAATCTGAGGTAAAGCCACTCGGTATGCAACTGATCCAACTCTCTCCAGAATTTCATATGGTCCAATTAACCTTGGACTCAGCTTTCCTTTCTTACCAAATCGCATCACACTTTTCCATGGTGATACTTTGAGAAAAACATGATCACATACCTCAAAAGATAGATCCGTCCTCCTGTTGTCTGCATAACTCTTATGCCTGCTCTGAGCTATTCTCATGTGTTTCTGTATCAGCTAAACTTTTTCTGCCATCTCTTCTACCAATTCTGGTCCCATCAGCTTTCTTTCACCCACTTCATCCCAAAAAGCTAGAGTTCAACACCGCGTCCCATATAACGCCTCAAATAGTGCCATTGTATAATGGAATGAAAACTGTTATTATATGAAAGTCAAACCAAAGAAAGATGTTGGTCCTAGCTTCCCTGATAATCCATCGAACAAGCTCGTAGCATATCCTCCAAGGTCTGAATTGTTCGTTCTGACTGCCCATCTGATTAAGGATGAAATGCTGTACTAAAATTTAATTCAGTACCCAACGTCTTCTGAAGGTCTTTCCAAAAGTTTTAAGTGAACCTGGGATCACGGTTAGATACAATGGAGAGAGGAACTCCATGTAACCTGACTATCTCTTTAAGATATAAATGGGAAAGTTGATCTAGAGAAAAAGTATCTCGTATGGCAAAGAAATGAGCAGGCTTGGTCAGGCGATCAATAATAACCGAGATTGCATTATTACCTCGAGGGGTCTTCGGCAATCCCACAACGAAGTCCATGGATATATTCTCCCATTTCCACTCTGGAACTGATAAAGGCTGAAGAACCCCTTTCGGTAACTGCCTCTATGCTTTAACCTGCTGACAAGTCAAACACTTCACAGTAAAATCAGAAATATCTCTTTTAATTCCATCCCACCAGTAATACTCCCACAGATCTTTGTACATCTTAGTATTGCCAGGATGAACTAAAAACGGAGAACTATGAGCTTCACATAACAACTCTCTCTTCAACTGTGAATCACAAGGCACACACATTATCTTCCCAAATCTCAAAACACAATCACTATCAATGTTGAATTCAGGAAACTTAACCTTCTGAACCAGCTCTACCTTTTTCTGTAACTCACTGTCTTGCTTCTGTGCTTGTTTGATTCTACCTGATAGAGAATATTTCACGGATACCTGAAACAAAACAGAATAACATCCTGCACCAAAAAATTCTATGTCAAATTTAATAAAATCCTTAACCAAAGGATCACGTTCCAAACGCATCATTGCTAATGAAACATTACTTTTTCGACTCAAAGAATCAACCACTTTATTTTCTTTTCTCGGATGGTAATGAATTGTACAATCATAATCCTTGATTAATTCTAGACATCTCATTTGTATCATGTTCAATTCTTTCTGAGTGAATATACACATTAAACTTTTGTGATCGGTATATATTTCACACTTTACTCCATACAAATTATGCCTCCAAATTTTTAAAGCAAAAACAACAGCAGATAATTCCAAATCATGTGTAGGGTAATTTACCTCATGAGTTTTCAACTGACGTGAAGCATAAGAAATTACCTGATCATTCTTCATAAGGACACAACCAAGTCCTTTCAATGAAGCATCACTGTATATAAAAAACTCACCATTCCTGTAAGGTAGTTCCAAAACTGGAGCATTCACCAATATTCAATTCAATTCATGAAAACAATCATCACATTCTTTTGTCCAGATAATGTTAACACCCTTCTGAGTTATCTTATTCATAGTACTAGATAACCATGAAAAATTTCTAACAAACCTTCGGTAATAGCCTCCCAAACCAAGGAAGCTACGAATCTCAGTTACATTTGTGGGTCTTCGCCATTCTTCAACAACCTTTGTTTTTGTAGGATCAAAAGTTTTCCCATCTTTAGAAACAATATGTCCAAGGAATGAAATTTATTGCAACCAAAACTCACACTTGCTGAATTTTCCATACAGTTTCTTTTCTTTTATGGTTTTCAAGATAACCCTTAAATGTCTTTCATGCTCCTCTTTACTTTTAGAAAATACCAAAATATCATCAATGAAAACCACCACAATATTATCCCAGAACTCATGGAAAATTGTATTCATTAAGTCCATGAATACAGCAGGTGCGTTGGTTAGCCCAAAAGGCATTACTACAAATTCATAATGGCCATATCTTGTACGGAACGCGGTCTTCGGAACATCTGCTTCCTTTACCTTCAGCTGATGGTACCCCGATCTCAAGTCAATCTTTGAAAAATAATGAGATCTCTGGAGCTGATCAAACAAATCATCGATATGAGGAAAAAGATATTTGTTCTTAATAGTGATGTTATTCAAGGCTCTATAATCAATGAAAAGTCTCATTGAACCATCTTTATTTTTAACAAATAAAATAGGAGCAACCCATGGTGATGTGCTAGGTCGAATGAAACCTTTCTCTAATAAATCTTCCAATTTATCCATCAACTCTAAAAGTTCAATTTGAGCCATTCAAAAAGGGGGTTTTGAAATTGTCTTAGCATCAGGAACTAAGTCAACAGTAAACTCAACTTCCCGATCTGGTATTATTCCAGGCAACACATCAGGAAAAACATTAGGATACTCATTTACCACTCGCACATCATTAATCTAAACAGTTCCTTTATTTTCAACAATGTGTGCAAGGTAACATTCATTTCCATCTTTTACATGTTTCTTGGCCTCCTGAAAAGTTATCAACAGTAAGGGTTCATTCTTGTACACAAACTGAAAGTATTTTTGAAAAGAAACTTATTTAGCTCTATAGTCAATCTTAGCATGGTAAATAGAGAGCCAATCCATACCCAGGATAACATCAAACTCTACTAGAGGTAGAACAATAAGGTTTTCAAGTTCGTTTTTTCCACAGATAAGGATAGGAAGATTCTTATAAATTCTTTTTGCCTCAACATTTCCCCTAGGTGTTTTTACCACAAGTTCAGGGGTCATTTCTTGAGATGGTATTCCCATTTTACTAGAAAAGGTTTCAGAGATGAAATAATGTGTAGACCCCGAATCAAACAACACACTGGCATAATCTGAAAAAACAAACAAAGTACCCGATACAACTTCATTTGATGGCCCGACATCTGCTGAAGTAGTTGCAAAGGATTTCACCACCCCTTTCTGCTTGTAGTCTAACTGCTTCCATCACCCAAGCCCTTTGTCGCACACTTGTTTACAGTGACCCATCTCATTGCACTTATAACATTTCACTAATTGTAAATCAAATTTGGTCTTAACATCACCCTGATCTTTTCTAGTGCAATCACGAGCCTTATGTCCCATATTACCACATCGGTAGCACTTTCCAGAATTCAGAAGACATTCCCCAGCATGCCTTTTTCCACATTTATCACAAACTGGAAACATAGTTTTCTTAACGTCAGACTTTTTCGAAGAATTATTACCTTTCTCCTGCCACATCGGTCTCTTATTCTATTGGTTTTTATAGAACACTTGATCATCGGAAAACTCCATTTCTAGCTTCTCAGCACATCGAACAAGATTTTCATAACTTTTAAACTCACGAGAAGCTAATTTCCTTCGATATTTTGGATTTAATCCTGAGTAAAAATGATTGATTTTACTATCAAGGTCTCGGATAAAATTTGGAGCATACCTAGCCAATCGAGTGAACCTTTCTTCATAGGCAGCCACTGAGTCTTACTCTTGCCTCAATTCCAAGAATTTATTTTCCATCCTAAGTCAAACAGCCTTAGGAAAATACTTCTCAAGAAACATACCTTTGAATTCATCCCAGTCAAGAGCATCATTCTCATTAGCATCCCTGATATTTTTAAAAATCGAGCACCACTGATCTGCTTCACCCTTCAAACGGTAAATAGTAAAACTAACCTTTTGATTGTCTGAACACCCCATGACATCAAAAATCTTCTCCAGTTCTTTAATCCACCGTTCAGCTAGCACAGGGTCAGATGATCCTCTGAATGATGGGGGATGTTGCCTCATGAAATGCTCCACCACTAACATGTTCCTCTACAGTTGATCTGGATGATCTCATGTATGGATACCACCGCCATTTATCGCTTGAGTCAACTGCGCCATTACTGCAACAAACTGTTCAGTTCCAATTCCGACCATCTCAGGATGCTGATTCGGAAGGTTATTTCCTTCTTCATGCCTTCCTAGCACTGCATCCCTGTTTCCTCTACGGAAAACCATTATGAACAAACATGTCTTAGATGAAGCAACATGGTAATCTTCAAATAATATATCACTTCAATTTGACCATAAAAAAATATTTTTGGATAATCAGTTAATATAATTCTAACTCATAAAGATATCTAAACCGACCTCTGATACCAACTATAAGGCCACAACCTTAAACCTTAATTAATCATGAGTTATTACAAGATTACACATTGAGGATCTTTTCGGGTTTACAGTTTTGGAGAATTAGATCATAAAACTTGCATTACATTTAAAATATAAACAAAGTGGTTACATAACGATAGTATTCATCTTTCCCATCAATGGAAACATATTTAAAATAAAACATGGAT
Organism: Viscum album; assembly: GCA_963277665.1. NCBI lineage: Eukaryota > Viridiplantae > Streptophyta > Magnoliopsida > Santalales > Viscaceae > Viscum > Viscum album. The sequence continues at coordinate 1,155,933,188 of OY728158.1, read as the reverse complement.
TATTTCTTGACACTTCCTTGACACTATCTTCATATCATGTACCTTTCCCTTGACCTATGAAAAACATTTCAAAAAACTTGGGATGAGCATAAAAAGATCAGTAAGGGATATAAAAATATGGAAAGGAAACATGGGTACATATATACATAAGAATGAAATCATACTTTGCCCATAAAACATAAGCACTTTAACATACCTCATCAAATCATTAATAAATCATAGAAATCATAAGACATAATGGTAACTTGAGACATTCATAGCATTCTTACGTAGGGAGTAACCATCTTGGTTACGTTTGGAATACCCATCTCAGTATATTCCTTAAATCTCTTTGGAGAAACCTTAATGTTACACTCCTTCACTTTACCCAATGCATTGGAAAGCTATATCGGGCTCACCCGCCCTTAGTTTATCACAGAACCACCCGTATTCATAATAATTCCCAAGAACCTCAACATAATAGTATCACATAAAACATGCATAAAGGAAACATAACATTTCCACCTTTCAATCACAAGATATCAATACAAAACATTGATATATAAACATTATGAAAACCATTTTCAATACCAAAATAAAAGAAAAGTAAAACATGGTATTTATTTTTCTTTCTAAAAAAAGGTATGTCTTGTAGAGGAAGCTGAAACACAAATAATGGTCACGGCGGTGGAGAAGTCATTGTCGCCGCATACGTATAACAAAAAAATTCCCTTTTTTCATTTAGTAAATTCATAGTATAAAAAAGATTCCTTTTGAATAAACATAAAAGTCAAAGGGGTTTATACACCGTATAAATAAGGTTGTGTATAAAACAAAATATGCCTCAATGAAAGGAGATGGAGATGAAGTCCCATACCTCTGGTCCGACTTGACTCGGTCGTTATTTAATCTCCTGAATAATAAACCTGAGTTAATTTGTACTTTCTTAAGAACCGTTTCAAGTTCATTATTCCTTTTATATAACTTATTTCCATGTCATGAACAATATGTAATTATTAATGTTAATAACGGTCGTTTTAACGATCATTGGTACTTGAGTCAAAAATAAGCCCTTTATAATTACAGGTTGTTCATGTATCCATTATATCCATAATGGTATTCATGATGTAGATATCATATATGTCATATATATCCAATACATCCATGCATTTATAATATTACATAATCATTTAGAGTTAAGAAATGAAATGCACCGTTCATGGAGATGGTAAGCCTTACGTACGCATGAACACTACTTTCATTTATATTTCATATTTTATATAATGGAATCATAATGATATAAAGGTATGTTATAATTCAAGTATAATATCATATATAAAATCATAGTTCCATCTTTTATATGTCCCACATATGGTATTTAAAGAATCAAATCACTTTGAGGGGGCGGTAGTCCGCACTTCCTTAAATGAAGATATCGTGTTTACCCATAATGGAAACCCTAAAGATATGCCCAAAATGTAAAATACAGAAGCATAAGGAAAAAATAAAAATATTATATATCAGATATAAATATTGTGACATCTTAATGGCCACCTTTGAAGGCGTTAAAATAATGTTGAACAATCATCATTTCGGGAGGCATAAATTCATCATCCACGGAAACAGTATGTCCTTTAACCATTAGATGTAAGTATGTGTAAGTGTAGCTAGAATCCATCTTATAAAAACATCCTAGTATATTGAGGATACTGTATTTGTTACAAAATAAATTAATAAAAAGAGTTTAGGGGGTTGGAGAAGCAAAATCAAACAAAAGGACTCAAAAGAAGACATTACCTTAAAATCAGGTAACTCTCTTAGATTTAAGCTCAAAATCTTCCTTGGGAAGACTTCTCCCCAAAGTGAGACTTCAAGGAGTAAGAGATGGATGTGGAGAGCCATAATGGGGAGGGAATGTCTAAGACAAAGGCTTTGGGAGTGTGGTTAAGGAGGTAGATATTGGGGCCTTTTATAAGAGGAGAGGGGGGGCACTCTTGGAAAGTAAGCAAATGTTACTTTATTTGAAAATGAGTTTCTGATTTAAAAGGTCCCACAATTATATAATTCGAGGATAAGGTGACAAGGGTTCGAAATCCACCCATCCAATAGGTTTTGGACATGTGTAGGTCATTGATATTACATTATCATTTCATTTTATTTAAATCGTTAAATAATGAGGTAATCGCTGCATCATCATGATGTCAAAAATAATTTAATTCTTTTAACGTATAAAATTTATAAAACAAGTATCATGATGTAGGAAATCATTTTAGATTTCTAATTAATATTTAGAGTGAAAATTATGACTTTTATAACCCCATTTAAAAATTGTTTTAGTAAAACATCTCATGTGTGTGTCATTTTTACTTTAATATTAAATAAAAAGTTATTTATGTCATTTGCCAACCAAAGTGGCTCCATGGGGTCCCCAAGTTGACCCATGGCTTTTCTTGGTCGTCCATGACACATCAAATAAGGGTAGGACATGTGTCAAGGTATTTTCATTTTATTATAATATCATTTTTGCCTTAAATTGCACTAATTACCTCTAATCGCGATTAAGAACTTAAAAGTAACTATTTACCAAAAAATTATTTTAATCTCATTGAACCACATTTTACTTCTTAATGAAAACCCTCTTTGTCGGATTTTTGAAATTCAAAACACAAAAGTGGTAAAATTTCATTTAAACAAAAAATCAGTTTTTGAAAGTACCACTTAGTAGTTTCACTATTCATAAAAAATTGACGTTTTTCAGAAAAATACAAAAAATTCACCCTAAGAAATATTTGATATTACGAATTCAAAAATTAAGTATATTTTAAAAAATTCAAAACACATAAGTCAAATAAATTAATTTAATAATTAATTCCCGCTGTCATGACAAATAGCCTGTTTTTATGAAACAATAAGTATCAAAAGATTGACACCAGTTGAAGTCGAATTTCAAAGTGAAATTGATTCCAATGACCACTATTGGATTAAATGGTAAAAATATATTATAATTTCACTTAAAAACCAAATCAAAAGATAATCCAATCATATAAATAAATTAGATTAAAAATCATTTTTGATGTAAAATGCAGTATTTTTCACTATTCATTAAAAAATGAACATTGTCTGAAAAATATCAAAAATTCACACAAAGTAAATTTTTATATCCCAATAATAAATAATAAGTTTATTTTGACAAAAATAGCTTATAAAATTGACAAAATATGGATATAAAAATTGTTTTCCATCAAAAGGTAGTAAAACATCTTTTAAAAATATTAGTGTATTACATGCTTAAGATGGGATTTATTTTCATTTTAAGCCTCTAAAACACTATCTAATTCATTAATATACATAGATAAAAGTATCTATTATTCATTACTTACTTGGGATGTTACGTCCTTCCCCCTTTTGAAAATTGCATCCCCGCAATTTATTTACTTATCGAATAAATGTGGGTACTTATCCCTCATTGCATTTCCAGATTCCCATGATGCCTCTTCCATCATGTGGTTTTTCCACAAAACCATTACCTGATTAATCACCTTATTCTGTAACACTTGCTCCCTGTGGTCAAGAATCTGGACTGGGTTTTCCTCATAAGATAGGTTCTCTTCCAGCTGAACTACCTCTGGACTCAAAACATGAGATGGATCTGGCATTTACTTTTTCTCAGCATCGAAACATGAAAAACATTGTGTACCTGAGATAAACTTGTAGTTAAGCCACTCGGTATGCAACTGATCCAACTGTCTCCATAATTTCATATAGTCCAATGAACATTGGACTCAGCTTTCCTTTCATATCAAATCACATCACACTTTTCCATGGTGATACTTTGAGAAAAACATGATCACCTACCTCAAATGATAGATCCTTCCTCCTATTGTGTGCATAACTCTTCTGCCTGCTCTGAACTGTTCTCATGTGTTTCTGTATCAGCTAAACTTTTTCTGCCATCTCTTCTACCAATTCTAGTCCCATCAGCTTTCTTTCACCCACTTCATCCCAAAAAGCTGGAGTTCGACACCGCGTCCCATATAACGCCTCAAATGGTGCCATCTGTATAATGGAATGAAAACTGTTATTATATGAAAATTCAACCAAAGAAAAATGTTGGTCCCAACTTCCATGATAATCCATCGAACAAGCTCGTAGCATATCCTCCAAGGTCTGAATTGTTCATTCTGACTGCCCATCTGATTAAGGATGAAATGTTGTACTAAAATTTAATTCAGTACCCAACGACTTCTGAAGGCCTTTCCAAAAGTTAGAAGTAAACCTGGGATCACGGTCAGATACAATGGGGAGAGGAACTCCATGTAACCTGACTATATCTTTAAGATACAAACGGGAAATTTGATCTAGAGAAAAGGTATCTCGTATGGAAAAGAAATGAGCAGACTTGGTAAGGCGATCAATAATAACTGAGATTGCATTATTTCCTCGAGGGGTCTTCAGCAATCCCACAACGAAGTCCATGGATATATTCTCCCATTTCAACTCTGGCACTGGTAAAGGCTGAAGAATCCCTTTCGGTAACTGCCTCTATGCTTTAACATGCTGACAAGTCAAACACTTCACAGTAAAATCAGAAATATCTCTTTTCATTCCATCCCACCAGTAATACTCATGCAGATCTCTATACATCTTAGTACTGTCAGGATGAACTAAAAACGGAGAACTAAGAGCTTCACATAACAACTCTCTCTTCAACTGTGAATCACAAGGCACACATAATATCATCCCAAATCTCAAAACACAATCATTATCAATGTTGAATTCAGGAAACTTATCCTTCTGAACCAGCTCTACCTTTTTCTGCAACTCACGGTCTTGCTTCTGTGCTTGTTTGATTCTGTCTGATAGAGAATATTTCACTGATACCTGAAACAAAACAGAAGAACATCCTGCACCAAAAAATTCTATGCCAAATTTCATCAAATCCTTAACCAAAGGATCACGTTCCAAACGCAACATTGCTAATGAAACATTATTTTTTCGACTCAAAGCATTAGCCACTTTATTTTATTTTCCCCGATGGTAATGAATTGTACAATCATAATCCATGATTAATTCTAGCCATCTCCTTTGTCTCATGTTCAATTCTTTCTGAGTGAATATATACTTTAAACTTTTGTGATCAGTATATATTTCACACTTTACTCCATACAAATAATGCCTCCAAATTTTTTAAGCAAAAACAACAGCAGCTAATTCCAAATCATGTGTAGGGTAATTTACCTCATGAGTTTTCAACTGATGTGAAGAAAAAGCAATTACCTGATCATTCTGCATAAGGACACAACCAAGTCCTTTCAATGAAGAATCACTGTATATAACAAACTCACCATTCCTGTAAGGTAGTTCCAAAACTGGAGCATTCACAAATCTTCTTTTCAATTACTAAAAACAATCATTACATTCTTTTGTCTAGATAAACTTAACACCCTTATGAGTTATCTTAGTCATAGGACTAGATAACCGTGAAAAATTTCTAACAAACCTTCAGTAATAGCCTGCCAAACCAAGGAAGCTATGAATCTCAGTTACATTTGTGGGTCTTCGCCATTCTTCAACAACCTTTGTTTTTGCAGGATCAAAAGTTATCCCATCTTTAGAAACAATATGACCAAGGAATGAAATTTATTACAACCAAAACTCACACTTGATGAATTTTCCATATAGTTTCTTTTCTTTTAAGGGTTGCAAGATAACCCTTAAATGTCTTTCATGCTCCTCTTTACTTTTAGAAAATAAAAAAATATCATCAATGAAAACGACCACAATCTTATCCAAGAACTCATGGAAAATTCTATTCATTAAGTCCATGAATATAGCAGGAGCATTGGTTAGCCCAAAAGGCATTACTACAAATTCATAATGGCTATATCATGTACGGAACGTGGTATTTGGAACATCTGGTTCCTTTACCGTCAGCTGATGGTACCCCGATCTCAAGTCAATCTTTGAAACATACTGAGCTCCCTGGAGATGATCAAACAAATCATAGATATGAGGAAAAGGATATTTGTTCTTAATAGTGATGTTATTCAAGGCTCTATAATCAATGCAATGTCTCATTGAACCATCTTTATTTTTAACAAATAAAACATGATCAACCCATAGTGATGTGCTAGGTTGAATGAAACATTTCTCTAATAAATATTTCAATTTCTCCATCAACTCTAAAAGTTCAATTTGAGCCATTCGATAAGGGGGTTCTGAAATTGGCTTAGCATCAGGAACTAAGTCAACAGTAAACTCAACTTCTTGATCTGGTATTATTCCAGGCAACTCATCAGGAAAAACATCAGGATACTCATTTACCACTGGCACATCATTAATCAGAACAGTTCCTTTATTTTCAACGATGTGTGCAAGGTAACATTCATTTCCATCTTTTACAAGTTTCTTGGCCTCTTGATAAGTTATCAAAAGTAAGGTTTCATTCTTGTACACAAACTGAAAATATTTTTGAAAAGAAACTTCTTTAGATCTACAGTCAATCATAGCATGGTAAATAGAGAGCCAATCCATACACAGGATAACATCAAACTCTACTAAAGGTTGAAGAATAGGGTTTGAAAGTAGGTTTTTTCCACAGATAAGGATATGAAGATTTTTATAAATACTTTTTGCCTCAACATTTCCCCCAGGTGTTTTTACCACACGTTCAGGGGTCATTTCTTGAGATGGTATTCCCATTTTACTAGAAAAGGTTTCAGAGATGAAAGAATGTGTAGACCCCGAATCAAACAACACACTGGCATGATATGAAAAAACAAACAATGTACCTGATACAACTTCATTTGATGGCCCGACATCTGCTGAAGTAGTTGAAAAGGATTTCACCACCCCTTTCTGCTTGTAGTATAACTTCTTCCCATCACCCAAGCTCTTTGTCAGACACTTGTTTTCACAGTGAACAATCTCATTGCACTTATAACATTTCACTAATTGTAAATCAAATTTGGTTTTACCATCACCCTGATCATTTCTAGTGCAATCACGAGCCTTATGTCCCATCTTACCACATTGGTAGCACTTTCCAGAATTCAGAAGACATTCCCTAGCATGAATTTTTCCACATTTATCTCAAACTGGAAACTTAGATTTCTTACCGTTATACTTTTTTTGAATAATTCTTACCTTTCTCCTGCCACCTCGGTCTCTTATTCTATTGGTTGTTATAGAACACTTGATCATCGGAAAACTCCATTTACAGCTTCTCATCACATCGAACAAGATTTTCATAACTTTTAAACTCATGAGAATCTAATTCCCTTCGATATTTTGGCTTTAATCCTAATTAAAAACGATTGATTTTACTATCAAGGTCTCGGATAAAATTTGGAGGATACCTTGCCAATCGAGTGAACCTTTCTTCATATGCAGCCACTGAGTCTTCCTCTTTCCTCAATTCCAAGAATTGATTTTCCATCCTAAGTCGAACAGCCTTACGAAAATACTTCTCAAGAAACATACCTTTGAATTTATCCCAGTCAAGAGCATCAATCTCATCAGCATCCCTGTTATTTTTAACAATCAACCACCACTGATCTGTTTCACCCTCCAAATGGTAAATAGCAAGACTAACCTTTTGATTCTCTGAACACCCCATGACATCAAAAATCTTCTCCAGTGCTTTAATCCACCGTTTAGCTAGCATAGGGGAAGATGATCCTCTGAATGATTGGGGATGTTGCCTCATGAAATGTTCCACCACTAACATGTTCCTCTGAGGTTGATCTGGATGATCTTGTGTATGGATACCACCGCCATTTATTGCTTGAGTAAACTGCTCCATTACTGCAACAAACTGTTCAGTTCCAATTCTGACCATCTCAGGATGCTAATTCGGAAGGTTATTTCCTTCTGTTTGCCTTCATAGCACTACATCCTTGTTTCCTCTGCGGAAAACCATTCTGAACAAACATGTCTTAGATAAAGAAACATGGTAATCTTCAAATAATATATCACTTCAATTTGACCATAAAAAATATATTTTTGAATAATCATTTAATATAATTCTAACTCCTAAAGATATCTAAACCGACCTCTGATACCAACTATAAGGCCCCAGCCTTAAACCGTACTTAATCTTGAGTTATTACAAGATTACACATTGATGATCTTTTCGGGTTTACAGTTTTAGAGATTTAGTTCATAAAACTTGCATTACATTCCACATATAAACAAAGTGGTTAGATAACGATAGTATTCTTCTTTCCCATCAATGGAAGCATATTTAAAATAAAACATGGATTTTTTATTGACAATTCCTTGACACAATTATCATATCATGTACCTTTCCCTTGACCTGTGAAAAACATTTCAAAAAACGTGGGATGAGCATAAAAAGATTAATAACGGATATAAAAATATGGAAAGGAAACATGGGTACATATATACATAATAATGAAATCATACTTTACCCATAAAACATCAGCACTTTAACATACCTCATCAAATCATGAATAAATCATAGAAATCATAAGACATAATGGTAACTTGAGGCATTCATAACATTCTTACATTGGGAGTAACCATCATGGTTACGTTTGGAATACCCATCTCAGTATATTCCCTAAATCTCTTTGGAGAAACCTTAATGTTACACTCCTTCACGTTACCCAATTCATTGGATAGCTATATCGGGCTCACCTGCCCTTAGTATATCACGGAACCACCCGTATTAATAATAATGCCCAAGAACCTCAACATAATCGTATCACATAAAACATGCATAAAGGAAACATTACATTTCCACATTTCAATCACAAGATAGCAATACAACACATTGATATAAAAACATTATGAAAACCATTTTCAATACCAAAATAAATGAAAAGTAAAACATGGTATTATTTTTCTTTTTAAAAAAAGGTATGTCTTGTAGAGGAAGCTGAAACTCAAATAATGGTCACGGCGGCGGAGAAGTCATTGTCGCCGCATACGTACGAAAAAAACATTCCCTTTTTTCGTTTAGTAAATGCTTAGTATAAAAAATATTCCTTTTAAATAAACATAAAAGTCAAAGGGGTTTATACACCGTATAAATAAGGTTGTGTATAAAAAAATATGCCTCAATGAATGGATATTGAGACGAAGTCCCATACCTCGGGTCCGACTTGACTCGGTCGTTCTTTAATCTCCTGAATAATAAACCTGATTTAATTTCTACTCGCTTAAGAACCTTTTTAATGTTCATTTTTCCTTTTATATCACTTATTTCCATGTCATGAACACTATGTAATTATTTAATTTAGTAACGGTCGTTTTAACGATCATTGGTACTTGAGTAAAAAATAATCCCTTTATAATTACAATTTGTTCATGTATCCATTATATCCAGAATGGTATTCATGATGTAGATATCATATATTTCATATATATCCAATACATGCATGCATTTAAAATATTACATAATCATTTAGAGGTAAGAAATGAAATGCACCGTTCATGGAGGCGGTAAGCCATACGTACGCATGAACGCTACTTTCATTTCTATTTCGTATTTTATAGAATGGAATCACAATAATATAAAGGTATATTACAATTCCAGTATAATATCATATATAATATCATAGTTCCATCCTTTATACGTCCCACATATGGTATTTAATGAATCAAATCACTTTGAGGGGGCGGTAGTCCGCACTTCCTTAAATGAAGATATCGCGTTTAACCATAATAGTAAACATAAAGGTATGCCCAAAATGAAAAATTCAGAAGCTTAAAGAAAACATAAACATGTTATATATCATATATAAATATATTGACATCTTAATGGCCACCTTTGAAGGTGTTAAAAGAATGTTGAACAATCATCGTTTTGGGAGGCATAAATTCACCATCCACAGAAACAGTATGTCCTTTAACCATTAGATGTAGGTGTGTGTATGTGTAGCTCGAATCCATCTTATAACAACATCCTAGTATTTTTAGGATACTGGATTTGGTACAAAATAAAATAATAAAAACAGTTTATGGTGTTGGAGAAGCAAAATCAAACTAAAGGACTCAAAAGAAGACATTACCTTAAAATCGGGTAACTCTCTTAGATTTGACCTCAAAGGCTTCCTTGGGAAGACTTATGCCCAAAGTGAGGCTTCAAAGAGTAAGAGAGGGATGTGGGGAGCCAAAATGGGCAGGGGTTGGCCGAACCAAAGTATTTGGTAGTGTGGGTAAGGAGGTAGTGGTGGGGGCCTTTTATAAGAGGAGAGGAGGGGCACTCTTGGAAAGTAAGCAAATGTTACATTATTTGAAAATGAGTTTCGGATTTAAAAGGTCCCACATTGAAATAATTCTAGGATAAGGTGATAAGTGTTCTAATTTCACCCATGAAATAGGTTTTGGACATGTGTAGGTTATTTATTTTACGTTATCATTTCATTTTATTTAAATCGTTAAATAATGAGGTCGTCACTGCATCATCAGGATATCATAAATAATTTACTTTATTTAACGTATAAAAATTATTAAAAAAATATCATGATGTATTAAATCTTTTTAGCTTTCTAATTAATATTTATAGTCAAAAATCTTACTTGTATAACCCCATTTAAAAATTGTTTTAGTAAAACATCCCATGTGTGTGTCATTTTTACTTTAACATTAAATAAAAAGTTATTTATGTCATTTCCCAACCAATGTGGCTCCATGGGGTCCCCAAGTTGAACCATGGCTTTTATTGGTCGCCCATGACACATCCAATAAGGGTAGTACATGTGTCAAGGTATTTTAATTTTATTATAATATCATTTTTGCCTTAAATTGTACTAATTACCTCTAATCGCGATTAAGAACTTAAGAGTTACTATTCAACAAAAAATTATTTTAATCTCATTGAACCACATTTTACTTCTTAATGACAACCATGTATGTCAGATTTTTGAAATTCAAAACACAAAAGTGGTAAAATTTCATTTATACGAAAAATCGGTTTTTATAAGTACCACTTAGTGGTTTCACTATTCATCAAAAATTGAAGTTTTTCAGAAAAATACCAAAAATTCACCCTAAGATATATTTGATATTCCGAATTCAAAAATGAAGTCTATTTTAAAAAATTCAAAACATATAAGTCACATTAATTAATCTAATAATTAATTCCCGCTGTCATGACAAATAGCGTGTTTTTATGAAACAATAATTATCAAAAGATTGACACCAGTTTATGTCCAATTTCAAAGTGAAATTGATTCCAATGACCACCATTGGATTAAATGGTAAAAATATATTCTAATTTCACTTCGAAACCAATTCAAAAGATAATCCAATCATATAATTAAAATAGATTAAAAATCAGTTTTAATGTAAAATGCAGTATTTTTCACTATTCATTAAAAAATGAACATTGTCTGAAAAATACCAAAAATTCACACAAAGTAAATTTTGATATCCCAATCATAAAGAATAAGTTTATTTTGACAAACATAGATTATAAAATTGTCAAAATATGGATTTAATAATGGTTTTCCATCAAAAGGTAGTAAAACAATCTTTTAAAAATATTAGTGTATTCCATGCTTAAGATGGGATTTATTTTCATTTTAAGCCTCTAAAACACTATCTAATTAATTAATAGATATAGGTAAAAATATCTATTATTCATTACTTACTTGGGATGTTACAACATTAAACTATTACGAGTAAAAACAATTATACCCTTTATGTTTAGTCTCCTTTTCGGTCATGGGTGTTTTAATATTAGTTTTATATCATAAAAAATATTTATTTTTCCATTTAACTTATTATGACTATGTGATATAATTCCATTAATGAAAGAATCAGTATATATATATCATTATTTTATAAAATAAGTTTTTCCATATTCTTGGTAATAAATTGGGATATTATTAATTCATTTTTTAATGTATTTTCCAAAATAATAATATCAAAAATTTAATTTTGACTTCAATTTGGTAGAAATATATATTTTAAAATTTATCTAATATGTATTGATTTCCATCATTCATTAAAACATTACTTAAATAATATCCATTCTAATTTTTTTTGATAAATCGCCATGGATGAATGAAAAATAAGTTCTGGATTTAGATGCTTTACCATGAATCAATTTATTTTAATGAACCAATCTATAAAGAGTATATACATGATAATCAATTATTTTCTAGAAATATTTCTTCAAAAATGTCCTTTTATTACTAAAACTGGGTCATTTTCAAAATAAACCATTCTATTCACAATATTATGTATGTTTTTTAATAGTAATTGTTTTTCATAATATGTGATATATAGTCACTATATAGAATCAATATTTAATTATTAAAAAAACATCAATAAATCTTCCCCCGCCGTCAATATTACTTTAATTATATAGGGAGACTATTATAATTGATATATTCTTGAGATTCAACCCTTTCTATATTATCTTTTTTTAACGTCATCTTTCTCATCGAGAACATGTATTTTCCACTACAATGATAAAATGTTCATGGAAAGTATTTCAATATTTCTTATTTATTTTTAGAATAAATTTTAACTTTATCATTAATATAATAAAATTCAACATGTACATAATAATAGTAATTAAAACAACACATGTTGAGAAAATTTTTATTTCATTATGTATGATATAAAATTATTATTTATTATTTACTTCTAGTTATCTGTTATAAATAGTAACTCCTCACCAGTATATAATAAGTCATTAAATGACGCAAATATCTTTAATATTTACCATATAAAAACATTACTGAGATTACATTTTTCAATTTAAATAGGTTTAATTTTTTCATTAATCTAAATCATTGTGTGAGAATAACACAAAATATTTTTTTCATACTTATAGGATTTATGTGACAATATTATTATTCTTTTTATGAGACTTGAATGTCAATGTTTAATTTTTTCCTATAGAAAACACCATTTTGCAATCATGATTTTCATAATCTATATATTGTATTTTAATATTTTTAATTCATCCATCCCACCATTATATGTTATGAATTATAAATTTAATTAACAATTATTTACTTTATTATTCAATTATATATTCCATTTCTAGAGAAGCTTAAATTTCTAAAAATAATTAAACCCCCTTTTAGAATTTACCAATACAATATTTTATATTATTAAACACTAAATATTTTTTAAATAATTTTATAAAAAATAATAATAAATTATTAATTTTATGAAATAAATGAATTTGAATCAATAAATTATGAATTTTTATTTATTTAGCTTCATGATCTTCAAAATATGAAAAAATAAAATTTTAAAAAAATCATTGTTATTAATCACGATTCATAAATATTTGACCTCCCCAAGAGCCCCTTAAACAATAAGATTTTATTAAAAAATGGATTATTATGTTAAAAATTCATTTATTTTTTATTTGAGATTCAATATTGAAATAATTATGACTTCTGCCTCATATTTTAATATAGTTTCTCCTTTATTCATGAGTTATCGACTACCATTTCCATCTTTTCAAAAAGATCTTATTCGATGATTTTTTGATCTTATGTACATGTAGAATAAATAATTTATTTAAAAATATATATATATTCATTATTTTTATGAAACAATTCCCACCAAATTCTTAAAAATTTCATGTTGAATATACAAAAATAATGAGAGAATTAATTTTTAATATAATTAATTTAATATACTCAAACTCTTCCCAAGTCTAGTTAGATTTATCATTGAACTAGTGATAGTAATTCATCCCCAACTATCATCAAATACATATTTATATTTCAAATATTCTATTTTAGATTATAAAATTCAATTGTTGAATTAATTAAAATTCCCTCCATCTTAAATTTCTTATATTATACCAAAATTGATGTTTTATATGTCATTATATTAGACATTTCTTGAAAAAAAATATTTATTTGATGAAGACATTTCATTATTTAATATTTTATTTTTGATCAACAAATCATATTTTATTTCAAAATTTTGAACTTTTGGATAGGTTCTGAAATCTATCTAAATATTTAAATGAATTTTAAAAAAAAAATCATTATATATTTCAATTGAGTATATATTTAAGTCAATAATATTATGTCCTAATACTTGCATCATAAATTTTTATTTATCTTCTATGTTGTTGGAAAACATGTTATAAAATTATTATGTAAATTTTTAACTTGTTACCTTCATTAGAATAGGATTTCACTTATTTGAAAAAAACATATTATGAGTTTTTAATGATATTAAATAAATTTTATGTTGAATATAAATTATATCTCTACAATACCTCTTATTTAGACTCTATATATTAATGTTAAGATCACAAAAATTTTAAATTATCATGAAAACATATCATATGATTCATCTAAATTTTATATTTCATCATATTAAATATTTATTCATTTATTTCATTCACAACATTCTCTATTCAAGTATTTCATTAGTGAAATATTTACTATTAATGAAAAATTAATGTATGATATCAGTTTTTTTAATTAAAGAATCATGAACCTTTAATATTGAGTGTTTAGATATTGTTTTATTTCACTAAATTAGGTTAATAATTTCCTTTTCCTTTTTTAAGATGCAACATTTATATCCTCCTCACACCAGACATGCATATAATTCATTATATAGAATATAAATAACATTGAATGAATGATCTTTGCAAGCTCAACCCAATGTAATATATCTATATATACTATGGTATAAATTGTCTCAGTCTTCCATCAAATAATTTTTCCATATTTTTCTTCATACAATATTAGGTTTTGTAAACATGAAATTTATAATTTTACTAACATTTCATCCATGTAGTCTCAATATTACAAGTAAAAATATTGTATTAAAAATTTAATTTTTTAAAAATATAAATATAAGGTTAAATATTACACAAAAAAATTGTATGATGTTTTACATCTGATAAATCATTGTATCCATAAAATAAATATATATTATCTTTTATTGAAATTTAACTCATAATCATGAAGCTAAAATAGTATAAAATTTGATTCAATATTTTAATCGTGTTTTCCTCTCAACATCTTTTTATGTTACATATCTCTAAAATATTTATTCAACATTGAATTATATTCAATAAAACATAAGATCAAATCATTTAAAATATCGTTTGTTTGATTTCTCTAATATATACCTATAATAGGGCATTCAAAATGCCTATATAAATTGAACCATATCATTCAAAAAAATAAAATCGATTTTAGATAAGCAATTAAATATATGTTTTAAAATTCCTTTTTATCTACAAAATTATTTTTTGTGGCTTATCAAAAATGTGCAAGGATAACATCAATATTGTGTTTTACCCAGGATCCATGACTTGGATATATTTATTCAGTATTATTTTTTGTTTCTAGATTTTTATATTTTTAATATTTTTTATTTAAAAGTAGAATTATTTTGGATATAATATAGCATTAATATAATTAATATCAAGTTCTACCATTATATTTAAAAGATCAAATACATTATATTAGTATTTATTTTGTTGTCAAATTCCTTTTTTCCCTAATGTCATACATTTTTTCAATATATATTATCTAGTATTTAAATTAAAATTATTTTTACAACAATTTTTACCATATTATAATGAATACTATAGATAAATTTATTCTTCTTATATTATTCAAAGAAGGAATAGTAATGAATTCATCTATCATATGGTCATCAAAATGAGTTCAATTTTATTTTTTCTCATATCACTGCTATTCATTTTAAACAATATCAAAAAATGATAGGGTTAACCATAAAGTTATAATATACAATGAATTTAAAAATTATATCCTTAGAAATTACCAATAACAATGTGTTTTTTGATCAACTCACTATGTGGATATGTCAACTACATTATATTTTATTTATATGTTTTTGAATGAATAGAAATTTTCATTATATAATAACACATTAAGATCAAGATAAATGAAATAATCACATCCACATTTTGATTTCATCATCTTTAAAAAAATTATTCCTTGAAATATATTCTATATACAAAGAAATGTAAAAAAACAAAAAAAATTAAAAATAATAATTTTCTATAACAATATATAAATTTTCAATAAATATGACTCTAAATATATTTCTTAATTGGTTATCTAATTACTTCCACATTATCTTCCATTATCTAAATGGTTCGTATAGATTATATGACATAAATGTTTTTCTATTACTCTCAATGAATTATCACTTTAGTATAGGCCAATATATCCCCCAAAAAATATCCTTATTATCATGTCTATAAGAGGTTATCCTAATGGTTTTCTTATAAATTATCAAATGATCATCTTTAAAATTTAATATAATAAAATAAAAACTATATTAACTCGGAATAATAATTATTTATTAGATAAACACAATTTAATAAAAAAATATTAAATAAATGAAGTAAATAAATAATATATATAATAAATATAAAATTTATTTAAAATAGTAAATAAGTAGTCATAAAATTTGCATAAAATTTAAATACATGTTTAATAAATAAAAAATAATATGTAATAAGTAAAAAAGAATAATAAAATATATTTCAAATGAAAAAATAAATAATTAATAATTAATTACACATAAATAGATAATAAATTAAAAAATAGTAAATTAATTATTGACTGTATAATAAATATGTAGTAAATTAATAAAACATAATACTTATATAATAAATTATTAATAAATTAAAATGAAATATGTAAAATATTAAGGAATAATATATAAATAATGCTAAATAATATTGAAAAATAAATTAATATCAAGTAATTAAGTAGAAAATAAATTATAAATAAATATAAAATAAATAATAAATCTAAATAAAATTAAAGATAGCTATATAATAAATAGTAAATAATAAATAAATAAATAGATAAAAATAAATAATACATTAATAAAAAGTGGATAATGAAATATAAATTAATAATAAAGAATAAATAAATATTAAAATAATAAAATAATAATCAAAACAAACAAATAATAAATAATAATAAATTAATAAGTAATAAATAATAATAAATACTATGAAATAATATATAAAAAAATTAAGTCAATACTAAATTATAATTTAATAATAAATTAACAATAAAAAAAAAATTAATTTGTAATGAATAATTAATAAATAAGTAAATAATAAATGAATAAATAATAAATAATAATGTGACAAAATATTAACAGAATAGATACAAAATGAATTCGTAATATGTATTAAATAATAAATAATAAATAATAAATAATTATATATTATAATTAATGGAAATTATAAATAGAAAATATATGATTATAATTAATAAATATAACTTATTATTAATAAATCATAATTTATCATTTATTATTTTATAATATTTTCTATTAAATTTGAAGTGGTTTTTTAATAACATTTTTTATTTCGTAACTATTTTAGTAAAAAGACGATATCAATTTTTTAAATGAATAATATGAACCACAATTTTATTTAAACAAAATGACTTAATTACTAGCGGTTTGAAGAACAACTAATATGATCACACCCAGAAAATAATTAATCTGAAATATTTAGAATCAGTTTTCCAAACAACCTCTAAAAATCCGTTGTGAAATGACTTTTTCAAGTATTGACTTTACATAGAACTTCTAGATATGCTCCAATCTCTTCAAATCAAATGTTAGATTTGTGATGTTTATTCTAGATATATGGATTTTTGACTAATCTAATTGGGTTCTATATAGATACTCCATTCAAAATAACACTAATGTTGAGGAACTTTGAAGTTCTATGTGAGATATATTTTTTCTATATAGAATTCCATCTATTATAATATCTTATAGGGATCATCATATTATATATCTCTTTAGATGAGGCATTCAAAAGGCACAAGGATCTTAGGTTCATTTTACTATGGGATTCCATTCATAGATGGATGTATACACATAGAGAGATATTTAGATTCATGTGGAAATTCATTATGCATATATCCTCGATTTTCGTTGGGGCCTATGAAGACCATTTAGGTATGGTTTAGTATTCTAATAAATAAAGTTACCACTCATCAATATGAATGGCCCCTTTGATGCCTTGTATATCAGACTATTTAAATCTACATTTTTATGGTTTTATATATGAGAATGTTCCTTGGTTGAACCATAATTGTTCCAAGAGACATTAGTAAATATTTTTATTAAATTTGCAGTGGATGATGAAGACACATAGCCAGTGAAAATATAGTACAGATCATCCAAATAAATTGTTGTAATTTTTTGTTGTTGACATTTTGTTCTTGAATTATTTAAATCTATTATACCATCAATGGATTGGGAGTTCAAGGATATTGTATCGTCATATTGTGCCTACTTTTGATATTATTAATAATGTGGGAAAATTGAATAATCAGTTATCACATATTTCCCAACTGATATTGATTCATTAATTATTCCATGAATCATTATTGTGGAAATATGATAAAGATCCACCATATATTTATTTCGGAGTGATCTTGATGTTGATCCATCTTTATTTTCAATTGAGAATAGAGTTATGATATTTGATTCTGAGAAGTAGTAACAACATACATAGACGAAACCTTTGGTCTATTTTCTAATGGAATATAGTTATAATTCAAAAGATATATGGGGTCATGAGGCACTTACGAGAGTTTATTGGCCTTACCCTTTTAATTTGGATAATTCTTGATAGGATTACTGAGGAAAACATTTTTTATAGTGGGCTGGTTGTTTCCCCCATTACCTTTATATTATGTATTTCTTATTATATGTTTTTTCTTTTTTTTTTGTGTAATATTGTAATTATAATTAATAAGGATTATTATTTTAATGATGAACTTATGTATTGGTGAGAATTTTCCATATGAAATCCTAAAATTATGCAATCATTTAGAAATTTACACACCTTGTAATGGGGATAAATGACATGGAATTATTTCAAGACAGATATCATGAAATTGAACACAGTGTGTAAGGATATATAACATGAATAGATTACATGGAATGTAATTATTAAAATAAATTGAAATAAAATGTGATAGTTTATTTTGAATACATTGGAATAAAAAATTAAACATCATGTAATTGGGTTACAAATTGTATAGATTCACTATTATTTTTTTGTAATAAGTTGTTTTAGCAATAAAATCTTTATTTAATTCCTCATGTTTTCCCTACTATTTACCTATAGACTATTACTATGTAATTTTGGAGTCCTCCACTTTCCCAGATCATCCATTTTGTTATTGATATTAATGTTTGTTCTGTTGTATATATCTAGGTAAGAAGTATATCTGTGTCTTCTTTAATGCTCTCTTTTCATCTTTGATGTTGAAAGATAATCGTTGGAATAAATGTTTTAATCATTATAATATTGACTAGTAATTATAAGTTGAGTTTATTGATATTATTAAACATAATTATGTAGTTTCATGTTAATTAGTGGGTGTTTATTTCTAGGAATAATAGAGTGTGATTATGTTTATTCTTGTCAAATTGAATAATCCTTGAATATATATTTTTTTGAAATTAATTCAAATTAATTTGAGGAAACCCAATTCGAGGAAAATTGGGATTGAAATTTATTTTCCATTGAGTTGTGGGAAAACCCCCAAATAAAAAATCAACAAAATTTGGGGTGTCAAATGAAATTTATGGATGTGGAGAATGTATATTTAAATTGATTTTGAGAAAATGGTAAGTTTTAAATTTAAAATAACTTATTATTGGTTTTATTTGGCTAGACATGAAATATTGAAAAACATAAGACATGGTTTTGAGTTTGAATTTTCATTTTCAAAAAATTGGGAAATCATATCATAAATTATAATTTATATGAAATTAAATGATTTCCCATTTTTCGTTTACTGATTAATAAGATTAGAGTATAGTTATTTTATGGGTTCTTAGACCCAAGAAGTCTATAATAATAATTACCTAGAAATGTATTGAATATTAAAAATCATACAAAATAACTGTGAGTAATGTTTTATCCCCAATTTGATTTTGATGATTCATATTATGTGTCAACCTGAGGAATGTGTGTAGCCATATTTGTCATAATCACCGAAATGAGATGTGTGAGGTTCCAATAAATAAAAATAATAAAACTCCTAGGAATATGATCATGGTGTTCATTTTATTATTTTGACTATAAATGAAATTTGGGTAATATTTTGAGTCATTCCTTATATTTTTTATTTTTTATTTTATATAAAATGTTTATTTATGCAATTTATAAAAAAAAATCCATCATTTTAAATTGAAAATGCAGGTTTTATATTAAATATGGAACTATATATTTATTGAGTGATTTATTTAAATTTAAATCACATTGTGTTTAATTATTATGGAATAATATAATATAACACGTGGTTAGTGCCTAAATTGATTTTATCTCATATCTTACATCTTCCTTCAGACGTTTGTAGATTTTATCAAGCCATGTTTGAGTGAATATAATGTGACTCTTCGAGGAGGTGGTCGTACATGATACCATGGGACATGGATTAATGTTTCTATTGGGAAATATTAGTTATATTGAAAGACTATGAGTACATAGATGATATACCATTTGGGTTTTGATATACCTATTTGGTTACTAGCATATCTCATCAAGGATTTTTTAGAAAATGAATATGTATCTTGGAATTATGTTATTTGATTTTTTAATTAGATTATGTATTTTATTTTTTATGATGGTGAATTCTAGTCCCCTTCCTTTTTGGATTACGAACACACTTATCTATATGTAATTGATGGATAGATTATCAGGATTTAGGGGAATTCGGGCTAGTTCATGATATTCATGAAAAAATAAAACCTACCATTATTTAGAATTAATATTAATGAAAAAATGGAAATGGTTATAAAATTATCATTCCTATCATTAATCAATCATATATGAATATAAATATCCCCCCTCTACCCATTTCTCCTCCATTATGATGAAACTCATTTAAAATTAGGGAAAATATTCTTATTAAATACTTATAATACCATCTTCTATAAATCATCTTCCATAATATAAACATGTTATTGATTAAACGAATCTCCCTACAGCACTGGAACCAAATTAACCGTATTAAGATTAATTTTAATAGAAATTAATAAAAATAATAATAAAAGAATCAATTAAATTTATTATCAAATAACTATAAGAGTATTAATAAAGGGAAAAGTGAAGCCCAGTGTCAATGGGTATGATTAAAATTTTATCCCAATTAAAGAATTTACCTCAATCAAAAATAAAGTATACTAAATATATTTTATATTAAATGATGTTTTACTCTTCTATATAATTATTCTAATGTCACATCACTATTTTGGTAATAAAAATTTCCATCTTTTATATCATAGGGTTCATGTCTACATCATACCCTCCCTATTATTCTTAAATCACATACTATGTTTGACTAATTTATTTTACCTATAAAATAAATAAATTTTCATGGGTTACTAGCTCTAAAGTATATCTTTAAAATTATACAATCATATAATAAAAATTTTCCATCACTCATATTCACTATATGCCCTCCTAAGATGGTAGTAAATTCATGTGTGGCCCATAAATCCAATTACTGATAGGCCACTAGTGGACTAATAACATAAATTTTGTAAAAACGTAATGGAAGGAATTTTTATTTGAATCCTAGAATAAATGTGAATATTAATTAATAAAATTAAATATTATAATTTAAAATTAATCCAAGGTCCCCTGAGGTACTAAATAAAATATTAATAATAATAATACCAACTCCTATTATAAGCACTATAACTCTAATTATCACCATGAGCATGTAAAATACATAACCATCACTAATTAAAACCATAATATTTATAAAAAATATATATATTCCATTTGTTAAAATTCATTTTTAATTATAGGTTCATTTTATATAATATCCTAAAAAATATTAAGAATTACAATGAAGTAACAATCAATAAACAAAGAAATAAAATTTTAATATACCAATGAAATCTACCGAAATATATACAAAATATTACCTCAAAAAATCATCATATATAGGATGTAATATAATTATTTTGAAATGTATTACTATAATGAAATCCCACCAAAAATTACCAGTGAACATCCCCGTTAAACATTAAAAACATAGGTGTAAGAACATTAATTCATCTCATAACCTTATCATAGACACTATAATATAACCATAGAAACATACTACATAGAAGTAACAAAAACTAAAAAAGAAAATTGTAAACCATATTTTTCTATGAAATATCAAAACCCATGTCAATTACAAATATAAAATAGCACCATTTGACAACACCAACACCAAATTATTACTTATTCACAACATGAAAACATATTTAAACCTCACAACATCAAATAATATAGTATGTCTAGAAGAGATAAATTAAAAATGGTATTAGTATGTCATATATATCACCTATAGATGATTGTGGTGGTTCATTAGAAACCTAAATGCATATATGAAATCAGTAATGCTACAATAATACGTTGACTATTCTTATGAAATAATTTTTACAATAATGTTTGTATTGATTTTATATACATATTTATCCATAGTTCAATGAACTAGTATAATAACTCTAGATCAACTACCCAATTCCGCACAACAAAAACTATATATCAACCACTAAAAGCTATATTGACATTATAAACCACAACTATAAACTCATAACAATGATACCAGAACCACACAACTATGATCAATTCCTCTTAAAAATTTATTCATCACTAATATTTTTAAAATAATTAATATATTATTTTTAGAAACAATATCTTCATATATACATTACTCTATCATTTATATGTTAGGATAATATCATATTTTTATTTTTTATTTTCTTATTTACCAGAACATAAAGTCATATTTTATATTCAATACATTAGTTGTTCAGTACCACCCAATTCTTAGTCCTGATTAAAAATATATAATAAATTTATTACATCCACATTTGGGGATTACTAAACATAATATTTAATCAACATCATCATTGTAACAAATAAATACACTGTAACAACATCATATAATATGATATCCACAAAATATATGAAAATTAGCATTATATTCCACATTAACCAAAAAGTATTTCCCCAATAGAAAAACATCCCAATATACTCTCTTCTCCCAAAAAAATCAAGACACCCAAAAAGACACTAAAAACATTAATGAAGTATGATCATTAATGAAAAAACATTTATATGAATTATTTGACATTTATTGTACTAATAATTAAAATAATGATAATCTTTAAAATCAATTATTTAAATTTAAATTATTCAGTTTATAACAATTATTATTTAATATAACTGTTATAAAAATTGTTAAAAAAATTATTGTTCCATGTTTGAAAACAAATATCTATTTAAATTAAAAAATTATGTAGACACATATTATTGAAATTCAACAATAATTTTTTTCATATTTTCCTTATTAACATATTTATGTAAATAAATAAACAATACCTAAATCCAAATTCTTATATATTTTAACAATAACACATAAAAAAGTATAGATACTATAAATACAATATAAAAAATCATTGCTAATGATGACCCAAATAATGATGAAAACTAAATGATCTTATAATATCAATTTCATATGATTATCCTACTAAGTGGATTGTGTTAATAAATTAAATTATTTTTCTGTTATAGATTTACTATATGGTTATTCCACATAGTGATAAGATAGGATTATGGGAAGTGAGAATGTTTAGAATTAATGTTTAGGTAGACCTATACTGGTAATCACATCAACAATTTAAGATGATGTTATCTGGGTAGAATAAGGTCACAACATTCCCAAATAGTTTGGACATCTATATAGAAGGATTTTAGTGAAAAACTACATGTCTGGGGTACTCAATTCATTTCATTAACATAATGAAATGAGTATGGAGTGACCTATTTAGGGAATTCAACATAGGATGACTAAAACCCTTCTAATGAAAAGTATCCTAAAATAAGGTATAACCTAAGACTTTTTCAATTAGAGGTAAAATAGATTTCCCCATTAAAATCAATTGAATATAGATAATTTTTGGAATCTATTTTGGCCATTGATTTTGGGACTTCTATTTAGCCACAAGGATAGAATGGGATGAATGTACACTATATATATTTAGACATTTTCAACACCTATATTAAATTTTATCTATACATGGATGATATAACTATGTAATATAAACTGAACATGATTTAGGGTAAATGGAATGATATAGATGATAATGATCCATTGGAGATATCATTTAGATGAATTGATGTTAACAGATTAAACTGGATTCTAGTGATTTTTTAATTCCCCCTTGATGAATTTAAGGCTAAGGAATGATATCAATTATCTCAATCCCATCATGAGAACTGGTTTGACATCATTTATATACTTTTAGAATAATCAATGTATATATTCTTGTTCATATGAGCATGTTTCTAAACGTTATGTGGATATAGATGTTTTATGTGAATTTGAATATGATCAATGAATGCTCCTTTTTATTAATTTCTATGTGAGGGGAATTTTTTTATCTCTACCCAATCATCATCCCCTTTGTGAAAATGTGTTCCTTTTCATTAATAATGGATATTGGACACAATTTTTTTAAATTATATACTTAACTCTATAATAACAAGAAAAAAATACCTTATCCTCCTTCGAAAAATTGAAAAAGAAATAGTTGTTGAAATTATGAAACAAATATTTTATTGAGAATCCAAAATTATAGATGAAATTGAATTGAACATCAATGAAGAGATAATTTTAGTGATTTGAGGATATACCTTCAGTCACAAAAGGATTATATGAAGAACAAATTAATAATTGATAATTTATTAATTGTTTCAAATTATTGAATAAATATTAGGTCAACCAAACATGATTTAAATTGACTTTGTAATAGGAAAATTTATTATATTCCATCAGGATCCCCCTAAACCATGTGGAGATCATACCTTTAATCTCAATATAATAATAAAACAATTTAATTCTTAATGAGTCTTATTATATAATAATAATAGATAACATTAAAAATATCTCATTCTTATTAACGTCATAGTAAAATCCACACTTTTCTTCAACATAAAAACATTCCCAGCCACATAAATTTTAAAAAAACTAGTGACCAAAATACTAAAACCATCTTAATAGGAGAAATAAAATCGCAGAGACCATAAAATCATTATTGAAAATATTTTTGTTACATATAATTAATTAAATTATAATCTTACAAAACATAAAATCAAGGAGAATCTATAAAAACCTGAGAAAAAACTTATCATGTTTCTCTTTTATATAAAAATATATTTGTATAAAAGATAACATTAATGACATAATTTTTTTCACTAATAGAAAAATTCTCGCAAACATGTATTTTTGTCCTCTACATGCCTCTTGTGTCATACTGAACACTTAAAATAGATGTAAATTTCAATATATAGACCAAGAGAAACTAGTCCCTAATGTCCCATAAAAATATAAATGTCTAATAATTGAATCATTTGAGTCATAGTGTGACATTTAATTATTTAATATAATCAAAATTTTCAATTTTGGATAAATTTAATTGTTAATATATATGATTTTTATATAATTTTATATTTTGTAATTGATAGTTGAATATGGGTAAATAATATAATTGGATTTCTAATGAGACATAGATTTAGAAGAAGTACAAAATTTTATGTAATATAATTAACCCCTATAACATATTGATATTAAAAATTATGAATTTTAGGTTCCTTTTGTTATGAATTTGATTTAGTACATTTCAAGTAAAAATTATAAGTCAAGTGTAATGCTGCTAGAATAAGTATTACAAATCAACAAATTTGTTTCTTTATGTATGAAATTATATGATTTTTTTCATATAAAAAACAATTATGTAAAAAATGATGTATCGTTTTATTTTATAATGGAACTTATTAAAAAATAATACAATTTTCCTATGAAACATAAGACAATAGGATAAAATAATTATATAAATTAGAGGGGCCTTTAAAATTGTGAATATAAAATACAACATCTCGATTTTTCAATCTATTATTATATATAATTTTTGAATATACAGTAGATAAAAATTTAATATATATGTGAAAACTCAATGTTAATCATTTGGACATATAAATAATAAATTCCTATAAATTTATTATTTTACAATAATCTTTTCAAGTGTATAATTAAAATAATATGTCATGAAACCCATTAGTATTTTCTAAATGTTTGAATTTTGATTGATTACTGTCATACTAATAGATGGTCATGGGTCATTTCATTTTTTATGTAATTGGAATCAATTCGGTGAATAGATAATATTATATAACCAATGACCATATTTGACGATTAAATGGGTGATTGTTGAAATAAGTCATTTCTTCTGTGACAAAAGCCCAAAACACCCACAGTGGGGTGGGGGGGAGGCGTATTGTTGTCTATTCTTTTAAAAATATTCCATTAGTCAAACAGTTCTATTAATAATAGTAAAATACATTCTATTAAACATACTATACAATAATATAAAAAATTTAATGAAAGGTAAATGGAATCCATGGAAAAATATTTAATTAGATTAAAAAATAATCTACACCAAATGAACATACACACAATGTTGTGTTATCATACAAAAAAATAACTTAAAAAAATATATTTATGTGCATTTGTTTTCATTTAGTATTGATTTACAATAATAATAATATTCATATTTATAAAATTTATTTCATTCATTTTCATTTTATTTTCTAATATGTAATACAATCATCTATAATGATTAAAAATAATTTTTACCTTTAACCTTTAGTCCCTTTTTTGGTCATGGAACTATAATTTTTAGATTTTTATATGATAATAATATTTTTAGTCTTTTAATATTTATCTTAGTGAGATTATGTGTTATATTTCAATTAATGAATATATAAAAAAGAAATATATCATTATGTAACAAAAATATGTATTCAATCTTCTTAGTAAAACAGTATGATATTACCTATACATTTTTATGTATGTAATTAAAAGTAAATTCTAAAATTTATTTTTCACAATAATTTTTAGGTATTTTTTATTTTATTATTTATATAGTATATAAGGAATTAATTAATTAATTTAAATATGAATAGATAATATTCAATATTATCTTACATTTATAAATAGGTATTGAAGGATGAAAAATGGAGACTATATTTATATAATTGATGATGATTCATGATTTATAACCATGACCCTAGAATCCAAATGCTCGTGCAATATATTATTACAATAAAATAAATAAAATATTAAAGTAACATGGTATTGAATAGTATTGATGTTTTGTAAACCTAAATTATAAACATGATTCGTATAATACAATGTGAAATAGAAAAAAACATAACGAAAATGAATGATTACCATTTTTTAAATTCGTTCAATAGGTTTCACATCAAAACCTTTGGAATGAAAGTAAAAATAATAGTGATCTCAAGTAATCAATAAGGGTGATTAAAGGGGAAGAAATAAATAATAAATAATAATAATATACCTTCTTTGTAAAATAATTTAGAACACATTCCCCTAAAATTACTAGATAAGTCATAATCATTGTTATAAGTTAAACAACAGGAACACCTACCATTTAATCAATAAACTATTGATGAATTACATCCATAGGTAATTTCAATGGAGTAATGTCATTGATCATAATAATAATGAATTAATTATCAATAAATTAAATTCTTAATTATTTTACTTTATTATTCCCAAGCATCTGGTACATTTTCTACCAATATTTATTAATAATATAATTTAAACTATTCTAATTTTGTGCAACTGATTCATCCCACGTGACTAATATTTCATTACGTGGTTTTTATT
The DNA here is from genome assembly GCA_963277665.1 of Viscum album. Taxonomy (NCBI): domain Eukaryota; kingdom Viridiplantae; phylum Streptophyta; class Magnoliopsida; order Santalales; family Viscaceae; genus Viscum; species Viscum album. The sequence continues at coordinate 1,155,905,457 of OY728158.1, read as the reverse complement.
AAACAATCACAAACCAATAGGGATTGTGTTAAATGGTCCCTAACCCATGTATTTCATTTTCATATAATTAAATATATTTATCTAATAACACATTTAGAAATTAAATCTCCTTATAAAATATCCTTATTTAGTGAAGGATATGATGTTATCAATATTTTCCTATTAAACCAAATTACGTTCAAATTAAATAATATATATAAGAATTGTATAAAATTTAATAAATAATAAAATAAATATCATAAGAATATTTATATTTATGTTAAATATAATTTATAATAATAAAAATTATCATAAGGAAGCGATCGTTTCAAAAGAATGATAACAGTCACAATGGAAAGTGATATTGTAAATACATCTTTATCCACTTGGTAATTCTCAATTAAAAAACAGTGGAATGAGATAGATCAAGGTAAATTATAATAAACACTTAATTATTAATAAATAAGGTTTCTAAATGAGTAGTTACTTTATATATCCCAAATTAAATTGAATAGCTATACAATAACAAATATTTCTCAATGGAATTTAAAATTAGATAAATTCTCATACATCGCATTTTAATATAGGGTGAAATTTCTCTAATCATCTGTATAAGGGGTGTAAAAAATTAATAAAAAATACCAGAACCATGATCATATTCATAATTTAATATACTTACTTCTTAAAATATCTTATTATCGATTTTATAACTATATTTAATTATTTAGACAGTTTTCGGTTGTTAATTATCATGTTTTTCGAGTATATTTGACATGTTACATGTTATTATTCATAAACAGATAATGATTTAATAATATAAAAAAATTTAATAATATTTTAATTATAATATATGATATGTATATATTTATTTATAATAACTTATAATATTTTTTTTGAGGAAAGGAAATTAACTATTCCCAGAGATGATAGGTCATACATACACATGGATGCTACATCAATTTAATAGTCATAAATAAAATTAAAGTGATATATATATATATCTGTGTGTGTGTGTGTTTGTGTGTTATCAGAAATTTATTATATTTAGGAGATATATATCACATTATTTCATTAAATTCATAGTTTTATACTTTCCATGTATATTCTGAACAAATCATTGTTCTTTGAGGAGGTAGTTGTCCACACGTACCCAAACTATGTTACCAAATCCCCAAAAAATATGCCTGATGTTATGTGTTATATAAGAATTACATAATTATAATTACATTGTAAATATAATATATAACATATAAAGGAATAATTTTGTTTATAATTCCTACTATGAGATATGGGAGTGTAGGAAGAAACATTCGTCGTCTCGCGAGGCGGTAGTCCACTATATAAAAACAATTATATGATAGTTACCCATTAGATATAAGTATATGTAATTTTAGGTAGAATAAAAATAATAAAAACATATAAATATATTGAGGATACTGAGAATTTTAGATAATCATCTAATAAGATGATTTGAGTGGGTGGAGAATGAAATAAAATGTATGTGATCTTTAAATACTATTCCTTCATTTCTATGTAACTCCAATTTTTTTAAAAGAATATTATTCGTTTTTTAGGTTTATAAACTATTGTTGGCTTATAATTTTAGTGTATGGGTATTTGGATTTTATTTTAATATATTTATGTTTATCCGAAGGGCTTGATTGATGTGAATAAATCGGAGGGGTGAGTACCCTTTTATATTAGAGGCTGAGTGAATGTTTTTTTAAATTATTCAAAAGGAAATTACCCCACTTTATTTTCAATTTTATGTGGATAAAATGTTGGTATAAATATATTAAAATGTAGTATAGTGTCTAAATATGAGCATTAAATTTATTTTTGGCAATTTTCTTGGTCATTTTGTTGCTTATGTTTCAGTTTTAGTAATTTGTTAAAAAAATTTCTCTTAATTGAAAGTAATTAATTTAAGACACATTCCATGACATTTTATAGTAAAAAACATTTTTGAACTTGTTAGGCATTATAAATTTGGATGTTCCAAATTATGGACTTTTTTTTCCAAATTTCATTTACATAAGTGGTATAAATTAATTTAAAAATAATCTCATAGATGAGATGGCAATACTTGTTATTAAATTTAAAATGTTCAAATGTTTTCTTAGTCTTTTATATGCCAGAGTGAAATGGATTATAAAGACCAATAATGGAATTATTCATATATTGTGACTTAAAAAAATTAAAAAATATAATTTATCCATGTAAATTATTTAGGCCAAAAGTCTATTTTCATTTAAAATCTAGTATTTTTCTTTATATTTAAAAACTAAAACATCAATGAAAAAAGAAATATCAAGTCATCAAAAGATAAATATGAAATTAATATTTAATTTTTTAATGAATTTTTAAAATTATAATTATAAATTTTTTAAAAAAATAATCAAAAATAAATTCTCTATTAAGTGATGTTGAAACTGTCTTTAGAAAAATATAGGGTTTTTTCGCATAAAATAGGGTTTTCTACTATCTGTTGCGTATAAAATATATTGAAATAATTCCAGAATATTTGATAACCTATAAATTTAATGTATAAATTACTTAATACTATTACAATATAAATAATCATTAAAAACATTAAAAAATATATTTTTCTAAAATGGGTGTTATGTGCATTGTAAAAAACATTAGTATTTCGTGTTTTTCATGATAAAAACAAAATTAATTTTTTTTTCAAAAAAAATATAAGGTAATTTCATGTGGTTTTACATTCTTCCCTCCTAAACAATTTTTTCATGGATATTTTCGGGGTGCATACTTTTAATCATATGAGGGTACTTCACTTTTATATAATCCTCTCATTCCAACGTTTCTTCTATCATTTTATGATTTATGAAAAAGTACCCTTAATATATGTGTTATCTGATTACTCAAGACATGGTCTCTGGTGAAAAGTATCTAAAAGGATTCTTCACAGTAATAATAGTTAGGATCCAACTATATTTCATCATTGAAGAAAAGATTAATTTGTTCTAACATGTACTTCATTTTTATATGTATATATGGACCACCTCATGCATTATATTTATATTTTGAGGCATTACCCATCTATAAGAAATATCTGTAGCACTTTCAATATTTTAAAATTTTTCAATATACCTAGGAACCAGTTTCCATCTCTTATTAAACCTTACAATACTCTTCAATGGAGATAAACTCATGAGAAAAAAATCCCCCATATAGAAGTCCAAATCATTCCCCTAATTATCAAAAAAACTATTTTACCTTAAATATATTGATTCAATATGATCAACAATAGAATTTACCATTATCTTTATCTATTTAACATGATTTATTCCAATTGGGTTCTTTTACCAACTTCAACCGAACATTATGGAGTATAAATCCTCCTTCCATATAATACGTCATACGACCCAATTTGAATACATGTATGGAAACTATTATGATATAAAAAATATCCAAATAGTAGGGAATGATGGGACAGAAATTTAATGTAGAATGAGAATTAAATCAACATATCCTATGTTTTTTGAATTGTTAGTTTAGATTATACATCAGTTTTAGGATTGTACTATGTTATTAAATGAATCATTATATGAAGAGACTTATAACTAATCTTATAGAATTTCAATGTAAAATAGGGATCCTGAATAGAAAAAATTAATAGAGGTTCACCATTTCATATTGAAACTTTATTAATATAGAGAATTATGTGTCTCTCAAGAGTAAATTATTCTCTTATATATTTTAAATTTGATGATTTGGTTAGATGATCAACAATTAACCATGATGCGTCATTATTTGTAGTAGTATTTGAAATTTCCCTTATGAAAACCAAATAAATTTCATCGTAGTTATATTTATAAATTAAGTGAGGATTGAATAATCATTTAGGATGCTTCATCATATCATTCTAATGGAAAAAAACTAATCATTTGAAAAAATAATAAACAATGCCCCACTTCATGTTATCTCACAAAAACATTTCCTTCGAGTCCCTATACGTCATTGTGATTCCAGGGTGTATAAAGAATTTGTAACTATGAGAATCATCAAATAATTAGCTTTTGAGATACGTTATATATGGTAAACTTAATCTATTTTATAATCCTAGTACACTGTCTTCACAAAAACAATCTACTAATTATCCATCATTTATGACTTTAAATTTCTTATGAATGTTATCGTCACATGAAAGAGATTTATTTTTGCTCAATAATAATGATGAGTTATCAATAATTTAATATATGATATATATCTACCCTTCAATATAAATTATCATATAAATATTTACTAGATCCATGAAAATAGGATCCTTTCCTATCTTCTTTTGTCATATAACTCCATGCTCTTTCCCACTCAATACATCTACATCCGTATTTTCTTTCTTCGTGTAGTAGTGTATTGATCAATCATAATACATTAGTATACCATGACATCGTATATATATTATTCAATGTTCATTCAATGATAAGATGTAATTCATGGAATAATGAACATTTTATATCTCATATTATTCATCAAAGAGGTAATGTATCCATATTTTAAAAGAAAATATTTAAATTTCAAACACATGATCATGGGTTGGCTAGTTCTATTAATGAGTCTTGAATTTAGGTGATGTATATAAAATAAATAAATATGTTTTCATTAGGACACCACCATGTACCTTTATTGATGCATCACATTATACAAAAAAAATCACTTCCATATGGAATTGTCAAAATCAAAGCATCAGCTTGTCTCCTCTTCAGTACTTAAAAAAATTATTTAAATTTTATTAACAAGGAAAATATAACCTCTTTACATATATACTTGATTAATCGGTATTCAATCATAAAAAATTCACAATAAATAACCGATAGTAACATTCCACACAAATGTGGCCATGTACCCTGTTTATGTTTTCTTTGTAGGCCATTCTATGATTCCCTTTGTCTAGGTATGGTCAATTGATATTACATCCTTAGAGAAAATATGGCCATAATAATAAAATTAATAAATATAGTAATCTAATATACTAAATTTCCCATATGACTCTTCCGTTATTATATCCTTAAAAATGATCCACAAAATATTCTCATGGTCCTCATAGATTTTAGAATACACTATAATATCATAAATTATTACCAAAAAAAGATCTTTTATTCCTTCAATACTCTATTCATTAGGTCTATAAATAGAAAGGATACATTAGACAATCCAAATATAATGAATGTAAACTTGTAAGGTCAATTACTAGTATAAAAGTGGTCTTTTAATGACTTCTTTCTTTAATCACAATTGGTGAAAACATGAATGAATATCAATCTTTGAACAATATTACGATCCCTGTTGTTCATCAAACAATTCATCAATTCAGGGTATAATATACATTTATTTGTTGAAATGGTATTTCTTTCTCAATAATAAATGAAAAACCACATGGATACATCATTATTATTAGAAAAAAGGATAGTGGATCCCTATAGCGACATAATATGGTGAATAAATACCTTATTACCTAAATCCTTATGTTATTTCCTTTAAATCATGATTGTGGGGATGTGTTGGAAAATTTAAAATAAGTATATAATTAAATTTTTACACAATATGTACATCCTCAATTTTAAAACTAACTTCTTCATCATCTGATGTCATTTTGTATTCTTTCATAATATTTCATTCATTAGAGCTACTGAAGGTGGATCTTGATAATAATCTAGTAAATAATATTTTTCTATAATGATAATGAATTCTACATCATCCACACAAACAATAATTTCTTTACTCTTGTAATAATGTGTTTCATCAAAATTTGACATCTATTCTATAATGAGTATTATAACAATGGAAAACGTATGTAAGATAATGTGGTAAGTATGTAAATCATGTTTATTTTTAATAATTGGTACAACCTGATAGTTGTTTTTTTAATAAGTCTTCTATTGGATGATCAAACAGAAATGTATCTTATAAAATCAATCAAAAAATGTTAAATTTTTTAGAATATTTGTCTGATAAAAAAGAGTGCAATTATACAGAATCAAATATGGGATTTGAAAATTTTCAACATTGTATTAATGTACTTATCACCACCTCATTTGGTACTTTTACATCTATTTTAAGAGCTTGTATAAGTTTGTCGGTCACCCATTAGACTCCTCTAAAGTGGATACACATGATAATAGAGGAATTAATTTGAGTAGTGCAGCATCTCCATAGAAGTGAAACACTATACTGAAATGTTTTAATTATCCTCTATGAATCCATTAATATTATGACCATTTCGTTTAAATTTATGAAACTTTTTTTGTGATGTGATGAAATTCCTAGAGTGAGTTTTTCAATATTTCTAACACAGATGTTATTACTTCATTCGCATAATTATTTTGAATGAATTTCCTTTTTCATTTTTTTCAGATGTCCTCTTAATCTCTTGGTTCCATTAAAAACATTGGATCTCAGTAATTCCATATTTATTTTCATGGAAAATAAAACCATCTCTTTGTTTGATGAAAACGTTTTAGAAGATAGAGGCCTTCAATGATTTGGTTATGGATTAAAAATAATGTTCAATATATAACATTATGTTGTGTATGCAGTCTATATAATTACCAACTATTATTTTTATGGTTGCTACATAATCTATAACACCCACTTCATATTTTTCTTTTATTTTTCTATGTAACAATCCCTTCATATAATTTTGTTTATATTGAGAGAAGTATTTATCGAAGAATGTGCCCTTAAAATTTATCCATTCCTTGAGATCTATTTTTTCATCATCCATTATATTTTGTATTAGGTACCACTATTGATTTTTATCACATTTGATATAACACATTATAAGTGTAACCTTTCCCATATCATTTCATCCCAAGGACGTATATATCTTCTTGAGAGACTTAATACAATTATTTAAAAACAATTTTATTAGTACTCCAACTAAATGATGAGGGATTTTATAACATAAAAAGATCTAAAATATGATATTATCCTTGTGAATTAGGTTTCTCCTTTCAAAAGAGGTTATTTTCCTAACCAGATAATGTTTCCCTCATAGAGATGTGACATTATTCATTTCAATTCCACGTTTTTTTGGTTTTATCAATATGGAAATATAAACATTTTCAAAGAGTATAAATACAATTCTTCATTCATGGATCAAATTAAATATAATTTAATATACTTGATTATATCATAAAATCATGAATTTAAAATATTGTATAACCCTCAATATAAATTAAAAATTTATATATCGTAAATCAATAACATTGACCACTTTAGACAGATCCTTAGTTGTATATAGTTCCTAATGGGATGAAATGTTAATGTGAGTTATCATAACATTATTAATTTGGATTTTAATATTTGGAATGTAGTAAGGACCATTTTCATGTACCAGGTTACACTTGAGATAGGCTTGATGCACCTTGTCTTAGCTTCTACCCCTAGGCACATCAGTTAAAGAACCATGTACACCTTTATTTTATAGGTGTGTATGTATTTATAAGAAGACCCATAAAATCACAATCATACCAATATAGTAGGATATTCTTCTATAATTATCTTCAATGCCTATATATGGGTTATGTTACCAAATCATAGTTTCATAAACCGGGTTTCCAAGGATGCTTCTAAACATTCTCTAAAACAAAGTGCGGTTACCTGACCCCCATATACATGAATCTGATGACTTAATTTATTATGTTGGTGTAGATACATGATTAATATTTATAAGGATTGAAAAAATTTGTATTTTTGGAAATACAGAAAATATATATGATACCCATAATAAATTGGGAAATTAAAAAAATATATAATGAAAAAACAATATCAGTATTACTAAAACTCATTCAATGGATTCCTCTTCATAACCGAAGGAAATGAAATAGAAATTAGAGAGAGTTTAAATTCTCTATAAGGATAAGTAATGTAGAAAAATTAGTTAATAACAATGTAAAATAAACATGGATTGTTAAATAACATAGAACACATGCCACATAAATCCCTTGATATGGAATAATCAACATGGAAGGGTAAATAACTAGAATACCTACAATTTAATTAACAAACGGACAATTAAATAAATCCATAGATAATGTTACTAACAAATATCATGGCTGGAAATAATAATAACTCAATTATCAATATTGGAAAAAAATAATTATTTTCTATCATGTTTCTGTGAATACGATACCTTTACTATTAATGTTTATTCTGAAGATTGTATCAACTAAACTAGATTTGTCCAAATTATGCATCTCATTATACTTATAAGGCATCATGGGGGTTACATTAATTGGTCCCCAACCCATTTTTCTTTTATTAAATGCTCCCTAAATAATGTATTTCATTTCTAACTAATTATTCATATATCAAATAATCAATTAAAATAAACTATGATCTGTATCAATTCTCAATTATTGAGTAATTGTTTTTATATTTATCAATATTTTTTCGTTAAATAAAATATATTTCAATGTAAAAACGTTATATACGAATATTATAGAGTTTGTGAAATAAAAAATACTTTGCATGAGAATATGAATAATCAAGATAATTTTAATAAAAATATAAGAAAAATGATCATAGGGATGTGATTTCTTTAATATATCTCTAACAATTATAATATAATGTGATAATTCAAATATAACTATTACCACATGGTAATTTTCAATTCAAAGCACCGTGAATGTGATAGTTCAATGTGAAACATAATATACCATGGATTATGAGTAATTAATGAAACTAAATTAAATGTGATAAGTATACACACAATATTAAATATAGTATGTGTATAATAAAAAGTAATTCATAATTCAATGTAAAATGTAGTAAAATACAAAATTTTTTATTTCACTTAAATGGAAAATCCGACATCCTCCTAAATAAGTGTTTTAAACATGTTTAAAAAAATATTCTATGAAACAATGATAAACCTTATATCATAATTTAACTTATTATAAGATCATATGACCCATTTATTAACAATATTTCATTGTTTTCTCTTTTTCATGTGTCAATTGACAAGTTTTTTTTGAATATTTAACATGTTACCGGTTGTTATTATAATGTAGATCTTTATTGAATTAGAAAAATAATTTTAAAAATGATTTAATAATATTATATATATCAAGTATAAATTTATTTATTTTTATATATAATATTTTGATGTTGGAAATGAAATTCATTTTTTATGGAGACGGTATGCCATACACAAGCATAAACTAAAATTCCATTTCATTTCCATATTTACAAATTATGTAATATATATATATGTAAATATATCTGTGAATATTTTCATTACATTAAAAAATTCATATCATATATGTAACATGATTTTATTAAAACAATCTATCAATACAATCCCTTGATAACATGAACGAATCACATCGCTTTAATGAGGTAGTTGTCGACAGGTCCAAAAACAATATTATCGTATACAAAAAAATTGAACACTTAAAGTAATAAGTTAATTACGTATTTAAAAATATAAAATACATTATAAATATCATATATAACATATAAAATATTATTGTAAAAAATAATTCCCACTCTGAGAGGTGTTAATTGAATAATGAACAATCATAGTTTCGTGAGTAGGTAGTGTACCGTATGCACAAATAGTAAGTTCATTACCCTTTATATGGACGTTTTTTTATGTATAGGAATAAAAAAATTAAATAAAAAATATAATTATATTTATTATAATGATCTTATTTTATAATCATAGAATAAAAAATAGTTGAGGGGTGGAGAAGGAAATAAAATTTATGTGATCATTGAAGAATTTTAACCTGTTTTCTGGTAACAAATTTTTTATACCAAAATAATTATTTGGTTGTATTTATGACCATGATTCTGATACAATGTTGCGGGGAGGGTTTTTTTGATATTTATTGAGAATATTGTTGGTAATCCAAGGGGATTTAGACATGAGAATAATTGGGAGATATGAGTGTATTTTCAATAATGGAGGAGTGTATTTCTTCTAAATTATTGAAAATTGAATCCCACAAGCATTATATCAAGCCTCATTATTCCAATAATGGACCAATATTGTTACAATGGAAGATAATGTAGAAATATCAGCAGAATATTTTTTGGACAAATATCGATGTAATTATTGGCCTTAATTTAAGGGTTTGATATAATATTAAGATAATTTTCTTTTAATCTGTGTAATTAATTATAATTAGTTTCACTAATATTTTTGGTCAAAAACATATTTTTTAATTTTAGAAATTAGATACTGTGTTGAATCAATTTATAAAATCAATATTTCCATATTGAAATCCCTGAATTGGTGGAATCTAATTGAATATTAAACTCACAAAAAATATGGTAACATATGGTTTTAATGAAAAAATGATTAAAATTTTATAATCAATATATATGTATTTCCAATGTGTATTTTATTATATTTAACTAAATTTGATTAATTTATATACTTTTAATATATTTTTTCATTAAAACCTATTTTTAATATAATTCATTTTTTTATTTTATTATGGTGAAAATTCAGTATTCAATTTTAATCAAGTATTTTTACTATCCATCCTAATGTGAAACATCCATGAAATATAAAAAAAAGCATCCCTAAGATATTTATTACATTCTAATTTAAATTATAAGAATTTTATTAGAACATAAAATTTATAAACCATAAAAAATAGATTTAAAATTGATTGTCCATTAAATGGATGTAAAATTATCTTCAGTAAACGTAGGTTATATGCATAAATGGGTTTGTTCTCAAATTATTCCTATAAAATATATTTAATTAAGGAAAAAGTATTTCATAACAAATAAATATTCTGTATAATCCCATATCAGTGTTATAATTTAATCAATTGTGAAAAATGTGACTAAATAGTTTTGTTTTTTAAACCAGTTGTTGAGTGCATTGTAAACTAACTCAGTATTGATTGTTTTGAATTTTATTTACAATATTAAATTTATTCTAAAGGAAAATAGGTTAATGTTTTAGTGTGTAAGACACAATATTATGAAGAACTGATCTATAATATATACATATAAGAACATCATTTATTTTATAACTATAATTCCTTAAAATATACATTCATCTCTAAAGATGTTTTATTGTTACAATAAACAATTCCATACATAATAATATGATTATTTTTTAAAATTCATACATTTCCCAAAATATTCATTAGAAATTTACTATATTGAATCAATACTATATTTTTTATTAAATAAAGGATCAATTAATCATCCCCCACAGTTTATATTGTCATAATTATATGAATAGATCTTTTTAATTAAGAAATGTTTCGGATTCTCCTATATCTGCACTATATTTTTAGTAACGTGATATTTTTCATTGAGAATATAGTTTTTTAATCAATTATCTAATGTTTATAGAATCAATTTCAATATTTTTTTAGATTCAATTTTATCATTTTTTATCCTATAATCAAATTGTTTGTGTCCAAATATTTGAAAATAAAAACAAAACACATAGATGAAATTTTCTATTTCTATTTGTATGATATAACATTATAAGGTATTTTTCCTTCCATTTTTTCCCCTCAGTACTAAAACCGCACATATTTATAATATGTCATTATATGAACCAGTTCACCTCGGTATATACCTTTTAAAAATGAAAGATGAATTATGATAAAACCTAAATTTTTTTTGTATAAGGGATATTTTTTTGAATAATAAAAAAAGTTATTTTTTAATAACCAATAGTATTTTCATATACATAATCAAATTATGTTGCTAGATTTTTCTTCTCATCCTTATACATTAATACCCAATGATAATTTTTTATTGTGGAATGGGCCTTTTCATTCTCATGAATTCCATAATAAATATAGTGGAGTTTCATATATTAAATTTATCAATACAACCATTATATATTATAAATTATATATTATATTACCAATTCTAAAATATATATTAAACATAAAATATCAATTTATAAAACACATTTATTATTATAATGGAGTCAATCCTCTAAAACAGTTCACCAAAATAATAATTTATATTATTAACCACTATAACTTCTTTTTTAATAATATTCTAGAAAAAAAATTACGAATCTTATTGAATTAAATAATGATAATAAATAAAATATTAATAATGAGTTATTTAAGATTCCAAGTCTTTAAAATATACAAATATTTTCTTCTCAATATTATATTTTTTAATTTTCATGATTAAATTATTTTCCATCTCATAAAGATTCCCTTAAACACAAATGCTCAGTAAAAATAATGATTAATTTGTTCGTTATTATTCTTAAATATTCTTTCCCCTCCATGTTTTAAATAATAATTGCTTCTAAATAATATTTTAATCAAGTATATATTTTTTAATGGATGGTCTTATTACCATCATACACTTTTAAAATATATATTTTTAATTGATTTTTTGTTCTCATATACATTAAAAATAAAAAATTATTATTTATTAGTTTGTGGAAAAATATTTCCATTATTTAAAAGAAATCAATCCCACATAATTTTTTTATTTGATGTCGAACATGTCAAATTTATGTGACAACCAATTCTGAATATAAAAGTGTTAATTTACTTCAAATATTCCCTTATATAGATTTATTTTTCATGGAACTACTAGTAAGATTCCATTACAACCATAATCACATGACTATTTATATTTCAAATATTTTATTATAGAGAATCAAAATTGCTGAATGATATTTTATTAATTTACCTTCCAACATAACTCTAAAATATAATCCCACCAAGATGATTTAGTTGTAATCATTTTAGTATTTTCATGGATAAAATTCATTAGGTAATTAAATTTCATAATTATATAAAATTTTAGTTTTTATCAATATTTTTTGTATTTTCATCATTTTTATCATTTTTTATTTCCTCACATTGATCTAAAAATTTCAATAATTTAGTTAAATATATAAATAATGATTTAATTAGAGTTTATTGATGATTTCATCATATTAAATCAAATAAAATATCTCTTAACCATTTATTTATTTTCAATGATGTTGGAAAATATGTTCTATAATTTATTAAGGAATTTTTGATTCATCACCTTAATTAAAATACTATTTGAGATATTTTAATTTCAACAAATTTATGAATTTTTAAAAATATTCAATGAATATTTACCATTATTTTAAATTAATTCTCTTTAGAACAACTGATTTTTATTTCATATATTAACCTCAATATCACTGACAACTTATTTGATCATTATAAAGATAATATGACTCATCTACATCGTATAATTCATCTGGCTTAATATTTGTTCAATTATTTATTTCAAAACATCAACATTGTCAGTATTTTATCAATGAAATATTTAATAGGAATGAATTATAAAACAATGACACCACTTTTAATGAATTTAGACTCAAAAAACCTGACTTTTTAGGGATCATATTGTTAATTTGTTTCATTAAATTAAACCAATAATATCTTTTTCAAATTTTAATAAGTAACATAAATATATAAAACACACCACCCATTCATATAGATCATACAATCGAATATAAATAACACAGGAAATATAATATTTACATTGTCCACCTAGTAATGTATATGTATATATAATAGGGTATTACTAATTTCAATCTACCAAATAATCATTTATCAAAAAAATATTCTAAACTGATTTGGATTAGTACACTACAAATTATCAATTCCACTACCTCTTATTGTATGTCAACTCACAATAATAAAAAATATAATATAACAAATATTGAAAAAAATTAATACATTAATATTACGGTAATAGTTATAGAAAACAAAGAATTATGTTTCAATTATGAACAATTATAATATTAATAGTCTCTATATAACATATCTTTTGGAGATATTTAACACAAAATTATTAGGATAAATGGGTTTAACATTAATTTCAATGTTGTATCCACATGAAACTATTAACTGAGGTCATGTTACATATCCCTTAAATATTTATTCTACATGAAATTCAAATCAATAAATAATTGGAAAAATTATTCTAAAATATTTTTTTTCATTGATATATTACCATAAAAGTGATATAAAAATATCCATAAAAATTGAAAAATATTTTCAAAAATAATAATCATGATTAAAAAAAATTAAATGGGAAAATATTTTCAAAATATAATATTATCTAAAAAATTATTTTATGGGTGTACTTTATAATGTCTGTGGACCAAATACTTAATGTGTTGTCCCCATGATCTATGTCATGGGTATCTTTATTTACTATATTATATTTTTAGTTATTTTTAGTTTAATATTTTCATATATCTTTATAAAAAAAATTTAATACTGGATATAATGTAGTTTTAATGTCTTAGTTATCTTTTTCTATCATTATATTTAAATTATAATTTCAATAACTTCAATATATATTTTGATCTGAAATCCCAATTTTCACTAATATCACAATTTTTTCCCACATATGGTATCTTGTATGTTATTGAAACTTATTTTAGAAACACATGGTACCATAGTATAATTCATTGATTAAAGACATTCAAGATTATGATATTATTGAAAAATCATCTTATAATTTATTCATATATCACATGAGGTTCTGATGGGTTCTATTTTTTTAAATTTCTTATCAATTATGATCATCATACAAAATATAACAATGTAACTTTCTTGACAATAATGTGATAATATCCACATTATTTCATAATTTTGTCCCTATAAATTCCCAATAAAAAGAGTTTTTTTATTAACCCACTATGTGGTTATATCATGAATATATATCTTATTATTATATTTTGGAATGAAGTTCCATAATTTATTATGGGATGACACACTCATTCCGTGATGACTAAAACCATCACTATTAAAATAAAATTTGATCAAATTTTTTATAAAATTATTATTTGAAATCAATTCAATATCAAAATTCATTTAAAATTTGTCAATACAAATATATAAAACCTAATTCTCTATAAAATTATAATAATTTAAAATACATACAATACTAACTACCTTTAATCATTGTATATTTGTATACATTACCATTAAAATAATTTTTCTAAAGGGATCACAAACATTAAATTTATTCTCTGTTGTAGTTTTATATTATGCCCTCTGTTATTATAACGTATTTATATATGTGTATATGTTAGTTTTGATTAAGTCTTAACGTGATTAGATGGCCTATGTTTTATATAGTTACATTATAATCATATATTTAAGGGTATTTTGGTTTTTATATATTATATGATAACAATATATAATTATATTTTATGGTGACCCTAAGGCCTGTAATTTTGATAGTTGACTAGGTGGCCCCAATAAAATATATAATGAATATTGAATAAGTGTTATTATTAAGTTAATGATATTATTTTGTTATGGATTCCATAAAATATTAGTATAGACCAATATACCCTCATAAGGTCGACTAATTAGGAGGTGTATAAGAGGTTAGCCTAACTACTTCTATGAAAATGATCCAATGACCATCATTTATGGATATATTCAATGATATTTTTTTTGAAGAATGAAAATTATATAATCCTTTTATAGTTTCTAATATAAATCATGCCTTAATTATTCACATATTTTAATCTATTGTTCATGTTATAGTTCTGATAACTATTCACACTTCTATTAATTCTTATGTTCCTTTTATTTTTCGTACAATATATATAATTTTTTGTGCATTATTACATGGTTACATTACCAATATGTTTCTAATCCAACATTATTAATAACTTAGTGTATATGTTCAAAAGCATATTAAATTAAAAATAAATTTGATTTATTTTTTACAAAAATATTATAAAAATATAACAAATTTAACGTATTTTATGGTTTACTATATTTTAAATTTTTTATAAATATAAAAAAAATTAAATGTATAATGAATACTTTTTTATTTAAAAACAATAAATTAAAAATTTATTCCAAATTATATGTGATATCTAATGAATGATATGAATAATTTGAAATTCAATATATAAAGAAAAATAAACCTTTTAGATTGTTCATGATAAATATATAATGATTTCATAATTATAAATAAATCACAAAATAATTGTTTTACAATATCTAATCATTAATTATGTAGAATTAATTACATATTTATTTCTTTACATTGAAACCGAGTATGAATGTGGCACATATATATTATATTTCTTGTAAATAAAATCTCTCATGCTCTATTTATAAACCCCCCGTCTACCTATTTATTAAAATAAGTTTTTAATATAATTAAATAGTGACTTTTATCATACAATTCCAATATAATGTTATCATGTTCCTTAATTTCAAAAATATCATAAATGTGAATAAATAAATAGTTTACCACAATATATTTCACATGATTGATCAATAAAACATTCATTGATCATTTTATGAAAATAGTTTAATTCTAAAATTCGGAATAAATATAATGACTAATATTATGTATAAAAACAATCAAAATTATAGTTTAAAAACATCTATGTAGAATGAAACACAATATTAAAAAAATATAATAGTGAGTATATTAGTATTGGGTTTCTATTAATGGTCACAAACGATTATATATGATCCAAAACTAACCAGTTTTGGACTCTCTATAAAATTATTTATATGATAAATATTTACCCTAAGAAAAAATAATCCAAAAATTTACAATGGTGATTAATATGGGACATTACTAGGTGTATATAAAACTCATCATGATTTTTATCATGATAAATTCATTATATGAAATAAAAAAATATTGTGATACTGATATATTTGTAGGATCCAAGCGTAGTGGAAGCGCGTTATTGGGATTCCCCAACGTTAATTTTTTCCGTTAACAATGATCAATCTACAACTCATCATGATAATAAAATGACAAATCATCATAATAGAATGGTAAAGGAAAAAAATATGGGAGTCCTAGAACCTCAGAAAGGATCACCATATGTTGGTAATGATTTACTTAGTTAAAAGAAAATAATTACATTTATGTAATTCTCTATCTGTTTTTGTTTCCTGTTACGATTTGATGTGATCTATCATTGTATCATGGAATCCAAGGGTAGGAATTATCTAACAGTGATCTACATGTGCACTAAATATCTATGGATTTTGCTCAAGGGATATCCATGTTCTAGTTTGGAATATATTTCGTTTACGATGTTTTCCTTCAATTTCCTTGAGAGCCTCCAGCAATACGCTCTCCTTGATCTAGTGGAGGAGGATCTCTCTCGTAGACTGACACTGTTCATGGAATAAAAGAATTATCTCTTACCTTGAGACCCTTCTCTAGATCTGTGATGAAAAACCTAAAAAGTGATTTGCTAATGAGAAATATATAACTGGTATTTTAATAAAATAAAATAATAATATGAATTAATTACCCGAAGGTATTTATTAATTTAAGATATTTCTTAATAATATCCCATATATAATAATAAAAGTTAACAATTTTTAGTAAATGACATGCATACAATGAATTAATCCTAATATTATTTAATTAAATAAATAATAATATTTCTCAAAAATTCCTATAAATAATTACACGATGTGTACTTTTGTTTTTAATTTAATTTATTTCCTCCACCACGATTATTAGACCATGAATACTGGCTATTTATTTCATAAATAAATTTTACTACATTACTCACAAATAAATATATTATTTCTCCCATAATATATTCTCTCAAATTACTACTGTAAAAATATATGAGATCGGGTATCCTTGAATAATTATTAAACCATAGTCAAAAATAATTATTATTCAACTTGTTAAATTAATATTTAACTGAGATAATTGGACACAATTAGATTTTGACCCTCTAAGAATCTTGATCGGTGGCATTAGGTTGAGTAATCCTAATGTCTGAGGTTAGCATCTAGTAACACGCCAAGCACCAATAGAGAATGATGTTAACACCGCAATGACATGTCCACTCCTACAAACACTTATTGTGTAATATAATATATTCATCTCGATATCTTGAATCAAGTGGGTTGCATGCTAGTGTCATCAACCCATGTGTTGGATTATTCTTTCTTCGACTTTTTAGAATTGATGTTTCCCATTCCTTACCATGGAATTGGATTTATTTAGGTTTTATCAATTTCATCAAAAGGCATCTGATATCTACTTCCATTATGGATCAAAAGGGACAAATGATTTCCTGGATTATATATTAATGTAGTATGACTCACGCATACCCAACATATTCTATATCACTGCGAACAATGTGTCATTACATTTTTCATCAATATATATTAGTGCAAAAATTGTAATACCCATTAATAATAATAAAAAAGTATATAGACCAATAAACTCATCTGCAGATATGAACATCCAACGGTACTATGGAATGTGGATTTCCTATTGGTGGGTCTCATTCTCATAATATCCTCTTGGATATTACAATGTGTCAACACCATGAGTAGGTGCATCAATGTTTTATGAGTCCTCACCCCAAATGTCCTGTATTATTAGTGTCCCTCAAATAACATCATCTAACGATAGAACATATATTCCAGATTACTTTTGTTGATCTTCCGGGTTCACATCAAAGTAGGGATCCACTATGAACATTTATTGGAACAACTATCCTTATGACATTATCACATTCATTGTCAAATAGAAAGACAATCAAGATGTGATAATGTATTTATTATTGAATAAATTACAATGTAGGTTGTTATGGGACACCAACTCCAATAGAATATCACATACACTAGACCCAACTTCTAAAAACCATTAACCCACAATATCTCACATGATATTCATGCTTCTGTTGAGATAGTCCTTATGTTATGAGGTGTACCACATTCTCTTTTGTGGACACACTGCTCACTGCAACATCACCCCATTGACAGAAATCCCCCATGAGTTGATACTTCTGAAGTATATTCTTTGTTTGTTGATGTGACCTCTATTCATTTGTAATAGCCACCACTACTGTATTATCACAATAAATGTGATAGGATCTTTACTAATAGGAACAACATCATACTCCCAGAAAAATTACTAAATCCATACAACTTCCTTGGATGCATCAGAAGCCACTATATATTTGGAATCCGCTATAAAATCAGGGATAATTGGTTTCATTGAACTCTTCCAGCTCACAAATCTTACATTGAAATTGAAAACATATCCATATTGCAACTTTAGATCATTCATATATATCTGAAAACAAGAATATGCATACCCAATAATGACAAGGTCTTTGTCTCCAAAATAAATCAGGAAAATATCATTAGTTCTTCTATGATACTTAAGGATAGTCTCAATAGCAGTTCAATGATGTTCTTTTGGATCTTCCTGATATCTGTCTATGAAGATCCATGCATAGGAAACATCAATCCTGGTACATAACATTGAATACATGATGGATCCTATAACCGAAGTGTATGGAATCTTACTCATTCTATCATTCTCATGTCATGTCTGAGGACACATTTTCATAAAAAATTGTAGTCCATTTGACACTGAAAAAATACCCTCTTGGATTGTTCCATATAAACTATCCTTAGTATCTGGTCAATGTATATACCATGATATACTTCAACCAGCCTCTGGGAACTATCATGAATGATCTTGATCCCTAAAATGTAGAATGCTTCACCCAAGTCCTTCATGGAGAAACACTTGTTCAACCAGTCCTTAAGTGAATCTAAGACTGGTTGTCACGAACCAGCCCTGGTCGACCCTGAACCGGTCACCCGAGCCGGTCCGCGGCAAGTCCCGAGGGGCGTTCCCGATCCCCCCGGGATGGCAACAAGTGTCGGGCATCAAAATTAAGCAGGTGGGAACGATTTGAGCCCAAACAAAAGTAAATAGAACAGAACAAATAAACACTAACAATGGAAAAGAAATAAAAGCCACACGACCACGTACCTCCATGTGACCTCTCAGGTCACCGCCCAACTAGAGAGCAACCTCGCTCCAACACTGAGCGACTCAAAACAGAAAACTTTAAGCAAGGGAAGACCTGCAACTGAAATGATAATATAGGCATGAGCATTAAAAATGCCCAGTAGGTAAGCCAAAGTAAACCACTGAATCCAAAAGTTTCCTTTCCCAAGCAATCCGCTGACACAGGTTTGAAAAATACAATTATAAAAATAGAGTTTTCACATTTAAAAATAAACAACATGTTTTCCCCATTTGAAAACCCAACGCACACTATAAATCACTTTCAAAACCATTTCCTGTTTTTATAATCAAAACCTAATACAGATGATACTACGACTGTGCTAAAAAGGAACAGGTAAACAGTACAGGCTGAAAGTAAATCAGTGAAACAGAAAGTAACCAAGTGATGCAAGATGATAGAAGTGCAAAAGGACACAAGTAACACTATAAGCTGTAAAGAATAACTGAAAGTAAACAATCAAGGTGAAAAAGTAACCATGGGTGATCCTAAACATCCCTAGAAAACCCCTGGACGTACTCGGGTTCAGACTACCTGCCGGCATGGTACTCTACAGTCAATAACCAACTGGCCGCCCTAATAGCCAACCAGTGGCACATCCCACCTGGCCTGTCCACAACTCCAGAGGGTACCAACCCGTCTAATCAGGGTTAGCAAGCAACCGTCACTCGATAATCTACAAGACGCCCAGGAACCCATGGTGGTTTTTGTAACACTGTGTAAGTGGGAGGCCCACGCACGCGTGACTCATCTCACCGCACTTGCCAACCCCTTACACGGACATCGCTACACGACAACCCTCGAAGGGAAGTCCCCCTGTAGAGATGCCCTCACATGTACGTATATGTATATATCCATATGTATAATCACTTCACATTCAATAAAGTGCCAACCGGGCCTTCACGTCATTTGATTGTCAAAAAAACTTTATAAAAATACCTGGAGTAGTCAAGCGAGCACTTGGTTTTTCAAAAACAAACGGTTTTACACGAATATTTCACCGTGCCATTTTAAATAACTCAAAACACTGTTTTTGTATTAAGGGCCAAACGGACATATCTTCGTATATTTCTTTTAAAACAAGTTCGATGTGTCTCAAAAAGAGGCGAAAACATTTTTTTTATCAAGAACCATTTAGAAAAGTCAAGATCTCGAGAAAATAAAAATAAATGGACATAAATGGTGACAATTTCAAACACCATCTTCATTTGAGGGCACATCCATGTGTGCACCTGGTGCACCCATGGATGTGTCAACATCCAATGGTGCGTCAAACCTGCAAAGGGGCATGACAACACTTCCAATTGATACTAAATTTCATAAAACCAACCAGCACAGGATAATAAGATCCAGGAGTGATTTTCACAAAAAGAACACCACTTAAAACAACCAATGATCGCATTAGAAAATATAGGCATTTAGTTCCAACCAAGCTGGCAAAGCATAAACAGGTGCACAAACAGAGGAGCATCCTAAAGTTTATTTTTAATCAAATCTTTCAGCACGAAAACACTACCGCAGGTCACTATATAAACAATAAAATGTGCGAAACAACATCTAGTGTTCGACTACATAGGCGTAAAATATAATTGCTTCAAAACATAGTTTCGAACAAAAACTACCAATTCTAAAACACCAAAATAAGTCACTCAAGGATATAATAAACATGCGAATCAAGGAATAAAATTAATTTAAAATAATTCAAGTACCAGCAGAGTGCTTTGAAAAGGAAACAGGTGAATTCGCCTACCTCAAACATGGAGCGGACGCGACGGAACCCCAACAGAAAGTAGAACGAACCCTCGTGGACAAACTGTGCACGCTGAACAGCGGAAGAAGTGCACGTCACTCAACCTGCGACAGAAAAAGGATTAATCTATATTAAACATGAACACCAAGATGCCGCGACGGGAAAAATAAATAAATAAATAAATTAATTAATTAATTAATCAATTAATTAACAAACAAATAAGCATTTAAACAAGTATATAGATAAATAAGACATACCAAAAATAATCAAGAGAATAAATAAATAAAAATAATAATTTGGCACAATAATAACAGTCATAATAATGATTACCATAACATAATGAGAATAATAATAACTTAAAAAAAATAATGATAATGATATAATAATAATAACAAAAGTAGTATAATAATAATAGTATTAGAAAAATATTAACTTAATAATAATAATAATAATAAAATAACAATAGTAATAATATAATCATAATATTATTGATATTAACGCATTAATAATAAAAATTCTAACATAATAATGAATCAAGTAAAATAATAATATAATAACAAAGTAAAAAATAAATACTGGAACTTACAGGAGCGTGGATGAGCGGAGGGGAGGCCAGATAAAGGCCGGTGCTGCAGCGGGGGCTGGACGGCGGCACGAAGATCGCAGTCGGAGCGGGCTGGCCGGAGCGGGGGTGTGCTGGCGATGGGAACCAGGGGCAGAGGCCGGCGGTGGAGGGGAGCAAGCAGGAGGCGGAGTCGGCCGGCCAAACCGGCAAGGGGAGGAGAAGAACGGGGGGAGGGCTTGCCGAAGGCCGGTCGGGTGAAGCAGGGGAGGAGCCGGAGCGGCGGCTGGAGCCACCGGAGGCGGCGGGAAAGGGCCGGGACAGGGAGGCGGCTTGGTGCGGGGCGCGGCAGAAGCCGGCGTGGCCGAGGGGAAATCCACCGGACGGGAGGCCGGGGTGGTCGGCCAGATCGGCGGGGATGGGGAGCGGGGACGCCGGGAGCGGAGGGCGAGGCAGATCGGGAGTCGGACGGCTGGGTGTGGCGATGCCGCGCGAGGGAGACGGCGACGGGGAAAGGATGGGTGCGGCTCGAGACAGGGAGAGGGAGCAGGAGGTCGCTGGGTTCCGGCTTGGGCGAGGGAGGAGGCGGCAGGCGCCGAAGCGGGACGGCGGAGAGGCCAGCAGGCCGGGAGGTCGAGGCCGGGGCGCTGGGGTGACGGCAGGGGCGCGCGGAGGAGGCCGGGACAGCGGAGGGCGTGGGCACCGTGGGAGGAGAGGAGCGGGGGAGAAAGAGAGAAGTGGGGGCTGCGGGAAGAGAGGAGAGAAGGAGAGGGAAGAGTGGCGGCTGGGTAGGCTTAGGGTTAGGGGGTTAGGTTCATATATATACATATATATATAATAATAATAATAATAATAAAGTGTATAATAGTGATAAAACCTTTTAATATTAATATTAATAAAACTTATAATAATAATAATAACAATAAAACTAATAATAATAAAATAATAACAAAACTTATAATAAAATTAATGATAATAATATTAATATTAAAACTTTATAATAATAACAATAATGAAATTTTATAATGATAACGATAATAATAATGATAGAACTTATAATAATAATAGTAAATCTTATAATAATAATAAATAATATATTAGTTAATTCCAACAATAATTATTTTGATCAAATATTTAAATTAAAAAGACAATTCAAAGATAATACATATATACATATATAAGCATATATTATATATAAACATTATTATACAAACATATGCAAGAATACAACAATAATGATAATACAAATTAAATGGTAATAATAATAAAAGGTCAATGTAAAAACTTAAATATTTAATATGTCGGGTGAACACATAGTCACCCGGGCCAAACGCACGATCACCGTCAGCGATGCGATAACCGCGCACCGGCGCGAAACTGCCGACACAACAAAACCTCGAAAAAATTTAAATCAGGACCAAGAAAGAAGGAAAATGACGGACGTCCGCGGTCGGGGTGTGACAATTCTCCCCACCACAGACACTTTCTGCCCCCAGAAAGTCACCAGGTTACAAGTCAGCCAAAAACCACGTCTATGCCCAAACAGAACTAAAGGAACTGAAGCAAACTGAGGTTCTCGGGGATGACCTTACTCTATACAGGTCACACCCGACCGATTCAAGAGAAAACCGGGGTCCGAGATTGAGGGGAGAACACGAAGGGGTTCTCCCCACCACAAGAACTTAACTAGTGCAGAAAAGATGACCATTTAAATAGAAAACCCCGGGAAGGGGGGGTCGACGCGGGAACTCCCAACCAATTCACCAACTCTTATAACACGATTACTACAGCACCTCTGTCGAAACCTTGAACGCACGACTAGAGTCAACAACTTCAACACCAAGGAAAACCCATAGAAAAACATTTAACCATTATCAAATTGGAGACATGATCCATCGAAGTCCACAAAGCATAACCCCATCGACAACCTAACCAAAACGAGGACAACTCACACGAAAGTCAAACACACCTTTAAGGACACACGATTTAGAATATTACATTCACACGACAAGTCTGCTTAGATTATCATAGAACAAGTCCACCATCACTTTATAGAAAAACAACGCATTTACAACGTTATTGGGACCTCAATAGCAGGGAAACAAACATGAAAAGGTTTTTAATTGCTCCACCGCTAACACGGAATACAGAACTTGGACCAAGGCTTCACAACCCTGGGGACTCCTGACTGTGCGCGAGCTTCACCCCGAGACTTGTGGCTGGGGCTCTGATGGCTGAAGCATCTTCTGCCTCACAGTCAGATACTGACATTTTCCCATCACAGTGTCCTCTTCAAGCGACGCTTCTTGCAAAACTTCTCCAGATGGCCCAGACAACCACATCGACGACACGTCTTCGGAGGGTTGCGACAAGATGGTTTTAAATGCTCGAAACGACCACACTGATAGCACACCATCGAACGATCTGATGAACTGGAAGCTGGGACCAAAGGGGATAACTCATTAGGAACAGGCATCTCTGGCGCCTTTTCCTCATCAGAGGGGGAACTCTTACGAACAACAACAGGGGACGCTGTAGTATTAGCCACCCGCACACCGGAAACCAACTCAGCCAAGAATGCTTTCTCCACCAGCTTCTCGAAACAAAGGTCTTTAGAAGGGAGGACACGCTCCTTGATCTCTGGACGAAGACCTCCAGTGAAAAGAGAGGCCTTCATGAGCTCGTGCGACGCTACATCTGGAGAAAAGGAAATCAGTTCCTTGAAATGGTCAACATATGCCTTCACCGTCCGTTGGCCTTGTTGAATATGCACAAGCTCTCCCTTTTTCTCCAGCTTCACTTCCTCAGGTACAAACCATTGGATGAAAACGGTTCTGAAGACATCCCACGTCATTTCACCTTGCGTTGACGGTGGGGTAACCATCTTCCACTGGTCCAGAGCTGCACCCTCAAACAACTCCATAATTGCACGAACCATAACATTATCGGGAGTTCCCAATATTCTAAAGACACGTTCCACTTCCTCGAGCCATTCCACTGCCTCTAACGGACCCTGATCACCATGGAGAACAGGCAAAGTCTGAGGAGGACTAAAAACTGGGCATGACATATCCGAATCCTTAAAGACCTTTCTGGGCGGCATTTCCTGAGTGATATATAAAACTCAAAGCCAAAACCAACATCAAATCGAAGCAACATCAATAAAAGCGCCTTCATCAAAAATAGTCAGCACAAGGACCAAACAGATACAACACGACCCAAACAGATACAACACGACCCAAAACAAAATCTCCTCTTTAAAATTCCCTTTTTCATTTTTGATTTCAAAACTACCCTTTTTCAAGATCACTTTCCAAAAACCAACCCACTTTCAAACCGAAAACTTTCCAAAACCATTTCCTCTTTAAAACCAATTTAGAAAACAAGGTCAAGCCCTTAATTTCAAATACACACCCAGGTACTCCCATGACCCGTTGCACATGTTCTTTATTCACATTCCATTCATACGTGCATCAACACACACTTTCCATGCATTCTCACACATGTGCAAACGTTCATAAAGAGGAACCGAGGTTTCAACCCAAATCATTCTTTTCCAATTCCAAGCAAACAACAGACTTTCAAAACAAGAGATTTCAGTTTCAAAAACCCATTTTATACATTTAAAGTCCTTTAAAAGAAACCAATCAAATTTTCAAAACCCCTTTTTCATTTCCAACTACGCACTCACACAGACCAAAACGGAAACAACATCCAAATTTGCATCAATCACTGAAATGAGGGACTAGTAGTCACACTCAACCTGGCGACATGGTAGTGAGCCATGTCCCAAGTCAGTGTCGACCACTAGGAGGAATTCAAACCGTGTACTCAGACTCCACATGGGTCACTACTCCATGTGAAATCACGACGTAACATTGGCTTGCCTCCATTGTCATCTCTCAATCCAAGACAAACCAGAAAAGACAAGGACACAATTCCCGAACTACCCCTGGTAACTCGAAGATCAGTGCGAGCAAGAGTTCGCGACGCTCTTCCCGTACTTACCCCTCGAGTTCCGACAGTCCTAATCTCCTTCTACCGAACAACCCAAATAACAAGAACCACCTCTGATACCATTTTGTCACGAACCAGCCCTGGTCGACCCTGAACCGGTCACCCGAGCCGGTCCGCGGCAAGTCCCGAGGGGCGTTCCTGATCCCCCCGGGATGGCAACAAGTGCCGGGCATCAAAATTAAGCAGGTGGGAACGATTTGAGCCCAAACAAAAGTAAATAGAACAGAACAAATAAACACTAACAACGGAAAAGAAATAAAAGCCACACGACCACGTACCTCCATGTGACCTCTCAGGTCACCGCCCAACTAGAGAGCAACCTCGCTCCAACACTGAGCGACTCAAAACAGAAAACTTTAAGCAAGGGAAGACCTGCAACTGAAATGATAATATAGGCGTGAGCATTAAAAATGCCCAGTAGGTAATCCAAAGTAAACCACTGAATCCAAAAGTTTCCTTTCCCAAGCAATCCGCTGACACAGGTTTGAAAAATACAATTATAAAAATAGAGTTTTCACATTTAAAAATAAACAACATGTTTTCCCCATTTGAAAACCCAACGCACACTATAAATCACTTTCAAAACCATTTCATGTTTTTATAATCAAAACCTAATACAGATGATACTACGACTGTGCTAAAAAGGAACAGGTAAACAGTACAGGCTGAAAGTAAATCAGTGAAACAGAAAGTAACCAAGTGATGCAAGATGATAGAAGTGCAAAAGGACACAAGTAACACTATAAGCTGTAAAGAATAACTGAAAGTAAACAATCAAGGTGAACAAGTAACCATGGGTTATCCTAAACATCCCTAGAAAACCCCTGGACGTACTCGGGTTCAGACTACCTGCCAGCATGGTACTCTACAGTCAATAACCAACTGGCCGCCCTAATAGCCAACCAGTGGCACATCCCACCTGGCCTGTCCACAACTCCAGAGGGTACCAACCCGTCTAATCAGGGTTAGCAAGCAACCGTCACTCGATAATCTACAAGACGCCCAGGAACCCATGGTGGTTTTTGTAACACTGTGTAAGTGGGAGGCCCACGCACGCGTGACTCATCTCACCGCACTTGCCAACCCCTTACACGGACATCGCTAAACGACAACCCTCGAAGGGAAGTCCCCCTGTAGAGATGCCCTCACAAGTACGTATATGTATATATCCATATGTATAATCACTTCACATTCAATAAAGTGCCAACCGGGCCTTCACGTCATTTGATTATCAAAACAACTTTATAAAAATACCTGGAGTAGTCAAGCGAGCACTTGGTTTTTCAAAAACAAACGGTTTTACACGAATATTTCACCGTGCCATTTTAAATAACTCAAAACATTGTTTTTGTATTAAGGGCCAAACATGCATATCTTCATATATTTCTTTTAAAACAAGTTCGATGTGTCTCAAAAAGAGGAGAAAACATTTTTTTTATCAAGAACCATTTAGAAAAGTCAAGATCTCGAGAAAATAAAAATAAATGGACATAAATGGTAACAATTTCAAACACCATCTTCATTTGAGGGCACATCCATGTGTGCACCTGGTGCACCCATGGATGTGTCAACATCCAATGGTGCGTCAAACCTGCAAAGGGGCACGACAACACTTCCAATTGATACTAAATTTCATAAAACCAACCAGCACAGGATAATAAGATCCAAGAGTGATTTTCACAAAAAGAACACCACTTAAAACAACCAATGATCGCATTAGAAAATATAGGCATTTAGTTCCAACCAAGCTGGCAAAGCATAAACAGGTGCACAAACAGAGGAGCATCCTAAAGTTTATTTTTAATCAAATCTTTCAGCACGAAAACACTACCGCAGGTCACTATATAAACAATAAAATGTGCGAAACAACATCTAGTGTTCGACTACATAGGCGTAAAATATAATTGCTTCAAAACATAGTTTCGAACAAAAACTACCAATTCTAAAACACCAAAATAAGTCACGCAAGGATATAATAAACATGAGAATCAAGGAATAAAATTAATTTAAAATAATTCAAGTACCAGCAGAGTGCTTTGAAAAGGAAACAGGTGAATTCGCCTACCTCAAACATGGAGCGGACGCGACGGAACCCCAACAGAAAGTAGAACGAACCCTCGCGGACAAACTGCGCACGCTGAACAGCGGAAGAAGTGCACGTCACTCAACCCGCGACAGAAAAAGGATTAATCTATATTAAACATAAACACCAAGATGCCGCAACGGAAAAAAAATAAATAAATAAATTAATTAATTAATTAATCAATTAATTAATAAAAAAATAAGCATTTAAACAAGTATATAGATAAATAACACATACCAAAAATAATCAAGAGAATAAATAAATAAAAATAATAATTTGGCACAATAATAACAGTCATAATAATGATTACCATAACATAATGAGAATAATAATAACTTAAAAAAATAATGATAATGATATAATAATAATAACAAAAGTAGTATAATAATAATAGTATTAGAAAAATATTAACTTAATAATAATAATAATAATAAAATAACAATAGTAAAAATATAATCATAATATTATTGATATTAACGCATTAATAATAAAAAATCTAACATAATAATGAATCAAGTATAATAATAATATAATAACAAAGTAAAAATAAATACTGGAACTTACAGGAGCGTGGATGAGCGGAGGGGAGGCCAGATGAAGGCCGGTGCTGCAGCGGGGGCTGGACGGCGGCACGAAGATCGCAGTCGGAGCGGGCTGGCCGGAGCAGGGGTGTGCTGGCGATGGGAACCAGGGGCAGAGGCCGGCGGTGGAGGGGAGCAAGCAGGAGGCGGAGTCGGCCGGCCAAACCGGCAAGGGGAGGAGAAGAACGGGGGGAGGTCTTGCCGAAGGCCGGTCGGGTGAAGCAGGGGAGGAGCCGGAGCGGCGGCTGGAGCCACCGGAGGCGGCGGGAAAGGGCCGGGACAGGGAGGCGGCTTGGTGCGGGGCGCGGCAGAAGCCGGCGTGGCCGAGGGGAAATCCACCGGACGGGAGGCCGGGGTTGTCGGCCAGATCGGCGGGGATGGGGAGCGGGGACGCCGGGAGCGGAGGGCGAGGCAGATCGGGAGTCGGACGGCTGGGTGTGGCGATGCCGCGCAAGGGAGACGGCGATGGGGAAAGGCTGGGTGCGTCTTGGGACAGGGAGAGGGAGCAGGAGGTCGCTGGGTTCCGGCTTGGGCGAGGGAGGAGGCGGCAGGCGCCGAAGCGGGACGGCGGAGAGGCCAGTAGGCCGGGAGGTCGAGGCCGGGGCGCTGGGGTGACGGAAGGGGCGCGCGGAGGAGGCCGGGACAGCGGAGGGCGTGGGCACCGTGGGAGGAGAGGAGTGGGGGAGAAAGAGAGAAGTGGGGGCTGCGAGAAGAGAGGAGAGAAGGAGAGGGAAGAGTGGCGGCTGGGTAGGCTTAGGGTTAGGGGGTTAGGTTCATATATATACATATATATATAATAATAATAATAATAATAAAGTGTATAATAGTGATAAAACCTTTTAATATTAATATTAATAAAACTTATAATAATAATAATAACAATAAAACTAATAATAATAAAATAATAACAAAACTTATAATAAAATTAATGATAATAATATTAATATTAAAACTTTATAATAATAAAAATAATGAAATTTTATAATGATAACGATAATAATAATGATAGAACTTATAATAATAATAGTAAATATTATAATAATAATAAATAATAAATTAGTTAATTCCAACAATAATTATTTTGATCAAATATTTAAATTAATTAGACAATTCAAAGATAATACATATATACATATATAAGCATATATTATATATAAACATTATTATACAAACATATGCAAGAATACAATAATAATGATAATACAAATTAAATGGTAATAATAATAAAAGGTCAATGTAAAAACTTAAATATTTAATATGCCGGGTGAACACATAGTCACCCGGGCCAAACGCACGATCACCGTCAGCGATGCGATGACCGCGCACCGGCGCGAAACTGCCGACACAACAAAACCTCGAAAAAATTTAAATCAGGACCAAGAAAGAAGGAAAATTACGGACGTCCGCGGTCGGGGTGTGACACTGGTACATCATTTCTAATAAGAAATATTCAGTCAATATATACTACTATTATTATGACCATATTCCCATTATACAACTTATAATCACATGGCTTGCAGTCATTCTAAATGGAAAAAAAATCGTGCATCATCAAATTAAATGTTCTATTATCTGGATGTATTCATTAATCCATAAATGGATTTTTGCTACTTACAAACCCATTTGGATTGTCCTGTGGTCACAAACCCTTCAGTTTGTGTCATACAGACATTTTCATAAATTTATCCATTAAGGAAAACTATTTTTACATCCATATTCCAAATCTCATAGTCATGGTAATCTACTATAGAAGGTGTTATTCTTATGGATATAAGCATGGAAACTGGTGATAAGGTTTTTTCATCGTCAATTACTAACACTATCTGAATCCTTTATCCACTGTTCTTTCTTTATAGTTTCTAAAATGATCATCCATGTCAAAAATTCTCTTGAATACTCATTTTCATCCAACAGGCTCTACATCAGATGGCTCATCGACCAAAACCCAGAATAGTTTTTGAAACATGGAATTTATCTCCTAATTTATAGCTTCATGCCATCTTTCAGCTTCTGAGCATTCAACTACTTCCTTAGAGGATAAAGGTCAACCATTGTCCAAAAAATAAGGATTCTCTATTCTTGGGGAATAGGAAAACAAATATATGTGGTTTACTAACCTCTCTTGAGATCCTACAAAGTAATTGTGTTTATGGATCCTTCTCCATGGGGACCTCTAGAACTTTTTCCAATACCAACTCTTGCATATCTTGAAAATAAAATTTGTCAAAATCAATCATTCTCCTACTATATATTTTGAGGATATTCTCCCTCTTAAGAATTTTGGATTGTCTGTGAACATTAAATTTCTTGTTCGAAGGGTTATATAGGTAATATCCTTTCTTTTCCATGGTATATCCTATAAAGATAAACATCATTCCTTGAGGTGATATATTGTTGAATATGAAGGCCTTAACAAATGCCTCACATCCCCATAAACGTGTGTGTGAAAAAATGGGTTTTATTCCATTCCATAACCTAGAGGGAATTCCATTTTTCATGTTAGCTAATACTCGGTTTAATGTGTATAATGTAGTTTCCAATGCATATCCCCAAAAATATAATGGTTGATCTGCATGACTCATAATCGAAATTACCATGTCAAACATGGTTTGGTTCCACTATTCAATAACACCATTATGAAATGGTGTATAAGGGGGAGTGAGTTGAGATAGAATCCATGAATCCCATAGAAGATTGATGAATTCATAAATCAGATAATATCCACCTTTATCCAATCGACGTTTCATTCTCAGCTTACCATGATGATTATTTTATACATTATTTAATTACATAAATTTCACTAATGACTCTTAATTATAACTCATTACATAGAGACAACCATATCTAGTCAAATCATTAGTAGATGTAATGACGTAATAATATACAGCTCTAGCTTCTACTAGAAATGGTCCACACACATACGAGTGCACAAATCCAAGAATCATTGTCTTCCTTTCACCCTATCCACAAAAATGAATCTTTTTCATTTTACCTTGTAAACAACTGTGACATCAATCAAGAGGTTTTAGCTTAGTAGAATCTAAATAACCATCTTTTAAGAGGTTTTTCATGTGAATCTCGTTTACATGACGAGATGGTGATTCCACAACATGGTGATGTATGAGTCATGTGAGTTTGTTTCGTTATTGATTTCCAACACATGGTTTTCATAATTTAATACATTCAAACTGTTATTTAAATGATCCATATCATAACATAAATTGGACACCTTAAATAAACAACCCTTATTTCCAAACATGAAAATAAATCCATCAATATCCAAACATGATACAGAATATGTGTTCTAGGTAACACTAGGAACATAATAAAAGTTACTTAAAATAAGAATCATTCTATTTGGTAAGGATATTTGGTAATCACTGATGAACAACACAACCATCCTCGTGCCATTGGTAGCTGGAAGATTCGCCTCTCCTCTATAAATATCTCTAAATCTACTGGACTCTAGTATTTGGATATGGATGTGATCCCCACAAGCTGTATCTAATACTCAATATCTAGAAATGGAAATAATACATTCGATAACGAAAACAACATTAACATCCCCATGATTTTGGGTACAGTTCCTCTTCCAATGGCATAACATTCCCTGTGAAAAAGATACAGCCTCCCATTCCTTGACCTGTCTATGGTTCTTCTCCTTATTGGAGGGATGGTTGTTAGTAAAAAGTTCTGATAGAATATTATAATTTTTTCTCATTATATAGTTGATAATAATTCTAGATAATGTCTTGTTAATTGATTATAGGATGATATATTCATGCAACTCATCAAGGAATATAATCTACATGATTTCCTGGAATTCAATGTTGCCAATAAGAATGACTTCATGGGGTCTAGCCGGTGCATAATCACCATGCTAAGATATAAACAGAGTGTTGGGGATATTATATCTCTCTAGTCTCACCTTCTCTTGATATATATACTTAAGGTGACACATCATGCTATATGAATACATGTTTTCATGTTGATTGATGATCTCATTAGACATAGCTGATAGCATGAAACTTTGGGAATATGTTGCATCATCCAAATGTTTCTGTTAAAGAGATTGTTCCTCACCATTAGCCTCTTTTTCTAGGCACAATTGGAACATGCACTTCAATCACATACAATATTCTCTAGTTTCGAAGGATGATGTGTAAACGCCATTGCTATTCCTAAGAATTGGTTCTCGTGAGAAGGTTTTCCTTATCGAGTTTTGTTTGCAATTATATGTTATAATTTAGTTTTCTTGGTATTTCTAAAACTTATAATGGGAAATGTTTTAGTACATTATCATCATAAAACTAAGAGAGATAAACAATTTAATACTTATTAATCTCCAACTATTTTATATAAATCAAATAACCTTCAATAATGATTTCAGAATAATCTTTTGCATGAATATTCTAGTGGAAATGATCTATACATCCCTTAGAATTACCCCAAAAATGGTTGGTAACACAAATTTAAGGGTTTTATATAGGAATTACAAATGCCAACTACATTAACTCATATCTCCTTGATCCATTGAGTGGACTCCGAAATACTGAATTAATTTTATTTTTGATTTCCTGAACCTTTGCCTCTTGGTCACACCAAGTCCTAATGCGGAAGTCAACCATTTATGTGAACCAAGTCAAGTAAACCAAAAACCTTGAATTATAATTCCCTGATAATTTAAAACACCACAAATAGGGTTGGTCAAGCACTTTTAACTATGGTTCGATTCTAAACAAGATCGTGGATTGTTATCCCAACTTAATATTATCATTGGGGTATTTTATCCTTATACTTAAATAACAATTTTATTACCATTGATTACATGCTTGTTAATATTGTGTGGGATATATTTAAGTGAATAACCATGTATAATATAATTTTTATTCAAAATATTTTCTTATATCATTTCCATATTTAATGCTTGTTTAATTTATTAACTATGTGATCAGGACAATACACCCATAATAAATAAACTATTCAACTGACAAAAATAAAATTAAAGGTATGATCATGTGCATGATCTATTTGTTAGTTTATCTAGAGGTTGATACACTAACCCATGACCAAGTGGAGAACCACCGTGAACCTTTTGGGTTCGGGATTATAGAATTCCGTCAATCAACCAATTTATCTCCTAGGATTGATTTCATCTTGTGTTCTAACATGAAATGCCTCCACTAGATTCAGAGATCAATCCATTACATATTATTTTATGTCACATTTATAGGATGGGTAAAATGGGGTTTTACATAAAATAAACCTTGGGAACACATTCCATACATACTAACTATGAGAGGGCTTGTATGCCAACAAATTTAAATTAAAAAATTTAATTAAAAGAAACCACTACCAAATAATGGTATTGGTCTAGCTCGTGATCATCCATACATGAAACAATATTTACGAATAAATTAAAAAATAATTCAATTATTTAATCATTCTTGTTTATGATAAATCAAACTCGAATCAATTAATTATCTTTAGTAATATATTACTTTTATCTTCATCCCTTTTTCTGAATTTCATTGACCTTCTCATCCATCATAATCGTAAAAAAAATAAATTCATTTTCAATTATCTTTGTATGTAACTTGTACCATGGAGGAAACCCATTGAATTATCATTCATGACTACACAATGAGAGGAAAAAAACATTATAAAGATGTTAAATTAAACACATATATATATAACACATATCAAATGTGATTCCTCATTTTTACGCTTGAACAATGGTACACGTCTCCACAGATTGTATAACTTAATATTAAATTTTAATTAATTTTCATTATTTGGATGAGTACTCGACGTGTAGTTCAGACTATACGGTGTGTACTTATGTTCACCATCCATCTGAAGTATATACCAAGAGACATGTCGGGGTAGATGTACTTTGAAAATCATTGGAGTACACGATGTGTTCAGTAGGACACATGTTGTGTAGTATACATGTTACATTAATTTCTACTGGGAAATCCTTGCATGGGGTATAATGTCCAACCCTAACCCAAAGGGAATACACACCGTGTTAAGTCGGCACACGTTGTGTAATCCGGAAATCATGAGCCGCATTTTCCTGGTCAACACATAGATTCATAAAAAATTTGAAAGAACCCAATAACACCTCCTAGTTTCAATGACCATATGGGTGCATGGAACCTATACTACACAGAATGTACTACCAAATACACACCATGTGTTCTAGTGTTGTATGGCCAGGAATCATGGGAACCCTCGAATGGAATCCTATATTTATTATAATCAAAATTAAAATAAAAACTTTTCATTACAGTGAACAAGAAACAAAAGATGACATATAAATCATGAGATTTAGATTTATATAACAGTTACCATTAATTAAAAAAAACTAATTTATTTAATGTTTAAATTATCAATGAAAAAATATATAATTATAATCAATGATATGACTGCCATGATACCACATTTAGGTTCCATGTGCAGCTAAAGCGCATTTGTGGTTGTCCCCAACATTATTTTTTCCATTAAAAACGATCAATCTGAGATCCTTTATGATAATAAAATGTCGAGTCATTAGAATAGAACAAAAAATGAATGAAAATATGGGATTCTCAAAACCATATATAGGATCACTGTATGTTGGTTATAATTAATTTTATTAAAAAAGAAGAATTACCTTGATGGAATTTTCTCTCTATTGATTTTCTCGGTCACGATATGATGTGATCCATCATAGAATCGTAGAATCCAAATTTATGATTCTTATAGCGGTGATCCACAAGTGATCCACATATATCTGGATGTTGTCAAAGGGATCTCCCACTGCTACCATGGAAGGGACTTCTCTTATGATGTCCGCCTTCAGTGTCCTTGAGAACCGCTTGCAAATCACTCTCATTGATCCGGTGGAGGAGGATCTCTCTCATAGCTTGAGTGAATTCATAGAAGAAATGGATTCTCTCCTATCTTGAGAGGTTTTTCTAGATACATTTTGTATAACCCCCTAAAATGACTATGATAATAAGAATTATATAATTGGGATTTTAATTACATGGAATAATAATAAAAAATTACCCAAAAATATTTATTCATTCTATTTAATTCTTAGTAAGAGTCAATGTCTAATAAAAAAAGTTGACTATTATTATTACATGGAATACACCTAGTGAATTACACCTAATATAATTTAATTAATTAAATAATTTGATTTCACATAAATACCTACAAAAATTACATGGCGTGTACTTTGGTTTTCTATTTTCATTATTTCCTCAACCACAGTTAGTAGACATTTTATAATTGATATTTACTTCTCATATAAATATTACTGCATTACTCATTAATAAATATATTTTTTTATCACAATATTTTCTCTCAAATAATTAGTGTCAAAATAAATTCGATCAGGCATCCCTGAATAATTATTAAACCATAATCAAGCATAATCTATATTCAATATGTTAAATTTATATTTAACTATTATACTTAGACACACTTAGTGTGTGATCCTTTAAGCCTCATTATCAGTGGAATTTGGTGGAGCTTGCCTAAATTCTAAGGTTATTGTCTCGCAAAATGCCAAGGAACTCATAGAGAAATAAGTTAATGCTGCAATGACATGTCACCTCCTAAGAATGCTTACTATGTAATCTAATCCCTTTTTCTCAATATCTCAAATCAAGTGGGCCACATTATTGTTTTATCAACCCATGATCCCTTTTAATCATTCTTTGACTTTTTGGAAATGAACTCTCACATTCCTTATGATGGTCATTGATTATTTAGTCTATTTGAATTCAATCAAAGGGCCTACGATATATAATTCTATTATGTAGAAGAAGGGACAAATCCTTTCTCGCATTATCTATTAATGTATTTTACTCATGACACACCCAAAATAACATACCTCGCTGCGAACAATGAGTCATCACCATTTTCATCAATAAATATAAGTGCAAAAATTTAATCACCCATTAAAAATAATCATATGTTCTATGGAATAAAACACTCATCTGAAGTTAGGAACATCCAATGAAAGTATGATACATGGATTTCCTATGGGTGGGTCTTGTTTTCATAATATCCTCTTGGATATTACGAAGGGTCCAAACATGAAAATGTGCCTCAAATTTTTATGATTACTCACCCCTAATGGCCTATATTATTAGATTCCCTAAAATAAAATCATCCGGCCATAGAACATATATTTAATAATAATGTTATGGTACTTCGAGGTATCATTATAGCAGGGATCTATAATGAACATTTAGTGAAACAGAAATCCTTAGGACATTATGACATGCATTGTCACGCTAACGATCAATTAGGATGTGATAATGTATTTATTTATGAATAAAGTACTATGTATATGCTTCTAGGCCACCAAATCCAACAATATTTTCATTATATCATCCATGATACAGACAATTTAACCCTGTATGATTTATATACAAGGATAAATACCATTCACAACCATTTCAAATAAATTCAACCAATTCTGAATTTCATATGAAATGCTCAACTCAACCGTCATGATTCTGTTATAATAGTGGATTATTTTAATTATTTAATATAACAATATCTATGTAAATATTACATATATATACCTTTCAATGACCATTTTAAAAAAGAAAATAGGTTGAAATCAATTTTCATATTTTAATAATAAGTTTGTATTGAAAAAAGTGATATCTTTCAATTTTTGAATAATAAGACAAAAAGAGACCATCATATTCAAAATAAACATCAATATTTTTAATGACTATATAATACAAAATATATAATTTTTATTTAGTAAAAAAATAATAATTATTATATTTACATAAATAACACATAATATTTTTTTTTGAATTCATTCTTAAACATTATATAGTACATCATGGATAGTCTTAATTAAAATCCCGTAAAATAAATAGGAATTAAAACATGGGAGGTCTTGATGATATATCCATAAAAAATAATTGAAATTATTACATGAAATTATATAAGTTCTTACCAATTATTTTATTATTATTTTAATTTATAATAGTATATTTGATGAAAATTTTAAATTTCATTTGTAAAATTTAATTTTCGGATAATTATTGAAATTAATAATGCCTAAAAAATTTAAACATTATTATTCAATCCCAGTTGAAAAAATAAATTGTCATTTATTTTTATGACATATAAAAGAACATAATATAATCAATCCTTGTCAATCCTACAGGTAGACATCAATAGGCGATATAAATTTATAATATTCCCTTTAATATCAAAATCACCTAATCATTTATATAAAAAATAATTTGACGATTGTTTATCTAGGAATATTGGTTTAGAAATCATATGATCTTTTATATAGTGATATAATGCTACAACAGTTAGAATAATAATGATGTATTTCAGTATTATATAGAGTGAGAAGAGGTTTTTATTCTTAATTTGATGAAGATACAAGAAATATTTCTATTTGATTATAAAATAAAGGAAATTATATTCTATATTCATTTTAAATGAGATAATAAACTTTCAAATATTATGATTTTTAAAAAATAACACATCTATACATTTTTAATCTCATAGTATAGATATGAATTAATTTAGCTCTTTAGTTGAAAACATACATATTAAATAAGGTATTGTAGTTGATAATATCATTTTTTATATCCAAAATATTATCCAAATTAGTTATAAGATATTTACATCCCACGAGTTTATGAATTCTTATCAGTCATATAAATAAGAATAAATATGTGATAAAAATTTACTAGATTCCATTTAATATAAAAATAAACAAAGGCTTTAAACACAAAACACTGATTGATTGTTTATCAAGGAATATTTTTTAAACCAATATATGATCTAACCTATAATAATATAGTGAGAAAACTATTATGATGATGAATATGTATGAAGGATCATAAATATTTGAGATGTTTTTTTCATAGATAATTCAATGAAGATAAATGTATTTTTTTTATAACATTATGGAATTTACATTTGTTTTCATTTTAAATGAGAAGATATACATTCTTATATATGTATTAGTTTATCATATCATTTTTTATGAAAAAAATATTTCAACAATTATTTATAAGAAATTCACATCCCTCGAGTTCATGGTGATACTTTTATCAGAAACATTTTTCATGTATATATTGAGATAATATGTTCTCCTATATCCATTATTAAAAAAACTCATCGATTTTTGATATTAGGTTATTTTATTGCAAATATATATAAAATATCTAGTTTTCACCATATATCATTATTTTAAAAAAATTAATACAAAAATGTAAACACATTTATACAAAAGTTTCATTCCTTAAGAGAAAGAATAAATTTCACCATTTTATAACCCATAAATATGATAACATGTTTTTTTATAAACATAATGGACATATGATATATTAATTATTCAAACAATCAAAAAATATTTAGAAATATTTTTTGGATGACCTCCTAATATATTTATCTACATATATATATATGGACACATATTATATAAATATGACACAATTTCAATAAAATTCATATAATAGGATTAATGGTCTATCATACATAAGAAT
Source organism: Viscum album (assembly GCA_963277665.1). Classification (NCBI taxonomy): domain Eukaryota; kingdom Viridiplantae; phylum Streptophyta; class Magnoliopsida; order Santalales; family Viscaceae; genus Viscum; species Viscum album. The sequence continues at coordinate 1,155,866,131 of OY728158.1, read as the reverse complement.
ATATGCTATAGAACTTAGTTTTTATTTTTAAAACAAAAATAAAACATGATGTTGAATTTATATTTATTTTTTATATTTATTAACATTATAAATTTTAATATATGTTATGATTCTCAGTTAATATTTTCAATTTTTTATCTATTTTAACATATTAATATTATTATATCTTTAAAATATTTTAAATATATATGTACATTATAATGGTATCAAAAATATATATCCTCAGAAAGATTATCCATACCAACAACTACAAGTAATTATTTTGGGGTGATGTTATTGATATTATGTACTCATAGATAAAAGTATTACAAAATTTAAGATACATTAATACTCATTAGTACACTCTCTCATAAAAATGCCTTTATAATCATCAATGTTTTTATAAATTATTATATATAATGTTTCCAATTAAATATATTCTAAGAGACTATAATTATTTATCCTCAGAATATGAATCTCATATAATGAGTTTTAAATATAATTTTTTTGTCTTATTTCAAATCTATGTTTACATTTTTATGATATATTTATATTTCTATATTTTTTTCCATAATATATATAGATATAAATCATTTATTTAGTATTTATGAATACATTTCACATGTAGAGACACTAGCCCAAGTAACCTAGAGCCAATGTATTATATAATTACATTGGTAATATGATTAAGAGATCACATCCCAAATGACCTAACAGTTTTGTAGAGTTGTAAAACCAAACACATACAAAATATTTACATTAAAACCTGAAAGAAAAAAACATTGATACATCTTTGGGCACACCCATAAACTCTTATATTATCAATGCTCATAATTTAGAATACACATATCCTTTTCCAAGTGAAGTATAAAATATATGAATGTTGTTATATCAAATGACTTGTATGGGTAATAAATATAGTGAATGATATTATAAAAAATAAGCCATGGTGAATAACTAAAAACACATTTCAATAAATCATTATCATGAGAATTACAATTAAAGAATAGAAGCATATTAAATAATTCCATAAATAATTACATGAGAGACAAAATTAACCATGGAGATTCATCATGTACAATAATCAAATGAATTATAAATTACTAATATAATAATTTGGGAACACATAATTGCCAACATATAAAACATACCATTGAGAATTTAGAAAAGACACATGTAAATAAATGGTTAAGGCCTCCACAAAATCCATATTTGAAAATTTTAAAAAAATATTACGTTATGTCAATGTCTGTTTTTTCTCATGAGATCTACTAATGCATCAAGGTGATATAGTGGGCCTCGTACACGACTCACAAAGTCCAATGATGTTTTTATATGCTTAGACTAAAAGATGAACATCATATACAATAGAAATATGAATTACTGTCACTAATAAGTAAAAAAAGTCACTAAATATCTTGATTAATATGGTTAATGGTACGAAGATATCATATCTGTATTCAAACTAGTCATAAATCATTTAGTTCAATATGGTAGATCAGATCTAAAAAGGAAAATCCCAATTATGAAAAATATTCAAAATAGGGTTTACAAATAGATGAAAATACTATAAGAAACAAAACAATGAATTTGTAAAAGAAATAATTTTTTCAATATTAAATGATGTGTTCTTTTGGAAAAATAATTTATATTTTTGGCAGTTGTTTATTTGAAACAAGATGTGATAAAATATAGTTTCTCATGAAAAAATTTCAACTATTTTTTAAATTTTTTTAAAATTCATTGAAACAAATTTTTGACATCCAAAATTAAAAAATTGACACAATTTTATGAAAAATCATTATAAATATGATAATTTAAATTTTTAGATAAAATAAGAATTTATAAGAAAAATATATACTTTAAAAATATATCATATATTATAATACAATGAAAATTTATTTAATTTCCAATAAAATTATCTTAATATAATAAGAAACCAAATTATTTATTTATGGATATTTTTTAAGAAAATAATTTTTCATAATATTATAAATAAATATTAAATCATTAGAAAATAAAAAGAAATAAATTACCATTTTAATAAAAAATTAATTTCTTATAACAAGATTTAGAAATATCATATTTTCATTTATAATATTTCAAGATTTTATTTATACATTCATATGTGAAGTTACTATTCTATTGTTATTATTAATATTCATAATGGTCACCTTATTAGTCCAATGTTCATTATTAAAATTTTGATATTGTTTTAAACTCACTATTTTTTGAATCATAAAATGTAAATGATAATATATTTTAAAAGAGGAATATGATTAAATATTAGTCTGTTAAATAACAATAAATGAAATTGATTCCCAATTTTATTCCATATAAGGAGCGTATTAAATTTATTCTAGATTGAGTGCTAGGTGAGACCTAATTTATATTTTAAATATCATTATATATAAGGTTTTTATGATTTCTCACTTATGATGATAAATTGGTATGTTATTAAATTCATTTTTAAATCATAACTACTAAAAATTTGATAAAATATGGGTAATGTAATTATTAAATAACTATCTAAAAAATTATTATATATATATATATTTACATTTACATAGTCAATTTATTTTATTTAAAAATTATCGTTACTTTTCATTTTTTTCTTTTGAAAATATTGTTTAAATCTAGTTTTTTTTAAATTATTTTGAAAATATAAAAAATTGTAAACCATTAAGGTTGTATTATGGTTTCTTTAAGAGAATATTCTGTTAAAGTATTTCCATACATAATATTATAATATTAATGTTTCATTTCTATTTCAGTTTATAATGATCAAATTTATATTATTTAATAAAATTAAAAGCATAAATTAGATTTATCATATATTATTATTCAATATATAAATATAATTCATGGTTTAGAACCTATGAAAAAATATTAATTTACCCATATTTTTTCTTGAAATTAATTGAACACCATCATGAAGTAATAGATAATTTTAGATTTAATATCCGTATAAAATTTATTTTCTCATAATTGAGTAACATCATTATTATCAATACTAAATTTTGAGGCATTACACATTCATCCCACAGTCCCAAAGAAATCATATCATCATGGGAAGGAATTTTTATTCTTATTAATTACTTTAATATAGAAATGGAACTATGTGACATTAATTACATCAGATTATTAAACTATTTTCTAAACATGGTGATAAAAAAGTTTCCAACAATATAACCACCAGAATATTGATTTTTAAAAATTCAAATGTCAAAATTACTATAATTTATATAATAATTTTAAGATGCCATTACTATTTTAAGAACTAGGTATATGAAATTATTGCACGATGTGAAAACAATGGATGGTTGTGTGGTAAATAATATTCCAAAAAAAGTCATCTGATAAATATTAACAAGTCTATTACCTCAAGGTATCAAGAAAAATATAGATCATATTCATGAATAAACCATATTAATATATGATTAATGCTACCCCATGATCATCATATAAAATATTTTTTATACATTCACATTTACAAAAAACCATCATTGACTAATTAAGAACACTAAGAGTGTGAAAATTAGAATATTTGAACAAAATATTTATTTATGTTGGGGTTTAGCATTTGATAACAACATTTTTATGAAACTAATTTTTATATATCTAGAGTCTTACTATTATATATATATATATTACAATATTTATCAGATTCTATCATTAAATTTATTATTTATTACATATACTATATTACACATCCCATAGATAACTTATATATTACCTTTTATTTATTTATGATTTAATATTCAACCACCATATCTATTATACAGAAATTTTTTCTAACAAAAAAACCATTGACATTTCTCTATATTATTTTACATTTTCATTTTTAATATTTATCCAAAAAAATTTAACATAACCAATTTTGAGGGCTATCATTATAAATTTATTTAATTAATAGAATTTTTAAGAATTTTTCTATTTAAATCCTAAAAATTACATCTATATATTCAATTAATAAATATATTATTTCCTGAAATAAGGGTTTTCCTTAAGAGGTAATATTTATCAATATTATGTTTTATAATCTTAAATGTTAAAGCTATCCCAAAATAAAAACAAATTTGAATTTTTTTTGCATTTTATATATTTTTAGTTATAAATAATGAAAAGTTATATTTCAACGTGTAATAGTCCATCCCAATGTATGATTATTAAACACTATAAGTCATACATTTATTGAATTATTTTAATTCTCTAATAATAACAATATATAGATTAAAATTTTTATTATATTAATTTTTTATAAATATTAATAATAATTTATGAGTACATTATGGTGATTCCCGCCCCACATTAATCTATAGAGATATGTGTGATCTATGTACATAATGATTTTGGGGATGATAACCTACAGAACATTATGTGACCATGATAGATATTAGAATGAAAAAAAATATTTTTAAACATAATATGGAAACTAATTTAATCATTAATTGATGGAATACACAGTCATCCCTCCATAGAATTCACAGGGGTCAAAGTATTTTGCAATTTATTTATGGTAATTTTCATGAACTATATTCATTATAGATCACTATATACTTTCTATTTGTGGGAATTTCTAATATTTTCACATAAATGGCCAACACATGGTTGTCCCATGATATAATGGTATCACATAATATATGTCATGGATTATGAGGGATTGTTTTCTAATATGTCGCGCTACCAATAATATAGTTCATGATATTTTTAGAGGAGTATTAATTCTAATGTCTCAAAATATTGTGTTAATGAATTTATTATCAATCATGATGGCATTTTGAAACCATTTTCCATTATCAAGGAATTATATGGAAAAACCATTCCTTCGTTGATCTGTCAAATTCATTTATCATATAACAACATCCCTAATAGTTAGTGAATTCCAATGCAGTAAAACTCTATCATTTCATTTAAAAAATATTAATACAGTAACCATATATTGATTTTGAGTTAATTATAGTATAGTGTAGTATAACATCATGTAGTTTCATTATGGTAATAAAAAATAACTCTGTTGATAAATTTTTTTCTATCATCCACATTGATTTCTTGGTTAAAATTTGGTTTATTATCAAGGTTTATAGAAATTTTCATGATTTGCGGATAACAATAAAAACATTTTTAAACTCTTAAAGAAATCATGAACCCATGTGTTGGATTCCAATAGGAGGGAATAATTTTAGGTAAATATTTAGTAGAAACCATGTGTACTACAAATTAATATCACACATATTAGAAAAGTTGGCTCATTCGCCAAATGTGTAGGATTTTCTATTCTATATAGACAATCGATTTTTCTATTATAATTTCCAAGAAGGGGGTGCTTGGTTAGAACCTATATTAACAAAATATGTATTGAAATCATGTGACACATTTTAATTATTATAAATATTACCTTTTAACCGAAAACACCACTATTTTCTCTAATTATTTTTCTTGTGAATTTTACCTCTTATCTATGAGACTCAACATTAATATTTAAGAGATTATATTCCCCTTTGTGTATAATTGTAATGGGTATTTGGTTTTTATATCTAATTATTCAAATATAGGATTATATACTTACTAATTATTCCTTGATCTTATATATTTTATACTATCTCATAAAATAGAACCTTTGATTGGTGATATTTATTCTAGATCTAGTGTTTGTGGAATAATATATTTATGTTTTTATTGCACCCCTGGATTAATGTATGTAACAATTATTTTATGTATTTTATGTATATAATGTTTTTGGGTGATTTTTGGGAGGATATGGATTATTTATTGAATATGTTTTCAGCATTTATAAGGGTACACTATTGGATCATGGTTTTTGGAATCTATGAAACTAATATAAGAAACCATGAACAATGAAACAATGGATAAGGAGAAGGCCTACGACTAGGTGAATGAGTTTTTAAAACTATGCAGCGACTAAGGAGAAACTGTGATAGTGGGATAATGGGATATTAAATGGTTTATGCACTGTTTTCTAGTAATGTAAGCCTAACATCAAATTAGAAGTGATCTAGAAGCATTTCACGGTGATTTGAATCCCAATTCTCATGGTAATTCATCATCAATGGTAGTTTTTGGTGGGTTTTCATTGATCTACATCGCCCTATCTATCTCATATAGTTTCTTACAACTATTTCATATGTGAATACATCAAATTTTTTTGATTCCGCATGTGATAATATTTTAATTTTCTAAAGATAGTGACGTTATTTATGGTGGGTGTTTAGATATTTAACCTGTTTTCATTGTTGTTTTATTGATGTAAAAAAGTTCATTCATATTTCCAGAGGTAAGTGAATTCCCTCTGAACTTTACTTTTTAGAGTATTATTTATTGATTTAAAATAAATTTTTATTATTTATATTTAGTGGGATATTGTTCTGAAATGCATGTTATAAACCCTCTTTAGTGGTTTATTTAATAGTTTATGGATATTTGGTGAAATTTTGGACTTATAGAAATTAGCTGTGAAATGGGAATTAAATTTTTTATTTTAATATTTTGATTTTTAAATTGTGAATTTACTAGATTATTAGTAAATGGATTAATTGTTATGGTTTTCAATAAATGAAACTTTTACTGAAATAGTATGATGGAAATGTGTTTTTAATAAAAGTTTGGTTTTATTGAAATGGTTTGGTGTTATGGTTTTCATTAAATTTTTTGTTTTATTAAATTGATTGAATTGGTTTGGAAAACGATCGATTGGAATGAGTTGGATTAAATGTTTAATATTGTGTGGGAGGGAAGGGATATTGTGTGTATAAGTACCACCATCCAAGGGGACTTGTTATGGATATAAATTATCCATAATACATGGTTACAACAATTTTTCATGTCGGTGTCTTTTACAATATGATATTGAATGGATAATTTCAATTAAATTCATGAATTAAATGGAATTCCTTGTTTGGTTTCTTTCCTTGGATCATTGTGTAACTTTGAAAAAAAAATACAACGACACTTGTTTTATATTTTTATGTATTGTATTTCAATTTTTTATATAAATTGGTTTATTAAATGTTTTAACACGTTCAATCTTATTTTCATGAGTAGGGATTCATTTGGGGAAGGAATACTTATTTTTATTACTCACCCATAATTTTCCTAATAGGTGATTTTGAAGATATCATTTATCGAGACACTCGAAAAGGTAATGTATCACACTTCATTAGTGTCTAATCATGAAACTTTGGATATTTTTTGGAGCTAATCATGCAGTATGTTTGACAATAGAGTATATGGTACTAATTTAGTTTTATTGGTTATCATCATTTGTAAAAATTTATGTTTTTCTATCTTCCATTTTCATAATATTTTTTAGTTTAGTTTTGATTGATATTGTAATACATTTATATGTTTTACATTTATTACCATGAATCATGTAGTTTAATTTTTTAATGGCATATTTGGATGGTAATTTTACATTAAAAGGAAAAAACTAGTCCCCCTCATGATGAAGATGCCCTTGTAATTTTTTTCAGCCTTTGGATTATTGTGGAGATCACTTAAGTCCAATTATTACACTTCTTTTATCTCAATACAATTATAATAGGAGGGATATTACATGTAAGATCATACTGTTTGGTCCTTTCTGAACAAGTGTTCATCAGTTATCATTTCCTTTGTGTTGATATTCATTCTAGTATATTCCTTCTGTTGGGTTGGTTGATTTTATTATTATTGTTTGGACTTAAAAGGATGATCCACAAAAGATATAGCTATAATTTTTATGCTATACTTCGGAATTCAAATGATTTTTGTATATAAATATTTTAGAGACACTTATAGGAATGACAATATAATTTTCATGGTATTGTATTATGAACAATGATTTTGATTCAAGGATAATACATAATTTTTTAGAACATTTCAAACATTATAAAATCAATTTCTTAAATACCATTTTATTTTAGTGCCTTTGGAATCATGTAACACAAAAATATATTCTAGAATAAGATATTCAATGTTTATAACAGTTATATTAACATATAGCACCCCTATTTAAAATTTTTATTTATAACCTGGGGATGTAAAAAAATAATAAAAGGGGAAAGGTCATATCCTGAGTAAGGGTAAAAAAGTAGATACACAAACATGCACAAGAGTATAATTGGTATGAGAATATGATCATATCATTAGACCATTATGCCTTGTCTATCAGAGGTCCTAAACCTTAATCATAAAATAAATTTTAGTAGTTCAAAGGATATGAATCATAAGATAATAAATGAACATAATACATGTGATGATAAAAAATATATAATATAATAAATTTTTTAATACATATAATCATATAATATCATTACCTATTTTTCATTATGTATTTCTTGAACTTATTAGGGAACATCATGTGGAATACACATAATAATTAAGAAACACCACCATCCCTTGTCTATGTCCTTTACTTAAGAGGGATCAGTTTTCCCATATTCCAATATAGTATCTAGTTTCCCCATCATCCCATAGTGGATCGAGTTTCCTCATCTTCACATAGTTGATCGAGTTTCCCCATCTTATCATTTTGGATGGGGTTTCTGCATCATCCCATACTGGATCATGTTTCAACATATTCTCTTGTAAATAATTCTTCTGGAATTAATTCCCATCATTATACCATGAGACATAAATAATTACCCAATTAATTATAAGGAGAAATAGTTCCCAAACATCACACAATGAAAACTATACAAATGTGTTCCACAAGAACATAAATCGTTCAACTTCTATGAACCAATGAAAAAATGTGTTTTATAATATTCTGTAAATCAAAACATAAAAATTTAATATAAATTGGTTTCATAAACATAACTCGATAATCTAGGAAAAATAATTATATGATTAAAATTCTTGAAAAATATCCCTATTAAACAGAAGTTTTTCTTGGGAAATCACTCGTAAAAAATCATCAAGAAAATATCATATTTACTTGGAAAATGTATTAATTTATTAAAATGAAACAAAATTTTAATAGAGTGTTTTTTCGTTGAAAAATAAATTAAAATTTTGTAAGTAAATATTCAATTCAGCATGGTCTGTTGAATTTAAAAAATAAATTCATTCCATATGTTTTATAAAAACATTCCATTCTTATTCTGTTGTTAGTAATATCCAAAAGACTGTTGTTTTTAAAAAAATGATAATATGACAAAAAAATTTATATAAAAAGTAAAACATGTATAGAAATAATGTTTAATATTCATAGAATAATAGTAAAAAAAATTTGTAAACAATATAAAAAATTAAATATGCAGAAGATAATCATTCTGGAATAGAGACTTAAAACAAAACAATCTTGAATACTGATGAGATTGATAAATAAACACTCATAAAAAAATAAGTAAAATCACATCCCACATTAAAAAAATAAAGTTATATGGAAATTAAAAGTCAATAATTTTATAGATAAGACTCTTAAGGGACATTATTGAGTATAAATACACTACATATAATAAACATGTACCGTATAAGGCATGTGTCTCACAAAACAATGTGTCAAAAATATTATTACTACTTGAGTATCATTAAAATCATAAACATGAAATAATAATAAAATATAATAAATATTCAAATATAATTATGTCAAAGAAAGTAATGATATAACATTCAATATGTTAGTATATTCACCACACAAAAGGAGCGAGTAAAAAATATGGCATGTATCTCACGGGTATAAAAAGTGAGATGAAATCACAATACCTTATGTTTTCATTTATTTTGAGACTTTAAAACATCATTTATAATAAATATAGAAAGTTTTTATACACCAAAAAGATAAAATATTAAAATATTTAATACCATATAGGATTTACTTTTGAATTCATATTACGCATTTATTAATAATTCCCATGTTAATGTAACGTTTCCAGTAACATAAACTATAATTGTTGTAAGTGTTTTGACTTTCCAATATTGATCATATTTCTTAAATCATGAATTAATTATTTTTAGAAGGTAAAAATGAATAATATATTATATATATTCAATATGAAATTATTTATAATAATCTATACAAGATAGATATATGAAATGGAATACACAATTCATGGAGACAATAGGTCATACGTACGAAATAATATTGTTTCCATTTTATTTTTAGGTTAAAATAATTGGATGTATATGATATATCACCAATTATATATCATATTTAAGTCATATTAAAGATATATATTCATAAAAATTTATCCTTATTCAAATCCATTAAATATAGGTGAATAACAAATCACAACACTTTGTGGAGATATTAGGCCATATATATATATATATATGACATACGTTATCATTTTCAAAAAAATATTAGATGGTAAAAAGGTAGAATTGATATAATCATCCCAATTGTATAGTTATATAGAAAATATCATATATATATATATATAATATTAAATTATATTTTCATCTTAATTAATATCTGTAAGATGTGGTAATGGATAAAATGAACAACTTCATTCTATAAGGCCGTAGTTCACTGTATACTGGAATGGTATGTTTGTTACCCACTAGATGAAAGTGTGTTAGATTTTTGAAAAACCCATTAATATAAAATCATCCCCCTATATTAATTTTTCTCTGGTAATTATATACACATGAAATAAAAATAATTTCTATTGATCAATGAAGAAATAAAATAAAAGTGTACATCGATGGATGTTACCTCTTATTTGGGAATCACCTTCTGATTTTCACAACACGACTCCTTCTGTTGGATTTCAAAACAAAGTAAGATATGCATGATTAATGTAATAATTTTTTGAGCTGAATTGTGTATTTCTTATAGATAAATGTGTTTATAAATGTGAATAAATTAGAATTAGAGGTTCCCTTTTTTAGGATAAGTGATGGGAACTTTGGATAATATTCATTTCATGACATATTGGAAATAATAAAAAATTATATATTATAAAAAACAGATTTATGTTATCTCACATATTTCAAATTCTAACATAAATTTAGTTTATAGATATAATTATTTAATAATAAATTTATTTTAACTTTTTAATATCATTTATTTTATTTTCCCATTAATTAAAAAATCTATGCATCATCATTGTGTCACAATTTAAGGTAATTAGATAATCATAAAAATTACTAATAAATTACCATTACATGTGAAAATATTTTTTATTTCATGTTATTATTTATATTTTAATTTTTCTTCCATATTAACCTATATTAGAAATTTTATAGTAATGTAAACTATTAGTATGACACCATTAAAATCTCATAAAATAAAATATCATAACAGTCTTACCATCATCAAAGTGGCCTAAAAAGGATATAATTTCTAAAATATGATTTTTTTTGAAACTCACTCATCCTGTAAAATTAGATCAAGTTTTTGGGTAAATTTGCAATAATTATAATATTATTTTTACATTTAATTACCTGATTTACCCTCAACCATGGCCAATAAAAAATTACTTAATTTACAATTCATAAGGAAACAAAATAAAGGTTATCTAACAAGACTATAAATAACATACTTATTATAATTATGTATGTATATTTTTAAAAATTCAATTCTTAGTAGTAAGAAAATTAGGATTAATGATAATCCCACTTACATGATGAGGAAGTGGAATTTAAATTATACACATTCAAAAGTTCATAGTGTATTTATATCTAATTTTTATGTGAAATGGATTCAAATGACCTAAATTGTATAAAATGAAAAAAATTATAAAATTATACTTTAAAACCACTCAAATATATAATTTATCAATATAAATTATTTCAATGAAAAACATATTTTCAATTTAAAATGCGATTTTTATATTATTCAACAAAAAATGAATTGTATCCGAAAAATACTAAAAACTAAATCAAAGTAACTCTTCATAAAAAAAATTATATAAGACGTTTAGTTTTTCATTTAAAAATTCTAAATGTCCAAAATATAATATTTAATATGGGTTCACAATTAAAAGGCCGTAAAATTAACGTTTTTTTGGGAAAATATATTATTTTATTCATAAAATTATGGTTATAAATATCTTGTGACATTAAAATATGTAGGATGAATATCAAAAATGATTTGAATGAATCTATATAATATATATATCATTAATATAAATAACTAATTGTAATTAATATAATTTAATATATCAAAAAATTATTTTGAGGATAAAAATAAAACTATTACATTTATAATAAATTGGTATATATTTCAATTTTTAATTAATTAGTAATCAATGTATTCACTTTATAAACCATATATTTTTTTATGTTAATTAAAAATATTCATAAATGATAGTTGATGTCTATTTTATATCTTATAATTTAAATAATAATATTTTCATAATATGTTATTGTATGGTAAAACTAAGTCTTTCATGTAATGCAATCTAGCAAAAGAACTCAGAATTGTGCATAAAATAAGACAATCTAAGTGTTTTGATTACCACAAGCTAATCTATGTGCTTCATGTAGTGTAATATTGACATGTTCTTGCATATAATGAAATCATGAATAACATTTTCTATTTAACAAAAGCTATATTTAGTATCGTGTGAAATGAAAAATATTGAAATGGGTAAATTAGTTTGAAAATAAAATAAATTCTTTTGCAAAATCTTATGTTGTTATATTCTAGCCCCCATAATTATAATTTCATCAATAAAATGAATCTTGTTTATCAAAGGTTTATTATTTTTGTGTTTCATCATAGAACCCACACCATAAAAATTAAAACTAGATCATTCATTAAAATATAATTTTGGAAACATAAATAATAAAGAATGTAACATATAAATTGGTTTCTTTATAGGGTAAAATTAGTGTCATGTGAAAATATAGACATGGAGGGAAAGGGTATAAATTTCTGTGGAGTGATTGATGGAATAAATTGGAAATACGTCAATGTTCATTAGAATTTTATGGTCATTAAACTCATACAGATATTATGATTTAAAAGGTTAGAAGATCATTAAAAATAATGCTATTTAAAAATTAATTCATTTTTACAAAATTTTCCAAATTTTTATGAATTGCGATTCAAATATAACGTACATGATTTATGGAAATCCTTACCTCTTATTGTGCATTGATAATCTCCCATATCAAATCTCATTCCTTGAAATAATGGTGAATTTTCCATTAATAATGTATTAATATTTCTTGAGATTCATAAATAAAATAATAAATCATTCCCTCTATTTTTATCACAAAAAATGATATCACTAGTTATCCAATATGTATAAATCCTCACATGGAAATTAAATACTTTAATCACTAAAAATCAAACTTATAGATTTTCCTAAACCATTATTGATGTGCTAAAACATATAAACCATCAAAAATATAAAATTCCAAAACATTAGAATTATGTGAACTAATAGAGGATAACATTTATCCCCCCATATTTAAAATGGTAGACCTAGGTTGTCTCACACTAGACATATGAATTCCATTATCATGTATTCTTTTAAATCATGCTAATAACCTAAATTAACATGATTCCTTATGGAAAAACATCATGGTTATTTACTCAAATGTTTATTGGATATAATCCATAAAATCAAAACTGTAGTTAAAACCATTAATAGACACACAACATGTCAACAAGTCTTTAAATAGTTCATAAGTAATTAGTACCACCGAATGTACATATTTATAGTAAATATATCGTTATAAAAACATTATCTTAACATAATTAACATTCTAACTGTTATATTACATTACTAAAAATGTATCTTTTAAATTAAATCACTTTTTAATCTATTTAAATAATTAAACAAAAACATTTATTTCATGAGTGAACCGCAAAAACTAAATAATTCTTTTCTTTTTCACCATTCACATAACATAATACTAAAATTCATATACATTAAAATGTAAATTATACCAATTCATTCGCATTAAGTAAAATAGATAACACATACAACTACACAGTACATATTTTCTTTCACATTTCATTAGTACTCTCATCATCATTAGTAATATAACTATTACTGGTACTATATTTCCAATTTTCGTACGGATTAATCCACCAGGGACATCAATTTTCATAATAAAAATTCAGTACACATTTCATGTATTTAACATTTGATGATGTATTAGGGAAGAAATGATTTCACTCTATTATTCCATATAAATATTTAATTTCTCTATTGAAGTTTATTTCATTGTGTCCTTATTTTCTACAATAAAAACATCTTTTTTCGTACAAGACAATAACTTAAGTGATTCATTCAAAATTCACAACACTAAGGACATGGAATATTCCTTTTTACTTTGTATACATTACCCAAAATCTTAGATATCTTCTTATTTATCTTCCTAAGTGAGTCTTATTGTTAGTTATGGTACACAATATTAATCATGGTTTGTGAAAGTATAGTAGGCACGATCATAGTGTTCTCTACTCTAGTGACCATCCAATTTAACTTCTCATCAGCACAATTGTCTATAATATTAAAATTTATCCTATTTATTTATGGTTACCACCATTGAAGGAAACTAGATATCACCGAGTTAGAATCAATTATCTTAGTGAGTAACCACATAATTGTGAAACCCCGCTTATAGGATGTATAAATTATGACACCTTCCTTAATCTATGAATCCTTATTTATTTCTTTGGATATTAATATAAAAACTAATTTTAAATCCATCATGATTTTTTATAATGAGTTTTTTAATTTCTATTGTGTATCCCCCAAGAGTTTCTATGTAAGTGTGATGAAGGTCATACTATCGTATACTAGGTTACGTTCAAGTGAGGCCCAATTTGACTTTTCAGATTTGTTACCACTAGGTAAATATGTACCATATCCTCATCTAGTTGTAGTATATAGACATGGATGTAATTATAAGAAACCAATAACTTTATAATTTTAAAAAATTATAGGAAATTTTTATAAAAATCAAAAAATCCTTACACATATCCTCAGATACATCCCATGATATATCATTATCTACAATAATTGGGATCTCACTAATGTTTTCTCTTCTGATTTTCCAATGATTTACTAAATATTTTCTATGATACAAATAATAATGAACCATTCTTCTCATACATGTATGTTACATCTTTTTTTTTTGAAATTTTCATTCATTACAAATAAATACACACAAATACAATATTATATTTGTTCTATTCTAAATTTTTACCACAAACATATAGTCTAGAAAAAGGACTCCGATGATCCCAATCAATATCTTCATCTTTAGAACCCCTACCTGAAACACTAATTTATATCCTACGGAAAATAAAACATAATAAATAGGTTTAGATTATATAATCAATAAGTGTAAATAAAAGAGATATGTAAAGATTAACATGAGCCTAAAGGGTATGAGAATGTCACCATAACATTAGAAGGTCATGCCATGCATATCATGGTTCATAAAAATGAAAAATAATATAATGATTGGTAGTTTATAATAACTGAATCGTAAAGGAATGAAATAAAATTCCATGATATCATAACAATTTCATATGATATGAAATTATTGCATACATATAAGCATGGGATCTCATAATTTATATGTCAATACACATTTATTGAACATACCAAGAAACATCATGGGGACTAAACCTACTTGGCAGGACCACCACCATCTATAGTAGTAGTCCATTGCATATAAGGGACTGTTATTCCTTGTTGCCTTATTATATCAGGATTCTCCATATTATCCTAGTTGATATTTTATCCCCATTTTCCCAAATTGGATCGGGTCTCCCCATCATCCCATAGTGGATCGGGATTCCCCATCATCCTATAATGCATCGGGTTTCTGTATATTACCATAATAGATCATGATTTTCAAGCTGATTCCCCTCATTAACTCATGAAATTGACATCCATACCCGGTATATTAGAGAGATATATAGGTCTCACCAATCACATAATGATAACTATAAAAATTTGTACCACAAGAACATAAAACATTTATTTTATTATAACCCATGACAAAATGGTTTTCATGATCATAATTTAATCACTACATAATCCATAAAAATAAATGGGTTTCATAAATATAAATCAATAATAAAATAATAATAAAAATAATTTGTATGTAATAATTGAAAAATATCACTATTAAAACAAAAATTACTTTTGAGATATCAAATGAAAATAATTGTTATCGAAAAAAAATCCTTTTTACTTTGAATTGTTTTTTTTATTAAAATTCTATGAAATATTGAAATATTTTATTTAATATAAACATATAATTTATTAATGGAATATTCAATGAATTAAGGATTCATAAAAACATTTAAATACATTCATTCCGAATGACTTAAAAACATTCCTTCCTTATATTTTTGTTGGTAATGTCTCTAAGGGACATGGTTAGAAAATGTCAAAAATATTTTTTTCAAGTCATTTAGAAAAAAATATAACATGGGTAAAAACAACAGTAAATATTCCTAGAATAGTATTTAAAACCAATTATAATTTTTTCTATAAATATCGATTTATAAGATAAATATTCACTAATAGAGACTGAAAATGGAACAACCCCAAATATTGATGAGATTGTGACAGAGAAACTCGTCACATTATAATCAGTTAAATCATTTTCCTCATAAAAGTTACATGTTTATTAAAATACCATGATATTATGTATAATAATATAAAACTTTATTCAAGGGTATTAAAAACACAATGTAGACAAACAATTTTTGTATACGATTCATGCCTCACAGAAATAAAATTGAGATAAAAATCCCCTAACTACATGAGAAAATATATAATCGTGAACCCAATAAAATTATAACATTAATTAAATATTTAAATATAATTACATAAAATAAAATAATTATATAATAAGTAATATTTTAGTAAATAAAACATAAAAATGAAGTGGTTGGGGATTATTACATGTCTCTCACAGAAATAAAAATTGAGATGAAATTTCCTTAGCTTAAGTGTTGATTTCATTCACATACATTTAAAACTCATTTATAATAAATATATGTTTATTTCACATTAAAAAACGAATCATATTCATATATTTATTACCTCATATGTTTTAAATGTTATATTCTATTACAATTTTTAATAATTCTCAGGTTAAAATACCATTTTGGTCAAGAACCATTTTTTTTACAATATATGTTTTGACTTGTAATTCCAGATACTCTTAATTAAATCCTGATTTAATTGTTTATATATTTTATTAAATGACCTATATATCATATATATTCAGTATATAATCCTTTATAATAACCCATAAATTATATTTATATGAAATTGAATACATATTTCATAGAGATGATAGGTTGTATGTACAACAGAATGTTGTTTCCATTTTTTTATAGGGTTAATATAAAGAATAGAATATGATTTATTTTCATTAAATAATATTATTAATTTCATTTAAAACATATATATTCATAAAAATTTAAATTTTAAAAAATCCCTGAAATATAGGTCAATAATGAATCACATCACATCGTAGTGATGGTAGGCCATGTGTACATGTGATCAATATATTTATTTTCCAAAACTAGTTGTTGGTTAAATGGTAGACATGATATTACATGTAATGATGTACAATTATATCTTAAATATCATAATTATCTTATATAAAATACAGTTTACATAATTATGCAAAACCATAAGTGGTGGTAATGAATAAACAAAAAACATCATTTCGTGAGGGTAATTCACCATACAAAAGAATGGTATGTTTGCTACCATTAAGATGGAAGATCTTGTGAGTGTATGAATAACCATTAATATAAAAATGTCCTACTATATTTATTATATTGAGTATATTATATATACATTAAATAAAAATAATTTAACAATTTCATGGAAAAAATGAAATAAAAACATTCATTGATGAACATTATATCTTCTTTGGGTATCTCTTTTTTATTTTTACAAAAGGACTCTATAGGTACGACATATGAAAAAAGTCAGTATTTTATGAATATGATATGAATATTTGTATTACACTTGGGAATCAGTTGGCTAGGCTAATGGTCTTTAGAAATGTTAATAATAGAGAAGTAAAAGATCCATTTTATAAGAGTTGGTATAGGCCCTTATGGAATGTGATAAAATAATAAATAAATAAAAAATAATTAATAATTACAAACGGATAAAAAGTGAGTTATGTATAGATAAAATGAGTATTTATAGAAAGACAAGAAATTGGTTATTTTTTATAAATTTCAACGTAATATTATTAAACTAATAATTTATATTTAACCCTTAACTAATCCCTTTGACTCTTACTGTGGAAATGTGTGTTTTTAACACAGATGGGTTAATATAAAAACAATAAAATTCCAATAAAACCCAAAAAACAAGTCATTTATGAAATTTTAAAAAATATACCATTTATATTGATAAATATTTTATTTTTATAAATTTAATATCATTTAAAAATATATTATTTATTATAAACAATCTATATTGTCAATATTGACACTATTCATTACTTGAATTTTTACAAATATCATAAAAACCAGATATCTTCGAAAAAAATCATTAACATTATTAATAAAAAGTCATATTAATCATGAAAATTCGTGGATGTAATTAAATATATCAAATTATATTTATTTTAATTTTTAAATTATAATTTATTTTTTTATTCATTTAGTGTTACAATTCTTCCATCATCACTGTGTCAAATTTTATGGTTTTTTTATTATCCCAAAAAATTATAAATAAAATACAATAATTTAGGAGAATATTTCTTATTTATAGTAACTATTTATAGATGAATTTACCTTTTGAATAACCCTTTACCAAATATTATATACTAATTTAAAATATGAGTAAGACATATTTTTTTCTGAAAAATAATATATAATAAATATATTACTCTAATAAAATTGTCTTATATAGGTTTTAATTTCATCCCATGGATTGTTTGGTTGAAACCACTCATAGAATAAATTTTACACACGTTTTATTGTAATGCTATAATATTCATAGTATAATTACCTTTAAAAACACGATTTACCATTATGTATTCATTATTAACAATTACAAAAATTACTAGTCATAATGTAAGAAAAATAAGTTTATCCTTTTAGACAATAAATATCATACTAATTAAAAAAACATTATCTCCAATTTTCAAAATTAAATTCATAGATGAAAAAAAGTATGTGTTATTCTAATCTTGCAGTGGTAGTAGGGAAACAAGCTTTTAATGTAAAAAAATACAAAAGTTCAAAAAAATTGATATAAAATTTCTCAGTTAAATTGATTAAAATGACCAAAATTTTATTAATTTATAAAATATAAATCTATTTATTCAATAAGTCAAATGAGATATATAATTTTTCACTATAAATTATTTCTTTTAAAATATTGTTATCATTTAAAATAACAATTGTTTGACTAATCATCAAATAATGAATCTAATTAGAAAATACTAAAATTTCAAAAAAATTAAATATTGAAACTATGATTTCAATGAATTTTTTTAACATATAAAATATCTAATTGTGTAAATAAGTATATTTTAAATGGATTCACAATTTTAAGGCTATAAAATTACCCATTCTAAAAATATATGGTTTCTATGCGTAACATTGTGGTTGTTATTACATATCACTATAAAAAAATTGGATGAATATGAAAGATGTTTTATGGAATATATAACATATATTTCATTAAATTATTGTAAATAATTTAACTTTTAAGTCAAAACAATTTTGAAATAATAAAAAAATTATAATAAATTATAATAAATTTTCATTTATAATTAACTTGTTACCAATGTGTTCATATTATAAAACATATATTTTCATAATATAGGTAATATCATTCATAAATATTAATTTAACAACTAGGTTATATCATATTATGTAAAATTTTATTATTTTAATGATATACTATTTTTCTGTAAAAACTTTTCCAAGTGTGTAAAGTAAGCTATCAGAAGAACACATCATTGTGAGTAACACAATCCAATCATAGAGTGTAATATAGCTTAAGATAATCCAAGAGTTTCATGTTGCTTAATCCTGACTTGGTGTTTCATATAAAACAATCAAGGTATAATTTTTGTCATAAAAGAAAATATATATTATGTATTGTGGGAAATGAAACATATAAAAAAAATTAAATTAATTAGAAAAGAAAGAAAATATCTCTCAAAATATCTATGTTTTAGAGATTATAAAATGAGACCAGCATGAAATAAATTTTAGAAATTTCTTCCTAGAATTATTACATGTTTTATTTTGATTAATGATATATGATTCAGTTCAACGTGTTGATTTTTGAAGAATGTTGTAATTGTTTTAAAATTCTTTATTTTTTATAATGTTGATGTTGAGGTACATTGAAAATGTGTTGATATTCAAAATAATTATTACTTCTTCAAGAAATGTTTGAACATGGAAAACCATGGATTTTGGAAAGCAATTTTGTGAGAGTATGATGTGTGGAAATAATAAATTGTAAAGAATTTGGTTTATAGTGATTGATACATACTGAGTTTTTTTACAGAATGGCACCAAATAGGTGACATTGCAACCAACCAGAGGAAGCTTCTAAGAATGTTTCAGAACCTAAGCAACAGGAGAACCAAATTCTGGATCGAATTATAGTCCATTCTTTTCGTATTGTGGATATAGGGAATATTAGGGATGAAAAAAGGATAGTGAATCATTCCATCTAGATTTCAAAAGTATAACCCAACTATATTTATGTTTAATAAAAAAACCATAAAAGGCAATGGTTTGACATAATTGGATGAATCAAGTCATCAATTTCCAGGTAATATTATTAGAGGTGAAATTATAGCCAGTAATGTATGTTCTGGAGGATTTCTCATGATAGTTTTGTGATCTAGTTGATGAGGTTAAACTAGACCAAAACCATGCATGAGATGATTTTGAATAATTGTTGATGAAGAAATTCAATCATAATATGTTTATAATTAAAGTAATGAAATAATTTTTAAAATTAGAGTGGTAGATCCTCAGAGTGAAATAGTATGCGGAAAAAATAATAAAATTAACACTTCTAACAACCGAATTTGGGGATATTGCATCCTTGAATGCACACATCATCAAATTCGGGGTAAAAATATAGATTAAATTGAATATTACTATGATATAAATAATAGATTATAGTAGATAGATATACAGTGGAGGGAATTGTCATTTTATGAGGAACAGGGGGGGTATGTTGATACATTTGAGAAATATTTATGAACTCAAATGTTGGGAGAAATAGGAAGTGGGACACCTCTATACTGCCTCTTGAATCATATTTTTCAATGGTATGAGGGTATAAGAATACCTCCCATCAGTATAATAGATCTTCCCATTGTGATTATTAGAATATCATGTCTCCTCAAGAGGTGTAATCTCAATAAGGAATCAAATAACAATGTATAATGAGTAAGAAATTATATAGAGATGAACATGTTATTGTGGATGATTAATATGGACCACCGATGGTGGGATGTATGATTATTTATAATTATACCATTATGAAGTATTATTTTGATACAATTTAATCCCACTAATTTATTGCTTCTTGTTTTGATGATTTTTTTTGTTTTTAATATTGAGATAATGATTTTGTGTTAAAAATTGAAACTATTCATGTTCAATGAGAATGTCGAGCCTTAGTGCTTAGAGAATGTTCTATATCTATTGATGTAGTTGATTTTATGTGGGACTTACCAATTGATTAATAAAATTTCTATGATATAATCTTGGGTCTGAGATGCTGACCACATTCAAGGATCAAATCAACTATTATTCTAGAATGTTCAGTTTTACTAATAGAGATAGCATGAAGTATCTCTTTAGAGGAGTGTAGAATGTAAATTTAGGTGAAATGGACATGTTATAACTAGAATTTGGAAATATCTCATATAATTTGGGATCTTTTTCTCTAGTACCTCTGGAAGTAATCGAGGATACCATTTTTTGGTGGTTGTTCATTAGCATCATAATGTTTTTTCAGGAGAATTCATTAGTGTTACCAGCCATAAAATAAGAAGAGTTTATAATTGATATATATACGGGGGCTAGTCATATCTGAATTTTATCTTATATGATGGAATAAAAATAATTAAGGAAATTGAAAATTTAGTTTGAAGATATAGATAGAAAATGGTTCATTCAGATGAGAACATATCTATGTGTGTCACTATTCGTGTTTGTAAAAAATTTGGATGAGACTATTCAATTGTTTATGCACTATCTAATCATAATTATGTTATGATAATGATCATGTATCCACTTCAATTTATTGATTAAGTTTTCAATAAATTAAGGGGGGTTAGTTGTTCTAAAAAAATTGGCTTATGATCACAATATCACCAGTTATGTGTTTAGAAGGAGGATATTCAGAAGAGATCATTTAAATTTAGATATAGCGATTATGAATATGTGGTAATTTATTTCAGTCATACATATTCATAGGTATTCTTGATGTAATTAATTAATTATATATTTTATATGTATTTTTAATCAATTATGGTTATGTTTGTGGATGATATATTTGTGTATTCACAAACAAGGGCTGACCATGAGAAACACTTGGTGATAGTGTTAGGAATATTACATGATCTTCTATTTTTTGATAATCTATAAAAGTTAAGATTATTTATAAATGTTTTATGTTTTCATGGAAATTAAATCTCTATAAAATGTTTTTTTTTTGTCTAGAAAATATAGAGGTTGTAATCTTGTGAAAACCTCCAATGATTGCCGTCGAGATACATAGTTTCCCGTGTCTGGATGGTTATTACTCATGCTTAGTTCGTGATTTTTCATTACTATCCTCACTTATGACAGCGTTGATAATAAAAATGAACTATTAAAATGCACCAATAAATTTAAAATGACCTTTCAAGAGCCTAATGTTCACCATACATCTTCCCCAATATTGATTATTCTAGAATCAAGATAAGGTTATGTGGTGTATTTTGATGCTTTGTGATCAAAGTGGTGAAGTGTTCTTATGAAATGGTATTATTTTGTTTCTTATAGATAATAGAAGTTATGAGTTTATTAGAATAATTAACCAAAATTGGATTTGGAGTTATCTATTATAGACTATTCTTTGATGACTTAGTATCAATTAATCTTTGATGAGAAATTTACTTGGTTCATGATTCTTTAGGGCCTGAATTTATTTTCTCATATAGGGATTTTAATATTAAGAAAAAATAAGGATGGTATCTTTATATGTTTTATTTTGACTATATTTAGATAATGATATGAGAAATTCAGGGTAAGATTCATCAAATAAAATTTCATAGGTTATGTTGTAAAAATATGCTTCAGATGAGTGGCAGTACATGGTTGTCCTAACCGACAAGCACTAGGAATGTGAAGAGTAAGGTGATGTTGAAACAACATTTCAGGTTTTTTATTCTTGGTATGGTTTATATGGTTAATGATTTATTTATATATGATGAATAATGTGGGCATATGACATCAAAATTCAATAGTGGGGAGACTATTGAGGGATGGATGAGGGATGTGAGTTCAAGGGTGAGGTCCAAAAATCAGACGGTCATACCTATGGATTTCTAGGAATAAATTTTTCATGCTTAAAACCACTCAAATTGGGATTCTCAACCTAGAATAAAAATATGTATAAATAATATAAATCATAGTTTTTGGGTGTTAGTATGAAAAGGATTGTGGGATAGTTCGTTTTGATATTATTAACTTGTCAAAAAGGTAAGACTTAACATTAGTGACCAACAAGTAAGTTTCTGTGATTACCATTCTAGTTTGGAAATAAAAGTAGTTAGATATTTTTTTTATTAGTTCTCCCATGAAATGTTCAGATAAATTATTCATTATAGGTGATATTGGATCATCTCATGATTTCATACCATTTCATCCCTTTTTTTCAATTTCATATAGTGGAGGAAGTGTCAAAAATATATATCTGAGATGTGGTATAGAGCCATGGCATACGCTTCGATTTTTTATGATATAGATCATATTTTTATGTCTCATTTCATGAAATACTTTAAAAATCCTTATAGAAAACATTACAATGAGTACTGTGTGTCATCCTTCGAAAGATAAGAAATAGATAAGGATAACATAATCATATGAAGACATACAATGGGCTTGTGTAATGGATTATTGTGCCTCAATGGTGGATCACATACAACTAATGGATTTAACATATAATAGAATTTATCATGCCTTGATACATATGGAACATTTTAAAGCATTGTATATGAGTCCTTTTCATTTTCTACTTTGATGGGTAGAAATTGTTGACTCATCACTGGTTGGGATAGGCCTTATCAAAGAGACAATGGAGAAGAATTAGATAATCAAGAAACTGATGTACATGGCTTAGTATCCTCTAAAATCACACAAAAATCATCATCCACCACATTTTCTATTCTAGGTGAGTGATCATGTAATTTTTAGTGTCTCTGAATGACTTGGACTTTATCGTTTTTTGATATAGGTAATTATATCACCATGATCTATAATCCCTTTTCAAAAACATGAATGGGTTAGTGAAAGTAGCATTCCTTTAGAGATTATTATTCAGTTGATATCACATATTATAATGTCATAATAATTGTTTAATAATGTTAGATCATATCAGACATTTTTGCCGATGTTTGGCACATGAGTCAAAAATGAACTTGTGTGAAAAAAGATTTCCCATATAGTTATAAGTAAATAATTTCCAAAATAGTATTAATGATTAAAATATTATATATATCCAAAAAATATTTAGTTTATACTATTCCATTTCATTTGGAGATAAAAAACGAAAAGCACCGTTCATGGAGACGGTAGGCCGTACGTACGAATGAACGCTACTTTCATTTTTTGTCATATTAATGGAATTAAAACAAAATGAGATATATATATATTATAATTCTAGAATGATATCCATAATTTAGATTTATTATATTACATATATATCTATTATATATATGTACTTATAATATTACATAACATTTTGAGATAAGAAATGAAATGTACCGTTCATGGAGATGGTAAGTAGTACGTACGCATGAACACTACTTCCATTTCTATTTCATATTTAATGAAATTAAAACATAATGATACATAATAGTATTTTAATTCCAGTATGGTATCATATATAATATCATTTAATATATCCTTTATACGTGCCACATGTGGTATTAATGAATCAAATCACATTGAGGGGGCGGTAGTCCGTACTTCCTTAAATGAAGATATCACGCTTACCCATAATGGAAACCATAAAGGTATGCCATAAATGAAAAATACAGAAGCTTAAGTAAAACATAAACTTATTATATATCATATATAGTGTCATCTTAATGGCCACCATTGGAGGTGTTAGAAGAATGTTGAACAATCATCATTTCGGGAGGCAGAAATTCGCCATCCACGGAAACAGTATGTTCTTTAACCATTAGATGTAGGTGTGTCTAAGTGTAGCTTGAATCATTCTTATAAAAACATAATAGTATATTTAAGATACTGTATTTGTTACAAAATAAATGAATAAAAAGAGTTTAGGGGGTTGGAGATGCAAAATAAAGAAAAAGGACACAAGTGAAGACATTACCTTAAAATCGGGTAACTCACTTTGGTTTGAGCTCAAAGGATTCCTTGGGAAGACTTCTGCCCAAAGTGAGGTTTCAAGGAGTAATAGAGGGAAGTAGAGAGACAAAATGGGCAGGGGTTGTCAGAGCCAAAGGCTTTTAGAGTGTGGGTAAAGAGTTAGAGGTGGGGGCCTTTTTATAAGAGGAGAGACAAAATGGGCAGGGGTTGTCTGATCCAATAGGTTTTGGACATGTGTAGGTCTTAGATATTACATTATATTTCCATTTTATTTAAATCGTTAAATAATGAGGTCATCGCTGCATCATCATGATGTCATAAATAATTTAATTTATTTAATGTCTAAAAATTATAAACAGAATACTATGTTGTAGGAAATCTAATTATCTTTCAAATGACTATTTCTATTTAAACATATGACTCGTATAACCCCATATAAAAATTGTTTTAGTAAAACTTCTCATGATTGTGTCATTTTTACTTTAACATTAAATAAAAAGATATTTATGTCATTTTCCAACTAATGTGGCTCAATGGGGTCCCCAAGTTGACCCATGGATTGTCATGGTCGGCCATGACACATAAAATGAGGGTAGGACATGTGTCTAGGTCATTTCATTTTATTAAAACATTATTCTTACCATAAACTACACTAATTACCTCTAATCACGGTTAAATACTTAATAAGTTACTATTCACCAAAAAAAATTTATCCCATTGAACCACATTTTACTTCTTAATGACAACCATGTATGTCGGATTTTTTAAATTCAAAACACAAATATGGAAAAATTTCATTTAAACGGAAAAATCTGTTTTTATAAGTACCACTTAGTGGTTTCACTATTCATCAAAAATTGATGTTTTTCTGAAAAATCCCCAAAATTCACCCTAAACTATATTTGATATTTCGAATTCAAAAATTATGTCTATGTTACAAAATTCAAAACATATAAGTCACATTAATTAATTTAATAATTAATTTCCACTGTCAGAGTTAATAGCGTGTTTTTATGAAATAATAAGTATCAAAAGATTGACACTAGTTTAAGTCTGATTTCAAAGTGAAATTAATTCCAACGACCACTATTGGATTTAAGGGTAAAAATATATTCTAATTTCACTTTAAAAAAATTAAAAATATAATCTAATCATATAAATATATTAGATTAAAAATATGTTTTGAATTAAAATACAACATTTTACACTATTCATTAAAAATTGAACTTTATCGGAAAGATACCAAAAATTTACACAAAGTAAATTTTGATGTCCCAATTCTTAAAAAGAGTTTTATTTCGTCCAATAGAATTTTTAAGAGTGAACAAAACAATATTTAATAACGGTTCACCATCAAAAGGCGATAAGTGAACCTTTAGTGAAAACTAGGGCATATACACCTAAAATAGAATTCTTTCCGTATTTTAACCCTTTATCCTTTATTGGATAAACTTAAAAACATATAAAAACATATATAATCATATATGAGTTATTTCTATCCATTCCCACCAAAACAACGGCTACATGTTAACTACCATTTAAAATAATATTATTTTATTATTAGAGTGCAACGTAAGATTTCCAAGAAACTCATTGTTGCGTTTCAGGTACGTCATCAAGCATAGCGTCCCCTTTAAAGTCATATTAATATTTTATTCACAAATATGGATAATTATGAAAATATAATATTCTTTATTTACCTGGGGTGTTACAGAGATATAGTGTCAACCCTTAATTATTGGTCTAAGATGGCCTTAAATAGAATCTTTTTCATTCTTAAGGATGTGGAACCCTTATTCATAATTTTTTTGTGATATGGAAGTGTTTCTTAGTGAGTTGAAGCCCGATTCTCATTGAAAGTCCTTGTTTATGGATTTTTCTTTGGGTTTTCATTGATCAACTTCCCCTCGCTCTCTATCTCTCTTATTTTATTATATTTAGCACCATTATGTACATATATAAGGTTATTTATTCTAAATATGGTTAAATATGAAAATGGTGCGATAAATGAAGTGATATAAGGGGGTTTTTTATGATTCAACCTGGTTTGTTTTGCATTTTAGTGTCTTTATTTGTTTTCTCCATAAATCTCAGGGTAGATGACTTCACTCTCAACTCATATGTATATATATATAACATGATGGATTAACATTAAATTTATAGTTTGGATTGAAATTTAATGTGAAAATCAATTAACAAATCATGGTAGATCCCACTTTAGTGATGGTTTACGTTGTCTATGGATTGTAATTGATATTTTGGAATTGTATATTATAGTGCAGTAAAGTTCCGTTCTCTCTTGATTTTGAAATGTGGGGTTTAAAATTTATTTTTCTGTATTTTTGTTTAATCTATTAATTGAGATGGGTTTCAATAAAAGGAATTTTTTTTGAAGTGGTTTATTGGAAATAATATTTCAAAAAAAGGTTTGTTTTATTAAAGGGTTTATTAGTATGGTTTCAAATAAATAAGCTGTTTTATTTATTTGATTGAGTTTTCTTAGATAAGTATATATTTTAACGGGTTATCATAAATGGTTAATCATATGTGTAAGGGGATGAATATTGGTTATGAAAGTTCCACCATCAAAGGGGACAACTTATGGATGTGAAAGTTACACCATAAATGGATAAAAAATTCATGTCATTGGGAGGTTGTGGGTGTGTGAGGAAATGTTATATAGGATTCATAATTCCACATATGTCAATGAAATGGTGGGAATGACATGTTCTACATCCTTCCATATAAATTCATGTATCGCTGAAAAAACTATATAACCAGGGAAATTTATTTATATTTGTAAATAAAATGATTTCAATTTAAATTATTAAATTTGTTTATATAAGTGTGATAACAATTTAATACTGTTGGACTAAGTAGGGAAGTCATATGTGTAAATCTTACCATGTTTCCTTATTCAACCTAACATTAGCACATTGGTGATTTTTTAGATATCTTTATCAGCACATTTGAATAGTTATTGTATCAAACTTTATTAATAGTGTATCATGATACATATACTATTTTTTGGAGTGGACCATGGATAATATAGAATCCTCAAGTTATGTAGTTTTTATAGATTTATTTGGTTACCTTCCACTATACATAGTGAAGTTTTGTAGTCTTCTATTACCGTACACTTTTGGAATTATATTGTAATATAAATGGTATTAAGTTTATTTTATTTACATTTGTTATCATTATTAATGTAGTTTTATTTTGTTATGTAATTTTTTTTGGGTTTTTTACTTTCAAATAAAAAATAACCCCACTTGTTAATGAATTCCATGGAATTTATTGATATCCCTGGGCCACAAGGGGTTGTTGCCTTATGAAAAGTAATGTACTTCAGTCTTGTCAATCCAATAAGATGTGGTGGGATGAAATAATAACCTTTGGATACTCTATGGAAATATGGATTCTTGTCCTAATATCTACCAGTTATTTCAATTCCTTCAAGGATCAATAACGTATTTTTGTGTTTTATCTCTCATATTATTTCTAAATTGATAAATTAGAGACTATTTTTTGAGAAATGTGGATTTAAGATCCCTTATTTTTTCATAATACCATCAAATCATCAATTTTAATTATGTACTATAGCTATTATTAATTACACATTTTCAATGTTGGTTGTATAATAATATGTATTTATCTTGTGAAACATGTTTTCTTTCACTTCTATATTGATTTAAATTAAATATTAATGCGATGAAAAATATTTTTATCATTTAGAATATATTTCATCATGATTTTAAAATTTTAATATCTGCATTTTTTTAATGTAATTATTTTTAATGCGTTATATAAATGGGTTTAATGATTGAAATTACATTGACTAACTTTGTTTGTGCAAAAAACGTGATTGATAATGGGTTAGGGATACATCCTCATGGATGCACTCTTTCTTGATAAGACACATCTTATATATTAATGTGTTTTTTAGATTTTATAAGTTGTGTAATATTGCCACTGTTGACATTATAGTCATACCGCATAGATATGCTTTACTTGGATAAATTGCACACGTGGTATCTTATTGATCATAATAATGGAATGAGGATCCTCATGGACACGAAATTATTTAGACTCATGGATTTGATTGCCTATATTGTTTATCAACTAAATTCATAATGTTTGTGTGTGTACTGAAATTATATTGGATCATATTTATTAGCATACATTACGAAATTCATAATGGGGTATTTTATCTATGATTTATATTAATTTATATCCCATTAATTTTTTAAATTATATATTTATATATTAAATTTTTTGAAAATTATCTTATTAAACCACTAGGTGGAATCCTGCTACGGTATTTTTTCACACCCTACATACACTAGTGAGTGAATATATATAATGATATATCTATCCAAGGTAAAGAAATTTGTTCATTTGTAGTTGGTGGATTTTTTGTTAGTATGGTGTTAGAGTGCGGATGTGACATC
This sequence comes from Viscum album, assembly GCA_963277665.1. Taxonomy (NCBI): domain Eukaryota; kingdom Viridiplantae; phylum Streptophyta; class Magnoliopsida; order Santalales; family Viscaceae; genus Viscum; species Viscum album. The sequence continues at coordinate 1,155,836,209 of OY728158.1, read as the reverse complement.
AAATCTCCTTGAGTCTTGTTTTTATTTATATATATATATTGTATATTTTTAGGTATATTCTATCAAATTTTCTTTGTCGATGATATGTTTCTATTACTGCTTTTATTTTTGGAATACTGAAATATTATTTTTATTTATTAACTAATTTCAAATTATTTTTTGGAAAATCATTCCCATTTCTAGTTCTATATTTCATCCCACTTGTTATAGACGCCCGTGCATCACGAATTTCATTTAGAATATTTGCAGACTGATTCACATTATTTATGTTATGAGAATTTTAGGGTGGATTATGAAAATGTTAAAGAAAGAAATATTGGCCAATTAAAATTGTCATTCGTTATTTTTTAAATGTCTTTTTAGACTAAATATATTAATGTATGATCTTATGGGTAGGAGTTGAGCATGTTTCATGACATATCCTAATGTCATGAGCCATTAGTTATTACAGGTTTAGGGGAAATATATATTTTGTGATGTAGATTATTTTAATTCTAGTTCTTCCATTAGATTTTATTTTAAAATTCAAATTTTTTATACAATTATAAAATATAATTTTTTCATGGTTCATATGTTTTTGTTTCTCTTTTCATATTGATGGGTTGTACTATATCCCTTAGAAAAATTCCTATGATTCCATATCATAGAATTATCAAATATCCACTACAAAACAACCCACTAGTTCATTAGAAGATGATTAATCTGTTCATATGCATGGTCTGAGCTATGAACCAAGTTGTGGAACCTTCCCCAATAAAATATAGGGAAGTGAAATCATGAAGGGGTGAGGGTAATATTTGAAAAATAATATTCATAAAAATAATATACCATTGAAATGGTTCAATGGTCATCGATAGGTGGAGTATTTTTTGGGAAATATAGTGAAAGAAAAAAAAAATCCCAAAGATTCCTTTGTCATTCATAGTTTTTCTGTTTCAAATTCAAGATTCAATTTAGGATTATAATTTGATGTGACTTAGTTTTCCTGGATAAAAACCATGAGGTTATTGGGTTTAAAGGATTCACAGACATTTGAAACAAGTAGTTATACCAATAATCCATGAACACTATGATGTCCATGTAGTTTATCAAGCTTCATCAGAGATATCATTATGTGATGTAGTGTGCTAATGAATTCATTGAGAATTCATTGATTTATTTTGATAATGTTTCTAATATGAATATCCATGCTCAAAAGATTTATATAGTTTTTTTATATTCAGTCTCAAATAATCTATGTTAAATCATACTATAAATGATGAAGTGGTTGATGGGGGCATGATAGAATTTAATGACCTAGAAGGTAATATATAATTGTCCAAATTTTTTCTTCCCTCTTATAGTAGATATAGTATTTCATTAAAGGGTCAGAAGATGGGAAATTTGTTCCATGGGGGAAACAACAGTGGTTCATCTCTTAGTTTTCTTCATGAACCATCATTTGCAACAATTATCTTAACATGTAACAAGTGTTGATAGATTGAACACATGCAATACTTATTTACTGATGCCTTAAATGGTTTTCAACTCATTTTGGCACCATGATAGTATGATATTTATTTTTTATGTATGACTTTTCTTCACAATAGAACAACCTTGTTAGAACACATATGACCTATAGTGAACACTGATGCCCCAAATTTTATATGGTTCCATACACATGATTCTGTAACGAAAAATTTTAAACGGTGTTTAATTATTTATAGTTGATGTTGTTTGGTGGTATACTATTGTGAGAGGATTCATTTTCTTGTTCAATTTTATTTATTTTTCTATTTAATTCATGGTTCTCTTATTCTTATGTATTTACTCATATTTTGGATATTCAAAATCACCTGATTGAAATAATTCCATTTGTTATGTTATTAGAGAATTATCTTGTAATGAAGAATCAATAGGGATTTTGATGTCCCTCATTCCTTATATTTATATTAGATATTGAAACATTTTGAGATTACTTGTTTCTCAAAATCAACCTCTTTAATTTTCTATTCATGATGGATTTTATAATATAAAATAAGTAATATATCTAATTTACTCATTGGCCACTGATATTTACAACTATTATTTAGAAATCACCTTTTATTCAAAAGGATTTGTATCCAAGGATGAGTTTGTCATAGTCATATCCTCTAGTGCATTGTGTTTTTCCCTCGATATTAACACCAATGACAGGATATGAATCTAGAATTAGTAATCGTCCATTAGTAGTAAAAAAATTCCATAAGTGCTTCCAAATTACATCATGGGTCTACTACTATAGTGGGAGGTGGATTTTATGATTTAGAAAATTCCCATAATTCAAATGATATAATTTTAATTTTACAATATGGATCTAGTTAAATTAAAGTATCCAAATTTTGAGTTGGACGATTTGATAGAGGTAAAACTTATATTCCCATTTCCATTACCATGGGTATCCTTCATGGTTTTTATATGTGGGAAAATGGTTCACATCAGTATTGTTTTTAATATCGAATCATCATTCGATGAAAAGACAAAAAAAATTCAATCATATCATGGATTGTTTGAATAGTATTATGGAAATAATTGATTTTAAAAATGATATATATTTTATTAATTCCCAACTTAGAATTAAGTCATCATATTTTTTAACGAGTAATTTTGAGTGCTATAATGGATATTACATGTATTGTGTGATATAGTTTTGTATTACTAACACTCCTATATTATTCATTAAGCTGATGAAAATTATCATCCATTAATGTATTTAATCATTATTCATAGTGTTCACAGATGATATCCTATTATACTCAATGATCAAAGTAGACAGTATGTCTAAAAGTGGGAATATGTTTGGAAATTCTGACGTATCACCATCTTTATAAAACATCATAAATATTCTAATTTTTTTGATAAGTCAAGTTCTTTGGAAACATGATATTAGATCATTGTATATCAATAAATACAAAAAGGGATATAAATATCATGTTTTGAGGATAAATAAACAATGACTCTAAGAATCATACCTTTTTAGAATTTGATGGATAGAGTAACTATTTCTTTAAGGAGTTATCAAATCATGTGTATTATATGTCAACTCTCACGTCAAATGTTCTGATTTTATTATAGGATTTTATGTGTTAGTAATATTTCCATATAATAATGTGGAGTTTCTCCTCAAAACTATTTCTAACATTAGTGGAGGTTATTCATTGATATGTGGTTTATATTGATGATTTGTGTTTTGTTTCATGGTGCATAAATATGTAGGGAATCATATAGTGGCTTAAAAATCACATTATATTTTACCTATTAGGAAGTATTACATCACACATGATTTATAACATGAATTGGTTGTTTATTCACAATTAATATTGATGACACTATCTTTTTCCAGAATGAATTTTTGTTTAATTTGACTCAAATATTTTGAGTTATATATTTTCTCAAAAAGAGTTCATTAATTAGAAGTAAATATTTTTTGGAATTAATTATTTTTTATGATTTTTATTTTCCCAATCCAATGGGGATATGTTACAGAGTTTCTAATTCTATTAGTAGTAAGGTACACTCTAGTAATTGAATGTGGAAATGTATATTACATACATGATGTTATATTTTTCATATATTGTTAGAATAGTTATGGAATACAAGTCTAGTAATGATCACAACAGTGTTGACGTTACATCAAACCACCATTAAAGCATTATTAATGATAATCCGCATGATATTTAATTTGATATTATCATGTATTTTTTATATATTTGGGATAACCATAGTGTCTATTATACCCCCATATATGTTATCATTTTATTCTGTATATAATATGATATGACTTTTTTTATTAAAAATGTTGTTTTGGAAGTCTTTCAAAATTCATTGTGAGTTGTGATTCATAGTACCAAAATGATATTTTATAGTATGAAAATTAATATATGGTGGTGTGGTATGTAAAAATACATTGATGAATTTTTAAAATCATATTTTAAAAGTCAAAATACTTATGATGTTTAATATAAGATCATAAATTTCTCTAAGCACTATACTATTAGTACATTATAGTGGAATAATGTTTCAGTTTTTCTAATTTATCAATGGCATAAAGCTACACGAACTTTTAATACCATATAGGTGGTGATCGATCAATTAAATAAATATGCTCAATTACTAAAAAATATGTTCACTAATAATGTGGAGGACTATATATATTTTTTTGGAAAAGATGTTATGGATTTTATTGGATTCATAGGGATACTATCTCATATTGGGGTCCTTATTCTACCTCACATTTTAGAATTTTCCACCTAGGTGTAATGTGAAATATTTAAATTTTGAGCATAATACGTCATTATATAATGTATCAGGAGAATGAAATTGGAAATGAAATCCTTTAAGATATTAATTATGGTTCTTTTATAGACTTTTTTGGATCCTTGGAAATATTTGTATGACTATATATATTTCATTGTAATAAAAATTTCCATTTTTTCAGAAACATTAATCAATGTTTTATTGGTATTTATATCCTTTCAGCTATACACTATGTGGGTCTTAGATTACAGAAGCCTTAAAATTTAGACTATGTTTGTGTAAAGAGAATATGGGATAGATACATCGGGTTTGTCAGAGTTCAATGAGGAATAAAATGTTTTCCAAGTAATGTGACAATTGAAATCGATTTATTTTATATCTTTGATTAGTGATATTTTTTTCCTGTTGGAATTTCATTATCTTGGTCATTGATGAATATTAATGAAATGAAAGATAGTTATATGGGTTTTGATATTATTTTAGATCATGGGAGGATATGGAAATGTGGCTTATTTCATGTATTTACAATGACATATATAATCAATATATATATTTTTATATATGTATCTGCTAAAAACATATTATTGAAAAATCAATCTCACATTAAATTTCAATAACAGTGACATAGAAAAGAATATTTCATTTTCCAAAAAACCACACAATATTTTTTTATTCTAATATGAAGGTTCTCTTTGAGAAAAATATTCAATTGGATGATTTTTAGGGGATGCAAGACGGTGATTATATTAATACATTATAATGGGATTTACGGGGATGTAGAAATTTTTTTAGAAATTTGGGGACCTGAATTATTTATCTGACATTTTGGATGGATTAAAAAAATATAATGTTGATAATTTTCACATTCCATTATTACAATAAGAAAATCAGAACATTTTCTAGACATATTTTGTGTTACTTTGTTGTTATTTTGGGGATAATGGTCTCTACCAAAGTTGGCAGCTAGTTTGTGAAATCATTTCAGGTATTCTTAGAAAATATTTCTTATCTGTTATAGTATGAGAAGAGATAACATATTTTTGTTAATGGTATGTACAATCTATGTACCCTACACATTAAATTGTGTATATGGGTTTGTTTGGATAATGTATTGTTTTTTCATGGTTTTATGAACTATGTGGATAAACTATGTAATTATTATAGTATCATAGAACGAGATTCTTGTTTGGTGAACATTTTGGAACACTATGATTTCAAATTGTGTGACACATATTAGTCATTCCCAATAACCCTATTATAACCCTAAATAGTATCTTTGTATCTCGTTAAATATTCAGTATATTTGGACATTGACTTATGTGACTCTAGCTAGAGTTTTGGGATATTTTTTTACTCATGTTTTTAGATTTAAATAAAATATTATTTGATGGATTTAATCATTAAATATTATGTTCGTATTCACCATCATTCTTCAATGATAATACATACACCCTCCTCAATCCTAAAATATAAAAATGAAAGATCATTATAAATCTATGATTTTGGGTTTATGTAATTTGGTTTATTATAGATCTATTGAATAATTTGGATTTAATGTTTAGATATGCATTATTTGTTATGTATTATTCGTGAATCATTGCGGTTTGGTGTTTTTAATCACATTTATTTTTTAAGAATTGGTGAATTGTATATTCTTATATTGTAATTCTTGATATTGGATCCATTCTTAATTATTAATACCCCCACATTGTTTCATCGTGGGGTATACCGTGTATTTTTTATTTTCAATTATGTCCATGTATGTCATTCTGTGATATCGAATTCTCTTATAAAGAACAATTTATTTCACATTGAAATATATTTCCTAAAATTATTTGTGTCATGAAAATCATTTTGATGAAAATGATGGATTTTAATATGGGATTTAAAGTAAAATTTTCCACTTATTTTTTTAATATAAATTTGTTTAATGATTGATATGAATGGTTTAAATGATAAAAATTCCTATGAAAAATATTACTTTTTAAAACTCAGTCATGGTTTATAATATATTAGGGTGATGTCTTCAGGGATTTACTATTTCAACCTAGACCTTTTCTTCAAGTGAAATGCATTCCTAAAATTCCATTTTATTGGAAAGGAAACCCTATCTTGAGCATAGTTTTAACACATAGACCTTTTCTTATATGGTATTATTCTCACCAGGATTCTTACTGATCATAATATTGGTATGAGTATTGTCATTGAAATGGAATTGTTTTTATAATTATGCTTTTTCATGTATTCTTTTATCATTTATATGATTTATTTTTTAGGACTCGATCATAAAAATCATATAATATGATTTATTTGATATATAATTTATATTTAGTCCTTCCATATGAAATTTATATATTAGATTTTTAGATATCTTGGTCATTTATATTACATAAAAAACCATTTTTATAGATTTTGGTCACCTGAAAATTTGTATAGATTTTTCATAAGATAAAACATCTATAACAAAAAATGATTTTTCTTAAAAGATGCTCCAATGAGTTACAAAAATTCCAAAAAAAGAAATAAATCTTTCCACACTAATGGTAAAAGTAAAAAAGGTGATTTATTTTGATATAGTTGGTGTTGTTGGAGGTTTTGGAATCAGGCCAATGATTGCCTGAATAATATGTCAACATATGAAAATTATGGAAGGAATACATTCATGGAATATAGATGGTAGGAAATTAAGCAACCTACAAAGAAAAAGTAGAATACACAGATGAAAAATAATTTGTCTAATAAGAACATATTTGAGTATCTTGAATAAATCTATGATAAATTCAATAGAAATGGTCATAGTCGTGATGAGTGCTGGTTTAGTCATACCATGCCTCATGCATATGTTTTTATGATGCATAGACTACAACCAATGTAGGAGAAAGAAAAATGAGTTGAAAAGTATTCAATTGGGAATATGCAAAACAATGAAGTCAAGAAAATTGTGAAAAAATTACTCCTGAGAAGAAGATAAAAATGGTTTCCAAGAATGTAATCTCAACCTAGAAAAGGTGTTTCTACTATAGAAATAAAATTCATACCTTCGATCACTGCAAACAAGAAATAAAAAATGAATGTTATAAATATGTAAATAAAAAGATATTCAATCCATAAGAAATTGGGATTGACTAATGAAAATCATGAAGATAATTTGAATAAGATTCCTAATAAAGGTAATCTTAAGACAATAATGAAGCAATGTGGAAGCTCTAAATCTGAAAATGGTAAGGAGTGTTTAGTTATCAGGCATAATCATTTGAAAATTTCTAGAGAAATGTAATGATCAGAAGATGAAATACTAGATAAAGATAAGGCAAAGGGAAAACATGTCATTCTACATGAACGAGAATTCGAATTTCATCGGAGGTTGTCAACACATTATTACCCAAGTGTCTCACAAATATTGAGTGGAAGGTTAAAGAAGGACGGACATCATGAAAAAGAATGATTAACTATTTTACCAGGCCAAATAAAGAAAATATTACAACATGCACTAAAATCTAATTCAGTATTGACAGAAGTGAAGAAAAAAATCCACACAAGTTGAAGGTTAATGGAAGTGAAGAATCCATGCTAACAATGAAAAATAAAACATTCTAAATGGATGAGATACATCACCATGAAGAGTACCATACACTTTAGAGCTGTAAGGAATGGTGTTCTTGGGTTCATTGAAAATTCTCAACCCCAGTGAATCAATTATGAACCTCACAAGAATTCAATCATATTCCGTCATACTTTTGTTATAGTTGTGTTCTTACATTACTGGGAATTGAAGATTAAGTTCATTCATAAAATGATAGTTGAATGAGGAAAGTGGAGAACTACGAGTTGAAATCATTATTCATGATTTGGTAATTACTTGAAGTGATCCACAATGGAAGATTATCAACATTCATATCTTCAATATTATTTTAATGATATTCTCCACCAAGAAAATTCAAAGATAGTTCACCCCTTGAGGCAGAGAAATTATGAAAGAGATGATATAAAGGATTTTGTCATAACAAATCTTGAAATTTATATCATCCCATAATGCTAAAACTAAGGTATTCTAATCAAACATTCGCCCTTTGTTCTTAATTATATTTATCATATCAATTAAGATGAGTGCTTGATTGATGAAAAGATGGGATGAATGAGAGAGATTTATCTTTTCACTTGAACTTTTTAATATCTTTTCTGAAGTATGTGTAGGATTTAGCATTTCACTAATAAATCTGATCATCTCCAATCCCCTGGTCCAGAAATAAAAAAGTCTGAGGTGGATTTAACATGTATGGTTATTTATGGAAAATACTGAAAACTCTGGTCATATCTATTTTGTTTTCTACATTGGGATATCCCAAGTATACCTAGAGTTTATTAACTAATGACTCTTTGAATTGTGAACCATGTGACTATGTCCCTCTCTCAGAAACCTTCCAAAATATATTATTCAAAGGGAGGATGACATATTTTTGAAGAGACTCCACTAAATCCTTTGTATTTGGATTCCAATAAGGGTGAGAAATGTTTTACACACATAATGACCCATACAAGGTGTTGTTAAGTGATATTATGAACTAAATAAAAAGGTGGAGATTAAAGTGCATAAGAGTTTCATTTGTTATAAATATAGATTGAAGTGCATAATAGTTTCATTTGTTTTCAATGAGATTTAAATATGGGAATGAATGTTGTTGAGGAAGAAGTTGGTGATGACTTGGAGAATTTTCGTTCATTCAAATAATTGAATTATACACATGATCAAGTCTCCTACAGGATAAAACCATGAATATTGTTTAAATGGTAATTAGATCCAAGACTTTTTTCAAGGTGATAAAATGTTACAACACTTGAATATGTACATGCAAAACTCAATTGTATGAGGTAAGAAGTGACATCCATCAATAGTAACTATGTGGCTAAAGTGATGAAGGCCATGCTTTATGAGTAACGAAGACATGATCCACGCATCATCTATGCTTAGATTAAAATAATGTATTAAAGTTATTTGGATTTATTATTTAGAAAGAAAGGAATGGATGATGTGTTATGATGAGGAAGAGTGTATAATTGAATTTGAATGAATAAGCATGGTTTGGAATTTTAAGAGAAATTAATACTTGGTTACATTATTTTTATACAATGTACTTACCATCCTTTTCAAAAATTGAGCCAACCATGGAGGTCCAACTGAGGACCTCACCTCAACCACATGCGGGACTCGAAGGTCAACCACGCTCGAAGGAAGCCCTTGAGGCTAGCCCCATATGATGAATGAGTGCGGGCCTTTTGTAAGCCCGCAGGTGCGACACGGTGATGAACCCGTGCAGCATGGGCGCTAGGTGTGCGACGGAAGGAGGAGAGTGGGTGCTAAGAGAATTCTAGCAGGGTGGACATTGTATTGGGCAGTACTGTGGAGGGAAATGGGAGATATTTGAGCAGTGGTTGGGATGACATGATACTTAAACCTTGAGAAACCCATGGGGCGTTGAGCTATGAGATGAGATTTAAAAACATAGATGCAATCTCCATCGTCTATATGATCACTCGTGAGATCAAAATAGCATGAACCATCCCACGCACCACATTCTAATCACCGATTTCCATGATTATTCTGAGGTGATCCAACAACCAAGGAGAGGAACTAATATTTTCTTCAACTTCTGGCCAAATCCACTGCACCTGCAAACTAAGAGCTCTATCAGGACACCCAACTCATTACTCCGGTCACCATTTGAGCTCCGGTCAATCCCATAGAGATCGTAAACAAACTGAATACATGCATGCATAAAAAGTTGAGTGTATGCATCCTGATGAAATTTTCAATGGAACTCAAGGTAAACGATGTTTCCGAGGGAGCACTTTTCATTTGATGTACAATGCGAATATTTTCAAATGATCAAAAATGATTTAACGTGAGGATTTTGACGTTAAATGAAGAATTCATGTTGATAAAAAATAAACCATGATATGCAGAGTATCTCATTCCCACGTTTGAAATACTCAAACTAAAGATAATGGGTATTCAAATATTTGAATACCAATGGAATAACATGTGGATTTTGAACTCACTACTTGACTATACAAGGAGGAGCCCACGCCATGAATAATTTGCTGCCATTATTTGGGTGAAGCTCTTGTTTTTGAAGAAACAGAACATAGTATACAAAGGTGTTTCATGTAGCCCTGCTACTCGAAGAAGAAGACCCTCTAACATTCAATAGTTCCAATGCACCCTCGAACCTGTCTCTCAAGGGATAACCCCAACCTATGTGTAAGGAGACCTTGAACATGCAATAGGTTAATTGAACCCTCGTCTATGTTTTGTGAAAATATACCACGTAAAGGTCATTCATTGTGTGATCTAGGGGGGGGAGAACCAACGAAACATTCTGGTTCATTGAATAAGACTCACACACACCCTCTATGTGAAGAGGAAGAACTGAAACACCCTTTGGTTTCATGCATACAAGAAAACCCACCTTGTTTTCAATATATATATATATATAGTTGTGTTTGATTGCAGGTGTTTGAGTTTTGGTGATAGAAGAGGATCCTACAGAAAGGGAAGTTCACACTTCCACGTAGGTGTCTGATTTGAAGGAACCAAGAGGATTGGGTGTTTGCATAGTGTGGTGAAGGAGAAGAAGAGGTCTAGTGTTTTCATGAATAAGGCAAAGTCCACGATGAGATCATGAGATAATGTCTGTGAATGTGAATAATGAAGAATAAAGAAGTAGAATCCTTCCAATGACACACACCCATTCAGGATTGAAGAAAAAATAAAATACAAAGTAACCCGAATCAACTTCATTACAAGAAAAGGAATAAAAAAATATAAAGAAGAGACAATGTGTTTTCGGTCGACAAGTAGGAAATAATTTAACGAAAATACACCCTTTGTACCCAAATTAAAAAGATGAAGTGTGTGTGTGTGTTATGAGAACCAAAATAAGATAAATGGAAAAGGAGAAAGAGGAAGTGTGTGTTTCTAAAATACCGCACACATTCGGGGTTTCACACAAGAAAGAAGAAAATTATTGTTAATGAATGCATACACATGAACATGTGAAGAAAATAAAAAGGGAGAATCAAATATTGTGAGTCCACATGTATATACAAGAATAAGAAATGACAAGCAAATCATGAATGAAGAATAATCAATTCAGATGATGCCGAGTGAGATGATCTTCAGTGGTTGAATAATCACATATGTGGATGTGATTCCTTCCAAGAAAACAAGGAGTTGTTTTAGTGTGTTCTACTATTTCACTAAATAAGAAGAATTTGAGATACCCATGCAGTCCACACATGAAGTGATTGAGAACTAAGGCTGATGCCAGACTAAATTATAGAAGCTTTTTTATCTGAGTGTTCACCAATTGAGAATCCTAGATGAATGACTATACTAATAGTGTGCAAGATCATTCTTCCATATTTTATTCTTGAATATATTTTTCACTCCATCAAAACACATCTCAGTGGGGTTGGATCTTTATCAAAAGAAAAATGAATTACCTGAGCATTGTTGATACAGAGAACTGATCAACTCAAGTGATCATAAATTTTGAGCAAGGCCAACTGACCCTACCAAATGTTGTTGATGATCATTGAAGATAATTACATGCATCTGTGATTCTGCTAGTTTGTGTAAAGATATTAGAATATCATATGTAGTGAATAAAATAATCTCTTAATGAAGGATGATGCTTTTGTAACTCGAGAGCTAGAAGAACCTTGTAAGATTTATGAAGTAGAAAACGACTTCAGTGAGAATCTGGAGTAGGATATTGGGACTCTGGTAACCCTATTTTAAGTATTATAAAGAACCTTTTGTTGGAATCAAGAGGGATACCGTGTGATTATATATTAACCATTTTAATTAATAAACGATATACAATGGAGAATCTCTTTTGGTATGAATAACAAACACAACAAGGAGTATGTATTTGAACCGAACCTTGTAAATCCTTGTGTTCAGTGCCTTTACTTTTATAGAATCATTCAAGGTATGTCTGAGAGACACAATATGAGTGGATAAAGGCTTCAAATAGACATATAGGTCTACTGAAAAATAATCAAATAATTAAATGTTTTGAAAGGGATCATTTATTTACCCCTCCCCCTCTTAGTGATTCACATTGATCAAGGCACTTAAATTTTTTTAATTGAATCCTTAGACTTAATTCAATTTTTTTAATTTTCAAGATGTTAATAATGCCATATATTCATTTTCATTATTAAAAACATGTAAATAACTCAAAACCAATGAGGTTAATTCATAGGGACATTAGGATTATATGACTATAGAAAGAGTTTAAGATATTTTTTTAGAGTGACATTCCATTTTTATTTTTAGTGTTCATGCCTAATGAGATCTTAATTCAGAAAATTAATATATTAAATTATATGTACCCTAATTCTTTAAGAAAATATACATATATTTCATGGTTTATAACCTAATAAAATATATGTTACATTAAATATATTAATACTTTAGATTAATTGATATGCATTCTGTAGTCTTTGATGTCAAATAAATTGGGATGTACTATGTATATGAAAATAATTTTTCTCATAATTGAGTAGCAAATTTATTATTAATAGTATTATTGATGTCTTCCACTTTCAACCAATATTAATTAATAAAACTTATAAAAATGATAAATATTGTTTTATTATTAAATCTATGAATCTAGAAATGAAAAAACATGGGGTTAATTACATCATATTATAATATTTTTTAAATATTGTTTTAAATAGGAATCGTCAACACAAACACCCCTATAATTATTAATGAATCTCTATATTACATAATGAATATATATTCCAGATCTGTTTTGTTATTATATGAATAGTTTAACATGTAATTCTTTTAAAATATGACATGATCTAATTGTCTTTCTTGGATGGGTGGTGATTAATATTACAAAAAATAACCCGATAGTTACTACCAAAATTGCTTCCTCAAGGCCATAAGAAAAATTTAAATCCCAATAACGAGTTACCCTTTTTAATACATGAAAGATGTTAAACCATAATCATCATATATAAGATTTATTATATTTTTTAAGTGTCCCAAAAATTATACAAAGGTAAGGAAATTACTTGTGCATGTTTGGTGTAGAAAAGATATAATATTGTATTCAAATTTTGAGAAGAAGTTGAATGGAATAAAATTTTAAAAGGAATCTATTTTGTCTGTGTACCGATTGCAGGGAAAGGTTTGATGAAGGCATAAAATGTGTACCACGGGTATGCAGATGTCCTATGGCGCGCTGGACAGTAAGGCATTGGCCAACGATCAAAGTAGTTCATGTTGAATTTCCACCCATGAACTGAAGCCTCCTCAAATTGTTTTCGCAGCTGAGAATTCAAAGGATGAGTACCCCTCATACCATCCCCCCTAACGATGTGGTTTGCAGGTGAGGAGATGTCGAAGGCATACCTTACATATGCAATCCCAAGATTGACCGAGTCTTCCAGGGGTCAAATTTCTTCCATGGGAATTCAGGGAAGGTGTTGCACATTCCATAGATACGGCTTCCTTGATACTCTATAAAAGGATAAAATTAATAGAATAAAGGCAGAGGAAAAAATGAGGCATGGTATAGTGATCTGGGATGGGTGATAAAGGTACAAGAAAACTAGAGTGTTGGGGAGAAATTTCTCTTACACCCAAATCATTTTGCTGGACACCATCCCACATCCGCATCAGTTTGAGGATATTATCCTATGAAAAATAAGCAGTTTGTGGTACCCATCCTACGTACCATATACATAAATTAGTTCTCTATGGTCTTCCCTGTGAACAGTATTCAAAAGACAATCCATATACACCCAACGAATGAATAAAATATATATAATTAATATGGTCCGTGGATGCCCATATGTGGAAGACAGTTCTCAGATTCCAATATGTGGAGAACGGTTCACGGATGACCCTACATGGAAGACAGTATGCGACATGATCCTCCACATACTATCATACATTCCAAACATTTCCGCATACCATCATACGCAGCCAAAATCTCCACGTACCATCATACACGGCCAACCTTCTCCACGTACAATCATACGCATCCAACTCCTATGCCTTCAATTCTAAGGGGCGAGCTCTTATGCAGACACCCTATGTAGAAAACCATTCGCACCCACAGGTCCATAACGTGGGACCTGCGCCCATGCTCTCCCACTCCGGATCCGTGTCGGGTAGCTTTCTCGGCCCTCTGATTTGATCCCTTCACTTCTATCACTGACCCCCATGAAAAATGGAGAGTCTCACCATGAGCTTTTTGGCCCGGGAAGACGACATTTTTCATTGAACCCTTATGCTACCCAAACATTCATCCCATTAAATTCCATGAGACGATACATTCCCCATGCACCTCCCAAAAGCCATATCACCTGCCTCTTTTTCTAGGTTAACCCAGAACTCCAAGGACAATCACAGACTAAGTGTTTCATAAATGCCTTAACACATCCATTCCATCCCTCAAACACTATTTCTCTAGTGATTCTGGATCCTCATAAACCTCCATGGCCATCAGATGTGTAAGGACAGTGTCTTGCATACACCTCTGTTTAACTATGTACATCATTCATCAGTGGCTCTACATATGAATCATACAATACGATCATCAATCAAAGGAAGATTTGCCTCAATAGAGACATTTCCTACCTCTATACGCCTTAATGGCTTCCATTCCTCATATCGTTTATCTTTATCCAAGAATCCCTATAGACACAACATACACCTTCCTTCCCACTCATGTTCGAGGAATGATAGAACATTCAAGCATGATTATTCTTCTGTTAATAATGGATCCTTCCTTGAACTGTATGATATCTATGACCAAAATCTATGAGTTAATGTCTATTCCAAAAAATGTTAAACTGTATTAAACTAGACAAAACCAAATGACATTAAATTGTGTGGTATTCATCAAAGATATAGAACATTAATATATAGTATACTGGGTGATTTCAGGTCTCCATAAACATCACCGTCCATCGGAAAAGGAAGGATAGTGTCCTGAGGACACCTATTCTTGACTATCAACATAAAGCCCAGGGGGCTCTGCATACGTTGCCCACAATAATGGCCGTTAATGAAATGAAAATTCATCCTTAAGAGATTACTTTCCTACCACTATATGCCTCAATGGATTTAATGCTTCAAATAATTTCTTATGATCTGGGATCCTCCATAATCATGGTTTACACATTCCATCCATCTCTTGTTTGAGGCACTTGAGAACATCCAATCATGATTTTATTCAAGTTAATCATTCTATCAATAGAAATTGGTCCTCATCGCATGACCCTAAACTGGAAGACCCCAAATAGTCCCATCCGCATGATGATAGACTATTAGGCCAACATCCATGCTATATGTCTTTAAACTGTAGTATACCTCATATAACATTTGGGCACACTCCCACTAAGGTATGTACCTGATCTTCTAAGGAAGGTCCACATGACCTTTGTTGTCATAAAAAATTAAAGGGTTAATTGCTTCGTGACCTCACCCACAGTCACGGCATCATCTTCCGCCATGGGCTCTCCCCCCACCCACTAATACGGGAGGAGGCATGCACACTGTTGGATCATTCACATCCTCTTGTTTCTCACAACAAGAATGACTCATGTGGTCTTAGAGGTTTGTAAGGATTACAACATCCAAACATTACAGCTAAGAGAACTCTATTTCATGATTAAACCAAGATACATATGATGCCTACCAAAATGCGTGAGCAAAAAAGGGTGCCTATTCCAAAAGTTTCCACCCAACCATGCCTCCTTAAATGCGAATATTCCACGGTTAACTCACACACATTATGAACTATAAGAACACTCATTAAAAAACAAAAAATAATTCATAGGACGCATACCAGAAGGCATGAGCTCCAAAGGGCACCCATCCAATAAAGGTTCCACCCAATCATGTTTCTCAAATGGAAAACATCCACGTGTAGGCCCCACAACATCTGATATGTACTATATATATATATATATATTAATATTTATAATTTAAATTTTAAGTCTTTAACTAACTAGAAATAAAATGAATTACTTTCCTATTTAATAATTTTTTGGGTAGTACACAGCCATAAGATAAATTGTGAGCTATAATAGTGGAATCCCAATGTGTTATTATTAATCATTATAAGTCATTTTATTATTGAATTTTTTTATTTCTCTTAGAATAATAATTTATATTTGTACAATTAAAATTAAATTAAAATTTACTCTAGTTATTATAAAAATTTATGGGGACATTAGAGTGAACCCTCCCCTCAGCAATCATTAGTGTTTTGTATGACCTAGGGAAAAGAAGGTTGAGGATGTTAATATTTGGATAAACATGTGAACGTGATGGTTGTAATACACAAAAAATATATATCAATATTCTAGGGAAAGTGAATCTATAAAAAATTGATGGAATACACAGTCACCCCTCTCTATAATTCATTGCGTACACGGAAGTTTTCAATCAATGTGTGGTCATTTGCAGGACCAATAATATTTTCAAATCAATGTTAATGGATTATTTGAGGGAATAAATAATATTGTAACATAATATAGAACCCAATTTTTGGACCTTGATAGGTTGTTATCACAAATTTTATATCATGGATTGAGATAGACTGATTTCTTTTATTTCATACATCCAATATATAATTTAATGATATTTTGTGTTTTTTGTTAAATCTGGAGCCTCATACCATGGAATTATTGAATTTGGATATCAATCATGTGTGTAATGGGTTACCATTTCCCATTTTAGAATCATGTTATGGACAAACCCTTACCTGGGTGGGGTTTCACATTCAATAAAAATTATATAATTAGTCTCAATGATTATTCAATTTTACTATAGGAAAACTCATCAATTCAATTGAATAAATAGCAATAACATAACCATATGATTATACTGTGTTCACTATATTAGAGTGGAGTGTTACATCATATGGTTTCTTTGAGGCACTCAAACAATTTTCATTTTCAATTTTTCATTCGGGTCTTATCCATAATTTTTTGAGTAAATTTGGTGTTTTCTCAATGTTTACGAGCATGTTCATAATTTTTCAAAACATTAGAAAACTGTTTCAGCCTCTTTAAGAATTATGGAATCATATGTTCGATTCCCATTGGTGGGAATAATGTTATTCACATAGTTAGTGAAAACCATTTAAACTACACTTATGATCACTGGTCTTTGGAAATAGATGTCATTCAAGGATTTCACATGATTTTTCAATGAATATTGATAACCCATATAACTCTTATTGTATCTCATAAGGTGGGTTGTGGTTGGTTCATGTTTTACCAATTCATGTGGTGATACTCTGTTATAAATATTAATTATTAAAAACTCATTTTCTGAATTAAAACACCACAATTTTATCTTATTATTCCCCTTATGTATGAATGAAATTTCCTAGGAGACACAACATTGGTATTTTAAACATTTTATTCCACTTTGAGTAAAATTTCTATTGATATTTGTGCGTTAGATTTAATCATTCTGGGAAATGTTCCTTTTCTTGATCATACAGTATATTAAATGGTGATACCAATGTAATATTGGTATCTTCCATGACTTTAAACCAACGCTAAATGTTTCATGGTGCTTTCTAAAAGCGTTGGGTCATGGCGTGTCGGGAACTAATTCACAGTGTTTTTTGAGATGTGGTTGTTTTTATTATATACATAATAAATTAATCAATGAATTATATTATTTACTGTAATAATGTATTTATTATTATGTAAAAATATTATTAGATATTATTTTTATTTTTATTACTATTTGTTATTTATACTTATTTATTCTTATTACTTATTTTTTTACCATCACATGAATGGATATTCCATGTATGCAAGCCATGACGTGCATAATTCGGGCATAAATATGCCATGTTAGAGATTTGACCACATACATGGATATATTGTAAATATATTACCATTCTAGTATGCTCATTATTTGGTGAGTGAATAGTATGTAATATAATTATACATATATAGAAAAAAAATAATGATATTAAATTATAATAATGTAAGAATATATAATAAAGAAGTAATAAATAAATAAAAACTTAATAAAAAAAGATACTATTTTTTTAGATGGGTGACAAGGATTGGTTTTCCAATCCCTGCCAAAAAAAGATTTATTAAATAAAAAACGATTACAGAAGTTTAAGAGCTACTATCAAACATTACACTATTCGGATTCCAGAAGTCTGACTAGAAACAGGCTGGCTGACTCCTTTAGGTCTGATACATTTTCCTCCAAACTGAACCATCAAGTTGCGCCATTGCTGCTCTTGAGGGTAAGCTCATCAGATCATGATATCATTGTCAAAGAGTCTATCCATCCATGGAAGCTTCACCAGGGTCCTCAAAAGGAATCAAGATAAAGATACAAATGAATTAGAAAGATAGTAGGAGAGAAATATAGATAGCAGAACATCACTGGTCAGATAATGAAGAATCAAGATGAGATCTATAATATAGGCCAAGATGAATTGAAATTCCCAAATCTGACATCCAATATCTTGAAACTCAAACATAAAAGCAAACCGTACAGTGCAGAGATTGAAAATGCTGATAAACAGCATCCAGAAAATCACCATTTTAAGAAATGATCCTAAAAATAGGATATTTGTCCAAATACCTTTTCAAAAGGGGTAAAAAACATCAGGAATATTGGAATGCCAAATGAAGTTAGCACCTTTAGCTCCTTTGTTAGCTAATCCATCTGCAACAGAATTAGGTTCCCTATAGACATGAGTAATAATATGATTCATAGAGTAAAGGGAATCTAAACAATTAATCCATGGATTTTGAAACTTCCAGGAGAGGTGACATGAACCATCCCTAATAGCAGAGGCAATCCTAGTCAAATCACTCTCTAGATAGATATTATGCCATCCATATTTGTTGTCATGCTCCACTGCAATGATGATTCCCATTATCTCAGCTTCAATTGAATATACAATACCACAAGAACCATGAATGAAACCAACCACCATTCCCTTATGATCTCTGAACACGACACCATATCCAGAAGGACCAGGATTCCCTTTCGTAGCACCATCCGAATTAACATTCATCCAACCAGCAATAGACTATTTCCATAGAACTTCAAAGGTGCCAACTGGGGGTTTAAAATTTCCATTGATACCAATTTGGTCAAGAACATTGAAATCATGAATGGAATTAGCACAGTAATGCTTCTTAGGCAGGCCAGCCGCACGTATCTCAGCAAGTATGCGTGAGAGGGCAGAGGTTACCGAGAAGGATTTATTCTCATGGAGAATTTGATTCCTGGAGAACCAGAAAAAATGCAACAATTCTGATGCAGCAACTTGAAATTAATCCAGCAGTTGTGAGGAGAGACCAAGATAGTTCCATCTTTGAATAAAGTCCACAATAGAGGACGTCCTAGGAAGTGAAATCTCAAAGATATCCGTTAAAGCCTTCCATGAAAAAAGAGTACTTCATAGGAGTTCACCCATCCTAGTACTACTCTCCCCCAAGAACTATTAACTGCAGAGTTCTAATGGGATGTGGTGCATTAATGCTGGTGTGGTCGCACCCAATAAAACAAATTAAATAATAAATGATAATAAATAATAAAAAAACAAAATTAATCCTAAATAAAATTAAATAATAAACAAGTAACAAATATATAATAAATAATAAATACTAAATAAATATTATATTAATATTAAATAAAAATAAAAAATAAAAAATAAATATTTAATGTTAAATATTTAATTAATAAATAATTATTAAATATTAAATAAATAAATAAGAAATAACTAATAAATAAGTAATAAAAATAAACAAATAATAAGTAAATCATAAATGAATAATAAATAATAACAAATGATAATAACAAATAAAATATAAATTATGAATAATAATTAATAAATATTTATCAAACAATATATAAATAATAAATAAATGTTGAAAATAAAATAGTTAATAAATAATTTTATAATAAATAAATTAATAGTAACTAAAAACGGAAAAATATAAAATATAAATCAATAAATGTTATTTAATTATGAATAATAATAAATAACTATACTAAATAATAAATGAAAATAAATAACAAGACATAAATATTAGATAATTAAAAAGGTAATAGATAATATATAATAATTAATTAATTAATTAATTAATAATAATAAATAAAAAAATAATAATAATAATTGAATAAATAATGAATAATAAATAATAAATATTTAATATTTAATATTTAATATTTAGTATTAATAAAAATAAAAAATATATACACACAGAACAATAATTAATTATTTAACAAACTCAAATTAGTAAAAAAATATTAAATAAATAATAATAATATATATATAATATAAAAATTTATTTAAAATAATAAATAATTAGTCACAAAAATTACATTAAAATTAAATAAATTTTTAATAAATGAAGAATAATAAGTAATAGGTAACAAAGAATAGTACATTATAATTAAAATGAAATAATAAATAATAAATAATTATTTACAAATAAATAGATAATAAATTAAAAAATAATAAATTAATTATTGACTAATTAATAAATAAATATTAGATTAATAAAAAATAATACTTTTAAAATAAATTATTATTAAAATAATAAGACGTATATAAAAAATTCAGGAATGATAAATAAATAATGAGAAATTATTATTTAATATGGAAAAATAAATTAATATCATTTAATTAAGTAGAAAATAAATTATAAATCAATATATAATAAATAATAAATCAATATAAACATATTAAAAGACATATAATATATAGTAAATGATAAATGAATAGATAGATAATAAATAAATAAATCATTAATAATATGTGGATAATGAAGTATTAATTAATAATAAAGAAAAAATTAATAATAAAATAATAAAATTATAATCAAAATAGACAAATAATAAATAATCAATAATTAATAAGTAATAATAAATAATAAATAATATAAAATAGTATATTACAAACATTAAGTGAATATTAAATAAAAATTAAATAATTAATAAAAAATTAATTTGTGACTGGTAAGTAATAAATAAATAAATAATAAGTGAATATACAATAAATAATAAATTTTCAAAATATTCAATAAATAGATAATAAATGAATTAATAATATGTGAGTAATAATAAATAATAAATAATAAATAACAAATAATTAACAATTATAATTAATGGAAAATATAAATAAAAAAATATGATTATAATTAATAAATAAATCATATTCTTAATAAATCATAATATAGATTTTATTATTTAATAATATTTTCTTTTAAATTTGAAGTGGATTTCTAAAAACCATTTTTATTTCATAACTGTTTTAGTAAATAAATGCTAATTTTTTTGTTAAATGAATAGCAGGAACCACCATTTTTTATAAAAAATGACATATTTACTGGTGGTTTGAAGAACCACTGATATGAACGCACCATGAAAATAGTTTTCGTGAAATATTTAGAAGTGTTTTTCGGAAAAACCTCTAAAAATATGTAGTGAAACAACTTTGTCCGGTATTGATTTTACATAGATCTTCTAGATATGCTCCACTCTCTTCAAATCAAACCTTATATTGGGGATGTTTATTCTAGATCTAGGGTTTTTGGATTAATCTAATGGGTTCCACATAGATCCTCCATTTAGGATAACACCAATTTTGATGAAATTTGAAAGCTGTATGTGAGATATATTTTTTTTATATGGACTTGCATATATTATAATATCTTATAGGGATCCTCATATTTATATCTCTTTCGATGAGGCATTCAGTAGGCACTGGGATCTAAGGTTCGTTTTACTATGGGATTTCATTCATAGATGGATGTATACATATAGATAGATATATAGATTCCTACAGAAATTCTTTGTGCATATGTCCTCGATTTTCAGTGGGGCCTGTGAGGACCATTTAGGGATGGTTGAGTTCTCTAATAAATATAGTTACCACACTTCAATAAAAATGTCCCCTTTTGATGCGTTGTATACCATACTATGTAAATATCATTTTTCGTGGTTGCATATCAGAGAATGTCCCTTGGTTGAACCAAGACTGTTCTAAGAGACATCAGTAACTATTTTTTTTAATTTTTCAGAGGATGTTGACGACACATAGCCAGTGAGAATCTAATACAGATCATCCAAATAAACTGTTTTAATATTAAATTTTTGACACATTATTCTTGATTGATTAATTAAATTAGACCATCAATTGATTAGGAGGAAAAGGTTAATTTACCGACTTTTTGTGCATAATTTTGATATTATTAAGAATATTGGAAAATTGAATAATCGGTTATCACATAATCCCCTATTGATATTGATTCAAAAATTATTATACAAATCATTGTTGTGAAAATATCATAACTACCCACCACATATTTTAGTCGGAGTGATCTTGATGTTGATCCAAATTAATTTGTGACTGAGAATAGAGTTAAGATATTTGATTCTGAGAACTAGGAACACCATACATGGATGACACATTTTTCGGTTTTCTACCGGAGAATAGTTCTAATTCACCAGATATATTAGTTCATGATGAGCATATTAGATTTTAACGTCCTTACAATTTTAATATGGATGCTTCTTGATAAGATTATCGAGGAAAACATTTTTTATGGTGGGGTGGTTGGAACCCTCATTACCTTAATATTAGGTATTTCTAATTATGTTTTTCCTTTTTTATGGGTTCTATTATAATTATATTGAATTAGAAGTACTCATGTAACGGAAAAATTATGTATTTTTGGGAATTTTCCATATAAAAACCTATAATCATGCAATCATTTGGATGTTTACACAACTTGTAATGGGGATAAATGACATGCAATAATTTCAAGATAGATATCATGAAATTTAAAATAATGTTTAATGATACATAACATGTATAGATTATATATCATGTAATTATTTATTTTCTTAATAAAATGTGATAGTTTATTTTGAATATATGGGAATCAAAAAGTACAAATCATGTAATTTGGTTACACAATGTATAGATTCACTATTAATTATTGTAAGAAGATGTTTTATAAAAATAATCGTCATATAATTCCTCAATATTTCCCTACTATTGACCTATATACTAGTACTAAGTGACTTTGGTGTCCCCCACTTCCATGATCATCCATTTTGTGGTTGATATTCATGTTTTTTCTATTGTATATATCTTGGTAAGAAATATATTTGTGTTTTATTTCATTCTTTATTTTCTTCTTGGACAATGAAAGATAATCTTTTGAATAAAAGTTTTAAACTTTATATTATTGAATAGTAATTCTAAATTGAGTTTATATATCTTATTCGACTTAATTATATATTATTCATGATAAATGGTGGGCGTTTATTTCTATGATTAACTATGGGAATTTTTTTTATTCTTGTCATATTTATTAATCCTTGAATTTATAGTTGTTTTAAATTAATTCCAATTAATTTGAGAAAACCCAATTCGATGAAAATTGGGATTGAAATTTATTTTCCATGGAGTTGTGGGAAAACCCCCAATTCCCAATTAATTATAATTTGTGGTGTGAAATGAATTTGATGAATGTGTATAAATCAATTGTTAATTGATTTTGAGAAAATGGGATAAATTTAATTGAAAAAAAAACACATGATTTGTATTATTTGGCTGGACCTGAAATACTGAAAAATACATGACTTGTTTTTGAGTTGGAATTTTCATTTTCAAAAACAAATATGAGAAATCTAATCATAAATTATAATTTGTTTTAAATGAAATTATTTCCCATTTTTAATTTACTGATTAATAATATTAGAGTATAGTTAGTAAGATGGTTCTTTGTGGCAAGCATACCATAATGATAATTACCTATAAATGTATTGAATATAAAAAATCATACAAAAGAATAGTGAGTAATATTTTATCCCCAACGTGATTTTGATGATTAATATTTCATTTGAACCCGAGGATTTTGTGTACAAATATTATTCATAATCACTGATATGAGATATGTGAGGATCTAATAAATAAAAATAATAACACTCATAGGAATATGAACATGAAATATCACCTCGATTAATTTTTAGCATACGAATATATATCATTGAATTATGTTATTTGTTTTTATGGAAAATTGATTATGTATTTTATGTTGTATGACGATAGGTTCCAGTCTCAGTCTATTGAAGATTAAGAACACCGTTTTCTATATGTAATTGATTACTGGATTATCAGGATTTAGGGGAATTTGGGTTGGTTCATGATATTCATGAAAAATAAAACCTACCACTATTTTGAATTATTATTAATGAAAAAAATGGAAATTGTTATAAAATTATCATTCCGGACATTAATCAGTCATAGATAAATATAAATATCCCCCTCCACCCATTTCTCCACCATTATGATAAAACACTATTATAATTAAGAAAACATTTACTATGAAATACTTATAATATCATCCTTTATAAATCAACTCCCATAATATGAACATGTCAATCATTAAACGAATAACCCTACACTACTAGCACCACATTATCCATATTAATGTTCATTTTAATAGTAATTAATAAAAATATTACAAAATAATCAATTTCATTAAATATCAAATTACTATAAGAGTATTAATAATGTGAAAAGTAAAGCCCAGTGTTAAGGGGTATAATTATCTTTTTTTCTCAATTAATGAATTTACATAAATAAAACATAATATATAACAATTATATTATATATTCAATAATTTTTTACTCTTCCATATAATTAGTTTCAAATCACATCACTTTTTTGGTAAAAAAAATGTATGTTTGTTAGATCATATATTTCTATCTGCATCATACCCACCCTATTATTCGTATATCACATACTCTATTTGAATAATTTATTTTACCTAAAATACAATTTATTTTTTATGGGTTACTAGCTCTAAAATCTGTCCTTAAAATTATACAAACATCTAATAAAATTTTTCCATTACACATATTGACTATATGCCCTCCTAGGATGGTATTAAATTCATGTGTGGACCTTAAATCCAATTACTGATATGACACTACTGAATTAATGACATATATGTTGTAAAAAATAATGGGAAGAATTTATATTTGAATCTGAAAATAAATATGAAAATTAATTAATAAAATTAAAAATTACTATTTAAAATGAATCCAAGGTCCCCAGAGGTATTAAATAACATAATATAATAATACCATCTCCTATTATAATCAATACAACTCAAAGTATCTCCATGAGCTAGTAAAATACACCATGACCACTAATTAAAATAATAATATTTATAAAATATATATATAATCAATTTTTTAAAATGCATGTATAAATAATAAGATCATTTAAATACAATATCCTAAAAAATTAAGAATTACATTGAAGTAAAAATGAATAAACAAAGAAATAAAATCTTAAGAAAACTCTGTAATCTACCAAAAAATCTATACAATGATACCTAAAAAATCATAATATAATGGTTGTATTAAAATTATGTTGAAATATATTACTATAATTATATCACACCCAACCATTGAACTTCCCCATTATACATTAAAAACATACGTGTAATGCCTCGACCCCAGTTACCTAGAGTCGGTGCATTATTACATAACATTGGCATGATCACAAGAAAGATCAAATTTCGAAAGACCGATTGGTTTAGTAGCCATCAAAACACTAGATATATCCATAAGGTTCACATTACATTATAAAATAAAAAATACAACAACATAGTCTTCATATTCCACACTCTAATCCCCTCACACTATCCCTGCAGGTAATTCAAAAAATACTTCTTCACATCCTGGAAAAAATAAAACAGAGAAAATGGGTGAGCTAAAATTCCCAGTAAGGATAACAATATAGTGGAAACATTCATAAATACGAATAAACATTTAAGGCAATTTTTAACTAAAACAAAATCCTTTTAAACTTGAACTTCAACATAGTATGGAAAAATTAAAATGAATTAATTTCATTTACTTATTCACATGGATATTCTACTAATCTAATAATCACATACATTATCAATAATCACTTTCATAATGATGGAATGCATAATTCCAGACTATCATAACCACATATCCAAGGCCTCGTGCCAAGACTACAAATACGATTTTGTCGAGGCCTTGTGACAAGACTCTAGTTTGTCTCATGAGACCTACTGATGCATCGAGGAGCTATGGCGGGCTCCACCAGTCACATATTAAGTCCAATGCATTCCCATATGAAAAGGCTTAAACATAACATACACATTCGTATTAAAACTAGCATACGAAATTTCAATACTTTCACCATAAACCATGAATGGTATAAAAATATCACATCCACAGTGAAACATATCACAAAACCTTCAATACACTATAGATGTTTCTTATCATAATAAATCAACTTCAAATAAGCATAAAATCCCTCAAATGATATTGACATAGATGAAATCAAAACTGTTTTTAGAGAAATATATATTTTTATTTTGAAATAATTTAAGAGTCATATATTTATAAAATAAAACATTTTCTTTTAAATTAATCTTATAATCATGTAAGGGAAGCTTCGACGATTTTATAATGGTGGAAAATAGCCACACCCACCGTATAATTTTAAAAAAACATTCTTACCTTAATTCTGTCAAAAATGTTGAAAAGCACCTTGTTTGGAAAACCACGGAAAGATTCCTTTATAAACCACTTATAAAAATTCAAACAAGGGTATAAATGACTTTAAACCATACTCTTGTAAATAGTAAACATGATTTGAAATACCTTTTTAAGAAACATGGATGTGGATGATAAAGAGATCCCAGTAGATTATTACGTATAAACAACCTCGAATAATGAAGAGATTGCGAAATAAACCCTTACCCTATACTTTTCCTTGGATGAGGGTAGTTTATCCTCATGTATAATGGTGAAATAATTGTTATTAAATTATACAAGAATCATATATATTAATATGATATCATAAATGATCTTTTAACATTGCTTTGTTTATAATATCTTAGTATTATCGTCGTTTCAGGTGTTAACTTACTCGTTTTCTTTTATATGTTTTGTTATGTAAGCCATGTTTTTCCTCGATAGGTTGTATATTATTCATATTCAGAATGATATAAAGTCCTTAAAAATTACTTTTAAATCATCAAATGATAATTATACTTGAATGGATATGATGGAGAATGAATCTCATCGCGTTCGTGGAGACGGTAGTCCGTACGTACGCACCAGCGACAATATCATTCTTTTGATATTAAAATAATATATAATTGGATAGTATATCATATATACATAATCGTTATCATCTTATATTTATTATTTACATGAGTAACACATCATTATTATACCCATCCAAATAATAATATATTGAATAACAATTACACCACGACGTGGAGACGGTAAGTCGAACGCACGCACGTATGGTGACATGTTATTCTAAGGGTGGATAGAATAATGAATATGGTTGTACCATATTTATAATAACATCACAGTATATATAAGATACTGTAGTTATTATTTTATCATTGTAATAACAAATAAAGAGGAAGTGGAAGAAGAAATGAATTTGAAAAAGGGTGGTGAAAACATTACATCTTCTTCGGGTTTTCCTTTTGATTTGATCAAAAGGGCTCCATAGGATGGATTTATGATCAAACTAAGTACTCTAGGTTGTAGAGAGGGAAGTTGAGAGAGTATTTGGGCAGATTTTGGCCGATCCAAAAGGCTTTTATGGTGTGAAGTAATGAGAAGGGGGAGTGCCCTTTTATAAGAGGGGTGAGGGGCACCACTGGAAAAGCTAGAAATATTAATTTGTAATAAATTAATATTCAGTTATTAATGGCTCAAAATTTGATTATTAAAATTTTAAGGTGGGAATAGGTCTAAATACATTCATTAAATAGAATTTATACTGGTTTGGGTTATTGTATTAACCTTATCTTTTAGTTTTAACTCTTAGTTAATTAGTTTGACATTTACCATGTCACTTTGTATTTTTATATTATATAGTTAATAAACATACTATATACATCCAAGAGACCCATAAGTGGTCCAGTAATGATACACATATCATGATATAAGTCACTTGGCCGATCGTTAGATTTTTGGTAATTTAATATCAATTAATAATATAATATTTGTTTTAAAAACTCTTTTATGTCAATTTTGACACTATTCAATAGTTGATTTTTGTGAAACTTATAACAGAATGGTTACTTAGAAAAAATTAAATTAAATCAATACTATTATGTCATATTATCCTAGAAAATTAGTGAAATTCATTAAAAGTCTGAAATTATATTTATTTGGGTATTTATAATATCAATTATTTTAATTTTTCACTATTATTGTAATTATTGCATCATCATTGTGTCATAAATAACATAACTTATGTAATGTCTAAAAATTATAAATAAACTCTAATTATGTAGGAAATCTATTTATCTTTCCAATTAATATTTACAATCTAATTTATCTTATGTATAGCCTTATATTAAAAATAATTTAGTAAATAAACATTTATTTTAACTCTTTTAACGCTTCTTTGAATTAAATAATAATAAATGTTCTAATCTAATCCAAGTGGACCTAAATGATAATATGTTATTCCTAAGGTTCTTTTTGGACAAGATACACTTGTACAATAGAATTAGGACATGTGATTGCGTAATATTAATATCATTTTTACCCTTAATTACCCTATTTACTTTTCACCGTGGTAAATAAAAGTAAACAGTTACTATTCACAAAAAATTATTTTCATCTCATTTAAGCACATTTTACTTCTTGATATTAACCATGTCTCTCGGATTTTCGAAATCCCATTCACATAAGTGGTAAAATTAAGTTCTATGAAAAATTCAGTTTTTTAACTACCACTTAGTAGTATCACTATTCATCAAAAATTCAAGTTTTTCAGAACAATGCCAAAATTTCACCCTAAGCTATAATTGATATACCAAATTCAAAAATGATTTCTATTTTATAAAATTCCAAACATATAGGTTGAATTCATTAATTTTATTATTAATTCTTGTTGTCACAACATATAGCGTGTTTTTAAGAAACAATATATACCAAAAGATTGACAATTGTTTAGGTCCAATTTCAAAGTGAAATTAATTCTAATGAACACCATTGGATAAAATGGTAAAATTATATTCTAATTATACTTTAACTCCATTCAATAATATAATTTATCACTATAAATTATTTTGATTAAAAAATTTGTTTTTAAGTATTTTTCACTATTCATAAAAATTTGAAGTTCTCTGAAAAATACCAAAAATTCATCTTAGGATAATTTCGATATTCCGAAACCAAAAATGATTTCCATTTTGAAATAAGAAATATATATATTTTCAAATAAGCAGGTATTACTATTCATAATGGCTAGTTTGATTGGTTGTGGTGTGTTAGAAGTCGATGGTGCATACAACACACTCTATTGCATTATTAAAAGAGAAGTGTACCGTAGAAGATTGGGGTGTTACATTCTCCCCTCTTTAAAATAATTTTGTCCTCGAAATTTCTATAATACTACCGCATGAAAAGACTCAGGTGGTTCTTCATCATAGGTTCCTCGGGTTCCCATGTTGCCTCCTCCATCTTATGGTTTCTCCAGAAAACGTTTACCAGACGCGTCGTCTGGTTTCTCAGTACTTGTTCTCTTGTATCAAGAATCCTGACGGACTCTTCACAATAAGACAGATCGGGTTCCAGTTCTAATTATTCATAGGTGAGTACATGTGTTGGTTCAGGCATGTATTTCCTCAATAGAGATACTTAGAACACATCGTGAACTTTGGAGAGACTTGGCGGCTTTGCCAATCGGTAAGCTATAGCCCCAATTCGTTCTAGAACTTCGAAAGGTCTGATGTACCTGGGACTCAATTTACCTTTCTTACCAAAATGTATGACTCCCTTACATGGAGATACCTACAGGAAAATATGATCACCGACATGAAATTTTAAATCCTTCTTTCAATTATCGACATAGCTCTTTTGCCTACTTTGAGCTGCATTGATGTGATTTTGGATTACCTTCACCTTATCCATAATTTCCTCCACTAGTTCTGGGCCTACAAGTTTTCTTTCACAAACGTCATCCCAATAGGTTGGTGTGCGACATCTATTTATATATAACGCTTCATATGGTGCCATCTGAATACTGGAATGGAAGCTATTGTTATAGGAAAATTATACCAAACGTAAATATTGGTCCCACATACCCTGAAAGTCATGTGATCAAGATCTCAACATGTCTTCTATGGTTTGAATTGTCCGTTATGATTGTCCGTCTGTCTGAGGGTGGTAGGCAGTGCTCAAAGGAAGTTCAATATCCAGGGATCTCTAATGACTCTTCTAGAATCTTTATGTAAAATGGGAATCACGATCAGAATCAATCGATAGGGGTACTCCATGATGTCTCACAACTTCATTAATATATAGTCTTACTAGACGTTCAAGTGGTTGATCTTCTCTTATAGGATGAAAATTTGATGACATGGTAAGACGATCAGCAATAACCCATATTGCATCTTTCCTTCTAGTATTCTTTGGTATCCCCATGAAAAAGTCCATCGTAATATAGTCCCATTTCCACTCCGGTATGGGAAGAGGTTTCATGACTCCTCTAGGCTGTTGCCTTCCATCTTTCACATGTTGGCAAACCATACATCTTGACACAAAATCAGCAATCTCCCTCTTCATGTCGTCCCACAAAAAATGTTCCTTCAAATCCCTATACATTTTGGTGCTCCCAGGGTGTATAGAGAAATTGTAACAATGAGAACCATCCAGCAATTCCCTTTTTAGTATAGGTATATTGGGAACACAAAGCCTCTTCCCGAATTTCAAAATTCCATTTTCATACAAAAAGTCTCTCAATCTCCCATCATTCACAGCTTTAATCTTCCTTTTAAATTCATCATCATCGGTCTGAGAACTCTTAATTATTTCTAGTAAATATGGTTTGGCAACCATTTGAAAAAGCATTGATGTTTCACCTTCCCTGGTTATTCCCATGTCCATCTTCACTAGATCCATGAAAATTGGATCCTTTTCAATTCTCATATTGTTCAAAACTCCATGGTCTTTTCTGCTCAATGAATTTTCCACCTTGTTTTCATTCCCCAGGTGGTAGTGTATCGTACAATCATAATACTTGAGTAATTCAATCCATATCCTTTTCCTCATGTTGAGTTATTTTTTTTTGAGAAAATATACTTCAAACTCTTGTAATCAGTATAAATATCACATTTTTCACCATAGAGGTACTGCCTCCATATCTTCAAAGAAAAGATCACAGCTCCTAACTCGATTTCATGAGTAGGATAGTTTTGTTCATGAATTTTCAACTGTCGTGATTCATAGGAAATAACCCTATCATTCTGCATAAGGACACAACCAAGTCCTTTCTTCGATGCATCACTATAAATAACGAACCCACCATTCCCCGATGGTAGAGTCAATATAGGAGCATTGACTAATCTTCTCTTCAGTTCTTCAAAACATTATTCACACTCTTTTGTACAAACAAATTTAAAGCCTTTACATGTGATCTTCGTTAATGGGTTATCCAATCGGGCAAAATTCTGGACGAAATGTCGATAATATCCTGCTAAACCAATACAACTACGTACCTCAGGTATATTCATAGCTGCTGGCCATTCTTGGATTGACTTGGTCTTAGAAGGATCAACAGAGATTCCTTCTTTAGAGACAATATGGCCAGGAAAAGAAATCTCCAGAAGACAGAATTCACACTAGCTAAACTTCACATATAAATCATGTCTTCTTAGAGTCATCAAGATAATGCAAAAGTAATTTTCATGATCTTTGTAGATTTTTGAGTATACCAAGATATCATCAATAAATACCACCACAAATTCATCGAGATATTCCTTGAAAACTCTATTCATCAGATCCATGAATACAGAGGGTGCATTAGTCAATCCAAAAGGCATTACAATAAACTTGTAATGCCTGTACCTGGTTCGAAATGTTTTCTTCGGAATGTCTTCCTTCTTCACACATAATTGATGGTATCCAGATCGAAGGTCAATCTTTGAAAAGTATTGAGCTCCATGAAGTTGGTCAAATAAATCATCAATGTGAGGTAGGGGATACTTGTTCTTTATTGTTATAGCATTGATCTCCCTATAGTCGATACATAACCTCATGGATCCATATTTTTTTTAACAAAAAGAACAGGGGCTCCCCGTGGAGAAACACTAGGGTGAATAAATCCTTTATTACTCAATTCATCTAGTTGTTTCTTTAGTTAGACTAATTATACAATGGCCATTCTATAAGGGGTCTTCGATATAGTCCTTGATCCTGGATTTAAATCAATGGAAAACTAAACTTCTAGTTCTAGAGGATGTCTAGGTAAATCATCTGGAAACACATCTACATATTCTTTAACAACGGGTACATCCTCTATTTGAACATTAATTTCCTCACCCATAGTCATTGCATTCTCTTCCTCCCCAATAATTGAATTTAGTTGAGCTATTGGGGGCAGATATAGATAATAATTTGGCGGTGACGATTCTGCTCTAAAGATAAGGTGTTCCTTATCATCATTATCAAGAATCGTAACTGCTTTCTTCTTATAATAAATCTTCACATTCTAGTCTAAAATCCAGTCCATACTAAGGATTATATCAAACTCAATCATAGGTATGATGATGAGATCAGCAGATAAAGAACATTTATGTTCTCTAAGGGGGACTGACTCACAAAACATTGTTGCAATGATACTAACCTTAGGGGTTTTAACTTACAAATCCCTTGTTAAATCAAATTGGAAATATCTAATTTTCTTAGAAAAATGGGATGATATGAAACAATGTGATGATCCAGAATCAAATAATGCATTTTCTAAACTTGAGGAAACCATTAAATTACCTGCCAACACGTATTTCGGAGTTTCTACCTCAGTAGTAGTGATAACATAAGCTTGGCCATGATCCCTTGGAATTTTCTGAGTTAAGTTCCCCTGACACTGAGGAAATTCATTTGCATAATTCCCCATCTCCCTGCAATTTTAGAACTGAACATTGGTAGCTTCCTTCTTCCCTTTGCAATCACGATCTTGGTGGCCTTTTTCACCACACTTGTAACAGACTCACGTTCCCTTCAAGAAACTACCAGGGTGTTTCTTCCCACATTTACCACAGGATGGATATTCAACATTTCCCTTATTCCTCTTATTTCTATTCCTAGATTGATCAGCAGATCTCTTCTTCACTTGCTTTGCTTTAAAGTCATAAGACATAGAGAATTCCTTTTCGGTCTTGATAGCACGTGAGACAATGTCTTCCTACGACGAGATGGATTGTGATACTAATTTTCGATGGAGAAATGGTATTAACCCATAAACGAAATGATAAATCATACTTCTTGGGTTACGTATATAATCTCCAGAATACCTTTCTAACCTTGTAAAGTTAGCCTCATACTTTATGACATTCTCATTCTCCTTTTTTCTTAGACTCAGAAACTGCCTTTCCATATCTGCTCGATGGTCGCGAGGAAAGTGTTTTTCTAAAAACAGATCTTCCAACTCCCCCCATTCCATATTTGATACTGCATCCTCTTCCTTCGTATTTTGAATCAATGACCACCACTGATCCGCATCTCCAGTGAGGCGGTAAACTCCCAAGATAACTTTTTCCCTTTCACTACTCCCTAAACCCTGAAATATTTTCTCCAGGGAAAACATCCATTGCTCAGCTACTATGGTATTTTTACTCCCATTGAACATTGTTGGTTGTTGCCTCATGAAGCGATCTAACATTGATCCTCCACGCAATGGATCAGGGTGCTCTATACGTTTAAGGTTATTATTTATAACCTGAGTAAGTTGTCCCAGTATGGTGATTAGCTATTCGGCACCAGTTGCATCACCAGCTCCACTATAATTATCTTGAGCAGGAGGGAAATCCCTACATGGAGTGCGTGCATTGATACAGTTTCCATTTTTCCACTAGGCACCATTTCTAAACAATAACATAAACTAGATCAGTTTATGAATCAAAATACATAATCCCATACTTATAAAACACTTAACATAAATTGAACTATTTATGGATATAATAAATAATCATAAAAATGTTTTCTTTTAGGAATTATATACTCATAAACCCTTCATAATGATTTGTAATGAAAATTAGAGTTATCCTAACCATATCCCCCGGGAGTGTCATAACCAAGAGTGTAGCAATGCCCGTTTTCGTGCACCAGTTCCCGTTAGAATCTAGCTCAAAGCGGTGTTTTCGGGGTTTACCCCTAGGTACATCTGTGCCAGATCCACCTCTACCAGCTCATATCCAGAAAGGGATGTATTGCTCGGAAAACTCACAAAATCTCTACAATACCAAAATTCTATAAAGTTCTTCTATACTAATCCTCAAAGTACATCCTAAATCTATGTGCTCTAATCAGAGTATATCTAAATCTAACTTCCAAGGTTTGTACAAAACTTTCTCCGATACCAACTGTAACGCCCCGACCCCAGTTACCTAGAGTTGGTGCATTATTACATAACATTGTCATGATCACAAGAATGATCAAATCTCGAAAGACCGATTGGTTTAGTAGCCTTGGAAACACTAGATATATACATATGGTTTACATTACATCATAAAATGAAAACTACAACAATGTAGTCTCCATAGTCCAACTCTTATCCCCTCACACTATCCCTGTAGGTCATTCATAAATTACTTCTTCACATCCTGGGAAAAATAAAACATAGAAAATGGGTGATCTCAAATGCCCAGTAAGGATAACAATATAGCGAAAACATTCATAAATAAGAATATACATTTAAGGAAATGTATAACTAAAACAAAATCCTTTTAAACATGAACTTCAACTGAGAATGGAAAAAGTAAAATGAATTAATCCCATTTACTGATTCACATGGATATTCTACAAATTGAATAATCACATGAAATATCAATAACCACTTTCATAATTATGGAATGCATAATGCCAGACTATCATAACCACATAGCCAAGGCCTCATGCCAAGACTAAAAATAAGATTTTGTCAATGCCTTGTGTAAAGACACTAGTTTTTTCTCATGAGACCTACCGATGCATCGAGGAGCTATAGCGGGCTCCACCTGTTACATATTTAGTCCAATGCATTCCCATATGAAAAGGTTTAAACATAACATACACATTCGTATTAAAACTAGCATACGAAATGTCAATACTTTCACTATAAACCATGAATTGTATAAAAATAGAACATCCATAGTAAAAAATATCACAAATCCTTCAATACAATATAGAAGTTTTGTATCATAATAAATCAACTTCAAATAACCATAAAATCCATCAAAGGATATTGACATAGATGAAATCAAAACTCTTTTTAGAGAAATATCTCTTTCTATTTTGAAATCATTTAA
The DNA here is from genome assembly GCA_963277665.1 of Viscum album. Taxonomy (NCBI): domain Eukaryota; kingdom Viridiplantae; phylum Streptophyta; class Magnoliopsida; order Santalales; family Viscaceae; genus Viscum; species Viscum album. Next base: position 1,155,800,518 of record OY728158.1, on the reverse strand, counting down.
GAGTCATATATTTATAAAATAAAACATTTTCATTGAAAATATTATTATAAGCTTGTAAGGGAAGCTTCGACGCATTTATAACGGCTGAAAATAGCCGCACCCACCATATAAGTTAATAAAAACATTCTTACCTTAATTCTACTGAAAAGGGTAAAAAGCACCTTGTTTGGAAAATGATGGAATGATTCCTTTATAAAGCACTTATAAAAAGTAAAACAAGGGTATAAATGACATTAACTCATATTCATTTAAATAGTAAAAATGTTTTGAAAAACATTTTTAAGAAACATGGATGTGGATGATAAAGAGATCCCAGTAGATTATTAGGTATAAACAGCCTCAAATAATGAAGAGATTGCGAAATAAACCCTCACCTTGTACTTTTCCTTGGTTGAGGGTAGGTTAAAATCCTGTATAATGGTGAAATAATTGTTATTAAATTATAAAATAATAATATATATTAATATGATATCATATATGATCTTTTAAAATTGCTTTGTTAATAATATCTTAGTATTATCGTCGTTTCCTGTGTTAACTTACTCATTTTTTATATGTTTTGTTATGTAAGCCATGTTTTTAGTGGATAGGTTGTATATTATTCATATTCAGAATTATATCAAGTCTTTAAACATTATTTTTAAATCATCAAATGATAATTATACTTGAATGGATATGATGGAGAATGAATCTCATCGTGTTCGTAGATACGGTAGTACGTACGTACGCACGAGCGAAAATATCATTCTTTTGATATTAAAATAATATATAATTGGATAGTATATCATATATAAATAATCATTATCATGTTATATTTATTATTTACATGATTTACAAATCATTATTATAACCATCCAAATAATAATATATTGAATAACAATTACACCACGACGTGGAGACGGTAAGCCGTACGTACGCACTTATGGTGACATGTTATTCAAAGGGTGGTTAGAATACTGAATAAGGTTGTACAATATTTATAATAACATCACAATATATATAAGATTCTGGAGTTATTATTTTAGAATGGTAATAACAAAGAAATAATAAGTGTAAGAAGAAATGAATTTGAAAAAGGGTGGTGAAAACATTACCCCTACTTCGGGTTCTTCCTTTTGATTTGATCAAAAGGGCTCCTTAAGATGGCTTTCTGATCAAACTAAGGCCTCTAGGTTGTAGTGAGGGATGTTTAGAGAGTATTTGGTCAGAGTTTTGTCGAACAAAAATGCTTTGAAGGTCTGAAGTAATGAGAAGGGGGAGTGCCCTTTTATAAGAGGGGTGAGGGGCACCATTGGAAAAGCTAGAAATATTAATTTATAATAAATTGATATTCAGGTTCTAATGGCTCCAAAGTTGATTATTAAAAGTTTAAGATGGTTATAGGTCACAAACCATTCAAATATAATTTATATTGGTTTGGGTTACTATATTAACCTTATCTTTTACTTTTAACTCTTAATTAATTTGTTTGACATTTACCATGTCACATTGAATTTTTATATTATATAGTTAATAAACATACTATATACATCCAAGAGACACCTAAGTGTTCCATTAAGGATACACGTATCATGATAGAAGTCTCTTGGCTGAACCTTAGATTTTTAGGAATTTAATATCAATTAATATTATAAAATTTGTTTTAAAAACTCTTTAATGTCAATTTTTACACTATTCAATAGTTGATTTTTGTGAAACTTATAACAGAATTATTACTTCGAAAAAAGTCAATAAAATAAATCCTAATTTGTCATATTATCCTATAAAATTATTTTAATTCATTAAATGTCTCAAATTATATTTATTTGGGTATTTATAATATCAATTATTTTAATTTTTCACTATTATGGTAATTACTGCATCATCATTTTGTCATAAATAACTTGACTTATTTAATGTCTAAAAATTATAAATAAAATTTAATTATGTAGGAAATCATTTTATCTTTCAAATGAATATTTTAAATGGAATTTATCTTATTAATAACCTGATATTTAAAAATTTTTAGTAAATAAACTTTGATTTTAACTCTTTTAACTCTTCTTTGAATTAAGTAATAATAATTGTCCTAATCTAATCCAAGTGGACCTAAATGATAATATATTTTTCCTAATATTGTTTTTGGTTGAGTTAAACTTGTCCAATATAATTAGGACATGTTTTAGGGTAATATTATTATCATTTTTACCCTTAATTACCCTATTTACTTTTAACTGTGGTAAATAGAAGTAAAAACTTACTATTCACCAAAAATTATTTTCATCTCATTGAACCACATTTTACTTCTTGATATTAACCGTGTCTCTCGGATTTTCGAAATTCCATTCACAGAATCGGTAAAATTATGTTTTATGAGAAGTTCTTGTTTTTAACTACCACTTAGTAGTTTCACTATTCATAAAAAATTGATGTTTTTCAGAACCATGACAAAATTTCACCCTAAGATATAATTGATATTCCGAATTAAAAAATGATGTCTAATTTACAGAATTCCAAACAAATAAGTTTCATTAATTAATTTTATAATTAATTTCCGCTATCATAACAAATAGCATGTTTTTAAGAAACAATATATACCAAATGATTGACAATTGTTTAGGTCCAATTTCAAAGTGAAATTAATTCTAATGAACACCATTGGATAAAATGGTAAAAATATATTCTAATTATAATTTAAAACCACTCTATAATATAATTTATCACTATAAATTATTTTTATTTTAAAAAAAAATTAAGTATTTTTCACTATTCATAAAAATTTAAAGTTCTCAGAAAAATACCAAAAGTTCATCTAGGATAATTTCGATATTCCAAAAAAAATGAACTCCATTTTTTAATATAAAATATATATAATATCAAAAAAGTATGAATTACTATTCATAACAGCTATTTTGATTGCTTGTGGTGTGTTAGAACTCGATGTTGCATACAACACACGCTATCGCATTATTCAAAGAGAAGCGTACCGTAGAAGCTTGGGTTCTTACAATACGTGTAAGGAAATTCCTTCGTCTCATAACCATATCATAACCACTATAATATAACCATAAAAATATACTATTTAAAAGTGACACAGAATAAAAAATACAATTTTAAACCATATTTTTCTGTGACATATAAGATACCATGTCTATTACTTATAGAAAATAGCACCATATGACAACACATACACCACATTATTACATATTCACAACATGGAAACATACTTTAACCTTATAAAATCAATTAATATAGTATTTATATAAGAGATACACTAAATAGGAAATTAGTACCTCATATATATCACCTATACATGATGTAGGGGGTTGATTAGGAACCTAAATGCATATATGAAATCAGTAATTATACAATAATATATTGACGATGCTTATGAAATAATACTGACAATAATGTTTATATTGATTTAATATACATACTGATATTTACTTCAACCAACCTGGATAATAACTATAGATCAACTACTTAATTCCACTCTACAACCACTATATATCAAGCACTCAATCCTATATTCACATTAGAAACCACAAAAATAAACTCACAATAATGATACCACAACCACACAACTATGATAATTTCCACATAAAAATTTATTAATCACTAATAATATTATAATAATTAATATAATATTTTTATAAGCTACATTTATATATATTTATTACTCCGTCATATATATTATAGGATAATAACATATTTTTATTTATTATTTTCTTATTTACCAAAAGATAAAGTCATATTTTATATTCAATATATCAGTTGTTTATTACAACCCATTTCTCATTCCCCATTAATAGTATATTTTAAATTTAATACTTACACATTTGGGGATTACTATACCTAATATTTAATCAACTTCATCATTGTAGAAAATTAAGACACTGTAATAACACCCAATAATGTCATATCCACAACATATATATCAACTATCATTATATTCCACATCAACCAAAAAATATTTCACCAATAGAAAAACATATTAATATACTCTCATCTCCTAAAAAAATGCAAACACCAAAAAAATACACTAATGACATTAAAGACGTATGATCACTAAAGAAAAAAAAATTATATTAATTATTGAAAATTTATTTTACTAATAATTCAGATAAAAATAATATTAAATATCAAATCTTAAAATATGAACTATTTAGTTCATAAAAATCTTTATTTAATATAACTATTATAAGAATCATTAAAAAAAATGATTATTCCATGTAAACAAACAAATATATAATTACATTATAAAATTATGTAAAAACATATTATTGAAATTCCATAATAAATTTTTTTAAATTATATTTATTAACATAATTTGGTAAATATAAAAACATTACCTAAATCCAAAATTATTTATAGTTATACAATAACACATAAAAAAGTAGAGATATTATAAATACCCAATATAAAAATCATTACTGAATATGACCCAAATAATGATGAAAAATAAATGATCTTATAATATCAATTTCATATGATTATTATACTAATTGGATGTTTTTAATCAATTATATACTTTTTTTGTTATAGATTTACTATCTGGTTATGCCATTCAGTGATATGGTAGGATCGTGGGATGTGAGAATGTTTAGATTTATTGTTTAGTTAGTCCTCTAGTGGGAATCACATCAACAATTTAAGATGGATCTTATTTGGGGAGAACATTGTCCCAAGATTCCCAAATAGTTTGTACATATATATAGAAGAATTTTAGTTAACAACTATATGTCTGGGGTACTTAAATCATTTCTATAGCTTCATAAAATAAGTATGGAGTACTCTATTTAAGGAATTCAACATAGGCTGACTAAAACCCTTGTAATTAAGGGGATCCTAAAATAGGGTATAACCTTAGACTGCTTAATTAAGAGGTAAAATAGAGTTCCCCATTCAAATCTAGTGAATATAGATAATTTTTGGAATTTAGTTTGTCCATGGATTATGAGTCTTCTATTGAACCACATTGATAGACGGGGATGAATGTACACCATATAGATTTAGAATTTTGCAACACCAATACTAAATTTTATCTATACATGGATGAAATAACTATTTAATGGAAAAAAATGATTTATGGTAAATGGAATGATATGGGTGATAATGATACATTGGATATATCCATTAGATACAACCATGTTAATAGATCAAAATGGATGCTAGGGGTTTTTTTAATCCCCCTTGATGAATTTAATGCTATGGAAGAATGCCCACTATCGCAATCCTATCATGAGAACTAGTTTTACATCATATATATATGTGTAGAATAATCAAGGTAGATATTCTTGTTCATTTGAACATGATTCTAAAGTGTATGTGGATATATATGTTTTTTTTTTGAATTTGAATATGATCAATGAATGTTCGTTTTGATTTTTTCAATGTGAGGGTAAATTTTTTACGTCTACCCAATCATCATCCCCTTTCTGTTATTGTTTTCCATTTCATTAATAATGGATATTATCCACAACATTTTTTTAAAAACTATATAATGAACACTATAATAACAAGAAAAAAATACCTTATCCTCCTTCGGAAAAGCGAAAAAAATAGTAGATGAAATTATAATAAAATATCATTTAATGAGAATCCAAAATTATAGAAGAAATGGAATTGAACATCAGCAAAGATATAATTATAGTGTTTTGAGGATATACATTTAGTCACAAAAGGATTAGACAAAGAAAAATTAATAATTGAAAATATATTTAATGTTTCAAATAATTGATTAAATATTTGGTCAAACAAACATGATTGAAAAAGACCTTGTAATAGGAAAATGATTATATTCAATCAGGATCCCCAAAAACCATGGGGAGATCATCCTTTGAATTTAAATAAAGTAATAAAACAATTTCATTATTAATGAGTCTCATTATATAATAATTATAGATAAATTTACACAATTATCATTCTTATCAACTTCATGGAGTAAACAAAACCATTTTTAACTAAAAAAAAATTCCACCCCATAAAGTTTAAAAATACATAGTGACCAAACAACTAGAACCATCATAATAACATACAAAAAATAGTGGAAACCAAAATATCCTTATTCCAATATTCATGTTACATATAATTCATTAAATTATAATCTTACAAAAAATAAAATAAATGAGAATCTATAAAAACCTGAGAAAAAACATCTTATATTGCTCTTTTCTATAATAATATATTTGTATAAAAGATAACCATAATGATATAATTTTTCTCAATACTAGAAATATTCTCTCAAACATTACATTTTGTTCTCTACATGCTTCTTCTGTCATACTGAACACTTAAAATAGATGTAAATCACAATATCATAGACCAAGAGAAACTAATCCCTAATGCCCCATAAATATATAAATGTTTTATAATTGAATCATTTGAGTCATAGTGTGACTTTTTATTATTTAATATTATCAAATTTATTAATTTGGGATAAATATAATTACTGATATATATTATATTTTATGTAATTTTCTATCATGTAATGGATGGTTGAATATTGGTAAATAATACAATTGGATTTAAAATGATACATATATTTAGATGTACTAGAAAATTTTATGTAATATATTTAACCCCTATAATAGATTGAAATAAAAAAATATGAATTCTATGTTCCTCTAGTTATGAATTCGGTTTTGTAGTTTTCAAGTAAAACATTTATGTCAACTATAATGCAGATATAATAAGTATTAAAAATCTACAAATTTGACTATTTATGTATGAAATTATATGAATTTTACATTATATCCAACAAAACAATTATGTAAAAATTGATGTATCAATTTATTATTTAAAGTAACTGATAGAAAAATAATATAATTTTCTTATGAAACATAATAAATTATTATAAAATAATTATATAAATCCGAGGGGCCTCTAAAATTGTGATTATAAAATACTAATTTTGGATTTTTAATAGATTATTATATATAATTTTTAAATATATAGTAGATAAAAATTTGTTATATATGTGATAACAAAATGTTAATAATATGGATAGAAAAATAATAAACTCCTATAAATTTATTATATAACAATAAACTTTTAAATGGAATAATTAAAATAATATTTCATGGAACCCATTAGTATTTTCTATATATTTTAATTTGGATTGATTAATATCATACTAATACAAGGTCATGGATTATTTAAATTTTATTTAATTGGAATCAATTAGATGAATAGATGATGTTTTATAACCACTGACCTTATTAGAAGATTAAATGGGTGATTGTTGAAATAATTCATTTCTTCAATGAAAAAAGTCCAAAACACCCACAATAGGGGGGAGTATTGTTGTCTATTAATTTGAACAAATTCCACTAGTGAGACATTTCTATTAACAAAAGTAAAATACATTATATTCAAAATACTATAAAAAATATAAATAAATTTAATGACAGATAAATGGAATCCTTGTGAAAATATATAATTATATTATAAAATAATCTACACTAAATTAACATACACAAAATTTTGTGTTATCATTAAAAAAATAATTTAACAAAATATAGATTTAAGTGCTTTGGTTTTCATTTCATATTGATTTTCAATAAGAATGTTATTCATATTGATTATATTCACTTCATACATATCTATTTTATTTACTAATATGTAATACAATCATCTATAATGATTAAAAATAATTTTTACCCTTAACCTTTAGTCCCTTTTTGTTCATGGGACGATAAATATTAGAGTTTTATTTGATAATAATTGTTTTAGTCATTTAACAATTATCTTACTGACATTATGTGTCATATTTCCATTAATGGATATATAAAAAGAAATATATCATTATTTAACAAAAATTTGTATTCAATCTTCTCAGTTAAACAACATGATATTACCTATACATTATTTTTGTATATAATTAAAATTAAATTTTAAATTTAATTTAACATTAATCATGAGGTTATTTTTATTTTATTATTTATCTAGTATATAATTATTTTATTAATTCATTCAAATATATATATATATATGTGTGTGTGTGTGTGTGTCAGTATGTTAATTTTCATTAAGGACATAATGGGATTTGAAGGCCTATGTATTATATAGTTACTTGATACTCATCGAATTTTGTTTATTTAGGTGTTTATATATTATATGATAACATGATATAATTATATTTTATGTTGACACTAAGGCCTGTTATATTGATAGTTGACTAGGTGGCCCTAGTAAACTATAGAAAGAACATTGAATAAGGGTGATTGTTAAGTGAATGATTATATGGTCTTATTGCTGCCATTATATTTTATTATAGACCAATATACCCTTAGGAGGTCTACTAATTAAGAGGTCTATACGAGGTTATCCTAAAGGCTTCTGTGATAATGATCCAATGACTATAATTCATGCATATATTCAATGATATTTGATGAGGAATGAAAATTAATTAATCCTTTTATAGTTTCTAATCTAAATCTTGCTTTAATTATTAGAATATTTTAATATATAGTTCTTGTTATAATTCTGATAACTATTCACACTTCAATTATTTCTTATGTTCTTTCTATATTTTTCGTATGATATATATATATATATTGCATCATTACATGGTTAAATTACCAATATGTTTCTAATCCACCATTCATAATAATATAGTCTAGATGTTCAAAAAAATAAAATATTAAAAATAAATTTGATTGATTTTAAAAAACTATTATTAATATATATTAAATTTAAATTATTTTATGTTTTACTATATTAGAAATATTAATAAAAATAATAAAAATGGTAAATGTAATATAAATAATTTTTTATATAAAAACGATAAATTAAACATTTAATCCAAATTATTTGTGATATCTATGGAATTATATGAATCTTTTTAAATTCAATATATATGAACAAATAAACCATTTAGATTGTACATGATAAATATAAAATAATTTCTTAATTATAAATAAACCTCAAAATAATTTTTTTACAATATCTAATCAACTATTATGTATAATGAATTCCATATTTATTTTTTTACATTAAAACTGAGTATGATGGTGGGGCATATATATTATCTTTCTTATAAATATTATCTACATTATCTATTTATAAACCCCCCATCAACCTATTTATTAAAATATATTATTAATAAAATAAAATCATTCATTTTATCATACATTTAAAATATAATATTATCAAGTTGATTAGTTTCAAACTTATTATAAAGGTGAATAAATATATATTTTTTCACCATATATTTCACAATATTGATCAATAAAACAGTCATTGAACATCTTTATAAAAACAATTTAATTCTAAAATTGAGAATAAATATAATGATTAATAATATATGAGAGAAAAATTCAAAATTATAGTTAAAAACATATGTGTAGAGAGAAATACAATATTAAAAATATATAATAGTGAGTATAACAATATTGGGTTTCTATTAGTGGTCGAAAATGACTCTATATGTTTAAATAATTACCATTGTAAGACTCTCTATATAATTTTTTATATGATTCATATTTCCCCTAATAAAAAATAATTTAAAATTTTTCAATGGTTATTAATATGGGAAATTAATAGGTGTATATAACATGCATCATGATTTTTTTCATGATATATTCATCATATGAAATAAAAAAATATTTTTTTATTGATATATTTATAGGTTCCAAGCGTAGTTGAAGCGCGTTATTGGGATTTCAAAACTTTTATTTTTCTCGTTAACGATGATCAATCCATGATTCATCATGATAATAAAATGAAAGATCATCAAAATATAATTATGAATGAAAAAATTGGGGAGCCCTGAAACTATTGAGAGTATCACCATATGTTGTTAATAAATTATTTATTTAGATGAAAATAATTACATTTATGGAATTCTCTCACTATTGATGTTTTCAGTTAAAATCTGATGTGATCCATCATTGCATCATAGAATCAAAGGGTAGGATTTATCTAGCAGTGATCCACATGTGCTCCACATATATAGGGATTTCTCTCAAGGGATATCCATGTGCTAGTGCGGAAGAGCCTTCGTTTAAATGTCCTCCTTCTATCGTCATTAGATCCGCTATAAATACGATATCCTTGATCTATTGGAGGAGAAACTCTCTCGTAGACTGAAAATGTTCTTGTAAGAAATGAATTCTCACTTACCTTGAGACATTTATCTAGATCTATTATGAAAAAACTACAAAAATGGGTTTTATAATGAGAAATATATAACTTGGATTTTAATTACATAAAATAATAAAATTAATTAATTACACGAAGGTATTTATTGATTTCTGTTAATTAATAGTAAGATCCCATATCTAATAATAAAAGTTAATAATTATTAATACATAAAATTCATACAATGAATTAGACCTGATATTATTTAATTAAAAAAATTATTTTTGACAAATCCCGAGAAAAAATTACACGGCATGTATTTTTTTTAATTTTCTTTATTTCTTCCACCACATTTATTAGACCTGGAATATTGGCTATTTATTACTCAAATAAATGTTACTACAATACTCACAAAAAAATATATTATTTCTCCCACAACATATTCTCTCATATAACTAGTGTCAATATAATTGAGATCAGGCCTCCTTGAATAATTATTAAATCATAATCGGGAATGATCTTTATTCAACATGTTAATTAATATATAACTGAGATACTTGGAAACAATTATTTTGTGACATTCTAGGAATCTTGCTTAGTGGAATTAGGTTAAGCTTGCATAATGTCCAAGTATAGCATCTAGTAACATTCCATGAACCCATAGAGAATGAAGTTATCAACACAATGACATGTCACCTCCTACGAGCGCTTACTGGGTAATGTAATATTTTCATCACGACATCTCGAATCAAGTGGGTTTCATGCTAGTCCCATCAATCCAAGTGCTAGATTATTCATTATTTGACATTTTGGAATTGATGTTCCCCATTCCATATCATGACCATGGATTTATTTAGGTTATATCAATATCATCAACGAGCATCCAATATCTACTTCAATTATGGAATAGAATGGGAAAATCTTTTTCTGGATTATATATTAATGTAGTATGACTCATGCGTACCCAACATATTCTATCTCACTGCGAAGAACATGTCATCTCAGTTTTCATCAATTTATCATATTGTGAAAATTGTAATACCCCTTAATAATAATCATATTGTATATGGACCAATAAACACATCCTCAGATATGAACATCCAAAGATACTATGAAATGTGGATTTCCTACTGGAGGGTGTCGTTCTCATAATATCCTCTTGGATATTAAAATGTGTGCTCACCATCAGTAGGTGCCTCAATTTTTTATGGGTCCTCACCCCTAATGGCCTGATTTATTTGTGTCCCTCATATAACATCATATAAAGATAGAATATATATTCAAGAATAGTGTTGTGGCATGTCCGGGTTCTCATCGTAGCAGGGATCCGCTATGACCTTTTAGTGCAACAGCTTTCCTTAGGACATTATCACATTAACTTTCATGTATAAGGACAATCAAGATGTGATAAGGTATTTATTAATGAATAATGTACAACGTAGGTTGTTCTGAGGCACCAACTCCAATAGAATCTCACTTGGAATAGAGCCAACTACTAACAACCATTAACCCACTATCTCTCAAATGATATTAATGCATCTTCTGAAACAGTCTTATAGTCATGAGGTCTACCAAATTATCTTTCGTGGACAATCTGCTCACTGAAACTTCACCCCTTTGATGCAAATCCCCCATGAGTTGATAATTTTGAAGAATTTTTATTATTTTTTGATGTGACCTCGATTCATTTTCAATATCCACTGCTACCGTATAATCACAATAAAATGTGATTGGATCTTTACTTCTAGTCACCATGTCATGCTCTTTGAAAAAGTTATGAATTCATATGACTTACATATATGCATCAGAAGAAACTATATATTCAGACTCCGCTGGATAATCGACGATAACTGGTTTCATTGATCTCTTCCAGCACACAACTCCTCCATTGATATTTAAAACATATCTAGATTGAATCTTCATATCATTCTGATCTCTCTCAAAACAAGAATCATCATTCCCTCTGATGACAAGCTCCTTGTCTCCAACATAAACTAGGAACATATCCTTACTTCTTCTATGATACTTAAAGAACGTCTTAATAGTAGTTCAATGTTGTTATTTTGGAACTTCCAGATATATGTCTACCAAGATGAGTGCATAGGAAACATCAATCCTGGTATATAAAATTCAATATGAGATGGATCATATATCCTAAGCCTATGGAATCTTACCCATTCTATCTTCCTCAGGTCCTGCCTGAGGAAACATTTTAATAGAAAATTTTAGTCCATTGGACACTGGAACCATTACCGTCTTGGATTGTTCGATATTAAATATCCTTACTATCTAGTCAATGTATGTACCATGACAAACACCATGAAGCCCCTTGGATCTATCATGAATGATCTTGATCCCGAGAATGTAGACTCACTCACCCAATTCCATCATGTAGAACCACTTGTTCAACCATTCCTTAACTGAATCGAAGACTGGTATATTATTTACAATAAGATATATTCCATCAACATATACTACTAGTATTATGAAAATATTCCCATTAAACACATTAAACACGTGTTTCACATTCATTCTTAATGAAAGACAAAAAATCATGGAATCATCAAATTAAATGTTCTCTGACCTGGATGCTTTCATTAATCATTAAATGGTGTTCTGCAACTTGCAAACCAATTTGGCTTCTCATGTGGTCAAAAACCCTTCTGGTTGTCTTATAAAGACAAATTCATAATGTTACCCACAAATGAACACTATTTTTACATCCATATTTAAAATCTCATAGTCATGGTAATCTGCTATGGAAGGTGTTATTCTTATGGATATAAACATGGAAACTAGAGAAAAGGTTTTATAATATTCAATTTCTGTCACTAACTGAATCCTTTAGCCACTAGCCTTGATTTAAAGATTCTTAAATGATCATCCATGTCAAACATTCTCTTGAATTCCGATTTTCATCAAACAGGCTCTACATCATTTGGCTCATCGACCAAAACCCAGAATTGTTTCTGAAAAATGGAATTCATCTCATGATTCATAGGTTTAAGACATCCTCTAGCTTCTGATCTTTAAACTACTTCCTTAATGGATAAAGGTTCACCGTTGTCCAAAAATAATGATTCTCCATCCTTGGGGAATATGAAACCAAATCTCTCTAGTTCAGTAACCTCTCTTGAGATCCTACGAAGTACTTGTATTTATGGATATTCTTCCACGGGGACCTATTGTACTTGTTCTTATACCAACTCCTATGTATCTTGAGCATCAACTTTATCAAAGTCAATATTTCTCCCACTATATATTTTGAGGATGTGATCACTCTCATGAATGACAGCTAGTCTGGCGACATTCACTTTCTTGTCTGAAGGGTTGTATAGACAATATTCATTCATTTCAATGGGATATCCTATAATGATACACATCATTACTTGAGGTGCTATATTGTTTCATATGAAGGCCTTAATGAACGCATCGCATCCCCATACACGTTTTTGCGACAAAATGGGTTTCATTCCATTCTATAACCTAGAGGGAATTCCATTTTCCGCCTTAGCTGGTACTCGGGTTTATGTGTATAATGTAGTTTAAAATTCATATACCCAAATGTATAATGGTTGATCTGCATGACTCATCATCGACATTACCAATTCAAACAAGTTTTGGTTTCATCATTCACTAACACCATTATTTTATGGTGTATAAGGGGGAGTGATATGACATAGAATCCCATAATCCCAAAGAAGATCGATGAACTCCTAGATCATATATTCTCCACATTGATCTAATCGAAGTTTCATTATCATATTAACACGACGATTCTCTACTTCATTCTTGAATTACTTATATTTCAATAATGAGTTAGACGTATAATTCATTATGTAGACATATGCATATCTTGTCAAATCATCAGTAGATCCAATAAATTTTGAATATACACCTCTAGATTCTACTAGAAATGGTCCAAACACATATGTGTGCACAAATCCTAGAAGCATTGTGTCCTTTTCACCTTGTCCATGAAAATGCGGCTTGGTCATTTTACCATGTAATCATGTGTGACATCTATCAAGTCATTTTAGATTATTAGAATCTAAATAACCATATTTTGAGATCTTTTTCAAGGAAATATCATTTAAATGACTGAGATGGTGATTCTACAATAGGGAGATGTATGAGTCATGTCAGTTTGTTTCGTTTTCGATATCCAACACTTGGTTTCAGAATTTAATACATAAAAATTGTTATTTAAATGATCCATACCATAACATACATTATCCTCCTAAAATAAACAACCCATATTTAAAAACATGAAAATTAATCCATCCACATCCAAACATGATATAAAAATTATGTTCATGGTATCAATAGACACAGAATAAAAGTTACGTAAAACCAAAAGCATTCTAGTTGGTAATGAGAGATTGAAATCACTGATGAACAACACAGCCAGCCTCGTTCAATTATAAACTCAATGATCCACCTCTCTTCTAGAAATTTTTATAAATTTACATTTCTATACAATTTGGATATGAATGTTGTCCCCAAAAGCTATATTTAATACCAAATATATAGAAATTGAAAGAATACATTCGATAACAAAAACACCTCTAGAATCCCCATTATTCTGGATGCAATTCCTCTTATAATGGCATTACTTTCCCCATGCTAGACATACAACCTCTCATTCCATGACCTTCCTATGGATCTTCTCCTTATTAGAGGGATGGTGGTCAGGGGATTTAGACCATTTATGTATCATTTCCCCCTTTGAATTTCCATCCTTTTCCTATTCACCATAAGGACTGTGGGTTTGTCATGCCCCACATACTTATCTTCCTAGATAATTATAGTCAAATGTTTTGATAGACTATTATCATTGTTACTCATGATATAGTTGAGAATAATTCTAGAGAAGGTCTTGTGCAGTGATTATATGATGATATCTGCATGCAACTCATCCAGAAATTTGATCCCCAAGATTTCCTGGCATTCATTGTAGCCAATAAGCATGACTTCATGGGGCCAAGTCCATGCAGAATCACATAACAAAGCTATAAACAGAGTGTTGAAGATCTTATATCTCTCCAGTCTCACCTTCTCTTGATATAAATACTTCAGGTGAGGGATCATGCTATATGTATCAATTTTTTTAGGTTGCTTCAAGATCTCATAAACATATCTGATAGCATGAAACATTGGAAATATGTGGCATCATCCAAATTTTTCTAGTAAATAGATTTTTCCTCGCCATTGGAATCTTTTTCTAGGAACAACTGGAATAGGCTCTTCAAGCACATACAATTTCTTCTAGTGCTGAAGGATGATTCTTAAACTCCTTTTCCATTCCTGGAAATTGGTTCTTATGAAGAAGGTTTTCATTATCGAGTATGGTTCACAATGATGTGTTAGAATTTATTTTTCATTCCATTTCTAAAAATTAAAATGAAATTTTTTTTATTACTTTATCATGATAATACTAAGACAAATAAATAATTTAATACTTATTACTCTCCCACTATTTTATAGAAATCAAATAGCCTTCACCATTGATTTCAGAATATTCTTTTTCATTAATATTCTAGTGAAAATGATCCAAATTTTCCTTTGAATTACCCTAACAAGGGATGGTCATGAAACTTGTAGGGTTTTATGTAGGCATTCGAAATTTTAACTGATTTAACTTGCTGCTCCTTCATCCGTTGAGTGGACTCCGCAATAATGTAATCCTTATATTTTTTATTTCCTCCACATTTTCCTCTTGGCCACACCATGTCCTGATGTGGTAGTAAACCCATGATGTGAACCAATTCAAGTCTACCCAAAACTATGAATTAAAATTCCCCGATAATTAAAATCCCCATAACTAGTGTTGGTCAAGAACTTCAAACTATGGTTTGATTCTATCCATGATTATGGAAGGCTATACCGACTTAATGTTTTCATTGAGGGATTTTATACTTCTATGTAAATTTACATTTTATTATCTTTCATTACATGCTTGTTAATATTATGTGGGATATATCTATGTGATTAACCTTGTATAATATAATATTAATGAAAAGTATGATCTTATTTTAGTTCCATCTCGAATTCTTGTTTATTTCATTAATTGTGTGATCGTGACAATACACTCGTAATAAATAAACCATTCAAATGATTGAAATAAAATAAATGGTATGATCATGTGCCTGATCTATTTTTTAGTTAATTTATCGATTGATAAACTAACCCATGACCTAGGGGAGAACCATTGTGAACCTTTTGGGTTCATGTTTACAGCTTTCCACCAATCCACCATTCCATCTCCTTGGATTGATTTCACCTTGGATTCTAACTTGAGTTGCCTCCAAAAGATTGGGAGCTCATTCCATTACATATTCTATTATGTCACTTGCAGGTGAGGGTTAAAATGGGGTTTTACATAACAGAAACCTTCAAAACACATTCCCTACATATTAATGAGGGGAAGGCTCGCATGGAAAAAAATTTAATTTAAATAAATTAATTAAAAGAAACCATTCACATACAAAGGTATTGTTATAGCTTGTGATTATCCATACATCCAAAGATATTTACGCATAAATAAAACTAGAATTCAATTATTAAATCATTTGTGTTTAACATAAATCATGCTACAATAAATTAATAATCTTTTGTTATTCAATCCTTTTATCTTAATCACTTTTCAAAATTTCCTTGAGATTTTCATCCATCATAATTTTAAACCGATAAATTCATTTAAAATTATCATTATATGTAACTTGTACCACGAAGGCAACCTAATGAATTCCCATTCATGACTTTCCAAAGAGTGATAAAAACATTATTAAGATGTTAAATTAGACAAATAAATATAAATCACATATCATATGTTATTCCTCATATATATGTCTGCACGATGGTACACGTCTCCACGATTTGTAGATTATATTATTAAATTTTAATAAATATTCATTTTTTGGATGAGTACTTGGTGTGTAGTTCTGACTATACGGTGTGTACTTTTGTTCACCATCCTTATTAAGTGCATGCCAAAATACATTCCATGCAGATGTACTTTCAAAATATTTGGAGTACAGGACGTGTTCAGAATGACACATGTCATATAGTATTGGTGTTACAAGGTTTTCTGCTGGGAAATCCTTATATGGGGTATATAGTCCACCCATAACAAAAAGGGAATACAGGCTATGTTCAGTCAGCCACACGATGTGTAATCCATAAATCTGGTGCCGATTGTTCCTGGTCAACACACAGAGTCTTAAAGACGTAGATAGAACCCAATAACACCTCATAGTTTCATTGAGAATCCAGGTGCATGGAACCTATACTACACATCGTGTACTGCCGAATACACTCGAAGTGTTCTGGTGCGGTACAGCCAGGAAGCTTGGGCACCCCCCGATGAGATCGCATATTTATTATAATCAAAATTAAAAGAAAAAAGACTTTCATTTTTGTGAAAAATAAATAGAAGATGACGTATTGATCTTGAGATTCAGATTTATAGAACAATTAGCTTTAATTATAAAACTAAATTATTAAATGTGTGAATCACCTATGAAAAAATATATAATTATAATCAATGATATGACTACTCTAATACCACATGTAGGTTCCAGGCTTAGTGGAAGCGCATTCACGGGTGTCCCCAACATTATTTTTTTCCACTAATGATGATCAATTTGAGATCCTTCACGATAATAAAATTATGAATCATTGAAATAGAACGAAAAATGAAAAAAATAGGGGAGTCATAAAACTATAGAGAGAATCAATGTATGTTAGTTATATTTAATTTATTAAAATAGAAGAATTACCTTGATGGAATTTTTTCTCTGATGATGTTTCTCATCACGATCCGATGTGATCTGTTGCAGCATCATAGAATCCAAGTGTATAATTCATATAGTGGTGATCTACATATGCTCCAAATATATCTGGACGTCGTCGAAGGGATCTATCAGTGCTACCATGGAAGGGACTTCACTTTCGATGTCCACCGTCAATCTCTTTGAGAACCACATTAAAAGCACTCTCCTTGATTCGGTGGAGGAGGATCTCTCACATAACATGAGAGAGTTATTGTAAGAAGGTAATTCTCTCCTAGCTTGAGAGATTTCTCTAGATACATTTTTCATAACCCCAAAAAATGGCTAGGATAATGAGAATTATATAATTGGGATGTTAATTTCATAGAAAAATAAAATAAATTAATTAACCAAATGTATTTATTCAGTTAATTTAATTCATAGTAAGTGTTCATGTCTAATAATAAAAGTTGACTATTATTATTACATGTCAGGCACCTAGTGAATTAAAAAAATATTAATTATTCAAATAAATAATATTATTTTTCACAAATACCTAGAAAAATAACATGGTGTGTACTTTCCTATTTTATTTTCCTTATTTCTTCCACCACATTTATTAGACATTGAATAATGGATATTTATTATTCAAATAAATATTACTGCATTACTCCTTGATAAATATATTATTTTTCCCACCGTATATTCTCTCAAATAAATAGTGTCGAAATAAATTTGATCAGGAATACTTGAATAATTATTAAAACACAATCGAGTATAATCTATATCCAACGTGTTAAATTTTTATTTATGTAAGATAATTAGACACACTTAGTGTGGGATCCCCTAGGCCTCATTATCAGTGGAATTTGGAAGGGCTTCCCTAAATTACATGGTTAGCATCTAGGAGCATGCCAAGGCACACATAGAGAAAGAAGTTAATGCTGCAATGACATGTCACCTCTTATGAAGACTTACTGTGTAATCTAATCCCTTTGTCTCGACATCTCAAATCAAGCAGGTCACATTCTTGTGCCATCAACACATGAGCTCTTTTATTCCTTCTTTGACTTTCCAGAATTGAACTCTCCCATTCCTTACCATTGATATGGATTATTTAGGCTATATGAATTCCATCAAAGGGACAATGATATATAATTTTATTATGGATAATTTGGTAAATATCATATCTCGCTTTATCTATTAATTAAGTTTACTCATGATGCAACCAATAAATCTTTCCTCGATGCGAACAGTGTGTCATCATCATTTTCGTCAATAAAGATAAGTGCGCCAATTTTATCACCCATTAAAAATAATATTAAGGTCAAATTACTAATAGACACGTCTGAAGATAGGAACATACAATTATAGTATGATATATGGATTTTCAATAGATGGGTCTCGTTCTCATAATATCCTCTTGGATATTACCAAAGGCACAACCCATGAGAAGGTGGCTCAATGTTTTATGAGTCCTCACCCCTAATGAACAATATTATTTGAGTCCCTCAAATAAAATCATCCGGTCATAGAACATATATTCATGAATAATTTTATGGAACTTTCAGCTTATCATCATAGCAGGGATCTGCTATGAACTTTTAGTGAAACAGTGACCCTTAGGACATTATAACATGCATTGTCACACTAAAAAATAATAAAGATGTGATAATGTATTTATTTATGAACAAATGACAAAGTAGTTGGTTCTAGGCCACCAACTCAAACAATATTGTATTTATATCATCCATGATACAAAAAATTTAACCCCATAAGATTTATCTGTAAGGATAAATTTCCTTCAGAACCCTTTCCAATAAATTCAACCAATTATGAATTCCATAAGAAATATTCAACTCAACCCTCATGATTTTGTTATAATAGTGGATTATTTTAATTATTTAATATAAAAATATCTATTTAAATATTACATATATATATATAACTTGCAAAGAACATTTTACACAATAAAATATGTTGAAATCATTTTTTAAATTTTAAAAATATTATTGAATTGAAAAAAGTGATATCACTATATTTTTTGATAATAGAACAAAACGGTACAATCATATTTGTAGATAAACGTCAGTTTTTTATGACTATATATTCCAAATAGTAAATTTTTATTTATCAAATTATAAATTGTAATTTTATTTATATAAATATCACATAATATTTTTTTTAATTCATTATTATAAATTATAAAGTAAAATCACGGATAATAATAATTAAAATCCCTTAAGATAAATAGAATTAAAATATGTGGGGTCTTCAGGATATATCCATTAAAAATAAATAAAATTATTAAAAGAAATTATACATTTTTAAACAATGATTAAATTATTATTTTAATCCATAATAGTATATTTGATGAAAATATCATGTTTTATTTGAAACATTACATTTTCATATAATTATTGAAATTCAAAATCCTTAAAAACGTTAAACATGATTATTTAATCCCAGTTGAAAAATAAATTATCGTATATTTAAATGACATGTAAAAGAATATAATTTAATCAATCCTTATCATTACTATAGATCGACATTAATAAGAGATATAAATTTATCATATCCCCTTTAGTATCAAAATCACTAAATTATTTAAAATACAAAATAAATTGTTGAATGTTTATGTAGGAATATTATTTTATCAAACATATGATCTTTCCTTTAGTGGAATAATGCTATAATATTTAGAATGATAATGATTTATTTGAGAATAATTTAGAACTGAGAAGGTGTTTTCATAGTTAATTTGATGAAGAAACATGAAATATTTTGGTTTGATTATAACAAAAAAAAAATTACATTCCATATTCATTATAATTGAGATGATATAATTTCATATATTTGGATTTAAAAAAACTCATCTGTCCAATTTCCATCACATAGTATATATATGATTTAATGTAACTCCTTACTGGAAAAAATACACATTAAAAAATATATATTAGTCAATAATCTCATTTTTTATATCCAAAATATTATCCCATTTTTTTATAAGATATTAACATCCCTCAAGTTTATGAATTATTATCAATTCTACAAATAAGAAAAAATAAGTGATTAAAATTTATTATATTCCATTTTATATAAAAATTAATAAATTATTTAAACTTGAAACATTGATTGATTGATTATCAATGAATATTGTTTCAACCAATATATGATCTAACCTATAACGATATAATGAGAAAATGTTGTGATGATGAATATGTATTTAAGGATCATAATAATTTGATAAGGGTTTTTCATATTTAATTCAATGATGATATATGCATTTTTTTATTATAACATAATGGAATTTACATTTTTTCATCATTTTAAATGAGAAGATCTACTTTCTTATATAAGTATTTTACAAATTATTCATCAATCCAATTTCAATAAAATAAAATATATGTGAATTAAAAAAATTCCTTAATGGTAAAAATCTATATAATAAAAAATATAATAGTTCATCAACTCATTTTTATGTCAAAAATATTACAATAGTAATTTATAAGAAATTCGCATCCCATGATTTTATGGTGAAAATTTTATCACAAACTTTTTTTATGTATATAATGAGTTAATATATTCTATCATATTCATTATTGAAAAAACTCATCAATTTTTGATATTATGTTTTCTTATTTCCATGATATATAAAATATATTGTTTTCACCATATATCATTATTGTAATGGAATTTATACAAAAATGTTATCACGTTTATAAAAAAATTTCATTTACTAAGATAAAGAATAAATATCACCATTATAATACCGATAAATATGTTAATATGTTATTTTATAAACATAATGGGTGTCTGATATGTTAAATATTCACAAAATCAAAAAATATTTAGAAATGTTTTTTTGTCGACCTCCTAATATATTTACCTAGATATATATATGGATACATATTTTAGAAATATGAAACATTATCCATAAAATTAATATAATAGGTTTATTTTTCTATCATCCATAAGAATATATTCCATAGGACTTGGTGTTTATTATTAAAACAAAATTAAAACATGATATTGAATGTGGATTGATTTATTATATTTATTAACATTAAAAATTTTCATATAAGTTTTGATTTTCAATTCATATTTTTAATTATTTTGATATATTTTAACACATTAAAATTCTTATATCGTTACTATATTATTAATCTATATTTACATTATAAGGGTATCATAAATATAAATCCTTAAAAAACATATCCATACCAATAACTAAAAGTAATGAATCTGGGGTGATTTTATTGATCTTATGTACTTATAGATAAAATTATTACCAAATTTAATAAGGATTAATGCTCAGAAGTACACACTCTCTTAAAAATGTTTTTATAATCATATAATTTTTAAAAATTTATTATATATAATTTTTCTAATTAAATTTATTCTAATACATATAAATATTTATCTGCTTAATATGGTTCTCATATAATAAGTTTTACATATAATTGTTTTGTCCTATTTCAAATATATGTTTCAATTTTTATGAGAAATTTCTATTTCAATATGTTTTCCCATAATATAAATTGATATAAATCATTTATTTAGTATGTATGAATACATTTCACATGTAGAGACCCTTTCCCAAGTAGCCTAGATCCAATGTATTAGATAATTACATTGGTACTATTATTAAGAGATCACATCCCAAATGACCTAACCGTTTAGTATATTTGTAAAAAAAACATAGATAATTTTTACATTACAACATGAATGAAAAAAACATCGATAAAACATTGTGAACACCCATAAACTCTTATATTATGCATGTGCATAATTTAGAGTACACATATCCTTATATAGGGGAAGTATAAAATAAAAGAACGCGGTGATCTCAAATAAACTGCAAGGGTCTAAAATATAGCGAAAGATATCACAAAATATAAAGCATGGTGAATAAATAAAAACACATCTCGATAAATAATTATCATGATAATTACATGGAATGAAAAAAGATGATTAAATAATTCCATAAATAATTACATGAGAGACCACCCTAACCATAGATAGTCATCAAGTCAAATAATCAGTTAAATTATAAATTAATAATATAGTGATTTGAGAACACATAATTCTCATCATATAATACATTCCATTGATTATTGGGGAAACATGTATGTTAATAAATGGTTAATCCCTCAAAAAAATCCATATTTGAAAATAAAAAAAGGAATTTCCTAAGCTATATCCATGTCTGTTTTGTCTCATGGGACCTACTGATGCATCAAGATGATATATAGGTCCTCGTAAATGACATAAAAAGTCCAATGAATTTTTCATATGCATGGATTAAAACATGAACATCATATAAAAAATAAATGTGAATAATATTCACATATCAGTGAAAATAGTCACTAAATATCCTAAGTAGTATGGTGAATGTAATCAAGATATCATATCCATATTCAAACTATAAATAAAGCATTTAGTTAAATATTGTAGATAACATCCAAAAAGAAAAGGCAAAGTAAGCAAAAGATTCAAAAGAGGGATTAGAAATAGATTAAAATACTACATGAATCTAATCAATGATTTTGTAAAAGAAATCATCATTTTCAATTTTCAATGATGTGTTCTTTTGGGAAAATAATCTGTATTTTTCACAGTTGTTTTTTTGAAACTAAATGTGAAAAATATAGTTTCTCATGAGAAAATTCATGTGTTTTGTAAATTTTTTGAAAATTCACCAAAACTAATTTTTTACATCCAAAATTGAAAAATGAACTCAATTTTATTGAAAAAATTATAAAAATGACAAATTATGTTTTTAGATAAAATCATATTTTATATGAAAAATAGATATTTTAAAATTTTATCTGATGTTATAATACATTGAAAAATTATTTATGTTCCCATTAAATTATCTTAATTTTATATGAAAATAAATTAAGAATTTATGGATCTATTTTAAGAAAGTAATTTTTTATAAGTATGTAAATAAAAAATTAATCATTACAAAATAACAATAATTAAATTTTCATTTTAAAAAAAATCTATTACTTATAATAAGATTTAGAAAAATCATATTTTCATTTATAAGATTCCAAAATATTATTTATACATTCATTATTGAAGTTAATATTCTATTGTAATTATTACTATTCATAATGGCCACCTTACTATTCCAATGGTCATTATTAATTTTTTTTTACAGTTTTAAACTCAATGTTTTTTGAACCATAAACTGTAAATGAAATTACATTTTAAAAGAGGAATATGAGTAAATCATATGGTGTTAAATAACAATAAATGGAATTGAAGCCCAATTTTATTCCTTATATAGAGGGTAATAAAATTCATCTAGATTTAGATCTAACAGAGACATAATTTATATATTAAAGATCATTATATATAAGGTTTTTATGATTTCTCACATATGATGATAAATTTTTATGTTATTAATTTCATTTTTAAATCATAACTACTAAAAATTTGATTAAATGTTAGTAGTGTAATTATTAAAAAATAACTAAAAATTATTATTATATATATACACTGATTTATATAGTCAATTTATTTAATTGAAAAATTATCGCTATTTTTCTTTTTTTCGTTTGAAAATATTGTTTAAATCTAATTGTATATTTAAACTATTTTGAAAATAAAAAAAATTAGAAACCATTAAGTTTATTTCATGGATTCATTAAGAGTATATTCTGATATTATTTTTCATAATTAATATTTTATTATTAATGTTTCATGTGTATTTCGGGTTATAATGATCAAATTTATATTATTTAATAAAATTAAGAGCTTAAATTATATTTATCATATTTTATTACTCAAAATATACATATAATTCATGGTATAGAACATATGAAAATATATATTAATTTACCCATATTTTTTCTTGAAATGAATTGAACACCTTCAAGTAGTCCTCGATGTCAAATAATTGTTGGTTTAATTTCTGTATAAAATTAATTTTCTCATAATTGAGTAACATCTTTATTACCAATACAAGATTTTGAGGCATTTCACATTCAACCCACACACCCTATCAAATCATCTCAACATGGCATGGAATCTTTATTCCGATTAATTACTTGAATCGTGAAATGGAACAATGTGACATTAATTACATCACATTATTAAACTATTTTCTAAAGAAATTCTTAAAAAAGTGTCCACTAACAAAACCACTACAATATTGATTATTAAAAATTAAAATGACAAAATGACTATAATTTATAGAATAATTTCATAATACCACGCTTATTTTAATAAGTAGTTATATGAAAATATGGCATGATGTGAAAATCATGGTTGGTTGTGTGGTGAATAATATTACCAATAAATTAATCTAATAATTATTAACAAGTCAATTACCTCAATTTATCAAGAAAAATATAGATCATAGTCATGAATGAACAATATTAATACATGAGAAACTCTACCCCATGATCATCATCTAAATTATTTTTTATACATTCACATTTTTAAGAAAACAAACCATCATTGATGGATTAATAACACTAATAGTATGAAACTTATAATATTGAAACATAATATTTATTTAAGTTGCGGTTTAAATTTTGATAACAACATTTATATCAAACATATTTTTATATATCTAGAGTCCTACTGTTATATATATATATTCCAATAGTTATCTAATTCTATCATTATAATTATTATTTATTACATATACAATAATACACAACCCTTAGATAACTCATATATTATCTTATTTTCGTTTTGATTCAATATTCAACCACCATATCCATTATACAAAAACTTATCCAATGAAAAAAAATTCATTTACAAGTCTCCATATTATTTTACATTTTCATTTTCAACATTTATCCTAAAAAAATATAACATAACCTATTTTGAGGGCTGTCATGGTAAATTTAATTAATTAATATAATTTTTACCAAGTTCTCTGTTTAAATACTAAAAATTATTTCTAAATAGTAAATTAAGCCATATAGTATTTCATGAAATAATGTTTTTCCTTAAGAGGTGATATTTATCAATATTATGTTTTATAATCCTAAATATTAAAGCTATCCCAAAATAAAAATTATTTGAATTATTTTTTCATTTAAAATATTTTTAGTTTTGAAAACCCAATGGAATATTTAGAGTTGTAATAGTCAATACCAATGTATGATTATTAAACATTATATGTCATACATTAATTGAATTTTTTAAATTCTCTATGAATAACTATATATAGATTCAAATTTAATATTATATTATGTTTTTATAAATAATAATAATAATTTATGAGTGCATTAAAGTGATCATTTCCCCCATTAATCTATAGTTATATGTGTGATCTAGGTTTATAATGATTTTGAGGGTGATAACCTTGGGAACATTATGTGACCATGAGATATATTCTAATAAACAAATATTTTGAAACATACTATGGAAACTAATTTAATTATTAATTGATGGAATACACAGTAACCCCTCCATATAATTCATAGGGGTTGATGTATTTTTCAATCAATTTATGGTTATCTTCATAAACTAAAATCTTTATAGATCGCTAATAATATTGTATTTGTGGGAATATCAAATATTGTCACATAAATGGCCAACAGGGTGTTTTCCCAAGACAGAATTGTTTCACATAATATATGTCATGAATTATGAGGGATTGTTTTCTGATATGTCACGCTACCAATCATATACTTCACAATATTTTTAAATGAGTGTTAATAAAAATGTCTCAAAATATGGTGTGAATGAATTTTTTATCAATCATAATTGTATTTTGAAAACATTTTCCATTATCAAGGAATTATATGGAAAACCCATTCCTTCGATGATCATTCAAATCCATTTATAATATAATGTTATCTTTAATAGTTATTGAAATCCACTGTAGAAAAAATCTATCTTTTCATTTCAAAAATATTAAAAAAAACCATATATTGATGTTATTTTCATTATAATAGAGTATATTAAAACATATTGTAGTTCCATTAATGTACTAAAAAACAACTATGTTGATAATTTGTTTCTAGAATCCACATTGATTTCTTGGTTAAAATTTGCTTTCTTTTCAAGGTTTATAGTAATGTTCATGATTGGAGGAAAACTATAAAAACTCTTTTGCTCTTTTAAAAGAAATCAATAACTTATTTGTTGGATTCCAATAAGAAAGAATAATGTTAGGTAAATATATAGTTGATATCATGTTTACTACAAACTAATATCACACATACTGGGAAAGATGGTTCATTCACCAAAAGCATAAGATTTTCCAATCTATAAAGATAAACAATATAGCTCATATAATATCCGAGAAGGTGGTTCATAGTTAGACCCTAGATTAACAAACAATGTGTTGAAATCATGTGACACATTAATTATTATAAATATGACCTTTAAACCAAAAATGCCACTATTTTCTATAATTATTTATCTAGTGAATTTTACCCCTGATCTATGAGACTCAAATCTAATATTTAATATATTAAATTCCCCATTGTGTTTAATTATAATGTATATTTGGGTTTTATATCTAATTATTCAAAAATAGGATTGTGTACTTAATTTTTATTCCTTGATCTTATATATTTTATCATTTCTTATAAAATAAAACCTTTGATTTGGTATATTGATTTTAGATCTTTTGTTTTTGTAATACTCTATTTAGGTTTTTATAGAACCCCTGGATTCATGTCTGTAACACTTATTTTATTTATTTTATGTACATATAGTGTTTGTATAATGTTTTGGAGGTTATGGATTACTTATGGAATATTTTTTAGCATTTATAAGGGTTCACTATTGGTTCATTGTTTTTGGGAACTATGAAACTCTTTTATAAAAACATGAATAATTAAACAATGGATAAGGAGAAGGACTATGACTAGGTGAATGGTTTTTGAAAACTATGCAGTGACGAAGGAGAAATGGTGATAGTGAGATGATGTGATTTTGAATGGTTTATGCATTGTTTTCTAATTATGTGAGCCAACCATCAAATTAGAATTGATCTAGAGGCATTTCACAGTGATTTGAATCCCAATTCTCATGGTAATTCATCATTCTTGGTAGTTTTTGGTGGGGTTTCATGGATCTACCCCTCCCTATCCCTCTCAAATAGTTTAATAGAACTAATTCATATGTGAATAAATCTATTTTTTATTCCATATGTGATGATATTTTTATTTCTTAAATACATAGACGATATGTATGATGGGTGTTTAGGGATTTAACCAGGTTTCATTGGTGGTTTATTGATGTTTTATATTTTCATCATATATCCAGAGGTAAGTGAATTCCCTCTTAACTCTAATTTTTAGTAAATGATTTAAAATAAATTTGTATTGTTGAAATTTAGTGGGATATTGTTGTGTCATGTATGGTAAATACCCTATATAGTGGTTTATTGATATTTTTATGGAATTTTGGTGAAATTTGGGAATTATGGAAATTGGTTGTGAAATGGGCCTTATATAATTATTTTAATATAATGATTTTTAAAATGTAGATTTACTAGAATTTTGGAAAATGTTTTAATTAAGATGGTTTTTTGATAAATTTAACTTTTATGGAAATACTTTGATGGAATTTTTTTAATAAATTCTTGGTTTTATTGAAATGGAATGGTGTTATGGTTTTCAATAAATTTTATGTTTTATTGAAATGGTTGAATTGGTTTAGAAAATGATCGATTGGAATGTGTTGGCTTAAATGATTAATATTGTGTGGGAGGGGATGCATATTGTGTGTGAATATACCACCATCAAATGGGATGAGATATGGATATGAGTGATCAATAATAAATGGTTACACCATGTTTCTGTGTCGGTGTCGTTGTCTATATGAAATTGAATGGATAATTCCAATTAAATTCATGAATTGATTGGAAATCCTTTCTTTGTTTCATTCCTTGAATAATGGAGTCACATTGAGAAAATTTTTTTGTACAATGAATCTTGTTTTATATTTTTGTGTAGTCTATTTCAATTTTTCTATATAAATTGGTTTATTAAATGTTATAACATGTTCTATCCTATTTTCACGAGTAGTGAAGTCATTTGGGGAAAGAATACTGATTTTTATTACTCACCCATTATTTTCCTAATATTTGATTTTGAAGATATCATTTATCAAGACACTAGAAAAGGTAATGTATCACACTACATTGGTGGAGAATCCGGAAATGTAGGATATTTTTTGGAGAAAATCATGGACAATGTTTGAGAATGGAGTATATAGTTTTGATATAGTTTTATTAGTTTTCATCATCGGTAAACATTTATATTTTTCTATTATCTATTTTCATAATATTTTTGAGTTTGGTTTTCATATAAATGGTATTACTTTTACATGTTTTAAATTTATTACCATGAATCATGTACTGGTGTTTTGTAAGGGCATGTTTGGGTGGTTATTTTAGATGAATAGGAAACAATATTCCCCCACATGTTGAAGATTCCCTTTTAATATTTTTCAGCCTTTGGCTCATTGTGGATATCTCTAAATTCCAATTAATACAATTCGTTCATCTCAATAAAATTAGAAGAAGAGGGATATTACATGTAGAATAATCTTGTTTGGTCCTTTTTGAACAAGTGTTCATGAGTTCTCATTTCATTCTTGTTAATATTAATTCGAGTATATTCCTTGTGTTGTGATGGTTGAATTTATTATTATTGTGTTGAATTAAATGTATGATCATATAAATATATAGCTAACATTTTTATGCTAAACTCCATAATTCAAAAGATTTGCGTATCTAAATATTTTCGACACACTAATAAGAATGGAATTATAATTTTAATGGGATTATATTATGAACCATGATTTTTATTCAATGATAATAAATCATTTTTTTAGAACATTTCATAAATTACACAAAAAAATTCTTAAATACCATATTATTTTAGTGCAATTAGAATCATGTAACATAAAAATATAGTCCGGAAAAAGATATTCATTGTTTTTTATAGTTATATTCACTATATAGAACACCAATATAAATCCTTTATTTATAACCTAGGGATATAAAAAAATAATAAAAGGGAAAAGTTAATATACCCAGTAAGGGTAAAAAGGGAGATACATAATCATACAAACGAGTATAATGGGTTTGAGAACATGATCATATCATTATACCATTATGATATGTTTATCAGAGGTCATAAACATTAAATAGAAAATAAATATTATTTTTTAATAGGATATGAATCATAAGAGAATAAACAAACAAAATACAAGAGATGATAAAATTTATATAATATAATAAATATTGTTATGAATATAATCATATAATATCATTACCTATTTTTCATTATGTATTGCTGGAACATATCAGGGAATATCATGGAGACTACACATAATAAGTAGGACACACCACCATCTCTGCTCAAAGTCCTTTCCTAATAAAGGATCAGTTTTCACATATTCCTATATAGTAGCTAGTTTAGCCATCTTCCCATAGTTGATAGGTTTTCCCAATCTTCACATAGTGGATTAGGTTTCCCTGTCTTCCCATTTTGGAAGGGGACTCCCCATCATCCCATAGTGGATCGGTTTTCCCCATATTCCCTATGTGGATAGCACTTCTTGACTTGATTTCCATCATTATATCATGAGACATAAACAATTATCCAATTTATTGGAAGAATATATAGTTCCCACCCATCATATAATTAAAAATATACAAATGTGTTCCACCAGAACATAAATCGTTCAACATATCAGAACCCATGAAAAAATGGGTGTTATAATCATCAGTAATTCCAAACATACTAATTTAATATAAATGGGTTTCAAAAATGTAACTCTATAATCTAGGAATAATAATAATATTTATAATATCATTGAAAAATATCCCTATTAAATGTAAGTATATCTTGGGAAATCACTTGAAAAAAAATTGTTAGGAAAATATTGTGTTTACTTTGAAAATGTATTCATTTATTAAATTAAAAAAAATTTAAATATAGTTATTTTTCATTGAATAAAAAATTACAATTTTGTAAGGTAACATTCTATTCATTAGGGTGCCTTGAATATAAGAAATACTTTCATTCTATATGAGTTATAAAAACATTCCATCCATATTTTTTATTAGTAATATCTCAAAGAGAGTTGTTTTTAAAATCAAAATGATAATATATCCAAACAATTTATATAAAAAGTAAAACATGTGTAGAATAAATTTTTTAATATTAATCTAATAATAGTAACACCATTTTTGAAAAAATTTTAAAAAATTAAATATGTATAAAATATTCATTCTAAAATAGAGACTTAAAAATAAAAAATCTTGAATACTGATGAGATTGTTAAATAAACACTCATCACATAATAATCAGTAAAATCACATCCCAATTTAAAAATAGAATGTAATATAGAAATTAAAAGAAAAAATATTTCTATATAAAAATATTAAGAGACATTCTTCGGAATAAATACACTGTGTATAATAAACAAGTACCGTATAAGGCATGTGTCTCACAAAAAAAATTATGAAAATAAATATCACTACTACTTTAGAATAATTATAATCATAAAAATGATATAATAATTAAATAAAATAAATATTTAAAAATAATTAAATCAAGGAATGTAATGAAATAACATCTAATATGTTAGTATATACTCCATAAAAAAGGAGCGAGTGAAAAATATTGCATGTTTCTCATGGGAATTAAAAGGAAGATGAAATCACCATACGTTATGTTTTAATTTATTTTCCACACAGTAAAACCTCATTTATAATAAATATAAGATTTCTATACGTCAAAAAGTTAAAATATTCAAATATTTAATACATTATGTTATTTAGTTGTGAATTCATATTACACATTTATTAATAATTCCGAGGATAATGTAAAATTTACAGAAACATAAACTATAATTGTTGTATGTATTTTGACTTTCCATTATTTATCATCTTTCTTAAATAATTATTTAATTATTTCTATAAGGTAATAAATGAATTATATATTATATATATTCAATATGAAATTATTTATAATAATCTATTCAAGATAGATATATGAAATGGAATACACCGTTCATGGAGACAATAGGTCCTATGTACGCACAAAAGTTTTTTACATTTTATTTTCAGGTTAAAAGAATTCAATGTATATGATATATCACCAACTATGAATCATATTTATGTCATATTAATCATATATATTCATAAAAAATCATCCTTATAAAGATCCATTAAATATAGGTGAATAATAAATCACATCACGTTGTGAAGATAATAGGACATATATACATATGAGTGACATTATCATTTTCCTAAAATATTACATGGTAAAAAGGTAGAAATGATATTATCATACCAATAGTATAATTATATCCAAAATATTATATATATATTTATATATATAGATATATTATAAAATTAAATTTTCATCGAAAATCATATCTATAAGAGGAGGTAGAGGATAAAATGAACAACTTCATTTCATAAGGGGTAGATCTATGTACACACGAATGGTGTGATTTCTACCCACTATATAGAAGTGTCTGAGATTTTTGTAAAAATAATTAATATAAAATCATCGCAAAATATTAATAATTCTATGGTAATTATAAAAAAATGAAATAAAAATAATATATAGAAATCAATGAAGAAATAAAAGAAAAATGTTCATCGATGGACTTTACCTCTTCATTGGGTGTCTCCTTCTAATTTTCAAAAAAGGTCTCCTTTTGTTGGATTTCAAAAAAAAGTATGGAATGCATGATTAATGGAATAATTTTTTTAAGGTGAATTGGGTAATTTTTTTAATAGAGAAATGTGTCTATAAATATGAATAAATTAGAATGATTGGTTTCTTTTTATAAGATAAGGGATGGGCACTTTTGATAATATTCATTACATGAATAATTAAAAATAATAAAAAATGATATATTATAAAACAACACAATTATGTTATAACAGATATTTATAATTCATCCATAAATTAAATTTATAGAAACAATTATTTAAGAATAAATTTATTTTAATTTTTTAATATCATTTATTTTATTTTCCAATTAATTAAAAAATCCACGCATCATCAATGTGTCTCTATTTAAGGTAATTATATAATCAGAAAAATAAAAAATAAATTACCATTATGTGTGATTTTTTTATTTCAATCTATTATTTATATTTTAATTTTTCTTCCATATAAACCTATATTATAAATGATATAGTGATGTATAATATTAGTATGACCCCATTAAAATTGCATAAAATAAAATATCATAACAATATTGCCAACATAAAAGTGGCCTAAAAAGGATATAATTTCAGAAATATGATTGATTTTTAGAAACCCACTCATCCCATAAATTTAGATCAAGTTTTAGGGTAAATTTTCAATAATTATGATAGTATTTTTACCTTTAATTACCCGATTAACCTGCAACCGTCGTCAATAAAAAATTACTAAAATTACAATTCATAGGGAAAACAAATTAATGTTATTCGACAACATTATAAATAACATACTTATTATAATTGTGTATGTATATTTTTAAAAATTAAATTCTCAATATCATGAAAATTAAGATTAATGGTAATCCCACAAACATGATAAGGATGTAGGCATTTAAATTAAAAAAAATCACAAGTCCATAATTTAGTTATATCCAATTTTAATGTGATATAGATTCAAATGAACTATATTGGATAAAATAAAAAACAAAAACATAATATTATTACACCTCAAAACAACTAAAATATATAATTTATCAATATAAATTATTTCAATGAAAAAATTATTTTCAATTCAAATGATATTTTTGTACTATTTATCAAAAAAATTAACGTATCCGAAAAATACTAAAAATTAAACCAATATAAGTCTTGATAAAATAATTATTTAAGATTTTTATTTTTTCATATATAAATTTTACATGTCTCAAAAATAATATTTGTTATGGTTTCACAAATAAAAGGATTTAAAATTAATGATTTTTGGAAAATATACTATTTTATGCATAAAATTGGGGTTATTCTTATCTTGTGACATTAAAATATGTTGGATGAATATCAAAAAAAACATTTGAATGAATAATATATATATATATATATATCATTAATATCAATAAATAATTTTAGTTAATTTAATTTTTATATCAAAAAAATATTTTGAAGATAAAAATAAAACTATTTCCTTTATAATAAATTGGTATATATTTCAATTTTTAATTAATTTGTAATCAATGTATTCAATTTTTAAACCCTATATTTTTATAAGACAATTAATAATATTCATAAATGATATTTTATGTATATTTTATGTCATATAATTTAAATAATAATATTTTCATAATATACTATTGTTTGGTAATACTAAGTCTAGAATGTGATGCAATCTAGAAAAATAACTCAGAATTGTGCATAACATAATACAAACATAGTTTTTATTACAACAAGAAAATCTATGTGCTTCATGTAGATTAATATTGACTAGGTCTTTCATCTAATGAAATCCATGCATATAGTTTTTCTTTTAAAAAAAGATATATTTAGTATCATGTGAAATTAAATATATTGAAAAGGGAAAATTAATTCCAAAATAAAATAAATTCTTTCACAAAATCTTATGTTGTTACATTCTACCCCACATAAATATAATTTCATCCAAAAAAATGTGTCTTGTTTATCAATGGTTTAATATATTAGTGTTTCATTCATAGAACCCACACCGTAAAAATTAAAACTAGATCATCCATTAAAAAATAATGTTGGAAACATAAGGATTAGAGAATGTAACATAAAAATTGGATTCTTTATAGGATACAATTAGTGTCATGTGAAAATATGGACTTAGAAGAAAAGGCTATATATTTATTGGGTTTGATTGATGGAATAAATCAAAAATATTTGAATGGTCCATGTAATATTGAGGTCATTAAATTCGTAAAGATATAATGATTTTAAAGGCCTCCAGTTCATTCAAAATCATGGTATTTGAAAACAAATTCGTTTTTATATCATTTTCCAAAATTTGATGAATTGTGATGAATATATAATCTTATATAATTTCTGGATAACATTACCTCTTATTGTGGTTTGATAATCTCCCATTTAAACTCTTATTCCATGTAATAAAGGTGAATTTTCCATTAATAATGTATTAATAGATCTTGAGATTCATTAATAGAATAATAGGTCATTCCTTCTATTTTTATCATAGAAAATGATGTCACTAGTTATCCAATATGTATAAATCCTCACATGGAAATATAATAATTTAATCACTAATAATCATACTCATAGCATTAACGAAACTATTCTAGAAGTGGTTAATCATATAAACCCTCAAAAATATAAAATTCCAAAACATTAGAATGATGTGAACTAATTGATTATAACATTTATCCCCCCATATATAAAATGGTAGACCTGGGTTGTCTCAAACTAAACATGTGAATTCCATTTTCATGTATTCCATTGAAACATGGTAAAAACCTAAATCACCAAAATTCCTTATTGAAATATTTCATGTTTATATATTCAAATGTTTATTGGATAAAACCTATAAAATTGATACTGTAGTAAAACCCATTAATAAAAGAACGACTTGTCAATAAGACCTTAAATAGTTCTTATGTTATTAGTACCACTGAATGTACATATTTATAGTAAATATATCATTATAGTAACATTATATTAACAGAATTAACATTTTAAATGTTATATTAAATTATTCAAAATGTAACCTTTCAATTAAATCACATTTTAATCCATTGTAATAATTGATAAAAACATTAATATCCTGAGTGAAACTCAGAAACTAAATAATTATTTTATATTTCACCATTAACATAACATAACTCTTGAATTAATATACCTAAAATTTAAATTACACCACTTCATTCACATTATGTAAAACAGATACCTTATAAAACTACATGGTGCCTAATTCGTTTCACATTTCATTGGAACTGTCATGATCATCAGTAATAAAACCATTAATTATAATATATTTCCAATTTTCGTATGTATTTTTCCACCAGGGGCCTCGATTTTCATTATAACAATTCAGTACAAATTTCATGTATTTAATGTTTGATGTTTTATTAGGGAGGAAAAGATTTATCTCCATTGTTTCATCTAAAATTTTATTTTTCCCTTTATGTAACTTTAATCGGTTCCTTATTTTTTACAGTAAATGTATCTTCTTTTTCTACAAGACAATAACTTAAGTGATTCATTAAAAATTCACAACACAAAGACATGGAATCTTCCTTTTTCCACGGTATCCATTACCCAATGTCTTAGAGAACTCTTTATTTATCTTCCTTATTGAGTATGATTGTTAGTTATGGTACAAAATATTAATCAAGTTTTGTGAAAATAGGCAAGGCACAATCATAGTATGATTTACTCTAGTGACCATCCAATTTAACTTCTCTTCAGTACAATTGTCTGTAATATTAAAATTTATCCCAGTTAATTATGGTTACCACCATTGAATAAAACTAGATATCACTGAGTTAGAAAAAATTATTTTACTGAGTAACCACATAATCTTGAAACACCACTTATAGGATGTCTTAATTCTGACACCATCCTTAGTCTATGAATCCATATTTCTATCTAGGTTATTAATATAAAAATATAATTTTAAATCCATCATGATAGTTCATAATGAGTTTTTGAAATTATATAGTATTTCCCCAAGAGTTTCTATGTAAGTGTGAAGAATTTCATGTTGTTGTATACTAGTTTACGCTTAAGTGAGTCCTTATTTGACATTTCAAATTTGTTACCACATGGTTAATCTATGTTAGAGCCTCATCTAGATGGGGTATATAGACATGGATGTAATTCTAGGATACCAATAACTCTATAATTTAACAAAATTATAGGGCATTATCAGTAAAATGAAAACATTCATTTATCAATCATCAGATACATCCCAATATATATCATTATAAATAATTATTGGGATATCAATAATGTTTTCCCTACATCTTTTCCAATGATTGACTAAATATTTTATGTGATACAAACAATAATGACCCATTCATTTCATACATGTAAGATAAATCATTTATATTGAATGTTTCATACATTATAGAAACATACACCGAAATACCATCTTAGTTTTTTCTTATTGTAAAATTTTACCACAAACATAGAGTCTAAAAAAATGTCTGTAATGATTCCAACAGTGATATTATCCTTTAGAAACACTACATAAAACACTACGTTATATCATATGGAAAATAAAACATAATAAATATGGTGATATTACATGCTGAATATGTGTAAATAAAGGAGATATATATACATTTACATAAGCCTAAAATGTATGAGAATGTGACCATAACATTAGAAGTTCATGCCATGAATATCAAAGTTTATAAACATGAAACATAATATAAATAATGTTAGTTTATAATAACTGAATCATAAGGGAATCAAATAACATATTCCATGATATCATAAAATTTTAATAAGATAAAAAAAATTTGGCATACACATAAACATGTGATCTCATTCCGTATATGTCAATAAAAATTTATATAACATACCAAGGAACTTCATGGGGACTAAAACAACTAGGTAGGACCCACCACCATAATTAACAGCAGTCTGTTCCATATAAGGGATTTTTTATTCCATGTTCCCTTATTAAATCAAGTTTCTTCATCTTCTCCTTGTTGATCTTCTATCCCGATTTTCCCAAAGTGGATCGGTTTTCCCCGTCATCCTATAGTGGATCAAGATTTCCCATCATCCTATAATGGATCGGGATCCCATATATTACCATATTGAATCTTGTTTGTCAAGATGATTCCCTTAATTATATCATGAAAATGATATCCATACCTAGTACATTGGAGAGATATATAGGTCTCACCTATCAAATAATAAAAACTATACAAATGTGTACCATAAGAACATAAAACATTTATTATATCACAACCCATGAAAAAATGATTATCATGATTGTCATTAATCACAAAATAATCATTAAAAAATAAATGGGTTAAATAAATATAATTCAAAAAAATATATTAATTGGAATATAATATGTGAAAATAGCCCCATTAAATCAAAAATAACTTTTGAGATATCACATGAAAATAATTCTTAATGAAAAAATCCTTCTGACTTTGAATTTTTATTCTTTTATTAAAATTAAGTGAAATATTGAACGAACTAATTTTTTTAAAATTAAAATATATTTTATTAGTGGAATAGTGAAATAATTAGATTTTCATGAATGTGTTGAAATACATTCATTCTAAATGACCTAAAAATCATTGCTTCATTATATTTTTGTCGGTGATTTCCTAAATAGACTTGGTTTCAAAGTTTCAATAATATTTTTTTAAAACATTTAGTAAAAAATATAACTTGGGTAAAAACACATTAAATATTCATATGAAAAAATTTAAAACCAATTAGAATTTTTTTTATAAATATAAATGTATAAGATAAATTTTCACCAATAGAGACTGAAAATGAAACAACCATAAATCTTGATGAGATTGTGAAAGAGACACTCATCACATTATAATTAGTATAATCATATTGCTAAATAATTGTTACATTTATATTAAAATACCATGATATTATAAATAATAGTCATAAAATTAATTCAAGGGTATTAAATACACAATGTAGAGAAACATGTTGTATATAAGGTTCATGCCTCACAGAAATAAAAGTGAGATAAAAATCCCCAAACTACACGAGAAAATATTGAATCATAAACCAACTAAAATTATAACATTAATGAAATATTTGAATATAATTAAATAAAATAAAATAATGATTTAACATGTAATATTTTTGTAAATACACCACATAAATGAAGTGTGTGGGGGAAGATTGCATGTCTCTCATAGAAATAAAAATTGAGATGAAATTTCCTTAGCTTAAGTGTTGATTTCCTTTAAATACATTAAAAACTATTTTATATTAAATTTATGTTTATTTCACATCAACAAACAAACCACATTAATATATTTATTACCTTATATGATTTAATTATTATATTTTATTACCTTTTTATTAATAATTCCCATGTTAAAATAACATTTTGGGTAACAACCTATTTTTTACAATAAATGTTTTTACTTGTAATTCTAGATAATCTTAATTAAATCAAGATTTATTTCTTTCTATAATTTTTAAAATGATTTATATATCATATATATTCAGTATATAAACATTTATAATAACCCATAAATTATATTTATGTGAAATGGAATACACATTTCATGGAGATTGTCGGTTGTATGTACGCTTGAATGTTGTTTAAATTTTTTTTATAGTGTTAAAAGAAAGGAAAGAAGATGATTTATTTTAATTAAATAATATTTTTAATTTCTTTTAAAACATATATACTCATAAAAAATTAAATTTTAAAAAATCCATGAAATATAGGTTAATAATGAATCACATCCCATCGTAGAGATGGTAGGCCATATGTACACGTGATCGACATATTTATTTTCCAAAAATAGTTGTTGGTTAAATGGTAGACATGATATTATAATTAATGATGTATAATTATATCTTAAATATCATAATTATTATATTAAAATAGTCATTACATCATTTTTAAAAACCATAAGTTGTAGTAATATAAAAAAACATCATTTTGTTACGGCAGTTCACCATATAAATGAATAGTATGTTTATTACCAATTAGATGGAAGAGAGTGTGTGTGTGTATGAATAAAAATAAATATAAAAAATTCATAGTATATTTATTATATTGATTATATTATATATACGATAAATATAAATAATTTAACTATTTAATGGAAAAAGTAAAATAAAAACATTCGTTGATGAACATTACCTCTTCTTTGGGTATCTCCTTTTTATTCTTACAAAAGGACTTTATAGGTAAGACTTATGAAAAATATATGTTTTTTATGATTATGGTATGAATATTTGTATTACACCGGGAAATCAGTTGGCTGATGTAGAGACCTGAAGCCTGACGTACATAGACTTTACATTACTTTTGCGGAATACTTAGTACATAACAAAAACACACACACAAGGATCGTAATAGTTTAGTGTCTTTGGAAACTCGGAATAAAATCTTCTAATCGTGGTGAAAGTTCTTCAATATCTCCCATAAAGGTCATCCCTTTTTTCTACCTAAAACCTTTATTTATATCCTGGGGAAAAGAAAACATAAAAGGGTGAGCTCAAATGCTCAGTAAGGGTAAACAAAAGAAAAATCAATCACATCATATACATAGCTTTTGGAAATCTTAACCTGCAAAAGAGCTCATAATATCATAACATGGGATATATCATAGAAGTGAAATGTAATCCCAATAATCATAACTTAAAACATGAAACTTTGTGGCATACACACATAATCATAGAAAATCATTTCTTGTTAGTCAAGACTCATTTCCAAGACTATCTTAGTGGACAAAGTCCCTTTCTGAATCGAGTAACCCTCGTTTCAGTCCTGTTTCACTGAACTGGTATAACCTACCATTTCAGCCATGTCTATCTCATGAGATATAAAATCTTTACCCAATGCATTGGAGGGATATATAGGTCCCACCCATCTTATAATGAAACCTTTCTTATGTGTGCCACATAATCATAAAACATACATCATCGCATAACACATGAAACAAAAATGGGATTCTTGAAACATCATGACATCATAAATCAATTCATATAAGATAAAGGAATTCATAAAAATAATTCCATCACAACATGATCAAATCAATGTAATAATAGGGATAAAAACAGAACACTTTATTATCTTAGATGGAAAATAATTTTGAAAATCACTTGAACTCCATTCTTGAGGAAAATATCCTTTCTTCTTCAAAAACATTTTTCCTTTCATAACATGTCATACAACTTTAAAATAAAAGAAGTTTATTAAAAATAAACTTGAAAACTTGTAAAGGAAGCTTCTTGGAAATAATGTTTTAAAAATCTATTCATGCCGTATAAGTTAAAAAAAACATTCTTCGTACTTTTGTCGGAAAAGTCAAAAAGTACCTCGTACAACAAAAGATACCTTTCATACATATTACTAAAAACTCACCAAAGGGTAAAAATGGATTTAAACAATTTTAGGTGGATGGAAATAATATTACATTTTGATGAAACATGGATGTGGATGATAAAATACACCCCAGTAAATACTTACAAATAAACAATCTCGGATAAAAATGAGATTGTGATATTTCCCTTACCTTAGGTCCAATTTGCTTCGTATGTGTCCGAACCTCCTGTATAATGATTTAAATAATGTCATTGACTTATTACAGAATCATATTCATTGTTATGATATCATATATGGTTCACTTATGACATTATATTACCCGTTCTTTTGTAAATTCCATGTTAAAGAAGCGTTTTGGGTAAAATCGATTCATTTATCTTAGGTGTTTTGACTTGTTGTTCTTGACATCATTATTACTTATATCATGATTTACTTACTTCCAGAATATAAAATATGATTTATATATCATATATATTCAGTATATATATATATATAATAGATAGATAAATAAAATGAAAAACACCGTTCATGGAGACGGTAGTCCGTACGTACGCATGAACACTGTTTTTCTTTCCTTATTGTCTTGAAATGGAAGTAAGTAGATGACATACATATGTATATATATACATAAATCCAGTAGCTTTATAATTTCATATATTTCATTATTATTTCTTATATATACATTATAATCATTCTTAAATGGTTAACATGGAGAATGAATCTCATCGCGTCGTGGAGACGGTAGTCCGTACGTACGCACGAGCGATGATATCATTTATATAAATATTGAATTGAATTGGAGTGGATTATACAATATATCAGAATCAATATGATGTTGTAATAACTATGTATAGTTATTCTTTACACCATTATACCCATCCATGTAAGGTGGTGGTGGAAAATAGATTACACCACGGCGTGGAGACGGTATTCCGTACGTACGCACGCGCGGTGATTTCTTTTTCCGTAGGATGGATAGATGGTGAAATAGGGTTGTTTCATACTTATAATAACATATCAGTATATGAGTGATACTGATGTTATTACTTCATAATGAAACAACCTAAGAAGAAGAAGTGGAAGAAGAAATAAAGATGAAAGAATTGGTAACGGTAATTACCTCTTCTTTGAAGTGCCTCTTTGAGACCTCCTCTTAGGGCACTGGAATTGGTATTTGAGGAAGACCGGAACCTCTAGGATGTTTCTAGGGAAGTGAAGAGATTTTGGCAGGGTTTGGCCGAGCTTGAGTGCTCAAATTGGTGTGAGGAGGAGGGGGAGGAGGTGTCCTTTTATAGGGGAGGAGAGGGGCACCTTAGGAATATCTCAAAATATTATTTTATATTAAAGTCAAAATCGGTTTATAATGGTTCCAAAGGGTCTTATTTCGAAGCTAAAGTGGGGATGGGTCGAAATCCTATCAACCAATAGAATTTAGACAAGTTTAGGATATTATTTTAACCTTATCAATTAAATTTAACTCTAAGTTAAATAATTTAACTTTAACCATGTCTTTTTGTTTTCTTTCACTATATGGTTAATAAACTAACTATAACATGCCAAACGAACCCCAAATTGTTTATTATTAATATATATATCCTTATCTAAGTCATTTGGCCGAACCTTAGATTTTTAGGAATACAATAACAATTAATAATATAATATTTGATTTAAAAACTATTTTGTGTCAATTTTGACACTATTTGATATATTATTTTTGTGAAAGTCATAACAGAATTAAATGTTCGAACCAAGTTGATTAAATCAACATTAATATATCATAGTAACCTAGAAAATTAGTGGAATTCATAAAAAATCTCAAATTACATTTATTTTGGTGTTTATAACATCAATTATGTCAAAATTTCATTAATAAGATAATTACTGCATCATCGTTGTGTCATAAATAAATTAAATTATTTTATGTCCAAAAATTACAAATAAAATAACATCATGTAGGAAATCTTGTTAGCTTTCTAATGAATATTTACAATCGAATATATCTTATGTATAACCCCATATTAAAAATGATTTACTTATTAAACTTCGATTTTAACTATTTTAACCTTTCTTTAAATAAATTATTAATAAATGTCCTAATCTAATCCAAGTGGGCCTAAATGGTCATATTTTATTCCTAAGTTTGTTTTTGGTCGAATTACACTTGTCCAATAGAATTAGGACATGTGTTAGGGTAATAGTAATATCATATTTACCCTTAGTTACCCTATTTACTATTAACCGCGGTAAAAAAGTAAAAAGTTACTATTCACCAAAAAATTATTTTCATATCATTGAACCACATTTTAGTCCTTGATATTAACCGTGTCTCTCGGATTTTCGAAAATCCATTCACAGAAGCGGCAAAATTAAGTTTTATGAAAAATTCAGTTTTTTTAACTACCACTTAGTAGTTTCACTATTCATCAAAAATTGATGTTTTTCAGAACAATGCCAAAATTTCATCCTAAGCTATATTTCATATTCCGAATTCAAAAATGAAATCTATTTTACCAAATTCATAACATAGAAGTTGCATTAATTAATTTTATAATTAAATCCCGCTGTTAAAATAAATAGTGTGTTTTTTGGAAACAATATATATCAAAAGATTGACACTTGATTATGTCTGGTTTAAATGTGAAATTACACCCAATGACCAACATTGTATTAAATTGTAAAAATATATTCTAAATATACTTTAAAACCACTCAAATTAATAATTTATCACTATTAATTATTTCGATTAAAAAAGTTGTTTTTAATTATAATTTAGTAATTTTTCACTATTCATCAGAATATGAAAGTTATCCGAAAAGTACCAAAATTTCACCTTAGGCTAAATTCGATACTCCGAATCCAAGAATGAAGTTCATTTTGAAAAATAAGATTTACAGAATTTTAAAAAGTGGTTATTACTATTCATAACGGCTAGTTTTAATAATATTTTAATAGCACATCGTTATTTAGTGAAACTCGGTATTGCGTATTACACACGCTCTCGAGGAAGGTCGCGATTGCGTGTAATGCAAGGCAAGACAAAGATGCGTGTTGTGCAAGCTCCTTTTGGTGTAGCGTACAACACAAGACATTAATAAAATTAAAAAGAATATTTCTTTATAAAATCTTGGGCTGTTACATTCTACCCCCCTTAAAATGAATTTCGCCCTCGAAATTCGTCGGGGTTATAAATGTTTTACTATTCGAAAGTTTCTTTAATAGAAACCCACATCATAAAAAGGAATATCAAAACCAATCTTTAAAAACAAAAGTATGAAACGTAACGGTTACCCAAATAAACTAATCGTTGGGTTTCCACATAGGTGAAAATATGGATATGGAAGAGAAATCTAACCATCATGTTCTAATGGAGAGTGGTAGAGAACATGACTATGGAAAAGCCAGTAATCACAAATCCATAGATTTGTGATGATATAAGGTACCATCTGATTCACCAGGTATAAGATCACTAGGACAACATTTTTGGTTTTCAAGATCATTTCCCCTAAAGTTGAAAATTTGAATTAGAATAAATACTTACTTTATTTTGGTACAATCTCACTGTTGTTCGTGCTTTGAACAATTTCCACTTCATCTCTTAAATAAATGAAATTGAATTTGTTATTCGTGAAGTGTTAGCAGATCTTGTGATAGAATGACGGGTCATTCCATCTGTCTCAAACAAAAGGTTAGCAAAAATATTATATACATAAGTCGATCTATAGTGAGATTAATCATATATGGTTCCTAAAATGGACTTATACATCATATTTCATATAGCTTAATATAATAAAACTAGTTTCTACTAAACAGGGACTTCCTGTAGGCCAGTGGTAGGCGATAAAGGCCAGTCGCACTTCGGTTGTGGGTTCGATTCCCACAGCCTTGTCCGAAGCGATGGGCTGTCGCTCGTCCTGCAGGTTGTCCTTTTTCCAAAACTATATTACTATAACATCCCATCAATAATATCGAAAAAAAATTTCTATCCTTAAACAATAATAACTTACGTCTAACACAATACATTCCAATCTTTAGGCTTATCCATAATACTGCAGTCCACTCTCATAATATAGTGACATCGATTACCAGAGATTTAATACTGTCGTTGATCCCCACATATCATAAGATAT
This sequence comes from Viscum album, assembly GCA_963277665.1. Classification (NCBI taxonomy): domain Eukaryota; kingdom Viridiplantae; phylum Streptophyta; class Magnoliopsida; order Santalales; family Viscaceae; genus Viscum; species Viscum album. Next base: position 1,155,755,590 of record OY728158.1, on the reverse strand, counting down.
GTCTTGTTGGTCACATTCCAAACATTCAAAGTCCTTAATCGTGTATTCTCTTGAATACCTTAGTAAAAACATGAGTGCAGTTAAAAGTTAACACTTTCCACATACCAAAATCCTCAAAATTCTATATACTCAAACCATGATATCACTTAGTCCTTATATCAATCATGAGCTCATGAATACTGTTAAACATTTCATTTTCTCGTTTTCCCTTCATTATGCGCATAATATCTCAATCACTTTGAATACCACATTAGACCAATACATAAATATTCCAATATTCCAAGATACAACATTATTTTGGAATCCCATTACATAAACACTTAATCATTCCACCACATCGTTGTCATATTCAACATTGCCAATAGTGATCGCATGTGACATCCCTTTGTCCTTTGCCTTAAGCGGTTGCTCATGTCGATCATCACTAACCCTTGGATTAGGGCATTTATTAGCATAATGCCCCATTTCCTTTCACTTGAAGCATTGAAGTGTTGGTTGTACGTTCTCTGCAGTGTTTTCTTTATTCACTTCATTAGAATCCCATTTTCCATTACTTCGACACTCAGCTGCTCGATGACCTTCTTTTCCACACTTAAAACATTTTCTAGTCCCTTTAAGACAATCTCCACCATGCTTCTTTCCACACTTTGTGCATAAGGAAACATTCATCTTCTTTTCACCATTATTCTGAGTTTTCTCCTTGAACTCCATCTTTCGTTTCTTGTCAAACCCATGAGATGGATATGTAACACCAACTTCTATTTCTACCTTGATAGCACAACGCACAATTTCTTCATAGCTACTGAAGTCTCTTATAGCTAATGCCCTTCGAAGACTTGGTTTTAAGCCACTGAAAAATCGATCAACTTTACTTTCAGGTTGGATGATAATACCAGAAGCGTACCTTGCAAGTCTTGTAAAATTTGCTTCATAGGTACCAACAGATTCATCATCCCTTTGCTTCAGTTCAATAAACTCTTTCTCCATCTTTGTTCGGAGAATACGAGGGAAGTACTTATTGAAAAATAAGTTCTTGAACTCGTCCCATTCCATAGACTCAATTTCATCCCTTTGCCTCGTATTCTTAATAAGATTCCACCATTGATCAGCATCTCCTTCCAAACGATACACTGCTAGGATGACTTTATCATGTTCAGAACATTGAAGAACTGAAAATATCATTTCATTAGTACTAATCCATTGTTCAGCAACTAATGGATCAGTAGACCCACTGAAAGAAGGTGGACGCTGCCTCATGAAGGATTCAACAGAATGTTGCTCCTTCCTTTGCTCTTTTGGAAGTCCTGCATGATTCATAGCTTGAGAAAGTTGTGTGAGCATGGCTACAAGATTTTTAATTCCGACTCCCATATCGTTTGGTTGCTCAGGGGGACAATCATTGCATTGCCCATCACATTCCGCATTAACACGGTTCCTTCGGGTTCCAGCCATCGTCTAAAACCCCAAAAGAATAGTATGAGAGGCAAAAATCATGCTAGGGAAAACAACATAATAAAGGGGTAGTACCCTCAATATCTAACATCTTAGGTTAAATTCGAAGATCGTTAGCGCAATTCTAGGACTATAACCTATACGTATACTTAACCTTAGAGACATCCCTAGACATACCTTAAAAATATCTCTAGGGATGTCACTAACGTTTTCGCATCCTAGTTTCCAAAGGTTGACTAAACCTTTCCTCTGATACCAACTGTAGAGACCCGAAGCCTGACGTACATAGACTTTACATTACTTTTGCGGAATTCTTAGTACATAACAAAAACACACACACAAGGATCGTAATAGTTTAGTGTCTTTGGAAACTCGGAATAAAATCTTCTAATCGTGGTGAAAGTTCTTCAATATCTCCCATAAAGGTCATCCCTTTTTTCTACCTAAAACCTTTATTTATATCCTGGGGAGAAGAAAACATAAAATGGTGAGCTCAAATGCTCAGTAAGGGTAAACAAAAGAAAAATCAATCACATCATATACATAGCTTTTGGAAATCTTAACCTGTAAAAGAGCTCATAATATCATAACATGGGATATATCATAGAAGTGAAATGTAATCCCAATAATCATAACTTAAAACATGAAACTTTGTGGCATACACACATAATCATAGAAAATCATTTCTTGTTAGTCAAGACTCATTTCCAAGACTATCTTAGTGGACAAAGTCCCTTTCTGAATCGAGTAACCCTCATTTCAGTCCTGTTTCACTGAACTGGTATAACCTACCATTTCAGCCATGTCTATCTCATGAGATATAAAATCTTTACCCAATGCATTGGAGGGAGATATAGGTCCCACCCATCTTATAATGAATCCTATCTTATGTGTGCCACATAATCATAAAACATACATCATCGCATAACACATGAAACAAAAATGGGATTCTTGAAACATCATGACATCATAAATCAATTCATATAAGATAAAGGAATTCATAAAAATAATTCCATCACAACATGATCAAATCAATTTAATAATAGGGATAAAAACAGAACCCTTTATTATCTTAGATGGAAAATAATTTTGAAAATCACTTGAACTCCATTCTTGAGGAAAATATCCTTTCTTCTTCAAAAATATTTTCCCTTTCATAACATGTCATACAACTTTAAAATAAAAGAAGTTGATTAAAAATAAACTTGAAAACTTGTAAAGGAAGCTTCTTGGAAATAATGTTTTAAAAATCTATTCATGCCGTATAAGTTAAAAAAAACATTCTTCGTACTTTTGTCGGAAAAGTCAAAAAGTACCTCGTACGACAAAAGATTCCTTTCATATATATTACTAAAAACTCACCAAAGGGTAAAAATGGATTTAAACAATTGTAGGTGGATGGAAATAATATTACATTTTGATGAAACATGGATGTGGATGATAAAATACACCCCAGTAAATAGTTACGAATAAACAATCTCGGATAAAAATGAGATTGTGATATTTCCCTTACCTTAGGTCCAATTTGCTTCGTATGTGTCCGAACCTCCTGTATAATGATTTAAATAATGTCATTGACTTATTACAGAATCATATTCATTGTTATGATATCATATATGGTTCACTTATGACATTATATTACCCGTTCTTTTGTAAATTCCATGTTAAAGAAGCGTTTTGGGTAAAATCGTTTCATTTATCGTAGGTGTTTTGACTTGTTGTTCTTGACATCATTATTACTTATATCATGATTTACTTACTTCCAGAATATAAAATATGATTTATATATCATATATATTCAGTATATATATATATATATAATAGATAGATAAATAAAATGAAAAACACCGTTCATGGAGACGGTAGTCCGTACGTACGCATGAACGCTGTTTTTCTTTCCTTATTGTCTGGAAATGGAAGTAAGTATATGAAATACATATGTATATATATACATAAATCCAGTAGCTTTATAATGTCATATATTTCATTATTATTTCTTATATATACATTATAATCATTCTTAAATGGTTAACATGGAGAATGAATCTCATCGCGTCGTGGAGACGGTAGTCCGTACGTACGCACGAGCGATGATATCATTTCTATAAATATTGAATTGAATTGGAGTGGATTATACAATATATCAAAATCAATATGATGTTGTAATAACTATGTATAGTTATTCTTTACACCATTATACCCATCCATGTAAGGTGGTGGTGGAAAATAGATTACACCACGGCGTGGAGACGGTATTCCGTACGTACGCACGCGCGGTGATTTCTTTTTCCGTAGGATGGATAGATGGTGAAATAGGGTTGTTTCATACTTATAATAACATATCAGTATATGATTGATACTGATGTTATTACTTCATAATGAAACAACCTAAGAAGAAGAAGTGGAAGAAGAAATAAAGATGAAAGAATTGGTAACGGTAATTACCTCTTCTTTGAAGTGCCTCTTTGAGACCTCCTCTTAGGGCACTAGAATTGGTCTTTGAGGAAGACCAGAACCGATAGGATGTTTCTAGGGAAGTGGAGAAGAGATTTTGGCAGGGTTTGGCCGAGCTTGAGTGCTCAAATTGGTGTGAGGAGGAGGGGGAGGAGGTGTCCTTTTATAGGGGAGGAGAGGGGCACCTTAGGAATATCTCAAAATATTATTTTATATTAAAGTCAAAATCGGTTTATAATGGTTCCAAAGGGTCTTATTTCGAAGCTAAAGTGGGGATGGGTCGAAATACTATCAACCAATAGAATTTAGACAAGTTTAGGATATTAGTTTAACCTTATCAATTAAATTTAACTCTAAGTTAAATAATTTAACTTTTACCATGTCTTTTTGTTTTCTTTCACTATATGGTTAATAAACTTACTATAACATGCCAAACGAACCCCAAATTGTTTATTATTAATATATATATCCTTATATAAGTCATTTGGCCGAACCTTAGATTTTTAGGAATACAATAACAATTAATAATATAATATTTTATTTAAAAACTTTTTTGTGTCAATTTTGACACTATTTGATATATGATTTTTGTGAAAGTCATAACTGAATTAAATGTTCGAACCAAGTTGATTAAATCAACATTAATATATCATAGTAACCTAGAAAATTAGTGGAATTCATAAAAAATCTCAAATTACATTTATTTTGGTGTTTATAACATCAATTATGTCAATATTTCATTAATAAGATAATTACTCCATCATCGTTGTGTCATAAATAAATTAAATTATTTTATGTCTAAAAATTACAAATAAAATACCATCATGTAGGAAATCGTTTTAGCTTTCTAATGAATATTTACAATCGAATTTATCTTATGTATAACCCCATATTAAAAATGAGTTACTTATTAAACTTCGATTTTAACTATTTTAACCTTTCTTTAAATAAATTATTAATAAATGTCCTAATCTAATCCAAGTGGGCCTAAATGGTCATATTTTATTCCTAAGTTTGTTTTTGGTCGAATTACACTTGTCCAATAGAATTATGACATGTGTTAGGGTAATAGTAATATCATATTTACCCTTAGTTACCCTATTTACTATTAACCGCGGTAAAAAAGTAAAAAGTTACTATTCACCAAAAAATTATTTTCATCTCATTGAACCACATTTTAGTCCTTGATATTAACCGTGTCTCTCGGATTTTCGAAATTCCATTCACAGAAGCGGCAAAATTATGTTTTATGAAAAATTCAGTTTTTTTAACTACCACTTAGTAGTTTCACTATTCATCAAAAATTGATGTTTTTCAGAACAATGCCAAAATTTCATCCTAAGCTATATTTCATATTCCGAATTCAAAAATGAAGTCTATTTTACCAAATTCATAACATAGAAGTTGCATTAATTAATTTTATAATTAAATCCCGCTGTTAAAATAAATAGCGTGTTTTTAGGAAACAATATATATCAAAAGATTGACACTTGATTATGTCTGGTTTAAATGTGAAATTACATCCAATGACCAACATTGTATTAAATTGTAAAAATATATTCTAAATATACTTTAAAACCACTCAAATTAATAATTTATCACTATTAATTATTTCGATTAAAAAAGTTGTTTTTAATTATAATTTAGTAATTTTTCACTATTCATCAGAATATGAAAGTTATCCGAAAAGTACCAAAATTTCACCTTAGGCTAAATTCGATAATCCGAATCCAAGAATGAAGTTCATTTTGAAAAATAAGATTTACAGAATATTAAAAAGTGGTTATTACTATTCATAACGGCTAGTTTTAATAATATTTTAATAGCACATCGTTATTTAGTGAAACTCGGTATTGCGTATTACACACGCTATCGAGGAAGGTCGCGATTGCGTGTAATGCAAGGCAAGACAAGGATGCGGGTTGTGCAAGCTCCTTTTGGTGTAGCGTACAACACAAGACATTAATAAAATTAAAAAGAATATTTCTTTATAAAATCTTGGGCTGTTACAGCTGAGCCGAGGAGATTTATAGATGTTAATTAAAGAGATGAAAAGGATCCATTTTATATGTCTGGGGAGAGGAACTCATGGAATGTGATAAAATAATAAATAAATATAAATTAATTAATAATTACGAAAGGATAAAAATTGAGTTATTTATAGATAAAATGAGTATTTATATAAATACTAGAAATTGGTTATTTTTTATAAATTCATAGTTAATATTATTAGATTGATCATTTATATTTAACCCTTAATTAATCCCTTTGACTATTATTATGGAAATGTGTGTTTTTACAACAGATGGGCTAATATAAAAAAATAAAATTCCAATAAAACCCAAAAAATTAGTCATTTATGAAATTTAAAAAATTATAACATTTATTTGGATAAATATTATATTTTTATAAATTTTATATCATTTAATGAAATATTATTCATTCTAAATAATCAATAATGTCAATATTGACACTATTCATTACTTGACTTTTTAATAATAACATAAAAACCAGATATCATCGAAACTAATCATAAACATTATTCATGAAAAGTAATATTCATCATGAAAATTCTTGTGTGGAATTTATTATTTCAAATAATATTTATTTTAATTTTATAAATAAAATTTATTTTATTATTCCTTCAGTGTAACAATTCTACCATCATCACTGAGTCACAATCTATGGTTTTTGTATTTTCCCAAAAAATTATAAATAAAATTCCATTTTTTAGGAAAATATATTTTATTTATAATGAATATTTATAGATGAATTTATCTTCTGTATATCCCTATACAAAATATTTTATAGTAATTTAAATTATGAGTAAGTCATATTTTTCTTTTCCTTAAATAAAATATATAAAATATATTACTCTAATCCAAGTGTCATAGATAGGATATAATTTCACCCCAATGATTTTTTTGGTAAAAACCACTCATAAAATATATTTAAAATAAGTGTTATAGTAATTTTATCATATTTATAGTATAGTTACCATTAATAACATGGTTTACCATTAACTGTTCTTTATTAAAAATCAAAAAAATTACTAGTCATAATGTAAGAGAAATATTTTTATTCTATTAGACTATAAATATCATACTAATTAAATAAAATTTATCTCATATTTTCAAAATTAAATTCATAAAAGTAAAGAATAAGGTTTCATTCTATTCTTGCAGCAGTAGCAAGGAAACAATCTTTTAATGTAAAAATGTCCAAAACATACAAAACAATTGATATAAAATTTCTAGGTTAAATTGATTATAATTTCAAAAAATTTATTAAATGATAAAATATAAATTTATTTATTCAATAAGTCCAATAAAATATATAATTTATCTATATAAATTATTTCTTTTAAAAAGTTGTTATCAATTAAAAATTACAATTGTTTGACTAATCATCAAAAAATGAATCTAATTAGAAAAATCTAAAAATGCAACAAATTTAAATATTGATTCTATGATTTCAATGAAGTTTTTTTATCATATAAAATATCTAATTGTTTAAATAATTATATTTAAAATTTATTCACAATTTTAAGGCTATTAAATTACCCATTTGAAAAATATAGGTTTTTTTATGTGTAACAGTGGGTTTCATATTACATATAACAATAAAATCAATTGGAAGAATATGATATATATTTTATTGAGTATATAACAGATATTTCTCATTTTTCATTCAATTATTGTAATAAATTTAATTTATTAAGTCAAAAAAAATTTGAGAGCATAAAAATAAAACAATTCCTTTATAATAAATTGTTATATATTTGCATTTATAATTAACTGGTAACAAATTTGTTCATATTAAGAAACATCTATTTTCATAATATAGTTAATACCATTCATAAATATGAATTTAATAACTATGTTATATCTTATTGTGTAAAATTTTATTATTTTAATTATATACTTTTATTTTGTAAAAATTGGCCGTGTGTAATGTAAGCTATTAGAATAACACATTGTTGTGAGTAACTCAAGACAAGCATTGTGTGGAGTATACCTTAAGATAATCCAGGTTTTGCATGTAACTTAATATCGACTTGGTGTTTCATATAAAACAATCCACATATAATTTGTTTCATAAACAAATATCCATATAATGTATTGTGGGAAATGAAAAATATGAAAAATATTAAATTAATTAGAAAATAAAAAATATATATTTCTCAATATATATATGTGTAAGAGTTTATAAAATGAGACCAGCATGAAATAAATTTTAGAAATGTCTTCCCCGAATGATTTCATGTTTTTTTATTAATGATATATGATTCAGTTCAATGTGTTGATTTTTGTAGAATGTTGTAATTATATTAAAATTAATTATTTTGAAAATGGGGATGGTGGGGTACTTTGAAAATGGATTTATATTCAAAATACTGATGAATTTTTCAATATATTCCTGAACATGGAAAACCTTGGATTTTGGAAAGCACTTTTGTGATGGTATGATGTCTGGAAATTATAAATTGTAAAGAATTTGGTTTATAGAGATTATTACTTACTGAGTTTTCTGTTTAGAAAATGGCACCAAATAGGTGACATTGAAACCAACCAGAATAACCTTCAAAGACTATTCCGGAACCTGAGCCATTGGAGAACCAAATGCTGGATCAAATTATAGTCCAAGCTTTTGGTATTGTGGATACATGGAATATGAGGTATGAAGAAGGACAGTGAATCATTCCATCTAGTATCAAAAGTAGAACCCACAAATATTTAGGATTAATATTAAACCATATAATGCAATTTTTTGGCATAATAAGATGAATCTAGTATTCAATTTCCAAGTCATATTAGCAGAGGAGAATGTTTCTCTAGTAATGTATGTGATGGGGGATCTCTCTTTATAGTGGTGATATTTTGTTGTTCAAGATAAATTAGACCAAAACAATTCAAGAGATCATTATAAATAATTATTGATGAAAAAATTCAATCATAATATTTTTAAAATTAAATTAATGAAATAATTATTAAACTTCGAGTGGGAGAGACTCACAGTAAAATAGTATGTCGAAAAATCATAAAATTACTTCTTCTTACAATAGAATTTTGGGATATTGCATCCTTGAATGCACACATAATTGAATCTAGGATAAAACAAGAGATTAAATTGAATATTACTATGATATATATAATATTTTATACATAGATATTAGATAGAGACCCAAGGGAAGCAAGGGACATTTTAAGAGCAACGGGTGGGGGAGTATGTTGATACATTTGATAAGTAGTGTGAACTCTAATGTTGGGAGAAAGAGGAAGTGGGACACCTTTACGGTGACTCATCAATTATATTTTTCAATTTTATGATGATATATGCATACCTACCATCAGTATTATAGTGTTTCCCATTGTGATTATGGGAATATTATGTGTTCTTAAGAGGTATAATCTCAATAAGGAATCAAATAACAATGTATAATGAGTAAGAAATTATATGGAGATGAACATGTTATTATGGATGATTAATATGGACCACCGATAGTGGGATGTATGATTATTTTGAATTATAACCTTATAAAGTCTAATTTTGATACTTGTTAATCCCACCACATTATTTTTTCTTATATTGATGATTTTCTGAATTTTTTATTTTGAGATAATGATTTTTTGTTAAAACATCAAACTCTTCTTGGTCAAGGATAATTTTGAGCATTAGTGTTTAGAGAATGTTTTATATCTGTTGATGAAGTTGATTTTATATGGGATTTACCAATTTTTTTAACTAAATTTCTATGATATAATCTTGGGTCTGGGATGCTGACCACATTCATGGATCAAATCAACTGTTATTCCAGAATAGTCAGTTTTACAAATTGAGATATCATGATGTATCTCATTAGAAAATAGTGGAATGTAAATTTAGTTGAAATTGACATGGTGGAATTATAATTTCTAATTACCACATAACATTTGTGATTTTTTTCTTTGGCATCTATGGAATTAATCGAGGATATTAGTTTTTTGGCGGTTTTTCATTAGCATTATAAGGTATTTCATGAGATTTTATTAGTGTTACCGCACATAAAATAAGTGGAGTTTATAATTGATATTCATCCAGGGGCTAGTCGTATCTGACTTTATTCATATATAATGGAACAAACATTATTAAAGAAATTGAAAATGCAATTGGAAGTTCTGCAATGCAAATGATTCATTCAGACGAGAACAAATTCATGAGTGACACCATTCGTGTTTGTCAATAATATTGATGAAACTATTCAATTGTGTGTGGACTATCTAATCATAAAAATGTTATGATAAAGAACATGTATCCCCTTAAATTTATTGATGAATTCTTCGATCAATTAAATAGGTATTAGTTGTTCTCAAAAAATAATCTAATGATAATAATATCTCCAATTACGTGGTTAAAAGGAGGATATTATGAAGATATCATTCAAATTTAGATATTGTTTTTATGAATATTTTGTAATTTATTTAAGTCATACATATTCACTTGTAGTCTTCATGGAATTATTTAATTTGATATTTTATAGGTATTTGTATTCAATTATTGTTGTGTTTGTGGATGATATGTTGGTGTATTCATGAACAAGGGAGGACCGTGAGAAACACTTGGTGATAGTCTTATGAATATTACATGATCTTATATCTTATGATAATATATAAAAGTTTATTTTTTTGTATAAAAGAGTTATGGTGTCATGGAAATTAAATCTAAAAAAATGATTTTTTTACCATAAAAGATAGATGTTGTAATCTTGTGGAATCCACCAAAGAGAGTCTTCGAGATACAAATTTTCCCTGGTCTATATGGTTATTACTGATGCCTTGTTCATGATTTTTCATTACTATCCTCACTTATGATAGTATTGATAATAAAAATGATCTATTCCAATGGAAGAATAAATTTAAAATGACCTTTAAAGGGCCTAATATTTACTATACATCTGCACCAATCTTCATTTTTCTGGAAGCATGCCATGAATATGTGGTGTATTTTGATGCTTTGTGATCTGAGTGGTGAAGTGTTCTAATGAAATGGTATCATGTTGTTGATTATGGATAAAGGAAGTTATGAGTTAATTAGAATAATTTACCAACAATGAATATTTAGTTATCTATTATAGTCTATTCTTTGATGACTTGTTATCAATTAAACTTTGATGAGAAATTTACTTTATTCATGAATCATAAGAGTCTGAATTCCTTTTCTCACATAGGTATTTGAATATGAGGAAAACAATATGGATGGTGTATCTTCATATGATATATTTTGAATATATTTATATAATGGGAAGTTAAATTTAGGGTAAGATTCATTAAAGATAATTCCATGGGTTATGATGTAAAAATATGCTTCAGATGAGTGTTAGTTCATGGTGGTGCTAGCGAATATGTACTTGGAATGTGAAGAGTAAGGTGAACTTATAACAAAATATAAAGTTATTAATTATTTATATAGTGTTGATGGTTAAAGTAGTATATAAATATGATGAATAATTTGTGTTTATGACATCAAAAATTCAATAGTGGGGAGACTATTGAGGGATGAAAGAGGGATATCAGTTCAAGGGTGAGGTTTAAAAATCATACAGTCATACCTATTGATTTCTAGGAATAAATTGTTCATTCTTACCACCACTCAAATTGGGTTGATCAACATAATATATAAAGATGTATAAATAATAGAAATCATATTTTTGGTGTGTTGGTATGAAAATGATTGTGGGATAGTTTGTTTTTATATTCATAACTTGTCACAAAGGTAAGACATAACATTAGTGATCAATATGTATGTTTTTGTGATTACCAATTCTAGTTTGGAAATTAATTTAGATAGATATATTTTTTTAGTAGTTCTCCCATGAAATGTTAAAATAAATTATTAATTATATATGATATTTGATCATCTCCAAATGTCATCCCATTTCATCCCTATTTTGAATCTCATATAGTGGATGAAATGTCAAAAATATATATCTAAGATGTGGTAAAGAGTCATGGAATACCAATTTCTATTTTTTTAAGAAATAGATATTATTTTTATGTCTCATTTCATGAAATCATTTCAAAAAAACCATTTTAGAAAACATCACAATGAGTACTTTGTGTCATCCTTTGATGGATAGGAAATAGAAAAGGATAACATAATCGTCTGAAGACATACAATGGGTTTGTGTAATGGAATTTTGTTCCTCAATGGAGGACCACATAAAACTATTGTATTTCACATATTACATAATTTATCATGCCTTGATATATATTGAACATTTTTAAGAATTGTATTTGAGTCCATTTCGTTCCTTACTTTGATGGGTAGAAATTGTTGAGTCTTCACTGGTTTGGATAAGCCTTATCAAGGAGAAAATGGAGAAGAATTAGATAATCTTGAAACTGATCTAAATGGGTTAATATCTTCAGAAATCACATATGAATCATCATCCACCAAATTTTCAATTCGAGGTGATTGATCATGTACTTATTAGGATCCCTGAATGACTTCGACAGCATCATTTTTTGATGTAGGTAAATATATATCTATGAAATATAATCCCTCTTCAGATACTTGAATGGGTTAGTGAGGTGGCATATTGGTTATCTTTTACACCAAGGTTCATTTTACTGTATAATTTTATTCATATATCTCAAATAAAATAGTATCATCCTTATAACGACTATGTATGTTTATGGGATCAGATTGATGTAATGCTAGTTTCATCATTTCATCACATGTAGGTGAAGATTATAGACAAGAAAAAAAAGTATTTCATGGGAGGATATTCATTATAGTACATGTTTTGATCAACGTGGTCAGATTCAAAAATAGACAAGGGAATGGGTGTCGGAAATGAAAGTTAAATGGATAGAAATACTTTTGAGCAATGATGATTTCTTGTATTTTGGGGATGAAAGGGCCAGTGGTGGGGAGAATCTAACAGCCCCAGTTTCAAGTATGTCTCCCATAATCATGTATATAATGTCGTTGGGTGATGTTTGGGAGGGTTTTGAATACTTATGAAATGTTTCTTGATATTTTTTAAAGGATAATGGTTGGTTCACAATTAGGAGACACCATGGAATTTTAATAGGATACCACGCACAATGAGATATTTTCTAATGGAAAGGTGCACAGGTAGGTTCATTGTTTTTCCCCAACCATGTGACTATGAAGGAGAAACCAAAAAATGAAGGACAATGGGTTTTTTTAAGGATGATTCATGATTTTATAACCATGTGATCTAACCATGCTAGGTTTCTACTTATGGTAGAAGCTGGTGGATGGTTAACAAACTACTTTCCTAACCATGTGACTATTCATGCATGGGGTAAAAAGTATAACCAAAATATGTTCATCTTGGATAGGATAAATTTTTTACACTTAGTTATTTGTCTAATCGCACCCTAAGAAGATTCTTCTTCATTCATAAGGATTTGAAACCCATCTTAATTAAATTTTCAGTGTTCTAGAAGTGTTTTTTAGTGCGTTGAAGCCCGATTCTCATAGAAAGTCATTTTTATGGATTTTTCATTGGTTGTTCATTGATAAACTTCCCCTTGCTCTCTATATCCCATATTTGCTTATATTTAGTTCCATTATGGATAGATATAGGGTTGTTTATTCTAAATATGGTTTAATATGAAATTTTTGGTGATAAATGAAGAGATATAAAGGGGTTTTAAAAGATTAAACTCTGCTTCCATGGAATTTTAGTGCCTTTATTTGTTTTCTTCATAAATAATAGGATAGATAACTTCAATCTCGACTCATATATATTTATATATTTATATATATAACATGAAGTTCTAATATTAAATTGATAGTTTTGAATCAAATTTAATGTTACATTAGTTTACATATAATGGTCAAAACCCACTTTAGTGATGGTTTGAGTTGTCAATGGATTGTTATTTATATTTTGGAATTGTGTATTGTAGCTGTTCAATGATCATTTTTCTATTGATTTTGAAATGTGGGGTATAAAAGGTATTTTTTTGTATATATGGTTAATCAAATAATTGATATAGGTTTCAATAAAAGGATGTTTTTATTGATGTTTGTTATGGGAAATAATTTCACAATAGAAGGTTTGTTTTATTAAAGGTTTTATTGTTAGAGTTTTAAATAAATATGCTATTTTATTGAATTGATTGAGTTTTTTTGGAAAAGGATATATTTTAATGGGTTATCATAAATGGTTACGCATGCGTGGAAGGGGATGAATATTGGTCATGAAATTTCCACCATCAAAGGGGAAAATTTATGGATGACAAAGTTACACCATCAATGGATAAACAATTCTGGTCTTTGGGTGTTTGTGGGTGTCTGATGCAATGTTTTATAGAATATATAATTACCCCTATGTTAGTGAAATGGTTGGAATGACATGTTCTACTTATTTACATTGAACTTCATATAGCGTCAAGAAAAATATTTTAGCATGGAACTTTATTTATATTTTTATATAAAATGATTTCAATTTCATTTTTAAATTTGTTTATATAAATGTGATAACAATTTTAATGCTGTTGGAATGTGTGGGGATGTCATATTTGGAAATTATACTAAGTTTCATTACCCAACCTAGTATTAGAACATTGATTAATTTTTAGATATCTTTATCAGGAAACTAAAAATTTTAATGGATAAAACTTCATTAGTGGTGTATCTTGATACATATAATATTTTTTGAAGTGGACCATGGATCATGTATGATATTCATGTTATATAGATGTTGTAGATTTTTTTGGTTTCCTTCCACTATACTAATTGAAATTTTGTAGTCTTCTTTTTTGGTACGCTTTAGGAATTCTATTGTAATATGAATGGTAATAGGTTGAATTTGTTTACATTTATTATAATTAATAATGTAGTGGTATTTTGTTATGGAATGTTTTTTTACATTCAAATCAAAAATCACCCTACTTGTTAATGAATAAATTAGAATTTATTGATATCCCTTGGCCTCCTGCGGTTGTTTCTTAAGGAAAATTAATGTCCTTCAGTCTTCTCAATCCAAAGAGATAGGGTGGGATGAAACAATAACCTTTAGATACACTTTGGAATTAAATATCATTGTCCTAATCATTGTTATATATTTCAATACTTTCAAGGATCAATAAATTATTTTTGGTTTTTTATCTCTCCTATTATTTCTAAAATGAGAAATTACAGACTATTTATTGAGAAATGTGGATTTAAGATCCCTTATTTATTCATAATAACATCAAATCATCTATTTTAATTATATAAATTGGGTATTCCTAATGATTCCATTTCAATATTGGTTGAATAATAACATGTATTTATCTTATGAACCATGTTTTCATTCAATTTGATATTGATATATATTTCATAGTAAAATGATGAAAATTATTATTTTTCATTTATTTTAGATTTTAACATGATTATAAAATATTAATATCTGAATTATTTTAATGGAATTATTTATAATCCATGATATTAATGGATTCAATGATTGAAATTACAATGACTAACATTGTTTAGGTAAAAAACGTTATTGATAATGGGATAGGGATACATCCTCATGGATGCAAACTTTCATGATAAGCCACATCTTATATGGTAATGAAAATTTTAGATTTCATATTTTCTGTAATATTGCCACTCTTGACATTACAGTATTACCCCATAGATATGTTTTACCTGGATAAATTGCACAAATGATATCTTATTGATTATAATAATGGAATGAGGATCCTCATAGACATGAAAATATTTGTACTCAGGGATTTATTTGCCTCTATTGGTTATCATTTAAATTTATAATGTGTGTGTGTACAGAAATTTTTTGGGAATATATTTATTAGTATACATTATGAAATTCCAAATGTGGTATTTTATCTATGATTTATATTAATTGTTATACAATTAATTTTTTTAATTATATATTTATGTATTATTTTTTTAATAAATTATTTTAATGACCCACTAGGTGGAATACTACTACGATATTTTTTTCACTCCCTACATACACTAGTGAGTAAATAGAGACCATTATATATTTATCCAAGGTAAGGTAATGTGTTCATTAAAAGGTGGTGGTTTTTTTGTTAGTATGGTGTTTGAGTGTGGATGTGACATCAAATATCATTGATTCTGGTTTTTCTTTTTGTATGTATATTGTATATTTTCATGTATATTTTATCCAGTTTTTTTTCTGTTGATATATTTCAATTACTGAATATATTTTGAAATACCAACATAATATTTTTTTATTAACTCATTTTAAGTTCATTTTTGGAAAATAATTCCCATTTTCAGTTATTGATTCATTGGTGCTTGTTACAGACTCACAGGAATCATGAATTCCATTTAGGATTCTTGTAGACTGATTCACATTATATATATTGTGGGTAAACTAGGGTGGATTATGAAAATGTTAATAAAAGGAAGATTGACTAATTAAAATTATCATTCATAAATTTTCAGATGTCATTTTATACTAAATATATTATTGTAGCATATTATGGGTAGGAGTTGAGAAATTTTTTTAACCTATCTCATTTTGATGAGCCATTAGTTATTACAGGATGATGGGAAATATATATTTTGGGATATACAATACCTTATTTCATGTTTTTAAATTAATTTTAATTTAAAAATTCTCAGTTTTTATACAATTATAAAATATAATTTATCCATGGTTCATATGTTTTTGTTCCTATTTTATTATTGATGGGTTGTACTATAAACCATTGTCGACTTCCAATGATTCCATATCATAGTTTTATAAATTATCCACTAGAAAAACAACCCTATAGTTCATTAGTAATTGATTAATCTGGTCACATGCATGGTCTGAGCTATGGACCAAGTTGTGACACTTTCCCCAATAAAATATAGGTAAGTGAAATCATCAAGGGGTGAGGGTAATATTTGAAAAAAAATACTCATAAAAAGACTCAAACATTGAAATGGTTGAATATTTATCGATAGGTGGAGGTTTTTCATGGGGAATATAGAGAAGGAATACAAATTCCCAGAGGCACATTATTCATTCATAGTTATGTGTATCATATTCTAGAGTGATTTTATGATTATAATTTGATGTGACATAGTTTTAATGAATAAAAACCATGAGGTACTAGGGTTGAAAGGATTCACACACATTTCAAACAAGTAGTTATAGAAATAATCTATGACCACTATGATGTCCATGTTTTTTATCAAGTTATATCAAAGATATCATTATGTGATGGAGTATGTTAATGAATTTAACGAGCATTCATTAAATTATTTTTATAATGTTTCTAATATTAATATCCATTCTAAAAAGAATTTATATAGTTTTTTTTATATTCATTCTCAAATAATCAATTTTAAATCATACAACATATGATTGACTGTTTGAGGGGGCATGATAGAAGTGAATGACCATAAAGGTAATATATGATTTACCAAAGTTTTAATTCCCTCTTATGGTTGATCTAGTATTTCATAAAAGGGTTAGTGGATGGGAAATATGTTCGATGGGGGAAACAATAGTGGTTTATATCTTAGTTCTCTTCCTGCACTATCATTAGCAACAATTATCATAACATGTAACAAGTGTAGATTGATTGAACCCATGCAATTATTTTTTAGTTATGCCTTAAATGGTTTTCAACTCAGGTTGGCAACGTGATAGAATGATTTTTATTGTTCATGTATAACTTTTCATCACAATATTACCACTTTGTTAGAACCCATAAGACCTATAGTGAACATCGATGCCTCAAATATTATATGAATCCATCCACATGATTCTCTAATGAGAAGATTAAATGGTGTTTAGTTATTTATAGTTCATGGTGTTTGGTGGTATACTATTTTGAGGGGATTTATTTTCTTTTTCAATATTTTATATTTTTCTATTTAATTCATGTTCCTCTTACTCCCATGTATTCACTCATATAGTGGTTATTCAAAATCATCTGATGGATATCATTACATTTATTATGTTATAAGAGAATCATCTTGTAATGAAGAATCCATAAGGATTTTGATTTCCCTCATTCCCTATATTTATATTCGATATAGCACATTTTGAAATTACTTAATTCCTAAAATCAACCTCTTTAATTTTCAATTCGGGATAAATTATTTGATCTATAATAAGGAATATTTTCAATTTACTCATTGTATACTAATATTTACAACTATTATTTAAAACTCACCTTTGATTTAGAAGGAGTGGTATCCAAGGAAGAGTTTTTCATAGTTATATATTCTAAAGAATAGTATATTTCCTTAGATATTCACACCCACGATAGAAAATGATTCTAGAACTGGTAGCCTTCCATCATTATTAAAAAAATTACATTAGTGCTTTAAAATTATTTTAGGGGTCTCCTACTAGAGTTGGAGGTGGATTTCATGAATTAAATATTTATCATAAGTTTAATGATATCATATTCATTTTAATATATGCATATAGATAAATTAAAGTATCTGTGAATTGAGTGGGATGATTTGATAGAAGTAAAATTTATATTCCCACATATATCACCTTGGGCATCCCCCATTATTTATTATATGTCGGAAAATGGTACATGTCACTAATGTTTTTAAAATCGAATAATCATTCGATGAATCGACAAAAAAATGTTAAATGATATCATGGATTTTTTAAATAGTATTACAGGAACAATTTATTTTAAAAATGATATCTATTTTATTAATCTCCAACATAGAATTAAGTTGTCAGATATTCAAAAGAGTACTTTTGGGTTCCAGAATGGTTTTTACATTTATCATGTTATGTATTTTGTATTACTAACACTCTAATATTATTCATTAAATAGATGAACATTATCATCAATTAATGTATTTAATAATGAATCATAGTGTTCACAGATGAAATCCTTTTATAATAAATTAGAAATGAAGACAATATTTCTAAAAGTGGGCATATGTTTGGAAATTATGATGTATCACAATCTTTATAAAAAACATTAAATATTATATTTGTTTTTTTGATAAGTTTTGTTCCTAGAAAACATGATATTAAATAATTGTATATCAATCAATACAAAATGGGTAATAACTATCATGTTATGGGGATAATTGGAAAATGACTCAAGGAATCAGACCTTCTTTGGATTTGATGGATATCATAAGTGGTTCAGTTAAGAGTAATCAAATCATCATTATTATATGAAACCTCTAACGTCAAATGTGCTGATTTTATTATGGGATATTATGTGATAGTAATAATTCCATAAAATAATGTGGAGTTTCTCTTCAAATCAATTTCTAACATTACTGGAGGTCATTCGTTGATATGTTATTTATTTTTAATATTTTTATTTTATTTCGAAGTGCGTAAATATGTAGGGAATCATATGGTGGTTTAAGAATCACATTATATTTTACCTATTAAGAAGGATTACATCACACATGATTTAAAACATGAATTGGTGGTTTATTCAAATTAAATTTTGATGCCACTTCTTATTCCAGAATGAATTTTTCTTTACTAGGACCAAAATATTTTGATGTAAATATTTTCTCAAAAGGAGTAGATTAATTATTAGTGAATATTTTTTTGAATTAATTATTTTCTATGATTTTGATTTTCTATATTCAATGGGGATATGTTACACTATTTCTGATTCTCTTAGTTGATAGGGAAACTCTAGTAATTGAATGTTGAAATGGATGTTACAAACATGATGTGATTTGTTTTTCATATATTGTCACAATAGTTTTGGAATAATAGTTTAGTAATGATCACAAAAGTGTTGATGTTACATAAAACCACTATGAAATAATTATTAATAATACTCTACATGATATTGAGTTTCATATTATCATTGATTTTTTATATTGTTGGGATAAACATAGTGTCTGTGATCCGACCATAGATGGTATTATTTTATTTAGTATATAATATGTTATGAATTTATTTATTAAAAAGGTTGTTTTGGAATTATTTCATCATTCATTGTGGGTTGTGATTCATGGTACCAAAATTAAATTTTATAGTGTGTAAATCCATATATGGTGGTGTGGTAAGTAAGAATACATTGATGAATGTTTTACAAGATATGTTAAAAGTAAAAAAATGGGATGTTTTATATAAGATCATAAATTTCTCTAAGAACCAAAATTTTACTACATTGAAGTGGAATAACGTTTTAGTTTCTTTAATTTTTCATTAACCTAAAGCTATTTGATGTTGTAATACCATCTAGGTGGTGATTGATGAATTGAAAAAATCATCTCATTTACTATAAATAGCCTTCACTAATAATGTGGAGGACTATAGAAATTTGTATTTGAAAGAGATGTTATGGATTTTTTGGATTCATAGGGATACTATCTCATATTGGGGCCCAAATTCTTCGACACATTTTAGAATGTCCACCTAGGTGGAATGTGAATTTTATAAATTTTGAGAATAATATATCATCCTATAATGTTTCAAGAGAATGAGATTGGAAATAAAATCCATGAAGATATTCATTGGTCTTAATTTATAGATTTTTTAGGTTCTTGAATTTATTTTATGAATGTAAAAATTTCATTGTAATAAAAATTTCCATTTTTACATAAAAATTAATCAATGTTTTCATTTAATTTATATCCTTCCAACTATACACTATGTGGGTCATAGATTATAGAAGCTTTCATATATATAATGAGTTTGTGTAATGAGACAATGTGAACGATACATCAGGTTTTTTAGAGTTCATTGATGAATAAAATATTTTTCAAGTACTATGACAATTGAAATCAATTTTTTTTAGAGTCTTTTATTAGGGATAATTTTTTCCTAATGTAAATTCCACATCATGGTCATCGATGTTTATTAAAGAAACTAATGATAATTACTTGGTTGTTGGTATTATTTTAGGTCATGGAATGATATGGAAATGTGGCATATTTCATGTATTTACAACCACATATATAATCAAATCTATATTTCATTCCATATGTATCTGCTAAAAACATATTATTGAAATGTGGATCTCAAATTGAATTTTGATGACATTGACATAGAACCCATTATTTACTTGTCCAAAAAACCACGTAGTATTTTTTATTCTAAAATAAATGTACTCTATGAGAAATATAATATAATGGATGAATTTTAGGGGATTCATGGTACCAATTCTATTAATACATTATCATGGGATTTATGGTGATGTCGAAATGGTGTTACCTATTTGGGGACAAGAATTATTTAACTGACATTTTGAATGGAAGAAATAAATATAATTTGATAATTATCACATTCCATTTTTACAATCAGCTAATCAGAACATTTTTTTTCAATAAATTTTTAAGTGTCATGTAGAAATATTTTGTGTTACATTATAGTTATTTAGCAGATACTAGTCTCATCTATAGTTGGAATATGGTTAGTGAAAACATTTCTGGTATTCCTAGAAATTATTTTCTTTTTGTTAGAGTCCAAGAAGATATAACATAGTTTTGTTAATGGTATGTACTATATATGTAACCTACCAATTAAATTGTGTATATAGGTATTCTAGGATAATGTGTTGTTTGTTATTGGTTTTATAAACTATGTGGATAAACCATGTAATTCTTATAATATCGTTGAAAGATATTCTTGGTTGGTGAACATTTTGGAACACTATGATTCTGAATTGTATGACACAAATTAGTTATTTCCAATATTATTTTTATGATCCAAAATAGTATCCTTTTATCAAATTAAATATTCTCTACATTTGGATTTTCACTTATGAGACTCTAGGTAGAGTTTTTGGGTAATTTTTTACTCTTGTTTATATATTTAAATATAATATTATGTGATGGATTTAATCATTAAATATTATGTTCTTATTCAACATCATTCTTCAAGGATAATACATACCCCCTACTCAATCATAAAATATAAAAATGAGTGTTTCATTATAAATCTATGATTTGGGGTTAATGTAATTGGTTTATTATAGATCCATTGAATAATATGGATTTAATGTATATATATGCATTATCTGTTATGTATTATTCATGAATCATTGTGGTTTGTTGTTTTTACTCACTGTTATTTTGTAAGAATATGTTAATTTGAAATTCTTTTATTATAATTCTTGATATTGGATCCATTCATAATTATTAATAACCCCACACTATTTCTTCTTATGGTATACCATGTATTTTTTTAAATTTCATGTGTGTCCATGTATGTCATTCTGTGATATGGATTTTTCTTATAATTCACAACTTATTTCACTTTGAAATATATTTAATAATAATTTTTGTGCCATGAAAATAATTTTGATGAAAAACAATGGATTTCAATATGGGTTTCAACGTAAAATATCATATTTTTGTTTTTAATTAAAAAATTAATTATTAATATGAATGGTTTAAATGATAAAAACTCCCATCAATAATATTACTGTTTAAAGCTCAATAATGGTTCGTAATATTTTAGGGTGATGTCTTTAGGGATTTACTATTTCCACCTAGAATTTATCATCTATGGAAATGTGTGCCTAATATTGCAATTTTTTGAAAAGGAAACACTATCTAGAGGATATTTTCAACACATAGACATATTCTTATAAGGTAATATTCACAGAAGGTTTCTTCCTGATCATCATATTGGTATAAAGATTGTCATTGAAATAGATATTTTTTTTTTATAATTATGGTTTTTCTTATATTATTTTATCATTGATATGATTTATTTATTAAGACTCTATCATAAAAATAATATAATATGATTTATTTGATATATAATTCATATTTAGTTCATCAAAAAGAAATTTATAGATTATACTTTTAGATAACTTGGTATTAAGTATTACATATAAAAATCATTTTTATAGATTGTGGTCACATGAAATTATGTATATATTTTTAATAATATGAATAATATATAATAAAACATGATTTTTCATGAAAAATGATCACAATGATCAACATGGATTCTTCAATTCATATTCCCTTCTTGAAACCATGTGAAATAATCATTAAAATGTGGATTGAGAAAAAAATTAGAAAGGAACATAAAAAAGAAAAAAAACCATTTGTTCGGTGAAGTAAAAGAAAACCCATTAATAGCCTTTTACTAAAGATATAAATTTTCATCAAAAATGAGAATCCTTATTTCCTATTTATATATCATTATATAACCATATTATATACTTACACCTCCTCAAAAACAAATATATTTGAGTAGGATATTAGATAACACATTATAAAAGCTCTAAAAGGATCACACATGAGCTAAAATAGGGCTCAACACATGATAAATAATTTTTATTGACCATAACATGAATAAAATCATTGAAGATTTATTTAATCCACATTGAATAACACTTGCATATATTAAAATTTTGTTCTCCTATAAAAATATCATTTAAAATTGAAATACCTTGAACATAATAATGAAATATTTTTCATTAAAAAACTTTGAAAACACGTAAATTGAATAATAAATAAATTATGTATCATAAAAATTGAAAATCTAGCTCTATTTCTAAAGCTTTCGTTGGGGCGCACGTGTCCGTCTACTTGAAGACAAAAAAACGGTTTTCCTGCCCCTCATTCCCTTTTTCCAAAGGAAGGTGGAATACATCACTAGTTCTCGGATGTATACTCATTGATCGAAACAGGATGATGGGATATCAGTTCATCCTTCCGTGGATTCTACCTCAGAACTCGTCACCTAATCCAGCTATCCCTTATAAACTTAAGACGTTGTTCGTGAAACTCTTCCTAGTGCTATATCTTCATGGACACTAATTAATTACACTCCTTCTGTTTGGACATTCCAAAGGTTCCGGTAAGGGCAGCAACCTTCGGTCATGGGGGTAGTCACGTTAAACATCACTAGCGTATCTGGGTACTAGAAAACTAGATCATTTTGGTTTCGGTCTCTTATTATAGAGCTTCTTGAGGGTGAGGAATCCCGATTCATCCCGCGTTGAATGCAAGTATTTTAATTACATAGTCATATCTTTGTGGTTTTCCTAAGCATTTATTGTATAACAAATGATATGCCCCAAGATTAACGTCCAGTGGAGATAGATCAGACCAATCCGAAATCTCACTAGAGTGAATCAGATGAGTGTAACCCCTAGAGGACACATAGATTTAGGTGGGTTGAAATTACCCCACCGAGATGTGGCAGATTTGGTAAGAATCAAGATGGATTTTGGGGTGATTAGTGAGATTGGTGGTGAATGGGATGGAACCACCGTGAGGACAATATTAACATTGGTCTTCAGTCTCGGTGAGTCTTCCAACATATCCCTGTGGAATAGAATCAATGTCCATGTAGTTTTGGAGGGCAATGGGACGCCTAAAGAGGCGGCCCAAGAGAACAGATGTGTTGATGGGACTTAGAGGAAGTGGAATCTCTGGTTTTGGGCATGACCTTCTCGAGACACATTGGCTCGAGGGGAGGGTCTATAAATGATCTAGAATGGCAGTGTACACATAAGACAACAACCCGATGATGTGTATGGGGATTATGCATGGTTAGTAGCCTGGGTTGGCCTGACATAGCTAGGATAAACCGATGATGTGGGTCCTAGCCAAGGGGATTACAATGGATTACCACTCAATAGGGGATGTAGTGGCTTATGGTTGATCAGGATACAATGGATTTCCATTGATTGAGGAACAAACTGTCTTAATGTTGACCGGGGGACACAATGTATAACCAGTGCATGGGGTTTACAGTTTAACTTCATTCCGGAAGAAGGTGGATTGATGTGAATAAGAAAATGGGGTCCAGATGGATGGTGTGGGCGAACCGATGTGAAGAGGGTCAGAACGACTGAGTGTTGGGCTTGAGCCTCTAGGTGGTTTCTTACATACCCTGCTTTGGCAAGGATTAAAGACTATATAGTACAGGCGGTGTGGGAAATAACATGAAGTGGGTTGGAACCAATGGGTGGTGGGATTGAACCTCGTGGAGTCTTCCTACGTACCTTGCCATGGCAAGGATCAAATTCCTTGTAGTTTTAGTTTGGGTGTGTGGATTACAATCTAGGCTACCCAAGGTCTTTGTGAAAATACATGAAAGAGGTCGGAATGACAAGGGTGGTGGGCTTGAACCTCATAGAGGCTACTTACGTACCCTTCCATGGAAAATATCAAAGTCTTCATAGTTCATGATGTTGTTTGAGGCTTTAAATCTGGGCTACACATGGCATTGGTGAACCGACGTGAAGAGGGGAAGAACCAATGGTCGGTTGGCATGAACTTTATAGAGGCATTCTACGTACCCTACCATGGCCAGGATCCATGTCCTCACAGTTTAGGTACGGGTATGAGGCTTACACTCTAGGATACCCAAGTTGTTGGTGAAATGATATGAAGGAGGTTTGAACGACCGAGGTGGTGGGCTTGAACCTCATGGAGGCTTCCTACGTACCCTGCCTTGGCAAGGATCAAAGTCTTCATAGTTCATGATGGTGTTTGAGGATATCACTCTAGGATGAACCGGGGGTTGGTGAACCGACGTGAAGGAGGTCGGAATGACAGAGGGGTGGGATTGAACCTTGTGGTGGCTTCCTACGTACCCTACCCTGGCAAGGATCAATGTCCTCATAGGTCAAAAATAGGTATGGGGCATACACTCTAGGCTACACAAGGTGTTGGTGGATTAATGTAAAGGAGGTCAAAATTACTGGGGGGGTGGTTTTAATCATCGCCGAGGCTTCCTACGTACCCTTCCTTGGTACTGATCAAAGTCCTCGTAGTTCAAGATGGTGTTTGGGGCTTACACTCTTGGATTCCAAAGTGGATTTCATGGATGATGCTTACTTTATGCCCACTTGATTCATGCTGGGGGTGAGAATCTAGAACCAATAGAGACCTGATGATCGCTTCACGAATGGTGTGCCCTTTGGAAGTGAAGTGGGGCTCATTCGTGGTGAGAGGCCCAAAGAGGAAACATGGTCTTACACATAGTTCGAAGCCCAGGGAGATGGATATTGGGACATACTCTAGGGTGGAGGTCAGGGTGGTGACAAAGGATAGATGTAGAGGGATTTAGAAACCAGGAAGAGTGGAGGAGTAGGGGTGCTGCCTCCTACACGGAAAGCTAGGGGCTTACACCAAGGCGGTTTCACATTCCCTCATGGACAGAAGCTGCCTCATCAAAGAGGATCTCTTTCCATGTATGGAATATTTCACTCTAGTTGATATGAGAAGAGGTTTAGAATGTCCAAGGTTGGGGACCCCACATGGGATTCATAGGGTGAGGACATAGTTTAACGTCGTGTGATGAGGATGATGGTTCTTGGAAATTTAATGTTCTACTGATCGGACGATGGAGGGTTCACTCCGCACCCCTATGACATACATAACGGTTACCCTTTGCATCTTGGTGATGAGAGGGATAGGAAATGATGTGATAGAGGGGTGTCAGGAGGTGATCTCATTGGGGATCCACGTTAGCATGGAAATGCTAAAAAAACTGTTTCTGTTAGCGTGCCAATGCAAAGAATCATGAGGGGAAGCAATGTAATGTGAAATACCACCCATGGGACATTGAAATTGCTTCATGAAAACCTGAATGGCATCATGTGAAAAAGTATTTGTAGAGGAAAAGAGGCCATAAGTACAATCTTTTTGAATCTCCATGATCCATGAAGTAGATGGTTTGAGTTAAGGGATGTGTTTCATGAATTGAAGTTTCATAGGCATAGCATGGGGCATAGGTGAATATTGGAGTAGCTTCACAAAGTGGAAAGGTACTCACAATGAAATGCCTCGTGATTTAGGAGTGCCTCGCAAAGCTGGGTCTCATGAAGCAATGTGCTTCGCGAATCATAGTGACACTGCCTTAGCATACATGTCATATGGGTGTGAATGGTGTGTCACGAAGTATTAAATCTTCGCAACAAACCAAGTCCCTGATGGGATCTACTTCTTTCGTGAAGGACCATGGGCATCGTGAAAGGAATCCCTCTCAAAAGAGGGGCTCAATTAATTCCAAGGGAGAGGCACCTTGAAAAGAAGAATTACCTTGAAGAACTCGTGGTTCCTAGAGCAAGAGGTTCTTCACGATTTGAGATCTCAGAAAGAGAAAGTTCGAATGCTCCATATTTTTGGGATTTTGGGGAGCCCTGTATTTATAGGAAAGAGGTTCCGCGAAGAAGGGTTCGATCAGTGCGAAGAAGAAATATTCCTCGCCTGGGTTGCAAATGTCAAATGGATTCAATGAGTCATCCCACCTTCTTACATCGTGGAAGGTTACGAAAATCAATGGAGTTCACGGAGCCATCCTGCCTCCTTACATCACGGCTGGTCACAAAATTCAAAGAAGTTCATGGAGTTTTCCCTCCACCTTACTTCATGGAGGGTCACGAATGTCAAATGGGTTCATGGAGTTGTCCTGCCTCATAGAATCATGAAAGGTCGTGAAAGGGATCTATTGCACTCGCCATAGAGATCCAAGTGCTTCACGATTCGGCTTCACAATGTAGTCCATAATGATTTCAGGATGTTCTATTCGCATCAAATTTTGGCATCAAAAAATGCCACCTCGGACTAGGAGTTGAGGAGAAAATGAGAATCCATGTCTGAGGGTCCATCGCAAAAATTCTTTGGTTATCTTCAACACGGCCTCGCAAAGGATGCTCACAAAGCAAAGCAGCCAGCCATCACATGATCAAGGAATAGTCCTCTGAGTACAGCTAGCCACAGGGTTTCCACAAAGCATGCTTGATTCTGGGAGGGTCTTCTCTTCAAGCAAACTATTGATACATCAACTACCACAAAGTCCCACGTATAAGTATCTCAATGGTCTGGCATCACATATGGGTCTCAACGCAACAGAAAGCACATCAATCGGATGCCCATACTGTTTAGTTATTTGATTTTTAGTCCCAGGGGACCAATTGGATTCGTGTATGATCCAACCTAACTGCATCTCAATATTACCCCGAACTCTAGTGGGGTATTCCCAGAGGGACCTTCATGCTCCATGGAAATCAGTGCCACTGATA
Source organism: Viscum album (assembly GCA_963277665.1). Taxonomy (NCBI): domain Eukaryota; kingdom Viridiplantae; phylum Streptophyta; class Magnoliopsida; order Santalales; family Viscaceae; genus Viscum; species Viscum album. The sequence goes on along the minus strand of OY728158.1, from coordinate 1,155,727,745 downwards.
GTTTGTCAAATGGTGGTATGGTGCCAAAGATATGGCTAAAGTAAGTAACAATCACTAGTGGTCCCAGCTTTAAGATGGAGGATAACTGTTTACTATGTTCGAAACACAACATCCATATCAAATTATCCTGGAATGGGAACAAAAAATGAGCATCAACCACTGACTATGTTTGAAACACAATACTTGTGTCAATTTGATGAATGAAACACTTGAGAATATTTTCCTGTAATGGTAGGAGGGCCCTTGGGCTGAGTATCCATGCCATTCAGGGGCCCCTTTGGATGTGAAAGGTGATGAAAGCCCTAATGAAGGTGAAAAAGAAGCCTGAGAAATGGGTGAAATCATGTCTAGGTAGAATCCGACATTCTAGATGCTAAACCAGAGTACCCTTGGGCACATTAGAGAATCACTAAAGAGGATCGAGGGGCTCATCTTGAGGTCAGCTGATTTAAAAAGACTTGTATGGAACTAGGGGACGATGAACTCTTAAGAGAAACAGGTAAATGGTGTGATTGTTACAAAACCCAATATCAATGAGGACATAATCCCATAACATACCATATGATACTATTCTTGGGGGGGGATGCAAGCCATGGGACCAAGAGGGGGCCGGACCTGAAGAATAAACGTTTAGGCGGTCCTACGTATCTCTTAAGGATTGGAATCAATCCATACATAGTTCTAGAAGAGGACAATGATATTGGTAGGATACCCAAATGAGTGCGGTGTATAGGACATCAAGTAACCCGATGTGAATGAGGATGTAACCCTATACCACACCATACGACCTCAAGTGAGATCATGGTCTAGAGGCTGGAGAAGGATGAGGGACCTAAAATTTGGTATTCCGGACAACTGTTTTCATTTGACCTCTTATGCTGGTGTTTCCTCCTCATAGCTCCTAATCCCATTGGAGAATGTCTCAGTGAGGGAAACAAGGAGTAGGACTTGGATATCACCATTATATAAGGGTCTGATAGATGGAATACACCAATGGAGACCGAATCATGAAGGTGTGATGGGGCTGGATGAACCACTACACTCGCTATTTTGGACTTATGTGGTTGGCGATAACAACAAACGATAAATGTTGACCATGTTCAAAACACAACATCCATATCTTGTAACATGGAATGGAAAAAAAATGATGATCAACTAATGAGCATATTCAAAATGCGGGACATGTATCAATTTGTTGTTCGAAATCCTCGAGGATGTTTTCCTGACATTGTAGGAGGGCCTTTGGCTGAGCATCCATGACATTTGTGGGTCCTTTCACACATGAAAGAAGATGTAATCCCAAGTAAGGAGTGCGAGTGAAGAATATGTGTTCCTGTACATTTAATCATCAACTAGGATGGTAAAAGAGGTGGAAGTCTCCAAGTAATGGGACGCATGGTGGGACCATGATGAACCCAATTTGGATTAAGGCAAAAGTCTATGCCACACCATATGCTATGACCCGAAGGGAGACTCTAGATTGTGGGCTGGTCCAACAGACAAAATGTCTAGGCATTCATTCGTATCCCATGTAGATGGGAATTATAATGACCCATACTTTAAATACAATGTTATTACTTCAGAATTGAAGCATACTTATTACAGTATATAATAAAACCATGATAGAACCATATAAGTATAGTCTCTTTAGAATTGGGAAACATAAAAAACTAGTTAATAAATCATCTACATTGTCTCCAATTTATTTCATCATATATAGTGTTTCTTTTGGAATATCCATCATAATATCCTTCTTCCTGACCTGGGGAAAAGAAAACATACAAAAGGGTGAGCTCTAATGATCAGTAAGGGTAAACGAAGAATATATCAATCATATCATATTCATAAGAACATAACATTTTGAAAATCGTATCCTGCAAAAGAGATCATAATAACATGACATGGGATAAATCATAGTAGTGAAATGTAATCCCAAAAATCTTAAAAAAACATGAAAATTTGTGGCATATGCAGATAATCATAGAAAATTATTTCATATTAGTCAAGACTCATTTTCAAGACTATCATAGTGAAAAAAAATCCATTTCTTAACAGAGTTCACTCCTCGTTCTATTCATATATCACTGAACTGGATTAACTTGACGTTACAACCATGTCTATCTAATGAGATATAAATCTTTACCCAATGCATTGGAGAGAGATATAGGTCCCACCCATCTCATAATGATACCATTATTATGTGTGCCACAAATTCATAAATCATATATCATTGCATAACCCATGAAATAAAAATGGGATTCTTAAACATCATACCATCATAACATAATCCATATAAGATAGAAGGACATAAAAAGTTAATTTCATCAGAACATAATAAAATCAATGTAAAAATAGGGATAGAAATAGAACATTATATTATCTTAGATGGATAATAATTTTGATAAAACACTTGAACTCCATTCTTGAGGAAAATATCCTTTCTACATCAAAACCATTTTTCCTTTCTTAACATGTCATACAATTTTAAACTAAAAGAATTTAATTAAAAAAAACTTAATAAAATGTAAAGGATGATTTGTGGAAATATTTTTATATAAAATCATAAAAATCAATTCATGCAGTATAATTTAATATAACATTCTTCTCGTACATTGGTCGGAAAAGTCAAAAAGTACCTCGTACTAAAAATGACAAAATATTCCATTCATATCTTTTACTAAAAACTCACCAATGGGTAAAATTGGATTTAAAAATTTTTTAGGAGGATATAAATAATATTACATGTTGAGGAAAAATGGATTTGGATGGTATATGTTCCCCAATAAATTCTGAAGTATAAACAATCTCAGATAAAAATGAGATTGTGTGATTTTCCCGTACCTTAGGTCGGATATGATTTGTACGTGTCCAATCTGCCTTTATAATGATTTAAATAATGTCATTGACTTATTAAATAATCTTACTCATTTTTATGATATCATATATGGTCATATTCTCAGCTTCTTATTTGTAATATTTGATTGCTACTTGTTATTTGGGTGTTCATTTCATTATTTTCTAATGCGTGTTTTGTCGAATAACTTCTTATTAATATTTTAAGGTTATAGATGCATCATTTAAAAAATAGTATTATTGTAATATATATCTTATATATTCATTAAATTCTTTTATATAATCACTACTCAATGATGATTATGTAGAATGAGTCGCATCACATTGTGGAGACGGTAGGTTGTACGTACGCAAAAGCGAAAATATCATTCCCATAATTGTAAGAATGGAATTGGAGTTGATGGTATAATATTTCAGAATCAGTGGCATGTTATAATAATCAAATATAGTTATTATTTACACCATTATACCCATCCATGTATGGTCATGGTGGAAAACGGATTACACCACGACATGGAGATGGTATTCCGTATGTATGCACGTGTGGTGATTTCATTTTCTGTTGTATGAATAGAAGGTGAAATAGGGTGGTATCATATTTATAATAACATATTAGTATATGACTGATACTGGTGTTATAACTTTATAATGAAACAACTAAAATAGAGGAAATAGCAGAAGGAAGAAACGTTGAATAATTGGTAGAAGAGATTACCTCTTGCTCGAGGTGCCTCCTTTAAACATCCACTTAAGGTACTAGATTTGGTATTTTGATAAGACCAAAACTTCTATAATATTACTAGGGATGTTTAGGAGAGTAATGTGTAGGGTTTGGCCATGCATGAAGGATCAAAGTTGTGTAAATAAGAGAGGTAGGAGGTGCCCTTTTATAAGGGAGGAGAGGGGAACCTTTGGAAACCTCAAAAATATTAATTTATAATAAATAAATCCCCACTTAAAAACATCAAAAAATTACTCTTTTTAGAATATTAGATGATATAGTGTTGTAATATCATCATCCAATAAAATTTATACATGTTTTAAATTTATTTTAAACCCCCCTCAACTTGATTTATTCTTATTTAATCTATTTAATAATATTTGTGGTAATAAGATTCAAAATTTTAAATTGTATTAAATAATTAATTATGTTTTGTGAATTTTCCATAATTGGATAATTTATTACATTTTAGACGATATAATGTTAAATTTATAATTTTTAAATATATTTGTGATTTTTAAACAATTTTATATTATGTTATTTTTATAAATTAACAATTGTGTCAATTTTTACACTATTCAATTATATGAATTTAAATAAAATACACACATAAGATATGTTCAAAATAATTGATTCAGAACATGTCATATGTATCTAAAAAATTCATGGAGCACATTAAATTGTTCATATAAAATTTATTTTTAATATTTTTAAAGCCATTTATTTTATATTTAAATCACTAAAATAATACCAACATCACTATTTTGTTACCATTAATGATAATAATTTAATCCCTAAAAATTATAAATAAATTCACATGATGTAGATAATTTTATAAGCTTTATGTATAATATTCAAGTTTGATGTTTCATGAAGTTCATCACTAAATTAAAATTATTATACTTATAAGATTTAAGAGAGTGACATGTTTTCACTTTCATTGTTTATAAAAATAATTAAATTATTTACATGGTAAAAAGGCCATAAAATGAATCTATTATAGACCTTAGGTGGTATGGGTCGACTTTTAGTCATCCAATAGAATTTCGGCAGGTGTTTGGGTAATTTATAATCTTATGTTTACCCTCAGTTCCCTGATTTACCTTTAACTACGGTAAACAAAAATTATCGTATTTAGTATTCATATTATCAAAAATAAGTTACCTATTAACATAATTTGGACCAAATGAATTAAAATATGGATTCCGTTTTTCAAAATTCATAACAAAAAAGTTGCAGTAATTAATTTAAAAATAATCACGTAGTTAAGAAAAAGTGTTTTCAATGTTAACACATTGTCAAAGATGGAAATGTTTTAACCTATGAATTCAATGTAAAATTAATGGTAATGATACAAATTATATTAAATGGAAAAAATATATACTATTTATACATTAAAACCATTAAATTTTTTCATTTAACCATATAAATTATCTTGATGAAAAAAGTTGTTTTTAATTAAAATATAGCATGTTTTTACTATTCCTTAAAATATTAATGTTATCTAAATAATATGAAAAATTTATCCAAACTATATTTTTATATCCCGATTCCAAAGAAAAATTTCATTTTGTCAAATTGAACTTATAAACATGTCAAAATTTATATTTAAATTTGGTTCACCATCAAATGGTGGTAAAACAACATTTTTTTAAAAATACTTCTTTATCCAAAAAATTATTTTTGCTTTCATATCTCATTCTAGAAAATGTGTAAGATGAATTATAATGTTATAAAATTCAAAATTCAGTTAATACTATTCATAACGGCTAGTTCATAATATTATAATAATATATCATTGTTTATTAAAACTCAGTATTGCATACAACACAAGCTATCAAGGATGGTTTCTCTTGTGTGTAACGCAAGCCAAGTCAGTGTTGTGTATAGTGAAATATTATCTTGGTGTTGGGTATAACATAAAAAAATTATTTTTCATAAAATATCAGGGTATTACATTCAACCCCCCTTAAAATAATTATGCCCTCAAAATTCGTCACTTCGTCACAAACATATAAGGATACCTCTCCCTCATCATATACTCAAGTTACCATGTAGCTTCTTCTAATTGGTGGTTCCTCCATAAAACATTAACCAAGAGAGTGGTATTGTTTCATAGAACATTGTCACTATTATTTAGAATCTTTATCGGCTGTTCTTCATAAGAGAGATTTTTCTCAAGCGGTACAACTTATGAGCGTAATACATGTGAAGGATCGAGTATGCACATTCTCAGGAGAGATACATAGAACACATCATGAACTTCAGATACATTAGGTGGAAGTTCCAATCGGTAAGTCACATTCCCCAAACGATCCAGAATTTCAAAAGTACCAATATACATAGGGATCAGCTTGCCCTTCTTTCCAAATCTCATTACTCTCATCCAGGGAGATATTCTTAAGAACACTTTATCACTCACTTCAAACTCTAGTTCTTTTTTTCCAGTTTTGAGCTTAATTTTTTTGTTGACATTGAGCTACTTGTATGTGTTATTGAATAGATCCGACCTTTTCTTCCATCTCATCAACAAGATAATACCCTAATAGGTTTCTTTCCCCAACTTCATCACATCAAGTTGGAGTTCTACGTTTCGTTCCATAGAGAGCTTCATAAATAGCCATCTAAATACTGGAGTGAAAGCTATTATTATAAGAAAATCCACCAAAGGTATGTGTTGATCCCAACAACCTTTGAAATCCATAGAGAAAGTTCTCAACATTTCTTCTAGAGTTGTAATTTTCCTCTCAGACTGACCCTATGTTTGAGGATGATTAGCAGTGATGAAACTCAAATCTTCATCTAGAGTATGCTTAAGACTTCACCAAATCATCGAGGTAAACCTCATATCCAGATTAGATATAATATATAGTGGTACTCCATGCAATATTACCACTTCCTTTACTTATATCCTTTCAAGAGGATAAAGAGATAAGTCCTCTCTAATAGCAATGAAGTGTGCGGACTTCGTAAGACGATCAACTATAACCTAGATAGAATTATTGACTTTGAATGTTTTAGTATGTCTAGTGACAAAGTCCATAGTTATGTTTTTTCATTTAAATTATGGTATGGGAAATGGTTGTAACATCCCCTTAGACTCTTGTCTCTCATCTTTAACTTGCTGAAAAACCAAACATCGAGAGACATTTTCAACAACATCTATTTTCATTCCATCCCACTATAAGTAATCCTTCAGCTACTTATACATCTTCATGCTTCCAGGGTGAATAGAGAATGATGAACTATAAACTTCATCCAATATTTCCTTCTTTAATTCTGGGATGGGAGGAACACTATTGACACTCCTTTCGTCACAGAATATAATGATCGGAAAAGGGGAATATCTAAGCAAAAAGTGATTCATCCTTGGAAGTAACATCAAAAATCAACAAAGGGATGAACAAGGAGAACATTGCCCATAGGTCGCGCAAGTTCTCTCATGGTCGCGCAAGTACACTTGCGCGCCGCCTAGTGGTCTTGCAAGTACTTTCGTGACGCCTTATGGTCATGCAAGTGACTTGCGCGACATAAGTGGTAACCGCCCGGTAACCGCCCAGGGCCTTATTTTGCCTATAAATAGACCCTGTGGGCCCCCCATTCAAGAGGAATTTTTTTTTTCAGAAACTCGGATTGAAGCTCCCGACGCCCAAGTCTCTTCTCAAAGCTTCTGGAACACTTCTAAGGTAAATTCTTACCTAGAACGGAAGATCTAAAGAGAAGAAGGAAGACCTAAGTGTTGAAACATATCAAACACTTGCGCACCGATTTATTTTCTTCAATATAACTTGCGCGTCCCTTTTCTAGAAGAACCTCAAGATGATTCTAAAGGGTTTAAAAAAGAGTCGCTCAAATATTTCAATGCTGGTTGAAAATCGTGCAAGTACACCATGTGTCGCGCAGGTATACCAGCGCGACCAAAACTTGCGCGCCCACGGAAGACTTGTGCGCCTTTCAAGACTTGCGCGCCCCTATTTTTTTTGGGTACCCATCTTTCCCATTTTTACCCCTCTTAAGCCATTTCACCTTTCCTATTCAAGATTCAGTCTTCAAGACACTCTTCAAAGCCATTTATGGCATGATTTCTTGATTTGATTTCCTTATCTGAAAGGAATTCGGTGGAATATCTCTCAAAACCTAATGATTTATACATCTTTATGTCACCAAAGATTGAGAGTTCGTTCATTCAACCTCATCCTTTAAAATGAGAGAATCCTTAACCTGGGTCTTCTTTTCAGGAATAATCCCCAGTTATAAATCTTTTAATTTGGGCATCCTTCTTTAGGAGTAAGCCCCAAATTCTTAAAAGTTCCCAAACTTGAGCATCCTCCCCAGGAGTAAGCCCCAATCATAATTCTTTAACTTGGTAATCCTTCTTAGGAGTAAGCCCCAAACTCAAACATGGGCATCCTTCTTAGGAGTAAGCCCCAAACTCAAACATGGGCATCCATCTTAGAAGTAAGCCCCAAGTCCCCTAACCTGGGTCTCCCTTTTAGGAATAAGACTCAGTCATAACCTGGGCCTCCTTTTTTAGGAGTAAGTCCCATTCATAATCTTGGGTTTCCTTTTTCAGGAGTAAACCCCAAGCCCCCTTAAATTTATCTTAACCAGTCCTAATTTACCCTTGATTTGGGTTTCCTTTTCAGGAGTAAAACCCAATCATAAGTCCCCTCCTAACTTGGGCATCCTCCTTAGGAGTAATCCCCAAGATTAGAGTATTCAAATCTCCATAAAGCACATATACCTTTATGGACCATGTTCCTGGATTTTCTCCCTAAAAGCGAATCCTAAACCTTCATCTATCTGGGAAGTCATACATACCTAAGCCCCCAAACAATTTCTTATGATTGCATCTTTCATGGCACAATTGTCTAATTTTTACAAATACCTCTTATTTCTCACACCGAGCTTGACTTACGTGAGCTTAGAGTGTAAAAGTAATTATGACATTCTTCTTTGAGCCATCAATCATAAACATCATACTCCATTACTCGAACTATGTGGGTTCTGATTCCTTTTCCAAAACAAAGGATACGTAGGTAGCCCATTTATGGGTTCGATCCCAACTTTGAAATAATCCCTGTCCTTCTGAATGACGATAAACTTCAAGTGCCCCACTTAGTGGCTTTAAAACCAGCCTGGTCATCATAATGACCAAGAGACTTTTATATAAATGTTTTGAAGGATACCATTGACCAAGAATCTCTAAACATATATAGATGATTCTCTATTGATGAAGAACCTCGAATACATATAAAAGATTCCCTAAATTTCATCCATATTTATTCATTGATTGTTATAACTAAAGGAAAGCACATTTTATACTAGGTAATGTAATAAGGATACACGAACATAACTTAAATCTATAAAGAGTGTCCCGGAGTAGACAATAATTCCCCTCAAAAAGGTGTGATGAGTCCGACCTCCCATCCTCTCGACCAATGCAAATTCCTAAGCCTCATTAGTCCACAAGCTAATGAGCGCCTACCTTTGGAAAGTGGGTCCAAACGGATGTCGAATCATTGGATGTTTCCGGTTCTACGAACAAACCCGCTAGAAACCGATCGAAACGTTTGAATCTCCCGTCCAGGAGGTCATCCCCGAAATCTGTCGAGAAAAAAAAATGGTGAACCCGACGTGAATCCTTAACCAAGTTAAAGTGATGTTCTTCTTATTTTTTAGGCCCCTTGGGAAAACAAATCAATCATTGACATGTGATCATCCAAATGAATTAGTGTCCAAATTCATCTTGATTATGTCTGTTATATGGAAAAGGCACTCTTTTCTCAAGATCTTCTGCAAAATGGCTTTTCTTAAATTCACCCCTGTGAATACTGCTGCTGTGAACACCTCTACTGTGAGGTCTGCTGCTATGAAAACCAATGCTGCTACTCCTGCTGGAACGTCGTCCGCTCTAAGGATGACATCACCAACTCAGCGTCTTCAACACTGGGTTTCTAATGCACTGGATAAGGAGTACAGTCGCAACGGTACTATCCCAACTCTGGAGGCCGCTCGTCAAGCCCTCCAAGTTAACAACTCTACATGGTCGCCCGGACAACGGCGGACAGTGATCAAGAAATAGGCGGTGCTGACTACCGTCTCTAACCGTTTTGGGTCGTTATCCCCGGAACGCAATTTCCATTCACTCTATTACTCTGAGGAAGTGAATGAGCAGGTCCCGTAGGGCCTTAATTCAAAAAAAAAAAACAGGATTCCTTCTCGAGGGCTCCCATCAACAATCACCGCCAGACTCGTGTGGTAGTGCGCCCTCAACATGATGAGTGTACCGACACCAGGAATTCAGATCAGGTTCCTCGAACCCGAGCAGTCAAGATGAACCGCCAGAGACGGAATCCGGTTAACAATAGGCAGGTTGTCATCCATGCCATCTCTGGAGAAGTCCACCAACCTAACTTGGTGGAAAACAACGAGCAGGCATACACACCTGTCCGTTTTAATTCCGTTGTCCAGTAGACTCGTCTGGCAGCATCAAGCCAATCCCGCCAGGCAATTCCGGCGGAGTACTATAGGCAGGAACATGCACCTGCTTATACATCACCAGTTAGTCAGCAGGCTCGTCTGACTACATATGATGTATCTCGTCAACCGCGTTTGTCGAAGTGTAATCAACAGGTACATACACCTGCTAATACTAATCAAGCCTACCAACAGTCTCACTTGGTAGCGCACGGAGAAGTCAGTCGGAAAGCCCAGACGACAAACAGGAGGCAGACTCAACTCTCTGCCTCCACACTTGAGTACTGTCAGGATTCACTGACAGGAAAAGGAGGACAGGAGCATGCACATACACCTACTCCAAGCCTGGAATGGATGTATATCCCCGTTCTGGCGGCTGAAGTCAGCAAACATATTTTGTAAATGGTGAAAGAGCAGAAACAAATTCCTTCTCATATTCTGGATGCTTGCCAGGATATCATAACATCTTCAGCATCGTCTGAGGGACAGACACATAAATCTATCCCTAGCAATGGAGTGACAAATCAACGATTCACTCCGGAACAGACACACACATATATTCTATTCCAAGAGGGTTTTGGGGCATACTCCCCCATATCATACGGACAACCAAGTAAGGCATATACACCTGATTTGAGTGCAGATTGTCAGCCTAACCTGACCATCTTTCCTCATCAGGCACAAACACCTGCTCAGAGTAACCACTTTCGTCAACAAGTGGTTTATAAAGTGAGTAAGAAGGCATCTAAGAAAAAGATCCACCCAGCACAGTCAGGAGATCAAAGGCCAATCTGCAACAAGGCCTTGCTCGATGCTGGAGTTCTTGAAGCCCTCAGACATTTATCTGTCGGAATTCAAGATTCTACTCCCTCAGTTCCCAATAACGGGAACATTAATTCTGAAGGTCTTCAACAGACACTTCCTCATGAAGGCTTGCTTCATAAAAATTCGGTCAATCTTGAAGTTTCTTCTTCAGATGAGAACCACAGGAACCCTCTGTGTGGTCAGAAGACCATGGAGCATGAGATCTCATCTTTTGTTGTAACCCATTATGGTGGTCCTCCCCATGATGATGAACTTCGCTGCGAAAGTCCTCTCCGTAGTAGTGATTCACATTGCCTGGAAAATACTCCAGTGGATAATGTAGTGCCTAGAAAGCCCTCTTATCTTGAGGCACTTGCAAATGCGAAACCATTCATGTCTGATGCTTTATCGCTAACAAGTGAAATACTTTCTCAATCAGAAGATAGCCCAGGGTGTAGGACATTCTCCGAACCACCCCTAAGTCATGCATCTTCTAGTTTGATCAATGATCTCTCTACCAATCTTGTTGAATCCGATGAAGCAACAAGGAAACACAAAATCTGTTCAAAACAGGTAGAAGAATCTTTATTTAATGATAAAGAGGAAATGCTGAACATGAGGAAAAAACTGGCAAAAGGTGAAGTACCAGTCATGTTTTGGCCTTTGGCTGACTCCCAGTATGACATTCCAAAGATGTTGACGGATGATGGAATCCATGATATTCGTCTCAACATATGGAAAACTCTTTGTCAATTAAAGAAGAAGATATTATCTTATGATGAATATGAAAATTATCTTAAGATAATAGAAGGGCTACAACGTCAGATTGATTTGGCATCTCTATCAGTCTCTCGGCATCCGAAGGCTGAAAAGCAACAGAGAACCCTTCAACGTTCATGCCTTGGCGCACTAAGAAAATTGCGTCAGTTAATTGCCAATGCTCTATCTGTTGTTCATATCAGAGGATGGGGTGTTTGTGGAGCACTACATTTCACAGTGCTTTCCAGTCAGCAAAGCCCGCCGAAAATGGTCTCATGCAATGTTATTGTCCATGGCCGGCCAGAGTCAATGGGATTTGTTCATAATCAAAAGCATTCCCAAGAACATGCTTCAACTAGTTATTCTAAAAATCAAGTATATATAGAACAAGTTTTTGAATTGCTCATACATGAAGCAGGTGAGAATATTGCACAAGCCTCTCATCTGGAGCAAACACGTCATCAAATGACAGATGTTTCGGAAATCATCTAACGGTCTGTTGAACCAGGTGATAAAAGTGGATACAGGTTAATGCATCCAGCTAATTTCTGAACTAAGATTCGCAAGATCAAGAGAGATTTTAAGAAGATATCAGACATAGCATGTCAAGAGACACACCAGCTTGTCAGACTGGGGACTTCTCTAACCCAACCCTCAGAGTCAACAAATGGGATTCGAGGAGTTGAGCGGAAGCAGCAGGAACATCCCCAGTCCACCGGACTGTGGACTTTTTCAAATCCTCAATCCCTCCCTCAGAGAAAGTCAGTATTCTCTCGATTAGGGAATAAGCCTCAAGAGGAACCAAGATCCAAGCTATCGGGAGATTCTCTCCAAGTGACGGTTCTCCAAGAAGTTAATGAGGGATCAAGTCAACGGAATGCCATGTCTCATCATGGACATGGAAGAAGACAATATCACAGAAATTCTGATAGAAAAGATTCCATGCAATATGCATCCATTAATGTCATCAATGTCGTTGCTACTGATTCACCAGATGAGGCTCAATCAGAGGGATCAAACGAAGAGGTTCCTACTCAAGAAGTTGCGCACACAGACCTAAATGAAGAAGGCGTGCGCACACGTAATCAAAGGCTTACCCAAAATCTGGGTATTCATTCAAGTAACCCACTTCCCCCTCTCCTAAAAGGATCCAATAAGGGGAAAGGAAAGAATCAGGTTACTTCTCACCATTCCTCTGAAGGAGTTCAATCGCTCTCATTAGAGATAAGGTTTGCACAACAGGAGGAAGAAATGAAAGAATTAAGAAGGTTGAATGCAGAACTACTTCAGAGTAGTCTTCTTCTTAAGAATGCTGAAGTCCGACAGCCGAAGGAATTTGTTGTAACTACTGAGATGGATCGGGAATATCCTCCTTTATTAGTACACCCTCAGAGGTCTAATCCTACGGGTCAAACGCAACAACGGTTGGCAGCACTACCATCAGTTGCAGCACCAACCACCACGTCATTCCAAGCTCCATTCATTTCACCTACCCAAAACCAAGTTCAACCTGATGTTTCTCAAAAGTTAATAACTACTATTGAGTCATTAACAGCTCGGTTAGAAACTATGGAAGGGTAACGGGCGCAAGTTCAACCTGAAAAGAAAGTTTACCCTGAATGGGTAAATTCAATTTCTCCTCCATCTAGTTTTGGAAACCCTGTTTTCCCTACTTTCAATGGATCAGGCGACCCTGAACAACATTTGACGCATTACGTGTCTTGTTGTGATCCTATGATGGGAACTCTAGAGCAGCAAGAAGCAGTGAAACTGAGATGCTTCTTGCGAACCTTGCAAGGACCAGATTTTGTCTGGTATACAAGCTTTCAATCCCGGTCAGTCATCGGATGGGAGGATCGTCGTCAAAAATTCCTTCTTCAGTTCAGCTCAACTTTGCCAAAAACGACAGTTTTCGATCTTACAAACTCCAAGCAAATAGAGAATGAAAGAGTCTCTGATTTCATTGCTCGTTGGAAGGATTAACGTATTCCCTGAGTTTAGCACTCCCTCAGGAGGAAATGTTGCCAATCTGTGTGGAAAATTTGCGTGACGAATTATGCACGCCATTGATACCTGTGAAATACACAGGAGGGTTTCGAGACCTTACTTTAATCGCTCAACAGATTGAAGATTCCCTTATACAGGCTAAGGTTAAATCTCGTATAATTCCATCAGCTCTAGGATGGAGCATGGGTAAAGAGGAAACTGCTACAGTTATGCTTAAACAATCACCTATACCTATTTCTACTTCAAAACATTCATCTTCTTGAAGGGCTCCACCTCCTGAACGCCAAAAACAAAGGCTGTTTCGTCCAAATGATCAAAGAGATCAACGACGAAAACAATTTGAGGATTTGAAGAGTAAAACATACTCTTTCCGGAGTGTGCAAGTTCCCAGTTACTTCATTTCAGCCCTGGAAAATAATTTGGTTCAATTACCAGTGCCCAAGAGGCCAAACAAGGAAGGAGATGTAGACCGTCCCAATTATTGTCCCTTTCATCAAATGTTGGGGCATCCCATCCAGGAGTGTTTTGTCTTTAAAGACCTCCTGCAAAATATGGTCGACTTGGGACAAGTCAAATTGAAGGGTTCTTCAGCTCATGTAGCGTATATTACCGCTACAGATACAGAGGAAGGAGGCGAGTGGCAGGAAGTCAAAAGAAAAACTGCGAAAAAATATGATGATTGGATGGTCAAAAAAACAATCAATCGGACCCATTCCATTTTGCGAACACAATTGAAGAAGCCAATTGTGTCTCCTACAAAAGCTACAGTAAAGCTTCCATCAAAAGTCAAATCATCAAAAGGGCAGAGCAATTCAAAGAAGAAAGAGGAATCAGGAGAAGATGAGTATGTATCAAAGCCTAAATATTCATTGACTCTAGCAGATTTAATGCCATCTACTTCAAAGCCACGGGCACCGCCCCACCTAACGGCACAGCCTAAATAGGCTAACCAGGAAGAGTCTTTATCAGACGAAGAGTTAATATTTGGTTCTATTTAATCTCAATGGATGGAGAACTCATCACGACTCCAACCAACGCCAGATTTATGAAGAAATATTTTGTATAAACACAAAATATGGTCCCCAGAACCAAGACTCTTACAATTGGTTCATACATCCATGGTCCATTATGACATTAAACTGCAACTTCGTCCAACATGACGTTAAACTGTAGAAAAGAACTTGTCCCCGCAACATGACATTAAGCTTCACAGCACCAGTTCGTCCTTGCTATATGACGTTAAACTATACAGAAATGGTCCAGTATGACCTTAAACTGCAAATTCGTCCAACATGACGTTAAACTGTAGAAAAGAACTTGGCCCCGCAACATGACATTAAACTGTGCAGAACCAGTTGGTCCTTGCTATATGACGTTAAACTATACAGCAATGGTCCAGTATAACCTTAAACTGCAACTTCGTCCAACATGACGTTAAACTGTGTCACCTATAATGTCCTACATGACACTAAACTGTATAATTTCCTACATGACACTAAACTGTATAATGTCCTACATGACACTAAACTATATAATGTCCTACATGACACTAAACTGTATAATGTCCTACATGACACTAAACTGTATAATGTCCTACATGACACTAAACTGTATAATGTCCTACATGACACTAAACTATATAATGTCCTACATGACACTAAACTGTATAATGTCCTACATGACACTAAACTGTATAATGTCCTACATGACACTAAACTGTATTATGTCCTACATGACATTAAACTGTATTATGTCCTATCTACATGAAATTAAACTGTATAGAAGTTCCATATTTTGTCCGAGATGACATTAAACTATATTTTTTCCGAGATGACATTGAACTATATTGTGTCCTAACAACATGACATTAAACTGTGTGGCACTTTCATCATCCAGCATGGCGTTAAACTATGTCAGTTCCCTTATCGTCCAACATGATGTTAAACTGTCACATTGGTTACTATTATGTCCTACATGACACTAAACTGTATAATATCTTATATGACACTAAACTTTATAATGTCCTACATGACATTAAACTGTATTATGTCCTATCTAAATGACATTAAACTGTATAGAAGTTCCATATTTTGTCTGAGATGACATTAAACTATATTGTGTCCTAGCAACATGACATTAAACTGTGTGGCGCTTTCATCGTCCAGCATGACGATAAACTGTAAAAAGTCCCCAGAATTGATATCCTCATATTGGTTCACCTTAGTCCTAGCTACATGACTTTAAACTATACAACACCAGTTCGTCCTTGCTATATGACGTTAATCTATACAGCAATGGTCCAGTATGACTCTAAATAGCAACTTCGTCCCACACGACATTAAACTACGAAAAAGTTCCCTAAACCGTCCAGCATGACCTTAAACTGCATCATCCCTGGTCTATGTATATGACCATAAACTATTTGCAAATCCCTTATGTCCCGCAAGACGTTAAACTGTGACGTCCTAACTATATGACGATAAACTGTATAAAAGTCCCTTACGTCCGGAAATACGTTAAACTATATAATCTCAAAGGTCCAGTACGACATTAAACTGCATCATTCACGGACCATGCATATGACCTTAAACTATTCGCACTTTCGTCCGACATGATGTTAAAATGGTACACTCTTTTGTCCTTACTGCATGACAATAAACTGCACAATCCCCCTTTCGTCTAATATGACGTTAAACTGTATTGTCCCCATCTTCCTAACTACATGATGCTAAACTGTACAGAAAGTCCTTGATATGTCCTACATGACATTAAACTGTTATTTTTTCCCTGCTACATGACACTAAACTGTTCAGCACCAATAGTCCTAACTGCAAGACTTTAAACTGCATAGTCCCTTTCTTATGTCCTACATGACATTAAACTGTGCATCGTTAAGGTTGTTATTACCTCTTGTTTCTGACACCGAGTATGACTCACGTGAGCTTAGAGCAAACCTCAACCATAACACTCTCTTTGGGCCCCTAACCATGTGTAAGTCCCAACAACATTTTTTATTAGATCATTGTCCCCAAGAACAACTTGATCATTAATTCATTCATTAATTGAACTACACAGACTTTGATCCTTGCCCTCCAGGCTGGGTTTGTAGGCAACCTCCCAGGGTTCAAGCCCAAAAAACAATCTCTTCACATCGGTTCACCACCATCTCATATGATGATGATTCGTGAAACCGCCCCTGGAATCAATATCATTACATTGATTCACTTTTGTCCTTGTTATATGACGTTAAACTATACAAAACTTTTGTCCAGTACGACAATAAACTACAATATCCTTTTATTTCCTCATTTGAGAAGAAACCATTATTGACATTGATTTTTTAAATCATGTTTCATTTTCAAAAGACTATGTGCATACATGGTAATGCCTGAACTTTTTATCTTAGGTAAAACCATAATTGCACTAAAGTCCCCTTTCACCCTTCACATGTACGAACCAAATTTGTACAAAGGGTAATTCTAGAACTATGTGGACATGATTACCATCCTTATGGGATATGTAGGAACATTCGAGTATCCCTCGAATCCAGTCCCAAGTCTTTTGGTCCTATCCCCAAATTTCACTTTCCGTCCCTTGGCTGAAAAGTCCTCATGAAAACACACACTGTGTATTCATTATTATGGTCCGAATTCTATGACCCTAAACTAAGATCACTCATACTTTCGTCCTGCACGACATTAAACTGCATTTCAAGAACTACGTATGGCTTGATTATCATTCTTATGAGATACGTAGTGAAGTCCAAATTTTAATTTAGGACCCAGCCACAACATGATTATGGTTTTCATTGACCTATGTATCTCTATATACATTGGACAATACCCATCTTTATGTGTTATGATCCTAACCTTAAATATTTTCAGATCTTCATAACCCTTTTCATGACTTCTAGTCACAAAAATGTGAAACTTCTGAGAATTCTTTTGCTTGACTATGCAGCACCTGCCCATAGGTGGCCTTGCATAAACAGTCCACATAACAGACATGTCAGCCGAAAGATGCTATTTATTTGACCATGCAGCCAATGCTCTTAGGTGGCCCTGCATATTTCAACCACCTAACGGGTTTTGTTAAATAATAGTAACTTCATTCTTGGGAAGAATGCCTCTTTTGACCTTATTTGTCTTAAACGACAGTATGTAGGGATCCGCAAAAAAATAGTCATCCTTAACATATTTGTCACATATCCTCTTTCATGATCTGAAAGTATTCAAGTCTATGGTTTATTCTTCTTCCCTACGTTTGGGTCAGACCTTCGTAGGAGTGATATTCATCCAGTTCTTCGATATTCATGTTTGGAAATAACTTCTCCATATTCAAGTACCTCTTTCCATACAACAAACTCTATACTTTAGAAAATTTGAATCTCCATAAACTTTCACTAGCTTTTAGCACTAGGAAAGTAAATTTCTGGGAGTTCTTTTGCCTGACTATGCAGCACGTGCCCATAGGTGGCCTTGCATAAATAGTCCACATAACAGACTTGTCAGCTGAAAGATGCTATTTATTTAACCATGCAGCCAATGCCCTTAGGTGGCCCTGCATATTTCAACCCCCTAACAGGTTTTGTTAAATAATAGTAACTTCATTCTTGGAAACTACTTCTTCAAATGCCTTTAGCTCTTTTTCATATCATTCCTCAGATTCAAATATTCTTAAGCCATAGTTTACATTTTTTCCCTCATACTCGAGTATGGTAAAATGTTTTCAGATAAACTTTCAAGGAATTGTGTCTATTCTAATCCATTTTTTTGGTCAAAGCTATTTCCACCTTCAACATTAGCCTCTTTATGTCTGGCATGCATGACATTAAACTACCCACAAAAGACAAAATAACTCTGAATAAAAGTCATCTTCCAGCACACTTGTGCGCTGCCTTCTGCGCACTGAAGACTTGGAAACCACCTTTTCCTTTGGATGTCATTGATTTCCTCAGAGTCAAATCCTCATTTCTCTCCGGATCCAACTCTGAGGGGGGAATTTTGTTGACACTCCTTTCGTCACAGTATATAAAGATCGGAAAAGGGGAATATCTAAGAAAAAATTGATTCATCCTTGGAAGAAACATCAAAAATCGACAAAGGGATGAACAAGGAGAACATTGCCCATAGGTCGCGCAAGTTCCCTCATGGTCGCACAAGTACACTTGCGCGCCGCCTAGTGGTCTTCCAAGTACTTGCGCGATGCCTTATGGTCATGCAAGTGACTTGCGCGACCTAAGTGGTAACCGCCCGGTAACCGCCCAGGTCCTTATTTTGCCTATAAATAGACCTTGTGGGCCCCCCATTCGAGAGGATTTTTTTTCAGAAACTCGGATTGAAGCTCCCGACGCCCAAGTCTCTTCTCAAAGCTTCTGGAACACTTCTAAGGTAATTTCTTACCTAGAACGGAAGATCTAAAGAGAATAAGGAAGGCCTAAGTGTTGAAACTTATCAAACACTTGCGCGCCGATTTATTTCCTTCAATATAACTTGCGCGTCCCTTTTCTGGAAGAACCTCAAGAGGATTCTAAAGGGTTTAAAAAAGAGTCGCTCAAATATTTCAATGCTGGTTGAAAATCGCGCAAGTACACCATGTGTCGCGTAGGTATACCTGCGCGACCAAAACTTGTGCGCCCACGGAAGACTTGCGCGCCTTTCAAGACTTGTGTGCCCCTATTTTTTTTGGGTTCCCATCTTGCCCATTTTTACCCCTCTTAATCCATTTCACCTTTCCTATTCAAGATTCAGTCTTCAAGACACTCTTCAAAACCATTTATGACATGATTTCTTGATTTGATTTCCTTATCTGAAAGGAATTCGGTGGAATATCTCTCAAATCCTAATGATCTATACATATTTATTTCACCAAAGATTGAGAGTTCGTTCATTCAACCTCATCCTTTAAAATGAGAGAATCCTTAACCTGGGTCTCCTTTTCAGGAATAATCCCCAATTATAAATCTTTTAATTTGGGCATCCTTCTTTAGGAGTAAGCCCCAAATTCATAAAAGTTCCCAAACTTGGGCATCCTCCTCAGGAGTAAGCCCCAATCATAATTCTTTATCTTGGGCATCCTTCTTAGGAGTAAGCCCCAAACACAATCATGGGCATCCTTCTTAGGAGTAAGCCCCAAGTCCCCTAACCTGGGTCTCCCTTTTAGGAATAAGACTCATTCATAACCTGGGCCTCCTTTTTTAGGAGTAAGTCCCAGTCATAATCTTGGGTTTCCTTTTTCAGGAGTAAACCCCAAGCCCCCTTAAATTTCTCTTAACCAGTCCTAATTTACCCTTGATTTGGGTTTCCTTTTCAGGAGTAACACCCAATCATAAGTCCCCTCCTAACTTGGGCATCCTCCTTAGGAGTAAGCCCCAAGATTAGAGTATTCAAATCTCCATAAAGCACATATACCTTTATGGACCATGTTCCTGGATTTTCTCCCTAAAAGTGAATCCTAAACCTTCATCTATCTGGGCAGTCATACATACCTAAGCCCCAAAAAATTTCTTATGATTGCATATTTCATGGCACAATTGTCTAACTTTTACCAATACCTCTTGTTTCTCACACCGAGAATGACTCACGTGAGCTTAGAGTGTAAAAGTAATTATGACATTCTTCTTTGAGCCATCAATCATAAACATCATACTCCATTACTCGAACTACGTGGGTTCTGATTCCTTTTCCAAAAAAAAAGGATACGTAGGTAGCCCATTTATGGGTTCGATCCCAACTTTGAAATAATCCCTGTCCTTCTGAATGACGATTAACATCAAGTGCCCCACTGAGTGACTTTTAAACCAGCCTGGTCATCATAATGACCAAGAGACTTTTATATAAATGTTTTGAAGGATACCATTGACCAAGAATCTCTAAACAGATATAGATGATTCTCTATTGATGAAGAACCTCGAATACATATAAAAGATTCTCTAAATTTCTTGCATATTTAATCATTGATTGTTAAAACTAAAGGAAAGCACATTTTATACTTGGTAATGTAATAAGGATTCACGAACATAACTTAAATCTATAAAGAGATTCCCGAAGTTGAAAATAATTCCCCTCAAAAAGGTGTGATGAGTCCGACCTCCCATCCTCTCGACCAATGCAAATTCCTAAGCCTCATCAGTCCACAAGCTAATGAGCACCTACCATTGGAAAGTGGGTCCAAACGGATGTGGAATCATTGGATGTTTCCGGTTCTACGAACAAACCCGCTAGAAACTGATTGGAACGTTTGAATCTCCCGTCCAGGAGGTCATCCCCGAAATCTGTCGAGGAAACAAACACATACCTAATTCTTGAACCTTATTATGTCATCACAATCAATGTGGAATTTAGGAAAGTTTCTCGCCTTCTTTTGTAACTCTACATCTTCTTTTTATGCCTATTTATTTTTCACATGTATTGGTGGTTGAAAATTCATCTGAGAAGATAATATTTATTCACTTCCATTATAATTCCATGATCCATCATTTGTAAATCCATAAATATTGGATATTTTGTGATCATCATCATGGATAAACTAGCATTGTTTTGTCAACTTAATGTGTCTTCCACCTTGTTTTCATTCCCAGGGTGGTAATTAATTGAGCAGTTGTAATCCTTAATCATCTCTAACCATCTTCTTTGGAGCATATTTAGCTTCTTTTGTTTGAAAACATACTTTAAACTTTTATTATCAGTATAAATATCACACCTTTCCCCCTAAAGATAATGCCTCTAAATATTTCATGCAAATACTACTGCAGCTAACTCTAAATCATTAGTTGGTAATTTTTCTCATGGATTTTCAACTATCGTGAGGCATAAGCTATCACCGTATCATTTTTCATGAGAACACACCCCTATCCTTTCTTGGATGCATCACTGTATATCACAAACCTTTCTCCACTATAAGGCAGTGTGAGCACAAGTTCACTGGATAACCTTCTTTTTATCTCCATGAATTTCTCTTCACACTCCTCCATCAAAACAAACTTAACCCCTTTTCGAGTTAACCTGGTGAGTGGATTAGATAATTGGGAAAAATCATTCACAAAACGTCGATAATATCTATCCAAACCAAGAAAACATCAGATCTCAGTTACTGTTGTTGGTCTTGACCATCTTTCGATAACCTCTGTTTTTTTATCCAAATATATTCCTTATTATGAGATTATGTGAGCCAAAAATGATACTTTTTGAATCCAAAATTCACTCTCGGTAAATATGGAATAAAGCTTCTCCTTTATTATAGTCTTTAATACAATTCTCAAGTGATCATCATGTTCTTCCTTTCTATTTGGATAGACCAGTATATTGTCAATAATTACTTCCACAAACTGATCAAGATATTCTCTAAAGACTCTATTCATTCGATCCATGAAGATAGCATGGGGATTAGTAAGACCAAATGGAATCACTATAAATTCATAGTGTCCATAACTTATACGTAAAGTCATATTTGGTATATCCTCCCTTTTAACAATTAATTGATGATACCCTAAATGAAGATCAATATTGGAAAATTATTGAGCTCCACGTAGTTGGTCAAATAAGTCATCAATGTATGTGGATGATATTATTTCTTGATAGTGATATTTTTAAGTTCTCGATAATCAATACAGAGTCACATTAATCCATCTTTCTACATAACAAACAGAATAGGTTCTCCCCAAGGTGATGCATGAGGGCATATGAATCCCTTATCAAGATTTTATTGGAGTTTCTTCTTCAATTCCTACAACTGAATTGGGGGCATTCTATATGGTGTCTTTGAAATGAGCATATCACCCAGTTTGAGTTCTATTAAAAACTGAACTTCACAATTTGGTGGAAGTCCTGGAAATTTCTTAGGAAAGACATCATCAAACTCTAGTACAATGGGTTTTTTCTTAATCATGAGTTTCTCTCCAACCATTTGAGATAAATAACCTTCATTTATTAGAATCAACACCCATAATATGGAAGAAATATTCACTGGAAGGTTATATTCATCCTTTCATCAATAGATGATCGTTGATTGATCTAGAATATGAAATGTGACTTCCCTTCATGGGAATTTGATATGATATATATATAATGAAAGCAAATGTATGCCAAGAATCACATCAAATTACAATATAGGAAAGAACACATGATTTGCAAGAATCACTTTCCCACAAACTATAATCGGGGAAGAATTGTAAACTTTTGATGCGACTATTGTTCCATTAGGTGTTGTCGCAGCTTACTCAACATCTAATTGTTGAGGTAATATGGCGATAACTTTAGAATAGTCTTCAGAAAAAAAAGAATTGGTGAATCCAGAATCAGGTAAAATATTTTCTACATTAGAGTGGATGGTAAGTGTACCTTTCACCACATCGTTATTGTACTCCAGATCGCCGATAGAAATTGCATGTGACGTTACATTGTCTTTGGCCTTAAGAGTTTTTTGATGTCGATCATCATAAAAAACCCCTTGGAATAGGGCATTGATTAGCATAATTCCCCATTTCCTTCAACTTGTATCATTGAAGTGGAGGAGGTGCGATCTGTGTAGCCTTTTCTTTGTTCGCATTACTAGAAATCTTTTTCCCATCATTATGGCATTCAAATTCCTGATGACCTTATTTTACAAAATTTAATCATTTACTTGTCCCATTAAGAAAATTCCCTCCATTTTTATTTCCACACATTGAGCATAAGGGAAAACTCTTCTTCTTCTCAGTGTGGTCTTTATATTTCCCTTTGAATTCCATTTCCTTCTTCTTATCAAACCCATATGACTGATGGGTTACTCCAATATACATTTCAACCTTCAGAGCACATAGAAAAATTTCCTCGTAGTTATTGAAGTCCCATATGGATAACTCCCTTCGAAGAATTAGTTTTAAGTCACTAATGAATCGATCGAACAAACCTTCAGGTTGGATAATAATCACAACAACGTACCTTTCAAGCCTTGTAATATTTGCTTCGTAGGTACCAACAGACTCATAATCCTTTTTCTTTAGTTCAAGAAACTTTTTATCCATTTTTTCGAAGAATATGAGGGAATTACATATTGAAAAATATGTTCTTGAACTCGTCCCATTCTATGGACTCAATTTTATCTCTTTGCCTCGTATTCTTGATAAAATTCCACCATTGATCAGCTTCACCTTCCAAACGATATATTGTGAAGATGACTTTATCATGTTCAGAACATTGAAAAACTAGAAATATCTTTTTAGTGGTACTGATCCATTATTCATCCATTAATGGATCAGTATACACACTAAATGAGGGTGGATGCTACCTCATGAAGGATTCAATAGAATGTTTCTCCTTCGTTTTCTCAATTGGAAGTCCTGCCAGATTCTTATCTTGAGAATGTTTTGTGAGCATGGCTATGAGATTTTGAATTTTAGCTCCCATAACGTTTGTAGCTCAGGGGGACAATAATTATATTTCCCGTCAAATTCAGCATTAACATGGCTCTTTTGGGTTATATCCATTGACTAAAACCAATAAGAATAGTGTGAGAAAAACTAATAATAATAGGAAAACCACATAATCAAGAATCAAATTTCACACTTTAGGTATTATCATAGCTTATTCATGGCCATTTCTAAAATACTAATATTGTGTACTATACTTGGAAATATCCTTATGATTCAAACTAAGGCTTTGACATCCTAGTTTCTAAAGGATGACAATACCTTTCCTCTTATACCAACTATAATGACCCATACTTTACATACATTGTTATTACATCAGAATTGAAGAATTCTTATGAAAACATATAACAAAAACATGATTGGACCATATAGGTATAGTGACTGGAGAAACTAGGAAACATAAACAACTGGTTCATAAAACATCTACATTGTCTCTGGTTAATTTCATCATATATAGAGTACCTATTGGCATATCCTACTTAATTTATTTTTTCCTAACCAGGGGAAATGAAAACATTCAAAAGAGTAAGCTCTTATTCTCAGTAAGGGTAAACGAAGAAGATATCAATCATATCATATTCATAAGAACATATCATTTTGAAAATATTATCCTGAAAAAGAGATCATAATATCAGGACATGGGATAAATCATAGTAGTAAAATGTAATCCAAAAATTCATAATGTAAAACATGAAACTTTGTGGAATACACACATAAACATATAAAATCCTTTCATATTAGTAAAAATTCATTTCCAAGACTATCATAGCGGAAAAATTCCATTTCTGAACTGAGTTCACTCCTCGTTCCAGTCCGGTATCACTGAACTGGATTAACTTACCATTTCATCCATGTCAATCTCATTAGATATAAATCTTTACCTAATGGATTGGAGAATTATATAGGTCCCACCCATCTCATAATGATACCATTCTTATGTGTTCCACAAAATCATAAATCATAAATCATAGCATAACCCATTTAATAAAAATGGCATTCTTAAACATCATGCCATCATAACATAATCAATATAAGATAAAAGGACATCATAAAAATAATTCCATCATAACATATTAAAATAAATGTAAAAATAGGTATAGAAACATAACCCTATATTATCTTAGATGGAAGGTAATTATGATAAAACACTTGAACTCCATTCTTGAGTAAAATATCCTTTCTACTTCAAAAACATTTTTCCTTTCTTAACATGTCATACAATTTTAAACTAATAGAAGTAAATTAAAAATAAACATGAAAACATGTAATGGAAGCTTCCTGGAAATAATTTTCTATTAAATCATAAAAATCCATTCATGTCGTATAAGTAAAAAAATAATTCTTCTCATACTTTGGCTGAAAATATTCAAAAAGTACCTCTTACTAAAAACGAAAAAATATTCCTTCCATATATTTTACTATAAACTCACAAATTGGTAAAATTGGATTTAACAAATTGTAGGAGGATAGAAATAATATTAAATATTAAGGAAACATGGATGTGGATGATAAATATTCCCCAGTAAATTCTGAAGCACAAACAATCTCGGATAAAAATGAGATTGCGATAATTTTCCTTACCTTAGGTCTGATATGCTTTGTACGTGTCCGAACATCATATATAATGATTAGAATAATTCAATTGAATTATTCCATATTCATACTCATTTTTATGATATCATACATCATCGTATTCTTAACTTCTTATTTGTAGTATTTCATTGTTACTTGTTATTCGGGTGTTCATTGCTTAATCTTCTAATGCGTTTTTTGTCGAATAAATTATTATTCCTCTCTTTAGGTTATACATACTTCATTTACAGAATGGTATTAATGTAATATATATCATATATATTCATTCAATTCATTTATATAATCATTATTCAATGATGATCATGTAGAACGAGTCTCATCACATCGTAGAGACGGTAGGTCGTACGTATGCACGAGCGATGATATCTTTCCCATAATTATATGAATGGAATTGGAGTTGATCATATAATATCTCAGAATTAGTATCATGTTATAAAAATCATATATAGTTATTATTTACACCATTTTACCCATCCAATTAAGGTGGTGGTGGAAAACGGATTACACCACATCGTGGAGACGGTATTCCGTATGTACTCACGCGCGGTGATTTCAATTTCTATAGGATGGATAGAAGGTTAAATAAGGGTTTTTCAAATTTATAATAACATATTAGTCTATTAGTGATATTGAAGTTTTTACTTTATAATGAAACAACTAAATAAGAGTAAGTATAAGAAAAGGGAAACTTGACAGAATCGGTAAAAGAGATTACCTCTTCCTTGACGTGCCTCCTTTAAAGTTCCTCTTAAGGGACTAGAGTTGGTATTTTGAGATTACAAAAACCTCCAAAATATTACTAGGGAATTTTATAAGAAAAATGTTCAGGTTTTGGCTGAGTATGAAGGCTCAAATTTGTGTAAATAGGAGAGGGATGAGGTGCCCTATTATAAGGGGGAGAGGGGCACCTTTGGAAACCTCAAAAATATTAATTTATAATAAATAAAACTCCACATAAAAACCTCCAAAATGACTAATATTAAATTATTATATGGGATAGGGTTTTAATCTCATCAAACAATAAAATTTAGACATGTTGGAAATTTAGTTTAACCGTTATCAACTTGATTTATCCTTATTTAATCTATTGAATTTTATTTTTGGTAATAAGATTCAAAATTATAAATTGATATGAATAATTACATATGTGTAGTGAATTGTCTATAATTGGATAATTTATGACATTATATACAATATAAATTTTAATTTATTATTTTTAAATATTTTTGTGATTTTTAAACAATTTTATATTATGTTATTTTTATAAAATAACAATAGTGTCAATTTTTACACTATTCATTCATTTGAATTTAAATAAATTCCACACAGAAGATATGTTTGAAATAAAATATGTGTTACATGTCATATTTATCTATAAAATACGTGGATCACATTAAATAGTTCATATACTATTTATTTAAATATTTTTAAAACCATCTATTTAATATTTCAATCAATAAAATAATTTCAACATCACTATTTTTTCACCTTTAATGATATTTATTTAAAACCTATAAATTATAAATAAATTCACATGATGTATATAATTTTATTAGATTTCTTTTAGAGTATTCATGTTCAATGTTTCATGAAGTTTGTCACTAAATTAAATTTATTATACTTATAAGATTTAAGAGAGTGACATGTTGTCACTTTCATTGGTTTTAATAATAATTAAATTATTTCAATGGTCAAAAGTCTATAAAATGAATCTATTCAGACCCTTAGGTTATATGTGTTTACTTTTAGTCATTCAATAGAATTTTGGAAGGTGTTAGTGTAATATTATAATCTTAATTTTACCCTTAATTACCTGATTTACCTTTAACTTTAGTAAATAAAAATTACCATAGTTATTATTCATAAAATCAAAAAAAAGTAACCTATTAACATAATTTTGACCCAATGAATTCAAATATTGAATCCATTTTTTCAAATTCAAAACATAGATGTTGCAGTAATTAATATAAAATTAATCCCGTTGTTAAGAAAATGAGTTCTAAAAGTTTAAACATTGTCAAATATTGAAATGTTTTTTCATATGAATCCAAAGTAAAATTAATTGTAATGAAATAAATTATATTAAATGGTAAAAATATATTATATTTATAATTTAAAACCATGAAATTTTATCTTTTAACCATATAAATTATCTTGATGAAAAAAGTTGTTTATAATTAAAATATACAGTGTTTTTACTATTTATTAAAATATGAAAGTTATCAGAAAGATATTAAAAATTTATCCAAAGTAAATTTTTATATCCTGATTCCAAAGAATAATTTTATTTTGTCAAATTTTACTTATAAAAATGTCAAAATTATTATTTAAAATTGGCACCACATCAAAAGGCTGTAAAACTAAAATTTTTAAAAAATAATTCTTTTATCCGAAAAATTGATTTTGTTTTCATATATCATTATAGAAAATGTGTAAGATAAATTATAATTCTATAAAATTATAAATTTATTTAATACTATTATTAACATCTAGTTTATAATATTATAATAATATATCATTGTTCAGTAAAACTCGGCATTGCGTACAACACAAGATATCGAGGTAGGTTACTCTGGCATGTAACGCAAGACAAGCCAGTGTTCTGTGTAGTGAAAAATTCTCTTAGTGCTACGTATAACATAAAAAAAATTATTTCTCATAAAATATCATGATGTTACAGGTATCAATCCACACGTGGTTCTTGAAGGCCATGCAGTTTAGCGTTGTGGGGTGAGGACGTGGGAGAATATATGAAGGAGGAGGAAGCACATAGTGCGGTTGTCAAAATTATGACATTATTAGGGCCAAATAAGCCATCACTGAATACTTATGAGGACACTACATGAGATATACCCCCAAGGGGGGATAATCAATGTGAAGAGTTTGGGGCTGGACTCAAGTTGAGTCGTCTGAGCATTCCAATGTATCCCAAAAGAAAGGGGATCAAGGCTTAATTTCTTCTATGGGTGTATTTTAGCATATTACGTGATGATATTCAGTTTAACATCATGTGGTTATTAGTAGTTTAAGGTCTTGTAGGGCCCAATACTATTTACGGTCATGTGGGACCTAAGCTGTTTAAGGTCATGCGGGACCCGAGAGTTTAGGTCGTGTTGGACTGGGCAGTTTAGGGTTATGTAGGATAGGTCAGTTTATGGTCGTACATGAATGGTAGGCTAAGGAAAAGTATTTCTTGAGGAATGTGGCATTAGTGGGAGGAGATATATGCTCACCATCCCTAGTTACCAAGGAGTATGCGCTGTTGAGATAATCTTTGTGGCCTACGTAAGGTCCTTCCCAATTGGGCTCCAAACTGGGGGGTTTTCAGCTAGTTATCATTAGTGTCCAGAGGGCCAATTCCAAGACGCCTTGAAAGAAGGAATGGAGGCGAACATTCTTGTTGAATTCTCTAGCCATCATATTCTGATGCCTTTCCAGATTGTGCATGGCACAAACCCTATTCTCATCATGTGTTCTAATTTGGCCAGACGAATTTCAGCTACATTATATGGTTCCTGCTGATCATAGACCACTGTGCGTAATGAAGGCAACCAAATATCGATAGGTAGAAAAAAGTATTCCCCATACACCAATGATTATGGGGTCACCTTGATGGAATTACGAGTTGTTGTCCGATAAGCCTAGAGGGAGTTGGGGAGCATGTCCGGTGAACTCTTCTTGTTCTGACCAACCATTTTCTTCAAAATTTTAGAGATGGTTTTGTGGAAAACCTCAATCTCGCCATTTTATTGTGTGTGGGTAGTGTGAGGTATGGTTAGAAAATATGTTGTAGTTGGTGTAATATTTCATCAACTCGGCTACTCGGAAGATGGTGGCATAATCGGTGAGGATGACAGGAGGGACTCTAATTCATTAGATGATATTGGAGCATACGAAGTTGACATTAGAATGATCCTTGACCTCCTGGAGCGGGACTGCCTCTACTGACATGGACAATAAATCCATAACCATAAGGATGAACTGACATTGCTGAGCTGTCACCGGTGAATATGGTCTCATGACATCCAGTCCCCAAACTACGAAGGGGAAAGAGTACTTAGAGTATGGAGAGGCTCTGGTGGTTGATGCATGATGTTGGCATGAGCTTGGCATGCATGACAAATCTTGGTGAACTCAATGTTATCATGTATCATGGAGGGACAAAAGTAACATAGTCTTTGGATCTGGTGACATAGCTTCATCCTGGTCCGATGAGCCTCATAAGAATCGGCGTGAACCTTTTGCATTACCCGAGAAATCTCGAATCCTTGTATACAACAGAGGATAAAACCATCAAACCCGCGCTTTTAGAAGATATTCTCATGATTGGGACTACTATAAAGGGTAAAATTAAGCACACAGTGTCAGATTCACTCGTGCTCATCCCAATCTGTCAGGTGGTAACCATTTTGAGATACTCGACAAAGGGGGATCTCCAATTGAGAGTTAGTTCAACCACTACATCTGAGGGACCCGAGCGTCCTGACATGGAGGTTCCAGCAGTAATATTGCTCAACTGCATACCGTCTTCATCACCTAGGGTGATGAGAGAAATGAGTATATAATGTTCCACATGAATAATCAGATCATCCTGCATGGGATCTGTAAGTGATGCAGCCAGGCTGGCCAGGGCGTCAGCTTGACTGTTTTGATATCGAGGTGCATGAATAACCTCTGACCGTGATATGATCTAGGCCATTAGAGAGAAATTTGCTCCAAAAATGGTATGAGCTCAAGCATTCTGATGATGTAGTCACCGTTGCTCTGCTTGATGACTAGTTTAGAATCCTTTTTCACATGCAAATGGGGCACATCAATCTTGAGGGCCTGGTCAAGGCTAGTGATAAGAGAAAGATACTTTTTCTCATTGTTGGTGAAGCATTTTAACAATAAGAATGAGGAAAATAGAATGGATTGAGGTTGGGTAATAATGATGATACCCAAGACTACCCTGTTGAGCCTGGGGTCATTGAGCCTCCTTTCGATGAGACTCTGGGAAGCCCCATCGAAATGCATATGCCAACATGGGATGGAATGATCTACTAATACGATTGCCTCATCTGGAAAATCAAGATCCAAGGACTTTTCAACAGAATCTGGATGGGTAGCAAGGAAGTTTTCAAATGATTACCCCTTAATATCTTTCTAATGGATAAACCTTATATTAAACATCTGAAGAATCATTGCCCACCAAAATAGACGGCCTGTCAATATGGGGTGGTTTATTAATGTACTTAAGTGAGTCTACGCGAGACACCAACTTTACATCGTGGTACATCATGTAATGCCACAATTTTTGTAGTGTGAATATTACTGCAATGAATCACTTCTCGATCGGAGAGTATTTGGTCTCTATATTGAGGAGCATGCGGCTGAGGAAGTAAGGGTTGTTTTATGTCCCCTCTTTGTTTTTATGGGTGAGAAGGGCACCAAGACATCATTTCAGGGTGTTCACATAAAGGACCAATGGTTTTCTAGAGATAGGTGGAATTAGGACAAGAGGCTGGAGTAGATACTACATGATTTCTTTGAATGCGGTCTGGCACTCTTCGTCCCATTCTTATGTAGTGCCTTTCTTCATGAGCATAGAAAATAGATTACACTTGATGGCCAGATTCACAATGAATCGTCGTATGTAGTCTATGTGGCCTTAAAATCCTCGAAGTTATTGAATATTACGTGGGGGAGTCATCTTTCAGATGGTCATGATCTATCGAGATCAATCTCGATACCTCGGTACCTGAAAACAATGCCTAGGAACATTCCAAAGGTTACCCCGAAGGAAAATTTCCATGGGTTCATCTTCAAGTGGCGAGAATGGAGGAAGCTGAAAACATTCTCGTAGTCCTTGATATGGTCCTGGTACTGGTGAGATTTGATGATCAGATCTTCCACATATCATACCACCAATTTCTCTAGGATTGGCATTAATATGAGAGGCATGTCCATCTTATAGGCGTAACCAACATTCTTTAAGATGAAGGGAATGACCTGGTAATAAAACATACCTTTTGGTGCCCTGAAGACTGTTTACTCCTCATATTCTAGGGCCATTTGGATCTGGTTATATCTGGAGTAACCATCCATGAATGAGAGGGCATGGAACCTAGCCGTAGCATTAATCAGCAAATCTATCACTTGAATGGGAAAATCATCCTTCGGGCATTGACAGTTGAGATCCCTGAAGCCGATGAAAAATATTATTTTTCTGTTCTTCATCCTGACTGGAACAATGTTGGAAAGACACTTGGGGTACGGTACTCATTGATGACATTGGATGTGATGAGCTTCTCAACTTCGGCCTCAACCATGGCACCGTGAGAAGGGTGAAAATTTCTGGGAGGCTGCATGAACCCTCGATGATTTGTCAAGAGACCGAGGCGATGAATGACTACATGAGGTTCTAGTCCTACAATCATGCAATATCTACAGGCGAATACATCATGATGATGTTTTAGGAAGTCTACATACAGTTGCTACTCCTCAAGAAGCATGGTGGCACTTATAAATGCGGGTCTCGAATCTGCCTCGCTTCTGAGGATCACCCGTACGAATTCATCAATCGTGGTGGAGACACCCTATTCAAAGGCATGGGAGAATCCTCCAAATCTGCTTCGTCGCTTTTGGAAGAGGGATAACTAGAGAGAGGATCTTTCTATGAGTCCATAGATCCTGAAGAGAGGCTGGTATCAACCTAAGCGGCTCTTCTCATTGCATCCGAAGATCCCTGTAATGCTGAATCCAAAGTAATGATTGTTGTCAACCAGATCCCATATGGTCTTTGACCTAAGGGGCCAAGCTTGATGATATCAAAGCAATGGTGGAGCATCTTTTTGATCCGGTTGATTCCATCCCAGCGAAATAGGAATGTATAATGTATCACTGTTTCCACGGGATAGACATCTCGATAACATATGGGAGTTGGGGGATCAGGGATCACTAAGTCTTTATTTGTGTTAGAATATGAAGTGATCTACCATCGTATATTGGACCTGAGAATATGCAGCCACACTGTGACATATACAACCAAAAATTTCCCCATATTGAGGGTTGTGGCTTCCAATCGATTGATCCGGAAGACGTAGGTGTCATGCAGACCTGCCCAAGGTTGGGTTGCAACAGTTGAAGGCTCGACCTCATAGGCCTGAAATTTCGTGTCCTTTCTCTTGTAATAGTAAGTATATTTGTATCGGGCATCAAAAGAGGAAACATTATACATGTCACCTTGGAACATTCCCACTCGACCATTGATGTATTACATTTGGCACTTATGATACGATGAGGAAACTACCACATGGAGGTGGAGTCATGGTCTGCCAATCAATGCTTTTTACGTAGTGTCTTAGTAGACAACCATAAACTCATTAATGGAAACCATTCCACCAAACTGGATCGTCAAATGGATCATGCCGACTGGGGTTTGTTTTGTCTTATATTATACATAGATCTTCAGGTCTTAGGTTGGCATGTCATCATAGAATAACCCCAACTCTTGTAGTGTCCGTGCTGGGATAAGGTTAATTTCGAAGCTAGTGTCAACAAGATAGCGGTGAACCTCCTCACCATTGAATTGGATGGTGATGTATAGTGGCTGAATGTGCCCTAATATGGTAGAAGTTTCATCTTCTCCAGGTATTGAGATAATGGAATAGTATTTATCACCCCTTATCGCTTAAAAATAAAAGGACTATATAGTGGCTACCACTGTCTCAAACTAGAGGGGGCTTCTTAAAGCCTCAACAAGGGCCTCACAAGTCGGAGTCTGCAGAGTGGCTACCGGATGACGACCAGACGACTAAGACCAGACTATAGTAGGGTGTGGCTAGTCGCGGCCTGGTAAAGGCATCTTTGCCTGATCTAGTAGCACTAATGAGGAGATTTCACGTGGTGAGCTCGGCATTGGGCCTACTGTCTAGTTTCAGTGGTGTCCTCAACCTTACAGGAAGTGTCGGCTGGTGTGCCTCGACGAACCATATTTTCGAGGCTCTGCCATCATTAATCAATGCATACCATTTACCATCACTCTAAGAGTCATCTTATACTTAGAGGATCTTTGGATAAACCCCCATCTCTAGGGGAATGAAGATGCGTAGAGTACGAGACATCAATGGCATTGGTGGGGCGCTTTTTTGCCATTGTGCCACTAGTGTTTTCTCTTCTTAGAAGAGGCCGACTCAGATGATGATATAAAAGTGGTGTCCACAACTACTGATGGCTCTGGTCGATTTAGTCATTCACCGATGATATCATGGGAATGAACGACCATTTTTTAAGACATCCAGTCATCATTTTTTTGAGACGCATGGTTATACACCTACCGCCACACTCCCTCATTGTCGCTGTTGTTGTCTGGACTTACAAAAAAGCATGACACTTAGTCATTGCAGGACCCCACCTGAATATATTTTTATCAACATGGTTTTGAAGTACATATTTGAAAACATAGAACTGCATGAGAGTGTACCCTATGATTAGGTGATAGGGGTAGTAGTTGGGTTGATCGGTGAGGTTTTCCTCTTCTGGCCATCTGCACTCAGGGAAACACACAATCCCCTAATCCAAGGTACTTTAGAAATAATCGAGAACCTGATTCTCATTAAATGAGTAGGATTATTTTCCTATGTCTGGAAAATGGGGCCTTGGAGCATTTCCCTGATGAGGGTCTAGAGGATCATGTAGAGGATGTGGATCCTCATTACAATGCCTGGGTGGGGGCTATGCATTGTGCTGGGAACCTGCTGATTCTGATACGGGCATTGCTAGGCTGGAGGTAGCGCCTATGGTGGAAGGCCTCTACAAGGTTGTGGAGGCCACACCACTGGTAATAATTCCACCTATCCGGGCCCCTATTTGGGCCACCATGGCAGGCTTGGCTCTGGAATCCCTCAGTTCCGGAAGTATAGGGGAAAACAGACGTTCCTGGATATACTATTCCATGGATTCTTCGAGGCACTAGGACTTATCAGATATGTATAAAAATCCTTCAGAGTAGTTTTGGATTGTCAGAGAGGGAACCGGTTCTGTATTCACATTTCCCACATACATTGTCAGTAATTTCTCCTGAGTAAGTGGCATGTCATGGGAGTATGAAATCCCTTTCCACGAGGTGATGAAGTCCACGACACGATCATCAGGCCTCTGTTTTCACTTGTAGAGTTCTGCGATGCAATTTTTATGTGTGGTGGAGCTGAACTAGAAGAGGAATTTCCTACATATGCCCTCCAAGTTGGTCACTGATCAGATGGGGAGTTTCTTGTACCAAAAAATTGTAGGCCCCTCTAACATCTTCCAAAACATTAGATCTTGGAAGCCTCCTTTTCTCATCGGAGTCCATAACATTTTCCCACACCATTAGGTGAAGTGGGCCGGATGATATGGATGATCCTGTGTCTTATTGGAGGGGGAAAAGGTAGGATTTTGGAATCCCGGAGGTGGCGGAATATCATCCACCCATGATGGAAATTGTTTTCCATCAGGGGGTGCCACTTGTCACATTTCCAGTGCCATAAGGTAGGAAATGAGTACCGCCATTGGATCATTTGGGCAGGGGTCCCTTTCTTGACAAGGATCCCTAAACATGAGAATGTTGGCAGGTTCTTCAACATGGTAAGGGGCTCAACGGCTCGTGGAGTGGCTGGTGATGTGACCAACAATGCAGCTGGGGGATACCGAGTTGGGTTCCTTGGATTGTCGTTCCATTCCGGAGGGTTTGGTGAGACATACCATGCCCTCTCTCCATTAGTTCTGGCCTCATCCCTGCCTACGACAGTAGGATGGTCAGGTTCACCTGGAGGAATCCCGATGAGGGGATGTTATTCCTTCCCATGCTGCCCTGGCCTAGGATTGTCGTAGTCTGTCCGTCACTCTTTAGCACATTCTGTGAGGAGGTCATCAATCAAATTCTTCTGTTCAGATAGATGTTGGTGCAATGAAACCTTCCCAGGGTCCTCCTCTATATTAAGAACAACGGTGAATGGGTCAGAGTGTATGGAAGCTCTTAAGTGCTATTTAACCATTCCATGATTTAGGCTATGTAAAAAATACCTCGATGGGGGAAGGGATACCAAGAAGAATCCTCTACTGGCTTGTAACTCATCCTGATGGATCGAGTAGTGGTCCCATGCCCTCAGGGGGTATGTCCCCATAAAGAATCACCAACTCGTTCTCCTCATCCAATATTTCATCCACATTGACTGTGACCCTTCATGGGGGGAATGTCCGCAATATTTCCTAGAGTGTCGGGCTGTCGTTGGATGGGAATGGAGAGGGGAGCATCATATTTCCACTAGCCACAGAATTGAAAATGCGGTGAAACCTCCATAATAACCTTGTTGAGTACCTTTGAAATCTCAGAAAATTTCTTTTGGAGGCTCTTACAATGGTCTGGTGAATGAGGGCACTTGGCCACAGGCAGTACAGTCAGATCAACAAGACGACATTGCTCACCGATGTCGTCGAAATGCGTCTGGCTCCTGTGATAAGCCACCTGCTGGGGATGAAGACAAAAATGAATCGCCCAGATGGTTTTGAGGAAACAATAAACTTCATTTTGGGTTAATGATTCTGGCACACAGAAATTTGGTGCTACCACGACCCAAAACATCTTGGGGAACTGGTCTGCTATGAGGATATTCCATATGTTCTATGGCTCGGATTCAAGGTCTGGCCCTTCATTACCCCACAAATCATCTTGAGGTGGATGTGGAACAAGGAGAGGTACAAAGAAAGACTATTGGGACAACAGGCTGGACATTGGGGAATACGTTGAATGGGATGACTACCCGCCGAATCTCAGGACATCCTCTGAAGAGTGTAGTGACCTAGCCACTACATCACGATAAGACAAGCTGATGACCACAGTTTCTGGCACACATGATATTGTTATTGGTGATAGGCCGAACTTTTTCTCACCCACCATTGGTCCCCATAACAGCTTTTTGTGATCTTTAGTTGTAACACCCCGAGCTTCCACGATACGCTTCTCATTCAATAATGCAATAGCTTGCATTGTACGCAACTTCGAGTTCTAAAACACCGCGACTAATCAAAGTAGCTGTTATGAATTGTAATAACCACTTTTTAAAATTATAGAAATTTTATATTTCAAAATGGAGTTCATTTTTGGATTCGGAATATCAAAATTAGCCTATTTTGAATTTTTGGTATTTTTCTGAGAACTTCTAATTTTTTATGAATAGTGAAAAATACTTAAAACAACTTTTTAATCAAAATAATTTATTTTGATAAATTATACTATTTAGTGGTTTTAAGGTATAATTAGAATATATTTTTACCATTTTATCCAATGGTGGTCATTAGAATTAATTTAACATTGAAATTGGATATAAACAATTGCCAATCATTTGATATAAATTGTTTCTTAAAAACACGCTATTTGTTGTATCAGCGGGAATTAATTATAAAATTAATTAATGAAACATATATTTTTGGAATTTTTTAAAACAGACATCATTTTTGAATTCGGAATATCAATTATAGCTTAGGGTGAAATTTTGGCCTTGTTCTGAAAAACATCAATTTTTGATGAATAGTGAAACCACTAAGTGGTAGTTAAATAATTGATTTTTCATTTAAATGAAATATTACCACTTCTGTGATTTGATTTTCAAAAAATCCGACATACATGGTTGTCATAAAGAAGTAAAATGTGGTTCAATGAGATTAAAATAAATTTTTGGTGAATAGTAACTTTTAAGTTCTTAATCGCGATTAGAGGTAATTAGTGTAGTTTAAGGTACAAAAAATGTTTTAATAATATGAGATGAGCATGACACTTGTCCTACTAATATTGGATGAGTCTTGGACGACCAATAAAACCCATGGGTCAACTTGGGGACCCCATGGAGCCACTTTAGTTGGAAAATGTCATTAATATATATTTATTTAATGATAAAATTAAATTGACACAAACATGAGTTGTTTTACTAAAACAATTTTTAAGTGGGGTTACACAAGTCCAAATTTTGACTATAAATATTCATTAGAAATCTAAAAAGATTTAATACATCATAGTATTTATTTTATAATTTTTAGACAATAAATAAATTAAATTATTTATGACATCATTATGATAAAGCGATGACCTCATTATTTAATGATTTTAATAAAATGAAAAGATAATGTAAAATCCAAGGCTTACACTTCTCCAAATACTATTGGATGTGTAGATTCATAACCCTTATCACCTTAGAAACTAATTATATAAGTGTGGGACCTTTGGAATCCGAAAAGAATTGTGTAATAATGTAACATTTTAACCTTTCCAAAAGAGCCCCTCCTCTCCACTTATAAAAGGCCCCCACCTCTCCCACCTTATTCACACTTTCAAGCCATTTTCCTCGGCCAACCTCTGCCCAAATACTCTCCCAACTTCCCCCTCTTACTCCAAGAAGCCTCACTTTGGGCAGAACTCTTCCCAAGGAAGCCTTTGGCTCAAATCAAAAAGAGTTACCCGATTTTGAGGTAATGTCTTCTCTAATGTTGTTTTGTTTTATTTTTCTTCTCCAAACCCCCTAAACTCTTTTTATTCATTACTTTTGTAACAACAACAGTATCCTAAATATACTAGGATGTTGTTATAATATGTATTTGAGCTACACTTACACACACCTACATCTAATGGTTAATGAACATACGGTTTCTGTGGATGGCGAATTTCTGCCTCACGAAACGATGATTGTTCAACACTAATATAACACCTTCATAGGTGGCCATTAAGATGTCACTATTTTTATATATGATATATAATATGTTTATGTTTTACTTATTCTTCTTTATTTCTCATTTATGGCATACTTTATGATTTCCATTATGGGTAAAACGCGATAATTTCATTTTAGGAAGTGCGGACTACCGCCCCCTCAAAGTGATTTGGATCATTAATGCCATATGTGGGATGTATAAAGGATGGAGTAAGTGGTATTATACACTATGTTATACTGGAATTATATTATACATTTATATCATTATTATTTCTTTCCATTAAATATGAAATTGAAATGAAAGTAGCGTTCATGCGTACGTACGGCTTACCGTCTCCATGAACGGTGCATTTCATTTCTTACCTCTAAATGTTACGTAATATTATAAATGAATGTATATAATGGATATATAAGATATATATGACATCTAAATCATGAATATAATTCTGCAGATAATGGATATTCTACCACATAAACAACTTGTAATTACAATAAGTTTATTGTTGACTCAAGTACCAAAGATCGACGAAACGACCGTTATTAACTTAAATAATTACATAATGTTCATAACATGGTAATAAGTGATATAAAAGGAATAATGAACATAAAAAAAGGTTCTTATGTAAATATAAATTAACTATAGTTTATTATTCTGGAGGTTAAAGAATGTTTGAGTCAGGACAAGACGCAAGGTAAGGGAATTTCTTAACCCAACTTCCATTCTTTGGGTTAATCTCCTACTTTCAAATTATGTCATGATATTATTATGTCCTATCTTTTATTTTTACATTATTTATGTGTACTTATAGTTAATACACATTATAGATGTAATTTATTTTAAAAAAATGATCTTTTTAAGGACTTCGTCTCAATCCCCTTTCATTGAGGCATATTTGGTTTTATACACAACTTTCTTTTATACAGTGTATAAACCCCTTTGACTTTTACGTTTATTCAAAAGGAATCTTTTTTACACGAAGCGTTTTGCTAAATTACAAAAGGGAATGTTTTTCTTTCCGTACTTATGCGGCGACAACGACTTTTCCGATGCCGTGACCATTATTTGAGTTTCGGCTTCCTCTACAAGCCATCATTTTTTTAATGAAAAATAAATGCAAAGTTTTAACTTTCATTTATTTTGGTATTGAAAATGTTTTTGAAAGCGTTTTTATTATATCAATGTGTTGTATTGATATCTTGTGATTGAAATGTGGAAATGTTATGTTTCCTTTATGCATGTTTTATGTGATACGATTATGTTATGGTTTAGGAACAGTTTAAACCTATTCATATGAGGAATGTATTGGACTTAATAAGTGACGGGTGGAGCCCGCTATAGCTCCTCGGTGCATCGGTAGGTCTCATGGGACAACTAGACGTGGAATTGGTCGAGGCCCTTTCCCAATTTTATTTATGGTTTTGGCCGAGGCCTTAATCATTTTAGACGTCTTGGCCGAGGCCTTGACAAAATGTTTCAGAATGTCCGGCATTATACATTCCCTCATTATGAAAGTGGATATTGATATTTCATGTGATTATTCATCTAGTAGAATATCCATGTGTG
This sequence comes from Viscum album, assembly GCA_963277665.1. Taxonomy (NCBI): domain Eukaryota; kingdom Viridiplantae; phylum Streptophyta; class Magnoliopsida; order Santalales; family Viscaceae; genus Viscum; species Viscum album. The sequence continues at coordinate 1,155,687,834 of OY728158.1, read as the reverse complement.
TAAGTAATGGCATTATTTTATTTTACTTTTTCCATATTATGATGAAGTTCAAGTTCAATAAGTCTTTTGTTTTAGTTACACATTGCCTTAAATGTTTATGTTTATTTATGAAAGCTTCCGTAATATTGTGAACCTTACTGAGCATCTGAGCTCACCCCTTTCAATGTTTTAATATTTTCCAGGATGTGAAGAAGTATTTTATGAATGACCTGCAGGGATAGTCATAAGAGGATATGAGTGTGGACTATGGTGACTTTTTTATTGTAGTTTTCACTTTATGATGTAATGTAACGTTTACGAATGTGTCTACTATTTCCAAGGCTACTAAACTAATCGGTCTTTAGAGACTTGATCTTTTGTGATCATGCATATGTTACGATGTAATGCACCGACTCTGGGTAGCTGGGGTCGGGGCGTTACAGTTGGTATCAGAGGAAGTTTAGTACTAACCTTGAAATCTAGATTTAGATAAACTCTGATTAGAGAACATATCCCGAAGATAGACTTTGAGGATTAGTATAGAAGAACTTCATAGAATTTTGGTATTGTAGAGATGTTGTGAGTTTTCCGAGCAATACATCCTTGTCTGGATACGAGCAGGTAGAGGCGGCTCTGGCACAGATGTACCTAGGGGTAAAACCTGAAAACACCGCTTTGAGCTTGACTCGAACGGGAACTGGTGCATGACAATGGGCCTTGCTGCACTTTTGGTTACGACACACCCAGGGGATATGCTTAGGATAATTCTCATTTTATTTACAAACCACTATGAAGGGTTTTGAGTATATACTTCCTCAAAGAAAACATTTCTTTTTATGATTATGGATTATATCCATAAATAGTTCAATTTATGTAAAGTGTTTTACAAGTATGGAATTATGTATTTTGATTCATAAACTAATCTAGTTTATGCCATTGTTTAGAAATGGCGCCTAGTGGAAGGAATGGAAACCGTATCAATGCACGAACTTTGTGTAGGGATTTCCCTCCTGCTCAAGATAATTATTGTTGATCTGGAGATTAAACTGGTGCTGATCAACTTATTACCATACTGGGACAACTCACTCAAGTTATGAATAATAATCTTACTCGTATGGAGCACCCTGATCCGCAATGTGGAGGATCAATGCTAGACCGTTTCATGAGGCAACAACCACCAACCTTCAATGGGAGTACAAATCCTATAGTAGCTGAGCAATGGATAAATTCCATAGAGAAAATATTCCATGCCTTGGGGAGTAGTGAAAGGGAGAAGGTTGTCATGGCAGTTTACCGCCTCACTGGAGATGCCGATCAGTGGTGGTCGCTGATTCAAAACACAAAGGAAGATGATGACGTATCGAATATGGAATGGAGGGAGTTCAAAGAGATTTTATTAGAAAAATACATTCCTCGTGACCATCGACCAGATATGGAAAGGCAATTTCTGAGTCTGAGGCAGAAGGAGGATGAGCATGTCGCAAAGTATGAGGCTAACATTACAAGGTTAGCGAGGCATGCTACCGATTATATACGTTACCCAAGGAGTAATATTGATCGTTTCATTGATGGTTTAAAACCATTTCTCCGTCGAGCTTTAATATCACAATCCTTCTCATCATACGAAGATATTGTCTCGTGTGCTATCAAGACAGAAAAGGAATTCTCTAAGTCTTGTGACAACAAAGTAAAGCAAGAGAAGAAGAGAACGGTGGAACAAGAGACATATAAAGGGAAAAAGGGAAAGAAGTATTTTCCATTATGTGATAATTGTGTGAAGAATCACCATGGTACATGCCTAAAAGGAATGGGAGTTTGTTATAAATGTGGAGAAAAGGGTCACCAGGCTCGTGATTGCAAGGGAAAGAATGAGGCTGTCAAAGTTGAATGCTACAATTGTAGGGAAATGGGGCATTATGCAAATGAATGTCCTAAGCGTCAGGGAAACTTATCTCAGAAAAGGCCAAGGGATCAAGGACAATCTTATGCTGTTACTATAGTTGAAGCAGAATAACTAATGTATTGGTGCTTTTGGACTCATGGATTATATTCTGGTTATTAGAATAATGTGATATATATATAAGGATTGTACTGCAGTACATGTTGATTTCAGTAAGGTTTTAATATGATGAAGGTAATTATATTTTTAGTATGTGACAATAAGAGAAACTTTACTTTGTTTGGGGAATCTGATAAATTTATTTTGGAATTAAGAGACCTTTTAGAGAGAGTCTAGACAGAGGTATTTTGGATAACTATAAAGGTTGGATTGGATTAAGTTGAACTTTGGATAGTATTGTTTAAGGTTAAATGATTTATGAATATTATTTTGGGAATAATATAGTACTATAGTTTTAGGAAAAGGAAAACCTGCAGGGTGGGGCATAACCCGTCGCGTCGGAAAAAGGTGCATGAATCGAACTCACAACCATAGTGCGATAGGCCTTTATTTCCTACCACTAGCCTACAGAAAGTCCCTGGTTATTAAAAATAATTTTACTAATCTAAATGGTATGTGTTAACATTTGGAACCTTATACAATTAGGATAAGTATAATATTTTTGAGTTCTATTATCTTTTTGAGTGAAAGATGAGTTGAAGGTTGAAACTCTAATTGTCAAGCATAAATATATATACTTATCTCTTCTTCAATGAATAAATTAATTCTTAAACTTTAGTAAAGGGATATTAAATCAAAAAAATGTGTTATCCTAATACCTTATGCCTTGTTGAACTGATGATATTTTAAATCAACTTAGATTGAAGGCTTTGAGGCCCTCAATTTGACAGTCGATTATGATTGATGATCTCAATCGCTCCCTACAAATATTTACGTGTTTCCTCCAATTATATGTCTCTAATTCCCACGAATGTTCTCCTAATTGATATCATAATTGGGTGGTGACTTTTTCATTTCCCTTTCCCTCTTATTAAGGCTAAATTTTATTAATCTTATTTTCGATGTGGGTTTTCCTCAAAGTTATTTTCTCTTTTCAACCTTTTATTTTCAAAGAAAAATTTCAAATTGCGAGGATGCAATTTATTGAAGGAGGGGAGAATGTAACACCCTGAGCTTCCACGATACGCTTCTCATTCAATAATGCAATAGCTTGCATTGTACGCAACTTCGAGTTCTAAAACACCGCGACTAATCAAAGTAGCTGTTATGAATAGTAATAACCACTTTTTAAAATTATAGAAATTTTATATTTCAAAATGGACTTCATTTTTGGATTCGGAATATCGAAATTAGCCTATGTTGAATTTTTTGTATTTTTCTGAGAACTTCTAATTTTTTATGAATAGTGAAAAATACTTAAAACAACTTTTTAAACAAAATAATTTATTGTGATAAATTATACTATTTAGTGGTTTTAAGGTATAATTAGAATATATTTTTACCATTTTATCCAATGGTGGTCATTAGAATTAATTTAACATAGAAATTGGACATAAACAATTGCCAATCTTTTGATATAAATTGTTTCTTAAAAACATGCTATTTGTTGTAACAGCAGGAATTAATTATAAAATTAATTAAGGCAACTTATATGTTTGGAATTTTGTAAAACATACATCATTTTTGAATTCGGAATATCAATTATAGATTAGGGTGAAATTTTGGCCTTGTTCTAAAAAACATCAATTTTTTATGAAGAGTGAAACCACTAAGTGGTAGTTAAATAACTGATTTTTCATTTAAATGAAATATTACCACTTCTGTGATTTGATTTTCAAAAATCCGACATACATGGTTGTCATAAATAAGTAAAATGTGGTTCAATGAGATTAAAATAAATTTTTGGTGAATAGTAACTTTTAAGTTCTTAATCGCGATTAGAGGTAATTAGTGTAGTTTAAGGTACAAATAATGTTTTAATAATATGAGATGAGCATGACACTTATCCTACTCCTATTGGATGAGTAATGGACGACCAAGAAAACCCATGGGTAGACTTGGGGACCCCATGGAGCCACTTTAGTTGGAAAATGACATTAATATATATTTATTTAATGATAAAATTAAATTGACACAAACATGAGTTGTTTTACTAAAACAATTTTTAAGTGGGGTTACACAAGTCCAAATTTTAACTATAAATATTAATTAGAAAGCTAAAAAGATTTTCTACATAATAGTATTTATTTTATAATTTTTAGACATTAAATTAATTTAATTATTTATGACATCATTATGATGCAGCGATGCCATCGTTATTTAAAGCTTTTAATAAAATGAAAAGATATTGTAAAATCCAAGGCTTAAACGTGTCCAAATACTATTGGATGGGTATATTTCTAACCCTTATCACCTTATCCACGAATTATATAAGTTTGGGACTTTTAGAATCTGAAACACACTGTGTAATAATGTAACATTTCAACCTTTCCAAAAGAGCCCCTCCTCTCCACTTATAAAAGGCCCCCACCTCTCCCACATTATTCACACTTTCAAGCCATTTTTCTCAGCCAACCTCTGCCCAAATACTCTCACAACTTCCCCCTCTGACTCCTAGAAATCACACTTTGGGCAGAACGCTTCCCAAGGAAGCCTTTGGCTCAAATCAAAAAGAGTTACCCGATTTTGAGGTAATGTCTTCTCTAATGTTGTTTTGTTTTATTTTTCTTCACCAAACCCCCTAAAATATTTTTATTCATTTCTATTGTAACAACACCAGTATCCTTAATATACTAGGATGTTGTTATAATATGTATTTGAGCTACACTTACACACACCTACATCTAATGGTTAATGAACATACGGTTTCTGTGGATGGCGAATTTCTGCCTCACGAAACGATGATTGTTCAACACTCATATAACACCTTCATAGGTGGCCATAAAGATGTCACTATTTTTATATATGATATATAATATGTTTATGTTTTACTTATGCTTCTTTATTTCTCATTTATGGCATACTTTATGATTTCCATTATGGGTAAAACGCGATAATTTCATTTTAGGAAGTGCGGACTACCGCCCCCTCAAAGTGATTTGGATCGTTAATGCCATATGTGGGATGTATAAAGGATGGAGTAAGTTGTATTATACACTATGTTATACTGGAATTATATTATACATTTATATCATTATGATTTCGTTCCATTAAATATGAAATTGAAATGAAAGTAGCGTTCATGCGTACGTACGGATTACCGTCTCCATGAACGGTGCATTTCATTTCTTACCTCTAAATGTTACGTAATATTATAAATGAATGTATATACTGGATATATAAGATATATATGACATCTAAATCATGAATATAATTCTGGAGATAATGGATATTCTACCACATAAACAACTTGTAATTATAAGAAGTTTATTGTTGACTCGAGTACCAAAGATCGACAAAACGACCGTTATTAACTTAAATAATTACATAATGTTCATAACATGGTAATAAGTGATATAAAAGGAATAATTAACATAATAAAGGTTCTTACTTAAATAGAAATTAACTCTAGTTTATTATTCAGGAGGTTAAAGAACGTTTGAGTCAGGACAAGACGCAAGGTAAGGGAATTTCTTAACCCAACTTCTATTCTTTGGGTTAATCTCATACTTTCAAATTATGTCATGATATTATTATGTCCTATCTTGTATTTTTACATTATTTATGTGTACTTATAGTTAATACACATTATATATGTACTTTATTTAAAAAAATGATCTTTTTAAGGACTTCGTCTCAATCCCCTTTCATTGAGGCATATTTGGTTTTATACACAACTTTCTTTTATACGGTGTATAAACCCCTTTGACTTTTATGTTTATTCAAAAGGAATCTTTTTTATACAAAGAATTTTGCTAAATTACAAAAGGAAATGTTTTTCTTTCCGTACTTATGCGGCGACAACGACTTCTCCGATGCTGTGACCATTATTTGGGTTTCGGCTTCCTCTACAAGCCATCATTTTTTTAATAAAAAATAAATACAAAGTTTTAACTTTCATTTATTTTGGTATTGAAAATGGTTTTGAAAGCGTTTTTATTATATCAATGTGTTGTATTGATATCTTGTGATTGAAATGTGGAAATGTTATGTTTCTGTTATGAATGTTTTATGTGATACAATTATGTTATGGTTTATCATATGTTTAAACCTATTCATATGAGGAATGTATTGGACTTAATAAGTTACGGGTGGAGCCCGCTATAGCTCCTCGGTGCATCGGTAGGTCTCATGGGACTACTAGACGTGGAATTGGCCGAGGCCCTTTCCCAATTTGATTTATGGTTTTGGCCGAGGCCTTAATCGTTTTAGACGTCTTGGCCGAGGCCTTGACAAAATGTTTCAGAATGTCCGGAATTATACATTCCCTCATTATGAAAGTGGATATTGATATTTCATGTGATTATTCATCTAGTAGAATATCCATGTGAGTAAGTAATGGCATTATTTTATTTTACTTTTTCCATATTATGATGATGTTCATGTTCAATAAGGCTTTCGTTTTAGTTACACATTGCCTTAAATGTTTATGTTTATTTATGAAAGCTTTCGTAATATTGTTAACCTTACTGAGCATCTGAGCTCACCCCTTTCAATTTTTTAATATTTTTCAGGATGTGAAGAAGTATTTTATGAATGACCTGCAGGGATAGTCAGAAGAGGATATGAGTGTGGACTATGGTGACTTTGTTATTGTAGTTTTTCACTTTATGATGTAATGTAACGTTTACGAATGTATCTAGTGTTTCCAAGGCTACTAAACTAATCGGTCATTCGAGACTTGATCTTTTGTGATCATGCCAATGTTACGAAGTAATGCACTGACTCTGGGTAGCTGGGGTCGGGGCGTTACATTAGTAGTGGTACAGAGTGCTTCTGTTGATGACAGAGGTGATTGCATGACCGTAACCTGCGGGGTTACCAGATTTTCATATTCCTGGATATACCTCCAATGGGAGGAGAGAATTTGATGGACCTTTCATTCTAGGAGTAATAGGATGATGCACCTTGTTCCTTCCCAAACCCTTGAATTAGATGAGCGAGGGGTAGGTTTCCATGCTTACTCGTATTCCGCTTTAGAGTCTGAGAGGCAGACTAATTGGATCTTTGTCTGGACCTTCCCTGAATCCTTTTTATGGCGTGGACTACCTACCTTACAACACCTGAATTTCTCTTCTAGACAGGGTATATTTCTGGAACTAGGAGTTCCTTCATCCAAAAAGGCGTTGGGCCGGGAAGGAATTCCACACGAGAAAGTCGGGGTGTGAGAAGAACCAGGGAAGATATCAAAAGGGATATGGGGAGGACAGTTGTGGTAAGTGCAAGAGTGGGTAGGAGCATGGGGAGGACTTCCATGTTTACTTCCACAAGTGACATCAGTGCGAGGATGGTCCTCATACAGGTCGAATGGAACACAGGTAAGACCTATATGCTGCTGGATAATAAAGTGGGGTTGCCCTTTTCTACACGCTGAGGTAGGGAGGACCTACGCCAGTAGTTGTGAAGAAATGGAGAGACCCCCCCCACTTGAAGATTGACCGGATGCGCAACATCGCCATAGCAATGTTCTGTGGTGGGAGGAATGTACCAAAATCTGATGTAGTGGGAACGAGAGAGACATATGTGCTGAGTGTCACTACTGCGAGGAATACCCTCATTTGGATTGATGGTGGTAGGGGGCAGACCTCCCTACTGAGCCTAGAAGTATGGAAGGCCCAGGTCTCCATGGTAACGGTATGAGAAGGACCTCCCTACTGGGTGGCTTCGCTGCAGGTTCGTATGCGGTTGCCATTGCCTGTGCCAGTGACCAAGAGAGTCGACCTAGCCTTTTAATGGGGCAGTTGAGGCCTTGATACAAGTCAGGAATACGAATGTCCATGTTCAGTATACATAGGGATATGGTGGTCTGAATGTAACATACTAGCTAAATAAAGAATAAATAATTTTCATATTTATTAATATTTACAAATTAAATATTAATTTTATTTTAAAGGGGTTGTAATGTTCGATAGCGTACCTGATACGCAACGATGAGTTTCTTTGAAACTTACGTAGCACACTAGTAATAAAATAATATTATTTTAAATGTTAGTTAACAAGTAGACATTGTACTGGCGGAAATGGATAGAAATAACTAAAATATGATTATATATGTTTTTAAATGTTTATACATTTACCCAATAAAAGATAAAGGCTTAAAATACGGAAAGAGCTCAATTTTAGGGCATATATACTCTAATTTTCACTAAAGGTTCACTTATCACCTTTTAATGGTGAACCATCATTAAATATAGCTTCGATCACTCTTATACTTTATTTCGGACCAAATATAACTCTTATTTAGAATCGGGACATCAATATTTACCTTGTGTAAATTTTTGGTACCTTTCTGATAAAGTTCATTTTTTAATGAATAGTGTAAAATGTTGTATTTTAATTCAAAACCACTTTTTAATCTAATTTATTTATATGATTAGATTATATTTTAATTGGTTTTAAAGTGAAATTAGAAAATATTTTTACCAGTTAATCCAATGGTGGTCATTAGAATCAATTTCACTTTGAAATCAGACTTAAACTAGTGTTAATCTTTTGATACTTATTGTTTCACAAAAACACGCTATTTGTCATGACAACAGGAATTAATTATTAAATTAATTAATTTGTCTTATATGTTTTGAATTTTGTAAAACGGACTTCATTTTTGAATTCGGAATATCAAATATAGCTTAGGGTGAATTTTTGGTAATTTTCTGAAAAACATCAATTTTTCATTAATAGTGAAACCACTAAGTGGTAATCAAGCAAACTGATTTTTCAGTTAGATGAAAGTTTACCACTAATGTGTATTGAATTTTGAAAATCTGATATACATGGTTTTCATTAAGAAGTAAAATGTGGTTCAATGAGATTAAAATAATTTTTTGGTGAATAGTAACTTTTTTTCATTAATCGCGATTAGAGGTAATTAGTGTAGTTTAAGGTAAAAATGGTATTATAAGAATGTGAAAACACCATGACACTTGTCCTACACCTATTGGGTGAGTCATGGCCGACCAAGAAAAGCCATTGGACAACTTGGGGACCCCATGGATTCACTTTGTTTGGGAAATGACATAAATTACTTTTTATTTAATGTTAAAGTGAAAATGACACAAACATAATATGTTTTACGAAAACAATTTTTAAGTGGGGTTATACAAGTCATAATTTTGATTATAAATAGTCATTGGAAAGATAACAATATTTCATATATCATAGTATTTTTTTTATAATTTTTAGACATTATATAAATTAAATTATTTATTACATAATAATGATGCAGTGATGACATCATTATTTGACGATTTAAATAAAATGGAATGATAATGAAACATCTAAAACCTAAACATGGCCAAAACCAATTGGATGAGTTGATTTCGAACCCTTATCACCTTATCCACGAATTATATCAATGTGGGACCTTTTAAAACCGAAACACATTTTCAAATAAAGTAATGTTTCTTTACTTTCCAAAAGTGCCCCTCCTCTCCTCTTATAAAAGGCCCCCACCTCTACCTCATTTCACACACTCTTCAAGCCTTTGGCTCGGCCAACCCCTGCCCAAGTACTCTCTCCACATCCCTCTCCTCATCCTATAGGATTCCCTTTGGGCAGAAGCCTTTCAAAATAATCCTTTAGGCTCAAATCAAAAGGGAGTTACACTTTTAAAGGTAATTCATTCTCTCTTGTTCATTTGTTTTGTTTTGCTTCTCCAACCCTCTAAACTCTTTTTATTTACTTCTTTTGTAACAAAAACAGTCTCTTCAATATACTAGGATGTTTTTATATGATTTATTTGAGCTACACTCTCACACAACTACATCAAATGGTTAGAGAACATACGGTTTCCGTGGATGGCGAAATTCTGCCTCTCGAAACGATGATTGTTCAATACTCATTTAACACCTTCAAGGGTGGCCATTATGATGTCACTATTTTTATATATGATATATAATATGTTTATGTTTTCTTTAAGCTTCTGTATTTTTCATTTTTGGCATACCTTTATGGTTTCCATTATGGGTAAACAAGATATCTTCATTTAAGGAAGTGCGGACTACCGCCCCCTAAAAGTGATGTGATTCGTTAATGCCATATGTGGGACGTGTAAAGGATGAATTTAAAGTTATTATATATGATGTTATACTGGAATTATAATATACCTCTATATCATTATTTTTTCTTTCCATTAAAGTATGAGATAGAAATGAAAGTGGCGTTCATGCGTACGTACGGCTTACCGTCTCCATGAACGATGCATTTCATTTCTTATCCCCAAATGTAATGTACTATTAAAATTACATGTATATAATGTATATATATAATTAATGATATATCTAAATGATGAATATAATTCTGGAATTAAAATATACATACCTCTCATTTAGTTTTAATTCCACTAATATGACAAAGAAATGAAAGTAGCGTTCATGCGTACGTACGGCTTACTGTCTCCATGAACGGTGCATTTAATTTATTACCTCTAAATGATTATGTAATATTATAAATACATCTATATGCTGGATATATATGATATATATGATATCCAAATCAGGATTTTCATTCTGGATATAAAGAACTTTTGACCACATGAACAACATGTAATTGTAAGAAGTCAACTTTCGACTTAAGAACCAAATATTGACAAAACAAACATTATTAACATAAATGGTTCCATAATGTTTATAACATGGAAATAAGTGATATAAAAGGAATAATGACCTTTAAAAAGGTTCTTAATCAAGTATAAATTAACTCAAGTTTATTATTCAGGACGTTAAAGAATGTTCGAGTCAAGTCGGACCCGAGGTAAGGGACTTCGTCTCAATCTCCTTTCATTGAGGCATATTTCGTTTTATACACAACTTTCTTTTATACGGTGTATAAACTCCTTTGACTTTTACTTTTATACAAAAGGAATCTTTTTCTACGAAGCGTTTTACTAAACGACAAAAAGGAATTTTTTTTTAACGTACGCGGTGACAACGACTTTTTCCGCCGCCGCGAGTATTATTTGATCTTTGGCTTCCTCAACAAGCCGTATTGTTTTTAGAATAAAATAAATACCATATTCTCTTTTATGTATTTGGGTATTGAAAATGGTTTTGAAAAAGGATTCTATTATGTCAATATATTTATGATATATTGTGATTGAAATGTGGAAATGTTATCATTCCTTTATATTGGTTTTATGTTTTATGATTTTATACTGGTACTTGGACATTTTAACGGGTGGTTACGTTATAAACCATATGACGGGTGGTGCCGTGAATACCACGACGGGTGGTTACGTTATAACCTCCAATGCATTGGGTATGGAAGTCGGCCGTATGGCTATTCGATTAAGTATGTATGGAAATTGGCCGTATGGCTATTCCATTAAGTGATATGTGTGGAAGTCAACCGTATGGTTATTCCACTTAAGTATGTTTATGTCCCAAGTTACCTTTATATATTCTATGTGTTTTTTATGGGTTTTATGGTAATCCTTTGGTTACAAAAAGGTAAGTAATGATACATTATTCAGTGAAGATTTTTTTTACTACTTCATGAAGGTGAAGGTATTACTTTGATAGAGTATACATGGTTTACTTGATTTTGAAAAACTAACAGTTTTCATTCTTTCTGTATCCCTTACTGAGATTTTTATGCTCACCCCACATTTTTCAAAATGTTTTTCACAGGACTTAAAGTGGAATAAGGTCAAGGTTGGGATCAAGGGAATTTCATGCTATCTAAAACATGGAATCTAGACATCATTCTTTTTAAGAGTTTTTATTATGGAGACTTAGTAGAAGTGTCTACTTTGTAATCTTTTAAGATGTAATAGTTATGTTCTAATTCTCTAAAACTCTAAACCTAAAAAGACCCTCAACGTGAATTATTCTTTTAATTCAATATTAAGTATGATTTAAGGCTGGGGCCTTATAGTTAGTATCAAAGGACGGTTTAGACAACTTTAGGAGTTATAAAAGTGTTAAATTATAATATTATTTAAATGATATAGCATTTACAGATTACCATGTTGCTTCGCCTAAGATATTTCTGTGTTCAGAATGGTTTTCCGCAGAGGAAACAAAGCAGCTATGTTGGGACAACATCAGGAGGAATATAACCTTCCAAATCAGCAACCTGAGATGGTCGGAATCGGAACTGAATAGTTTGCTGCAGTGATGGCACAATTGACTCAGGCTATAAATGGTGGTGGTATCCATGCACGAGATCATCCAGATCAACCGCAGTGGAACATGTCAGTGGTGGAACATTTCATGAGGAAACATCCCCCATCATTCAGAGGATCATCTGACCCTGTGCAAGATGAAGGGTGGATTAAAGCACTGGATAAGATTTTTGATGTCATGGGGTGTTCAGAACATCAAAAGGTTAGTCTTGCTGTTTACTGTTTTGAAGGTGAAGCTGATCAATGGTGGTCGATGGTGAAAAATATAAGGGATAGTGATGAGATTGAGGATCTTCACTGGGACGAATTCAAAGGTATGTTTCTTGAGAAATATTTTCCTAAGGTGGTTCATCTTAGGATGGAAAAACAGTTCCTAGAATTGAGGCAGGAGGATTATTCAGTGGCTACTTATGAAGAAAAGTTCACTCGATTGGCAAGGTATGCTCCAAACTTCATACGAGATCATGATAGTAAAATAAACCGTTTTTACTCAGGGTTAAAGCCAAAGTATCGAAGGGCTTTAGCTTCTTGTGAGTTCAAAAGTTATGAAAAACTTGTTCAATGTGCGGAGAAGGTAGAAATGGAGTTTGCGGTTGATCAAGTGTTCTATGACAAACAACAGAATAAGAGATCTAGTTGGCAGGAAAAGGGGAAGAATTCATCAAAGAAGCAAGGAGGTAAGAAAACCAAATATCCATCCTGTGAGAAGTGTGGTAAAATGCATCCTGGAGAATGTTTATCCAAGTCTGGTATGTGCTTTCGGTGTGGTATGTCTGGTCATATTTCTCGTAACTGTAAGGAAGATGATCAAGCAGGAAATGAAAAGCCAACGGTAAGATGTTTTAAGTGTAATGAAATGGGTCATTATGCAGACGAGTGTCCGACAAGGAGCTTGAGTGATGGGAATCAGTTAGACTACAAGCAGGAAGGGGTGGTGAAATCCTTTGCAACAACTTCAGCAGATGTTGGGCCATCGAATGAAGTGGTATCAGCTCCAGGGAGCTCGGTATTTTTCGAAGATTGACTTGAGGTTGGGGTACCATCAGTTGAAAGAAAAAGAAGAAGACGTTCTGAAGGCTGCGTTTTGTACTAGATATGGCCATTATGAATTTGTAGTTATGACTTTTGGGTTAACCAATGCACCTGATGTATTCATGGACCTTATGAATAAAATTTTCCATGAGTTCTTGGATAAGTTTGTGTTTGTGTTTTGAGGTTATGTGTGCCTTGTGATTCATAGTTGAAGAATGAGTTGTTTTTTCATCCTGGCAGTACTAAGATGTACAGAGGTCTGCAGGAGTATTACTGGTGGGATGGAATGAAAAGAGACATTGCTGATTTTACTGTGAAGTGTTTGACATGTCAATAGGTTAAATCAGAGCAGCAATTACCGAAAGGGATGCTTCAGCCTTTACCAGTGCCAGAGTGGAAATGGGAGAATATTTTCATGGACTTTGTTGTGGGATTACCGAGGACATCTCGAGGTAATAATGCAATCTGGGTTATTGTTGATCGCTTCACCAAATCTGCTCATTTCCTTGCTATACGAGATACTTTCTCTCTTGATCAACTTTCCTGTTTGTATCTTAAAGAGATAGTCAGGTTACATGGAGTTCCTCTCTCCATTGTATCGGATCGTGATCCCAGGTTTACTTCTAACTTTTGGAAAGGCCTTCAGAAGTCGTTGGGTACTGAATTAAATTTTAGAACAGCTTTTCATCCTCAATCAGATGGGCAGTCAGAACGAACAATTCAGACCTTGGAGGATATGGTACGAGCTTGTTCTATGGATTATCAGGGAAGTTGGGACCAACATTTTTCTTTGGTTGAGTTTTCTTATAATAACAGTTTTCATTCCAGTATACAGATGGCACCATTTGAGGCATTATATGGGAAGCGGTGTCGAACTCCGGTATTTTGGAATGAAGTGGGTGAAAGGAAGCTGATGGGACCAGAATTGGTAGAAGAGATGGTAGAAAAAGTTCAGTTGATTCAGAAGCACATGAGAACAGCTCAGAGCAGGCAGAAGAGTTATACGGATAACCGGAGGAAGGATCTATCTTTCGAGGTAGGTGATCATGTTTTTCTCAAGGTTTCTCTATGGAAAAGTGTGATGAGATTTGGTAATAAAGGAAAGCTGAGTCCAAGGTTCATTGGACCATATGAAATTCTGGAGAGAGTTGGATCAGTTGCCTACCGAGTGTCTTTACCCCCGATTTTATCTCAGGTACACAATGTTTTTCATGTTTCAATGTTGAGAAGGTATATGCCAGATCCATCTCATGTTTTGAGCCCAGAGGTAGTTCAGCTGGAAGAAAACCTATCTTATGAGGAACAACCGGTCCAGATTCTAGACCACAGGGAGCAAGTGTTACGGAATAAGGTGATTCATCAGGTAAAGGTTTTGTGGAAAACCCATTTGATTGAAGAGGCAACGTGGGAATCTGAAAATGCTATGAGGGATAAATACCCCCACTTATTTTGATAGGTGGATAAAATTGCGAGGACGCAATTCCCAAAAGGGGGGAAGGATGTAACATCCCAGCTAAATAAAGAATAAAGAATTTTCATATTTATTAATATTTACGAATTAAATATTAATTTTATTTTAAAGGGGTTGCTATGTTCGATAGCGTACCCGATACGCAACGATGAGTTTCTTTGAAACTTACGTAGCACACTAGTAATAAAATAATATTATTTTAGATGTTAGTTAACAAGTAGACGTTGTACTGGCGGAAATGGATAGAAATAACTAAAATATGATTATATATGTTTTGAAATGTTTATACATTTACCCAATAAAAGATAAAGGCTTAAAATACGGAAAGAGATCAATTTTAGGGCATATATACTCTAATTTTCACTAAAGGTTCACTTATCACCTTTTAATGGTGAACCATCATTAAATATTGTTTTGATCACTCTTATACTTTATTTTGGACCAAATATAACTCTTCTTTAGAATCAGGAAATCAAAATTTACCTTGTGTAAATTTTTGGTACCTTTCTGATAAAGTTCATTTTTTTTAATAAATAGTGTAAAATGTTGTATTTTAATTCAAAACCTCTTTTTAATCTAATTTATTTATATGATTAGATTATCTTTTAATTGGTTTTAAAGTAAAATTAGAAAATATTTTTACCAGTTCATCCAATGGTGGTCATTGGAATCAATTTCATTTTGAAATCGGACTTAAACTAGTGTCAATCTTTTGATACTTATTGTTTCACAAAAACACGCTATTTGTCATGACAACGGGAATTAATTATTAAATTAATTAATTTGACCTATATGTTTTGAATTTTTTAAAATGGACTTCATTTTTGAATTTGGAATATCAAATATAGCTTAGGGTGAATTTTTGGTAATTTTTTGAAAAACTTCAATTTTTGATGAATAGTGAAACCACTAAGTGGTAATCAAGCAAACTGATTTTTCAGTTAAATGAAAGTTTACCACTAATGTGTATTGAATTTTGAAAATCTGACATACATGGTTTTCATTAAGAAGTAAAATGTGGTTCAATGAGATTAAAATAATTTTTTGGTGAACAGTAACTTTTTTTCATTAATCGCGATTAGAGGTAATTAGTGTAGTTTAAGGTAAAAATGGTATTATAAGAATGTGAAAACACCATGACACTTGTCCTACACCTATTGGGTGATTCATGGACGACCAAGAAAATCCATGGGCCAACTTGGGGACCCCATGGATCCACTTTTGTTGGGAAATGACATAAATTACTTTTTATTTAATGTTAAAGTGAAAATGACACAAACATAATATGTTTTACGAAAACAATTTTTAAGTGGGGTTATACAAGTCCAAATTTTGATTATAAATAGTAATTGGAAATCTAAAGAGATTTCCTATATCATAGTATTTGTTTTATAATTTTTAGACATTAAATAAATTAAATTATTTATTACATAATAATGATGCAGCGATGACATCATTATTTGACGATTTAAATAAAATGGAATGATAATGAAAACTCTAAAACCTACACATGGCCAAAACCAATTGAAAGAGTGTATTTAGAACCCTTATCACCTTATCCAAGAATTATATCAATGTGGGACCTTTTAAAACCGAAACACATTTTCAAATAATGTATTGTTTCTTTACTTTCCAAAAGTGCCCCTCCTCTCCTCTTATAAAAGGCCCCCACCTCTACCTCATTTCACACACTCTTCAAGCCTTTGGCTCGGCCAAACCCTGCCCAATTACTCTCTCTACATCCCTCTCCTCATCCTAGAGGATTCCCTTTGGGCATAATCCTTTCAAAGGAAGCCTTTAGGCTCAAATCAAAAGGGAGTTACACTTTTAAAGGTAATTCATTCTCTCTTGTTCATTTGTTTTATTTTGATTCTCCAACCCTCTAAACTCTTTTTATTTACTTCTTTTGTAACAACAACAGTCTCTTCAATATACTAGGATGTTGTTATAATATTTATTTGAGCTACACTCTCACACAACTACATCAAATGGTTAGAGAACATACGGTTTCCGTGGATGGAGAAATTCTGCCTCCCGAAACGATGATTGTTCAATACTCATTTAACACCTTCAAGGGTGGCCATTATGGTGTCACAATTTTTATATATGATATATAATATGTTTATGTTTTCTTTAAGCTTCTGTATTTTTCAATTTTGGCATACCTTTATGGTTTCCATTATGGGTAAACACGATATCTTCATTTAAGGAAGTGCGGACTACCGCCCCCTAAAAGTGATGTGATTCGTTAATGCCATATGTGGGACGTGTAAAGGATGGATTTAAAGTTATTATATATGATGTTATACTGTAATTATAATATACCTCTATATCATTATTATTTCTTTCCATTAAAGTATGAGATAGAAATGAAAGTGGCGTTCATGCGTACATACGGCTTACCGTCTCCATGAACGGTGCATTTCATTTCTTATCCCGAAATGTAATGTACTATTAAAATTACATGTATATAATGTATATATATAATTAATGATATATCTAAATTATGAATATAATTCTGGAATTAAAATATACATACCTCTCATTTAGTTTTAATTCCACTAATATGACAAAGAAATGAAAGTAGCGTTCATGCGTACGTACGGCTTACCGTCTCCATGAACAGTGCATTTCATTTCATACCTCTAAATGATTATGTAATATTATAAATACATGTATATGATGGATATATATGATATATATGATATCCAAATCAGGAATTTCATTCTGGATATAAAGAACTTTTGACCACATGAACAACATGTAATTGTAAGAAGTCAACTTTCGACTTAAGAACCAAATATTGACAAAATAAACATTATTAACTTAAATGGTTACATAATGTTTATAACATGGCAATAAGTGATATAAAAGGAATAATTAACTTTAAAAAGGTTCTTAATCAAGTATAAATTAACTCAAGTTTATTATTCAGGACGTTAAAGAACGTTCGAGTCAAGTCGGACCCGAGGTAAGGGACTTCGTCTCAATCTCCTTTCATTGAGGCATATTTCGTTTTATGAACAACTTTCTTTTATACAGTGTATAAACTCCTTTTACTTTTATTTTTATACAAAAGGAATACTTTTCTACGAAGCGTTTTACTAAACGACAAAAAGGAATGTTTTTTTAACGTACGCGGTGACAACGACTTTTTCCGCCGCCGCGAGTATTATTTGATCTTTGGCTTCCTCAACAAGCCGTATTGTTTTTAGAATAAAATAAAAACCATATACTCTTTTATGTATTTTGGTATTGAAAATGGTTTTGAAAAAGGATTCTATTATGTCAATATATTTATGATATATTGTGATTGAAATGTGGAAATGTTATCATTCCGTTATATTTGTTTTATGTTTTATGATTTTATACTGGTACTTGGACATTTTAACGGGTGGTTACGTTATAAACCATATGACGGGTGGTGCCGTGAATACCAGGACGGGTGGTTACGTTATAACCTCCAATGCATTGGGTATGGAAGTCGGCCGTATGGCTATTCCATTAAGTATGTATGGAAATTGGCCATATGGCTATTCCATTAAGTGATATGTGTGGAAGTCAACCGTATGGTTATTCCACATAAGAATGTTTATGTACCAAGTTACCATTATATATTCTATGTGTTTTTTATATGGGTTTTATGGTAATCCTTTGGTTACAAAAAGGTATGTAATGATACTTTATTCAGTGAAGATTTTTTTTACTAATTCATGAAGGTGAAGGTATTACTTTGATAGAGTATACATGGTTTACTTGATTTTGAAAAACTAACAATTTTCATTCTTTCTGTATCCCTTACTGAGCTTTTTATGCTCACCTCAAGTTTTTCGAAATGTTTTTCACAGGACTTAAAGTGGAATAAGGTCAAGGATGGGATCAAGGGAATTTCATGCTATCTAAAACATGGAATCTAGATATCATTCATTTTAAGAGTTTTTTTTATGGAGACTTAGTAGAAGTGTCTACTTTGTAATCTTTTAAGATGTAATAGTTATGTTCAAATTATCTAAAAATCTAAACCTGAAAAGATCCTCAATGTGAATTATTCTTTTAATTCAATATTAAGTATGATTTAAGGCTGGGGCCTTATACTGAATCAATAGGGTCTCGAGACATAATAGCCAAAACTGTTGATACCCCTTAGCGAGCATCCTCTTCAGCTTGCGCCTGACGCTGGCCTCGGGTTAGATGGACTAGAGCTAGTAGTGAAGGTGCATGGATAACATACTTCTCGTCTAGTAAGACTGGGCGGTGGAGTTGACACATCTGGGTGGGAAACCTTGTTAGGAGCCCCCTGAATTAGTCTCTAACCATGGTGGCTTGGACATCCCCTAACTCATCGGTGTCAGCAGGGAGTCGTCGAAGCATTCTAGGGAGAGGCTCCTGAAAAGGTTATAATTTAGGGTGGGGAGTATTGGCTCCCTATGCAGCCCTCGGGTGCAACATTGATGACGAGGTGCACATTCCTCTAAAACTAGGTGGGTCGTATCACCAATTAGGATAATACCCTCCTCCTCGTACAAACATATGTGGTCATTGATCACCAAACATTTGATGACCTTGGATAGGGATATGGGGCATGGGTGACCCATGACTATGGGTGTAGAGGACGTTGTGGAAGAGGCGGCACCTCGTGAGACTGCCACGTTGGTACTTCCCCTACTCCAGCATTGGTGGGAAGGCAGTGATCGAGTTTCTGATGCAATAACCTTATTTATGAAAATCATAGAGATTAACTTATCCATGTTGGAGGGAGAAGGAAACGATGACCAGTGCACTATCATCATCCCATATTCCACTGCAGGTAAGATATATCCACACTAACAACATCACAGATAGAGACGTCAAACATTCTACTGCCCCAACTTCTAGTGAGTTTCTCGCTAAGCCCGCTATTTTCTTGGCAGGACCCAGAAGCTGATATCTAGATCAGGTGACATGAAAATCCACTGATGTCTCAAAAATCTACTAATATCTATATTGATGAGAAGAACTTCACATTGGGATCACCATTTCTATTTCTGATGTTTTCACCGGGGTGCACGCGTCCGTCTACACGAGGACTAAAGGCATAGGTTTTTTTCCTCGCATTGCTGATTTCCATAAGCGGATGACTTTAGTATCTTGTTCATGGGCATTTTCTATGTGATCAAAAAAGGATGATGGGATGTCGGTTCTTCCTATCATGGATTCCTCCTCGGAACTCATCACTTAGTCACGGTCTCCCTTATAGACATAATAAATTGTTCATGAAACTCTTCCTAGCGCCATATCCTCATGGACACCAGTTAATTACACTATTTCTGTCAGGACATTCCAAAGGATCCAGTTAGGGAAGAAGCCTTCGGTCAGGGGAGTAGTCACATTGGACATCCCTGGCATGTTTGGATGCCGGAACAAAGAAACATCTTGATCTTTCTTCTTTATTATAGGGATTATCAATGCCACGGAAGCCTAAGGAATCCCCTGTCGAATGTGAGGAATTATATGCCGTAGGCATTTCTCTGAGGCTTTCCTCAGCTTCGTGTGTTTAACATTGGGTATGAAACCAGATTAACTTCTAAAGGAGATGGATCAGACTGAACATAACACTGATATGAGTGGATCATTTGAGTGTAACTACTGTAGGATACACTAATATAGGTGGGGTGACATGACCTCACCGAGATGTGGTGACCCGGGTAAGAATCAAGATGGATGATGGGGTGCTGAGTGAGATGGGTGGTGAATGTGATGGAACCTGCATGATGAAAATGGTAACATTGGGCTTGAGTCTCAGAAAGACAACCTACGTATCCTCGTGGTAGGGAATCAAAGTCTGCATAGTTCAAGATGGAGATTGGACTCTTAAGGAGGTGGCTCGTGAGAACGAACGTGTGGATTGGACCCGGAGGAAGTGGAAGCTTTGGGATAGGGCATGTCCTTCTCGAGACACATAGGATTGAGGAGAGGGTTGGGATATGAGCATGAATTGGGGTGTACACATAGGAATAAAACCTGATGATGTGTATAGGGCTTATGTGTGGATAGCATCCTGGGTTGGTCTAATTCCACTAGGATAGACCAAAGATGTGTGTCCCATTCAAGGGGAATACAATGACATTCCACTAAATAGGAGACACAAAAGCTTCTCGCTCATCGGGATACAACGACTTGCCACTGATTGAGGGACTCAATGGCTTTCCACTAACTGGGGGACACAACAGCTTACCGCTACGTGGGTTTTACAGTTTAATGTCATGCAGGATGAAGGTGGAAAGGCGTGATTAAAAACCTAGGTTCTAGATGGATGGTGTGGGAGAACCGACGTGAAGGGGGGTTAGAATGACTAGGTGTTGGGAATGAACCTCATAGAGGCTTCCTACGTACCCTGCCATAGAAAAGATCAAAGACTACATAGTTCAGGTGGTGCAGGAACTGACATGAAGGGGGTCAGAACCAATGGTTGGTGGGCTTGAACTACGTGGAGGCTTCTGATGTACCCAGCCTTGGAAATGATCAAAGTCCTAGTTGTTCATGTATGGGTGTGTGGCTTACACTCTATGCTATCCAAGGAATTGGTGAACCAATATGAAGATGGTCAGAACGACCAGGGTGATGGTCTTGAACCCAGTGGAGGCTTCCTACTACCATACCTTGGTAAATATCAAATTCCTCATAGTTCAAGATGGTTTTTGGGGCTTACACTCTAGGCTGCCAAGGGTGATGGTGAACGGACGTGAAGGGGGTCAAAAATAATGGATGGCAGGATGGAACCTCATGGATTATTTCTATGTACCATACCTTTATAAGGATCAGTGTCCTCCTAGTTCAGTTATAGGTGTGGGGGATAAACTCTATGATGCCCAAGGTGTTGGTGAATTGACGTGAAGGAGTTCGGAATGACAGCGATTGTGGGCTTGAACCTCATGGAAGCTTCCTACATACCCTTCCATAGAATGGATCGAATTACTCTTAGTTCAAGATAGTTATTATGGAATACATTATAGGCAGCTCGGTGTGTTGGTGAACAGAAGTTAAGGAGGATGAATCGACCATGGTGGTGGGCTTGAACCTCATGGAGGCTTCCTACGTACCCTACCTTGTCAAGGATCAAAGTCCTCATAGTTCAAGTATTGGTGTGGGGATTACACTCTAGGTATCCTATGGAGTTGGTGGACCAACATGAAGGAGGTCATAATGACTGGGATGGTGGGATTGAACCACGTGGAGGCTTACTACGTAACCTACCATGGCAAGGATAAATGTCCTCATAGTTCAAGTGGGTGTTTGGGGCTTACAATCTAGGATACACAAGAGTATTTCATGGATGATGCTTACTATAAGACCATGTGAGTCATGATCAGTGTGACATACAAAAGGATGCATAGACCTAATGATCACGTCATGAAAGGTGTGTCTGTGTGTAGTGAATTAGGGATCATGCATGGTTAGAATCCCAAAGAGGAAATAGGGGCTTATGCACGGTTCGCAACCAAGAAGGATGTGGACTCATACTTACTCCATGGTAGAGGTCTGGGTAAAGAAAAAGCATAGCGGGAGAGGGATTTATCACCCAGGGAGAGAGGACAAGTAGGGGTGAAGCATACTGCATGGAAATATAGGGTCTTATACCTGGTTCTAATCCCTTTCCCCATGGACATACACCACCTCAGCAATGAGGATCTCATTCCATATAAGGAATATTTCACTCCGGTTCAGACAAGCGGATGTGGATAATGTACAAGGTGGGGGACCCCACCTGGGATTAAAGGGGTGAGGACACAGTTTAACGTCATGTGCTGAGGACGATGGTGCTTGGCAGTTTATCATCCTGCAACTCGGATGAGGGAGCCTTGAATCCACACCCCTAGGACTTACAAAATTGGTACCCTTTGCCCCATGGTGAATAGAAGGGACATGCAACGCTGTGACTGAGGGGTTTTGTGAGGTTATCCTATTGGGGGACCATGTTATCATTACTATGAGAATAAGAAATAGCCTTTAGCATGCCTATGTGTAGAAGAACGAGGAAAAGAAACACTGTGGGATATACTTCCTAGGGGTCAATGAAATTGCTTCATGCAAACCAGAAGGGATGCACGAGAAATGGAGTTGTAGAGAAACTGGGGCCATAAGTAGAAGCCTTTTGAAGATATTGTACTATATGAAGTTGTGGGGGTTCATGAAGGTATTACGTTCTTGAAGGGATTTCCTTCATAAAGTGAAGTTTCCTAGGCATGTCATGTGGAAATGGGGCATATGGGAGGGGATTTGCGAAGTGGAAAGGTACTCGCGAAGCAACGCCTCGTGAAGTAGGGGTGCCTCACAATGTAGGGTGTCGTGAAGCAATATTCTTCATGGATCATGGTGAACCGACCTTATCATAGAAGTCATGTGGGTGTGGTGGGTGTTTTGTGAAGCATAAATTCTTTGCGACAACCTGAGTCCCCGTGGGGATCTTCTTCCTTCGCAAAGGCCCATGGGTTTCGTGAAAGCCATCCCTCTTGGAAGAGGGGCTCAGTTAATTCTAAGGAAGAGGAAATTCACTAAGCGGAAGTACCTTGAAGAACTCATTGTTCGACGAGCAAGAGGTGCTTCGTGATTTGAGATCTCAGAAGGTGAAAGGTCAGATGCTCCATTCCTTGGGCTTGAGGGGAGCCCGATATTTATAGGCAAGAGGCGACATGAATTAGGGTTCACTCGGCACGATGCTGAAACATTCCTCACAGCAGGTCATGAACATCAAAGGTGTTCGTGGAGCCGTACTGCTTCCTTGCTTCATGGTGGATCGCAAACGTCAAAGGTGTTTGTGGAGCCATCCCTCCCCCTTACTTCATAGAGGGTTGTAAACATTAAAGTGGTTCACAGATCCTTCTGGCCTCCTTTCTTCATGGAGGGTTGCTAACGCCAAAGTGGTTTGCGGAGCTATCCCGCCTCCTTGCATTGCGGCAGGTCACAGAGGGAATATCTTGTGTCGGTCGTGGGTCTCAAGGGGCTTCGCTATCAGGCATCACGAGGAAGTCCTTAATGCTTTCAAGATGTTCTGTTCACCTCCAATTTGATCATAAAAAAACAAATTAAAAATAATTTCTAATGATACCTTGCATTCAACATTTGTAAAATGTGTTGAACGAGCTACATTAAAAAAGGGATTTAAAAATAAAGTCTCTTTCACTGAGTCAGAATCAACTTTTATGTTCATTGTAATCATAAATAACAAAAATATATTATTTCTATAATTTTTTGAAACCATTATTATTTATATTATTCAATTTATATTATCTAATAAATTACTATATTTAATTATTTAATTATCTAAATTCACTATATATGTTTTTCAAATTTTGTTACAAAAAAAATGACATAGATATGTCAATTATGTTCAAAAACCCATTGTATCATTATCTCAAAAAAAAAATTTAATGACAGAATAATAATTTTTTTAAATTAATTATAATTTTAAATTCAACAATGAATGATGGTTTTGAAAAATATCAATGTTACAATCATAGAAATGGAATGTAATACATACTAAAGAGTGAAATTTCCATGTTTTAATGATATTTATTTAATGAATTTAAATTTTATTTCAACATTAAAAATTATAATAATATCATATATATCATATCATATTATGAT
This sequence comes from Viscum album, assembly GCA_963277665.1. Lineage (NCBI taxonomy): Eukaryota > Viridiplantae > Streptophyta > Magnoliopsida > Santalales > Viscaceae > Viscum > Viscum album. The sequence continues at coordinate 1,155,663,546 of OY728158.1, read as the reverse complement.
ATATATATATATATACATATTATACTTGATATGTCGTGATGATGAAAAAATCAGATCACTTCATTGAAGCGTTAGTCTCTACATGTGGACAAACATCATTTTACATTTATAGTGAATGGAGGTATAAAAATATATATGATATATTTTATTTAAAAAATTGATAATTATTTATGTAATATATTAAATAATTATTATTTAAATTTTTATAATCCATCCATAATAGATTGTGTTGGAATATGAAATACATGTTTTTGATGAGGTAGGTGTCTTCTATGGACAGAAATGGTGTTTTCATTTACAATTTGATGGAATTGGAGATGGATATAGCTTTTCAATTTTCGTAAAAACACCTCATTATATTTAAAATAAATGTGTTATTATTTAATAATATTTGAATAATATTTTAGTGATGTGGAATAAAAATCCAAACTAAAACATGCGTATTAAAGCTGATCTGACTCTTTTAAAATCCCCCTTTGATTAACGCCTTAAAATTTATAACAATTGAGTTAGGCATAAAATAAGATCACTAAATTAGGTAATTTATTCTAAAAAGGGATACTATTAGTTTTTTGTCAATTTTTTTGAATTGTTAATAATTAAGAAGACGAGGCTTCCTTTTATAAGAGAGGGGTGGAGCAATATTATAATATCTCAAAAAGTAAAATTAATACCAATTAAAATTAAAATATTAATGGATAAAAATAAATTTAAATATTATATAATATTATTATGAGTTAAAATAATATCATAAAATAATTTATTTATAAATATTTCTCGAATTTTGACCCTTATAATTTGGTTTTAACCACATGTTAATCCTTTATAAATTTACCATGGCTACATGAGCTTTTACACATTGTCTTCCAATGTAGATAAAATATGTGAAACAAACCATGAATGGACCTTGTATGTAATAATATAGATTATAATAATCACTAACCCAAAACAATGATTTGTTGGAATCTTATGTCAAGGAAAAAAATTCTATTTTATATCATATTAGTAATGTCAACTTTTAGAACTATTAAAAACTCATACTTTAATAATATCAATATATATCATATAATTAAAAGAAATTTTTTTAATAAATCTCTATATCATAGGGAGAATATTTATATATTTTGGTAATATTAATTTTCTTAAATTATATAACTTTTATTATTATCAACATGAATTATTAGATTTTACGATTAACTAATTAATTACTACATCAACGTTGTGAAACCATTTATATTATTTATTATTTATCTAACAATTAGAAATTAATTCACTTGATGATGATAGATATTTAATAATTAAAAATAATATTTATAGTAGATAATATCCTTAATATATATCCATGCTAAAAACATTATTTTTATTAATGACCAGAGCTGACATGTTTTACATTTCTGGAAATAAAATAATATTAATGTCACAATATCATCTAAATGAACAAAAAATACAATAAAACCATATCATACAATATTATATAAGAAATAGAATCATCATATAAAATATATTTTAAATTTAGGATAATTTTATAATCCTTATAAATTTATTATTAAACAAAATTACCAAACATACTCTTATCATGGTAACCAATATTACTAAAGTTACTATTGAACCAAATAATCAATTTAAAGGTAACTATTAAAAAAATTTAAAGTTAGTATCAAAAATATAAAATCCATTTTTAGGTGATTAAAACATATAATTTTATGAATTTATTTAAAAAAAATCTTAAATAAAGGTTTGAAATGTATATTTCATGAAAAAGTTTTTATTCACCAAATAATGTACTTATAAAATGTCAGGTAATTAAAAAATAAAAATTATATAAAATAAAAAGAAATTAACTTTGTTTACTTTGATTTCAAATTAACATTTTTATAAAAAAAATTAAGTTTAATACAAAGTCGTATTTTTAACTATTCAATAAAAAAATATCTTTTCAAAAAAAAATTATAAAAAATTATTCAATGATATATATTTCATGATAAATTCAAAAACTAATTTAATTTTATAATGTAAATTTTCTAATTTTTTAATAAATAAATTATAAATTTCAATACTAAAAATAATAAAGACCCTTTTTTAAAGAAAATATATTTTTGATGAATAAAATTACATTATTAAATATAATATGATTATTTCATAGGAATTTACAAATCAATTATATTATATAGGTACATTATATTGATTTTATAATGTGTTTAATACTACTAATTCTTGTCAATTTAACATTTATGATATAATGGTTGTATTTAAATAATAATAATTCAAAGTTCATTTAACAATGGTGTTTTGTATCTTCTATAATATCTAAAATAGACCATCCTATTAAAATAATAGTATGTTACATTATTTTATTTTCTTTAATGAAATTATTTTGTAACCAATATATTGGAAAACATTGTGAAACTAAGAAATGATTTTTTTGTGCATTAATTATGTTGAACTATATGTCATTCCTTATTTTAAGTAATGTAATAACAATGACCTCATTCTATAATGTTTTATTAGGAATGAAATGTTTGGATATTATATAGTTCTTTTTCTCACACACTCCATATTATTATTATGGTATGTATATATTTTTATATCGTATATTTGTAAGGGAAACCACCTATAGGGGGTATAGGGTTTCATTGTTTTAGGGAGTCTGAGATTATATGAGACATAATGTCACATGGAGTTTCATTGTATGGGTTTTTGTTACTTTATTTGGTTATAAGTATTGTGACACATGTTTTTCATGTTAATGATACCAATATATTATTTCCTTTTTCATAGTATATAGATTGTTTCTCATTATGTATCAAAACTTTTAGGGTTATCTATAGAAAATTATTTATAATTGTAGTTCTTGATTCCAAATAATTGTTTACATACCCTAGGGATTGATAATAAGCTTTGAATAATGTTGGGATAAATTAATTTTTTTATGGTTTTGGTTGAATATTTTTACTCATGAAATCATAGTTTGATGTAAAACTATTTAATTGAATAATTATATTATGTTTCAATGTGTGGAGTATGGAGGTGGATGTTGGACTTTTAAAATTTTCATTATTCTCTATTCATTTAATAGATTCACCATGAATCCTCATATAAAATATATTAATATAAAAAAAGATTTTTTATAAAAAAAATTATATTATTTATTCCAATATATTTTGAACCATAATGTAGTGACATTAGATTTGTTTAATGATTCTTATTATGTACTTTTGAAGAATCCTCATATACTAGATATATTTATTGGAAGACATAAATATTTTCAAAAAATGATATAAATGGTTAATTGGGTAAATTATTTATTATAATGTTAATTATTAATTGATAATGTGTAAATTTCATTAATTGAATAAAATATTTACCATTATGATTAAAATTATTTAGAATTTTATTTGTAATGCATGAAAAAAATTATTTTAATTATATAACAATAGTCTATTGTCAACTAGATTATTGGGACTATGATCATTGTTACACTAATAAAGGGTATCAATTACCTGATAGGAATGAGTGGAGTATAATTGTAAACTATGTTTACTTTATTATTATACTTGTATCTTGAGTATTATACTTGTTTTATAGAGAAAGGTATAGGTATAAAAAAATTAATTTGTTTTTTGTTTTTAAGTTAAATGATTATTTGGTTCCATTTATATGGGGATTAAAAAGTAAAAATCATTATAATGAAGTATAATTAAAATTTAAAATCTTATAATAAACATACTTCTCTAAATAGAGTGTTTTGTTTAATGTGTAATCCTTGTACCAAAATACAATTTTTAGTTTTTAATAAATAAAAGATTCCCTAATTCTAATAGTAAAATTAATCTATAATTTTATGTTTAATATTTATTAAACACACTAATATTACATTAATATATATTTTAGCTACCAATATTATTAGATATGTATCATTGTTTGGACAAATACCACATATATATATATTGTGTTTATAAAAAAACTACACATTACCAGAGTTTTATCTATCACAATATGATTCCATTATGTTTTTACTAGGGGAAGATAATATTTGTCTAGTGTGGAAATGAATTGAACCCAATTTTATCTACACTAAAGAATATCATATAAAATTTTTATGATGTTGAAAATAATAAATAATATATTATTAAGATTCATCCATATAATGATTGTATCTTCCTGACCCAGCTCACCTCTAAGACGGTGGCCGGACTGGTGGGTCACATGACCTCAAGCACATCTCCCCGAATTCCAGAGCCTGTTGACTCGCAGGGAGGGCCTTTTTGTGTCCTAGGGGAGACTATTCCCTCATAAGTAATAAGTATTATCATAGAGGAAGTAGAAAACAACTAAAAATGAACAACAGAATCATATAAATGAATAAACTACAGAATAATGAATATAAATAATCCAACTGAATAATAATAAAATGTGGAAGCTCACTGTAACACCCCAGGTAAATAAAGAATATAGATTCTATTTATTTATCCATATTTGTGAATAAAATATTAATATGACTATAAAGGGGACGCTATGCTCGATGGCGTACCCAACACACGACAACGAGTTTCATGGGAATCTTACGTTGCACTCTAATAATAAAATAATATTATTTTAAATGGTAGTTAACATGTATCCATTGTATTGGCAGGAATGGATAGAAATAACTAAAATATGATTATATATGTTTTTAAATGTTTTTAAATTTATCCAATAAAAGATAAAGGCATAAAATATGGAAATAATTCAATTTTAGGCATATATGCCCTAGTTTTCACTAAAGGTTCACTTATCACCTTTTGATGGAGTACCGTCATTAAATATAGTTTTGTTCACTTTTATACATCATTTTGGACCAAATAAAACTCTTCTTTAGAATCGGGACATCAAAATTTACTTTGTGTAAATTTTTGGTATCTTTCCGATAAAGTTCATTTTTTAATGAATAGTGTAAAATGTTGTATTTTAATTCAAAACCTCTTTTTAATATAATTTATTTATATGATTAGATTATTTTTATAATTGGGTTTAAAGTTAAATTAGAATATATTTTTACCATTAAATCCAATAGTGGTCGTTGGAATTAATTTCACCTTGAAATCAGACTTAAACAGGTGTCAAACTTTTGATACTTATTGTTTCATAAAAACACGCTATTTGTCATGATAGCGGGAATTAATTATTAAATAAATTAATGTGACTTATATGTTTTGAATTTTTTAAAATAGAATTCATTTTTGAATTCAGAATATCAGATATAACTTAGGGTGATTTTTTGGTAATTTTCTGAAAAACTTCAATTTTTGATGAATAGTGAAACCACTAAGTGGTACTTATAAAAACTGATTTTCTGTTTAAATGATATTTTACCACCTTTGTGTTTTGAATTTCAAAAATCCTACATACATTTTTGTCATTAAGAAGTAAAATTTGGTTCAATTGGATTAAAATAATTTTTTGTTGAATAGTAACTTATTAAATTTTTAATCGCGATTAGAGGTAATTAGTGTAGTTTAAGGTAAAAATAATGTTTTAATAATATGAAATGAACTTGACACATGTCCTAACCTCATTGGATGCGTCATGGCCGACCAAGACAACCCATTGGTAAACTTGGGGACCCCATGGAGCCACTTTGGTTGGAAAATGACAGTAATATCGTTTTATTTAAAGTTAAAGTAAAAATGAGACAAACATGAAATGTTTTACTAAAACAATTTTTAAATGGGGTTATACAAATAAGATTTTTGACTATAAATATTAATTGGAAAGCTAAAAAGTCTCCCTACATCATAGTATTTGTTTTTAATTTCTAGAAATTAAATAAATTAAATTATTTATGACATCATGATGATGTAGCGATGACCTCATTATTTAACGATTTAAATAAAATGGAACGATAATGTAATATTTAAGCCCTACACATGTCCAAAACCTATTTTATGAGTGTATTTCGAACCCTTATCACCTTATCCTCGAAACAAATCAATGTGGGACCTCCTAAATCCGAATACCATTTTCAAATAAGGTAACATTTTCTTACTTTCCAAGAGTGCCCCTCCTCTCCTCTTATAAAAGGCCCCCACCTCTACCTCCTTACCCACACTCCCAAAGCCTTTGTCTCGGCCAACCCCTACCCATTTTGGCTCTCAACATCTCTATATTACTCCTTGAAGCCTCACTTTGGGCATAAGTCTTCTCAAGGAAGCTTTTGAGCTCAAACCAAGGGGAGTTACCCGATTTGAAGGTAATGTCTTCTTTTGAGTCCTTTTGTTTTATTTTGCTTCTCCAACCCCCTAAACTCTTTTTATTCTTTTTTATTTTGTAACAAATCCAGTATCCTCAATATACTAGGATGTTGTTATAGTAATTATTCTAGCTACATTTACACACAACTACATCTAATGGTTAAAGAACATACTGTTTCCGTGAATGGCGAATTTCTGCCTCACGAAACGATGATTGTTCAACACTCATATAACACCTTCAAAGGTGGCCATTAAGATGTCACGATATTTATATATGATATTTAATATGTTTATGTATTAATTAAGCTTCTTTATTTTTCATTTGTGGCTTACCATTATGGCTTCCATTATGGGTATACGTGATATCTTCATTTTAGGAAGTGCGGACTACCGCCCCCTCAAAGTGATGTGATTCGTTAATGCCATACGTGGGACGTATAAAGGATGGATTTAATATTATTATATATGATTTTATACTGGAATTATAATATACCTATATATCATTATTATTTCTTTCCATTAAAGTATGATATATAAATGAAAGTAGCGTTCATGCGTACGTACGGCTTACCGTCTCCATGAACGGTGCATTTCATTTATTATCCCCAAATGTAATGTACTATTATAAGTACATGTATATAATGGATATATATGATTAATGATACATATAAATGATTAATATAATTATGGAATTAAAATATACATACCTCTCATTTATTTTTAATTCCATTAATATGACAAAGAAATGAAAGTAGCGTTCATGCGTACGTATGACTTACCGTCTCCATGAACTGTGCATTTCATTTCATACCTCTAAATGATTATTTAATATTATAAATAAGTGTATATTCTAGATATATATGATATATATGCTATCCAAATCAGGAATTTCATTCTGGATATAAAAATCCTTTGACCACACGAACAACATGTAATTGTAAGATGTCGACTTTCGACGTAAGACCCAAATATTGAAAAAACAAACATTATTAACATAAATGATTACATAATGTATATAACATGAAAATAAGTGATATAAAAGGAATAATGAACTAGAAAAAGGTTCTTAATAAAGTGTAAATTAACTCAAGTTTATTATTCAGGACGTTAAAGAATGATCGAGTCATGTCGGACCCGAGGTAAGGGATCTTACTCCTCTCGTTCTTTTTAATTACACTCTTTTATGTCATTCCCTCCAAAGATCATATTTCTTGTTATTGGGATGCTATTTTATATTACACATACTGTAATTTTTATGTTCATGTGATGAGAGACCCTATTCTCTCTCATCAATCCATTTTGGATGTTTTGAGTGGCACCATTAGGCTGCCGAATTTTTGTAAGAGATCTAACCTCTCTCTTTCTCTCTAAGTACTCCCCTTTATGTCACTTCTTTTAAGCTCCTTTTTGTTATGATGGGGGATGTTATTTTATATTCCTCTTGATGTATGTTTTATTTTAATGTGATTAGATACCCTATTTGATCTCATCAATCCATTTTTGGAAGTTTTAAGTGGCGTCGTTAGGCTCCCGAGTTTTCGTAAGGGATTTTTCATCTCACTTTTATTCCCGTGAGATTTATGCTACATTTGCCACAATTTCCTTTTAGTGGTGTATGTAATGACCATTATTTTACTCATTGTGTAATATTATTTCATTTATGAGTATTTACATCAATGTTTTATTGTCCTTCTTTCATGGGGCGTATGTTTCGAAAGATACCCATGTCGGTAAGGGAACCTTTCACCCTCCTCTTTTTAAAAGACTTCGTTTGCTATGTCTTTTAATTCACATACTATTATGTTGGGATATGTTCTTCTATATCATTATTGATGTAAATTTTATGTCCAAGTTATGAGATAACCTTTTTATCTCTCATCAACTCATTTTCTGAATTTTAGAAGTGACGCCGTTAGGCTGTCGAATTTTACCAAGGGAACTTTTTAACCCAATTTCGATTTCTTTAGGTTCAACATGTAGTTATTGAATATGTCATCCTTGGAATATGTGTGAATGACCTTTTATTGTTTTATACTTAATATCCAATTATATTGGGTGTATTTATATTTGTCACACATAATTTTGAGATAGATTTATCCTTAATTTAAGGACACCTTCTTTATAAGGGATTTCATCACATTTTACATCTCTATTGAGACTTAATTGTTGTTATGCACCAATTAACTCTTATATGGTGTATATACTGTCCTTTGGAATATTATATCGTTAATCCATTTATTCTCATGATATTATAAAGTTCTGATTAAATTTTATTCCTCAATTATTGTATTCAAGTGTCTCTAATTTTGGTAAAAACCCTTTAACCAAAATAACGCTTTAAATGTTTTAATGATTTGTTATTATTAATATACATGTTTTAAAAATGGTTTTAAGGATTTATTTATATGGATATTAATGGTTTAAAATATAAAAATCTTCAAGGTGGTATGGGACACTTTGATTCAAAAATCTCTTTATTAAATGTTTTAAATGGTTTTGGAAATGGTTTATTTTTTAATGGATTCATTATTTCAATATACTAAAATGTTATATTGTGATCGAAATGTGGAATTGTTATGTTTCCTTTATGCATGTTTTATGTGATACGTTTATGTTATGGTTCTTTGGAATTGTTATGAAAATGGGTGGTTCCGTGATAAACTAAGGGCGGGTGAGCCCGATATAGCTCTCCAATGCATTGGGTAACGCGAAGGAGTGAAACGTTAAGGTTTCTCCGAAGAGATTCTAGGGAATATACTGTGTTGGGTATTCCAATCGCAACCAAGAGGGTTACTCCCTACATAAGAATGTTATGAATGCCTCAAGTTACCTTTATTCTTATGATTTCTATGATTTATTCATGGTTTGATGAGGTATGTTAAAGTGCCTATTTTTTATGGGTAAAGTATGATTTCATTACTATGTATATATGAACTCATGTTTCCTTTCCATATTTTTATAACCCTTACTAATCTGTTTATGCTCAACCCAAGTTTTTGAAATGTTTTTCACAGGTCAAGGGAAAGGTATATGATGTGATGATAGTGTCAAGGATGTGTCAAGAAATAATCCGTGTTTTATTTTAAATATGTTTCCGTTTATGGGAGGAATGAATATTGTCTTTTATGTAACCACTTTGTTTAAATGTTTAATGTAATGCAAGTTTCATGATCTAATTCGCTAAAACATTAAACCTAAAAAGATCCTCAATGTGTAATCTTGTAATAACTCAAGATTAAGTAAGGTTTAAGGTTTCGGCCTTATAGTTGGTATCAAAGGGAGGTTTAGATAACATTAGAGGTTAGGGTATTCTTTAAGCATAAGTGGCATTACCATAATGGTTAGGATTTCAGAAAGAGTCCTAGTTTTAGATAAAGTGAATGAGTAAGTATATCTTACTGTTTACCTTCCTCATTAGTAAATGATGGTTTTGTTGATAAACACACACTGACTTTTCTGTTTTTATTGAATGGATGGATCTAGCAGGCACCAAATAGATAACAGGTTTGAAGGAAACTGTGGTGGTTCTCTGATTAAGATACTAGATAAAATGGAGGATTCAATGAGGAAAATCGTGGTTGTTCTAAACCAAATATCAAGGAGTCATGATCAACCACGTGAACCTTGGTATGTTCTATAATGCATCATGTACGAGATGACCAATCGATGTGGAAGTTCAGGTAATAATTAAAAAGGTGACCATTAAGGTTTATATGATCCTTACATTTGAGGTAATTATGGGTAATTATATGTTATTATGGAAAATGAAAGGCATGAGATAAACTTGAGGTTAAAATATGTTATGTTTATTTTTGAAGATTTTATCTCGTTTTGGGAAATGTTTTGAGAATTATGTAGCTTTGGAAAAAAGACAACACGCAGACCGTGTGACAACCCATCGCGTCAGACAATGCTGCGGGAATCGAACCCACAACCAAAGTGCGACTGGTATTTATCACCTACCATTGGACTACGTGAAGTCCCTGGATAGTTTGACTGATTCTTTCTAGTTATATGATTTTATGAATTAAGAGTAAGTTGATTTTGGGTTATTTATGAAAATGAATAACCTATCATTGAGGGTATGTGATTAGGTTAATTACTTTTCAATACGAGACTTTAGGAGAAACTGATGTTGTTTGGAGATAAATGTTACGAATTAACTTGGAAGACTATGTGACTAAATCCTTCAAATATTTGGGTTTCAATATTATATTGGTTTACTTTGAATAATTTTATGGACAAATTGTTTATCTAATGGTCCTCGTTGAACTTTGGGTTTTGTTGGACAAATTTTGGAGGTTAAGAATAGATTTTCTTTTTATAAAGGGTTATCTTTTTCAGGATTATCTGATCTTGTACTAGCCTTTTTGGTTTTGGTTTTGGTTAAAGTCTAAAGACATGGGAAGTATATAGTTCTCTTTTTTGGATTAGGTGATTCTCTAAAAGTTGATTATAATACTCTTAATCTGAACAAGTCTTCCTAAATACTCGCCTTTTGGAGAAAATATGAGTTTGTGTAAGGAATATATTAAAAGTTGAAAGTCAATATGATAAGTGATTATGTTTCCTTATGAATAAATTCCCCAATAAAAAGTATCTTAAAACAAAAATGTTGTCTATTAACTTTTACTACTAGGGAATCGAATACCATTTAACCCATCACAAGTTTGTGATTTTCTCATGGTTAACTTTCTCCTAAACATGTTTTCTATCACTCTTCATCAGAACATGACCCTATGTTTTCTCATCCATGTCCATGTTTTCATACTTGGAATCTTAGTATGGGTTAACTCGGGTAGCCTTTGTACCTATCATTCTTTATTTTAAAGTGATTGTTTTACTGACTCTTCTTCCGATGTGGTACATTCAAGGATGTTTCCAAGCCCAATTTTAAAATTGCGAGGACGCAATGCCCAAAAGGGGGGAAGGATGTAACACCCCAGCTAAATAAAGAATATGACTTCTTTTTATTTATCCATATTTGTGAATAAAATATTAATATGACTATAAAGGGGACGCTATGCTCGATGGCGTACCCAACACGCAACAACGAGTTTCATGGGAATCTTACATTGCACTCTAATAATAAAATAATATTATTTTAAATGGTAGTTAACATGTAGCCGTTGTATTGGCAGGAATGGATAGAAATAACTAAAATATGATTATATATGTTTTTAAATGTTTTTACATTTATCCAATAAAAGATAAAGGCATAAAATATGGAAATAATACAATTTTAGGCATATATGGCCTAGTTTTCACTAAAGGTTCACTTATCATCTTTTGATGGAGAACCGTCATTAAATATATTTTTGTTCAATCTTATTCATCCTTTTGGACCAAATAAAACTCTTCTTTAGAATCGGGACATCAAAATTTACTTTGTGTAAATTTATGGTATCTTTCCGATAAAGTTCATTTTTTTAATTAATAATGTAAAATGTTTTATTTTAATTCAAAACCACTTTTTAATCTAATTTATTAATATGATTATATTATATTTTTAATTGGTTTTAAAGTGAAATTAGAATTTATTTTTACCATTAAATCCAATAGTGGTCGTTGGAATTAATTTCACCTTGAAATTAGACTTAAACTAGTGTCAAACTTTTGATACTTATTGTTTCATAAAAACACGCTATTTGTCATGACAACGGGAATTAATTATTACATTAATTAATATTACTTATATGTTTTTAATTTTTTAAAATAGACTTCATTTTTGAATTCGTAATATCAAATATAGCTTAGGGTGAATTTTTTGTAATTTTCTGAAAAACTTCAATTTTTGATGAATAGTGAAACCACTAAGTGGTACTTATAAAAACTGATTTTCCGTTTAAATGAAAATTTTCCACCTTTGTGTTTTGAATTTCAAAAATCCGACATACATGGTTGTCATCACGAAGTAAAATGTGGTTCAATGGGATTAAAATAATTTTTTGGTGAATAGTAACTTATTATGTTTTTAATCGCGATTAGAAGTAATTAGTGTAGTTTAAGGTAAAGATAATGTTTTAATAATATGAAATGAACTTGACACATGTCCTAACCTCATTGGATGTGTCATGGACGACCAAGACAACCCATGGGTCAACTTGGGGACCCCATGAAGCCACTTTGGTTGGAAAATGACATTAATATCTTTTTATTTAAAGTTAAAGTAAAAATGAGACAAACATGAAATGATTTACTAATACAATTTTTACATGGGGTTATACAAATAATATTTTTGAATATAAATATTAATTATAAAGATAAAAAGATTTCTTACATCATAGTAGTTTTTTTAATGTTTGACATTAAATAAATTAAATTATTTATGACATCATGATGATGCAGCGATGACCTCATTATTTAACGATTTAAATAAAATGGAAATATAAGGTAATATCTAAGACCTACACAAGTCCAAAACCTATTGGATGAGTGGATTTCGAACCCTTATCACCATATCCTCGAAAAAAATCAATGTGGTACCTCCTAAATACGAATACCATTTTCAAATAAAGTAACATTTGCTTACTTTCCAAGAGTGCCCCTCCTCTCCTCTTATAAAATTCCCCCACCTCTACCTCCTTACCCACACACCAAAAGCCTTTGGCTCGGCCAACCCCAGCCCATTTTGTCTCTCCACATCCCTCTCGTACTCCTTGAAGCCTCACTTTGGGCAGAAGTCTTCCCAAGGAAGCCTTTGATCTCAAACCAAGGGGAGTTACCCGATTTTAAGGTAATGTCTTTTTTTGAGTCCTTTTGTTTTATTTTGCTTCTCCAACCCCCTAAACTCTTTTTATTATTTTCTTTTGAAACAACTATAGTATCCTCAATATAATAATATGTTTTTATAAGAAGTATTCGAGCTACACTTACACACACCTACATCTAATGGTTAAAGAACATACTGTTTCCGTGGATGGTGAATTTCTGCCTCACGAAATGATGATTGTTCAATAGTCATATAACACCTTCAAAGGTGGCCATTAAGATGTAAATATATTTATATATGATATATAATATGTTTATGTTTTACTTAAGCTTCTTTATTTTTCATTTTTGTCTTACCTTTATGGCTTCCATTATGGGTATACGCGATATCTTCATTTTAGGAAGTGCGGACTACCACCCCCTCAAAGTGATGTGATTCGTTAATGCCATACGTGGGACGTATAAAGGATGGATTTAATATTATTATATATGATGTTATACTGGATTTATAATATACCTATATATCATTATTATTTCATTTCATTAAAGTATGAGATACATATGAAAGTAGCGTTCATGCGTACGTACGGCTTACCCTCTCCATGAACGGTGCATTTCATTTCTTATCCCCAAATGTAATGTACTATTATAAGTACATGTATATAATGGATATATATAATGAATGATACATATAAATGATGAATATAATTCTGGAATTAAAATATACATACCTCTCATTTAGTTTTAATTCCATTAATATGACAACGGAATGAAAGTAGCGTTCATGCGTACGTACGGCTTACCGTCTCCATGAACGGTGCATTTCATTTCTTACCTCTAAATGATTATGTAATATTATAAATACATGTATATGCTGGATATATATGATATATATTCTATCCAAATCAGGAATTTGATTCTGGATATAAAGAACCTTTGACCACACGAACAACATGTAATTGTAAGAAGTCCACTTTCGACTTAAGAACCAAATATCGACAAAACAAACATTATTAACTTAATTGATTACATAATGTTTATAACATGAAAATAAGTTATATAAAAAGAATAATGAACTATAAAAAGGTTCTTAATAAAGTGTAAATTATCTCATGTTTATTATTCAAGACGTTAAAGAATGATCGAGTCAAGTCGGACCCGAGGTAAGGGATCTTACTCCTCTCTTTCTTTTTAAGTACACTCTTTTTTGTCATTCCATCTAAAGATCATCTTTCTTGTTATTGGGATGTTATTTTATATTACACATACTGTAATTTTTATGTTCATGTGATGAGAGACCCTATTCTCTCTCATCAATCCATTTTGGATGTTTTGAGTGGCACCGTTAGGCTGCCGAATATTCGTAAGAGATGTAACCTCTCTCTTTCTCTCTAAGTACTCCCCTTTATGTCACTTCTTTTAAGATCCTCTTTGTTATGATGGGGGAGGTTCTTTTATATTCCTCTTGATGCACATTTTATTGTAATGTGATGAGATACCCTATTTGATCTCATCAATCCATTTTTGGAAGTTTTAATTGGCACCGTTATGCTGCCGAGTTTTCGTAAGAGATTTTTCATCTCACTTTTATTCCCGTGAGATTTATGCTACATTTTCCAAAATTTCCTTTTAGTGGTGTATGTACTGAAAATTATTTTACTCATTGTGTAATATTATTTCATTTATGAGTATTTACATCAATGTTTTATTGTTCTTATTTCATGGGGCGTATGTTTCGAAGGATACCCATGTCGGTAATAGAACCTTTCACCCTCCTCTTTTTAAAAGACTTTGTTTGTTATGTCTTTTAATTCACATACTATTATGTTGGGATATGTTCTTATATATCCTTATTGACGTAAATTTTATGTCCAAGTGATGAGATACCCTTTTTATCTCTCATCAACTCATTTTCTGAATTTTTGAAGTGATGTCGTTAGGCTGTCGAATTTTACCAAGGGAACTTTTTAACCCAATTTTGATTTCATTAGGTTCAACATGTAGTTATTGAATATGTAATCCTTTGAATATGTGTGAATGACCTTTTATTGTTTTACACATAATATACAATTATATTTTGTGTATTTATATTTTTCACACATAATTTTGAGATTGATTTATCCTTAATTTAAGGATACCTTCTTTATAAGGGATTTCATCACATTTTACATCTCTATTGAGACTTAATTGTTGTTATGCACCAATTCACTCTTATATGGTGTATATACTGTCCTTTGGAATATTATATCATTAATCCATTTATTCTCATGATATTATAAAGTTCTGATTAAATGTTATTCCTCAATTATTGTATTCAAGTGTATCTAATTTTGGTAAAAACCCTTTAACCAAAATATCGCTTTAAATGTTTTAATGATTTGTTATTATTAATATCCATGTTTTCAAAATGGTTTTAAGGATTTATTTATATGGATATTAATGGTTTAAAATTTTAAAATCTTCAAGGTGGTATGGGACACTTTTATTCAAAAATCTCTTTATTAAATGTTTTAAATGGTTTTGGAAATGGTTTCTTTTTTAATGGATTCATTATTTCAATATACTAAAATGTTATATTGTGATAGAAATTTGGAAATGTTATGTTTCCTTTATGCATGTTTTATGTGATACATTTATGTTATGGTTGTTGGGCATTGTTATGAAAACGGGTGGTTCTGTGATAAACTAAGGGCGGGTGAGCCCGATATAGCTCTCCAATGCATTGGGTAATGCGAATGAGTGAAACGTTAAGGTTTCTCAGAAGAGATTTTAGGGAATATACTGTGATGGGTAATCCAAACGTAACCAAGAGGGTTACTCCCTACGTAAGAATGTTATGAATGCCTCAAGTTACCTTTATGTCTTATGATTCCTATAATTTATTCATGGTTTGATGAGGTATGTTAAAGTGACTATGTTTTATGGGTAAAGTATGATTTCATTATTATGTATATATGAACTCATGTTTCCTTTCCATATTTTTATAACCCTTACTGAGCTTTTTATGCTCATGCCAAGTTTTTGAAATGTTTTTCACAGGTCAAGAGAAAGGTACATGATGTGATAATAGTGTTAAGGATGTGTCAAGAAAGAATCTGTGTTTTATTTTAAATATGTTTCCGTTGATGGGAAAAATTAATATTGTCTTTTATGTACCCACTTTGTTTAAATGTGGAATGTAATGCAAGTTTCATGATCTAATTCTCTAAAACTCTAAACCCGAAAAGATCCTCAATGTGTAATCTTGTAATAACTCAAGATTAAGTACGGTTTAAGGCTGGGGCCTTATACTCACAAAACAATTCCATGCCATAATGTTTGTCTAAACTGGATGTCTGAAAAATATATACTCAAGCACACAAAAAACTAAAAGAAGAGACACAAATAAGAATCTACATCACGATCAAGGCTCAGTCCTCTGCTCCAATCTCCATCCTATGATGAAAAGACCAATCAAGAATTGGAAGCAACACAATTCTTCCTATCAATATCTGTTATCATGTAATATACATGGGTATCACTGACACCTGTGCATGGTGTGAAATAAAATCCTAGTAGTCTGGAACCGACGATGTCTAAACATTTCCATTTCTTGTAATAATGAAATTTAATGTGCCTTTATATAACAGTAGTAGATAATTAATTGAGTATAATTAAATAAATAACATATCCCCGGTTCCCCACGACACCCATCCCAAATTACCTGCTTCATCTAATAGCGTAATTCTGAAAAGAATACCTTTAAGAAGAATAAAAAAATGCATACATATAAATCATGAAATATTAAGGTAATTAATGTAAGGGAATACCCCCAAACACGTTCTTTGACTTGGGGTCTAAGTCATGGGTCAACCAGTTCAGCTCCAACATACCAGAAAATATCCCACATCTCAAGAAATAACAACAGCGTAAAATATAAACTCCTAATGCATCATTATTAAAGATCAAGTTGAGAGTTGGAGTTGGAGCCTATCCTGAAGGTATCACAATTGAACATACTTAAATTAATACAATACCACCGAGCATGTCCAAGGGAATCATTGGAATGACAATGTATTGTTTGAGTCATGTCTTTACTGTGAGTATGTTCCAATCTCGCAAAAATGGGTCGAATATTATCTGAAGATGGATTATCCAAATTTTCAACAGTGTTGTATCAATGTTCCCTTTTGGAACTGGTGTCACTCATAAGTATTATAAATCTTGGGGAAGTCTCAGCCCATCAAATCCAAATACACTGCCCCCAACGTGTAGTGGTACCAATCAGGAATAGAGCATCTAAGGGTGGAACTTATTATAAGACCCACAAATTTTCCCCACCCTGAATTTAATTAATGTTTTCATTGAAGTTGATATGAGATAATTAGCATATAAAATATCAGCTTAAAAATAACCAGATACACATGTGCATCACAAAGTATAAATTAACCATTACAACAAAACAACTTTACACAGAAATATACCATATCATCATAAGAAGATAATGAACATTTTAAATAAATAAATAGTTCAACACAAATAAATAATGAAGATAAAACAATTCAATGTTCGTGGTCAATTCAAAAAAATTATTTAATTTAATTACATTAAAAATGGATCACGCACCACCTGTACTCAAATAAATTATAACCCCGACTAGAGGTAAAATATACACACCATTTCGGCACACCCAAGGGGGTCTTCGACCAGGTAGAAACAATTCAAAAAAAAATATGACAATTAAGGCAGAAAAAATTAGGTGACCAATTAAATTAATGATATTGGGTGAAATACATAACATCTATAGGAACAGACTAATAACACAACAATGTGTTTTTATAAACCACAATGAAATGGAGGTAACATGAGTAGGAACCCTACCTTGAATTTGTAGATAACTATATGATCATCGGTAGGATTTTCTATGACCTAAAACGGATGAAAATGAAATATTTTTTGAAAACCCCAAAATAGTGTAAAATCCTTCCACGATGAATTGTGCACAAGATAATACAAAAAAAATCACCATTGAAATAACACACCGATAGCCTCTCCTATGGTTTATTGCACACCTTACGGTGAAGAATACAGATGAATGACATAGGAGTAGAGGCCATCCAAATGGGTTGTTGGGTGGTGTGCCACCTTGGGGAGACGGGGTGTGTGATATGAGAGAGGGGAGGAGGATAAGAGAGGAAAAAGGAAGAAAGAAAACAAAGAAAAAGAAAATAAAAAATAAGACAAAATTAAATGAAATAGAAAAGGGAAAATAAAATGAAAAAGAAAATATAATTAAAGGATGGAAAGGAGAAAGAATAAAATAATAATAATTGAAATATCCCATTTTAATTATTTTTACTTTTCATGTAACACACTTTTTATATCTTTTCAGCATTTATTTATATCCCATATTACATTATTTTAAATCCTCTATAAATATCATATTATTAATTTTCAAAAAGTAATTAATAATTTTAATCATGTACACTACGCTAAAGCACGACATAACATAATTCATAAAAAAACTACAGTTGTTTAAATTAAATAAAAAGAATTTAGGGACCTACAAAAATGTGTGCAGATGCTCTCCTTAGGCCACATAATGAATTAGACAACAATAAATTAAAAAGGTCCATATATGATAATGATTGGTACGTTACAAACTCCCCTCATTAAGACAACCCTTCCTCAAGTATCCCTTATGAAGGTAATGTAACATCACTAGAGAAATTTTCTAGCCACAACATACATACATATGTCTCTCACTCCCAGGTCTTGTCCTGAATGAGTCTATATTTCCATAACACCCTAACCCGAGGGTCTGAATTTCTTCCGAGTATATTCATGCTATGGTCGACGATAAAGATCAGATGCTCTGCAAAGGATTCATTTTCCTCATCCACAATGTTGTTGGGGTCAAAATAATGAGACGGGTCTACATGATATTGTCATTGGTGAGATTCATGGAAAACATCGTGCATTAAAGGGTAACTCTGGGGTAGCAGTAACCAATAAGCTATAGGCCCAACTCTCTCCAATAACTCTAATGGAACGATGTATCTCGATGACAACATCTCATGTCTCCTGATCCTCCTGTGACCGAACCTTGGAGAAACAAAAAAAAATTACTCAATGTCCCACCTCAAACTCTAGTAATCTACGACGATGATCGGTATAAGACTTATTTCTGGATTGAGCAATAGTCATACACTTTTAAATCATCTGAACTTTCTCAGATGTCTCCTCAACTAGATAGGGTCAAAATAAAGATGCCTCACCTACTTCGAGACATCATAAAGGGGAACGAAACTGTCTTCTATATATATCCTCATATGGATCCATTTGAATTGTCACATTAAATATTTTATTATACGTAAAATAAATAAGAGGTATATAATTTTCCGAATAACCTCCAAAATCAATGATGTAATCCCATAACATATCCTCAAACACTCTTCTAGTTCTCTTAGACTACCCATCGGTCTGAGCGTGACATGATGTACAGAGAAGTACATGTGAACCTAGAACCTTTTGAAACCCTTTACAAAACCATGATGTAATGTTTTCATCCCTATCAGAGACAATAAAACGAGATACACCATGAAGTTACACAATCTTCTGGATATACAGCATTCCCAACTCATCAATCGTAAATATCTCTCGGATAGAAAAGAAGTGTGCCACCTTGGTCAACCTATCGACAACCACCATACCACATCATAGTCTCAAGGAGATCTGGGAAATCCTATAACAAACTCCTATGTAATTTCATTCCATTTCCATTTATGAATGGATAGAGGCTGTAGGAGTCTTGCAAGTCAGTGGTACTCTCCCTTCACCTGTTGGCAGGTGGAACACTGAGTGATGAAACCTGCTATCAGTTTTTTCATACCAGGCCTCCAATACTATCGACACATGTCTTTGTATATCATGGTCAGCCTAGGATGAACTTCCCAAATTGAGGTGTGAGATTCCTTGATCGGCTATTCCTGTAAACCTGGAAGTTACCATACATGACCTGATAATGGAGAGATTCTCTACCGTTAACAACCCATCTAGAAGGAATGTTCTATCCTATAAAACTTTCCCTCAAAACAATCAACTTAGGATTAGTCATCTGTTTCCTGCAGATATGATTTTGAAGAGAGGACATAACCATAAGAGCTACTTGAACCGGTTTCCCTATCTGCTCTTGGTCCTCCAGATAAATCTTCAAAAACAAGTTCATCATCTTCCACTCACTTCAGGCTACCTTATCAACTTGAATTTGTGTCTTGTAGATAAAATAAATCGCCGCGACAATACCCATAACAAGGGTATAAGAAAGATCAAATTCAAATGACTTCAAGTATTCGACCCACTTGTGTTGCCTTAAATTCAAGTCTCGTTGAGTGAAGATATATTTTAATCTTTAATGATTTCTGTAAGAAACTAATTTCTCACCCAATAAATAGTTTCTTTAGTTTCATAGAGCATGAAACACTACTACCAACTCAAGGTTGTGTGTAGTATAGTTCCAATCGTGAGGTCATAGTTGGAAGGATCTCAAAGCCACGACTTGATCACCCTACATCAAAACGGCACCAAATCAGATTCCTAAAGCATCATAGTAAACTATATATCTCTTACCAGCTTTTGTAAGAATCAAGATCATGGCTGAGGTTATTCATCCTTTCAAAAGATTCTGAAAAGATGGATTGTACACCATACTTAGCCATGGTTGTAAGAGGTGTTGTTAAGTGAGAGAAATCTTGGATGAAACATTTGTAATAGCCAACAACTCCCATGAAATGGAGGATGTCGAAGACACTCTTGGGATGCTCACATAAAACTACAATGCTCACCTTTTCTAGGCCAACTGATACTCTTGCTTGAGATATAATATGACCCATGAAGTGTACCTTTTCAATAAAAAAGTGTCATTTTCTAATCTTAGCATATAGCTCGTTCTCTCTCAGTGTACTAAACATGATATCATGATTGTTTTCATGGTCATGCTGGGAACACGAATACACTAAGATGTCATCCACAAAGACTACATGAATATAATCATGATATGAGTGAAAACCCAGTTTATCCAAGTCATGAAAATAGTAGGTGTATTTATAAGGCCAAATGGAAAAACCAGATACTTGTAAAAGTCATTCCTGCTTTAGAATGCCATACATTTTATGTCAGAGGTTCACACACAAACCTGGTGATATCCTGATCACAGATCAATCATGGAAAAAATAGTTTCTCCCTAGTTTTGGTCAAAGATATAATCTATATACGGAAATGGATATAGATTCTTTACCTTGAGCTGGTTTAGCCGACGATAATCCATGCATGACCTAAGGGTTCCATCTTCTTTCTTGTAAAAATGGACAGGTGATCCCCATGAAGATGTGAAAGGTCTGATAAAACCCTTAGACCCATGGTCTTTAAGAAGATTTTTGAGTTCCAATAGCTCAGTTGGTGTCATCATATAAGGTGGAATAGACACGTGTTCCACACTTGGAATAAGCATGATAGCGAACTCCACATATCTCATAGGAGTTAAGATAAAGAAATTTTCAGGGAAGATATCCCTGAATAGATCCACCACTAGATTAAATTCAACGAGGTGTGTTCCCTGATCGATCAAGAATAGACCTTCCAACTGAGTTATCACTCTACCCAACCATGAATATTTATTATTTGATCTATATAACTGCAAATTCCATTCTTTTTTCTGATGATATATGTTTCCCTTTGGGGATGTGAAGGACACCTAATGGTGATAGAAATCCACTTGATCACAATAAAGTGAAATCCAGTTCAATCCGATAATTACCCCGATGCCCGACATGATGAGGATATGGGAATTTCAAACAAAACTGTACACACCTATCTCAAGAGGAACTCTTTTCACTAGTGAATTCCCTCAGTCATGAACATAAGCATTGTTTTTATAGACATGACTCCACAATGGTACTCAATAAGAAAACCAATACATTCAACAACAACATCATATATAAGGGAGTTCAATTCACCGATATCAAAAAGAGATGAATCTAAGGGAGATGACACTAGTATAGTAACTCTCACTCTAGATGGTCCTACACTCTGTTCCTCTAGTTCTAACTACACTGCGTACTTGTTACCTAAGACACGAATCTAATACAATTTCTGGATGGCCTGAGCAGGCCCACACTGCTGATGCTGATTTTCTAGAATGTGATTTCCTCAATAACGAACTACAACATTACCTCGGACTGATCAGTCAGTGGAAAAAGAACTTCGAGCATATTTTAGAGCCATAGATCCCATACCAGATAGAGGTGCAGGTGTGGATCCTCTACCACTAGATGTTGAAGATAAGGAATGATAGAAACTCTGATGCTTAACAATCCTATTGAATGATCGACACTCCATTGGATCCCTTGTACATTATTTTTGGGACCATCTCCACCGCACTGATAACATGGGACTGCTCCCTATACACATGCTATTTATCTAGGATTCCCCCCACATGAATCTTCGATATGGGGGGTTCCTGCTACCAGAAGATTCTTCCCCATGTCTCAGAACTGAACTGCCCTGGCACACTAGATTAGCTTCCCTGACATTCCACTATGAGATTATAGCCTCATTTAAGATATCTGTAACATTGATCAACCAGATGATGTTCCCCTATGATCATATAGTATACTCATGTTCATTCTCAAGATGCCTCATTGTAGAGTGGGCATCTCTAGTCAGAGATGGGACAAAATACTGATGCTCTGTGAAACTAGTAAAATACTCTAATAAAGTCATAAAACCCTACTAAAGATGTAGAAACTATCATGAGTGATCATCTATCATATTCTCTGAGAAAAATTGATTGTATAAGGCTACTTGGTAGTTTCCCCAAACCATGTAACAATTCTGCCCAGCCTGAGAAACTATGTCCCACCAGTGCCTGGCAGAGCCGTGAAGCATATAGCCCTCCATTTGGACCCTTCATTATAGAAGTGTATCAAGGTGGTTGAAGATAGAAATTAAATATAATGTTCATGACTCTACATTATGAGGTCCGACACTCCCCGAGATGGTGGGAGGGTGTTGCTTTAGAAAACCCTGTATGAGGTCTTCCATAGATTGGGAAGGTCTGGGAATTTTCTGAACTGACTGTATAATCCTAAGGAGACTATCGTTGAACTGAGCATCAGGGTTCCTTGGAAGATCAATAGGTGGTAGTGAAATAAGAGGCTATAAAAGAGGTACCACTGGTGGTTCATGACCCAACATCTCTAGAATGTGCTCATTTCCACTCACCTGAGGCATGACACGAAGATGTCGCAGTGGAATTTTTAAAAAACATCCAAACACACACCGTTAGACATAGAGTAATGATGGTGGGAAAAAAAATTTAGGAAAAAAATGTGGTTAGGTATATAGCCAGCCAATATCCATTTAATAAAATACAACCCTCTTCAAGATATGGGTTTTAATTTGGAAGAGACAACTCAAAAAGGGATTAATTATCATGTTTTACAGTCAATTCGTAGGTTATGTAAGGTTAAACTCTAAAATAAAAACATAAATTTATATTAAAAACTAGAATTTAAAAAATTAACCATGAGGAACAACATCAGTCATGTGAAACTGGGAAATGCATGCTGAAAGTATAAATGTCAAGGAAACAGGCGTGGCATTTTATATCCAATAGTTCCTATTATGATGCATGGAATGTATTTTCTTTGTATCATCGAGATACAATAGTAAACCTATTATTCCAGTAATACAAACACAATAACAATGCAATACATGTGAGTCACCCAATAGAGATATCATATCAATAGTAACTCACATAATCAATAACTACAATCCCAACCCTGGAGTTTATGTTTTCCCCTATACATTGGATAGCTACGTCCAAGCACAGAGTACATCCCAAATCCCTATATCATTGCCTAATGTCTAACTCAAATAGTAAGAAAAAAGGAAAAACCATATTTGATACCACATTATAACATCTCGACCTGGCTCACACCTAAGACAATGGCTAGAATAGTGGGTAACATAACCTCTAATGCATCTCCCCGAATGCCAGAGGCTACTAACTAGCAGTCAGGGCCTTGTTGTGTCTGAGAGGGAGACTATTCCCTCATAGATATTAGGTATTATCACAACATATGTAGAAAAAAAAAATAAAAAATACCGAATAATTTTAAATGAAAAATCTATTGTAGAATAATTATATATAATCCAACTGGATAATAATAATTAAGTGAAGAAGCTCATAAAATGATGTTATGCCATGAAATCTGACTAAACTAGATGTACGGAAAATAGAAACTCAAGAACATAGTAAACTAAATGGAAAGAGACAAATTAGCTTCTGAATCATGAGAAATGCTCGGTCCATTTTGTGAAACAATAAAATATAGTGTGAATTTATATAAAAATTGATGATAATTAATTCATTTTAGTGAAATAAATAACACAGCTCTGGTTCCGAATGGAACCCATCCCTAATTAACTTATTTGGCCTAATTCAGGTGCCTAAAAAAATACCTATAAGAATAATATAGAAATGAATATATATAAATCCAAATAGAGTAAGGTAATATAATGAACATCATACCCCCAAGCTTGTTCTTTGACATGGGGTCTACGTCATGCTTCAACCAAGTGTGCTCCAACTTACCATAAAATATATCAAATCACAAGAACTAATAGTGACATTAATATAAAACCTTAATGCATCACTATTAAGGTTCATTCTTAGAGTTGGAGTCTGATCATGTCTCAAAGGTATCCCTACAGAATATCCATCAAATTATCCAATACCACCAAAACCATCTAAGGAAATATTTCAAAAGACCAATTATTGCTCATGGAATGGATTTACCATGATTCAGTTATGATCTTGGAAAAAGGGGTCAAGTGTCATCTGAGGATGGATTAGCCACAATGACAACATATCCATCTTGATGGTCCCTTTTGGAACTGGTTTTAACAATAAGTATTACAAAGCCCATGAATGTATCCATCCAAAAAATCTGAAGACACCCCTGACACGTAGTGGTAATATTCATGAATAGAGTGATTACGTGTGGCCCTTAATACGTTACCCACCTTCTTTCCCCAAACTTATTTTAATTAACCTTTTCCCAATATATGATATGACATAATCAACATATGAAATCATATCATGAAAACTAATGAGATACACCCATGAATCACATGGTATAAAATAAACATTAATGTATAATAAATAAAAAGAGGCAATATACCTTATCAACATAATAAGATATGTAATATTTAAATAAATTAATTATTCATCACCAACAATTACCAATGATCCAAAAATTCAATGTTCTTGTTCAATGAAAAATATTTATTTAATTTATTTACAAAAAAGTGCTACACAACACCTAAAATTAATTAAATTGTAATCCTAGCTAACAAAAAAATATACCAACCATATCAGCATTCCCAAATGGGTTTCCTACCTTATTGAAACAATTCAAAAAAAATTAAATTATGAAAATTTTTGCTAAAATAATTAGGTGATCAATAATATTTATAAAATATAAGGAAATCACACAAAGTTAGTAGGCATGGACTAAGGAAACAACAATGTGTTTTTTAAACAACAACAAAATAGATGGAAAGTTAGAATGAAACATACCTTATAGTCGTAGATGAATCTATGATTTGTGGTAAGCATTGATTTGTCCTAAAATTGAAGAAAACAGAGGATTTTAGAAAAAACCCCAAAATATTGTAAAATCCTTCCGTAACGAACTACGCGTAGAATACACAATGAAAATGTAGGCTTCTAATGGAATAAATTTATCATTTCTCTAAGGTTTATAGTGCACATGATGCGAAAAATGGTTGAATGATGGAGGAGCATCGACATTACTAATGGGCTGAAGGGTGGTGCGCAACCTCGGGGAGAGGGGGAGTGCGACCTGAGGGCAAGGAAGAGACGAAGGGGGGAAAAAGAAGAAAGAAAATGAATAAAATGTAAAGAGAAATAATAAAAGAAAAATAGATGAAAAAAATTGAAAATGAAAAGAATAATAAAATTTATTAAATAGATGTAAAAGAAAAAAGAATAAAAATTATTAAAAATATAAATCTCCCATTTTAGTTAATTTTCTTTTATTGTGTAACACCTTTTTATTTTATTTCAACATTTCTTTTTATCCCTTATTAAATTATTATAAATCCATTTAAAATCTATTATTATTCATTTTCAAACATTAATTATTATATTTTAATCCTGAACACTGTGCTAAATCATGACATAATATTTTAAATAAAATTTCTATTGTTATTTTATTTAACTACAAAGCTATCCAGGACCCTTAGCGATGCGAGAAGACACGTTCCATGGTTCCTTACAGAATTATATAGCTATAAATTTTAAACGGTTCGTACCAGATAATGGTTGAGACGTTACAAATATTCTTAGTTTCATGTCAGGGTATTAAAACTAAACATGATGATTACTGAATCCATCCATTTTGGGTTTTCACAATTTAATTAAAAAATTAAACATATGGATTCATGGAATAAATATAGATTCATGAGATATATGAAGTGAACTAGATCATTTTTATATTTTATATGTTATAAATTAAACTATTAGATTCTGAGTATATAATCATCAAAGGTCACATCATATAGAATCCATTAGTGTGGTTTTAATAGGATATTTTATAGATCATAAATGTGTCAATATTTTATTATTACTACTAATGGTTCTTGATTTTGATGAGATTTATATATAATAAATTAGGAATCTATGGATTGGGAATCATATATCATCTGATTTTTCATTAGTAGAGGATCTTTTTAGTGGATAATAGGGAAACCTAGGATCAGGTCTATAAATACTTTAATAACATTAGATAACATAGAATGAATTCTTTGAATTATAATAATATTGGTAAATTATTCATTATACGGTTGTTAATAATGTTAAATTATACTCTATGAACTTTCTTTACATTTTAGTATCATTTTAATATCAATTGTTCACGTAGTTTTATTAGGTACTATATATTTTTTGAAATACTTAATTTCACTATATTAATATTCAATTCATTGATTTATTCAACTTTGATGAAAAGTTTTTTTGTCTAATCAATGTAACACATCAATGGGATGAAATTTTATATACTTTTTTCTACAGTTCTCTAACTTCTTTCAATACATATATATCATTATTCATGACTAATTGGAACAATACCATGTATTAGAAATTATATCTAAAAAATTATTTATAACATTGAGTAAAAAATACTAAAATTTATTATCTATTTGAATTTGTAATATGATAAATGTTTTCATACGAAATGTATTTGGTAGTGAAAATATCATTTTTAGTGTAACATTAGTAATACATGTTGGCCATTTGGATAATATAACTCAAAAAAACAATCTATCCTTAATAGTAATAATTTTGAATATCAGAATGACTAGATAGAAAATTTATTATAATTTTTACATAAAAAATAATATGACATAGATCAGAAATTATATATTTCCTTTGAAGAATAATATTGGATCTACATGACATAGAAAAGAATAATTTAAACTAATCTTTTGTGTGAGAAATTAGTTACTCGGTTAGATTTGGATGAATAATTTTTTCTGACCTATCGTCTTCATAGAATAGTAATGGTATTATTAAAAAATATATTTTACAATTTTTTTAAATAATTTAGTTCTTGAAACAAATATTTTCATTATAATGTTCGATTTTCAAATCATTGAATTTTTACCATGTCAAATAGTGGTTCAATTTTATCCAAGATTCAGGATTATTGTGAAAAATCTAAAATCACATAGATTGAATGACATACCATATGATTAAATAATTAAAAAATAAGTAGATATGAAGTTATATAATTGAAATTAAATAGGATATAAATATATTATATAAAACATCATATGGATTTTAGATTTTTGAGATAATTATATACGAAATAATAAATTCTTATATTGTGGATGATTAAAAATTAGGATGATATATGGAGTAGGGTTGAAATTTTTGTCTAGATACATAAATTATATAACTCCAACATCTATTAATAGTATACCTAATGGTAGTAATTAAGAAAAACATAGTTATGTAAAATATCTCAATTTTTAAAAAGCATATAAACTTATATTTTAGAAAGTGCATATTTTGTGAAAATATGAAAAAGGGAATATGTATAATAATTTCAACAAATTGTATCTCTTAGGAAGGTTAGATACTATGATATATAAGTAATAACTGTATGATTTCTACCAATAAAAAATGATAAAAACTATTAACCAGAGATGTTATAAAAGACTTAAGATCTACTAATGACACATTCAGTACATGTGAAGATATATCCTCTTCGAATGAGAACACTGATTTAACATGGCGATATAGGATCCATGAAGAGATGATCCCAAAATATATTAATAAATATTAAATATAAAATGGCAGGATTTACAATGTTGTTTAGTGTATGATGGGGGAACCAATCCATTCATGTCATTATCTAACAATGATGTTCAATAGACAAGATATATATAAGACCAAATCAAATGTGTTTCCGTGATTTCTATTTTTGATTGTGTGTCCTCCACCTAGTTGTATTCGTTATTCACTTATTAAACATTAAAATTCTCTTTAATGATATGGTTAATATATTCAGTCTAAAGAGGAAGATACTTCCTTGGAAAATTCAGGGTTCTCACATTCAGCTCCATGTTTTTATTTTCTGAGTAAAATTTAATCCATAGGGTGGTCCATTTATATTGGACAACATGCTTGATAGCATGTATCATTACTCACATCTCAGCTACATATCTTATTAAAATTCCAATATAATTGTAACAAAAATATGATAAAACTTGTTTATATTTTTTGTAATATGATGTATAATATTGTTTTTTTCAATAGTTACATAGAATAAATGGTATTTTATGGAAAATCTAACACATAATACTCTCTTATAGTTATTATTGATTAAATTTTATTTGATTATGTTGGATAAATAAAAAATGGGTTCATTAGATATTGATGAAAATTCCACTTCACATGAAGAAAATCGATGATAATTTTCAATCAAATACATGATAAGTGAATTACTGAACAACAACATCTATTAAACCAAATAAGAAAATTTTCAGGTACGATTTTCTAATAAAAACCCTAGAGAAATTATTCCTAATTTTATTAATTTACATGACTTTGATAAATTAGAAATTATATAATTAATAGAAATTTTTATAAGAATGGGATGTCTATATTTTTTAATATAATTTTTAGGTAGTAAAACGAATGTTAAAATTTGAATATTTGATTACATTATTGAATAATTACAACACCAGAATACAAAAAATCATGAAATTGTATAAGAAGTTGGATCCAAAAAAGATCATATATAGATATAGAATAATATATAATTGATGTGGAGGTTACCAGTACAATGTTTCTTTTTCATGTTAATGACATTATACTGTAAAATTACAAAGGATCCAAATATAGAAGGGAACAATTTGTCTAATAAATGTTCAGTACAGTGATTAACACATAGAATAAATTTTGAATGAACATATAACACATTGATAACATATAACATGCTAATTTTTATATCAAATGTACTCTTTCTGAATACATTTGTTGTTAACCATGAATTTAAGGATCAAAAATAAATTCAGAATGATAATTATTATACGCATGTAATGATGAATATTAAAAATACAGAACCTATAAAATATATGATTGAATATTACATCTGACATATATGTATTATTTATCAATGTGTAATGACACTCTAAGGTAGGTTAGTTCCATTGGTATGGTTTTAATGGAAGTGAAACTAAGTAGAGGATGAGAACAATGATTGGGGATCTTATATACATGCTCTATGGATAGAAAATTGAATGATAAACCCACTTTTCTATTATAAGACCAACATAAGGTCAGGTTTATTTAAGGAAGGGATGTGGTAATTGTCAGTGTTTTCAAAAAGGTTAATATTTTTTTAGTGTTAAATTATATGAAATGTCCTTTATAATGCTTCTGAATTGAGTCATGGGGGTCACATGGATTTTCATGGTTGAAACCATTGGAATATGAAAAACAAAATATGTAGTATGGTATGTATAAAATATTCCACTCAGCCTGCATGGTCTCTACTAACCATACATGGTGTGACATAGGAGTGGAACGAGCCATATCATTTCTTAGAAAATGTAATGTCACACGATAATGGACATGGGGAAAATTTTATAGTTTTTATATTGGGATTTCAAAAGGTTTTATCATTTTTATAGAATCTATCCATATTGACCATGTGCAGAATATCTTGGTTAGGATTCATTAACATGGGTTTTCTATAGTTTGGCTAAACCATGCAACAAAACAATGTACCCCCTATTTTGAGGGTGAAATTTCATTTTTACCCCTCTTTATTCTGTTAACATCTTTTTCTTTTATATTATCTTCATTCTGGTGGATGAAGTGGGTTTCCTCATCTCATATGTTTTATTATTATAAAACCTATGGATTATGGTAAATCCATATTCCAAATAACTTATTGAAATCCTTTATATATATCAGATAGGTCATAGAAAGATCTAAATCTAATCCCCTTCTATTTGAATTTAACTTCTGATATTTTGATCTATTTAGGTTCATTCTCATTTTCCCTCTTTTATAGTGTTTTTAATTTCTCCTTGATTTCTCCCATCATATTTCAAATATAAGGTCACCATCGGACAAAGAGTAAAAAACCCCTATGTTAGGTGGCCATGATGTTTTCCACTACTGTATTACTTTTTTTAAAAGAATCTCCATTTTCCAAAACATTGTATTTTTTATAAGTCACTGTTTAATTTTTTTCACCATATTAAATATATGTACTCATAGTAATATATTTATTGGTCTTTTTAGTACGTTAGAGGATTTTTACCTCACATATAGGTTCCATATGGGTTTTCCAACATGAATTTATAATTATAATTAATTTTTTAATTTCCCAGAATTAATTCTTAGAATTAATAATGGATTATAATTTTTTTTACCTTTTTATATGAATGTTTATATCAACCCAAGGTAACTCTATGCGATTATCCCAAATACATGTGGGGTTACCTAAGTATGCAATTTACCCCCTTAATAGTGACACCATCAAAGTTCCCCTTTGATAGTTATAAATATAATCTCTATGTCTTGGTTAATAAAATGGATTTTATTAAATGGAATGGATTCTTTATTTGGGGATACCCTTCCATAAATAAACTAAATCAATGAATTGGATCGAAATATAAATGGAGGTAGGACCATGGAATCTATTTATGATCTATTAAATATTTATGGTGGATTGTAATACCTCATTTGTAATTTGCCATAATTGTTGAAATACATTAGAGCTAATGTCTCATGTATTAAATATAAATATGATTACACATTGATAGAGGATGTGGTATGAAAATTATTTATTTTTTGGGAATTAGATTTCCCTTTAAATTAAATAGGGAGTTGAACATAACATCTAACACCGTTGACATTATTTTGGCAGTGTTCATGCTACACCACATCCCTTGTTCGACTGTTGACATGATGGAAAAATCATAATCTCGATTGGTGGGTATAAAATATCACATACATTATGAGATGTTGGTCATTTACCTTCTTGCAAGAGAATATAGTATTTTCTTGAATACTAATGGATGGATGAGTTATTTCCTTTTCCATCTACCTTTTATTATTTCAGGTATATGGAAATGTATGTCGTTACGTAGTTGGCCCTTATCGGTGGATGAAATATATTAATATATATATATATATATCAAATATATATATAGTTATATAATATTCACTCATTTCATCGATAATTCAAAGAAGCATGATACAATAGGTTTCATTGAAAAACGTGAGTTTCTTGATTATTTATTCTACATTGTTCACAATAATTTATACTGTATTAATATTTAGATATGGTCACTACTATGATTATATAAAAAATACATTGGTAGTGGCATACTAATATTTTATCTTAGATCCTCATTCGACCGTAATTGGTATATGCGTAGATTATTTGGCTTCATTCATGGATATGGTAAACCACCATACATCAATGTTATGATATAATTAAAAATATATAGAGAATTGGAGAAAATAACTAAGTATATTATTATGATGATATTGGATAATTTTTTGTATTATTTTTACATTTCATGAAGAATGATTTTATATCATTTTTTCATATTTCCCTTTTGAATATTAGCATTCCATGATTCTATGTATAAGATACTACATAGTGTATTTTTATATTATTATGCAGTTTTTCAGTAAATATTATTCTGTGTATTTTTTTATATATATTCTTCCACTGTTGTATGTATGTTGTTTTATCCATTGTGACACTCTAATATAAAGTTATAGTCTCCCCAATGGACAAAAATTACACAATCATTACTAGTCATGATCCTCTAGAATGTAGGGAGGCACACATGAGTCCATGTGAACCATTGACTCAAGACACTAGTTATGTGGATCCTAGATCGAGTAATTATAATATACACTCATAAATATATGAGAAAATCATTTTTTTGGAATAATTTATTTTTGGTTATAATAAAAATTTATGAAAAATGTGTTATCATATTCTATAAATTACGAATACAATCATATTTAGTTGTAAAATGATATATTTTTTCATAAATTTTTTATTCAAATTAATTCCCACCAATATCATATCTAGTAAGAATGAACATATAATATTTTCATAATATCTAATCGTTTTTCAAAAATTATTCTTCCATGGAATGAATGCTTTCAAAGACATCAAATTTTATAAAACAACCATTAAAAAAAATACATAGGGGTCAAAATTGGGTAGAAAATGGGTAATTATAAATCGATGAAAACATAACCAATTTATATTATTAATTATAAATATCAACTAAGGTTGTTGAGTAGAAGATACGAGTTTGAGGTCCGTAGCAATTTTTTACAGAAAATCAAATTACAATTTAAACATCATAATGGGTATACTTTCTATATCATTGGATTAATTAATGATATTTTTACTGGTATTGTATCACATGGAAGTAAAATGTATTTAAATATTTATATATTAAAATAATCCCAAATAATATGAAATGGAAATTAAATGTAATGAAATAAATGTGGTTCTTAAATAAAAAGAAGAGGGAGGGATCCCTTATATTTAAATGTTGATTCCAAAATAATTGGATAAGCCTCTTTAGTGCATAGGGAAACATGTGAGGACTCTAGGGAGGGTATGTAAATGTGAGTGTGTGATCTATGTTTTTTTAAATAACTGTAATGAAATCTCGAGAGGGTTTATATATGAAAATATCAGAGTTAACATTTTTTTAAAACATTGTTTTTGGACACTATATACGAAAAAATTCATAACAACAAACCTTCCATTTATTTCTTCAAAATATTTCAGATAATTGGTTACCATTATTTTATATGGAAGGGGAAAAAATCATTGAAATTTTTCACTTGGTTATATTTAAGTAAGTCATGATTATGGATATTTATTTTGAAACATTGAAATATATTATTGGGTTTGGAGGATATATAATGGATTTATAAATTTAGGAAAATATAATTAAAACAAATTATTATAATTAGGAAACATATATTTGGTATGGTATACCATTTATATAATTTACTACATCAATTATTTGTCATTGGTATTTGAAATTACATGTTTTAAATTTATTCCATATTTAATTGATACTCAAAAAATTGATTATCTCATAAAATTAAGCAAAAATCACTTCTGGATAATTTCATCATTTTGATCATAATTATAATATTTAATTTCTCAAAATAATTACCCAAATATCTAAATTATTATTATTAAATAATGAATCGACAAATTTTTGAGGGATTCTTCATTTTTTGTAAATAAATACATTCGAACCAATATAAAAATTACTTTTGGAACTATGATATTTATATTATTATTTTAATTTTATAGAATATAATTAATAGGATTTAATTATTAAAATACTATATATTTTTAAAATTCATATATTATTTAAATCATATTTTCTTATTTAAAATTGTTTCTTACCAAATAATTCATTTTTGTGATATCAAAATGTAATTTGTATCAAAATCATTTCAAAGTTATTTATAATGAATTAATGAAATAAATATTTTATTGAAATGAAAATATAAATATTCATACTATTATGGTTACTTTGATTCTATTCTTTTTATATTATTTTTTTTTCCTAATTTACCTATTTTACGTTTATTGTGGTAATAATTATTTATTAAAGTTTCAATTCATATTATACAAAATTTTAGATGAATTTATTATATAATATTAATTATTCATATATAAAATATGTAATTTTCTTAATAAAAATAAATTGACATATGTGTATGAATTTACATTAATATATAACACATAAGCATGATAGAATGATGTTTTAACAAAAAACATCTTTTTTATGGATAAAATGATTTTACATCAACTCTATAACTTGAAATCGTTATTATATGAATTAAAATTTATAATGATATATATAAGATATAAAATTTAATTTTAATCATTCAAAATCTATGGTGATTTTTACATAACTAAAATTGAGGAACATTATGCTTTTATAGAAATTTTTTAGAAAAATGTGTATTAATTCCTAAAAATAAAAATATAATTAAATATGGTCTGAAGATGATGTATTTGTAATTAATATTATTAAATATAAAAAATGTAGATTTTTTCACATAAATATAATAATATAATAATAATTTTATTTTTATTTTTAATAATTTATTAAAATAAATTAAAGTACTACAAATTAATATATATTTTCGCTATTCTCTAAAAAATAAATAGATTCTTGAATATATAAAAATTTCACCTGAACATTATTTTTATATTATTTTTCGAAAATTATTTTAATTTTATCAAATATATTATCTAAATTTTGTTAAGGATAATTATAATATTTTGCAAATAAATATTTTTTTGAGAAAAACAAATTTTTATGAAGAAAAGACATTACCAATAATTGAATGATCACATACTAAAAATTATCAATCATTTTCAGTTGAGTTATATACACACATATATATATCATAAATTAGATTATCCAATTAATAAACACAAATTTAATTTCTCAGTTATAATAGTTATGTTTAAATAATCAGGGTATCATTGTGACCACTTTTGTGTATATAGAATCGAATCAAATTTAATTTTCTATATTAAAAAATTCAAGGTGTATCATTATTCCATCATTTAATAAATTGTTTCCCCCCTATTTTGACATGATATTAGTATGAAATTTTTTGACACTTGTAAATATTTTTATTGATTACCATCAATGTAATAGTGGTTAAAAAACATCCACATGGAAGGAGACAAATGGATACATGATGGTCGTCATAAAACTTGGTTTTAAATTATGAGAACAATAGTACTATGTGACAATTTATAAGCAGGGGAAATAAAAACAATTCTCAAGAAACAATAGAGAGTGGGGGAGAAAATGTTAAGGAGATATTAAATTACAATAATATCAGAAATATTTAGTTGGTGATAAACCAGCTTTACATTAAAAATGATCATAATATCAAACCATTTTGTTCCCAGATTCTTTTCCTAGATTTACGTAATTACATTACCATATAGACTAGTATCACAATGAAATAAAATTTACTAAAAGAAAATATCATCATTTAATATATTTAGACTAATATTTCATAATTTACACTAAAAAATTAGAACACCAGATGAATTTATTATGCATGATGTACTAGAATTATATTCAAGCATATCACATGATCTACTAAATATCAACAATGAATTCCTCTAATATATAATAAATCCAAAATTATTATCATAATATAATACGATACCAAAAATTATTGAACCGTAATATGTTAATCTCCAAAATTGTGCAAAAAATTACAATGGTTCCATATAGATTAAATCATTACTAAATACCCATTATCAAAAATAACATCGATAACAATTACATTATATAATGTTTTAACCCCAATGTTTTTCTGATACCCATTATCAAATACCTCCAAATGCATAATATAAATCTTTTATAATTTTCTTATATTTAAAATAATTAATATATGTACATAAACTAAATAAACATCTTCAAAAATATCATTAGTCACATAAAAAAATGTATGATATTTTAATATGTTTCAAAAAATATTACTAATCATGCATATTCAATAACATAAAATTTTAAAAAAGGTCTTAATGATTTTTAAACAAAATAATATCCTTAGATATTTAATATATAGAATATTTAGTTTTATCCTAACATAAAACACATATTAACTATTACAAATACATCAATCATATGTCCTATATGATATCACTTTACCACTAAATCACTTTTATAAGTTATTTGTACTATTAAACATATGATTCCAATCTATAAAAACATTTTCGATCATTACCTATAGGTTTCATGATTCATATATGAATAATTTAATTGATATAATATTTCATTAACATAACTAAAAAATAACAATACATAAACCCTTTAATTCATACACATCAATGATTTCAATAGCATATTTCCTTAGTCGAGTTGTATCCCTAAGATTATGGTATTGACATTAATAATTCCCATATTCACTACAAAAATAAATTAACTAATAAAGGGTTCCAAAAGATGTAATTTATTCTCATCCATCAAGATCTTTATTTATTTTTATAGAAAATAGATGCTTTATACCCCATTTACCACTATTAAAAGCACTTTTATTTCTTTGTTTAATCTCACTTGGTAATAATTTCTACATTTTTTAGATGTAGTTAATTGAATATTATTTACTATATAAGATTTATCAAATGAACTTAGATGATATTTCATCCGTTTAATCATTGATTTCATTACAGATTCAATTATGTTCTAGTTATTATTTATGATTGTTTATATATGTTGTGGAAAAATTACAATACGTCTTACCCGATATCCCAGAATGTTAGGTATATCATTTTGGAGTTCATCATATTTCCAATTAAATATTTTCTTGAATCATTTCTTTAAATTTAATCTAATGGCAAAATTGTGGTATAATAAATTACTAATAATACTAGAAAATAAAACACATTAATGGAAAATGAATAAAATTAAATAGATAACTTATAAATGGATTAGTTTTCTTAAAATTTTAGTTTAAATGATTCAATCTATATTTTCGATTATCGATTTCCTAATATATAATCTTATAAAATTACACTAACATTAATAATAATTTTTTATGAGAATTTTATTTTAGCTAACCATGTCACTAAAGAGTTACAAAATAAGTGTGTGGAGTGGATACTATCATGCACTAGTTCCTAATCGAGTGTAGCTCAATACTTTATTTTAATTTATTTTAACCCAAGGTATAACTTTTCAAGACCATCATATAAATGTAGTATCCCAATAAGTTAGTATTTTAGTGGAAACAATATAGTATTTAATTTACAAACAATTTATTAATGATTTAATTTTTTGTGTATTATCCGTAAGGCTTTAGGAATAATTTTATAATCTAAATACCAAATATAATTTTCGTTACCTTTAATAAAAACTACAAAAACCCATGTAATTTTTTAATATTTATTCAGTAATTATTAAATAATAACACAAATATTTAACCCCTCCGGAAAAATAATTTCATTTCATAAATTTTTATATTAAATTATAACATATAAATATTTGGCACATTAGAATTATTTTAAAATCGTTACAATTATCATAATATACAATCAATCTCAAAACTACATGGGATAACCTTGGGACATACATAAGAAATGGTAGAATTATAAATATTCATATGGGAATAAAAATGGAATAAATTGAATAATGTAGTACATTTTAGAAAATAATAATTTAAATGGGACATGACATTGGAGGTAATCATAGAAATTATCAAGGAGGAATGATATTACATAATATCATAATGACATCTTGGGAAATTAGAAACAACATTAATCATGACATCATAAACATAGTTAAAGTTTAATAACCAAGATATCATAATATAATGATCTTAGGTTATTCTCAGAAACACAATAAATTATATATCATGGGATAAATATATAACCTAATTTTTTAGAACAATGTATAATTATTAGAGAACCCATCTATTTAATATCATGAACATTCTTAATTATTCCACATAGATCATTCAAAAAAAGATCATAATTATTCAAATTTAATTAAAAAATCATGGAGTATAGAATAAATAAATGTAATTAAATAATAAAATTATTATTATTATATCTATTTGAATATGATTTAGTGTAAATAGAAAAGATATTAAAAATAAATTGTTATGGCCTTGAAAAAGCATATTGAAATTTCGACAGCATAACGACTGTACTTAAATATTCATAAATTTTTTTAATGACGATAAAGGGTTGTATAATTCATTTGGAATACAATTGAAAGCACGAGTTTTTTGTAAAATTAAATCCCACAATTATAAATTATAAATATAATGAATAAAATGAATAATGTTCTTGAATAAATAATAGAACTAAGGGGTCTCTTAATATTTTTTTGGCTTAGTAATAGCTTATGGGAATGCTATAGTATGGGAGATAAAGGATATATCAGTTTTGGTACATCAATTGGAAATTTTATGGATCATTTAAACCATAAAAAATAGAAATAATTGACATTATGAAGGAATAATATAAATAATATGATTGAATCGAAAATAAGTGATACATGACCCCTACATTTGGTGTGGAAAATCACATGACAATTTCAACATAAAAATACATGCACAGAAAGTTTTATACGAGTTATTAATGAGAGTAATATAGCTCTATAATAGCATGAAAATGAAGATGGATGTAATATAGATGTTAAAAACATAACCAAGCATAAAGAAATGGAAATTAAAAGGCATAACATAAAAGAGGTTCTTGAATAAAAAATATGGTAGGGATATTCCTTACCATGAGAGGATGATTCCAAAAGCATTGTATGAGATTATTGAGAGAATGTGGGATCGTTGATAAACTCTATTGAGGATATGTAAGAGTAAATATGTTTTCCAAGGACATTGTTGATTAATATTGGGACTCTTGGGTGGGGTTATATATGAATAGAGAGGGGATTGCTTTATTATTTTGTAAACATAGTTTTTGAAATCTATATAATAAAATTATCAAGATTAGAAACCATACAATGTTTTCCCATGGATTCATCCTAATTGTATATATTTTCAATATTTTATTCGTTCAATGGAAAACATAATAGATATATTATCATTAGATATACGTAAGTGAGTCATGATTATAATGAATTGATTATAAACCATTAAAATAATTTATATTATTTATTAGATTCATAATTTATTTATAAATATATAGAAATGTCATAACGATAACTTATTTTAGAGGAGAAACTTATATTTCAGGTTTGACACCATTTTTAAAATTTATTATATAACTTTTGGGTCATTATAATATCATTATTGAATATTTTTAATTATATCATAAGAAACGTTTACATGACAATTTTTTTATCTCATAAAAATATAAAAAAATTACATTTGGAGAATTTGACATGATGATTCCAAAAATAATACATATATTATCAAAAATAATTTCTAAATGATATAATTCACAATTCATATACAATGAGAATTATTTATTGATAAATGATGTTTTTAATACATAATAGTTCTCGAACCCTTTTAACAATTATATTCAAATTCATAAAAACTATATTACCATTTAAATTTAATTAAAATTATTTTATAGTATTATTATTTTAAAATATATTATATTTTTATATTCCATGAACTTATCATAATGTAATATCTTAATTAAAATTGTATCTTACCTAAAAAATATCAATTGTCTTATATTATATCAAAATATAATTTTTAATAAAATCATATCGGAATAAATTATAATGAAAAAAACTATATTAACCACTATATTGATATTAAAATATACTTATTCATACGACAATGGTTATTGTTTCTTACACATGTAAAATTATTTTTACCCTTAATTAACCTATATTCATATCACAATGATATAAAGTATTTTCTATAGTTACTATTCATATTATCTATAAATTAATTTAATATATTACATAGATTAATAATTATTATTTAAAATAATTAATTTCAATTCATATATGGAAGAATTTAATTTAAAACAAATCATTGGTTTGTCAAATAATTTATTTTTCATGAAAAATATAATTCTAGTATTATTCTATGAAAAAAATATTAACTATATGAATTTCAATTCATAAATAAATATATAAAATACATAAATTTAAATTAAATAATTTTCGATTATGGGATATTTTTTATTAACTAGAAAATAGAAAATTTATCATTTTAATACAATATTCAGAAAAGAAGAATTAAAGCATAAAAGAAACATGTAATAAAATAAGTTATATTGATGATTGAAATATAATTCACTGGATTTAATTAAATAAAACTTATGTTACTTAAAATAAAATTGAAATAAAAAATTTGAATTTTAAATTATATTATTTATCAACATAAATGAACGTTTTACAAAACAATATATATTAATTATTCACATAAAAAAATTATTTTTGATAAAATCAAAAACAAATCACCATAAGTTAATTCTGATATGATGATATAAAAAATAATTTTACTTTAAGCAACTGAATTTATAAATCATATTGAAATTAATTACAATATTTGTTTAAAAAAGAAACAATATTTATATTTGAAGAAAAAAATTTATGTATAAAAATACATTACCAGAAATTGATTATTTAGTTACGAAAAAATTATAAATAAATTTTTGTTAAGAAAGGGGATATATATATTTATATTAAATTTTTTAATCCTATCAATACATGAGAATTTAACAGATAGTATGTAATGTGAACTTTTAAATTGTCACGACCCCTCCCCACAAAGTGTACCACTCCTGGGTGGGAAATGTGAGAAGGGAGATAATGGCCCCCGAGTCCCGCCTCTAGTAGGCCCCGGGTTGGCGACTAGCACCGAGGTTATAGTAAACACACAAATGGAAGGCATTACCCTCTAAAATAACACATGCGTAAAAGAGATATAAGATAGACACCAACCAACTTCAACTCAAAACTGAAATATAAAATAAAACCCAATTGCTCATATGTAATTTCATGCAAGAGTACTACAATTGGAAGAGAAAAACAACAAGTACCCAAAATAAAGTAAAAATAACAGCAACCACCAGACTAAACAGATTCTGCAACCCCAAGCGCGTAGAAACAAGCTTGATCTTTGACCTGCTCCAAGTGACCTGAAAACAATTTATATATATATATATAGGGTGAGAATAACAGTATACTCCGTAGGATCCACCCCAAATACACT
Source organism: Viscum album (assembly GCA_963277665.1). Taxonomy (NCBI): domain Eukaryota; kingdom Viridiplantae; phylum Streptophyta; class Magnoliopsida; order Santalales; family Viscaceae; genus Viscum; species Viscum album. The sequence continues at coordinate 1,155,622,278 of OY728158.1, read as the reverse complement.
CATAAAAAAGTAATGAAATCATGCTAAATCAACGTGAACAACATGTGAAATTATCTCATCACCTAAATAGGTATACCACATTCCAAACCTCACCATGGCTACTCTCAACAAGTAAAGCATACAAGAATATGTCATATAATAAAGAATATCAAGTGTACCCTACTACCACTTCCCCACTAGTTTACCGCTTTTCCCCAACATCGCACGTCCTGACCATCTCTCTCCAAAAAGGCTTCCCCGCAGACTCTTGGACGAAGCACAACAATATGCACATCATGCAAAAAAAACACCACATCCACACTCCAAAGTAACTAGGTAGTTTCTGGGAGCCACCACAGCTCACATAATGTGTATCATACGTCGGGTAGTATACCTCAACCAATTATTTTTCATACCCCGAGTAAGGATCCTGAAGCCATCTTAGCCTATACATGTTACACCTATAGTAGTACTTAAAAAAACTATATCTAGAATATATGTGTGTGAATAACCACAGGACATTACATACCTCTACATATATATGGGGGAAACTAACCAATATTCCTACCATCACAAGTAACTACCAAGGGAAGAGAGCGGGGCAAAAGGGGGTAGTCAGCCATCCATCCTCCAACCAGAATGTTGGGGAAAACACCCCCAGGGCTCAGAATCCCCAGGGTGTCAGTTAGCCTTACTGATAGGGTGGAGTAGCATATAGAAACACAAAAAGTACAGAATATACTATAACTCAAAACCCCACTAGGGGGATAACCGAGTCTTAGACACAACTGCAGCTAACGTCTCTCAGACTCCGGGCTGCTACATCTAAGACTAGGTATCTTATAAGCTCACAACCATTTAAAGAGATTTTTTAGATTTCTTCATTCTCTTTTTATTAGTTCTACATTACGTTAATTAATTATTTAAACATTAATTAACCATGAACAATTCCACATTAAATTTCATTAGCATCACACACAAAGCCAAATGTTCCTTCAAAAATTACAACCTCAACATTATGTTCCATCATCTCCATCCCGATGGGTTAACACCATTTATTAAATTATAAATTATACAAATATTTTACCTCATTCCCAGGAATTCTAGAAAAACATTATATGCTACTAAACCCAAGGGGGATCAATATTGTGAGTAGATGTACTAACCGTCGAGCCTTCGCCTTTTATAGAAAGAGCATATACTCATCCTTCCTTGAAAAGCTAAACACATAAAGCATGTGGAACAACCAGCGTGTCTTCGTCTATTTCAGAAGTAGGGTACGTAAGTCCAGATGCCTTGATCAGTGGGGAAAAATAAAGCAGTTAAACAACCAATCAAAATTATGAAGAATCCTACAATTACATCCATCACATTCCATCACCCCTAATGTCCTCCCTAACACCCATATGCATAAATAAATGCATCTCGCCACTCTAGGTGTCATATGCTGCCACAACCAAATGGTCCTCCATGCCTCCACATATCACCAAAACCATCCAGTCTCACATTAAAACACAAAAATCAGTAAAATAAACATCTTCACAATTGGTCTCTTGGCCCTTAAACAAACAAGTGGGCAACTCAGTACCCTACATGCAATTATTATTTAACAACCACCAGTTCTTTAATCCATCTTATATTAACCGATTTATTATTTTTTGGTTCCAAATTCGGGAAACCTAACCTGTAAGTTATCACAAATAAATAAACTTGCTTACTACAAAAATTTGATTAAAATCAAATTACAACAAGAATCAATTTTTTTTCATGCCTCTTTATCATTATCCAACAGATATCAATTAATTCTGGCTTACATTTTTTACTGATTTCCATCAAGAACAAATAGCTAAGAAAATTAGACATAGATATCACTCTATCAAGCAAAACAAGAGACAATAACAGATGATCGATATCAATTTATTTATTCGGTGAAAATATTTATAATGTAAATTACACTGTCATCCAGTGTGATTAAACATGGTAAAAATAAATTTTCACGTAAAAGAAAAGAGAAGCAATGAATCCCCTACCTCCAACAATTCCTTATGTTCTTTATTGACACAACGGGTCATGATCCTCCTCTCACAACACATCATCTTCCCAAGGATTCCACGGTTTGACCACACCAACCAAACCCCAAGAAAAACCCTATTAGAAGCATGGATATTACATGGTATAACATGGAAATGAGAAATTGGAGTAGATGAACCCCAAAGTAATGATGATAAAACATACCTTATATCAAAGATTAACCGATAGAGCTCAATTGCATGAAAACAGAGCGAAACCAAACCAAGGAGTAAAGTTTGATTGTGTAACTCCTACATGAAGGATTAAAATGTTCTCTTATCTCATAGCTGAGAAAAAAATAGGAAAAACTAGGGAGGTAGATATCTTGTCCCTTTTGAAGATTTAATGGGGCGACATTTTAAGATACGCATAATTCCTCATTATAAGTGGATCGCATTTTCCCACACGGTTTGACCAAGTAAAAACTTCCTGATCCATAGGAATAATTAATATAGGATTTATGGACATTTAATCGGCCTTAAGAGTAATAAAAAATAATGCTTTAAATATATTTTACATCAAAGGAAATGCCAATGGGGTGAAACTATACGAAGCTGGAAACACTGTACACCTACCGTACTGTACACATACCGTTACTGTACACCTACCGTTAGAGGTTACCGATAGACCTCAGTGTTCTGGAAACACTGTACACCTACAATTACTGTACAAAAACCATTACTGTACACCTACCGTTATTGTAGACCTAATGTTTCTGTACACCTACAGTTAGAGGTTACCGATAGAAATCACCGTTATGGAAACACTGTTCACAAAACCTCACCGATAGAATTGTTTGCAAAAACTCACTGATAGATCTGTTCCCAAAACCTCACCGATAGAAATGTTCTCAAAACCCAACTGATAGAATTGTTCACAAAACCTCACCGATATAACTGTTCACAAAACCTCACTGATAGAACTATTCCCAAAACCTCACTAATAGAACTGTTCACAAAACCTCACTGATAGAACTGTTCCCAAAACCTCACTAATAGAACTGTTCACAAAACCTCACTGATAGAACTGTTCACTAAACCTCACCGATAGAACTGTTCACAAAACCTCACCGATAGAATAGTTCACACAACCTCACTAATAGAATTGTTCACAAAACCTCACTAATAGAACTATTCACTGAAACTCGCTGATAGAAATACTCACAAAACCTCACTGGTATAACTGTTAACAAAAATAAACCGATAAAATTGTTAACTGAACCTAACAGATAGAACTGTTCACAGATCCTCACTGATAGAAATGTTCACATAACCTCACTGATAGAACGGTTCACTGAACCTCACCGATAGAACTGTTCACATAACCTCACTAATAGAATTGTTCCCAAACCCTCACCGATATAACTATTCACTAACCCTCACCGATAAAAATGTTCACAAAACCTCACCGATAGAACTATTCAAAAAACCTCACCAATAGAACTATTCAAAAAACATTACTAATAGACCACTATTCACCCACCATTATAGGTTATCGATAGAACTGTTCATAGAATTTGAAATTTTGAAAAGTGTTGGGGATAAGTCACCTTAACCTCCCAGAATACCTCAATCACCACATTTTCACAATTTAATTGACTAGAGAGATCTGGGCCATTACATCATATAACGCTCAAAACATTCTCATCCTCGAGGATTCAAAACCATCCTAAAGTGAGAAAAAATGAAACGGGGTCTGGATAACCATCCATTGAGATACCTCTCAAAAGAGAGAAATCTGAAAAAGAAAAAAAATCATATTAAACATAAATATTCTAACCACAAAGGGAACATCATTACATGAAAAGTGTTAACCATCAAACAACTCTAGGTACTAAGCATGTATCTGTGACTCATTTTCCTAGGTAATCTCCTCCATGCCACTATGTCTCCACAAGATGCGAACCAAGGGGATAGAGCGACCGCACAACACCTTCTCCTTGCAGTCTTGGATCTCCACTGGCCGCTCCCCAAAGGTCGCATCATCATCAACATCGATATCTCTCCAATTGATGATGTGAGAGTCATCATGAAGATAATTATTGAGCTGTGATACATGGAAAACATCATGTATCCGAATCATCTCCGGGGGAAGTGCTACTCGATAATCCAAACCTCCAACACGAGCTAAAACCTCGAAAGGCCCAAAAAAGTGAGAGAAATATTGCTTCCCTGTCCAAACCTTCGCTATACATGATGGGAAGTCACCTTCAGAAACAGATGATCCTCAATGTTAAACTCCATGGGTCTCCTTCTTTCATCAGCATATGATTTCGATTGACCTTGCGTTGTATTCATCATCTCACGAATCACCTGGACCATCTCTATTGTATTCTGCACTAGTTCTGGTCTGAGAATTACTGACTCTACGACCATGTTCATGCACAACAAAGAACGACAAGGTCGGCCATACAAGGCTTCAAACAGCACCATATCAATGGTGGAGTGAAAACTATTATTGTAAGAAAACTCCACCAAGGAGAATTTCCTAATCCATGAACCTCCAAAATCAAGAACACAAGAGTGTAACATGTCGTCAAGAGTCTGGATGGTTCGCTCTATATCACAATCCATTTGAGGATGAAAAGTAGTGCTATGTCATAGTTGATAACCGAAAGCATGTTGGACGCCTCTCAACACCCTGGAGGTAAAATGAGGATCTCGATCAGATATGATCACCCATGGGACTCCATGAAGTCTCACCACCTTTTCTAGATACTTTCTCGACAAAACTTCCACTGAGCGTGACTCCTTGATTGATATTCAGTGGTCCGATTTTGTTAAATGTCCGACTAAAACCAGAATAGCATCATTTCCCCCCTAAGATCAAGGTAAACTAGAAAAAAAGTCCATTGAGATGTCCTCCCACTTCCACTGAGGAATATCTAAGGTCTTGAAAATACCACCAAGAAAATGGTGTTCGACCTTCACCTTGTGGACAACTAAACATCGAGACACAAACTCCAAAACCGCACGCCTCCGCCCAAGCCACCAAAATAGTCTCCTCAAGGTTCTATTCATCTTTTTCACGACTAGATGTACTACTAATGGTGAACTATGTAATTCTCTGAGAACCATCTCTCACATCATCAATGGAAAAAAATATCTCCATGAAACAACACTAAATGTTGTACATCCTCAGTCCAACCATCAGGGGCTTCAACACAAACAACTCAGTCTCCCCTAACCTCCACCTCAAGATCCACCAACAAGGACGCTTCCACCTTCTACACCAGGTATGACTATAGATTCATCTAAAAAAGACAACCTTTACTTCCAACTTCTCCCATATCAAGATATATTACTGATAGTTCTTCCATTACTCTCCAAGAATCACCAGATTCATTAACAACATCACTATGTGACTTTAGACTCATTGTATCAGTTGTAAAATCCCCATTTCCAGGTGTATATGATATCTTAAAGTCATATTCTTGTAAGAACTCCATCCACCGATGCTGTCATATGTTCAGGTCAGGCTGGGAGAAAACATACCTCAAACTCTTATGATTGGTGAAAACCAAAAAGCGCTCACCAAAGGAGTAATGTCTCCTCAACTTCAAAGAAAACACCATGGCTGCCAAATCAAATTCGTGAGTGGAATAGTTGCGTTCATGGGGATGTAACTGTCGAGACCCATAATAAGTAACTGACCTATACTGCATAAGGAAACAACCTAACCCCAGATGTGAAGCATTGAAGAAAACATCAAACTGAACTCCCTTAGCTAGAATACAATGGACTGGAGCACTTACTAAATTCTCTTATAGGTACTCGAATGCTTCTTGAAACTGATCAGTATATATGAATTCTTGATCCTTCTTGGTCAAATCTCTTAGAAGAGTTTCAACTTGTGAGAAATTGGCTACAAACCTCATGTAGTAGCCTGTGAGACTAAGGAAACTTCACACATCTGAAACTATCTTGGAGGTTTCCCAAGACACAACTACTTCTATCTTCAATGGATCCACAGGTACTCCCTGTTGGGACACAACATTCCCCAAGAAACAGACTTCTCGATTCCAAAACTCACAGTTCGACAACTTCCCAAACAGTTGATGTTGATGAAGAACTTCCAAAACTGCTTATAGATACTCTACATGATCCTCCTAAGACGTGGAGTACACAAGGATGTCGTCGATGAAAACTACCAAAAAAACTTGTCCTGGAAATCACGGAACACAGTATTCCTCTATATGATGAATACAGTTGGAGCATTCGTCATGACAAACGGAATTTCCACGAACTCATATTGCCCATGACAACAACAGAAAGTAGTCTTCGAGATATCCCCATCCTTCATATGCATTAGATGATATCATGTCATCAAGTCGATCATTGAGAACCAACTCACACCCTTCAATTGATCAAATAAATCATCAATCCACAGAAGTGGATAGAGATTATTTATTGTCAATTTTTTTAAGTGACGATAATAGAAAAACAACCGCAAACTAATGTCAGCCTTCTTCACGAACAAAACTGGTGCACCCCATGGTGACACACTTGGCTAAAGAAAAACTCACTGTAACATACCATAAAGATGTATATGTAGCTCTCGTAACTCAAAAGGGGAAATCCTATATGGTGACATAGAGATAGGAGACGGTCCTGTTTGTAGCATGATCACAAACTCGATCCCTCGTCAAGTCGGTAATGATACCACCTCTTCTAGAACGACATCAGGGTACTACTCTACGACCCTAGGAAACTCCAACTGAAGAACCTAGGAAGAACTAAACATCAACCCAGCCATCATGGATGATACGGATGGATCGTGCCTATTACCCATACAAGGATCTAGCTCACCAACAACCACAACTGGCTCTCGATCCGCACCAATGAAGAAGGCCTTCTTCCTGATGAAATCCATGATAACATGCACTAAATAAAACCAATACATGACAAGGATTATATATATGGTTGTATTCATAAACATAGGAAATCTCCCCAAGAGCGGTGTTTACATACACTAGATCACAGTTTCTACATTCTTCAAACAATTCAGCTTGACCTCCAACTGGAATAGTCAACGCCTAGGGCACTGGAAGCCTCTCTACCTCAAGTCCCAAATCATGGACAAAGCTAGGCGATATGAATGAGTGTGTTGCTCCTAAATCAAACAAGTCATACACCAAGGTAGAAAACGTGAAAAGGGTTCCTCGAACGACGTCTGGCTCGCCTGGAGCTGGAAACACTAGAGCTTGAAGCTATCTATGACCTCCTCCACGACCTCTCTGACCCTGATGATGACCACCAACATGGTCGTGCTCTGCTCTATGAGGACGGGGTGCGTCATGGGGCTTCCCTCTGCCTGCCCCATCTTCCATCTGCTGATCTAAAGAATGCGCAACTGGCTGCTGCTGCCTCGACTGGAACTGCCTCAACGGATGAACCAGGAGCATAGCGACTGGTGCACGATGACCGCTCTGAATGGTTGGACACTCCCGCTACTAATGGCCATGACCACCAAAAGAATAAAAGCACCTGATACCTTGTAATAAGCCTGAGAGTTACTGCCTCTATAGAAACGAGATGTGAAGGGCTGGGACTTACCACCAGCTGAACGAAAACTCTTCTTCATTGAAAACCGGGAACCCGAACCACAACTCTGTTTCGTGAAGAATCATGTCGATTCCCCTCTCGTATTGATCCAATTCTATAAAATGTCCTCTCGACAACCTCTTCCCTCACCAATACCTCAAGATATGTTTTCATCATAAATGGTATGACCATGGGTTAGATCTATGGATGCAAAACCTCCTCAAAATGGCTCACAGTGGCCTCCTCATCTGGTAATAGGTCTGAAGAATATCATAAAAGGTTCCTAAAATGGATTCCAAACTCTATAACACTGGAGGTACCCTATCAAAGGGTAAGAATATCCTACTGATTGGATGCCTTCACAGTCAAAGAATGAAACTCGACTCTAAATCTGTCTTGGAATGCCTCCCTTGAGATCACTAACTCCTCATCATCCCCAAGGAACAAGAACCAACACTACCTAACTACTCCACATAGCATCATCAAAAATAAGGACTCCCAGTGCTACATCAAAGAATAAATTGAATTGAAGCTGATCTCGACCTCCTCTAACCAATATTTTGTGACTGCATCTGAAACAAATCCACTGTACTTCTGTAGACTCTGGCGCTAAAACTCTCGAACTGTCTTCATCAAAGTGTCGTCATCATCAACCTCTACACTATGATGATCTTCTGGAACAACCTAACTGACATTTTCTGTGCAATCCGGATGAGGATGTCGACCTGAAGCCATACCAATAATATAACAAGCCATTAGAGCTCCTAAACTAGGAATATGGAAGAATCAAAATTAATTAATTAATTGTTTTCTTTTATTCATTTTAGGTTAACCTATCCCATGGTCTACCCATTCAAACGCATAAACAAGGATGAATGATGCATGATCCTTTCCTAGGTCTCTACCATAAATCTAGTATCACCATGTTTAGTAGACATTGTAAACTTAAAGGTCCATACATTAGTTCATAGGGGGCCCTAAACATCTATGTCTCATCTGGTCTCCAGTGTTTACCTCACTTGATAAACATGAATGACACTGTTTCCCTACTAACAGATGAAACCTCACCTATGCCTAACTGAAAACTCCTTCCTATCCCTCAACCAGCCTTTGATACCACTCTGTCCTGAGCCCCTCCCCACAATGTGTACTCTCCTGGGTTGGCAATGTGAGAAGGGATATAATGACCCCGGAGTCCTGCCTCCATTAGGCCTCGGGTTTGCTACTAGCACAGAGGGTATAGTAAACACACAAATGGGAGGAATTACCCTCTAAGAGGACACATGCAGAAGAGAGAGATAAGATAAACACCAAACAAATCCAACTCAGAACTGAAATATAAAAGAAAACGCAATTGAAAATATGTAATATCATGAAATAGTACTACAACTGGAAGGGAAAACTACAAGTACCCAAAGGAATGTAAAAACAAAAGAAACAACCATCCCGAATAGCTTCTGCAACCCCAAGCTAGTGGAAACTAGCTTGATCTTTGACCTGCTACAAGTGTCCTGAAAAACAGTTTATATATATATTTAGGGTGAGTATAATAGAATACTCAGTTGGATCCTCCCCAAATACTCTCGTGAAAAAGTAAAGAATGCTTGCTAAAGCATAGTGAACAACAAGTGAAACTAACTCATCACCTAAACAGGTATACTAAGTTCCCAACCTCACCATGGCTACTCTCACCTAGTAACACATACAAGAATATATCATACAATAATGAATATCAAGGTTACCCCTCTACTACTTCCCCACTAGTTTTCCAGTTTTACCCAACATCGCACGTCCTGAGCATCTTTCTCTAAAAAGGCTTGCCCGTAGACTCCTGGTCCTAACACTACAATATGGCCCTCATGCAAAAACAAATCACCACTCCCACACACCAAAGTAACCTGGTAGTTTCTGGGATCCACCATAGCTCTCGTGACATGTATCATATGTCAGGTATTATATCTCAATCCATTACAATCCATACACCGAGTAAGGATCTTCAAGCGATCACATCCTATACACGTTACACCTATAGTAGTCCATAGAAAAAATATATCTAGAATATATGTATGTGATTAACCACGAGACATTAAAACCCTTTACAAACATATATGGAGAAAACTAACCAATGTGCCAGCTAGAACAAGTAACTACCAAGAGAAGAGAGCGAGGCCAAAGGGGGTAGTCAGCCATCTATCCTCCCACCGAAATGTTGCGGAACCCCCCTCCCCCCCCAAGGGCTTAGAATCCCCAAGGCGTCAGTTTCCCATACTGACAAGGTGGAATAGCATATGGAAACACAAAAAGTAGAGAATATACTATATCTCACAACCACACTATGGGAATAAACTAGTCTTAGACTCAACTACAGCTAACATCTCTCAGATTCTGGGATGCTACTTATAAGTCTAGGTATCCTATAAGCACACAACCATATAAATATATTTATTAGAATACTTCACTACATTTTTATTAGTTCCACTTTAAATAAAATAATTCTTTAAACTTTAATTAACTATGAGACATTCCTCATGAAATTTCATTATCATCCCACCCTAAGTCACATGTTCCTTCAAAAATTACAAACTCATCCTTGTATTCCAGAATCTCCATCCCCATGGGTTAACACAATTTATTCAATTATTCAATCTAGAAATAATTTCCCACATTCCCAGGAATTCTAGAAAAACATTATATGCTACTAAACACATGGGGGCTCAATATGGTGATTAGATGTAGTACCCGTTGAATCTTTTCCGGTAATAGTAAGAGCATATACCCATCATTCCTTGAGAAGATAAACGTGAAAAGCATAAGGCATACCTTGGGTATCTTCAGCTCTTTCGGAATAAGTGTAAGTACGAAGAACTGCCATTAGTAGTGGGGAAAAGTAAAGATGATAAAAAACCAATCAAAATTACCAAGCATTCAACAACCACATCGATCCCATTCCATCATCCATGGTGTGCTCCCCAACACCCACATGCATAAAACGATGCAATTTTCCACTCAAGGAGTTATATGTTTCCACAAAAAAACGGGCCTCCATGCCGACACATATCACCACAACCATCGAGGCTCACATTAATACAAAAGCAACAGTAAAACAAACATCTTCACAAGTGGGCTCTTGGCCCTTAAGAAAACAAGAGGGTAACTTAGAACCCTAATGGAAATTATCTTTTAACAACCACCAGTTTTTTAATCGATCTTGGATTAACTAATTTATTATTAGTTGTTTCCATATTTAGGATACCAAACTAGTATGTTCTCAAAAAAAATAAACATTCTTACTTAACTAATTTTATTAACATAAAATTACAACAAGAACCAGATACATTTTCATGCATCTTTATCCTTCAGAAACAAATATCAATTAATCCTAGTTTGCAATATTTACCGATTTCCATCAAGAACAAATAGCTAAGCGATGCAAGAATAGATATCACACTATCTAGAAAAACAAGAGGCAATAACATACGATCGATATCAATTTATTTATCCAGTTAAAATATTTATTATTCCAATCAATTTCCCTCCAGTGGGATTAAAAATTCTAACAATACAGTTTCACATAAAATAAATGAGAAGAAATGAATCCCTTACCTCAAACAATTCCTCACGTTCTTTATCTACACAATGAGTCACAATCCTCCTGTCGCGATGACTACATCTACCTGAGGATGCCACGGTACGACCGCACCAACCAAACCCCAAGAAAACAATATTAGAAGAATGGATATTAAATGCTATAATATGGAAAGGAGAAACAAGATAAGATGATCTACCATGAAAAGACAATAAAACAAACCTTATATCGAGGATTTATCGATAAAACTCGGTTGCATCAAAACAGAGCGGAACCAATCCAAGGAGTAATGTTTGATTGTGCAACTCCTACGGGAAGGATTAAAAGGATATTGCATCTCAATATTGAGAACAAAGAGTAAGAACAAGGTATGAAGATAACTTTTCCCTTTTGATGATTTTATGGGGCAACAGTTTAATATACGCTTAATTCCCCATTAAAAGTGGATCGCATTAACCCACATAGTTTTACCATGTAAAAACATACCGAGCCATATGAATAATTAGTATTGGATTTATGGACTTTGAATCGGCTTTAAGGGTCCTTAAAAATAAGGCTTTAAATTTATTTTACCTCCATGGAAACATCAATGGGGTAAAACTATAGGAATCTAAAAACACGTTACACCTACAGTTACTGTACAGCTACCATTACTATACACCTACCGTTAGAGGTTACCGATAGATCTCAGAGTTCTGGAAACACTATACACCTACCGTTCTTTTACACCTACAATTACTATACACCTACAATTACTTTACAACTACCGTTAGTGGTTACCGAGAGAGGTTAACATTAGAAAACACCATTCTGAGAAAACCTGTTCAGAAAACCTCACTGATTGAACTGTTAACAAAACCTCACTGATAGAACAGTTCACAAAACCTCACCCATAGAACTGTTCACTGAACATCACCGATAGAACTGTTCACAAAACCTCACCGATAGAACTATTCACAAAACCGCACCAATAGAACTATTTACAAAACCTCACCAATAGAGAACTGTTCAGAGAACCTCACTGATAAATTTTTTTATACAACCTCACGGATAGAACAGTTCACAAAACCTCACTGATAAAACTGTTCACAACTCCTCACCAATAGAACTGTTCACTAAACCTCATCGATAGAACTGTTCAAAAAACATCACTGATAGAACTGGTCACAAAAACTCACTGATATAACTGTTCACTGAACCTCACCGATAGAACTGTTCACAAAACCTCACCGATAGAACTGTTCACAAAATCTCACCGATAGAATTGTTCACTGAACCTCACCAATTGAACTATTCAAAAAACCTCACTGATAGAACTATTCATAAAACCTCACTGATAGAACCGTTCACTGGACCTCACCGATAGAAAACTATTCACCTACCATTATAGGTTACTGATAGAACTGTTCACTGATGGCACTGTTCAAAAAATTTCAAGTTTGGGAATCTGTTGGGTATAAGTCACCTTGACCTCCTAGAACACCTCAAACACAAAATTTTTACAAAGTAATAGACTGGAGAGGTCCAAGAAATTACATAAATAATATTAGATTGTTTAGGTTTAGTGGTCCACATTGAATATACTACCAAATCAAATTTCCGCTTTTGAAATAACTGAGAGAAATACATGTTAATTCACCTATAAGTACAATAGATATTTTACATCGTGGGACCTACTATTTCAACATAGTTCTATCTATACTTGGAGCCACAAAATAATAATTATGTCTTTTTTACTCACCAAATTTTTTAACAAGATAATTCATGAAATTTACTAGGGAACATATTATGTAATCAGTGGATAAAAAAATAATTTATATCCTTATGGTAAAATTATAAAAACAAATTATTTCACCATTTGATAGATTGATTTGGATAGCTATGTGAATATATCAAATTACAATATAGTGTTTATAGGATGTTTACACAATAATAAGATGTAAACATTTCATGCATAAAAGGATAAGGTGGTGTAATGACTAAATTAAAAGTTCATAGTAATCCCTAAAAAAATTATAATTTGGTTAAGTAGTTTTAAATCATAAGATAAAATTGAAAATAAAGAAACAATAAATATCAGGGTTCTTAATTATCATGTCAGTTATCAAATATGTATTCATTGTGTGTTTTTCTCAATGTGATTTGTCATAAGCCCAATCATCATCAACTGAGTGAATGTTTAAATTAATTTAAACTATTTTTTGGGTGATTTAACGTTGTTTAAAATATTAATATATATATAATCTATCCACAATACTAACAGTGAATAAAATTCAAGGAAAACTATTCAAACATTACTTTCCAAAATTTTAGATTTTTAAGCGTTATGATGGATTATAAAACATCACCATCAATAACACCTAAATGATATAATTTTCAATAGGACATTAATTTACAATTTTAATAATTGAATCAGTATATAAAATATAAAAATTTAATAAGACACAACATAAAATAAAAACAAGTTTTATAACATAAGCAGGTCTCATGGAATTGAAACATGAGACATAGAATCCTGAATTTTTATCACACTTATTTGAATTTATGATATAGATAAATATAACTATAATAACTATAATATTCAACTATATTATAAATGTTTCAACATTATATCATTTGTAATATTAATTTGTAATTATTCTCAATTTAATTATTAGTTATTTGTTTTCTGTTTGCAATATAGTGTAAGAGTAATATTTTTTTAAACTAGATTTATAATAATGTTTTTGTTTATTCATTTATACCAAGACTTCAACATTCGAACATTAAATATGGTAATAAAATTTATTTTTTTTATTTATAATGTATCATCCAATTTGTGATTATGTTTTGAGTTTTGAAATTTTAACAAGTTTCATCTTATTTTACTGATTTTAGTGATCAAATTTCATATTTTATAGACATGTTAAATTAATTATATAATCTATAAAAAACATTAAATGTTAAACCTTGATATTATTAACAAATATTTCTCTTAAAAGAATTTCATTCCTTCGATAACATGTATTACATGTAACCCCGAGTTTAGACAATCAATGTAACACTATTGAAATAAGTTGTGTCCATTTTTACAAAGACATTGCATCAGAAGTTATAAATTGTTTAAAATACATTATAAAAACCAATATTCAACTCATTTATGAAATTCATTATTTATTCACTGAACTATTATAAACAATGAAATAAATTATTTGAATATAAATATGATATTTTTTCTGAAAAATATAAGTTATTCATTCAATGATATTCATTTAAGCAATAATTAATTTTTTTCGAGTCATGGGTTAAGAATATTTCCATTCTTTCTTAAATATGTATTATTTATATAAAATAGTTTTCATATCTCTTTTCAAACTTACATAAAATAATTTTTTTGGATTTATTTTCTTTTAGTTAGATATTACTAATTAGATACTTATAATTATGATGTTAAAATATTATAATTTATACCCTTTTATTGTTTACCAATATGAATATAAATAATTTAAACTTTATTGCATAGGTAAATGGTTAATCGGGTAAATATAGATTGAAAATAAGTTATATGGAAATAATTTTGATTAATAATTATTATTATATGTATTTAATTTTATTCATAACACCTTAGGTTAGAATTTGAGTTTTTAAAAGAAACTTGTCCCAGAAAATGACTTATATATAATTTTAATCAATGAACATTACAGGATTGGACAATCAATTTTTAAAATCTCTTACGCCTCTACACATGGAAAAAATAAATTTATAAAAAATATAGATAAATATTTATAGGATAATATAATTTTTATTAATTGAATATTTTTGTTAATGAATAGAAAATATATAAAAAATTTAATTTCTCACAAAACACTGATGCATTATTTCACTATTTAATAAAAAATATAATTATTTATTTTAACCATATTAAAAGTCATAAAATTTGAATATTTATTATGGAACATGAATTTAAAATATTAGTTGGATATATTATAGTATTTGTATGCATTAAAATCTATTTCCCTCTATTTTTTTATTATATTAAAGTTAAATTAAAGGAATAATATAAAAAAAACATTGACATTATATAAAATAAATTTTTATTAAATAATTTAAAAATAATAAAAATATTAAAATAAGAAATTGAGGAAATGATATGGTAACACATGTCCTCAATTGACAATTAATGGGAAAACATTGTCCAAATAATTATATATTACAACCTTTAACATTGAAAACGTGTTATTGTGGTTAATATTAAAACTCAGTAATAATGGGTTAATAAAATTTATTTGGCTTCAAATTACTCCAAAATATTCGAAATTATATTTTTTGATGTGTTTAAAAACCTATAAAATATTACCTTTGAATACCTCTCAATTTAAAGTCATTCAGGTAGAAAATGTATTTCATATAAATTTATCTTTTGAGAAAATATAAATGTCACCCTCCTATCAATTATAAAAGGGTATCTCCACCGTCACATCATTAAATCCTATAATCCCTTATAAAATGAACAACTTATTTTAATTTCAATTATAAAATTTCATATCAGAATTCTACTGGATCTTTTATTCACAAAATAGTAATCCTATAGCTCTTTATAATAGATGAAAAGGAATTGTTTCAAAAATGGGGTAATCACCTTAACTTATATCTTGGTTTATAATCTTCTTAAACTTTTATTAATCTATTGTATTTATCATAAGATGTTATATTCACTATCATAAATATTATATAATGTTATTATGATTATTAAAACGCCATTATAAATTAGCATTCCTATAAAATGAGAAATTAATGTTGTTGTCATGAAATAATTATGCTTATGATCTCAACAAAGTGATGAAAATAATTTCCCATCACTATATTTTTTAGTTCTTAATTATAATTGGATTAATATAATAATAATGAAAAAATATACTTATAAAAGTTTAATAAAATCTTCCTTCTTACCATATGTAAAATTATTAAACAATAGTGATGTTCATGCATACAAGTTGACTACCACCTACACGAAGCGATTTTAAATTTTATTCATTTACATTTTACATCGATGATAATAAATATATATTAAATTAATATAGAAAAAATATACTACAAGATAATTATTCTATAAATTTTACTTATTCTTTAACATTATTTTATTATATCTTTTGAAAATTTAAAATAAAGTTCTTGCATACATTCATCCAACCATCTCCATTAATAATTTAATACATTTTTCAATTGACAACATTATGGATGAATCTAAATATGTATAAAAGGAAAAAATATAAAATTTATATCATAATAAATAATTTTATGGTATGATTTAAGATAAATGTAATTGGACCGAAACTACTATATATAAATATTATTGATAAAAACTATTAAATCTCACAACTTACAATGTTAATATGAACATATATTATAAATTAGAGATGAAATTATATAATGGGATAATATATTATATTATTATTATAATGACTGTGTAATAGCGATTCAATAAATATAAATTTATTATATAAAATCTTATTGTGAATTTGAAAGACGATAAACTTATTGTAATAGATTTATAGTCACTCTTTTATTTTATCAGATACATATTCCATATATAACACTTTTTAATTTTAGGTGGTGTACATACTACCCCATTTAAGTACTATATCATTAATGTATTAATTTTACTTATATTTTTTTTATATAGATTTTATCCTTTAATGGGTCCAAGGATTAAAAAGATTCCATGGTGGTATGGTATTTGTAGTTCACTCTTTTTTGGCGAGACATATATAATATTCATATCTTGTTTATTTTATGTTTTGTATATACTAAAAAATGATATATTTTATAATTTATATTATGAATTCATGTTAATTTAAATATACATATATGGTTTTATCATATATGAGGATTATGAATTAAATGATAAAAATGAAAAAATGTTTTTTTACAATCACATAAAAATTTATGCTAGCTTAAAATTCATTATATACTATGTATTATTATTGTATTATATCTATATTTTCAATAACTTACTGGAAACCTAATTTAACCATTGTAGTATTATTTTTAATGGCATTTTATCCTATTTTTTACTTTAAAAAAATGGTTCAAATTGAATCTATTTATAGTTTTAATAACTAGGTACTTTTTGATGGTTTTTCAAAAGTGTGAATGGAATGTTCTCATTTATCAAAAAACAACATGAAAATGTTTTACCTCCATAATGAATAATATTTAATTTTAATATTCTTCAATATGTTTTTAACAATAATTCTAATGGAAAAATATTCCATTAAAATTGTAATGATTTGTTTAAGAAGTGATATCAAAATGAAAAAGTTACGTTACATAATAATTTTTACATGTGTTGTATAAAAATAAATTCATACACAAAATTAAGTCATTTCATGTACATTAAGATTTTTCAGGATTATTATACAAGAAAAAAATCATCATTATTTCTCATTATGGTTTATTTTTATGATGAAAATATATTTTTGTAACTCAGTTATCTTCTTTGGACCTAATATAATGAATGATTTATGAACTTATGATACATATATTGATGATTTTAATAACATAAAAAATGGGGCCAATATCTATTTCCCACCCATTTGGTAATTTTTTATATCTCATGTGTTACTATGTGATACAATTTGATGATCCTGATCTACTACTCATTCAAATCAATGTGATTGATCCACTTTGAAATGTAGGGGGTGATGGATGATCATATATGGTTTGATTATATTATAAGTTAACCCATAAATTATAGTATGGGTGTTGTTTCTATGTTGGTCAATAATATTTTTAAATGATCATAATATTCATAATTTATTTATGATTATTTTTCTCTCTCTTGATCTAGGTAATTAGAAACGATAAAATTTTATACCATTACTCATTTTAATGATCTAAGAAAGATTAGTTAAGTTCATATTATGTTTTATCCAAGATCTCACAATCATATTATTATTTATATGTTCATATGATCAAATATTCACTTATCTAATGTTTAAACAAATAGAGAATCAAAGACTTCCATCAATATATTCTTTTTTCCCAACAGTAATTATAATGGTTTATGTAGGATATTTATAGAACGGGATTTATTTATTTGTATGTATTTGGGTGATTATATTGAAATATTATGTAATAGTTGTTTTGTTTTCATTTTATCAAATATATTATACCTAGATGATTCTATTGTGGATCAAATTGTTATATAAAGAATATTGATCTGTAACGCCCCAACCCCAATTACCCAGAGTCAGTACATTATTACCTATCATTGGAATGATCACAAAATATCAAGTCTCGAAAGACTGATTAGTTTATTTGCCTTAGAATCACTAGATACATTCATAAAGATTACAATACATCATAAAGTGAAAAAACAAAACAACATCTTGTCTCCATAGAGTATGCTCATATGATCATACTATCCCTGATGGTCCTTCATAAAATACTTCTTCACATCCTGGGAAAAATAAAACATAGAAAGGGGTGAGCTCAAATGCTCATTAATGATAACAATACAGAGGAATCTTTCATAAATAATCATAAATATTTATGGCAATTTATAACTAAAACAAAGGCATTTTATTCTTGAACTTCAGCATAATTTGTAAAAGATAAAATGAAATAATTCTATTTACATATTCACAAGGTTATTCTACTAGTATAATAATCATATGAAATATCAATATCCTCTTTCATAATGATGGAATTCATAATGATAGACTACATAACGATATAGTCAAGGACTTATTCCAAGACTACAAATAATATTTTGTCAAGGCCTTGTGCCAAAAAAGTAGTTTGACTTATGAGACCTACTGATGCATTGAGGATCTATAACGGGCTCCACCCGTCACACACTATGTCCAATGCATTCCCCATATGAATAGGTTTAAACATATCATAAACATTTATATTAAAAATAGCATAAGAAATGTCAATAATTTCTCCTTAAACCATGAATGGTATAAAAATAGTACATCCACATTAAAAAATTACTCATTCAATACAATTAGAAATATTGTATTGTAACAGATTATCCTCAATCGAGAGAAATTAAGGATATCGAGATAGATTAAAATAATCCTCAAAAATATTTGATAGAAATACACCCCCTTTTTCTTGAAAACATTTAACAGTCACACTACTTGTCAACAAGACAATTTAAAAATAGATTTTTGAATCAATGTGTCTCATATAACTTTGAAACTTTTGAGAGGAATTTTAATTTTAAAACATTAATTTTCATATGAATAAATCCTTAAAACCACTTTTAAAACATGTAAATTGATGAGAAATATTTAGAATAATTAATCATTAAAACATTTTAAAATGATATTTTAGTCAGAGTTCCTAACCAAAAGAGAGACACTTGAATAAAAATAATTGAGGTAATAAAAACATTTAAATATAATCAGAACAAAGGGATTCATGATTTTCTATGTTAAATTAAATTATATACACTATATAAAAGTGATTTCTTGTATGACAACAAAAGAGTCTCAATGGAATGTAAATTGAGATAAAATCTCTCATAAAGACCGTATCCTTATGATAACAATAAATCAAAGACATAATTATGTCTGCCAAATATAAATACACTTAATATGATTGGATATTCAGTATAAAATAATCAAAGGATATTCACACATATTTCTGTAAAAACAACACCAATGAAATAGATGTTTAGCTCAATAAATGGATATTGAGTTAAAATTACTCTTATCAAGTTCATATAGATGTCTTGAGAATTTATCAATGGAATGATTATGTGTATCAAAATTATATCCTAAAAAGGAGAGTGGAAATTATGACATAAGAAAACAAATAGTGATTCCACACATAATCTTGGAGTAAAATAATCAATGAAGAATGCGTAAAGCCGAATGAGTGGAAATTTAAATTTCAAATTCTCTTATTGATTTGGTAACATAGGAAACATACATCCATTAATGAAGGATCATAAGATTTATATTTAAATATCCATTAATTTAAGTATATTACAAAATTAATACAATCATGGGATGAAAACACACCACATGCAACAAATAAGTGGTGAACAATGGAAATCTCACGGAATTAAAAGTGTGATAAGAAACCCCTTACTTTGTACCTTTTACATGGTCAAGGGTAGGTTAACCTCCTGTATAATGGTTAAATAAATTATTTAGAATCATACAAAAATAATATACATTAATATGGTTTCATATATGATCTTTTAACATTGATTTGTTGATAATATATTTGTATTATTGTCTTTTGGGTCTTAACAGATCCATTTTCCTTTATATTATTTGTTATGTAAGACATAATTTTTATGAATGAGATGTATATTATTCATATCCAGAATTATATCATGTCTCAAAACATTATTTTTAATCATCAAATGATATTTATTCTGGAATGGATATGATGGGGAATAAATCACATCGCGTTCATGGAGACGGTAATTTGTATGTACGCACGAGCGACAATATCAATATTTTGATATTAAAATAATATATAAATGGATGTTATATCATATCTACAGAATAATTATCATGTTATATTTATTATTTAAATGAATTACACATCATTATTATACCTATCCAAATAATAATATATTAAATAACAATTACACCATGACGTGGAGATGGTTGGCCGTACGTACACACGTATGTTGACATGTCATTCAAAGGATGTATAGGATACTGAATATGGTTGTACAATATTTATAATAATATAACAGTATATAGAAGATATTTGAGTTATTATTTTAGAATTTAAATAACAAAGAAAGAAGATGTGGAAGAATAAAGGAACATGAAAGAGGGTGGTGAAATCATTACCTCTTCTTTGGGTTCTTTCTTTTGATTGGATCAAAATGGATCTTTATGATGGCTTTATGACCAAAGGAGGGAATCTAGGATGAATATAGGGAAGTTGGGAGGATATTTTGGTAGGGGTTGGTAAAGCCAAATGGCTTTGAAGGTATGAATTAGTGAGAAGGGGGAGTGCCCTTTAATAAGAGGGTCGATGGGACCTTAGAAAAATATAGAAATAATAATTTATAATAAATTTATATTCATTATATAATAGCTCCAAACTGATTTATTTCGAGGATAAGCTGGGTATGGGTCAAAAAAACTCAACCAGTAGGTTGTAGACATTTTTGGGTCACTTTATTAACCTTATCGTTTAGTTTTAACACTTAGTTAATTAGTTTGACATTTACCATGTCTTTTTGTATTTTTATATATTATTTTTTAATAAACATCATATAAAATTCCAAGATACACCCAAGTTGTTTATTAATGATACAAGTATCATTAAATAAATCATTTGTCTGATCCTTTGTTTTTTATCAATATTATATCAATTTATAATAAATTATTTGTTTTAAAACCACCTTTTTGTCAATTTTCACACTATTTAATAATTTAATTTTTAAAGTCTTTAAAACTTTATTAATTCAAACCAAATTCATTTATGAAATAAGAAAATGTTTATATTTATCAATAAAATTTGTTTATGTCATCAAAACTTTCAAAGTATATTTATTTTAATATTTATAATACCAATTATTTGATTCATTCATTAATAAGGAAAATACTGCCTCATTATTGTGTCATAAATAAATTTAATTAATCAATGTCTAAAAATTAAAAATAAAATACCATTATGTAGGAAACATTTTTAAATTTCTAATGAATATTTATAATCATAAATATAACTTATGTAACCTAATTTAAAAATTGTATTTGTAAAAGATATATGATTATGCCATTTTTGTATTTACTATAACTTAATTAATATAAAGATTCATTATCACTTATAAGTGGCTCCATGAGGTCCCAAAATCTACCAAAATATAACCATGGTCAAACATGTGTCAAAAAATATGGTTAGAACAAATTTATGGGTAATTTAATATTATTATAATATTATTCTTTTACCCTTATTTACCGGATTTTCCCTTTAACCACGGTAAATAAAATATTTACCGAAGTAATTATTAAAAATGTCTAAAAATAAATGTTACCTATTTACACAATTTGTACCTCCTGATTCTAATTATGGAATCCATTTTTCTAAATTCAAAACACAGAAGTGGAAGAAATTAATTTAAAATTAATTCCCATTGTGAAAACAAAAAATGTGTTTTTAAGAAATAATAACTATTAAAAGATTGACACTTGCTTATGTCCAGTTTAAATGTGAAAATATGTTCAATGTCCAACATTGGATTAAATAGTAAAAAAATAATGATATTATAATTTAAAATTGATCAAATTCATAATTTATCACTATTAAGTATTTTGATTAAAAAAGTTGTTTTTAATTAAAATTTAGTAATTTTCACTATTCATCAAAATATGAAACTTATCAGAAAAGTACCAAAAATTCACCCTAAGCTAATTTTGATATTATGAATCGAAAAATAAAGTCTATTTTGAATAATAAAATTTATAAAATTTAAAAAAGTGGGTATTACTATTCTTAATGGCTAGTTTGATTGGTTGTGGTGTGTTAGAACTCGAAGTTGCGTACAACACACGCTACTGTATTATTCAAAGAAAAGCTTTCCATGGAAGCGTGGGGTTTTATATTCTCTACTACTTCAATAAATTATGTCCACTAAATTTTTAAAATTGTGCTTAGGAATATAATTGAATGTCCCACATCATAAAAAGAGTCAATAAAACTATAACTTTTAAAGAAAGAAAGAGAAGTACAAAGGTCACCCAAGATAACCTATACTCGAATTACATGTAGAAAAACATGGATATGGATGGTGAAATAAGTGAAAAGTTCTGATAGAGAGGGATAGAAAACAGGATCCGGAAAATTTTAACAACAAGAAAACCACAAATTTGCGATGGGACAAACAGTCATTTGTTTCCCAGTAGGAAAATTAAACGGACATCATTTTTATTGTTTTACTTTACATTACATAAAGATGAGGAATTATTTTTGAGATTGACTAAGAACATAAAAATATATACATACGTTTTATGTAAAGTATCATTATTTAATTAATTTATACTACTAACTCATTTTTAAACGATGAGTATTAAAGAATAATTCGTCACACTGGAGGAGTTAGAATAATCTTCTTTTATAATCACATGATCCACGAAAAAAAAACATTATATTTACCTTGCCTTTAGAGATTAATCAAAACCAAAATAGTTATTGTTTGATCTGATGATCCCCAAATGGATATTTCATTAGAGAAAGAAATAATAATCTTAATTTATAAAATTAAACAAACAATAACCCATAGTTAAATAAATAGAATTCAATAAACAATAGTCCTTAAAATCCATCAATATAATCCCTATTAATATTGGAACCCAAAACAGAGAAGAATTTGGCTATGTAGTCTTCCACATTAAATTGTATCTCTAAATGACATCAACTACTATTAATGTCACATACTTAAATGTAATTAACCTAATCACATATTCTCTATTATAAGTTAATCATTTCAATAAATAACCCAAACCACTATAAATCTACAATAAAAAACATTGATAAAAATCCACCATTACTCCTCAAACAAAATTCCATAGTATTCTATTTTCCTTGGGAATATAGTGTTCCCAACAAATCGAGCATCTTCCAAAATAACATTTATCACTTAATCACCAAATCATTTTCCTATACTGAGGGTATTAATTTGATAAGACATAAGATCCCAAATCAATATATTATTGATCAGTAAAATCATTTAACTAAAAATAATTAGTCACGCTAACCAGAGACATCACGTAGTTCAATGGTAGGCAATAAATCCCAATCTAACTTTGGTTGTGGGTTTGATTCCCACAGCTTTGTCCAACGCAATGTGTTATCACATGGTATATGTGTTTTCCTTTTTCAAAAACTATATTTTATAACATTACCAAAATTTGATAAATTCCTCAAAATAACCATAACAATATTTCATCGCAAATGTTATCTCATTTCATTCATTTTCATCCCAAAATATAAAAAATTTTAATTTCATCAAATCCAATGATCATATAAAACCAAATGGTTATTTATAACTATATTTAAAATAGAAAATAAAAGTCTTCCTCAAATGTCATTCTCACATGGAAAACTACAGGGTTAAAAATACAAAAGAAAATTATTCCAAAATAATTCCATCAACGAGGAGAACTAATACTTTTAAACATTTCCCAAACCATTTATTTCCACAGAGCTTCTTCTAAGACCAAGAAAATATTCTATAGAATATGAAATTCACTCAGTTAATGGAAAGGTCCCCTACATTTATGGGAAATGATTATAAATGGATTCTTGGGACCATTTTTATTTTCTTCCATAGTACTCTTCATTTTTGGTCAGTAATAGTTCACTTTATATCCTTCCTTCCCGCATGTAAATCATTTATTTGTTCCATTGAGACACTTTCCTGGGCGTCTCCTTCCAGGTTTTCTTGCATGATAGATATTTTGGATTCTTTTATCCATGGTCTCTACTACTGTAGATCTTATCATTCATCACATTTATCTTCATTGTTGAGTCCGGGAGTTAGTTAATATATATCTTGTTGACCATATTTTTGCAAAATTGATTTGGAACGAACATGATATCTTTTATGCATATCAACATTCCATTTTGTTTCTCATTTCCACCACTGTTACAACCTTGTACATCATTCTCAAAGTTACTATGACATCCTTGGAATCTAGCCATTGACTAAAACCAGAAAGCATTGCGTGAGTAACAGTAGTCATAAAATCATTTAGAGAATATCATGACACCATATTCTTTATTTGAAACACATTAGGATTAACAAAGGTCATTTATTCTCATCTTATATTAAAATTCTTCAAATCAGTTTGTAATGAATATGTAAATTATTATATTCTTATCCCCCAGGAGTGTCGTACCCAAGAGTGCATCAAGGACCGTTGTCATCCACCAGTTCTCGTTCGAGTCTAGATCAAAGAGGTGTTTTGGGGCTTTACCCCTAGGTACATCTATGCCAGAGCTGCATCTACCTGCTCATATCTAGATATGGAAGTATTGCTTGGAAAAATCAAAAAATCTATACAATACCAAAATTCTAGAATGTTTTTCTATACTAATTCTCAATTTATATCTTATGGATATGTGCTCTAATCAGAGTTTATCTAAATCTAGTTTCCAAGGGTTGTACTAAAATTTCTCAGATACCAACTGTAATGACCTGACCCCAGTTGCCCAGAGTCGGTGCATTATTTCGTATTATTGGAATGATCGTAAAAGATCATGTCTTGAAACATCGATTAGATTAGTAGCTTTGAAATCACTAGATATATTCATAAAGTTTACATTACATCATAATTTGAAAAACTACAACAACCTCTTGTATCCAAAGACCACACTCATATTCACATACTCTCCATGTAGGCCATTCATAAAAAACATCTTCACATCCTAGGGAAAAAACATATAAAGGGGTGAACTCAGAAGCTCAGTGAGTATAAAAATGTCACGGAAACATTCATAAATAAGCATAAACATATAAGGCAATGTATAACTGAAACAAAAGCCTTTTAAACATAAACTTCAGAATAATATGGCAATGATAAAATGAAATAATTTCATATAATTTTTCACATGGATATTAAACTAGTCTAATAATCACATGAAATATCAATAGCCAATTTCATAATGATGGAATGCATAATGCTAGACTTCATAACCACATAGTCAAGGCCATGTGCCAAGACTACAAATAAGATTTCATCAAGGCCTTATGCAAAGATACCAGTTTGCCTTATTAGACCTACCGATGCATCATAGAGCTATAGATGGCTCCACCCGTCACTCACTAAGTCCAATGCATTCCCCACATGAATATGTTTAATCATAACATAAACATTCATATTAAATCTAGAATACGAAATGTCAATAATTTCTCCATAAACCATGAATGGTATAAAAATAGCACATCCACAGTCAAACATAACTCATTCAATACAATATGGAAGATTGTATTGTAATATATTTACCTCAATAGAGAATAATGAAGTATATTTACACAAATGAAAATAATAATCAAAACTATTTGAGAGAAATACACCCCTTTTCCTTGAAAACATTTAAAAGTCACACTACTTGTCAAGAAACCGTTTTAAAATTAGATTTTTTAATAAATGTGTCCCATACAACATTGAAACTTTTAAAAGGAATTATATTTTTAAAATTTTAATGACCATATGAATAAATCTTTAAAACCATTTTTAAAACATGGACATTGATGATAATTATTTATAATAATAAATCTTTAAAACATTTTAAAATGATATTTTAGTTAGAGTACCTAACCAAAAGGGGAACACTTGAATACAAATAATGGAGTTAATAAAAACTTATTAATATCATGATAATAAAGGGATTCATGATATACTATGTCAATGTACATTATATACACCATATAAAAGTGATTTGGTGTATAATAATGAAGGAGTCTCATTGGAATGTAAATTGAGATGAAATTTCTAATAAAGATCATATCCTTAGGTTAAGGATAAGTCAACGACATAATTATGTGTGAAAAATAAATATACCCTCAATATGATTGGATTTTCAGTGTAAAACAATCAAAGGAGATTCTAACATAATCTTGTAAAAACAACACCAATGAATTAGATGTTTATCTCAATAATTGGAAATTGAGCAAAAATTACTACTATCATGTTCATTTCGATAACTTGAGAATCTATAAATGGAATGATTATGTGTATCAAAAGTATATCCACATAAAGGGGAGTAAAAAATTATGAAATAAGAAAATAAATAGTGATTCCACACATAATCATGGTGTCAAATAATCAATGAAGTATGCGTAAAGCTGAATGAGTGGAAATTGAAATTTCAAATTCCCTTATTGATTTGGTAACTTAAGAAACATACAATCATGAAAGAAGGATCATAAAATGATGATTTAAATATCCAAAAATTAACTTATATTACACAATTAATACAATCACGGTCATTACACACACCACATGCAATAAATAAGTGGTGAACAATGGAAATCTCACAGAATTAAAAGTGAGATAAGAAACCCCTTACTTTGTACATTTTCCTCGGTCGAGGGTAGTTTAACCTCCTGTATAATGGAAAAATAATTGTCATTTAATTATTAAATAATCATATACATTAATATTATATCATATATGATCTCTTAACATTTCTTTGGTGATAATATCTTAGTATTATCGTCGTTTCAGGTGTTAACAGATTCATTTTCCTTTATATTCTTTTTTATGTGAGCCATATTTGTTATGGATGGGATGTATCTTATCAATATACAGAATGATATAATTTTTTAAACCATATTATTAATCATCAAATGAAATTAATACTTGAATGGATATGATGGGGAATGAATCTCATCACGTTAATGGCGACAGTAATCTGTACGTACATACGAGCGACAATATCATTCTTTCGATATTAAAATAATATATAATTGGATGGTATATCATATATAAAGAATCATTATCATTTTATATTTATTAATTACATGAATTATACATAATTATTATACTCATCCAAATAATAATATATTTAATAACAATTTCCCCACAATGTGGAGACGATAGGTCATTCGTACACACGTATGGTGACTTGTCATTCAAAGGAAGGATAGAAAACCGAATATTGTTGTACCATATTTATAATAACATCACAGTATATAGAAGATACTGGATTTATTATTTTAGAATGAAAATAACAAAGAAAGAGTAGTGTGGAAGAAGAAAGGAACATGAAAGAGGGTGGTGAAATCATTACCTCTTCTTCGCGTTCCTCCTTATGATTTGATCAAAATGGCTCCATAAGTTTGCTTTATGACCAAATGATGTCCTCTAGGATGAAGTGAGAGAATTTTAAAGGATATCTTTGGAGGCTTTGGCCAATCCAAATGGATTTTAAGGTGATAATCAGAGAGAAGGGTGAGTGCCCTTTTATAAGAGGGGTGAGGGGAACCTTAGGAAAAAATAGAATTATTATTTTATAATAAATTAATATTCAGTTTAAAATTTTACCAACCTGATTTATTTCAAGTATAAGGTGTTTATGGATCGAACAAAACTCATAAAATATGTTTTAGACATGTTTTGGTCATATAATTAACCTTATCTTTATGTTTTAGCTCTTCATTAATTAGATTGAAATTTACCATGTATCTTTGGATTTTTATATTATATGGTTAATAAACTTACAATAAAATTACAATAAACCCCCAAGTGGTTCATTAATGATATGAATATAATTATATATGTCATTTAGATAAAAGTATTAATTTTAGGATTATTATATCAATTTATAATATAATTTTTTTTTTCAAAACTCCACTTGTAAATTTTGACACTATTTAATAATTTATTTTTGTTAAAGTCATAATGACTTTATTAATTCAAAACTAATTCATTTAAGAAATAATAACAAGTCATATTAACTAATAGAATTCGTTTATGTCATCAAAACATTCAAATTATATTTATTTTAACATTTATAATACCAATTATTTGACTCTTTCATTAATAAGGAAAATACTGCATCATTATTGTGTCATAAATAATTTTAATTATTAAAAGTCTAAAAATTATATATAAAATACTATTATTTAGGAAATTGATTTATATTTCTAATGAAAATTTATAGTCGATAATATATAATATATAACCTAATGTAACCGTTGTTTTTGTAAAAGATATATGCTATTGTCTTTTTTGTATTTACTTTAACGTAATTAATATCAATTGTCATTATCACATAAATGTGGCTCCATGGGGTCCCAAAATATACCCAAAGATTACCATGGTCGAACATGTATCAAAAAGTAGTGTTAGGACACGTTTTAGTTTAATTTAATATTATTCTAATATTATTATTTTACCCTTATTTATCAGATTTACCCTTTATCCATGGTTAATTAAATATTTACCGAAATAATTATTCAAAATGACTAAAAATAAAAGTTACCTATTTCCAAAATTTAATCCTACAAATTATAAATATGGAATCTATTTTTCTAATTTCAAAACACAGAAGTGTGAGAAATTAATTTAAAATTAATTCCCATTGTCAAAATAGAAAGCATGTTTTTAAGAAATAATAACTATCAAAAGATTGTCACTTTCTTATATCTAGTTTAAAAGTGAAATTCTGTCCAATGACCAACATTGGATTAAATGGTAAAAATATAATCTAAATATACTTTAAATTTACTCAATTTCATAATTTATCCCTATTAATTATTTAGATTAAAAAAGTTGTTTTTAATTAAAATTTAGTAATTTTCACTATTTATCAAAATATGAAAGTTATCAGAAAAGTACCAAAAATTAATCCTAAGAAAACATCAATATCCCCAATCCAAAAATGAAGTCCATTTTTAAAGGTAAAATTTTTAAAATTTCAAAAAGTGGGTTTTACTATTCATAACGGCTAGTTTGATTGGTTGTGATGTGTTAGAACTCGATGTTGCGTACAACACACACTACTGTATTATTCAAATAGAATCGTACCATGGAATCTTTGGGTTTTACATGATATTTTAATGTTCAATATATATATGGAATGTATAGGCTGCTAATGTGTCTATTATATTATATTTTACCTAACCATTGGATTTTAGAATGAAAAAACTACCATACGAAGTCTAGGTATAAATATATTTATATGATATGATAACATACTTTTAGAAAATATAATATATGAATCATGATAAACATAAAGATCTACAAAAGAATCTATCTCCATTTAGAGATAATATAATTTATTTTTTAGGTCTATTATGTTTCAAATTATGATTATTTTTACTCACACTGTGATTTTCTATTTTAGTAAATTGATATAACAAAATTAAATTCTGTTAATTATGAATGAGACAAAAAATGAAATTATTTTCGTCCAACGATACCAAACGTTATGGGAGTTTTATTTTTAATTTCTATTTTGATTCTAACAGAAATATCTCATGATACAAATCATAATGAGAATCCAAATTATTTATCGAAGGAAAATCATTATGTCGATTATTTTATAAGAAAATCTCCACCTTAATTTATTCAATCATTTGATCCAGTAGTTTATAATATATATATTATCACCATTGAAAATATTTTAACCTCTCCAATTATTAGAAAAAGAAATGTTTATCATAAATATTTATTTTCATGATGGTGAAAAAGATCAATAATAGGACCTTATTGGGGATAAAATTTAATAGGATTATAATGAATCCTGGGAATGGAATGTAATCAATAAGATTCATACCTTCATATACATCACTCATATTAAATATACAAATATCTGAAAGAGATTACTCTAGAATAAGAAAAATAATGGGGAATCCATTTGAAATTTTGACTAAATTTTTTCAAGACATACATGGAATTGTTATTTATTAATATTCACCCATAAAATCAAAATCGGAGAATTATTTGATGGTTTAAAAAAAAATTTAAAATAATTATCTATTAGGGTCTTTATTAGCTAAAAATAAATAATTAAATATGTATTTAAGTTTGATATGGAAATTTGATATTCCCATCATTCATAAGGTTTTGATAAAAACAAATATTGATTATCATGAACTATTGAGTAAAAAACATGATGGAATGAAATTTGATAAATATAAAATCCAAAATTATGGACGAATGACCAGGTTAATTGAATGAATGGAAATAGGTGGGATAATATGCATGGAATGGGTGGTAATAAAGTCCATAAATTATTATAGTTGAAGATTTGGATGGTAAATTGAATCTAAGAAAAGAAGGAACTAACAAATGAACCACTAAAGCTCCAATATTTCAAATGAATGGAGTATTGGAATTAGTCCAATCAGTACATGAAATTGATCCTCTATAATGAAAAATGTCAATAGATTCCTAATCCAAATGTAAAAGGTAGATTTATTTCATTTATGAAATCCTAAGAGGTTTATGAGAATGAAGTGATAAAAGGTACACATATCGTCAATTTTAGAACATCTTATTTTGTATTTGATTCTAGATCTATTGAATATGAATTTTATGTAATATTAAAAGGTTATTGAATTACCATATTAATTAATATATATTGAGTTAGAATTGAAAATTTTAAATGGTTAAATATTCATATCCCAACTCTACAGTTCCTCTATAATTGAATTTTTGAGGAATTCTATTAGGATAATATTTTGATTCTCCCTTTATTAGAATTATATGTGATTTTAGGCAGCAATTATATTTCCATATATCGATCTCGTATCAATTTTAGAGAGAGGGGTTTTGCATTTCAAATTCCAAATGCGCCAATGATCATTCATCACGGTATGTACGAATAAAAAATTCCAATTGGAATTTATTATATCTTCTGGGTCTTAATTCCTATTAATTAATTGTATGTAACTCATATGGGTGGGGGAACTCATCATTGAGGATTCCCCTATTGTTCTAGATTATTAAATTTATTTTGTAGAGTATCCTGGTCATATATGGATTCATGATGATTAGTTATCAATAGAAATCATACCTAGTACTGCATCAATTTCAAAGACCCATTACAGAATGTCCATAATTGATTGGGAATAATTGAATAATAAACTGCAAGAGAATCTTTATCATGTTTTAATATATTCTACTATGTCATATTTTGGTGCAATAATTTTTTTATGATAGATAGATCAATCTGAATATTCATTTATTGTTCGGAAATAAATATTATCATAATCTAGAACATATATCATGTACCCAGTAATGATGATTTTTCGTCTAAATATATTGGATCCCAATATATATCTATGATTTATCATCATTCGTTATTTCAAAATTTAAGATCTAAGACGATGGGTATACCCAGGAAAAAATATGTACAATTTATGGAAAATGTTATTTTTACATGATTCAATTTGGGATTATTAATTCCCCTTCTATCTTTATGGGTTTAAGAAATAATGTATTTAATAGTACCTTGATTAGTTTTTATATTTCTTGAAGGATGAAATTTTTATGTATTCAATTTGAATGGAAATCCAAGAACACAAAAAAACCACTATGACTCTGATATATATTTTTCCTGGTTTGGATAAACATTATCCGAAAATTGTGAGTAATAATTCATTTATATCGAATCCAATCCAATAGTTATATCCTATGGGATCCATGTTCCATTGGAGAGATGAACATGATGGATAGTTCAAATAATATAAGTGAAGTCTAGTATGAAAACCTATTGTAAAACTACCATGTGGTGGAGAATAGATTGCAATATTTAGCGATGAATAAATGAATGGAAAATGATGTTTCATCATTAAAAACAATACAATTATAATTTATGAATCACAATAACTGAGGGTTCAATAAAAACATTCGCTAAACCATTATTTTTATTTAGCTACAACAAGTTATAATTTTAGATATAAAAAATTTATATACATACAGAAAGATTGTTTATTTATACAAATAAATATTTAATTTATATTTTCACACAAAATGAACTGAACATGTCTAAATAAGATTTTTGGAGCTCTTTAATTATTATTAATATTCTATAAATTATAACATTTTGAAAGGACACATGGTGGTATATATTCTATGTCGAAAGGATCATGCTAGATTATCTATAATGAAGATAAAAAATATCCAATATCTATGCAGTTGAAATTTATAAGGCTTGAAATATTAAAGAATATATAGAAATATAATATTCCAATAAATTTTTTTCATCCATGCATATATGTGAATATTAATGTGGAATAAAAGCAATATGTTGAGATATAGAAGTTAGTTAAAAAATTTCATAAGTTAAACCTTGATTTTGATGGAATATTAATGATCATGAAACTTATATGTATCAATTTGGGAATATATTTTATTTATGAGATGTTTGATGAAGCTATTATTTTTTATTCTATATTCCTCTTGGATTCATGAAGTTGTATAAAAATTTGGAAGAGTATTTCCATTTTGATATAATTAATAGATATATTTAATGTTAAATATCATATATATTGGAATTCTAACATTTTATGACTATTTGATAGTTGTATATTGGTATTTGATAACTAATACATGTACCACAATGGAAATGGGAAAACATTACATTGCCTATGATCATCAGACAATGTGAAATATCAAAATGGTATTATCTTATTTGGATTGGAGTTGATCACATTATAATTTCAATGAAATTCATTTTCATTTCACAATATTATGGCCTTCCCCTCTGATAGAGAAAATATTTTCAATTAATTTATATTTAATATCATTTTTTTGAACCCACATTAATGTTCCTCTAAGATGAATTGTTTCATTTTTATGATGATGGTGTTATTTTGAGCTAAATAGTAAAAATTGGCCATTTTGGATTTTTAATAGTTTTAAATTATTTCGGTAGTTTGGCTATAACATTATCTACAATGATCCAAATTGCAACATTATTTATTTTTCCGATTCTATGCATCCATGGATTTATTTACTATTTCTGGACTAAAATCTGAATCGCCCATATAGAAGTTCAAAAGAAGCTCACAAGTTGGCTCAAGAAAACTATTTTTAGTTCTGCCTAGTTTTGATGTGGGATCCATAACTCATCCACTGTGGGCCCAACACTTGTTCCAATAGCTGGGTGGTCGTGAAAGGAGGTTTGGAGCATCTTTTACGACGGAATCACCGAGTGAATCGGCCGTTTATGGGGTCATTAAATCACCCTAATCAGGAGGATTACTTTTTGGAGAGTCTTACTGGACAGAATAAATGCTCATATTAAAATGGCCATAATATTAGGAATACATGTCCAAATCCTCTGAGATTTTGAGGGGACACGGCCAAGGGAATTATGAAAAACATTAAAGAAGGTCTCAACGCATGAAGATGTCATTTACTAGGCCTAAAACGCATCGACATTCGGGGGAAACATTCTGGCTATAAAAGGAGGAGAGCTCCACCCTCTCAAAGCATCCATTCTCCATCCCATTCCTTCCGGGACACCAAGAACAAGATCTTTTCGGATTTATTTTTTATTTCATTTCTTTTTCATAGTTTTATAATGCCTTATCCTTCCCCATTCATCTCTATTACCCTTACCATGGTGGGGTAATCTTTTGGAGTGATTGGGGAAGGGTTGGTTTCCTACATTGTAATTCTTGAGTTCTTGAATGCAATTGAATACATTTCGTTCTTCTTCAAAGTTGTTTTCAATTTCATATAGAGGATTTTATTATCATGTTCAATCGTTCTTGAATATTAATTCCGTTATTTATTTTTTTCTTGGTAAAATAATCAGTATCTCCCTCAACTATTTTCTCGTTTATATACGATGGAATAAACCATGAATTAGTGGTGAAGTACTTGACGATTGTCAATACGTGTAAAAGGTGTAGTGAATGTTCATGACTTTTTGCGATAAACAAAACCCAATTGAGTATTGCCCATTTAAATTAATGATATTCAATACAACTATTTTACACATGGAAGGAGAGTTTACCAAACCAAGATCTTGGTAAGGTTTTCTCTCACAATAATAATTTCACCAAGGAAGTGAGATGAAACGATTGTGGAAAATCACTTTAATCAAAAAAGAAGAAGAGGTTTGAATTAAATTGAACAAGTATAGCATTAAAATTATTAAATGGACCCCGACCTAATCACCCTTTTAATTTCATAGTTTTTCAATCATTTGAATTTCAAATTTCCTTTCACAACATTTTTACACCTGTTTTAATGTGACAACCCGTTTTGTGTGCACTCCTCTTCAGGAGACATCCTACGTCAACCACATTACTACATTTTAACTTAGGAAATAATTGTTTTGACACTACCTATGATAGGCATGAATCAAACTTGGCGTTGTTTCCGGGGAGGTAGTGCCACAATTTATTTGTAAATATTTCAGTTTTTCAAATTTAACTTTTTTTAAAAAAAATATTTTTCCATGTTGTTTTCAAATGATTATTTCTTTAATTCATGGAACAATTACCCACCAATGAGAGAACCAATTATTGAATCACCTTAGACTATAGAGTATAATGTTTTTTTCTTATCTAATCAAATTTGAGGAGCTCGAATCCAAATCAGCCCAGAGAATGAATTCGAGGATCTCATTGAATACCTTAAGGAGATCCTCGAATACACAGTGTTGGAGGGTTTGACAAGAGAATTAATTGAAATTCATGAGTATTTTCAGGAATTTTATCCAAAAAATAATAAAAGTACAACATCAAGAAGAAGAAGTTCACAAGGATTTTGAATCCCAATTTGAAAGAATTAGTCAAACAGTTGAAAACCGAGAGACCTCAATACAGGGGATTGCGGAACAAGCACATGCATCCCAGGATCAACAAATGGAGCCAGAACAAGAACCAGAACAAGAAAAATTACTGGATGGAGTAGCCCCGCAAATCCATCAAGATGAACAACCCATATAGGCCTTGCTAAAATTAAAAGAATATCTATTGATCTGATCTCAATCAATTTTGGAGGAGATTGATGATGAAATTAAAATACATATGTGAGATCAAAATGATCTAGATAACTTCTGGAATGAGTGTGAGGAACTTCTTGATCCAACTATTCCTCATAATGTAGAAGATTCAACAACATTGATGGAAGAAACAAACCAAGAAGTTGAATTTGAAGAGACGAAAGAGGATTCTGGCTACCTACCTCTATCTAGGGAAATTCAACTCCCAGAGGCAACTACCATTAAAAAAGCAATTGAGGACAAACAAGTTCACGGAGTTAATCTTTTCATAAACTCATTATCAATTGATTTAGTGGAAACTAAATTGAGTATTTCATCCCCTTCTTTTAATTTTTCAGATTCAGCAAACAAATGTATTTCCTTTGAAGAAGATGATGAAAAATAAGAGTCATCCATGGAAGAACATCTAGAGCACCCCAAACCTGTTGAACATTTAATAGAGGGAGTACAAGAGAAGATCAAAGTGGATTTTTTGGAGGAAAATGAGACACAAGCTACTTAATTTGAAAGGGAAAAATTTGATATTGAATCTTCAAGCTTTAATTTTTTTCAAATAGAATTAAACTCTGACATTCCCTATGATTTATCCCTAGATGTATCATACCTTCAACAACCACTGGAGAATAAAAAAGATGTTGTTTAAGCGGAACCCAAGAAAGAGGAGGACCCATTCATTGTCCTAACCCCACCATGAATGTTGTATCTCATTACAATAGAGGTGGACATGGTATTATATATCAATGGAGTCCTCAACAATAAGTAACAAGTGCATGTTGGGAAGAAGAATTGTTGTTGGTTTATGAGCAAGAATCCTCACCCACCATCAGATTGGGGAAAATCGATTAGAACTGCCCCTCTGGAGGCTGTCAAAACATAGGGGCCACTTAGGGGATTAAAAAAATATATATCCTTCTTTTCTCATCCTATTTCTATTTTCATTTCTTTTAATATATTTCTTATGTTATGTTTTTACTTTTTTAGGTTTTCAAAGAGAAACAATTAGGATCTAAACTCAACGTTGCATTGCCAATAAGTCAGGTTGTACCTCTCCATTATATGTACTTAGCTATTGTGATTCAATCAGAAATCTACATATATGTTAAATCCATTTGAATTCATCTTGGACATTGCATCACTTAAGTGTGGGCGGGGGAACCTTTTTAGTATAGTATTTTCATTTGATGTTTGATTTCATAAAAAAATTGTGTTTTCAAATTTTTGTGTGTTTATTTTTCAATTTTTTGTGTGTTTCTGAAACTTTTGAGCTGAAAAGATTATCAATTCCATTTTCGAAACCCATGTCAATGAGTGAACCAATCTATTTCATGAAACCAAGCTTGAATGAATGCTGAAATGAATTTGTTTCAAGTTCAATTTTTTGGAATTTCATAAAAAGTACACTGATTTTTGAATCTCATGCCATATTTCACTGTCTATATCTTTGAAATAACTATCATGTGAGGCTTATGAACCATTTTTGTCATAATCATTTCATTCACCTCATTTCTGGAGAGAACTAGACCATGCTTGCTTTAACCAGAATTTGATTTATTCCTTTCAAAACATGAGCGTTGGGGTACATGTTTTTTAAATGTTTGAGGAATTTATTTTATTTGAAGCCCCCTTTTCAAAATAATCCTTTTCATTATGGCCCAACTTTACATTTATCCTTCATTGTAGCCCCTAGTAGCCATGAATTGCCTGTTAGGTTAGCCACATTACAAGCCAATTTTCCCTATCATACCATCTCTTGAAGTAAAATTGCATGATCTAGTTGAACTTAAATGTGGGGGAAGATGTATTGTGGTTTACTAACTCATTTGGTTATACTTTGGGTGGAAAATAAATTGTGGAAGAGATGTGTGTGATGCTGAAAAAATATTCTGTTGAAAGCTGTGCCTTTTCTGGAGCTTTTATGACAAGAGAAGTTGTGCCTTTCTGAAGCTTCCAATGTAAAAAAAAGTTGTGCCTATTTGGAGCTTTAAAAAATCATGTCTAAAAAGATTGAAATGTTTGATGCTGAGCTTATTGAAGGATGATTGAGCCTATTTTCAATAAATGGGAAGTAGAGGAGACCATATTTGAGAGAAAATTAGAATCGTGTAATTTTGCTTCAATAAGAGCTGAGCCTTCATTTTTCGGCCTCAGAACTTTTAACATCTAAATCCTACAACCTGGAAGCCACAGAACAACCCTGAAAAGTCCTCATTAGAAACACATGTCCTTGACTCACATCAGGTGGAGAAGTAGGAATTTATCAAACCTATGGTGACTCTTGTGTGAGTTTAGATGAGAAAAGCCGTGTTCAGCCTTTACATTTGTGAGATGAGAGAAAATTCATGTGAGGTAGGTGTTTTGTGTGCATGGGATAAGAAATTAAGTAGAAATATATTAAAATCATAAATGGAGAACTTGAAATAACAGTTTTTGATGATGCATTATATCTTTTTGTTTCTTGAAATTGATTTGATTGATCTCATTGATATGTGTTTTGGATTTGATATGATTTGATTTTTACTTGTCCAGGAGTCCAAGTGCTAAGTGTGGGGGAATTGATAGAGAAAATATTTTCAATTAATTTATATTGAATATCATTATTTTATACCCATAAAATTGTTCCTCTATGATGAATTGTTTCATTTTTATGATAATGGTGTTATTTTGAGCTAAATAGTAAAAATTGGCCATTTTGGATTTTTAATAATTTTAAATTATTTTGGAAGTTTGGCCATGACATTATCTACACTGATCCAAATTGAAAATTTCGTTCTTTTCTAGATTCTACACATCCAGGGATTCATTTACTATATTTGGACTAAAATCTTAATTGGCCATATGGAAGCCGAAAAGAAGCTCACAAGTTGGCTCAAGAAAACTATTTTCAGTTCTAGCTAGTTTTGTTGTGGGATCCATACCTCATCCACTGTGGGCTCGAAGCTTGTAAAATTCGGTTGTTAGACGCGCAAAGAGTTTTGGAGCATCTGTTATGAAGGAAGAACCGAGTGAAGTGGCCGTTTATGGGGTCATTAAATCACCCTAATCCTGAGGATTTCGTTTTGGAGAGTCTTACTGGACAGAATAAATGCTCATAGTAGAACGGCCATAACTCTCGGAATACATGTCCAAATCCTCTGCGATTTTGAGGGGACATAGAAAAGAGAATTATAAACAACATTCAAGAAGGGTTAAATGCGTGAAGATGTCATTAATTGGGGATACAACATGTAGAAATTCGGGGAAAACATTCTGGCTATAAAAGGAGGAGAGCTCCACCCTCTCAAAACATCCATTCTCCATCCCATTCCTTCCGGGACACCAAGAAGAAGATATTTCCAACATTATTTTTTATTACTTTTACTTTTCATAGTTTTATAATGCCTTCTACTTCCCCATTCATCTCGATTACCCTTACCATGGTGGGGTAAACTTTTGGAGTGATTGGGGAAGGGTTGGTTTCCTACATTGTAATGCTTGAGTTCTTGGACGCAATTGAATAAATTTCTTTCTTCTTCAAAGTTGTTTTCAATTTCTTATAGCGGATTTTATTATCATGTTAGATCATTCTTGAATATTAATTCCATTATTTATTTTTTCCTTGGTAAAATAATCAATATCTCCCTCCGCCGTTTTCTGGTTTATATACGATTGAATAAACCAGGAATTAGTGGTGAAGTAATCGACGATCATCAGTACGTGTAAAAGTTGTAGTGAATGTTATTGATTGTTTGGGATTAAAAAAACCCGATCGGGTATTGCCCATTTCAATGAAGGATATTCAATACAACTATTTTACACATGGAATGAGAGTTGACCAAACCAAGATCTTGGTAAGGTTCTCTCTCACAATAATAATTTCACCAAGGAAGTGAGATTAAATGATTGTGGAAACTCACTTTAATCAACAAAGAAGAAGAGGTTTGAATTAAATTGAACAAGGATAGAATTACAATTATTAAAACTACCTCGACCTATTCACGCTTTTAATTTCATATTTTTTCAATCATTTGAATTTCAAATTTCCTTTCACAACATTTTTACCCCCGTTTTAAAGTGACAACTCGTTTTGTGTGCACTCCTCTTCATGAGACATACTAGGTCAACCACATTACTTCATTTTAACTTAGGAAATAATTTTTTTACCATGCACTACGACAGGCGTGCTTCTCCCTCATTAAATTGTTTTTTATTAAGGAAGTGGAAATATATTATGGTGTACCACTATCAAATTTATCCAAATAGGATCTAATGATTACCCCAATGATATTGAAAATTATAGAGTTAGCTATCTATATAAAGTTATGTTTCATAAACAGTTATCTTCCTTAAATTTATGAATGAGTTGAGAGGAAAATTCATTAAATATGAACAATGTTGAAGCATTATCTATTTTTTTGGATTTTTGGATCAATAATTTCCATCATTGAGATTTTCATATAACAACATATTTAATTATTTTATTCAGATGGCCACTTTTTATTCACTCTATTGTAAGTGGTGTAGACACCCAATATTGTGCAATTATGTTAGTGTAATAAATATATTTTTTCCCGACACATATGATTAATTGGAACATGTGATAATTGTTGTTAAAAAACTAATAATATCAACTCAGTGTTTATAAAAACATTCTATCAATAATCATTGGATGGATCTAGAGTTTGATGTTGGTGGAATGGAATTCCAATGAACATATCCATGTAAGAGAGTGTTGAGATGTTAGTATAATGGAATGAAATTCTATTTTTAATTACTACTTTTCAAATTCATTTCACATCTGGAAGGTAGATTAACTATTGGCACTTAAGATGAATATCTAATGAGTTTATGATGTGTTCAATGCGTTTATCTAGAATAATTACATGCTTAAACCATCAAATGTAATTAAATCAGAAGGAATAACCCTATATAAACAAAATTTATAATAAAGAACAGTTATTAGATATTCTATATTTAATATAGGAAAATATATGAGACAAGACCCCTCACCTTTTCATTGTTTTGAGGGAATATCATCAAATTGATGAAAATATGTTGGAACCTATAGATGTGATATGTATGAAGTATCCTCATATTTTTTTTCATAGAGACAATTTTCATTGGAGAAATTAATTGTAATGGGGTGGGTGTAAATGTAACACAAAAAAAATTATTACATATTTCTCCTTAAATAATTATATTTCATTGTAGACATGTGTATCACAAAACACCCAATAAAGAGAAACCCATAACATTATTAACTTTTTTTCTATTATCTCATAGAAGTTTGATTAGATCATATGAATAGTAAAAACATTAGTAAAAATATATATTCTACACATTAATAAAATATATTCAATAGTTATTAAATCTAATGAGTTAAAAACAGAATTTAAATGAATTCAAACGTGATTATTTTTTCTAAAATATTACTTTTATCCACATAACATTATATTATTAATATATTTAATTAATCACCAGTAATGAATGATTTTAAGAATATATATAAAAATATATATACTGTTGTCTTGATATAAGGTTTTAATCAGTAAAAATATATGTTTCTCTATATATGGTATGATGAAATTAGTTTTAAACAGAAGAATGAATTTTTATTCTAAAAAATGTTTTCTTTTCATATTTTGCACTCTTAATTTAAAATTAATTTCATCAAATTATAGGGATTTATGTTGATAATATGCACTATTTATTTATAATTTGAAGGATCATATTTGTTAGTAAAACCCTGTTATTTTTTTATATATGAGTTGTAATTGTAATAATATTTATCACTACATTGATTTGAAAATTAGACTAATTTTTATAATAAATAAGTGATATGGATGTAATATTTCACCAAATTTATTATTGGTTAAGGGTTATTATTCCCTCAATACTATAGGTGTTAAATTGAGTTTTTAATATAAATTTTATAATAAAAATGACTCATATTTTTTAAAAATTAATGAATGTTATGAAAAGCTACTCCTTTTTTTGGAAATATATCTAATGATTTCGTGTATTGAAACAAGAATGTTATTAATAATACTATGCTCGATTTTGAGATTAAAAATGTCATTATATAATATTTTTAGTAATTATATAACTACTAAACTGTCTTATGTGGCTCTAATGAAGTAAAAATTCATTTACTAATAAAATATATACAATGATTATAAAAATATTATACATTAGATAAATGTAATTAAATAATAAGACACCTGAATTTTCATTATATATATGAAATATTTGGTTTTATTTAATTACACTTATATTCGCCCACTATCTTAGTGAAGTTGTTATTAAATTATATAAAAAAATCACAACTGAAAATAATGATATTTTATCAAAATAATATTTTATTAAATTATTTGAAAATTATAATAGTGTTTAAATAAGACATTGTGAATCTGATACAAAACTTCTTTTATAAATTTTCTATTTTTGGGATAATTTTCACCTTATAATGTAACAACCTAGGATTTATAAATTATTTTTTTTTCTTGAGAGATTGCATACAAAATTATAAATCACAATAGATTTGATAAATATAGAGGATCCATTAAAAGATTTTATAAGTAATAAATATCATTTAATTTTTATTATTTAAAACCAATGAATGTACCCAACATTACAATTATAAAATAAAAAAAATTTGAAATATTAAATTGGAAAATAGGGATAACCAAAAAAATTTAGAATCATCATACCCATGAAAATTAAAATTAAAATAAAAGACAATATTAGTGAACTAGTCAAAATTTTAATTAAAATAAAACATAACCTTTCTAGTAATTGTAGTGAAGTTTTAGTGAATTAATGAATTGGTAATTATAAGAAGCAATGTAATCATTGTAATTGTGATATAATAATTTCTCAAATAAAAACATTGGTAATTATAATTGTTAGACTATGTGATTATATGGATCTATACCCAAGGGTAATAATTTAACAATTTTAATTAGTGTTTATAAGTAGTAATGATAAAGAGTGACTAATCTATAAAAGAAAAATAATGGACATAGCATGTAGATTCATTTCATCTAATTCCATTTTGGATCACATGAAATTAATTGATATAAAGTGTTCCACATGATAGATCTCTAATACATTGGCTGACAAAACATTTCCCTATGTTTTATAATCGCAATGTGAATAAAAATTTTAATTTTGTTTTATGAAACCATATTGATGAGCATTTTTTATTTTATTTTTAATGTTTCATTTAAATGTTGTTGTCACATTACAATATTATGATTTGACTTCATTTTATGATGATATGGATCATGTTATCCTGCTCAGGTTGTATCTTCATAACCCATGTTATTATTCATATGCCTCATGATCACGTGGACAATATCTCACTATATTATTAAATTATGGGTAATTTACACAAATTTTATCTTTTTATGTGTGTCCATAAGATATATCATGTAGTATAAATATCTTAGGTTAGACCAATGTAAATTAATTTTACTTATATTAATAGAATGTTATATATTTTCTTGTATTACATTTTGAATTTATGATATAATAAAAATACATAGATAAATTATTTTTTACCATGTAACTAAATGCCGATGTAATAAAAATATAATACCCCATAGTTGTTATAAGATGGAATTTTAGTTATTTTTGGAAATTTGATATTTTAATCATTTAGTGTAAACCTATTTTATAATTTTAAATATAAGAAAATTTCATGAAAATTTTGTGAAATATTTTCCAAGTGGTTTTCAAGCAATGAAATACCTAACCGAATACTATATGTGGATGGGGATCTATCATAGATTTTCATAGGGGTAACTACACCAAAAATAATTATTGATACATAATCAATTGAAAAATTGTGGATGACATCATACCTTTTTACAGAACTGGTATGACTCTGCAATGTGATATGTTAGGTTAATCAAAATCATTTTATGAACCATTGTGATGTATATTTAGGAAAAATATTTATTGAAAAGAAATAAAATATTTAAAAAAATATCCTATCTGAATTAATAATTGTTTATAATTTTAGGATTCGTAAAAGTATCATGTTTATAAGTATTGCTTTCACCATCTATAAAAATTTAAGGAAATCGGGGGAAATGTTTTAATATTGAGTGTAATAAATGATGAAATAACGTACATACCAAAATGATTTCCATGGGAATTAAAATCAAAGATAGGATTATAAATTTAAATCATGAGTTATAAATAATAACATGAATCCTGTTGAGCTTCTAAATTCACCTTGAAGGGAACAAATTCAAATTGAGTCATTCATATGTTAAGGAAGAAATTTTTTTACAACATCTAACAATCCATTTATTTTTTAATAATAGATTTAGTCTATATAAAATATATTTTATATAATCAATTATTCATATCAATATAATTTCACCCGAGAAATGATACCCTTTTAATGAGAACATCATTAGTGGTGGAAGTCGATTAAAAACATGAAGCCAAGAATGGAGATTGATGATATTGAGGTAGAAAAGTTTAGGTGAATCTTTTACAATGAATATTTAACCTTTTAAAATGGAATCACATTGGAGGTAGAATTAATAGAGTTAAAGAATTATTAAATTAGACCAATGCGATGCTATGAAAATAACCTTACAAGACTTCCTTTATATACCTCTATCATAGTTTTGTGTACCTAATGAAATGTTGATAGATTATATAGCATACTAGGATCCCATATGTAGAAAATTTTTATAAATAATGTATATTAAACATATGAGGAGATAGATTTGAGTGATATGATGGTTGAATTAGTGTTTTTAGAGGAATATTCATCATATTGGTAAAATAAAAATAAGAGAAAAATTAAACCAATCCCATGAAATGATTTTCA
The DNA here is from genome assembly GCA_963277665.1 of Viscum album. NCBI lineage: Eukaryota > Viridiplantae > Streptophyta > Magnoliopsida > Santalales > Viscaceae > Viscum > Viscum album. The sequence continues at coordinate 1,155,577,832 of OY728158.1, read as the reverse complement.
TCATTGAAGTGGAGGATAAAAAAAGAATAATCCCACATAAAAGAAATATGGGATGAATAATTCACTGAACTCAATTCATGGGAGTGGAATGTTCTACAAGTAAGTATGAGATGGCCATATAGCTCAAAACTATATTATGATGGTGAATCTGATTCTTCTCAACACTAACAACCCATATATGATGGTAGATGACTATATTAATGTTAAATTCTTCATGTGTGGACAAGTTGTAATCTTTTACAATCAAAGTACAAATATCAATATAATGGAGGGTAACAACCATAAAATTTAGAATTGATTATGGGAGAACTGTTTTATATTTTCAATCATGACAGCTGAAAGAGATGATTAAAATGATGTGGTTGAAGTTACATTAATTATGATTTAAAAGCTACCATGTACATTGATATATTATAGTTCTATAGATTCCTTTATTTAATATATTTTTGATAATAATAATGAATCAATCTTTATGATTATATAATGATAAATATCAGGCACGATTATTTTTGGGATTATCCTAGAATCAACAATGTAACGAAACCCATGTGTTAACTATTACAAGTACAATCTCATCAAAATTTTAGTAGTCATTCCTATGATATAATATGACACTATAAAACGGATGGACTAGATCTCAAAGTGTAATTTAATGGAAACACCAAAATTATATTCATTATTGGGATTTCTCAGGTTGTGTTTTATATAAATGTACCTCCCATAGCCGTACTTATGGCGATAAATTTTGAATTGGAAGAATGAAATGAAAGTATAAATACAAATAAATTATCTATGATTCAATATTATATTCACATATTTATTGAATAGTTATATTTAACACCCCTAGAAATAGATGTAGATTTCTCCCTTGGATTCTAACCTATGAAAATGATTATAGTGAAGGCCACATATAGAATGTAGAATGTGGAGTTATATAAATTAAAGAAAGAAAATAAACATAATTTCTATAAGGTATTTATCAAACCATGTATGTCTCTTTGGGGAGAACCTATTCTATTTGTAAATATAAGGGATTTATCGATGGAGTTTTTCAGTAATTATTTTGAACTTAAAGGGATAATAGTGAAGATCATGTACCCTTTAACAAATATTGATTATATATTTATGTAGATCCATGGGGTAAATTAAATTAGAATATTAACCTCCAATATATATCTAAATCAGTTAGTGTGATGAAATAATATATTTTATAAACATCTTATGAAAATGAAATGGTCATTATGAGTTTTTTGTTATTCCTTTAGCTTTGACTAATAATCCTTCATAGTTCACTAATTTTATGAATAGTGTATTTAATGAATACAATAATAATTTCATGGTAGTTTTTCCTGATGATATTATGAAATATTCAAAATGTCTCTATGATCTTCCAGACCATGTATAGTTTATGAAGAAATCATGTAAGGAGGAGAAGCTATTTGGAAAATTCATAAAATAAGAATTCATGTTAGAAAATGTTTTATTTTGGGTGCACATTATAACCAATGAAGGAATCTCAGTTAAACCTAATTTGAAAAAGGTTTTAAAAGAGTGGTCTCATCCAAAAATAGTTATGAATTATCAAATTTTATGGTTTTATGAAGATATTATATGAGATTCTTGTAAAATATTTCATGAAATTATAATCACCAAACCATGGTATCTCGAAAAATATATATCTTCATCTAGAATAAATAGTGTGAAGAAAGTTTCCATGAACTGAATATAATATTAGTTACTGTACTTATTTAAAATCTACCCTCAATAAGAGAATTATTTTTTATATATTAATGTATCTATAAAAGGGGTTAATTTTTTATCATGAAAACTGAAAGTGTTATAACTTATACATCTTGATAATTAACGCCTATTGTATAGATTTTTCATATTCATGGCCTAGATATCTCTATAGTAATGTTTTCGAAGATGATATGGATGAACTATATTTATCAAGGGGAATGTTATATATATAATGAATACTTTTTTTAAACTTATATTTTCATAGAAAAAATTGTTACTTGAGAAAAAATAAGATTGTTAGGGATTTAAAAAGTCTATGATCGATCATTTCATTTTCACCATAGAATAGTAAACAAATTAAATTCTTCTTTATATATAAAATAATTTTTTTTGGAAATAATGATATTCTTGTAGATTCATTGATCAATGAAAAGGTAATTTTTTTAATGGGAATCATATAGCATGAGACATCCTCAATCATTAATATGAATATTTTTCAACCATAAATACTAGAGAATATCAAGTTCTCTCAAATAGAAAATACAATGATACAATATAAAATTTTGGCTGTGAAGAATGTAAATTTTCCTTAGATCAGTATTGATGAAGAATATGAGATAAAATGTAATACAATGTTTTTTACCCACCTATCCTAGAGATAAATAATGTGCAGATGGATGAAACTCATATACCTATATTCTCTATAAAACTAGATGTCATTAAACATATAGGAAACATCATAATCATTATTGGTGGGATAACATGAAAAAAAATATATTTTTTACTATAATATAATGTTCATAATGTGTCATAATGTGATGGGGTTGTGAAAAATTCTTATAGTTGAATTGAAACCACTACCCATAAAAACATGCATCTGAGACAATATCACCATGGAAATCATTATTGGTCTTTTAAAAATTCACAGGAAATAATATTCAATGGGTTATAGTAGATCAATTATATCTAATAAATATAAAAATGTAATGATGTTACCTTATATTTTGATGAATATTATATATATATTAAAAAATCATATTCAGGAGAATTGAAATAGATTATTTTCTTTAAAAAATTATAAGCATAAAAATTAGACTATATTTAATATACATTATCGTCCATCATGTTCTTTTTTAGCTACCACCCATATTACAAAAACCATAAGTAATATAAATAATTATTATATTGGGAATGTAATCATTAAAAAGGGTGAGATTAGATTATTAATAATGGTAAACAAGGGAGATATATATGAATATCATGAGCATAAGTTTTTGATAACATGGGAATAAATTTTAAAAACCATACACTACATATCAAATATCATATACATGATTTATTGAATAAATATTGTTTTTTCATAAGATATGTGTCACGACCCATCCTCAGGGCCCGTTCCATGACTACCCCAAGCCCGCCTCCAATAGGATAGGGGTGGGCGACTAGCACCAAAGTCATAAATCCAGAAAAACGGGATGCATTGCCTTTATAGATGAAAACAAACACCACAGAGTACACAAGCTGAAGTAAAATCTAAGTGAACTGAGTACAGAAGAAGTAGTTCTAGAATGTTAATGGGCCAAAATTCAAACCCAACAGAAAGTAAAGTACAACTGAAATGAAAGTACATCATCAGAAAAGTAAAGTAGAAACTTCGATCCATCCTTCAGAACTCCCACCTGAAGGGTGGGTATAGGTAGCCTCCACAGCTCCTCGGTCTGGTCGTCCGCTGCATGTACGTCCCGCCAAGTGGTCCACCTCCGGGTACTTTCCACCTCCGGGTACTTTCCACCTCCACATGCTTCCACCTCAATCAATGTTATCCATCGTCTGCATCCAACACCACGTAGTGCGGGCATAGCCCATGCAAGGTTGAGTATAGGATACTCAGTTAAGAGCCTGAGACCCCCGAAGGTCTCTAAGAATCCACGATGGATAAACCACAAAGAAAATATACAATCAAGAAGTATCAACAACACTACCGAGGTATATTCCCATACATACACCTAAGTCCTTAGTTAGAGTTCGTCTTCTACTCCCAAGCACCACGTAGTCCACAACGGAAAGCACAAACCAGTCCAGAAAGGATACCTCAACTCATTCCACATAGGAAAAAAAGTCAACCCCATCAATGATAATGATTAAGATTCATGACTCAGCTCACACTGGTAAACACTTCGTAAGGAGATAGATATTATCAGATGTAGCCACTGATTCATCTAAGCTGTCAGACCCACATAGGTTACAAGACCAGCTAATTTGTTGGACCCACAATAGATACATGACCATCTACACTGTCGGACCCATATTGGATACAAGAACATTAGTCATCGCTATCGAACCCACGGAGGATCCCAGTACGGTCGTCATAGCTGCCGAACCCACAGAGGATCCAAGTACAGTCGTCATCACTGTCGAACCCACAGAGGATCCAAGTGTAGTCGTCATCGTCGCAGTCGCAGCCAGCTCTAGGGTTCCCGCACACATCATGCTCGATTCAAAGAGGGTCCGCTCCACGATCCAAGGGGGTCGATAAATCAACTTTCACGAATTCTAGAGTTGATGTATCACAAAGTACTTTCTCGTCAAAAAGAACTCAACGCGACAGACGGCACATCAGTCGGACACCCGGTCTGAGAGATATTGACTTTTCCGTCCCAGGAGCCCGGTTGGTTATTAAGATAAAACCAACCCAACCATACGCCAGCTACATCCAAACATTGGGTATATTAATCCAAAAGAACCGTCTCACTACGAGGAATCTGAAAAAATTGACGACACGTCAATCAAACATCCAGAGCTTATGTTATAAGCATTTTCGCTCTGAGGGCCCGGTTGGTTTCGTGTTCAAACCACCAAGTCGTACCCAAAGTTCTCCAAAACATTGAGTTTAATATACCAAAATGACCATCTCGATCTGATTTTCCCAACTAAACAAATGGTGCATCGACCGGAGGTCTTCAGTCCAGGTTATGGGAAAATGACTGAAAACGGTCTGAAATGGGGGGTTGGGGCCCGGCCCCACCCGTACCGGGTTGACCCGACCTGGGTCAGGGTCCAGCCCGGCCCAGTCCGCCTGACCCACCCTGGCCCAGCCAGGGGGTGCTCCTGCTCGGCCAGCGGGGCGAGCAGGGGGGACGCGGTCCCCCCCTTTGTGCTCCACGGATGCGGCGGGTGCCACATCCTCCTCCTCTAGATCCCGTGCAACCGCGGGATCCGACAGCCTTCCACTGCTGCTTCAGCCGCGGCGGTTCTTCCTGGCAGTGTGTAGGGGCGCCATAGCCTCCGGCCTTCGGCGCTACTCGAGATGTCTGCGGGCCACCGGAGCCGCAATGGTGGTCCGTTCTTGCTCCCGATTGCATCTGTGGTCCCCCCGGGACCTGTAGATTACTGAAAAGGCCTCCAATCTCCATTACGACGTTGCTTCACTGTCACCAATTGTTCTACACAATAAGAACAAAGCAGCAGTGAGTCAGGCTTGTTTGTTAACATGCACCCACATCGTTAGTGGTTTGAAACAACTCCCAACAATTTCCCGCCAATAATAATCCTCAACCCAAAAATAATAGTTCACAGATCAACTTGATAATTAGTGGGTCCGCATTCATATTTTAAGGGGAAAAAAACATGGGAGTATTATCATTCTCAAAAGAAACCCCTACCACAACAAGGAAGACGATGGTCAGCGTCGAGGTACACGGCGTCTCTGAGAAGAGGATCGTAGGCGTCGCGGTACATGGCGTCACAGAGGAGAGGATTTGGCTGCACATCGTCGATCTCTGAGGAACTAGTGTTCTTCGTCGTTGTTTTTCAGAGGCCTCCATTCTTCGTCCAAAGCTCTAGAGTTTCACCCACATTCTTTCCTACACCAATGATGCTCTCCCCAAAATTTAATAATAGGTTCCACCTATTATTTAATTTAACATGTAAAGAAACTCTCCTGAATTAATTCAGGAATGGAGAGTGAAGGTTCCCATTTAATTAAATGCCTTGGCTATTAAATTGAAAAGTATAAAGTGGAATGATCCTTATAAAATTACGAGTTGACATAATTTAATGCATTTAAGAGACATTAAAACAAAGGTTTGTCTAATTAATAGGGGGTTTACAAATGGGTTTAGAGAGAATTAAATAGTGGGGTCGTGCAGACCCCACCTCTCTAACACCATGCTTGGGTAGTTAAGTGGCTTTAGGCCCCACCCTTAACTACCCATGGGAGGGAATAATCTCATTTAGTTATAAAAATTGTTCTGACAACTTTTATTTATTTCATAAACGAACCCCCAATAAAATTAACTTCTCCTCTTTTGCAAACGCAACTACAGTAAGAGCCTCCTGAAGCAATTAACGGCGATGCGTCTTCATTGGTGCCCTCAGAATTTAATTCTGAGCACCGGTTCAAAAGTTATAATAACCCGCTCGTTCGTTCAATGAACATACCTAAGCTAAACATTGAAAATTGATTCCGGGCACACCGGGCCTCAGAATCAAGCCCTATCAGAAACTTCGTACTCGTATAATTCCAAAGTATTTTTTTTAAAAAAAAATCCTTGAAATTTCCAGGTCTTAACATTACTCCCCCCTCAGGGATTTACATCCTCATAAAGCTACAAAAAAAACTAGGGGAACAAAAGAGATTACTTAGCACGCATTTTAGCGTCATGCTCCCATGTGTTCTCATGGAGGTTCCTGTGATGCCAACAAATGTGCACCAGAGGTATCGACCATCCATGTAGGACCCACTCCTGTCAATCCTCGATCTCCACTAGGACCTCTGCAAAAGTCACCCTGTAAACGATGTCCAGCTCCCCATGATCGATGATATCGGTCAGGTCGTGTACGTATCTCCTCAGCTGAGATACGTGGAAGATGTCGTGCACCTGGTGCAACTGAGGTGGATGATCCAGAAGATAAGCCACCTCGCCTATCTTGCTGAGATCATATAATGGTCCTATGAAGCACAGAGACAACTCGTCACCCTGAAAATCTATGTAACCCACATCGTGGTGAGACCTGCATGAAAACACGGTCGCTATCCTCAAACTCTAGTGGTATCCACCTCCTGTCAGTATAAGACTTATGTCAGATTTTTGCTGTTGTCATCTGCTCCTGGATGACCGGAACCTTCTCCGTCGTGGCCTGGATCATCTCTTGTCCTACTAGTGCTGACTCCCCAGGATCTGTCCAGCACAGAGGTGATCTGCAAGGTCGGCCATACAGTTCCTCATAAGGTGCCATCCCTATGGTGGATTTGTAGTTGATGTTGTACGCAAACTCCACCAAGGATAGGTGATCCTCCCAGCCGCGACCAATGATAAGGACACATGAACGAAGCATGTCCTCAAGCTTCTGAATGGTCCTCTCTTCCAGGCCATCTGTCTGTGGGTGAAAGGTAGTGCCCATGCATAGTTGCGTCCCAAAGGCCTCATGAAGTCCCTTGCAAATCCGAGAATTAAAGTGAGCATCTCGATCGGAGGCGATAGATGATGGAAATCCATGAAGCCATACGATCTCTTGAACGTAGAGGCATCCCAATCTCTCCTCGGAGCCAGGCTCTCTGATAGGTAAGAAGTGGGCTGAATTGGTGAGTCGGTCTACAATCACTCAAATGGAGTCTTTTCCTCTAGCAGTACGTTGAAGTGTCTTCACAAAATCCATGGATATCTCATCCCACTTCCACTCCCGGACCACTAAGGGATATACCAAGCTTGTAGGAACCTGGTGCTCTGCCTTCACATGCTGACAAGTGAGGCATCGAGAAACGAATCATGCCACATACTTCTTCATACTCGGCCACGAGTAGTATCGTCTGAGGTCCTGATACATCTTCGCTACTTAAGGATGTACCGCTAGAGAGGAAGTGTGGAACTCCCTCAGCACCTCCTCATGTAGTGTAACGTCTACCATGGTACATACCCTTAAAAGGATGATGTGCACCCATCCTATAGAAAATCCATCAGTTTCTAGTCCTGAGGATATGTGTGCACTTCGCGTCTCATAGTCCACATCCCCACGCTGTGCCTCTCAGACCCGCTGATGTAGTGGAGGAGTGACTGTGAGGGACAGAAGATAGGATGCCTCATCACTCTCCACGAAGGATATCTACAAAGTAGCTAACTGCTCTGTCATCTGTCCAGGTTGCTGAATGCTCGATCTCCTACTGAGAGCATCAACCACAATGTTCCCCTTCCTAGGAGTATAGAAAATCTCAACGTCATAATCCTGGAGTAAATCGAGCCATCGTTGCTGTCTCAGGTTTAGGTCCTTCTGCGAGAAGATGTACCTGAGACTCTGGTGGTCAGAGTAGACTGTAAAGCACTCTCCCATCAGATAGTTTTTCTACATATTCAGGGAAAAGACCACTACTGCTAACTCCAGGTCATGGGTGGAATAGTTCATCTTATGCGGCCTCAGGTGTCGTGAACTGTATGTAATCACTACTCGCTCCTACATCAGGACACACCCGAGTCCGGTCCCTGATGCGTCGTAGTAAACTACGTACCCAATTCCATCTTCTAGCAGCATCAAGATGGGTGCACTGGTCAATCTCCACCTCATATCCTGGAAGCTTTTCTAACATATGTCTGACCACACGAATGGTTTCCCCTTCTTCGTCAAATCTGTAAGTGGTGCTGCAACTTTGGAGAGTTCTGGCACAAATCTTAGATAGTACCCATCCAGACCTAGGCAACTCTGCAACTCCTTCACGCTCCTGGGTGGCTCCCAAGAAAGAACCACCTCGACCTTCACGGGATCTACTACAACTCCCGCCTTAGATATGACATGCCCCAAGAAGTGGACCTCTCGAATCCATAACTGGAACTTCGAGAGATTACCATAAATATGGTGCTCTCGTAGTGTATCCATTACAACTCGTAAGTGGTAGGTGTGCTCCTCCTCAGTCATCGAGTAAATCAGTATGTCATCAATGAAGACTATGTTAAACCAATCAAGGTAGGGCTGGAAGATCATGTTTATGAGACTCATGAACACTACTGGAGTGTTGGTCACACCGAATGGCATGACCAATAACTCATAGTGGTCATACCGACACCTGACGTTCTTCTTCTGCACATCCTCGTCCCGAACTCAGAGATGATGATATCCTGACCTAAGGTCTATCTTTGAGAACCAACCTGCTCCCATGAGCTGATCAAAGAGGTCTTCAATCCTCGTAAGAGGATACGTGTTCCTTATGGTCACCTGGTTCAGGTGACGTTAATCGACACACAATTGAAAGCCCCCATCCACCTTCTTGGCGAAAAGGACCGGAGAAGCCCAGGGTGAATCACTGGGTCAGATGAAACCTTTCCCCTATCAGTCCTCTAGCTGTACCCGCATCTCACAAATCTCGGTGGTAGCCATCCGATATGCTGGGGTGGATATCAGTGATGTCTCGTGGTAAATGTCAATTTACAAATTTACCTCCCTACGAGGAGGTATTCCTATAACATCGTTAGGAAAAACGTCCGCATACTGATCCCCCACTACAGGAAAACTCAGACTCCGCAGGTCGACTACTCTGAGGATGAGACTAGCCAACTGATGTGTGATCGGCTGCCCCCTCCTCTGTGTGAGTCCATCATGTGTTGCGAAGGTTCCCTTCTCATCGGTGCACGTGAACCTGGTCCCATCTGTGAAGACACACCATACCTTACGCCTAATACAATCGATCTGGGCATGGACTGTAGATAACCAGTCCATACCCAAGATGACATCGTAAGGCCTTGACGTCCCTACAAGAAGATCCTAGCCAAAGCCCTTTCCTCATATAGTAAGCTCACACTGCCGGCACCGGTGTGTAATCGTCGAGTCTGCTCCCGTAGAAATATCTAGACGCAAGGATCGAGCCAACGGCTCCGTCAAAATCTCCTAGTTATGAACAAGTGCGGAGACAATGAAAGAATGACTCGCACATATGTATATTAGAACTGCTGCAAGGGAGGAGTAGACACGGATAGTACCTCGAATCATCTCGGGTGTTCCGTGGTCGTAAGCCTCTGCTTCCTGGAGCTGAGCCTGTCTCTGCCCGCCGGCTCCCTGTGGTCAGGGTAGACCTCCAAGGGGTGGTGGTGGTAGTGCCTCGAAGCGTCTCCCACCTCCCGCTGCTCGGCCAACTCCTCTTCCTCATTCGCCTACTCCCTGCGGACTGCCATGGTCAAACCTATGCCTCTACCTCGGAGGTCCCTCTACGGTCTGCTTCTCGTCAGCATGGCGGTTCGGGCAGTCATGAGCCATGTGACCCTACCCACCACATGCATAACACTCTCTGATCCTCGGATGGCTAGCTCTATGACGTGTGCCCTGCACAGGCTAACCCGTGTCCTGAGGTCGCCCACATAACGGCCTGGTCTGCATGGACCCCTGCGTCGTCTATCAACTACCTGCTGTGGAAGACTCCGCTCCGTGCTGTCCTGTGGTGGGTCTTGCTGCTGATGGCTGCTCGGTGAGAAATCTGTCCACTAGAAGGGGTCGTTCTAATACCCCCGCCTGAGTCGGGGTGTTGAGTGGAACCGTCAATGCTATAATCTCATGCCTCATCCCCTGCTCAATGGTCCAGGCCTGGAAGAATGGGTCTCGTACCATGTCCATGGAGTAGCGCGATAGGTCTGTAAATCTCGCCGAGTACTGTGCTACCGACATGCTACCCTACCGCAGCTGTAGTAACTTCTGGATGTGTACCACACAGAGGGTGGCCGGAACGAACTCTGAGCGGAAGAGGCTCTCGAAGTCCATCCAAAGAAGAGATGCCTCATCATGCACGTGGAGAATCAGGCTCCACCATCTAACTGCTGATGTGTGCAGGAGACTCGCGACAAGGATCACCATGAGGTCTGATGGCGTCCCTACCAACCAGAAGACTCTAACGACTGCCTCCAGCCAATCCCCAGCTGCCTGAGGATCCGTCTCTCTGGGGAACCTGGGAGGCCTCTGCCTCTGAAACTCATGATACACGCTCAGGCGGTGTGTACTCTCCACCACTAGGGCGGGTGACATCGGTGGATCGGCGGGTAGAGGTACCACCGGTGACTCTACGGTAATGGGTCCCTGAACCGAGGCCTCATTGCTCAGTGGGCTTTCGTCTTGCACAAAGATCAGAACCCTAGCTGGCTGCCATCATGGGGAAATATTGAAAGGAGACAGGTGTGCCATAGTAAATACAGTATACCTGGTGAGCTGAAATAAAGTAATCACAAAGAAAACTTTTGAAACACACATGCAATCAATGTTTTCGTGCACTGTGTCTGAAATCAGAGGTCAGGGTCCTGGTGTATGGATACGTCAGTCGTCGCACCAACACTAGGCTCCCTAGACTGATAACCACACTAAATACCCTAAACATTATTGCTTCACATAGAAGGAACTATCAGAGTCCTGAGTTCTGCGGTAGAACCATCTACTCTGATACCAATTTGTCACGACCCGTCCTCAGGGCCCATGCCAAGACTACCCCAAGACAGCCTCCCATAGGCCAGGGGCGGGAGACTAGAACCAAAGGCATAAATCCTGGAAAAAGTGGAGGCATTTCCCTTAGAGAAAAAAACAAACACCACAGAGTAGGCAAGCTGATGTAAACACTATGTGAACAGAGTACAAAAGAAGTAGTGCTGGAATGTAAATGGGCCAGAATACAAAACCAACTGAATGTAAAGTACAAATGAAAAGAAAGTACAACATCAGAAAAGTAAAGCAGCAACTCTGATCTGTCCTCCGGATCTCCAACTTGAAGGGTAGGTACAAGTAGCCTCCACAACTCCTCAGTCAGGTTGTCTGTTGCACGTACGTACCGCCAAGTGGTCCACCACCAGGTACTGCCAGCTGCACAAGCTTCTACCTCGATCAGTGTTTTATTTCATCTTCATCCAACACATCATAGTGTGGTCATAACCCATGTAGGGGTGAGTATACGATACTCAATAGGGACCCCGAGACCCCCAAAGGTCTATTAGAATCCGCGAAGGATAATCCACAAAGGACAGATACAATCACGAATTATCAACAACACTACTTAGGTATATGCACATAAATATACCTAAGTCCTTAGTTATGGTTTATCTCCAACCCCCAAGAAACACGTAGTCCACAATGGAAATCACAATCCAGTCCATATAGGATAGCTCAACTCAGTCTACATAGGAAAAACAAGTCAAACCCATCAATAATAATGATTGAGATTCAAGAATTAGCTCGCATAGGTATACACTTTGTAAGGAGATAGAGATGATCAGATGTAGCTATTGATTCATCTAAGTTCTCAGACCCACATAGGATACAAGACCAGCTAAGCTATCAGACCCACAAAAGATACAAGAATAGCTACTCTGGCAGACCCACATATGATACAAGTACAGAGTCAAATACTGCCGGACCCATATAGGATACGAGAACAGTAGTCATCGTCGTAGAACACAAGGAGGATCAAAGTACGGTCGTCATCGCTGCCAAACCCACAGAGGATTCATGTATAGTCATTCTCGCTGCCGAACCCACAGAGGATCCAAGTGAAATCGTCATCGTCGAAGTCGCAGCCAGCTCTAGGGTTCTCGCACACAGTACGCTCAATTCCAGGAGGTTCTGCTCCACGATCCAAGAGGTTCGATAAATCAACTTTCACGAAGTCTAGTGTTGATGTATCACAATGTTCTGTCTCGTCAAAAGGAACTCAACGCGATAGATGATGCATCAATCGGATGCTCGGTCTGAGGGATATTGGATTTTCTTTCCCAGGGTCCCAGTTAGTTTTGAAGCTAAAACCAACCCGAACGTACTCCAGATACATCTAAAACTCGAGCGAAGTAATCTAATAGAACCATCTCATTATGAGGAATCTGAAAAAGCCGACAGCACGTCAATCAGACATCTGAAGCTTTTGTTATAAGTGTTTCCGCTTCGAGGGCCCGATTAGTTTTGTGTTCGAACCAACCCGACTATACCCAATGTTTTTTGAAACCTTGAGTATAATATAATGAAACAACCATCTCGATCCAAGGATCCCAACACAACTGACGGTGCGTTGATCGGAGGTCTGCAGCCCATGTTATGGGTAAATGATTGAAAAGAGTCCTAAATGGAGGGTCTGGGCCCGGCCCGGCCCGTCTCGGCCCAGCCCAACCCCCCCCCCCCCCCCTGGGTCAGCCTGGCCGGGCGTGGCCCGGCTCAGTCCGCATTACCCACCCCTACCCCACCAGGGGGTCCGCTGGCTCGGTAGCGAGCCGAGCAGGGGGGACGCCGTCCCCCCCTTTGCACTCCACGGAGGCGGCGGGCACCGCAGTCCCCTCCTCCGGATCCCGTATGGTCGTGGGAACCGGCCTCCTGCCGCAGCGGCTTCATCCGCGGATGTTCTTACTGGCGGCGCACCTGGGTGCCGCTCCGGTGGTCCTTTCTTGCTCCCGAATGCGTCTGCAGTCCCCTCAAGACCCGTAGATTACTAAGAAGGCCTACATTCACTATTACGACCTCAATTCGCCATATCCAATTGTTTCTCAAAACAATAACAAAGCAGCATTGATTCGGTCTTGTTCATTAGCCCGCACCCACCGCGTTAGTGGTTTGAAACAACTCCCAACAATTTCCCGCAAATAATAATCCCCAACCCGCAAATAATAGTTCGGATATCAACTTGATAATTTGTTGGCCTGCGTTCATGTTTTAGATTAAAAAAATTTCGGAGTATTATCATTCTCTAAATGAACCCCAACCTCGACAGGGAAGACGATTGTCAGCGTCACGGTACCTGGAATCACAGAGAAGAGGATCGTAGGTGTCGCGGTCCACGGCGTGGTGGAGGAGAGGATTTGGCGGTGCGTCGTCGATCTCTGAGGAACTAGAATTATTCGTCATTCTTCATAGGAGGTTACTGTTCTTCATCCAAAGCTCAAGAATTTCCCCCATGTTCTTTCATTCACCAATGATGCTCTCCCCAAAATTAAATAATAGGTTCCACAAATTATTTAATTTCACACGTAAAGAAACACTCACGAATTAATTCCGGAAGGGAGAGTGAAGGTTCTCTTTTAATTAAACGTGTTTGCTGTTAAATTAAAAATGGGAAAGGTGATGGTTCCTTATTCAATTATGAATTGACATAATTTAATGAATTTAGGTGACATTAAAAAGAAGGATTGTCAAATTAATGGGGGGGGGTTTACTATTGGGTTTAGAGAGAATAAAATTGTGGGGGTAGTGTGGACCCCACCTCTCTACCACCACGCTTGGGTAGTTATGTTGTTGCAGGCCCCACCCTTAACTACCCATGGGAGGGAGTAACCACCCTTGTTAATAAATTTTGTTCTGACAATTTTTATTTATTCCATAAAAGAACCCCCAATAAAATTAACTTCCCCTCTTTTGTGAACGCAACTATGGTAAGTGCCCCCTAAAGAAATTACTGGTGCTGCGAGTTCATTGGTGCCCCCAAATATTAATTCCAAGGATCGGTTCAAAAGATCGAATAACCAGCTCATTCGTTCACTGAACGTACCCGAGCTAAACTTTGAGAATTGATTCCATGCACACCAGGCCTCAGAATCAAGCGCCGTCAGAAACTGCATTCTCTTAAAATTCAAAAATATTTTTTAAAAAAATTCCTTGAAATTATTGGGTCTTTACAATATTAATCATAAAAATATAAAATAAAATGAGAAATAGGATCATTTTATTTTAATAAGGAACAAAATTTCAAAATTATATATATAATAATAGAAAATCATTTGCATATTTCTGAAGTATCACTATCAAGGCCATGAAAGTGGACAATGAACATGACTATAAAAATCCCGCTCTATATTTTTCTCTTGTATTACGACACAATGTTCTCTCCTAACTCTAGTTCTCTATTAATATACCAAGTCCACACCCCATTCCATCTCTATATATCTAATGAGATACTTAGAAATTTAAAAAATTACTAGAAAATAGATATTGGATCCACCCAGATCGTAATTAAAACCATATTTATGTGTTATATAATATCATAATAATTTTACATATAATATCTCATGAAATGAAATTGTATTCATAATAATTTTTTCGTATAAAAACCATTGGAAAAGGGACAGGTTTCATAATCATTTAATAATATAATACCTCATTAACATAAGTGAGTTTCTAAAAATTTTATAATTATATATCTTATCGAATGGAAATGGATTTCATATAAATTTTTCCATAAAAACATATCAAATTAAATGAAATAATATGATAAATATATTTGGATAATATCCTAGTATATAATAGCTAACACTAATGTATTCTCACTAGGATTTAAAATAAATTTTAAATATCATTAGAAACTTTTCATGAGAAAAATACCCTTGCTAATATGAATAATGATTTCTAAATCATAACACGTTTTAAAAAACCTATTTTTTTATGAATCATTCAAACCATAAAATGATTTATTGATTAAATGATTGGTATTTTTTTCAAAAAATTCAATTCATTTCATACACATTAAAATTAATGTTGCATTATATTTTTTCATCAAATCTAAATGGACATTGTTTTTAAAATTGACATGAATACAATGATCAATTTTTAAAAAATAAATAATTGGTAAAAATTAATATTAAAAATAATAATAGTTTGACGGATCATTATTGAATTTTTTTAGAAAAAATTTTTTTCAAAGAAAATATATTTTTCAATTAAGAGAGGGAAAAAATCAAATTTTTTTATGAAAATGGATAATAATTTATGTAACCCAATAGTGAAGAAAAATTATCCATTACATGAAGATATCATGGGTAAAAATATGAGATGAAAATTCATTAAAATACATAATATGTATATCATTATATTTAAATGTTGGATACATGTTCACAATCAATCCTGATAAATGGTTAGATTATAACATAAAATAATTATCAATTTTTTAACCATGTACCATAAAAAAAGAATAATAAACAATAACTAATACTTTAAATATCATAAGGTTGAATAAATTAAATGTATTCCTTGTAAATGGGGCTACATATATACATTATGTGTGAATATTGGATTATAACTTAACGAAGGTCTCTATGAAGGGAAAATGTGTAAAAAATCATATCTTAAGTGACATATGAATTATAATTCCCATGAAGTAATAAAATAAATATAAAATTAGTTTTCATAAAATAGGTAATATTATCAAAATATAATTTCTTATGTAATAATATATTGTATAAAAAAATGAGTTGTGAATATTAAATATGTCTCTCTGACAAAAATGTTAGATACAAAATCGAATTACTTTAATTTTTTACTTATGTCAATAATGTTTGAAACATATATTTCAAAAATATTAGTATATTATATATACTTAAAAGATAATTATTTATATATATCATGATATATATTATTTTCATGTAAATTATTCTCACCAATTTATTCATTTATGTAGGTAAATGTTTCGTTTTTTAAATAAGACATTGTTTATTCAAATAAATTTTAACTTTATATTATTATTCCATTAGAATTGAGTATGATTTAATAATATAAAAAGTAATATAATGATATAGATAGAATTTATATTCAGTAAACCATTATTTTGAGTAATTCAAAAAATATTTTGTAGGAAATATCATATATCATTCTTCGAGATAGTAGCTCATTTTATAAAAGGATGAAGTTTCACTTTTCTTATCGTATTGGAAGAAAAAAAGTAATATCAAATTTCATTATAATTTATATATTATTTTTTTTCATTAATATAAAATATTATTGTTAAAAATTCTTTAATATAGTCCATGTATTGTGTGAATGAATCACAGAACATTGTGACGTAGTAGTCCATCGTAAAGACGAACAGCGTAATCGTAGTACCAAAAATTTGAATAAATGATGGTATGAATTATAAAATAATTAATAAATCATAATAAAATATAACATATAAAAATATAATATATAAATAGTATTTATATCATTATTTCGAACCTTGTATGGTTGTAATTGAAAATGAACGGCATCAGTTCTCATGCCAGTCTTCGACCTTACACACGAATGATAATCTATTAAGCCATATTGTGGATACATGTGTGATATTAGATCATAAAATTTATATAATAAGATGATATTATATTTAATATAATTATTCTATCATATAGGTATGATATAAAAATAATTTAATAGGTTTTATGAAGAAATAGAAAAGTTCATTGATGAACAAACCACTTCTTTAGGTACATCCATTTGGTTTTCACCAAAGAAATTACATGGTTGGATTTATTCCCATATAATTATTTTTGGATGAGGGGAGATATTTTTATTGATTTGGGTAGTTATTTTTAAAACACGAGGTTTTTATGTTACAAATAGAGTGGATAGTTGGTGGCCATTTTTTAGGGAGTTGAGTGGTAAAAGTTTAATTTTTTTTAAACAGTGAATATCACTCATGTTATGTTCGAGTAATAAGGAAAAAATAATTGAACATTATAGATACTATAAATCATAATGTTTAAATATTGGAATTTTTTTACACTTATTGTGTCTATCACACAACTTATAGTTTATAATTATCTAATGTGTAAATTTTTTATACCATAGTTACTGTAATAATCTTTTATTTTTTAACTATTCACATTTGTAAAAAATTATGTTAAATGTCTTAGTAAAATTGATTTAATAATACATAATGTAGGGAATCCATTTTTCAAAATTCCAAACATAAAATTTGAAAAAAATAATTTAAAATTATTCCTTCATATGTGATGGGAATGAAAAGTGTTAAGGAGAAAATAATAAAAATTAAAAAATGATGTTATATTCAATTTAGAAATTAAATTTATTTCAATTATTGAAATTAGAACATGAGATTTATAATTTTACTAATTACAAATTAATATAAAACTAAAATATAATTTATGATTATAAATATATTTAAAAAAGCGTACAAGAAAAATAAATATTTTTCACTATTAATAAAAAATGTAATTTATTAAAAGATTCCTCAAAATTTATTCAATGAAAATCGTGAAAATATAAATTCAAAATAATTTATATTTTTTCAAATTAATTTTCTAGAAGTTTTACCCATTAATTTCATTATTTTATACAATATAAAAAAATTAATTTCCTTGAAAAATTATTATATTCAAAAATATAATGACTTTAAGAAAATTATGTATTTTACCATAACAATGTTTCCATCAAGTAAAAACATATAAATTATTATTTTAAAAGTAGCTATTATTACTCTTTTTTCAATATCAAATAGATATATTATATTCTATTGCAGATGATTATATTGATAAGATTTCATCTTTTTGTTAAAAATTATCATCACGTGTCACGCTACAAGAATGACTATTTTTGTATTTCAACATAACTCATGGGTTTTATTTAAAAAAATCTTCAATTGGTGACACATGTAATTCATGGCATCAAAACAAATTATTTTATTTGAAAAAAATACTATTTCTTAATTACTCAGGGTGTCACATTCTACCCCCCTTAAAATTAATTTATCTATTTAAATTAAACAATATGGTATAATCAAATGAAGTTAATTATACCACATAACATCCTAATTATTCTTAATAGCATCCTCATATATTTTTTCACCACTAAACATAAACCAGGTAAGTGTCCTTGTATCATAGAACATTCTCTTTAGTATCCAAAATCATCACTAGATATTCATCATAAGAAATATCTTTCTCTAGTAGTATGAAAACTTATTTCAGTAAATGTGAAGTCTCTGGTATGTACATACATAGGTGAGACACAAGGAAAAAAGTTTGTACATTATATATGTTCGTTGGTATCACAATGCGATAAAATATGGTTTCTATATGACCAATAATTACAAAATTAATGACAAACTAAGGGATAAATTTTCATTTTATTGTAAATCACATTTACATATTCCAGGGAGAAATTCATTGAAACACCTATTACCAAATACGATTTATGAATTAAATTAGTGAATATCGGCATAACATTTCTCCTTACTCTGAGAATCTTTTATTTCCTAATAATTTATATTAATTTTTTTTCCATTTCATTATATAACTCAGGTCCCAAAAGATTATATTCATCTACATCAGACCATAGATATGGACCAATATATTAATTTCCCTATTGGTATTCATAAGTATCCTTCTAAATGCTTGAGATAAACATCCGATTGTATGATAAATCAACAAGAATAGTTTTTCAATCCTGAATTCCATTGAAATAAAAACTACTAGATCTCAAAAAATCCTCTAGGATTTTAGTTCTTATTTCATACAGAACATATATATGTGGATGATACACCATGAGAAATATCAATTCAATATGAAGATCATGTTAAATACTTCTCATAATCATTTACATGAGACTTGGATCCCAATAAAATACAATAGAATGTGGTACTACATGCATCATTACAAAATCAGTAATGTATATCCTAGAGAGCTGACCTATATTGAAGTATTATTTAATAGAGAAAAAGTATTATTATTATGTAAGTAAATTTACTATAACCCATACATAGATTTTCCTGTTGGTTATTTTTGGGAGTAAAACAAAAAAATACATGTCAATGTTTTTCTAGTTTCTGTATCATATGGGTAATAAATGAATCATCCCCTTAGAATTTTTACATTCACTGTTAACATTCAGACATACAAAGCATTATGATACACACTCTCTGATAACAACTGTCATTACATACCACTATAAGTACTCAGTTTTATCTTTATACATCTCCCTTGTTACTAGATTAATAAAAAATAAATCACTATGAGCATTCACTTTTAAAAAATTATAGATATATTGTTAGTATAAAACACATACATTATTTTAAATCCATGTCATTATAGGAAAATAATTATTAATCTTCAGAAAAAAATCTCATTCTTTAGAAACTATAAGTCTTCCTTATCACCACATTAATCATCACTTGTATAGTAGATTGAAAATTAAATTTATAAATATATGATTTTCCAATTCCATTATGATATATAGATCAATCATTTTCAAATTAAGAAATATTGGATCTTTTTTAATACTCTTGATGGTTAATATTTCATGATTCTTTCAACACCAAGAATTACCCTATCTATTTTCTATCCTAGGGTTGTAATTTATTGATAAGTGAAAACCATTAATCATATTATATAATCTTATTTAGTGCATGTCCAACACCTTTTTTTATTTGTGAATATAAATATTATAGTATCTTAATTAGTATACATATAACTCTTTTGTCCATATATATAATTACTAAATATCATAAATGTAAACATAAATGATTCTAACTTTAACTCATGATTTATATTCATTTTCCATTTAATAATTAAGTATTTTGACGTACAAGATATAAAATTTTGTTTATTCATAATAAAACATCTGAATAATTTTATGGTTGAACCAATAATTATTAAAACACATGTTAATCTATATGGTAATGTATGAATTGGTTCACTAAATAATCAGTTATTTTCTTTCTAGAATTTTCCTCGCATTCATATATCTGAGGGACATGGATCACATTGACGTTAACATTGACATAGGATTAGATAGTCATGATAAATTGACGAAAAACTATTAATAATGACAATATCTATTTTGAAACTACAAATCATAATCCCAATAATTATTCTAGGAAAACATTAAATAGTCTACACATTTGATGAATCTAATGAATTACCTTCACATGAGATTATAAGACTCTAAATTAAAACCATATTCAGCAAAAAGGAACACATTGAAAATTTGTTATATACATTCTCCACCCTTAGGGTATTCAATACAATTCTAAATTTATCATTAAAATATTACTTTCACATTTAATATATAATAATATCATATGTAAAGACTTCCACGAAGAAATCATGTTGATTCTAAAGACAATATTCATTATATCAATTATGATATCATAGTAATTAATAAGAACCAAAGGAAAAACTATATATTCATGGATTATATACCTTGTTTTGGATTCATTCTTGGGTATATAATCTATTTTTACCCAAAATTGATTATATATAGAACATTTTTCAGTCTCCCAAATGAATTGGCCTCCATTTTATTAAACATAATTGTTATCAATATTGTTAATATGATATTATTTCATGATCATTATCGTGTTCAACTATTTTTTATCAATGAATAATCGCATTGATCCATATTAATTTATTAAAAAGAGGACAGTGTACCCAATGGTGACATATTTGGATTAATGAATCCCATGATATGGTTTCCTTGAGTATGTTAATCAATTTAACCATCTTAATCATCTACATTCTATATGGAGTGTTTAAAATTGTTTTTGTGACAAGTATGAGTTGTGTTTAGAATAAAACAAAAAAGATTTATTTATAAAAATGAATTTATCTCAAAAATAATTTTAAAAATCCCACAAAATAAGAAAATCACAGAACTAGAGTTTCTCCACATTTATTTGAGATAGACACCCTTTTTAAATAGGAAATGAGACCCACAAAATTTATGTAACATTCCTTGGATGTACGTATATATTATTACATTAATAAATGAATATAAATAGTTTTAAATATTAAATGTGACTTTATTCAATAAATAATTGATTTGGGATTCTAGAGGAGAAATATAATACATACCTTAATTAACATCAAATTAAACCAGATGAAGAATCAGGATATTTGTATGTATCACAAAAACAAAAATGTTAAATAGAGTGGAATCATAGACATGATATCTTATGATCATACAATTAGTGCTGTTAATAGTAATTATATATATTATTTTTTGTGCGGAATCATTTAACTATATAAAACAATTTAGATATGAATAAATTAGTAAATATTTAGTAAAATAAGTCAATAACAGTACCATAGTTTTTTTTAAGTGTAATTTTCACTGGTTCATTATTTCACCACTAATAAAAAATATTGTTTTCATGAGATATCCAGTTGTTCCTTTTCATTAATGGTTGTTGATGTATATATTCATCATTAACCCTCATGTTTTTGCATCCATTACCATAATTCTTATTCTCTATATTCATGATTAATAGATCGAGGGGAGGATCATTTTGTGGAGCTTTCTCTATATACACATTGTTAGATAACACCACCTAACCCCATCAAAGATCCATTTCCCGATTACATTACAATCTACTAAAAATACATTTATTAGTCCCATTAAAATAATTTCCTGCATCATTATTGAAAACAATTGAGCACTACGTAAATTGATTATTATTCTCTATATTGTTTTTTAATTTTCCATAGAACAATATCTATATTTTCATTTCCAAACCTTGGGATTGATATGGAAATTCAACCTCTATTTCCAAATTGATAGCACGTCGATCAATATATTATATATTACTGAATCATCTTATGGATAACTACTTTTACACAATTTGATTAGATATAAAGAAGACTCAGTTAAACTTAATTTATAGTGGATGATAATACTAGAGGACATCCTCACAATTCTATTAAAATTAACATAATAGGGACCAAAAGATTCATCATCATTTTTATTTAATTTAGAGAACTAATTATCCATCATAATACAAAAAAATTGAATCTACTCATTTAATTAATATTTTATTTAACTCATCCCAATACATAGAATTATTTTCATATTACCTCTTATTCTTGTTGAGTTTTAACCATATATCATATACACCATTTAAATAGTAGGTAGAAAAAAATGACATTTTCAATTTATAAACACCAGATTATAGAGTGTCTTTTAAGTAGTACTGATCCATTTTTCAACAACTAGTGTATTAGTAGTTGAATAAAATCAATTTGGAAATTTTATTATGAACAATTAAACAAAATATTCTTTCATGTTGGATCTCTGGGTTTTTGAACATGATTAATTTCATGAGAAATCCGTGTTAGTATAGTTATTTCATTCTCCATTCAGACTACAATATCATATGTATTTTCTGGGGGAAAATAAATTCAATATCCATCACACTAAAAATTTATGTTTTTTCCTTCAAGTTTTATCCACAAAATAATGGAATAAATCACTGTGTAAGAAATAGTAATCTTAATGGGGAAAACATAATAATGAAAAATAAATTATATGATTTCATAATAAAGGCTCCTTCATTAATATATCAGACCATATGTTTATCCATGATAATTAATAGTAATATGATATTTAAATCCTTCATGATGGTTTATATATATATTTTGAGTTTAAAATTAACTTCCCAGGGGAGTGTCAAATATTTTGTGATGAAAAAACCATTGTTATAAACCAATTCCCAATCAATTATAGAAGAATATTTAATTTTTGGGTTTTTTAAGTATATTTATATTTCTTCCAAATATAATTTATAACAACCCTTATATTTAATTATTTTTTTAAAAATGATTTATTGCAAAACAATTAAGTTTATACAACTCAGATGATCAAGAGATCTAGTTTCATTTGGAAATTAGGATAATTAAATGTCAATGTAAAACATTAAAAGAATCATATTTATTGAAATCCTCTTTGGCATGACTAATGAAGTCATCTATACACAACACTACAAAGGGTAACCTAAGGATATATATAAGAAAGTGGTGATCTATAAATCCTAGTAAGGGAAAAACTAGGCATAACACAATGTAGATAATATATTTTAGATAATAGTAAAATCAATGGATCATTAAAGGAACATTAATAATAAAAAATGATATGGCATGATTATCATATTGTGTAAAATGTGGAAAAAACAAAAAAATAAAAAATTGATCATGGATAAGTCTTCCAATAACACATAGTGTAATGATTTCCCGATTTTAATTTGGTGGATCCCCAATCCCAAAAAGTCATTTAATGATACTTACCATTACCCAATTCATTGGAGCGCTATTGGGGCATGCCTTCATAATCATTTCATTTTCATGCTCACGTATGTCTCAAAGATCATAAAAAATGGAATCATTTTATATGAAAATTTATTACATAATATAGGATGGTGTAATACATACATGAATGTCTATAATCAAAATTTATATGTTCATAATGGTGAATACCCTTGATTGAGAAATTTGTATGGTATCTAATACATGAGGGTTTTGGCATGGAAAATCATGATGCTATTTCGGCAGTAAAATAAAGTCATATAAAAACTCATTTAGTTGGTTGAGGAGAGAGAAATGAGTATCTCGTCATTTATAAATGAAATGGAATGTAAGTGAGATATTTTAGAACTTATAGCAATATATCCAAAAGTATTTTAGTGGACAAAATAAAAAAATAATTCTTGACAAAAGAGGATGGAGGATGATTCCTTGCAAAATTTATGCATTGTAATTTCATTATGTAAGGGTACATAAAAGGGATTACTGATAGTGAAAGGCGAACAATAAATTTGAGAAATGGTTAGTATGGTGGATATATATTAATGAATTTGATCTAATGAAAATTTAAATCAATAGGGAATTTCATAAATGATGTGCTAGATAAAAATAATAGTGAGAGAACCACATAAATAATTTTTTTCAATGTAACGGGTACACATATATGATTATATGGTGGATTAATCAGTTTGAAAATAAACTATAATAAATTATAAATCCAATGGAAAGTATTGGTATCATGAGAAATAATATCCAAACATATGAAAATGGAATTTAAGAATCATAATATAAATTATGTCCTTGAATGGAAATGTGAAGAGATAAATCCATTACATGAATGTGTGCCTCCAATGACTTGGTAGAATACTCTTGTGAGATTATTGGTATAATGGGAGGACTATATGTAGAATAGTTCAGAGTGGTTTCATTCTCAAAATAGTTTTAGTGAATAAAAATGGGATACAATGTGGTTTTATATAAGAAAGGAGTGTTATTTCTTTTTTATTAATATTTTGGATAGTAGATAATAAATTTTTAAAAAATAATAATCTCATGGTTCTTCCCATTGTTTCTTGAAATAAACAGGTGTATAAATTATTTTCTGAGGCAATGACATGAAGAAAATATAATTTTGTCCTCGATTATGCGGTGGTGAGTCATATTTTAAATATAATTATATTAACATCATAAAATATTGTGTATGTCTTGGAGGATTCATTAAGGAATTATAAAACAAAGAAAATGAATAAAATAAATATTAAATCACATTATTTTGAATTAATATCATGTATTTGTATGAGGATACCTTTTATTGTATTTTTCATGCCTCTAATTGTCAATATTGATGTCATAAAATGCATTGTATATTAATAAGGTATTTATTTTTCCCAAAACATTGAATGCGCCATTTAATTATTAAAAAATTAACATTGAATAATTTAAATTTCTTGATTTCAAAAAAATATTATTTTTTAAAAATAGTTTTCTAAATATTTGAATTTTCACTATGAAAATAAAAACCATCATTTATTAAAAATGGCAGGTTTTTGATAAACAACCGTTTTTGAACACTTATAAAAATTACTTTTTACATCATAAAAATTATATGATAATTTATATTTGATAAATAATATTTAATAATAAAAATCCTTTAAAATATTATTTATTTAAAAATCTAATAATTTATCAAAACATATTTCATAATGGAAATTGAATATTAACATAAAATACAATTTGTGCATTGAAAATTATATAAAAAGATATAATAACTTGATTCAAATATATTGATTATATAAAAAAATATAAATATTATTGTTATTAGGTTCTTGATATATATCCATTTAATTTACTAGCATACTCTCTACGATTATGGTCTGTGATGGTGGTGTTCTTATAGGGCTATTCGATGAACATTGTTTGGGTTGCGATTTTTATGAGCATGACCTTCTCCATAAAAATGATTCACTCATGCTTAAGTTATAGGATCTCAACATGGGATTGGTCTAAATAAAATCTCAAAAATGACATCTCCATTGGAATCTATAATAAATGGGTGACATAGGGTACGATCCTTCTGGATAAGGTCATCACATACATGTCTATGAAAAAAGGATATGTTAAAACCATTTATTTATAAAAGTCACTTGATCACTATTCAACGACTGTATAATCAGTGGTAGAGAAACATAATAGTCCTTTAAATCCAATTGTATATAACACAATATCCTAATTGCATGTGTTTTCTATATATTGAAGTTATTTAATTAAATCAAATTGAAATTTTAATTCAATAAATTTTGGGTTGTTACAATCTTACCCCTTTAGAAATTTCACCCTTGAAATTTCCTTTTCCCATAATAAAATAGATGAGGGTTAATCTGCATCACCACCTCCTCTAGTTCCCTTGTTTCATCTTCAAACATATGGTTTGAACACAATGTTTAGATGAAGGGAATTACTTTATTTTTTTGAACTTCTAGTCCATAATCTTAGATATTCACCAAATGCTCCTCCTAGGAAAGGTCATTCTCTAATGCTACCATATCTAGATATTATACATGTTATGGGTATGTAATGTAATATTTAATGTAGGGGGAATTGTAATACATAATTTACTATATACAGTTTTGGTTGGAGTTTATGTAAATATGCCACTGCTCTTATGCAATCAATGTTCTCATAAGGGGAGACGAAACTAGGAATAATCCTTCCATTCTTAGAGAATCTCATCTCTATTGTCTATGGAGATATAAAGATAAATTATATGTCTTCAATATCAAACTCTGGGTAACATTGATTATTTTGATCATTGGTATTTTCTCTACTCTGATTAGCATTGATGTGTGGTTGGATGGCCATGACCATCTCCAAAATTTATTCAAGAATTTTATGAAATATAAGTTTTATCTCACCACCATCATCCCAATATAATGTTTTATGACCATATTCCAATAAATGGATTTATAGGGATCCATTTGGATGCTTGAGTGGGAACCGTTGTTGCGTGAGAACTCCCCAAACAAAATATATCTATCATATCTAAAATTTAAATCCAGTAATAAATCATTCAAGATGTCCTTATGTTTTGGGATAATATTATCATATTGGCCATCAGTTTATAGGTCATAAGATATGTGATATTTCATCTTAGTGATTATATCATAATGGAGATACTTCCAAAACATATAAGTGAATCATGTACCTCTATTATATACCATTGATAGTTGTACTCCATAAAACCATACCAATTCACTGGTGTATATATGTGCTAGTTGATATAGAGAGAAAATCTCTTGAATCGCAATGCAGTGTATAGTCATTGTAAGATCATCAAAATGACCCAGATAACATAGCTTCCATTGGATGAATTTGGATGTCTGGTGACAAAGTATTTGGTGATGTTTTACCATTTCCATCTTGGTAAGAGTAATGGTTACATTATCCCTTTTGACTTGGACCATTAATCCTTAATTTCATGACATACCATGAACTTTGATGTATATTATGTGATCTCCTTCTTCATGTTTTCTGACCAGCCGTTCTCTTGGAGATCTCAATAAATCATTGTGTCTCTTTGGAGATTAGTGAAATTAAAACTATGTGTATCTACCGAATATTATTTATATTCATCCTGACTTGATGCAACAAATATCCTTCACACAAATATAACAATTACTTATCCATTAACATTTATCATAATGGATTTTCCTTTTCATATAGTTTATTTATTCATCTAAATTCTCACATTATCGTTTTAATCATCACTAAAAAATTCTAAAAGAGACGGTTAAGTAATCATTTGTGAAAGGATTGATGATGATCCTTTCTTTATGACTTCCATGTATAGAATCCCCTACCTTTTTTTCTATCCCATGATGGTAGTGGATTGAGAAATTATAATCCATGATAATATCATACTAACTTCTTTGAAAAATGTTTATACATTTCTAAGTTAATATATATTTTTTAATCTTGTGATCTGTATATATTTCACACTTCTGCCCTTTGAGATAATGAAAACATAGTTTCAATGAAAATATAACAACTGCCAACTATAAATAATTTTTGGGAAAGTTTTTCTATATAATTTTAAATTGAATTTGATCCTTATGAAATAAATTATTCATTTTTCAGCAACACACATTACATAACTTTATTCACAATATCACTAAAAAATGTGAACATCTCTCAATTTTTTGTTACTATGAGCACATGGGAAATTATAAGCCTTATTTTCTACTCCAGGAATCTTTATTATGATTAATTATCCTATAAAAATTTAAATCTTTTCAGGGTTTCATGATTAGAGGGTTTTACAATCTTGAAAAATTTCTCACAAATGATAATAATATCCAACTACCCCCGAAAATTATGAATATCTACCATAGATGTTGGCCTCATCGATCCCAAAATCAATATTGTCATCCTAGGATACATATATTTCCAATTTCTTTTGATAATATTTTCAAATAATGATACTTCCTTCAACAAAAACTCACACAATCATTACATTACATAGATATTATCTTTTGTCAAGGACTTCAGCATAGTCCTCAGATTTTCCTCATGGTCCTTCGTGGTTTTGATATATATAATAATATCATCTATAATTAATACTATTAATTTTCTTATATAATCTATAAATACTCTATCATCGAGTCCATGGACATTGTTAGATCATTATTGAGTCCAAATGGAATCATTATGAACTAATTGGTCATGTTCCTCATACGAAAAGTAGTATTGGGGATATCCTCCTTATTCACCCTATCTTGGTAATATCTCACTCATAGATCCACATTGGAGAAGTATTATTCTCCACATACCTGATCAAAAAGGTCATTAATTTAGGGAAAATGATACTTGTTCTCTATCTTTATCTTTATGAGATAATGATATTCAGTTAAAAGGAACATTGGCCCATCTATGATTCCTTTTTTATAGATTTTGATGTAATTGTTTCTTTATTTCCTCATGTTCCAAAATATCCATCCTTTATGAAGCCTTAGACATTTCAAATCTCCTTTGTATAAGTTCAGTTCAAAATTAAACCTCTCAAGTAGGGGGAAGACCTAAAATTACTCAATAAATATATGAGTAAATTCCCTGACAATAAGCATGTCTATAAGGAAGATCACTTCTTATACTCAATCATTTATGCTAGATATGCTTTCCGATATGCACATAATACCCGTTCTTGAGATGATAATTCCAAATAATATTCTTCATCCACCTTGCACTAGTATAGAAATGGGGTTAGATTCACCATATGGAGTGTTATTTACCTCTCGCATTAATTTATATTTTCTATATATAGAGAAAGCCAATCAGTACCTTGAAATGTATAAAATTCCATCCTGGGAATAATGACAAGGTTCTTTTGGAAGTTCAGTCAATAAATTGTGGCATGGAATGAGTTAAATTCCAAGGATGCAATAATTTCACCATTTTTCATTATCATCGAAGTCTTTACATTCATTATTTGTGGTGGTGTTTTATTAGATCTTATAAAATTTCATTATATAATGTAATGTATATAATAATTAACTTTTACATTACTATGAACTATTTTACTATGGTTTTACTCATACACATCAGGAAAAACAAACATAGAGAGGATATATATTTTAAACTTGTAAACACATAAAAGATAATCAGATGAAATTTAAGAGATGACATATATATTACATTTTCCTCCTTAACTTATGAGTTTCTAGGTTTCAATCTATGTTATTGATGATATATTTTGTAGCATATATTCTTATGGGGATTTTTAGCTTAATGAAGGGTCATATTGATCTTATAAATTTACCAAAACATGTCCCCTTGGAATTTCAATCTAGGTTCATAGTAAGGCAACATTTCATGTACTAGTTTACCTTGAGTCAGAAATAGAACACCTTTTTAGAGTCATTACTTCTATGTACATCTATTCAAGAACCACATAAACCTGTAGCCTCCAAATAGGGATATATCTTCCTGAAAAACCACTTACTCTATACTTACAAAAAATTCAGTATGGTTTATTACACTTAGTCTAATCCATAATGAATATTATATAGGTATCTAGTTTTAATTATTTCTCTAGGGGGTTCTAATACTAATACCAAAAATTTAATAAACATATCATCTAATACCAATTATAAAAACCTGGCTATTTATTTCATTTTTAATCATTATTTCTTATGTATTATATATCATATTAGAAATAAAAATATTGATAGGTCTAGTGTATATGGGAAATGTGGTAGATTATATACCAATATAAACATGAAATGCAACATATTTATTGAAAACATATTTGACATGACCAAAACATTCTATTATACTTAACACAATATGGGATAACCTGAGGAAAAACATAGGAATGGGGTGAGGTACAATGAAATTTAAGGTAATAAAGAAGGAATAACATGCAGATGAAATGAAATGTTATACAATATATATATCAATGGAAAAAAAAGAAAAAGAATAAAAATTCATGATATAGCATGAAAAATCTAACATGGAAAAAATTAAAAACAAAATAAAACACTGTATAAAAAATAGTTCAAGGATAAATCAACAAAGACCACATGGTGGAAGAATCCGCATAAAAGAATCAGTTAAATCCCCTAGATAAACATGATATATCATGATACAGACCATTACTGTAACACCCCAGGTAAATAAAGATTATGAGATTTTTATATTTATCCCTATTTGTGGAAAAATTGTCAATATTAATTTAAATGGAACTCTATGCTCGATGGCTTACCCAACACGCAACAACGAGTTTCTTGGGAATCTTATGTTGCACTCTAATAATAAAATAATATTATTTTAAATTGTAGTTAACATGTAGCCGTTGTATTGGAATGAATGGATATATATAACTAAAATATTATTATATATGTTTTTAAATGTTTTTACATTTATCCAATAAAAGATAAAGGCTTAAAATACCGAACGAATTCATTTTTAGGCGTATATACCGTAGTTTTCACTAAAGGTTCACTTATCGCCTTTTGATGGTGAACCGTCATTAAATAGAGTTTTGTTCACTCTTATAAATTATATTGGACCAAGTAAAACTCTTCTTAATAATTGGGACATCAAAATTTAATTTGTGTAAATTATTGGTATCTTTCTGATAAAGTTCATTTTTTTAATGAATAGTGTAAAATGTTGTATTTTTATTCAAAACCTCTTTTTAATCTAATTTATTTATATTATTAGATTATCTTATGAATTGGTTTTAAAGTGAAATTAGAATATATTTTTACAATTAAATCCAATAGTGGTCTTTGGAATTAATTTCACTTTGAAATCAGACTTAAACTAGTGTCAAACTTTTGATACTTATTGTTTCATAAAAACACGCTATTTGCTCTGATAGCAGTAATTAATTGTTAAATTAATTAATGTGACTTATATGTTTTGAATTTTGTAAAATAGACTTCATTTTTGAATTCGGAATATCAAATATAGCTTAGGGTGAATTTTTGGGATTTTTCTGAAAAACTTCAATTTTTGATGAATAGTGAAACCACTAAGTGGTACTTATAAAAACTGATTTTTCCATTTAAATGAATTATTTTCATCATTGTGTTTTGAATTTCAAAAATCCGACATACATGGTTGTCATTAAAAATTAAAATGTGGTTCAATATGGTAAAAATAATTTTTTGGTAAATAGTAACTTCTTAAGTTAGTAATCGCGATTAGAGGTAATTAGTGTAGTTTATGATAAGAATAATGTTTTAATAAAATAAAATGACCTAGAAACATGTCCTACCCTCATTGGATGTGTCATTTACGAACAATACAATCCATGGGTCAACATGGGGACCCCATGGAGCCACTTTGGTTGGAAAATGACATAAATATCTTTTTATTTAATGTTAAAGTAAAAATGACACAAACCTGAGATGTTTTACTGAAAAAAATTACATGGGGTTATACAAGTCATATATTTGACTATAAATAGTCATTGTAAAGATAAAAATATTTCCTACATCATAGTATTTTTTATTAATTTTTATACATTAAATAAATTAAAATTATTTATGACATCATGATGATGCAGCGATGACCTCATTATTTAACAATTTAAATAAAATGGAAAGATAATGTAATATCTAAGACCTACACATGTCCAAAACCTATTGGATGAGTGGATTTCGAACCCTTATCACCATATCCTCGAAATACATCAATGTGGGACCTTTAAAATCCGAAACTCTTTTGAAAATAAAGTAACATTTTGTAACGTTACAAGAGTGCCCCTCCTCTCCTCTTATAAAATCCCCCCACCTCTACCTCCTTACCCAAACACTCAAAGCCTTTGGCTCGACCAAAACCTGCCCATTTTGTCTCTCCAAATCCCTCTATAACTCCTTGAAGCCTCACTTTGGGAAGAAGGCTTACCAAGGAAGCCTTTGAGCCCAAACCAAAGGGAGTTATCCAATTTTAAGGTAATGTCTTCACTTGTGTCCTTTTGTTTATTTTGCTTCTCCAACCCCCTAAATTATTTTTATTCATTTATTTTGTAAGCAAAACAGTATCTTAAATATACTAGGATGTTTTTATAATAAGGATTCTAACTACACTTACACACACCTACATCTAATGGTTAAAGAACATACTGTTTCCGTGGATGGAGAATTTCTGCCTCCCAAAACGATGATTGTTCAACATTCTTCTAACACCTTCAAAGGTGGCCATTAAGATGACACTATATTTATATATGATATCTAATATGTTTAATTTTTACTTAATATTCTGTATTTTTCATTTGTGGCATACCTTTATGGTTTTCATTATGGGTAAACGCAATATCTTCATTTAAGGAAGTGAGGACTACTGCCCCCTCAAAGTGATTTGATTCGTTAATACCATATGTGGTACGTATAAAGGATATATTTGATGATATTATATATGATACCATACTGGAATTAAAATACTATTATGTATCATTATGTTTTAATTCCATTAAATATGAAATATAAATGGATGTAGCGTTCATGCGTACGTACGGCTTACCGTCTCCATGAACGGTACATTTCATTTCTTATCTCAAAATTTTATGTAATATTATAATTACATATATATAATGGATATATATGTAATTATAAGGCCCCAGCCTTAAACCTTACTTAATCTTGAGTTATCACAAGATTACATGTTGAGGATCTTTTCAGGTTTAGAGTTTTAGAGAATTAGAACATAACTATTACATCTCAAAAGATTACAAAGTAGTCACTTCTATTAAGTTTCCATAAATAAATAAAAAACTCTTAAAAGAAACATGTCTAGTTCCATGTTTTATATAGAATGACATTCCCTTGATCCCATCCTTGACCTTATTCCACATTAAGTCATGTGAAAAACATTTCAAAAAAACATGGGGTGAGCATAAAAAGCTCAGTAAGGGATACCCAAAGAATGAAAATTGTTAGTTTTTCAAAATAAAGTAAACCATGTATACTCTATCAAAGTAATACCTTCACCTTCATGAAGTTGTAAAAACTCTTCACTGAATAATGTATCATTACTTACCTTTTTGTAACCAAAGGATTACCATAAAATCCATAAAAAGAACACATAACATTTATAAAGGTAACTTGGGACATAAACATACTTAAGTGGAATAAATATACGGTCGACTTCCACACATATCACTTAAAGGAATAGCCATACGGCCAATTTCCATACATACTTAATGGAATAGCCATATGACCGACTTCCATACCCAATTCATTGGAGGTTATAACGTAACCACCCGTCCTGGTATTCACGGAACCACCAGTCATATGGTTTATAACGTAACCACCCGTTAAAATGTCCAAGTACCAGTATAAAATCATAAAACATAAAACCAATATAAAGGAATGATAACATTTCCACATTTCAATCACAATATATCATAAATATATTGACATAATAGAATACTTTTTCAAAACCATTTTCAATACCAAAATACATAAAATAGTATATGGTATTTATTTTATTCTAAAAACATTACGGCTTGTTGAGAAAGCCAAAGACAAAATAATACTCGCAGCGGCGGAAAAGGACGTTGTCGCCGCGTACGTTAAAAGAAACATTACTTTTTTTCGTTTTGTAAAACTCTTCGTAGAAAAAGATTCCTTTTGTATCAAAGTAAAAGTCAAAGGGGTTTATACCCCATATAAAAGAATGTTGTGTATAAAACGAAATATGCCTCAATGAAAGGAGATTGAGACGAAGTCCCTTACCTCGGGTCCAACTTGACTCGATCGTTCTTTGACGTCCTGAATAATAAACTTGAGTTAATTTATACTTGATTAAGAACCTTTTTAAAGTTCATTATTCCTTTTATATCACTTATTTCCATGTTATAATCATTATGTAACCATTTAAGTTAATAATTTTTGTTTTGTCAATATTTGGTTCTTAAGTCGAAAGTGGACTTCTTACAATTACATGTTGTTCGTGTGGTCAAAGGTTCTTTATATCCAGAATGAAATTCCCGATTTGGATATAATATGTATCATATATATCCAGCATATACATGTATTTATAATATTACATAATCATTTAGAGGTAAGAAATGAAATGCACCGTACATGGAGACGGTAAGCCATACGTACGCATGAACGCTACTTTCATTTCTTTGTCATATTAATGGAATTAAAACTAAATGAGAGGTATGTATATTTTAATTCCAGAATTATATTCATCATTTAGATATATAATTAATTATATATATCCATTATATACATGTACTTTTATTAGTACATTACATTTGGGGATAATAAATGAAGTGCACCGTTCATGGAGACGGTAAGCCGTACGTACGCATGAACGCTACTTTCATTTCAATCTCATACTTTAATGGAAAGAAATAATAATGATATAGAGGTATATTATAATTCCAGTATAACATCATATATAATAACTTTAAATCCATCCTTTACATGTCCCACATATGGCATTAACGAATCACATCACTTTGAGGGGGCGGTAGTCCGCACTTCCTTAAATGAAGATATCGTGTTTAACCATAATGGAAACCATAAAGTTATGCCCAAAATGAAAAATACAGAAGCTTAAAGAAAAAATAAACATATTATATATCATATATAAAAATAGTTACATCATAATGGCCACCTTTGAAGGTGTTAAATGAGTATTGAACAATCATCGTTTCGGGAGGCAGAATTTCACCATCCACGGAAACCGTATGTTATTTAACCATTTGATGTAGTTGTGTGAGAGTGTAGCTCGAATAAATATTATAACAACATCCTAGTATATTGAAGATACTGGTTTTTTTCTAAAAGAAGTAAATAAAAAGAGTTTAGAGGGCTGGAGAAGCAAAATAAAACAAATGAACAAGAGAGAATGAATTACCTTTAAAAGTGTAACTCCTTTTGATTTGAGCCTAAAGGCTTCCTTTGAAAGGATTATGTCCAATGGGAATCCTCTAGGATGAGTATAGGGATGTGGAGAGAGTAAATGGGCAGGGGTTGGCCGAGCCAAAGGCTTGAGGAGTGTGTAAAATGAGGTAGAGGTGGGAGCCTTTTATAAGAGGAGAGGAGGGGCACTTTTGGAAAGTAAAGAAATATTACTTTATTTGAAAATGTGTTTCGGTTTTAAAAGGTCCCACATTGAAATAATTCGTGTATAAGGTGATAAGGTTTTGAAATCCACCCATCCAATAAGTTTTGGACATGTCTAGTTCATATATGTTACATTATCTTTCCATTTTATTTAAATCATCAAATAATGATGTCATCGGTGCATCATTATTATTTCATAAATAATTTAATTTATTTAATGTCTAAAAATTATAAAAAAAATACTATGATGTATTAAATCTTTTTAGCTTTCCAATGAATATTTATAATCAAACATCTGAATTGTATATCCCCATTTACAAATTGTTTTAGTAAAACATATCATGTTTGTGTCAATTTAATTTTAACATTAAATAAAAATATATTATTGTCATTTTCCAACTAAAATGGCTCCATGGGGTCCCCAAGTTTACCCATGGCTTTTCATGGTCGGCCATTACACAAAAAATGAGGGTAGGACATGTGTCATGCTCATCTTAGTTTATTAATGCATTATTTTTACCTTAAACTACACTAATTACCACTAATCACGATTAAGAACTTAATAAGTTACTATTCACAAAAAAATTATTATAATCTCATTGAACCACATTTTACTTCTTAATGACAACCATTTATGTCGGATTTTTGAAATTCAAAACACAATGATGGCAAAATTCCATTTAAACAGAAAATTCAGTTTTTATAAGTACTACTTAGTGGTTTCACAATTCATCAAAAATTGATGTTTTTCAGAAAATTACCAAAAATTCACCCTAAGCTATATTTGATATTACGAATTCAAAAATGAAGTCTATTTTAAAAAATTCAAAACATATAAGTCAAATTAATTAATTTAATAATTAATTCCCGCTATCATGACAAATAGCGTGTTTTTGTGAAACAATAAGTATCAAAAGATTGACACTCGTTTAAGTCCGATTTCAAAGTGAAATTAATTCCAACGACCACTATTGTATTTAATGGTAAAAATATTTTATAATTTCACTTTAAAACCAATTCAAAAGATAATCTAATCATACAAATAAATTAGATTAAAAAGAGGTTTTGAATTAAAATACAACATTTTACACTATTCATTTAAAAAAATGAACTTCATCAGAATGGTACCAAAAATTTACACAAAGTAAATTTTGATGTCCCGATTCTAAAGAAGAGTTATATTTGGTCAAATAGAATTTATAAGATCGATCAAAACTATATTTAATGATGGTTCTCTGTCAAAAGGTGATAAGTGAACCCTTAGTGAAAATTAGGGTATAAATACCTAAAATTGAACTCTTTTCGTATTTTAAGCCTTTATCTTTTATTGGGTAAATGTAAAAACATTTA
Source organism: Viscum album (assembly GCA_963277665.1). Taxonomy (NCBI): domain Eukaryota; kingdom Viridiplantae; phylum Streptophyta; class Magnoliopsida; order Santalales; family Viscaceae; genus Viscum; species Viscum album. Next base: position 1,155,541,390 of record OY728158.1, on the reverse strand, counting down.
AAAACATATATAATCATATTTTAGTTATTTATATCCATTTAATATTTTAGTTATTTCTATCCATTCCCTCCAGTACAACGGCTACTCGTTAACTAACATTTAAAATAATATTATTTTATTACTTGTGTGCAACGTAAGTTTTCTAAGAAACTCATCGTTGCGTATCGAGTACACTATCGAACGTAGAAACCCCTTTTAATTACAATTAATATTTATTTCGTAAATATTAATAAATATGAAAATTATTTATTCTTTAACTACCTGAGATGTTACATCCTCCCCCCCTTTTGGGAATTGCGTCCTCCCAATTTTATTCACTTATCAAAATAAGTGGGGGTATTTATCCCTCATAGCATTTTCAGATTCCCACGTTGCCTCTTCAATAACATCGTTTTTCCACAAAACCTTTACCTGATAAATCACCTTATTCCGTAACACCTGCTCCCTGTGGTCAAGAATCTGGACCGGTTGTTCCTCGTAAGATAGGTTCTCTTCCAGCTGAACAACCTCTGGACTCAAAAAATGAGATGAATCTGGCATATACTTTCTCAACATTGAAACATGAAAAACATTGTGTACCTGAGATAAACTCGGAGGTAAAGCCACTCGGTATGCAACTGATCCAACTCTCTCCAGAATTTCATATGGTCCAATAAACCTTGGACTCAGCTTTCTTTTCTTACCAAATCTCATCACACTTTTCCAAGGAGAACCCTTGAGAAAAACATGATCACCTACCTCGAATGATAGACCCTTCCTCCAGTTATCCACATAAATCTTCTGCCTGCTCTGAGCTGTTCTCATGTTCTTCTGAATCAACTGAACTTTTTCTGCCATCTCTTCTACCAAATCTGGTCCCATCAACTTCCTTTCACCCACTTCATCCCAAAATGCTGGAGTTCGACACCTCTTCCCATATAATTCTTCAAATGGTGCCATCTGTATACTGGAATGAAAACTGTTATTATAAGAAAACTCAACCAAAGAAAGATGTTGGTCCCAACATCCCTGATAATCCATCGAACAAGCTCGTAGCATATCCTCCAATGTCAGGATTGTTCGTTCTGACAGCCCATCTGATTGAGGATGAAAAGCTATACTAAAATTTAATTCAGTACCCAACGACTTCTAAAGGCCTTTCCAAAAGTTAGAAGTGAACCTGGGATCACGATCAGATAAAATGGAGAGAGGAACTCCATGTAACCTGATATCTCTTTAAGATACAAACGGGAATGTTGATCTGGGAAAAAAGTATCTCGTATAGCAAGGAAATGAGCAGATTTGGTCAAGCGATCAACAATATCACAGATTGAATTATTACATCGAGATGTCCTTGGTAAACCCACAACAAAGTCCATGGATATGTTTTCCCATTTCCACTCTGGAACTGGTAATGGTTGAAGCATCCCTTTCGGTAACTGCCGCTCTACTTTAACCTGTTGACATGTCAAACACTTCACAGTAAAATAAGCAATATCTCTTTTCATTCCATCCCACCAGTAATACTCCCGCAGATCTCTGTACATCTTAGTACTGCCAGGATGAACTGAAAACGGGGAACTATGAGCCTCACATAACAAATCATTCTTCAACTGTGAATCACAAGGCACACACAATCTCTTCCCAAATCTCAAAACACAATCACAAACTTATCCAAGAACACATGGAAAATTTTATTCATAAGGTCCATGAATACAACAGGTGCATTGGTTAACCCAAAAGTCATAACTACAAATTCATAATGGCCATATCTAGTACAGAACGCAGTCTTCGGAACGTCTTCTTCTTTTACTTTCAACTGATGGTACCCCGACCTCAAGTCAATATTCGAAAAATACTGAGCTCCCTAGAGCTGATACCACTTCATTCGATGGCCCAACATCTGCTGAAGTTGTTGCAAAGGATTTCACCACCCCTTTCTGCTTGTAGTCTGGCTGCATTCCCCCAGTTGAGTTCTTCGTTGGACACTCGTTTGCATAATGACCCATTTCATTACACTTAAAACATCTTACCGTTGGATTTTCATTTCCTGCTTGATCATCTTCTTTACAGTTACGAGCAATATGACCAGACTTACCACACCGAAAGAACATACCAGACTTGGATAAAAATTCTACAGGATTCATTTTACCACACTTCTCACAGGATGGATATTTGGTTTTCTTACCTCCTTGCTTCTTTGATGAATTGTTCCCCTTTGCCTGCCAACTAGACCTCTTATTCTGTTTTTTGTCATAGAACACCTGATCATCGGCAACTCCATTTCCACCTTCTCCGCACATTGAACAAGTTTTTCATAACTTTTGAACTCACGAGAAGCTAAAGCCCTTCGATACTTTGTCTTTAACCCTGAGTAAAAACGGTTTATTTTACTATCAAGATCTCGTATGAAGTTTGGAGAATACCATTCCAATCGAGTGAACTTTTCTTCATATGCAGCCACTGAATCATCCTCCTGCCTCAATTCTAGGAACTGTTTTTCCATCCTAAGACGAACCACCTTAGGAAAATATTTCTCAAGAAACACGCCTTTGAATTCGTCCCAGTGAAGATCCTCAATCTCATCACTTTCCCTTATATTTTTCACCATCGACCACCACTGATCAGCTTTACCTTCAAAACAGTAAATAGCAAGACTAAGCTTTTGATGTTCTGAACACCCCATGACATCAAAAATCTTCTCCAGTGTTGTAATCCACCCTTCGGCTTGCACAGGGTCAGATGATCCTCTGAATGATGGGGGATGTTCCTCATGAAATGTTCCACCACTGACATGTTCCTCTGCGGTTGATCTGGCTGATCTCGTCCCTGGATACCACTACCATTTTTAGCCTGAGTCAACTGTGCCATCACTGCAACAAACTGTTCAGTTCCAATTCCTACCATCTCAGGTTGCTGATTTGGAAGGTTATCTTCCTCCTGATGTCGTCCCAACATAGCTGCTTTGTTTCCTCTGCGGAAAACCATTCTGAACACAGAAATATCTTAGGCGAATCAACATGGTAATCCGTAAATGCTATATCATTTCAATCATATTATAATTTAACACTTTTCTAACTCCTAAAGTTGTCTAAACCGACCTTTGATACCAAATATAAGGTCCCAGCCTTAAACCTTACTTAATCTTGAGTTATCACAAGATTACACGTTGAGGATCTTTTCAGGTTTAGAGTTTTAGAGAATTAGAACATAACTATTACATCTCAAAAGATTACAAAGTAGTCACTTCTACTAAGTTTCCATAAATAAATAAAAAACTCTTAAAAGAAACATGTCTAGTCCCATGTTTTATATGGAAAGACATTCCCTTGATCCCATCTTTGACCTTATTCCACATTAAGTCCTGTGAAAAACATTTCAAAAAAACTTTGGGTGAGCACAAAAAGCTCAGTAAGGGATACACAAAGAATGAAAACTGTTAGTTTTTCAAAATCAACTAAACCATGTATACTCTATCAAAGTAATACCTTCACCTTCATGAAGTTGTAAAAACTCTTCACTGAATAAAGTATCATTACTTACCTTTTTGTAACCAAAGGATTACCATAAAATCCATAAAAATAACACATAACATTTATATAGGTAACTTGGGACATAAACATACTTAAATAGAATAACCATACGGTCGACTTCCACACATATCACTTAATGGAATAGCCATATGGACAATTTCCATACATACTTAATGGAATAGCCATACGGCCGACTTCCATACCCAATGCATTGGAGGTTATAACGTAACCACCCATCCTGGTATTCACGGCACCACCCGTCATATGGTTTATAACGTAACCACCCGTTAGAATGTCCAAGTACCAGTATAAAATCATAAAACATAAAACCAATATAAAGGAATGATAACATTTCCACATTTCAATCACAATATATCATAAATATATTGACATAATAGAGTCCTTTTTCAAAACCATTTTCAATACCAAAATACATAAAATAGTATATGGTATTTATTTTATTCTAAAAACATTACGGCTTGTTGAGAAAGCCAAAGACCAAATAATACTCGCGGCGGCGGAAAAGGTCGTTGTCGCCGCGAACGTTAAAAGAAACATTACTTTTTTTCATTTTGTAAAACGCTTCGTAGAAAAAGATTCCTTTTTTATAAAAGTAAATGTCAAAGGGGATTATACACCGTATAAATGAATGTTGTGTATAAAACGAAATATGCCTCAATGAAAGGAGATTGAGACGAAGTCCCTTACCTCGGGTCCGACATGACTCGATCGTTCTTTAACGTCCTGAATAATAAACTTGAGTTAATTTATAATTGATTAAGAAACTTTTTAAAGTTCATTATTCCTTTTATATCACTTATTGCCATGTTATAAACATTATGTAACCGTTTAAGTTAATAATGTTTGTTTTGTCAATATTTGGTTCTTAAGTCGAAAGTGGACTTCTTACAATTACATGTTGTTCGTGTGGTCAATGGTTCTTTATATCCAGAATGAAATTCCCAATTTGGATATAATATTTATCATATATATCCAGCATATACATGTATTTATAATATTACATAATCATTTATTGGTAATAAATGAAATGCACCGTTCATGGAGACGGCAATCCGTACGTACGCATGAACGCTACTTTCATTTCTTTGTCATATTAATGGAATTAAAACTAAATGAGAGGTATGTATATTTTAATTCCAGAATTATATTCATCATTTAGATATATCATTAATTATATATATCCATTATATACATGTACTTTTAATAGTACATTACATTTGGGGATAAGAAATGAAATGCACCATTCATGGAGACGGTAAGCCGTACGTACGCATGAACGCTACTTTCATTTCTATCTCATACATTAATGGAAGGAAATAATAATTATATAGAGGTATATTATAATTCCAGTATAAAATCATATATAATTACTTTAAATCCATCCTTTACACGTCCCACATATGGCATTAACGAATCACATCACTTTGAGGGGGCGATAGTCCGCACTTCCTTAAATGAAGATATCATGTTTACCCATAATGGAAACCATAAAGGTATGCCCAAAATGAAAAATACAGAAGCTTAAAGAAAAAATAAACATATTATATATCATATATAAAAATAGTGACATCATAATATCCACCTTTGAAGGTGTTAAATGAGTATTGAACACTCATCGTTTCGGGAGGCAGAATTTCACCATCCACGGAAACCGTATGTTCTTTAACCATTTGATTTAGTTGTGTGGGAGTGTATCTCGAATAAATCTTATAACAACATACTAGTATATTGAAGATACTGGTTTTGTTACAGAATAAGTAAATAAAAAGAGTTTAGAGGGTTGGAGAAGCAAAATAAAACAAATGAACAAGAGAGAATGAATTACCTTTAAAAGTGTAACTTCTTTTGATTTGAGCCTAAAGGCTTCCTTTAAAAGGATTATGCCCAAAGTTAATCCTCTAGGATGAGGAGATATATGTGGAGAGAGTAAATGGGCAGGGGTTGGCCGTGCCAAAGGCTTAAGGAGTGTGTGAAATGAGGTAGAGGTGGGGGCCTTTTATAAGAGCAGAGGAGGGGCACTTTTGGAAAGTAAAGAAATATTACTTTATTTGAAAATGTGTTTCGGTTTTAAAAGGTCCCACATTTAAATAATTCGTGGATAAGGTGATAAGGTTTCTAAATCCACCCATACAATAAGTTTTGGACATGTGTAGTTCATAGATTTTACATTATCTTTCCATTTTATTTAAATCATCAAATAATGATGTCATCGCTGCATCATTATTATGTCATAAATAATTTAATTTATATAATGTCTAAAAATTAGAAAAATAATACTATGATATAGGAAATATTTTTATCTTTCCAATCACTATATATAATCAAAAATCTGACTTGTATATCCCCATTTAAAAATTGTTTTAATAAAACATATCATGTTTGTGTCAATTTAATTTTAACATTAAAAAATATATATTATTGTCATTTTCCAACTAAAGTGGCTTCATGGGGTCCCCAAGTTGACCCATGGCTTGTCTTGGTCGGCCAGGACACAACCAATGAGAGTAGGACATGTTTCATGCTCATCTTATTTTATTAATGCATTATTTTTACCTTAAACTACACTAATTACCACTAATCACGATTAAGAACTTAATAAGTTACTATTCACCAAAAAATTATTATAATATCATTGAACCACATTTTACTTCTTAATGACAACCATGTATGTCGGATTATTGAAATTCAAAACACAATGATGGAAAAATTCCATTTAAACGGAAAAATCAGTTTTTATATGTACTACTTAGTGGTTTCAAAATTCATCAAAAATTAATGTTTTTCAGAAAATTACCAAAAATTCACCCTAAGATATATTTGATATTACGAATTAAAAAATGAAGTCTATTTTAAAAAATTCAAAAAATATATGTCAAATTAATTAATTTAATAATTAATTCCCGCTGTCATGACAAATAGCGTGTTTTTGTGAAACAATAAGTATCCAAAGATTGACACTAGTTTAAGTCTGATTTCAAAGTGAAATTAATTCCAACGACCACTAATGGATTTAATGGTAAAAATATTTTCTACTTTCACTTTAAAACCAATCCAAAAGATAATATAATCATATAAATAAATTATATTAAAAAGGGGTTTTGAATTAAAATACAACATTTTACACTATTCATTAAAAAAATGAACTTTATCAGAAAGGTACCAAAAATTTACACAAAGTAAATTTTGATGTCCCGATTCTAAAGAAGAGTTATATTTGGTCCAATAGAATTTATAAGATCGATCAAAACTATATTTAATGATGGTTCTCTGTCAAAAGGTGATAAGTGAACCCTTAGTGAAAATTAGGGTATAAATACCTAAAATTGAACTCTTTTCGTAATTTAAGCCTTTATCTTTTATTTGGTAAATGTAAAAACATTTAAAAACATATATAATCATATTTTAGTTATTTCTATCCATTCCCTCCAGTACAACGGCTACTCATTAACTAACATTTAAAATAATATTATTTTCTTACTTATGTGCAACTTAAGTTTTCAATGAAACTCATCGTTGCGTATCGAGTACGCTATCGAACGTAGAAACCCCTTTTAATTAAAATTAATATTTAATTCGTAAATATTAAAAAATATGAAAATTATTTATTCTTAAATTACACGGGATGTTACAGTAATATATTACATCCAAATTATGGATATCATTCTGGAATTATGACATATATATCTCACTCATTTTGTTTTAATTCCATTAATATGACAAAAAATGAAAGTAGTGTTCATGTGTACGTACGGCCTACCGTCTCCATGAATAGTTCTTTTCGTTTTTTATCTTTAATTGATATGGAATAGTATAAAATTAAAATTTACTGGATATATATGATATTTTAATCATTAACACTATTATTGAAATTATTTACTTATAACTACATGGGAAATCATTATTCAAACAAGTTCATTTTTGACTCATGTACCAAACATCGACAAAAACGTCTCATTTGAACTAACATTATTAAACAATTATTATAACATTATAATATATGATATGAACTGAATAATAATCTATAAAGGAAGTACTTAGGTAATTATTAATTGACCAACGTTTATTATTCAGTAATATAAAGAAACGAACAAGATAAGTTGGACTTGAGGTAAGGGATCCTACTCCTTTCTTTCCTTTTAAGTACACTCTTTTATGTCATTCCTTCTAAGCTCATCTTTCTTGTGATTGGGATGTTATTTTATATTGATCTTACTGTAATTTTTATGTTCATATGATGAGAGATCCTATTCTCTCTCATCAATCCATTTTGGACGTTTTGAGTGGCGCTGTTTGGCTACCGAATTTTCATAAGAGATCTAACCTCTCTCTTTCTCTTTAAGTACTCTCCTTTATGTCACATCTCTTAAGATCCTCTTTGTTGTGATGGTGGATGTTCTTTTATATTCATATTTCTATAAACATTAAGTTAATATGATGAGATACCCTATTTGATCTCATCAATCCATTTTTGTATGTTTTATGTTGTGTCGTTAGGCTGCCGAGTTTTCGTAAGGGATTTTTCATCTCACTTTTATTCCCATGAGATTTAGGCTACATTTGCCACAAAGTCCTTTGAGTGGTGTATGTACTGCCCATTATTTTTACTCATTGTGTAATATACTTTCGTTTATGTTTATTTACATCAATTTTGTATTGTCCTTCTTTCACGGGGTGTATGTTTCGAAAGATACACATATCCATAAGGGAACCTTTCACCCTCCTCTTTTAAAATACATCTTTTGTTATGTCTTTTAATTCACATAATATTATGTTGGGATATGTTCTTCTATATATTTATTGATTTAAACTTTGTGTACAAGTTATTAGATACCATTTTTATCTCTAATCAACTCATTTTATGAATTTTTAAGTGATGCTGTTAGGCTGTTGAATTTTACCAAGGGAACTTTTTAACGCAATTTCGATTTCTTTGGGATCAACATGTAGTTATTGAATATGTCATCCTTTGAATATGTGTGAATGACCTTTTATTCTTTTACACTTAATATCCACTTATATTGGGTGTATTTATATTTGTCACACATAATTTTGAGATTGATTTATCCTTAATTTAAGGATACCTTCTTTATATGGGATTTCATCACATTTGACATTTCTACTGAGACTTCATTGTTGTTATGCACAAATTCACTCTTATATGGTGTATATACTGTCCTTTGGAATATTATATCATGAATCCATTTATTCTCATGATATTATAATGTTCTGACAAAATTTTATTCCTCAATTATTTTATTTAAGTGTCTCTAATTTTGGTAAAACCCCTTTAACGAAAATATAGCTTTAAATGTTTTAATTATTTATTCTTATTAATATCAATGTTTTCAAAATGGTTTTGAGTATTTATTTATATGGATATTAATGGTCTAAAATTTTAAAAACATCAAGGTGTTATGTGACACTTTGATTCAAAAATATCTTTATTAAATGTTTTAAATTGTTTTGGAAATAGTTTCTTTTTGAAAGGATTCATTATTTCAATATACTAAAATGTTATATTGTGATTGAAATGTGGAAATTTTATGTTTCCTTTATGCAGGTTTTATGTGATACGTTTATGTAATGGTTCTTGGGAATTGTTATGAAAACGGGTGGATCCATGATAAACTAAGGGAGGGTGAGCCCGATATAGCTCTCTAATGCATTGGGTAACGGGAAGGAGTGAAATGTTAAGGTTTCTCTGAAGAGATTTAGGAAATATACTGTGGTGGGTATTCCAAACATAACCAAGAGGGTTACTACCTATGTAAGAATGTTATGAATGCCTCAAGTTACCTTTTATGTCTTATGATTTCATGATTTATTCATGATTTGATGAGGTATTTTAAAGTGCCTATGTTTTATGGGTAATGTATGATTTCATTCTTATGTATATATGAACTCATGTTTCCTTCCAATATTTTTATAACCCTTACTGAGCTTTTTATGCTCATACCATGTTTTTGAAATGTTTTTCACAGGTCAAGGGAAAGGTACATGATGTGCTGATAGTGTCAAGCATGTGTCAAGAAAGAACCCATGTTTTATTTAAAATATTTTTCCATTGATGGGAAGAATGATTACTATCTTTTATGTAACCACTTTGTTTAAATGTGGAATATAATGCAAGTTTCATGATCTAATTATCTAAAACTGTACTCCTGAAAAGATCCTCAATGTGTAATATTTTAATAACTCAAGATTAAGTAAGGTTTAAGGCTGGGGCCTTATAGTTGGTATCAGAGGTCGGTTTAGAAACTTTAGAGGTTATGGTATTCTCTAAGCATAAGGTATGGTACCATAATGGATAGGATTTCAGAATGAGTCCTAGTTTTAGATAAAGTGAATAAGTAAGTATATCTTAATGTTTATCTTCCTCATTAGTACATGATGGTTGTGTTGATATACTCACACTGACCTTTTTGGTTTTAGTAAATGGCTGGATCTAGCAGGCACCAAAGTGACAATGGGTTTCAGAGAAAACTGTGGTGGTTCTCTGATTAAGAGACTGGATGAAATGGGGGATTCAATAAGGAATCTCATGGTTGTTCTAAACCAACTATCATGGAGTCATGATCTACCACTTAATCCTTGGTGAGTTCTCTAATGCATCATGTACAATATGGCCAACTCGATGTGGAAGTTCAGGTAATAATTAGTAAGGTAACCATTAGGGTTTATATGATCCTTAATTTTTAGGTAATTATGGGTTACTCTATGATATGATGGAAAATGAAAGGAATGAGATAAACATGAGGTTAAAATATGTTATGATCATTTTTGAAAATTTTATCTCATTTGGGGGAATGTTGTGAGAATTATATAGTTTTGGAAAGAGGACAACACGCAGACCGTGTGACAACCCGTCGCGTCGGACAAAGCTTCGGGAATCGAACCCACAACCAAAGTCCGACTGGTATTTATCGCCTACCACGGGACTACGTGAAGTCCCTGGTTAGTTTGACTGATTTTTTTTAGTTATATGATTTTATGAATTAATAGTAAGTTGATTTTGGGTTATCTAGGGAAATTTATTAACCTATCATGGAGGATATGTGATTAGGTTAATTAATTTTCAATTCGAGACATTAAGAGCAACTGATGTTGTTTGGAGATAAATGTTACGATTTAACTTGGAAGACTATGTGACTAAATCCATCATCTATTTGGGTTTTAATCTTAGTTTGGTTTACTTTGAATAATTTTATGGACAAATTGATTATCGAATGGTTCTCGTTGAACTTTGGGTTTTGTTGGACAAATTTTGGAGATTAAGAATTTATTTTCTTTTTATAAAGGGTTATCCTTTTCTGGATTATCTAATCTTGAACTAACCTTTTTGGTTTTGGTTTTGGTTAAAGTCTAAAGACATGGGAAGTATATAGTTGATATTTTTTGGATTAGTTGATTCTCTAGAAGTTGATTATAGTACTCTTAATGTGAACAAGTCTTCCTAAATACTCGTCTTTTGGGGAAAGTATGAGTTTTCGTAATAAATCTAATAAAAGTTTAAATTCAACATGATAAGTAATAATGTTTCCTTATGAATAAATTTATCAATAAAATGTTACTTAAAAAAAATTTTCTATTAACTTTTCCTTCTGGGGAATCGAATACCATTTAACCCATCACAAGTTTGTGATTTCCTTGTGGTTAACTTTCTCCTAGACATGTTTACTATCACTCTCCCTCAGAACATGACCCTTTGTTTTTTCTTCCATGTCCATGTTTTCCTGCATTTAATCCTAGTATGGGTTAACTCGGGTGACCTCTATACTTCTCTTTCTTTATTTTAAAGTGATTGTTTTATCGACTCTTTTTCCTATGTGGGATTTTCAATGATATTTCCAAGCCCTGTTTTATAATTGCGAGGACGAAATTTCCAAAAGGGGGGAAGGATGTAACAACCCAGGTAAATAAATAATATGACATTTTTATATTTATCCTTATTTGGGGAAAATATGTCAATATTAATTTAAATGGAATGCTATGCTCGATGGCTTACCCAGCATGCAACAACGAGTTTCATGGGAATCTTACGTTGCACTCTAATAATAAAATAATATTATTTTAAATGGTAGTTAACATGTAGCCTTTGTATTGGCGGGAATGGATATAGATAACTAAAATATGATTATATATGTTTTTAAATGTTTTTACATTTATCCAATAAAAGATAAAGGCTTAAAATACGGAAAGAATTCAATTTTAGGCGTATATGGCCTGGTTTTCACTAAAGGTTCACTTATGACCTTTTGATGGCGAACCGTCATTAAATATAGTTTTGTTCACTCTTATACATTCTATTGGACCAAATAAAACTCTTCTTAAGAATTGGGACATCAAAATTTACTTTGTGTAAATTTTTGGTATCTTTCTGATAAAGTTTATTTTTTTAATGAATTGTGTAAAATGTTGTATTTTAATTCAAAACCTCTTTTTAATATAATTTATTTATATGATTATATTATTGTTTGAATTGGTTTTAAAGTGAAATTATATTATATTTTTACAATTAAATCCAATAGTGGTCGTTGGAATTAATTTCACTTTGAAATCAGACTTAAACTAGTGTCAATCTTTTGATACTTATTGTTTCATAAAAACACGCTATTTGCTCTGACAGTGGGAATTAATTATTAAATTAATTAATGTGACTAAAATGTTTTGAATTTTTTAAAATAGAATTCATTTTTGAATTTGGAATATCAAATATAGCTTAGGGTAAATTTTTGGGATTTTTCTGAAAAACTTCAATTTTTGATGAATAATGAAACCACTAAGAGGTACTTATAAAAACTGATTTTTCCGTTTAAATGAAAATTTTCCATCTTTGGGTTTTGAATTTCAAAAATCCGACATACATGGTTGTCATTAAGAAATAAAATGTGGTTCAATGGGATAAAAATAATTTTTTTGTGAATAGTAACTTATTAAGTTGTTAATCACGATTAGAGGTAATTAGTGTAGTTTATGGTAGGAATAATGTTTTAATAAACTGAAATGAACCATAAAAATGTCCTACCATCATTAGATGTGTCGTGGTCGAACAAGAAAATCCATAGGTCAACTTGGGGACCCCATGGAGCATCTTTGGATGGAAAATGACATAAATATCTTTTTATTTAATGTTAAAGTAAAAATGACACAAACATGCGATGTTTTACTAAAACAATTTTTACATGTTGTTATACAAGTCATATATTTGACTATAAAGATTAATTGGAAAGCTAAAAAGATTTCCTACATCATAGTAGTTTTTTTATAATTTTTAGACATTAAATAAATTAAATTATTTATCACATCATGATGATACAGCGATGACCTCATTATTTAACGATTTAAATAAAATGGAAAGATAACGTAATATCTAAGACCTGCACATGTCCAAAACCTATTGGATGAGCGGATTTTGAACCCTTATCACCTTATACTCGAAATACATCAATGGAAACTCTTGAAAATAATGTATCATTTTGTAACTTTACAAGAGTGTCCCGCCTCTCCTCTTATAAAAGGCCCCCACCTCTACCTCCTTACCCACACTCCCAAAGCCTTTGGCTCGACCAAACCATGCCTATTTTGTCTCTCGACATCCCTCTATATTCCTTGAAGCCTCACTTTGGGCAGAGGTCCTCCCAAGGAAGCCTTTGAGCCCAAACCAAAAGGAGTTACCCAATTTTAAGGTAATGTCTTCACTTGTGTCCTTTGGTTTTATTTTTCTTCTCCAACCCCCTAAAATCTTTTTATTAATTTATTTTGTAACAAATACAGTATATTAAATATACTAGGATGTTTTTATAAGAAGGATTCGAGCTACACTTACACACACCTACATCTAATGGTCAAAGAACATACTGTTTTCGTGGGTGGCGAATTTCTGCCTCCTGAAACGATGATTGTTCAACATTCTTCTAACACCTTCAAAGGTGGACATTAAGATGACACTATATTTATATATGATATCTAATATTTTTATGTTTTACATAAGCTTCTATATTTTTCATTTATGGCGTACCTTTATGGTTTCCATTATGGGTAAACGCGATATCTTCATTTAAGGAAGTGCGGACTACCGCCCCCTCAAAGTAATTGGATTCGTTAATACCATATGTGGTATGTATAAAGGATATATTTAATGATATTATATATTATACCATACTGGAATTAAAATACTATTATGTATCATTACGTTTTAATTCCATTAAATATGAAAAATAAATGGAAGTATCATTCATGCGTACGTACGGCTTACCATCTCCATGAACGGTACATTTCATTTCTTATCTCAAAATGTTATGTAATATTATAAGTACATATATATAATTTATATATATGTAATATATAAATCTAAATTATGAATATCATTATTTTATTATAACTTATATATTTCTCTCTCATTTTGTTTTAATTCCATTAATATGACAAAAAATGAAAGTAGCATTCATGCGTACGTACGGCCTACCGTCTACATGAACGGTGTTTTTCGTTTTTTATATCTAAATGATATGGAATAGAATAAAATGAATATTTACTGGATATAAATGATATTTTAATAATTAATACTATTCTGGAAATTATTTACTTATAACTACATGGGAAATTTTTTTTCAAACAAGTTCATTTTTGACTCATGTACCAAACATCGGCAAACACGTCTGATTTGAACTAACATTATAACCAATTATTATAACATTATAATATGTGATATAAACTGAATAATAATATCTAAAAGAGGTACTTAGGAAATTATTAATTGAACAAAGTTTATTATTCAGGAATATAAAGAAACTAACAAGACAAGTTGGACTTGAGGTAAGGGATCCTACTCCTCTCTTTCTTTTAAAGTACACTCTTTTATGTCATTCCTTATAAGCTCATCTTTCTTGTGATTGGGATGTTCTTTTATATTACTATTACTGATATTTTTATGTTCATATGATAAGAGACCCTGTTCTCTCTCATCAATCCATTTTGGAAGTTTTGAGTTGCGGCGTTAGGCTGCCGAATTTTCGTAAGAGATCTAACCTCTCTCTTTCTCTTTAAGTACTATCCTTTATGTCACTTCTCTTAAGCTCCTCTTTGTTATGATGGGGAATGTTATTTTATATTCCTCTTTCTATAAACATTAATTTAATATTATGAGATACCCTATTTGATCTCATCAATCCATTTTTGTATGTTTTATGTGGCGTCGTTAGGCTATCGATTTTTCGTAAGGGATTTTCCATCTCACTTATATTCCCGTGAGATTTATGCTACATTTGACACAAATTCCTTTGAGTGGTGTATGTACTGCCCATTATTTTTACACATTGTGTAATATACTTTCATTTATGAGTATTTACATCAATTTTGTATTTTCGTTCTTTCACGGGGTGTATGCTTCGAAAGATACCCATGTCGGTAAGGGAACCTTTCACCCTACTGTTTTAAAAGACTTCTGTTGTTATGTATTTTAATTCATATACGATTATGCTGGGATATGTTATTCTATATCCTTATTGATGTAAAATGCATGTAAAAGTGATGAGATACCCTTTTTATCTCTCATCAACTCATTTTCTGAATTTTGAAGTGACATCGTTAGGCTGTCGAATTTTACAAAGGGAACTTTTTAACCCAATTTCGATTTCTTTGGGTTCAACAAGTAGTTATTGAATATGTCATCCTTTGAATATGTGTGAATGACCTTTTATTGTTTTACACTTACTATCCATATATATTGGGTGTATTTATATTTTCCACACATAATTTTGATATTGATTTATCCTTAATTTACGGATACCTTCTTTATAAGGGATTTCATCACATTTGACATTTCTATTGAGACTTCATTGTTGTTATGCACCAATTCAATATTATATGGTGTATATACTATCCTTTGGAATATTATATCATGAATCCATTTATTCTCATGATATTATATTGTTCTGACTAAATGTTATTCCTCAATTATTGTATTCAAGTGTCTCTAATTTTAGTAAAACCCCTTTAACGAAAATATCACTTTAAATGTTTTAATTATTTGTTCTTATTAATATCCATGTTTTCAAAATGGTTTTAAAGATTTATTTATATGGATATTAATGGTTTAAAAATTTAAAAACATCAAGGTGGTATGGGACACTTTGATTCTAAAATCTCTTTATTAAATGTTTTAAATGGTTTTGGAAATGGTTTCTTTTTGAATGGATTCATTATTTCAATATACTAAAATGTTATATTGTGATTGAAATTTGGAAATGTTATGTTTCCTTTATGCATGTTTTATGTGATATGTTTATGTTGTGGTTCTTGGTAATTGTTATAAAAACAGGTGGTTCTGTGATAAACTAAGGGCGGATGATCCCGATATAGGTCTCCAATGCATTGGGTAACGCGAAGGAGTGAAACATTAAGGTTTCTCCGAAGAGATTTAGGGAATATACTGTGGTGGGTATTCCAAACGTAACCAAGAGGGTTAATCCCTATGTAAGAATTTTATGAATGCCTCATTTTACCTTTTATGTCTTATGATTTATATGATTTATTCATGATTTGATGAGGTATGTTAAAGTGCCTATGTTTTATGGGTAATGTATGATTTCATTCTTATGTATATATGAACTCATGTTTCCATTCCATATTTTTATAACCCTTACTGAGATTTTTATGCTCATCCTAATTTTTTGAAATGTTTTTCACAGGTCAAGGGAAAGGTACATGATGTGATTATAGTGTCAAGTATGTGTCAAGAAAGAATCCATGTTTTATTTTAAATATGTTTCCCTTGATGGGAATAATGAATACTGTCTTTTATGTAACCACTTTGTTTAAATGTGGAATGTAATCCAAGTTTCATGATATAATTCTCTAAAACTCTAAACCTGAAAGGATCCTCAATGTGTAATCTTGTAATAACTCAAGATTAAGTAATGTTTAAGGTTGGGGCCTTATAATTACGAAATGCATTAAAGTGCTATCAGGAGACACCCTTCACAATAATTTAATTCTCATCCTTATATGATCTATATAGATCATATAACATAGATTCATTGACAAACATAATTTATTACCTAATCCTGGAAGGTGGAATATATACATTTATGTCACTATTATAATGTTATATGTTGATAATGTTTTATATTCATAATAGATAAATGTATATTGTTTCCACTACATGACAATTTTGTCATGGAAAATCATGGTGTGATTTCACCAGCATAACATCGTCATATTGAAATTAATTATTGGTTTGATGGAATATTAAATGATATATAATACTTTATACATGAAATATAATTTAATAGGTTTATATAGTTACATATCCCAATATATTGAAATGGAATTTACAAGATATAACATAAAATGAATGCTTGATAAAATATGTGGATAGAAGATTCCAAACAACATTTTGTGTAGTGATGGGTTAACAGAAGGGTTCATAAAGGGGTACATGTTTAGTGAATGGGGATTATGTAATTAGAAAATAAAATATAATTTAATGGGTATTGTTATATATTAATCCCCAATTAAGGAAATTTAATTCCTAAAGGAATATAATAAATGAATTGCTTGACCGAAAGATGAGAGAGAACATCATTTGGAATTTCAGCGTAGTATTGAGTGTACATAAAGGATTATAGTGGTGATTAAAGAAGATTTCATTATTATTGGATAAAAATTGTAGATAGGGTGGTTTTATATAGGAAATGAATGTTATTTATATATTATTTTTGTTTTGGATGCTACAAAAAAAATTTATTCAAAACCACAAACTATCCCATGTTTTTTTCCATGTTTTACATAAGATGGGATGGGATTAAATTATTTTATAATTCAAAATAGTTGAATATAAATAAATATTTTCTTTTTTATGTATAAGTGAGTCACACATTCAAAGCAATGATTTTGCGATCATAACATATTTTATTAATCATAGAGGGATCATTATGTATTCATAAATCACATCAAATAAATATGAGCTTAGAAGGAATGACATAAAAGAGTATAATTAAAATGAAAGAGAGGAGTAGGATATTAAATGATATATAATAATTTATACATGAAATAGAATGTAATAGGTTTATATAGTTACATATCCCAATATATTGAAATGGAATTTACAAGATATAACATAAAATGAATGCTTGACAAAATTTGAGGATAGAAGATTCCAAACAACATTTTCTATAGTGATGGGTTAACAGAAGGGTTCATAAGAGGGTAAAAGTTTAGTGAATGGGGATTTAGTAATTAGAAAATAAAATATACTTTAATGGATATTGTTATATATTTATCCCCAATTAAGGAAATTTAATTCCTAAAGGAATATAATAAATGAATTGCTTGACCGAAAGATGAGAGAGAACATCATTTGGAATTTCAGCGTAGTATTGAGTGTACATAAAGGATTATAGTGGTGATTAATGAAGATTTCATTATTATTGGATACAAATTGTAGATAGGGTGGTTTTATATAGGAAATGAATGGTATTTATATATTATTTTTGTTTTGGATGCTACATAAAAAATTTATTCAAAACCACAAACTATCCCATGGTTTTTCCCATGTTTTACATAAGATGGGATGGGATTAAATTATTTTATAATTCAAAATAGATTAATATAAATAAATATTTTCTTTTTTATGTATAAGTGAGTCACACATTCAAAGCAAAGATTTTGTGATCATAACATATTTTATTAATCATAGAGGGATCATTATGTAATCATAAATCACATCAAATAAAACTAATAGATAATTAATTTTAAGAAAAATATATATTTTTTCGTGATTATTAATTTTTTTTCAAATACTTAAGTATAAAAAATCATTTATATATTGCTCAAGGTTCACTTCCAAGGCCATCATAATGAAAAATATCATTTTTCCAATGTCTTCACTCCTTGTTCCAGCCCTGCCTTACAGTACCGATTTCATACGCTATTCCAGAATTATCATATTGTACCATGTTTACTCACTATTCCACCTATGTCTATATCATGTTATATATAAATCATTACCTAATGAAATGGAGGTGAATATAGTGCTCAGGCATCTCATAATGAAAAATTCATTTATAAATAAAAAAAGGTAAAACAATTTATCATCATATATCCCATGAAATTAAATTAATATCATAAAAAATTAATCATAACATAACATGTCAAAAAGTGACATGTTTCATAATCATTTCATCAAAAAATAACCCATGAAAAGAAGAGTTTTTAATCATATTTTTTATTGTATAAAATTTCGGTTAAAAAAGTGACTCATAAATGAAATTAAATTAAAAAATAAACCCTTAAATAAAGGAATAAGAATTTTATTCTGGTATCCTATATCATTTAAGGAATGGGAAACACCAATAGAAATTATCTTGGATGTAAAATAATTTTGAATGATCATTTAAAACATAACTTGGTGCATATTTTCATTCCACTTTTAAAAATTCATTTAAAACATAAACACGCTTTTAAAAACTTTTCACTGAAAAAATATTTTATGGTTTTTAGAGGAATATTAGAATAAATTATTGGTCATGATATTGAAAATTTTTATTCACTCAATACACATTAAAACGATGGTCCCATTCAAATTTTTGGTAAAAATTTGAATTGTTTTGGAAAATTACATTTAAGATCCCTTTCAAATATTTTTTTGTAAAATAACATATGGTTAAATATATCTTGCTAAAATAATATGAGAGTCTAAAAAATTATATTTGTTATTAAATCATGGGTTTAACAGAAATTATATTACTGACCGATGATACAAATAAGTTTTTATTTTTATAAAAAAGTTTTTTTGACAATTTTGAGGACAAAAGAGATGATAAATAGGACCAATAATTTAAGATATTATGAATAACCATATGATAGGAAATTTAATGAAAATTATTCCGAGGTAGATCTTGATAATTCAATATTGGAGAGTGGATTATAAACATTCATGATAAATAGTGAGATTGTAACATAAAATCATCTTAAAATTGTTAATCATGAACCATCAACATCATAAATAAATAACACAAAATTAAACATGAAATATCATGAGGATGAATAAAATCATGATATGCAATATCAATGGGGATTTATATTCCACTCATGTAATAATATAGGCATGTAACATAATTTATATCTCAAAAATATATCATTGAAAAAATACCCTACAACATGAGTAACATTTGAATCATAATATATCTGAAATAATAACATAGATGAAAATGTAAATTAATATGAAATTATTTATATTCATGATATATTTCATTAAAGTAAATTATATACACCACCAAAATGCAACGAGTGGTGAATAGTGAACAAGTCTATTCAAAATAATTGTGAAAATGGAGATTCCTATACCTTTATCCTTCCCTTTTGTCACACACGATGAATCCCCCAATATAAAAATGTATGTTTATAATAAATATATCACAGATATATATATAAATAATATATAATATATAGAATATTCTTTTTTTACATTATATTTTATTTTTATTAACAATTCCATGTTGTAATTAAATTTTGGTTAATAATGGTTGTCTTCATGTATGATTTTACATGTTACTCTTTGTCATATTACATATATAATGCAAAAATTATATTTAAATTTTATATCATGGTTTTAATATAATATATATTCATTATATGTGTATATATGGTTATTAATTAAATTTGGTGATATGAAATGAAATACACCGTGTATAGAGATGGTAATCCATATGTACGCAAAAATATTGTATCATTTTTTTCATTCCACATTGGAAGAATATAAATTAAATGAATATTTTTATATGTTATCATTTAATTAGAGTTATTATATAATATATGTAACAATTATTATTAGACCCATAATTTTTACATTCAATATAATACATGAATGAATCAAATCTCTTTACGAGGCAGTAGTATACCATAGACCTGAACGATGTTATTGTATTCCCAACAAATGGAAAGGATGAATGAATTTGTTATATAATAATTCACGTATCATATTAAAATATTCTTAATAATATATATCACATATTAATATTATTTACATCATTATAAAAAACCTTGAATGGTTGTAATGGAAAATGAATGACCTCGGATTGCAAGGTGGTAGTTCTCCATATATACGCATTATGGTTTTGTAACCTAGAAATAGAAGTGTTTATGGATATAGGTCACAAAATTGACATAACAATATATTATTATTTGGATGATACTCAGGTTTTTATATAACAGAAACATAAAAATTTTAAGGGGTTTTGGGATGATATAAATTAATCTTGTTCGTTGATGAATGTCACCTCTTCTATGGGTATCACCATTTTGTTTTCATAAAAGGATGAACAATGATGTATTTATACACATATTATGTCTTATAGGATGTGATAAGGGATGTGGAAATTTTATTGGGCTAGGTTTTGGTTGAACCACTTGGTTTTTTGTGTGTTAAGAGAGGGAGATATTGGGTGTCCTATTATATGGGAGGTGATTGGTACACTAGTAATTATTGAAAATGACAATTCCACTAATTTTTATTCATTTAATTAGCCCCCAAAATGGAAAATTAACAATTTTTGAAAATATTATGTCCAAATACAAATCAATAATGGTTTTTGGAAACTTTTTTTTTGACATTTTACACCTTATATTTTATTGTTAGACACAAATAAAACATATTTTCACCATATTTTGTTTAATTAATTTTATTTTATTACCATTCACTTTCATAAAACAATTATTTTCATAGTATTAAAAATTATAAATAATCCACATTCTATATATGGAATTGTTCATTAAATAATACAACCACAATAGTTACAATAAAATTTATTTAAAATAAACTCCAAAATAAATGATGAGAAATAGTGTTTTAAAATGAAAATGAAAAAAATATTACAAATATATTATATTCAGTTACAATATGAAATTTTATAAATAAATTAAATAAATTTTTTGTTTTCAATTAAAACATTATATTTTTTCAAAATTCTTAAAAAATGATAATTTTTATTAATATCCAAAAAATTCAACCTTAGATAATTTTTTCATCTTGAATTCAAAAATGTGAACTATTTTATCAATTCATTTTTCTAAAAGGGAAAATAATTTATTGTATTCTATTTTTTTAAAAAATATATTTGTTTCATTACAAAAATAGTATTTACATATATATAAATACATTATTAAATACACTCTATTATATCATCTATATTATTCCTTTTATGTAAGAAAAATAAAATTAATATTTAAAAAGTATTTATTGTTATTCAATTTTCCATGTTTAATGGATTGGTTATAATGGTCATGTTTAAATTACTATATTAAAACATATTTTGTTTTTGTTAAAACATAGTGTCATGCATCATAGAAGATATATGAGTGTTGTTTTTTTAAACATAACCCTGGGTTTTTTGTAATTCAATCATGAATTGGTGTCCTAAATAAAATATTACATTAATAAAATTTAATTTATTAGAAATAAAAATTCATTCATAAAAAAAATGGTTGTAACATGAATAACTATGAAAACCCATTTCATCGAATTTTGATATGATTTAACTCTCGAACAACATTCCATGACGTACATAACGGATTTTGTGAGGCATCATTGGAGCCCATACCCAATAATATATGATCAGTAGGAAAGGTCTGGATCTATATTATGGAGATGTCTTCAAAATTATATGAATACTATATTGAATATAAGTATGAACTATCATCCCCTAGATCATGGATAATCTAAAAGGACTATTCAGATACTTTAGAACATGTTGAAAACACATTCAATGGATGATAATGTCAGATGGGATTAGAAACTCAGATTAGTTGAGTACTCAGACAAAAACATCGTTGACTTGAGTACCAAATGGAACACTATTAATATCTATTAGGGACGATATGATAATGTAATACTTGTAGGGAAGGTGTTTTTATGGAATTCTACATGTGACTATTATTGTCAAATATATTATAGAAAATTTTCATAGAATATGAAAAACAAAGGTTATCTGTAGTAAGAAGAATTGATATGATAAAAACAATCAAAGGAACGTGGATTTTGATGTTAGAGATATTTTTCATTTGGTTATTACCATATAAAATAGTCATGTTTTTTTGAAATAAATGGATTTTAATTCATAGGTACATTAGCCACATAAAAATCATTGATCATATAAGATAAGAGGCCTATTACCGAGAAAATCCACCAAATGTAGAACATTTTCATGATGGGTTTCACATATCTGTATTGAGTTAGTATATACTTGATTCATCACATGTACTCAATCTGAATTTGGTACAAATAAAATGTTCCTTATCCTATAAAGAGTAAATGTTATAGATCTTGAGCCATATAGATAATATTCTAGGAAATAATACAACACACCTTATCAAATATTTTTGTTGGTACGATACATATGATGAGGTGACCTGAAATCATGAGGAAATAATAAAGTATAAGTACCCTAACATATTGTAAACCATAAATATGATATAAAAAATCAGGGATGGAATTTCCATTGGGGGAGAATATAACAACATAGGATTTTTAAATGATATATTTTTTTCCAAATATAATATATTTTATATTATGTATTATTATCAAATAAAAAATATAGAAGAACCAAAATAGAATTATATCATTAATATATATCATTAAAATAGTTAGATATGACACCAATGAAAATAATAAACATTATATTTGAAAAAAATTTAAAATTGATAAGTTACAATAGAAATATATACTTCACCCTAATAATATAGAATCATATCATCCATGACCAACACAATATAATGAAAAGAAATTATTAATCTAATAAAAATATTATAATATTAAAATATAACATAGGAGCTATTGTAGTGAATATAGAGTGAAATAATGGAGTGGTATTTAATAGTAGGAATGTGACAATAAGAATTTTAATATAAATTGTTTTTTAATATAAATATTGTTATATTTGAATATTGGGATCTATACCCATTGTTAGTTTTCTTAACATTATTATTTCTGTTTATAATTAGTAAATAAAAAGGATAATTGATTCAAAAAATAGAAATTGTGGCCTCAACCGGTGTATTCGTGTTATTTGATGATCATTTTATAGAACATGGGAGGGTGGTAGTGTCACTAGGATTACCCATTTATGAATCCCAAGATGGTCTTTAAATATTAGTTTCTTTAACAAAATCACCCATGGGAGACGTTCATGTTTCAGAATATTAGCACTTGGTCAATGTTAGTGGAGCCACCCCATTAAAATTCAATCATAACTCACATTACCTTTAGAGTAGACATGAGTGTAAAAATGTAATATGTATCAAAGACATAATTAGACAAATTGTAATTTACATTTTTATAAATAAATTGGTTATACAATTAATCCCATTTTTAGAATAATTTTTATTTATAATGTATAATTTTTATTAATACCAGAATTTTAAATTTATTATTAGATGTAAATAAAACATAAATTTGTTCTGCTGAAAATTTATACAATTTTATAATAAAATCAATTATATTTAATTATATTCTCCAAATTTATCATTCCAATATATTACTATTGTATAATTACAAATTAGGAAATAACTTTATAATTCAATATGAAATTATTAAAATATTCCGCAATTCTATTGAGTCATAAAAAATGCTAGATTAGTATAAATAATATTTTTTTACATTTAAAGATTAAAATAATGACATTTAGAAAATTATTATGATGAAATATATATATATATTTTAAAAAATTTACAGTGAAATTATGTTAGAATTATTTTTATATAATTTTCTAAAATAAATTATTTTTAATGGAATAATATAATTATATTTTTCTATTTTCAAAATGATTTATAACCTAAATTTTATGTTATAATTATTATAAAAAAATATCCCCAAAATGTGACCTAAAATATAGTATTTTATAAATTAATGTTATACTAAAATATTTTAATCATTTTCCAAACAACTATGATATGTTATAAAGTCTAGGATGTAAATTTTGATTTTAAAAACGTTATTTGGTAGGAAATAAAATTTTCCCTATCAATAGAATTATTTAAAAATGATGTTCATTTCAATGGGATTAAAATATCATAAAATGTGAATAGAATGTATGAAAATAAAAAAACAAATGGGAAAGCCTATGGGTATTCATTATCCAAAACCTAGATTTCGAAGAACTATTTAATGAAATTAATAAACAATTCCTCAACTATTTCTATAAATACCCAACCATTTAAAATTTCCCTATCACTCAAAACCCATTCTCCACTAATTTTTGGAAATTTATAATAAAAAAGAGTCCCAAAAGATTCCATTATCCCATAATGTTATATTCTAATGATTTTGGAGAAAATCGCTATGGATAAGGAATTATTATCTTATACTTTTTCGATTCATGTAATTTGTTATGTACATTTTATCTAAAGGGTATGTTACATAATTTTATTTTGAATTTGGGTATACCCTTACAAATAAATAATTTCTTATGAATGGCATACAATGATTCCATCTCATTTTAATCTTTCTAAATCCCCAATTTACACCCATCATGCTACTGAATTTGTAAATCCCCAAAACATTATAAATTATTTGTTTCTATATAATTTAATATTTTATTTTCCATTTCACAAAACACGAAATATATAATGTGTTATGTGAATGTACCATCTTTTTAATTATTTGTACAAAAAACCAGGTAGATCGTTCACTACATGAATCAATTAAATTAGTTTTTGGTACATGAAACAATATGTTTGGACAGTGTTACTTAAAATTACAAGTTCCTTTGATAAATTTCCTGCCATGTAATACCATGTTTTACCAAACTAAAATGTGGTATTAATATTATTATTAAATTATTAATAAATTTTAACATTGATATTATAAAAGTGAATATGAATATGTCGAATTGATGTATTTAAATATTATTTACACATGTAAATAAGATGAATTATTTGGTCACAAAATTAAGTAGCCATTAAAATAAAAAGAATTTCAAAATATATGACTTATTTTGTTAGAAAATAATATTTATGCAATAAAACCAGTTTTAGCACAATAAATTAATTAAATTCATTTTGATTAAATATTTTATTGCAATTTATATATCATATATCTAGTTAAATATTTAATATTCATCTTATTTGTAATATATAAAATTGATAAGAATAAATCCTTTTTAGTATAAGAATATATATTTTCCAAAGAAAAGGTATTACAACACTCTAATAGAATTTATTTTTTAAAAACAATTTTTTACACTTTAATATTTTTAATATTAATTAATAAGCATCATTTTTTAGATAAAATTATCAAAATTTACTTTTAGTGATTTATTTTTATTTTTTCTAAGATGTTTCTTTTCCATAATGAATAATAAAAGAACATAAATTTTATTTGAAAAATTATTTTTTCGACTAATTTATTTCTCAAGGGAATTATTATTTTTGTTTTAAAGATTAATTAGATCAATTTATTAGAATATAATAAAATTTATTTCATTAGAATAAATTTCAAATGAAAATTTGACTTACTGACATTCCATGATTTTGAACATTTTTTAATATGAAAACATATTGTCTCACAGCATCTGTGGGATTTATTTTAAATTAATATCCTCATATTTTGTCATTAAACATTGGTAATTTTAAATAAATATTCTGAATATTGATAAATTAAATTTTTTATTAATATTATCATAGTTTTTATCAAAAATATTAGTGATAGCAGCTAAAATAAATTAAAAAAATATTAAAAACGTGTTTATTGTGGTTTTAAACATTAAATTAATGGTCCTAACAACTTAGAAACATGTCTAAAATTATTTTTATACCCACATATAAAACATATACTCTCTTCGGTATAAAATGGACAATTAATAGTTGCACATGATGTAAAGGTTATAACTCAAAAGTGTTTACCTTTTTATATTTAGAAGAACACCAATCCTTCTCAACTTTAAAGGGAACTCACCTAATCACATAATCAGTCATGTGAAGACATTGGTATCATAGAAACAATTCCCATATAAAATAAAAAAACTCACTTAATTAATCCAATAATACACCATTTAGAATTAAATTTTTCAGAGGAATCCCTTTGGTGAAAACCTAAAGAGTAAGCCAAAGAAAATGTAACATCCTTCAACAAGGACTTTTATATTTTTCATTATACAGACAAAATTATTGGTAATACAAGATTATATAATAATATAATTATTCATAATTTACTGATATTTTTTTATTTTTTCCGTTAGTTTTTAAAAACATATCCACACATCCATTAAATGTATATATAATCATCATTCATGTGTATACATGAATACAACCTAGAAAATTGATGTCATTCATTTTCCCACAACCACATTTCTAGGTTTGTAATAATTATACCAGAACTATATTTATATGATATATATATGATATATTTAATTATTTTAGTTTTATAGATTTATTATATAACACATACATTCATGTTTTTTATTTTTTGGAAATACAGTAGCTTAATTTGAGGATTTTTTCAATTCCACCTCCACAAAGAAATGGGATATGATCACACATTACATGGAACGTATTAATGAATATTTTAATATGTATATATGGTATATATAACAATATAATGATTCTAAAAATTTAATATATATATATTATCAATTATTTTTCTTTATATAACAATTAAACAATAAAATTAAAATAACATGTATTCATATGTATAACCTACCGTATCAATGAATGGTGTATTTAATTTCAAATTTTTATACTTTATAGATTATAATAAATAAATATATAATGAATATATATGATATGTATATAATGTTTCAAAATCAATATATAAGTAATGCATGATCTATGTAGGTGGAGAATGAATAAAAAGTAGAAACAGATATTAAAAACAATGCGACTATTACCTACAATGTAACATTTATATGAACATGGTAATAAATGGGTAATATAATATAATAATCAAATCATATATGGTTTTATATTTATGAATATGGTTCTTTGGATAAATTAAAATAAACATATATGTATTATATATGAGTATTGGACATGTGTGTCGAATATCATGACTTAAGCTAAGGGTTTTATCATCACACTTTTAGTCCAGTGATATATATGCTATATTCAACACATGAATGGCTGGAAAATAATTTTTTATTATTTAATCAATTTTCAATAAAAAGTGAGAAACCAATAGTTCACCCACATAAATAAGATAAAAAAACCGGTAACTGAAACAATAAGACTACAATATTAAGTCTACCTAATAATATCCAATATATGTTACATACCTGGGTTTTTGGGGAATCCACTAATAGAGGTTCCAAGAGAACCCTTGGAATGTCCCATGCCTGGATATACTCCTCCCAAGTAATATTCTCATTATTGAATCCCCCTATAATAATTAGGTCTTGCTTTTTGATCTATGAATATTTCTACTAATTGAGAGTCATCCTCATTCGACTACCCACCATCATAGTAGCTTCTTCATCAGTAGCATTAAGTGATAGAATGAATTAAATGACTTATTATTCTGAACTCTTAAGAATGTTAGGTGAATGGTCAAGAAAATCATCTTGATTTTTTACCAGAATTCATCATTGGGGGGTGGGTGACTATCACTGTCCATATTTTTCCAATTTATCTTCTTTTCCGAACATTTATCTATTCGAAGTGGAATGAAGGAGTAGTCCTTTCCCTCTATTTGAATGACCTTCCTACATCTAATTCTCCTTGTCCTATAAAGCCTATTAACATGAACCTAATAATATATTTCAGTTGTTTGTTAGTATAAATTTGAATCATTCTCGCGAACCTTTTGTCTATCCATGGTGGGTCTAATCGGTCCTTCCCCAGACTCCTGAATTGGATCCTCATTCGGAAGTCATTCAAAGAGATTTCCCAACTCCAAGGTTTCAACCTACCTTGTAAGAATTTTCCTTAGGATTTAATGGTTTTAAATCCATGGGAACACCACCCATGTATATGAAACAACTAGGGATGTTATGGACATCAATCAACCACTTTCTCAATTATGCACCCACTTCCTCCCAAAGGACCCTCAGTCAGAGGGACCCCATGTGCACCATCTACATCTTCCTGAGTTACAACCCCTTATCCATGATTATCACATACAACTGCAAAATATCCCAAAATTAAAACCATAAAGTCATGTTTCAACCTATAAAAAATCTCTATCACATTTGGCTCTAATGTTAAAGCATGTTCTTGTTTCATTACACCACCTGAGCACACCGAACCATTATTCTTTCCAGAAGCCGAACCACCTAGGATCAAGAAAACCTCTTTGACTATTGCTCATGATTTCTGCATCAGTACTTCTATTTCATCATATGAAAAATAAATATAGTGATCAAATAGAGAGCCATCATGAACCTGATCTCAAATAATCAGCCTCTATGACTTATTTCTGAGAGACACACTATAGTATACAGAAGCCAGATGCCGTAAGAGATATCAAGACATAAAAAAATCATTCCAAGTGTCACCGATGACAGCCTGCCTCCACCATAATTAATGAACATAAAATATCCACACCCAATAAATATATGGTTTGGACACTCCATCATCTAAAAAAATTGGGTTAAATGGCATGACACACAACTTCTGTCCTTCTCTCTGAAAACAAGTAGAAACTAACCATGATTTCAAGGATACATAAAATAGATGGGTTTCAGAAGGGAATAAGGGGGACAATTCCTAAATTTCAATAGTTTTATTATCTATATTAATATTGAATTACAATATCAATCAATGAAGATAGAATAAGGAAGCATCCCATCCATGAGGAACTCTGGAAAAATCCATAATTAGATATTTCATTGACATAAACTGAATCATAATATGATTTCGATATATAATCCCAATAGTCACAGAATCCTATAATCCCCATGCATTCGAAGAAAATGCAGTCAAATAAATCATTCATTGGATTCTAGGGATACAAAATAGCCACATGATTTAGTTTGAAGAGACCTGCATTATTATTGAACTAAGATGTTATTAATGAGATTAGATGTGAACCACAATATAAATAAAGATCTTTTTGGAAAATAAGGATCCATTGAAATGGAATAATTATATATGTATTATAGAAATGGAAAAAGGTTATAATATAATTTTTAGGAAATAAGAATCTATCCCCTATGACATAGAGGGGGATCCATGATCTCTATCATTAGAACCTATGGCATCTCCATGAGCCTAGGGAATCGCCATCGTGAAATGACCAAAACATCTATATTAAACACTAAGTCTTGTTATTTGGTGTATAAAATTAAATTTTACTTATTTTATAATTAATATACATAATTTAATTTAATTTTAATTTTTAATAGGTGTTATTATTTCATGTATCTCATGATTCCAATGTTTCTCATATATTTAGGGGATTTGAAGTCTTACATTTATTTTAGAGATAATTATCCTATAATCATCATAATTTAATATGGGTGGTGTATATACTTCCTGTTATTGTATTATATGATTATAATAGTAAAATTTATGGGTATTTATTTAATCAATATATTTTCTATCCCTGATTTGTTTTACGGTTCACATGTTACCCAATCAATCGTTTAATTTTGCCTCAATTTTCTTTCATTCAGACACATGTAATGTTAGGAACCTATATTATTTGACATGTTTAATATACTAGCTATTGAAATATTGTATAATGAATTTTTCTTATTTTCATGATATTTTATGCTTCATGTAATTTCATTCTTTGATATGGATAATGATTCAATTTTTACTATGTTTTAAGATTTTATTTATACAATCTCATCGTTTATTGTGATAGATAATGATTATGCATCCACGGATGGAATATTTTTATCAATATATCAATCATATTCATAAATTTATTCTCCGATAGATATCATTATATAATAATGTAATCTAACCATTATTCCTCTAATTTTTACATAAAGTAATAATGATTCTTTTTAATAAAATATATCTTCATTCTCAATTTAGTCAAAAATATATTATATTAAAAAACAAAATTTTCTATAAATGTTTTAAAAAACATTTGTGAATGATATTTTATGATCATATTCATGGAAAATTATGATTAATATTTTTTAAGATTACAAATTATTTAACGTTATTTCAAACCATTATTTTTATATTTTCAAATATATTTTCAATAGAAATGTTTTCAAAAATATTATCTTTTTAAGAAGTGTTTTAAATTATTTTCAAAGATTCATTAAAGAGTATTCATTTATATTTTAATTTTTTTTAAATACAATATTTTAAAAAAATTAATTTAAATTACTTTTAAATATTCATTTATATTTTTTCTAATGTTTATTTCATTGAAAATTATTTCAATGATTTCAAAGCTTCTTTTATACGTTTTGAAATCTATTTTAATAGTTTTATTTTAAAAAAATGTTCCCTGTTCTAAAAAATGTTTTTAAAGATAAAATAAAATATCCATCTAGAAATGTTTTAAAATATTTTATGTCCCAACTCAGATATTTTCAAGGTGGTTGTCAATGATAAGTGTTTTTTAAATGGTTTATGTTTTAATAATATATTTTAAAATAATAATTAGTTAACTTATGAAATGTTTCACATGATATTTCAAAATAAATTTCTATATAAGATGATATCCTTGGATTTTTTTTATTTACTTGGGCTAATATCCAAGGAAACAATAAATTTGATTTTATTTATCATTTTATAGTTAATATGAAATGTTCTTTTTAATACACATTTCTTATACATGGGATACACCATTATAAAACCATTGTGAAATCAAATTATCTTCTAGTAATTATATGATATTAAAACATATATTTTTTCTATAGGTTATGATACAATGTCATTTTTAATATACTGATTTTATTTCTTAGGTTATGATATGATGTTTATGAAACCCTTCCCTTTTTAAGGGTCATTATATGATGAATGTTCCATAATCTTGCAGAAAATGTATGTATGATTTCATTATGATATGGGTGGGACCAATATCTAACCCCAATTCATTGGGTAATATTTATATGTCATGATATAGACATTGATGGAATATTCAACAGAATAAGTTTAGTAAAAGATTGTTTCTATTAAGATGGTCATGGGAGAGAACCATTACTACCAAGATAGTCTAGGGAGAGAACCGTGAGTACTAAGATGACCTTGGGAGTGAACTATGACTATTAAGATGGTCTTTGGTGTGAAACATGAATACTAAGATAGTTTGGGGAGTGAACCCATTCAGAAACAGGGAAAATGATGTGAATACAAAATTTTTTGTATCACACGAAGTAGTTATAATGCTCATTAAGTACCCAATATAATTTTGGTATGATTTTTTTCTTATATTGAATTATTTATATTCTTATGTGTCTATAAAAATTCTATGTCTAATTCCATTTTTTGCTTTCATTGATTATTCTGTTGATTCTCTTATGATTCAAGCCTTATGTTTTACCAACATTAATGAAATGACTGAAGTGTATGATATTTGATAGGTAGGGTATGATCATAAATTTTTAAGATAATTTTATCATTCAGTTATATTCATTCTATGCTTATGAATATCTTTATTTTTCCTTAATGTGATTTTGAAGTCACCCTTTTTTTTCCTTTCACTCAGTTATGAATAAATATTTTGTGAATGAGCACTAAAGGGGAAGATATTTCACTAAATCATTTAAAATATTTTACCTTGTAAAAATAATATGTTCCTAGTTTCCAAAGAGAGTAAAAATTTACTGTGCTCTAAAATTCACTATTTATAATGTACTAAATATTCATCTAATGTGTTACAATATCCATGGATGTTAATCATTTTCCTATATTTCTAGTATGAAAGGAAATGATTATTTACCATTTGGAATATTGGATATGAAATATTTAGTATGAAATATAGGAATATTTCTATGGATATGTCTATGGATGTCTCTATGTATAAGTTTTAATATGAGTGAGTGAATAATTAAATGTCCTAGAATGGTTGTAAAGGATTGTGAGAGTGGATTTAATGAAATTACATTATAATATAGATACTCTAAATATATGTATTACATGATCAAGAAGATGTTTTGACGTCAAAAGATATTCAAATAAATAGTGTAACCCAATGGAAAAATGAAAACTCTAATTAGTATAATGGATGTTAATAATGGAATCCATATTGCATCATTGATATTCAAATTATATAATTATGAATTGAATAAGAATTATGGAAATCATTTTCTTAAATGTAAATATTACTATTGAAATCAGCATGATTATAAGAGTAAAGGTCTTGAATATGATGATGATGAGAATATAAACCACATATTAAAGGTATGTTTTATTCAAATAGTACTGTTTATATGAATGTGTAAATTGAATTTAATATATGGAATGAAAATATTATTTTATAACATTTTATGTAATGGGTATTAAGGAATATGATGAGGAACTCTAGTTAATGGGTTGAGAAATAATTAGGGTGAAGGGAGTGTATATTATTCATTCTTAATAATTAAGATATATGAATCATGTAGTATATGATTTAAAAGAATGTTTATTATTTTAACTAATGAAATAGAAATGTGATTTAATGGAATGGTGATATCTTGTTTAAGGGGACATATCCCAAAATGTGTTATGAATGTTAATAAAATTATGTCCAACATGGATAAAGTGATTATAGAAATGGTTAATGAATATTTCATAGTAATGATTACCAAATAACTTGTTTTTTATTTGTTGACAATGTCTTCTTTGTTATTAGGGATGTTCTTTAATAACATTTTCGAATTTATTGAATATATCCAATAGTCATGGGAATAATAAAGTAGTTATTTTTCAGAACCATTTTATGGTAATTTAGTTTGTTACCATATTTTAAGATAATACATGATAAATATATTAATGTGTTTTTTCACATAACATATTAGAGACACCATATAATATATGGTGGGTTAAATTTAAGACAATCTTGATAATTTTTGTTTTATTATTTATAAAAATTTTCATTATCATCTTTTTAAAGGGTTATTAAGAATTTTTTTATAAAATTGTTTTTGTTAAGCATAAAATGAAGATTTAATGAATAATGTAAATTTTACCGTGTGATGTCTTGTGCATATTGTATAACATATGATTTTTTTGACGTTTTGTAATGAAATATATTATTTGATTTCATTCACTTTAGGGTTCTCATGTGCTACTAATGTTCCAAGAATGAAAAATTGACCTTTGTTTATTGGAATAAGAGATGAAGTGTAAATTGATCAAAGAACATACTAAAGGTAAATATATGATTTTTATATTGAATAAAACTAGTTAATTAAATTTAATACCAAAAAAATATAAGATATAGAAAAAGGGTTATGATATAAATTTTTATCATGTTAACATCATTTTTATTGATATCAATGACATATTTCAAGCCTCTTGGGGTTATTTATCTAGGAGATTTAACTTTCATCTAACTTTGTTCTCTATCACTCTCTATAAAAACATGATACATTGATTTATTTTCCATGCACATGTTTTCAATTTCCATCTATGTTCTCTATTTTGGAATACCTGTAATGATTACATTGGGTATCCATTATATTTCAAACAATACATTTTCAAATGAAATATTAGTATTAATTTTGATTATGTGGGATTATATGAATGGAACATTAAATTATTAATCATTCAATAACTAAAATTAAATTTGAATGAAAAATACATTCTAATGGGGTATAATGTAAGACACTATTGTTTTATGTATTATTTTGTTTCAAAGATATTTATTCTATTATATATTTTTTATTTCATGTTTTCTGGAATATAGACTGGGTTTTAAATAGGTATGAAGTTATTATTTATTTTAATTAATCACCAATTCCGAATTGTGGTCACGATGAACATAGATTATTATTTTTACATTCAAATAAACGTTTCATAAAAAATATATCTTAAAAGAAAACAAGATTTATTTTCTTGATATAAATCTTCATTAATTCTTCCATCCTCTCACACTACCTTATACCCTGTGAAAAACATTTTAAAAATGCGGGATGAGAATAAAAATCATAGTAAGGGTTATAAACTAAAGAAATAATTCATTATTACATCAATACATACAATAAAAAACCTCTTGAACACACCACATAAAATCATATGGTCTATTAATAACACATAGAAATCCTAAATCATAAAGGTACCTTGTGAAATCCATTTCAAATATACATAGTATCTTTCATAGCTATGTAGGGATTTACATTTGGAATAACCATCAAAAGATATTACCTAAATGTTGTTGGAGAAACATTAGTGTTTACCTTCATTATGTTACCCAATTAATTGAAGAGTTATCTCCATATCACCCACCCTAGGTTTATCATAGAAAAGCCTGTATACGTAATCAATGTCCAAGAACCATAACATATTCATATAAAATAAAACAAACAAAAAGGAACGATAAAATTTCATCATTGAAATCACAATTTATAATTTAAATATATTTATGTAACTAATCCATTATCAAAACCATTTAAATACAAAAATAAGTAAAACAGTATATGGTATTTATTTACCTTTTAAAAACATTGCATCTTGTTAAGGAATCCAAATACCAAAAAATGCTCATGGTGGCAGAAAGGACATTGTCAATGCATATGTTAAAAAGAAACATTTCCTTTTTTCATTTAGTAAAATGATATGTAGAAAAAGATTCCCTTTCAATGAAATGATAATTCATAAGAGTTTATTCCCTATATAAAATAAAGTCATGTATAAATCAAAATATTCTTCAACTAAAGGATATTGAGATGATGTCTCTTACCTCATTTCTAACTTAACTCGTTCATTCATTAATCTCATGAATAATAATGTAAAGATAATTTCTACATGCATCATAACATTTTTCATGTTTATTATTCCATTTATATTAATTATTACCACATTATAATCATTACCTAATATTTTAGGTTAATAACGGTCATTTTTTCAATATTTGGTACTTGACATGAAAATGAACTTCTTATAATTACAAGTAGTCCATGTGATCAAAATACCATTATCTCCAAAATTATATTAATGAGTTAGATATCATATATATCATATATATTATGTATATTTATTTATTTATATATGTACATAACATGGGGAGATAAGAAAATAATTTCATTGATGATGGAGATGGTAAGCCGTACGTATCCATGAACGCTAATTTAATTTAGATTTCATATTCAATGGAATGATAACATAATGATACATTTGTATATTATAAATATAATTTAATATAATATATATTTTAATTATTAAATTCTCTATACATTGCAGGTATGGCAAGAACGAGTCATATCACTTTGAGGGGGCGGTAGACTGCACTTCCTCAAATGAAATTATCATATTTACCCATTATGGAAACCATAATGATATGATATAAATGAAAAATAAATAATTATAGAGAAAATATAAATATAATATATATCACATATAAATACAATTCCATCTTAATGTCCAACATAATAGGTGGTATTAGATAATAGAACAATCATCATTTCATGAGGGATAGTTCACTATCCATAAGAATTGTATATTCGTATCCATAAGTCATAGGTGTGTGTATGTATTGTTCTAATCACTCTCATAACAACACATTAGTATATTTAGGATAATTTTTTTGTTATTAAATAATTCAATAAAGTGTTTTTAGGGGGTTGGAGAAGGAAAATAAAAGAAAAGTACTTGAGATATGGTGTTACCCTTAAATAAGGTAACTTCATTTGATTAGGGCCAAATGGCTATCTTGAATTGCCTTCTAACTAGAAGAAAAAATCTAGGAGTAATATAATTAAGTTGGTAGATTTATAGGGAAGTGTTTAGATGAACCATGGGACTTGAGTGGAGTGTGTAATGGGTTAGAAATTGTGGCATTTTATAAGATGGAGGAGGGGCTCATTAGGAAATAATGAAAGTGTTATTTTATTATAAAAATCATGTTCTATTTAAATATATAGAAAACATATATAATTCAAATATATGGTTCATATTAGTATATATAAATTCATCCAATAATAATTAAATAATTTTTATATTTTTTAATGCTTATCTTTTTTATTTAACCCTTTGTTAATTAATTTAACTTTTACCATGTCCTCTAATGTATTCATACAATATGGTTAATATATTTACTATAACAAGAAAAGTGTCCCAAAATGGATAGTTTATGACATTTTTATCATTATTTAATTCATTTGGATGAATATTATATGTTTAGTATTATTTTATCATTTAATATGATATTAATTGTTTTAAAAACTCATTTATGACAATTTCGTAATTTTTCATATCTAGAAAATAAAAAAAAAATAACATCTTTATTATGTGAAAAAACATAATTAATTAAAATATAACAAGTCATTTTTATCCCTAAAATTATTTTATGGCCTAAATGGTTTAAAAATAATTTTATTATAATATTTATAATATCATTTATTTTAAACATTTATTAATGAAGTAATTATTGCATCACCATTGTTTCATAATTAAATTAATTTATGTAATATCTAAAAACTATAAATAAAATACAATGTTGTATTAATATATTTTTATATTTCCAATAAGAATTTATAGTTGAAGATATCCTTTATATAACCCCATATATATATTGTTTTAGTAAAAAGATTCGTGTTTATGTTATTTTTGTCCTTACTTTGAATTAATAAATATAAAGTAACATTATCACTCCCAAGTGACTCCATGGGGTCCGAAAATCGACTCAAGGATTCCCTTGGTCAGAAATATCTCACCCAATGTGGTTAGGAAAAGATTAAGGGAATTTTAGTATTATTATAAAATTAATATTTTACTCTTATATATCAGATTTACCCTTTGACCATGGTAAATGAAATATTTAATAAAGTAAATATTAATAATCTCTAAAAATAAAAGATAAATATTTACACAATTTGGACCTAATGATTCCAAATATGGAATCCATTTTTCCAAATTCAAAACATAGAAGTGTTTCAAATTAAATTTAAATTAATTATCATTGTCATAAACAAATTTTGTGTTTTTAAAAAATAATACCATCAGAATATTGACCTTTATTTATGTCCAATTTTAGAGTGAAATTACTTCTAATGACCATAATTTAATTGAATGGAAAATCTATAATACAATTACACAATAAAACAAATTAAATTAACAATGTAACTATATAAAAAAAATTATAAAGAGGCAGTTTCGTCTAAAAATGCAGTAATTTTCACTATTAATTTAGAAATGATCAATATCAGAAAAATACCAAAATTTAATCAGATTTAGATTTTGATGTTCTGATTCTAAATAAGAATAATATATTTTCAAGTAGAACATATAAAAGTGAAAAAACTATATTTAAAATGTCTTGTCCATAAAATGATGGTAAATTGATCCTTTAAAGAATATTAGAGTATTTATACTTAAAATTGGATTCATTAACAATTTAATTCTATAATATTGATCGGATAAAGCTAAAGTCATTTAACAAACATGTATAATAATATGATAGGAATTTTAATTCTTTCCCGCCAATACAATATGTATTTATTACCTACCATTTAAAATAATCTTATATTACTATTTTTCAATATGACTGAACATTGTGTGCAACATAAGACATTAGAGAAAATCATTGTAGTGTGTGGTGTATGCAATTGAACATAAAATTCCCTTTAATGTAAAATTAATATTTAATTCCCAAATATTATTAAATATTAAAATCTCATATTCATTATTTACTTGGGGTCTTACATCCTCCCCCCGTTTAGTAATTGTGTCCTCGAACTTTTAATATTGGCTCGGAAACTTCATTGAATGTCCCAAATCGGAAAAAGAGTCAATAAAACTATTGACTTAAAATAAAACAAATTAAGTTCAACGTTGACCTAATATTACCCATACTAGGATTCCATGAAAAAATGGATATGGAGGACAATGTAAGTGTTAATTTAGGAGGAAGAGTGAAAGAAAAAATGACCAATAGAATGTTGACAACTAGAAAACAACAAAATAGTTATAGGATAAATGGTCATTGGTTTTCTAGTAGTAAAGGTAAACATACAACATTTTTTATTTATGATTCATTTAAATATGTTGCAGAATTTATTTATGATATTGACTAATTACACAAGGAAATATAGTTATTTTTCATTTGTAATATCATCCTCTAATTAGTTTCTAAAAAACATATCTTTTCTACAAACGATGAGTATTTAAGAAGACTTTGTCACACCTAAAGAACTATAATAAACTTCTAGAGAATCACATAATCTAAAAAAGATAAAATGTTTATTTTATATGACTTTAGACATTAACCCATATCATAACATTTAGTAAATGATCAGATAATCCCTAAAATATGATAATACATTATAAAATGAAATACATGTCTTAATCGCAAAAACTCGAAAAACAATACCCAAAGATCAACAAAGTTAATTCAATAATCAACTACCCTTAAAATTCATCAATGCAACCCAAACTGAGATAGAAACCAGAAACTCAGAAGGTTTAAATCATGTACTCTTCCTTAGTTAATATTTTCATTTATCTTCAAATAATATCGAAAACTATTAAATTTTCATACTCAAGAGTAATTAACCTAATCACATATTCTCTATGAATGGTTAATCATTTCCATAAATAACCCAAATGATTATTTTTCCACAAAAAAAAATAGATTCTACTAAAAGAAAATATCATCCATTACTCCAAAAATGAGATCCCATAGTATTATATTTTTCTAATCATAAAATGTTCCCAAAAGTGAGAAAATCTCACAAAATAACCATTAACATTTATTCAAAAAATCATGTTCCTATACTAAAGATATTCATTTTATAAAACATAATTTCCCAAAATCATCTTATTCATTATCCATAAAATCATATCACTAACAAAAATATTTCATACTAACCAGCAACATCAGGTAGTCTAGTGGTAGGTGATGTGCCCTTATCGCCCTTTGTTGGTGGGTTCGATTCCTATAGCCTTACCGTACATGATGGGTTTTCACCCATCTTACATGTTGAATATTTTTATAAAACAAAAATGTAACCACAACATAATTTTACATGAAGGGTTGTCTAATACCTCTCATTGTCATCCCTACCCATACTGACCTCATTATCTTAATCAAGTCATATATATATTGAAATTTTTAATACCTCCATAAAATGACTCTATTCCCAAAAAACGAACATTGTACCTTGATCATGGTGTCCACATAGTATCATCGTCATCTTGTTCACATAGATATATGGTCCATGCATTGAAACAATTATTTAGAGATCCTTAAAAATTAAATTCTTCTTTTATCTAAATACACATTGTATAACTTGGCTCATATGAGTGCTCATAGAAAAAATAGTTTCGGAAAATAATCATATATGACATATTATTTCAGAACATCTGATAAATAATTCTTTTTATAAAATGTTTGGATTGAGTTTGAGTTGAAAATTTAAATAACTGGTCCTTTTAAAATACCATAAGTTTTTTCTGAAAGAATATAATTTAATGGATAATATATATAGGTTGTGCAAGGGTCTCCTTTTTTAGCATTTTTATCCAAATCATAATATGCTGAAAAGTATTTTGATAAGGTCAAATATATGTAAATGCTATTATTATATATAACTATCTTGAAAATTTAAAAATATTGAGAAAATAAAATTTTTTTAAATACAACACATGATCCATGATGGTATAGAGGTATAACGGAGGTGTTTAATAACTCAAAAAAAATTCAAGTAATTGAGTTGTATGTTATAAAATGTTTCAGAATCCTCTGAACATGAGTTTGCAATATTTATTGAAGGCATGTAATCAAGTAGAGATAAGAATTTCATTTGAAAACCTCATCCAACTATTTATAACAGACATTACTTGAACTGAAAGTTTTATAAAATAATGATTTAACATAATGTGTAGATATAGAGACTAACCATGTGTCTAAAAAAACTCAGAATATCTAAATTTGTCTAAGCTTGCCATTGAAAACAACTAAAAGTCCCCATCCTTAAATCATAACATAATCATGAATTATGTAAATAATTCACATTGATGATCTTTTTAGGTTTAGATTTTTAGATAATTAGTCCATAACTATTACATTATATCTCAAAATTATAAATGTAGACACTGCTACTCAGTATCCATTTTTTTCATAAAATAATAAAAACTCTTAAAAGAAAACAAGATTAATTTTCATGATATAAATATTCTTTAATTCTTCCATCCTTTTACCCAGCCTTATACCCTATGGAAAACATTTAAAAAACATGGTAAGAGCATAAAAATCTCAGTAAGGGTTATAAAAAAAAGAAATATATCATTAGTCCATCAATTCATACAATACGTATGTTCTATAAAACACCTTAGAAAATCATTAGATTTTTGAATAACTCATAGATATCTTAAATCATAAAGTTTACATGTGGCATCTATATAAAAATTACATTTTCGATTTCACCACTATGTACAGAGTTACATTTGAAATACCCATCACAGTATATACCCTAAATATCCTAGGAGAAACATTAATGTTTGACTCCTTCATTTTATCCAATGTATCGGAGAGCTATCTCGGGCTCACCCACCATAGGATTATCATGGAGCCTCCTGTATATGTATACAATTCTGAAGAACCATAACATATTCATAACACATAAAACAAACATAATGAAAGATTAAATTTTCAAATTTCAATCACAATATATCATTTAAATATATTTTCATAAGCAATACATTAACAAATGTATTTTAAATAACAAAATACATAACAGATTATATGGTATTTATTTTCCTTTTAAAAATATTACAACTTGTTAAGGAATCCAAATATCAAATTACACTCGTAGCGGTGAAATAGACATAGTCACCACATATGTTAAAAAGAAATATTCCTTTTCTCATTTAGTAAATTGAAACATACAAAAAAATATCATTTGAATGAAATGAAAATTCATAGGATTTTATAGACCTTATAAAATAAATTCATGTATAAATAAAAATATGCCCAAATGAAAGGAGAATGAAACGAAGTCCCTTACCTCGTGTCTAACATGACTCGTTCATTATTTAGTCTGCAGAATAATAGAACAAAGTTAATTTATAATTTATTTAGAACATTTTTCAAGTTTATTATTACTTTTATATTACATATTACCACATTTTAAAATTTACACAATCATTTATATTAATAATGGTTATTTTGTCGATATTTGGTACTTGTGTCAAAAATGAACATTTTTATAAATAAAAATTGTCCATGTGGTCAAAATTACTTTATTTAAAAAGTGATAATAATTATTTAGATATCATATATATCACATATATCACCTATATATTTTTTTTCATAATATAACACATCATATGGAAATTAGAAATGAAATTCACCGTTCAAGTAGACGGTAAGTTATACGTACAAATTAATGCTACATTCATTTACATTTTGTATTTAATTGAATGAGAACATAATGATACATATGTATACTATAATTACAGTGTTATATCATATATAATTTTATTAACTCTATCCTTTATACATTCCACGTATGGTATGAACGAGTCATATCACTTTGTGGGGGCGGTAGTTTGCACTACCTCTAATGAAATTATAATATTTACCCACTAAAGAAACCATAAACATATTATATAAATGAAAATTAATGAATAATATAGAAAATATAATTATAATATATATCACATATATATATAGTTCCTTTTTAATCGACACCATAAGAGGAGGTAAGAGATAATTTAACTATCATCGTTTTGTGAGGCAGTATATCGTCGTCCACAAAAACAGTATGTTCGTATCCACTAGGTGGTGATGTGTTGATGTTTACATAAAATAATTATTATTAATACATCCTAGTTTATTGATGATAATTTTTTGTTATATGTTAAAGTAATAAATATAGAATATGGGGTTTGAGACGGAAAATAAAAGAAACTAACTTGAGAGAATACGTTACCATTAAATCGAGTAACTTCTTTTGATTTAAACCAAATGTCTCTCTTGAATTTACATCCTTCTTGGTAAAGGATTCTAGGATATATATATATGAATGTTGGGAGCTTATTATAGTAGAGTTTGGATGTTCCAAGGGGCTTGAGAAGAGAGTGAAATGAGTTAGAGGGGTGGCCTTTTATAAGAGAGAGGAGGTTCTCTTTACGAATGATTGAAAGTATTATTTGATTATAAAAATTATTTTCTTTTTCCAAAGATCCCAACCTTATTTAAGTATAATATAAATTTCATATAAGTCTAAATAAAATCATCAATTAAGAATTATATTGGATTTGTATATTTTTTTAATCGTTATCTTATTTATTTATACCTTTGTTAACTTATTTAACTTTTACCATATCCTCTTATATATTCAAACTATATGGGTATTATATTTACTATAAAATTCCATGAAACTTAAAATGGATCATTTATGACATTTGTAACATTATTTAACTCATTTGGCTGAATCTTATTTTTTTAATATTTTTTAATCATTTAAAAAAATATGAATTTCTTAAATACTAGTTTATATAAATTTATAAATTATTCATATGAGGACTTTTAAAAATTAAATAAAAACATGAATCATTCAAAAAATATTCAATATTTATATTATAAAAAGTCATTATTATCCCTAAAATAATAGATTGGCATATAATGTTTCAATGAAAATTTATTTCAATATTAGTAATATCATTTATATGAATCATTTTTTAATGAAGCAATTTCTACATCACCATTGTATCATAACCAAATTTATTTATAAAATGTAAAAAAATTATAAATAAACTACCATAACTTAGGAAATAGTGTAAGATTCCAAAATAAAATTTATAGTCGAATAGATCACTTATATAACCTCATATAATAGTTGTTTTATGAAAAATCATAATGCCTATGTTATTTTTCTCCTTAAATTAAATTAATTAATATAAAGTGTCATTATCTCACCCACGTTGCTCCATGGGGTCCCAAAATTATCCCAAGGATTCCCTTGGTCCGAAATATCTCATCCAATAGGGTTAGGACAAGTGAAATGGCAATTTAATATTATTAAAATATTATTATTTAACCCTTATTTACCAGATTTACCAATTAATCCTCGTAAATAA
The DNA here is from genome assembly GCA_963277665.1 of Viscum album. Classification (NCBI taxonomy): domain Eukaryota; kingdom Viridiplantae; phylum Streptophyta; class Magnoliopsida; order Santalales; family Viscaceae; genus Viscum; species Viscum album. The sequence continues at coordinate 1,155,497,741 of OY728158.1, read as the reverse complement.
AATATTTACTGAACTAAATTTTAATAATGTCTAAAAATAAAAGATACCTATTATCAATTTATGGATCTCCTGTTTAAAAATATGGAATATTTTTTAAAAATTTCAAATCATAGAAGTGGGAGAAATTAATTTAAAAATAATTCTCATTGTCCAAACCAAAAAACATGTTTTTAAGAAATAATTCCTACCAAAAGATTAACATTTGATTATGCCCAATTTAAGAGTGAAATAACATTCAATAACCGACATTAGATTATATGGAAAGAATATAATCCAGTTACCCTTTAAATATAATTAAAATAACAATATAAATATAAAAAAAATTAGATGAATAGGTAGTTTGGAATTAAAAAGCATTATTTTTCACTACTCACTAATAAAATGAACAGTATCAGAAAAATACAAAAATTTCATCCAAAGTAAATTTTGATGCCCCGATTATAAATAAGAATACTATTTTTTCAATTAGAACATAAAAAAGTGAAAAAAAATAGATTTCAAAATCCTTTTTCATAAAAAGGCAGTAAATGAACCTTTTAATGAATATTATAGTTTATAATTGTACTAATTCACATTTTAACACTCTAAAATTGATTGTATAAATATAAAGTCATTTAACAAAAAATGTATAATAATATTGTTGAATGTTATGTTCATTCCAAAAATAAAATGGCTATGTGATAACTACCATTTATAATAATATTATATTATTATTTTTCAGTATGACTCAGCATTGTTTAAATCAAAAGACTTCGGAGAAACGGATTGTTTCTTATCAGGTATTCCATTAAACATTGAATCATATTTAAGGTAAAATTAATATTTAATTCACAAGTACTAATAAATATTAAAATATAATATTATTTATATACTTGGGATGTTACAGATGTTATTTCCCATAAGAAATTATTACTTTTGTTTCAATTAATGACATACTATTATGATTAAAATTTGTTAATGAAACCCATTAATCTTCCAAAGTTAATACCATGAAAAAACACTTATAAACCCTCGTTTTTTAAATGTGTTATATTATGATTATTGAAAATATACCATTTAAATTGTTTATGATATGATGAAATATTTAAGAAACCTTTTTCATTTCAGGGGTTATGATATTATTTTTATGAAACCCATATCATCTAGTTGGTCATGATATGATTGATGTTTTATTATATTTTAGCACACATATGTATGCTTTATTTATGAGATAGATCTTAAATATATCTACCTCAAATGAATTAGTTAATGAATTATATCTTATTAAATACTGATGGTTAGAAACATTGAGTAAATTTGGTATAATAAATGATTTTTTCAGCTAATATGGTCTTGAGAGTGAACCTTGACTAACTAGATTTTATTAGGAGTGAATTATGAATACTAAGATGGTATTAGAAGAGGACCTTGAATTCTTTGAATTTTGGGGAGTGAATTAATTCCAATAAAATTAAAGGGCCAGAACTAGGGATGGTGGTGTTTTCCACCCTACATGTATATCCCCCAGGAAGTACCGTAATATGTTTTGGAAATGACCCTTTACATATAAGGAAATTATTTTACATTATTATATCTCTTAAATAGTTAAATTTATTATTAAAATTATATTATTTCATATCTTATGCTCTTGATTCCCTTATGATTCATTCCTTATGTTCATCCAATATTTATTCCATGAATCATGAGTATGATATTTCAAATGCGGGGTATGATGTTCAAATTTATTATTATGTTCCCATACACTTTTTTTATGTTATTATTATTTATCTCTCCTATGTAACCTTACTGAGCATCAAATATCACCATTTATTATGTTTCATTTCATGATTATATGAGTATGAGAACTAAAAGTGAAGAAATTGTTTCGAATCATTAATGATATATCAACATCATTAAATAATGAAATCCATGTTTCAAATGAAAATAAATTATTATGGTCTTTATGAATGTAGTTTTTAGTGTGATGAATATTATTCTAATATTAATTAATATCAACATATGTAAATCATGGGTCACTACATAATTTAATTCTTTATTTCTTTTAGTTACATTATAAATTATTAAATTTTGAATATCCAAGAAATTTATTAATCATTCCGTATTTACATTGATGGTTATATAATAATTTTTCAATGATTTATATATATGAAAAAACCTATTTCAATTGGATTGAAATACATTTATAGTTAATTTTTATATATCATATAAAATCGATTATTTTATATGAAACATGTACATTATTCACCATTAGTTATTGAAAAACTTTATAATGGTTAAATTAATTGGTCAAAAAATTAGTCTATGGATATGAAATTGTTTATGATACCTTGGAGAAAAACATTTTTGATTTTCATTTTCTATAATTAGTCTATAAAACATGGTTATTTGAATTTGAATATATCATATAAATGGTGTCTCAAAAATTCCATGTTATTAATTATGTTATTTTTATTATTACACACCACGTGCTTTCTTGATTGTTATAGAATGTTATAACACATGTTCTTACTGATATGCCTCCTAATCACATTCTAGATATCTCTCTTTATAATTCCATTTCATTATCATGGTTACCAGTTTCCAATGATGTATGTTCCTAGGATGTTATATTTTGTAAATGTATCATAGGGTGAAACAATGAAGTACCCTTTATGTGGGTTGGAAGAATATATTATTTTTAATTATTTTATGTTCCTAAATTCCAAGAACCACATGATGCAATGATTATGTAATAAAATTTGGGATTCCACATATAACTAAAAATTACAACCCATTAATATTGAAAATGGTATTACAATAGTTTAAATTTTGTTGATTAACTAAGGTATGATGAGAATTATTATTGTTAAAAATGTAACCAAAAATAGTATAAATTTTTTCTTTTTATTATTATGACTCTATATAGCATTATAATAGAATCCCCATGAATTTGGTTATATTTTCTCAGATAATAAATTTATCACAATTTAATATTTTTAGAAAATCCAAAATTGCACTTCAGCTACATTATAACATTGTGCCTCCTATCACACATATATTTATCAATTTAGCCATATTAATATATGTATTATTATAAATTTATCTTCTAAAATATCAAATAAATATTCTACGGTTCAGTTCATCTCAATATATCACCCCGAATTCTTTTAGAAGGGATCTAAATGAATCATCCCAAAAAATTGATAATCACATTAACCTGAATTATTCGTTTAAAAAAAATATTTACCTCCTTTAAATATATCACAATTAATTTAAAATAATTTTTTTGGGTCCTAAATAATCATAAATTTTATTATGATTTTGAAATCACAATTTTACACCTTCCTTCCTGTCAAATTATATTTTAATATCTCACTCTAGGGTATATACATCTTATCATCTCCACTTAGCGATACAATTAATTTATCAACACAATAATTTATGGACAAGTGTTATTTTGTGTTTAATGATTTTTATGATAATTATGATATAATTAAATTACTATTATTTTAATATGAAATATAACTTCTTACTTTCCATATCATTATAAAACTATAATATTGTTCATGTGTACATGTGGATTGTAACCTCTATGAAGCGATGTTTTTCATTCTATGATTAATTATGAAATTGATGTTAATAAGTATATATATAAGTAACTATCATTATATATATATATAATTATTCAATAAAGGTGAATTATTTTATTACTTCACTTTTATTCAATCTCTCTAGAACTGAAAACATTTTCATTGCATATGTATAACCAACCATCTTTGTAAATGATGCAATAAATTTTTCAATATATAAAATTATTTATTAACATATTTATATGTATATAATATCTATATATAATATTTAAATCATTAATAATATTTTGGAGGTTATTGAATAAATTTAAATTGAATGGAACTAGTGAACTAAAATTAAGAGGAAAAATGAAAATGTTAATGCCTGAAAATAATACATTTAATATGTAATTCGGGATAAAAGTGAATTTAAAATATATAAAAGGTATCATATATGTTATTATAAGTGTGAAAATTATTTTTAAAAAAATAATAATATTGAATTTAAATTAATTATATAGGTGTTTTGTGTAACTTAGATAAAATCTAAATCATTTTAAGGGGTTTCCGGCCTCTCTATTATTTTTGGGATACAGATTCCAAATTTTCAACTTGATTAATTTGTTCAATTATATATTACACATTTGGAATTTCATATCATGAATATATTTATTTTAATTATATTATAGTATTACATTGACTTTATTCTCTATAGGGGATTGAGATTCAAATGGTTTAAAATCGCTAAATGATTTTCATTTTATTTTTATTTCGATGAAAACATTCCATATTCACCACATATTAATTTTTTGTGGTTTTAAAACATACCCAAATATAATTTTGGATTATTATTATGAATATTATGGAAATTTAAATTTGAATATATTCTTCTTTATCCCATGGGGATTATGATTCAAATCAAACAAAACTGGTAAGGATTTTATTTCACAATCTCATCAATATAAGGAAATTTATAATTTATTTAAAAAATAAAAAAATATTTTTTTATCTAAAAACATAGGAAATGAGAATTACTTCCATCATTCAGGAATAAAATATGATTTTAATCCTACATTAAATTTTTTAAAAGGGTAAATTAAATGATAAATATTTATATAACATTTTTAAAGTTATTTTAAATATTTTAATTAAAAATGGAAAGAAAGTTTTTCAAAATATTTTCATTATTTAATCTTAAAAAATTATTTTATATTGATGATGAAATCCAACAATTATATTTCACCTTTATGGGATATAATATTATATAAAAAATATAATTATTGATTCTATGTTTGTTTTATGTTCTTAATGATAATATAATTTTGAAACCCATTTAATTTACATGGGTTCTCATATCTAAAATTAACTATGATTATATGGAACACATATGTATGATTTAAATTATTTGATGTGTGGGATATATATCTTCCTCAAATTAATTGTGTAATTTCTTATATATCATGAGGTAAATATGGGATGCATGAAAATTTGGTTGATCAAATAGGGGATGTATGATGATGTCCATGATCTAATATGAGATGTAGATAGTGATGTGGGCTATGATATTTTTTAAAGTTCCTCATTGTTATCCATGAAATTAAGAATTTTTGCTATAAAAATTTTGGTGCCCCATTTATTTAATTTATATATTTATTCATGATTGATTTAAAATGATTTTTCACTCCCATGATCAATGGATTTTTAATTGATAAGGTTTTATACAATTAATCTTTTTAATGGCCTTTGAAAGACATGGAATGAAATATATAAGCTATTTTTATTATATCATATTCTTTTTCCTATCATATGGATTTATATGATAAAATATTAATATCTCTCATGGTTACCATAACTGATTATATGATCTCACCTTTTAATTATATTTCATTTACCCATGTAATGAGACTTTTATTAAGTATTATATGTATAAGTTGTGTGGTAGAATATGTAGTAATATGTGGGAAATTATATAGATATTTTTTGAACAGGTTTCTTCTCTATCCATTTTTCTAAAGAAACTATACATAAATAATTCGGTTGGGGATCAGAATATTATATAATGAATATTAATCTATCAATATGTAATATATATCTTTTAAAAAAATATTATTTTCATACAAAAAAATAATGAAATAAGTATTTTATGTTCCCATAGTCATTCATGATTGATTTTAATGTAATAATTATATTTTGAGGATTGACCGACCAAAATATGAACATGGTATAATTAATTGGTGATTATGATTATGAATCTGGTATATTCAGGACAAAATATTTTTATTACAAGAATGAATTGATATTATTTATATAATATCATTTTAGGAGTAATATTTGAAGAGGGTTTAAAAAACATGAAACAAAAAATGATATATGTTACTTAATAAGGGGGTAGAATTCACGAAACACAATTACCAATTTTCTTACTCAAATAATGTGATTGTGTTACGTAATTTGATATTTAATTTTTTTTTAAAAAAATTATATTTTATATATTATATTTAACCATCAATATCATAATTATGAAAAACCATTAAAGATGGTATAAATAATATAATATGCCTATTTATATAGGATGATGTCCTCACACAAACATGAATGACAGTTTTGTTTTCTCATAATTGATTGTGTAATCTAAACAATGATTATTCAATTTATATAATAACTTAAATTTATAAAAATTATAGTGATTGCATTATATTATAATGGATATATGAGGTCATTTAAAGGGTTATTTAGAAGAAAATACTATGAATAATGTTATACATAGGACCTGAGCATGAGTGCATTCCTATATATCTCCATGGATATAGAGTTCATAGTATAAATAATGGTGACCAATGCCATGTCGATTGAGATATGGTTCTAGGATATTCAATATTTAAGGGGTTTAAAGAATAAATTTAAAGTGATAGGTGTAGTATGATATAGAAGAATTGTGTTTCTTTTTTATTAATGAAATTGAACTTTTGTGAATACACTGTTATTTTTATTGATATCATTAAACTATTCGAAGGTTAATGATGTTTAATGTTATAAATAATGGTGTCTAGGGAGAAAATGGGTGGATAAATCCTAAAACATAAATTTCCATAAAATTTAACATTTTTTATATATTTACAATCATATTTTTTTTATTTTATCATTTCACATTATACATTGATAAAATGATTTTATATAAAATTTTACATTTTATTGTAATTAGAAGGTTATCCATTTAACCAAATTTTTGTTTCATGAAAATAAATATTAAATTTATTTAATACAATTTAATTTATTAATTTTATTAAATTAGAAAATATATTAGAACATATAATATATTCAAAAGATATTTGTCTCATTTTTTAATATGATAATGTTATAAAAGTTATTGTTATAAAAATATAAGTATATTTTTAATATTTATTGAAAACAAAATGTTTTAAATATGAACTAAAACAATATATTATGATTATTTTGATCTTTTGAATTCGAAAATGAGGTTAATTTTTTCATTTTCCATTTCTGAAATTTATCTTTAAATAAATTAATGAATTAAGTCTTTTTAGAGTATGCATTAGAAAATAATTTTTGTATAATGCGTTGATGTGCTATAGTACAGTATCATGTAAAAAGTGTTGTAAATCGAATTTTTTAATAGTACTATAATACAATATCTATTTTAAAAGCCAATATTTAGATTTAGGTAAAACATGATATATAATTAAATTTTGTTATCATTTTAATGTGATCATTATATCATGGCCATTAAATTAGTATGAAATATTAGAATAAATAAATTTTGAAAAAAAAACTATATAATGAAATTTACTTATTAGTTAATAATAGTATTTCTTCTAATGTTTCAATAAATACATATTACGCTTCAACAACATGTTTTATTCCGAAATGGTATTTATTAAAAAAAATTCATCGACATTATAATTTTTTAAAATATATTTTAAAAAAAATATTTGAAATTTTTTTGAATTTATCATGTCAATGATATCTTACTATAATATTATTGGGAATATTTCATTAAATTATTTATTTGAATAATTAAAAGTACCAATTTAGTTAAACATTGATATACAATTACTAACATAAATTAATTTAAAAGAAAATTTTTATTTTATATTTGGTTTTATGTTAAAATAATATCTAATTTATTAAACAAAATCTAAATAATTTATTTATAATAACAATTAAAATTTATTTTCCAATATTTTTATTTTAATGCTCAAGGAATATTTTTCTAAAACACTTTTTTGTTGTATATTATGTATGAATATTAAATTTGATTTCTAATTCTTATAAAGAATTATCATGAATTATTATTTAATATTTTTTCTATTAGGTTCATATTTTTAACTTATATACATTTTATTGTTATTAAACATATTTAGTAATCGTGGAATATGTTTTTCAAATCAGAAATTTTTAAATTGGTAAAACTAGTTTAAAATTTTGTTATTTGGCCTAAAAATATACTAACATGTTGCTTTATCCTATTGGATGAATGGTGTTCAAAAAAAGATAACATATATATAAATTTTTTGACATTTTGTACAGGTTTCCTTGGATAATAACAATTATATTTTTTAGGAAATATATAATTAAAAAATGATACTCTTTTTTTCTTAATTATTCAAATATATTTATATATACATATAAATAATTTAAAAATGAATATAAAATGTTTATTTTAATATAAATTTAATTATTTTTTGATAATAATTTATTTTTTATTTTCAACTAGGTTATTATTTCCTTATTCACTTATGCAATGATGATGCCACTAATGTACAAGAATTAGAAAAATCATGTAAAATTACTGTAAAAATTATAAAATTAACATGTTTTGAATGAATTACACTTTTCCACGAATTTCATAGATAATTAGAATTTATAAATAATGGTTACTCTTTTATTATTCCAATTTTAGTTATTTATTATAGTATTTTAGGTCAAATTATTTTATTCGGTCGAAATTCTTATTCATTTTATATTTTTTGATAAAATAATATAATTTTAATTTTTGAGAATAGAAAATATTTCTGGTGGACACGTGGGATAGTAAATTATCCCAAATTTCATATATGGAACATTTAAAATCCAATTGAAACATTTGAAATAAATTTCTGTTCCTTGAAGGTTAAAATGTGTTACAATGGTTAAATATAAAAATGGATAACATGGTGGTAAAACAAACATATAATGTGTAAAAGTCACCATATTCTTGTATAAATTTTAACTGATGAAGGTATGATTAACTTATAAAAGAAAATTTTGAATATATGGACACTTGGATCCATCAGACATGATTATGATATATATATATTATTGAGCAAATTTAATTATGCTCATCTTTTTCTTCTCCCCCATAAATAAAATAAGCCCTTTATATTATATATTATTCATAAATTTTAAGAACATTTTTATTAATATCTAACTAACTAAGGCCATCATGACCATTAGTAAGATAAATGTGACAACCTAAAGCCTACCTCCAATTGGTCATGGGGTTTCAACATGATATGATTATGAATATCCCACACATTGGAGGCCTTATACTAAGGTACAAGAACACACAAACACATATCTATAAATTTCTATGAAATTATGAAATGAAAATAAAACAAATATGAAATTTATATATACATCCAAATCCCACTACTAGTGTATGATAATAAATCTGGATACAAAATTTTAAAAAAATCCCACCAAAACAATAATGATGTTGAAGTTGCTGGAATGAGGTTTTTATCATTAAATGTGACTCCTGATATGTCGAAGGGAGTGAATATCAAAAAATAATCTCCATATACTCTTTCTACACCAAGAACCCAGACAAACAACCATTCATATTCATATTATACAACATGTGTTGGTAGAGATTTTGTAATGGTGTGTATAACAATACACATTTAGATATAATGAAGTCACCAAGAATAATGAATCAATAGAGTAGTTAACTCACTATATGTTCTTGTCAATCAGAAGAATACGATATAAAAAATTCACATCATGATATACTCATAACATACATTAAGTATCATGGTATGGTCCCACATGTATCTATAGAATAAGATTCTGCTTTCTATTTCATAGTAATGATCACCCAAATAAACGCACTCAACGTGTCTGATCGCAGTCATAGAAACCATCTGAGATATCATAATCATTGTGTCTAACTAGATAGAGATATCTTCTAGAATTATGAATATATTAATCATTTTATTAGGGATCACACCCAGATCTATGCTTTATTTTGACAACCTAATCTGGATTAAAACTAAAAGAGGAGAATCAACACCCATGTACGATTGCAATACTAAATTTTAGAACCCCAATTAGGGTATAAGTCGATAGATTACCCACTGATGGGCCACTTAGATGGATTTTTGTAACACTATCAGAATCTAACACATATTTAATAATTAAAATCTTTTACACATGATGAAAATAAAGAATAAATACTCATGGGGTTGAATCAAGTGAATACCTCCTAAGTATAATTGTTCATTTTGAAGAAATATAGTGTTGTATACTTTTGATGGGAATGCAAATAGAATGTAATTATTTTACATGTTGTTTTTTCTTACATGTGTATTCCCATATTATCTATCCTATGCCTATGTAATTTAGGTTTTTCTCGAATATTCTTTTACATGGCCATTTATCAACATATGTATGTGAACCAATCACTGTCTAATTACTATGTTGATCTCCCATACTCTGGGAATTCCCATATATTTAATCTTGTTGATGTTGGTGTACACATATTTTTCATTCCCAATTAGACAATTGAGTCACAATACATGTCCCACGGTTCACAAATATTATAATACTTGTTTTTTATGTGTAAAACCAAGATGTTGTTTTTGGGTCCGCGTGGTGGGTCTATTACTATTACACGTCATGTATTGTTATATTTTCCCTAACCTATAGGCCATGAAATGTTTTTCGATTCATCTACTACTACCATCTATTCAGACCACAAATATCATAGATAACCATGTAATCATGATTTAATGAAAACATCATCATTGATGAATGGATTTTGAATTCTATTTCAATCGATAAAAATCACCCATAACACCACAATTCCAACCCATTCCAAATATCATACGAAAGATATCAATCATATATTAATCTCTCATCTTTGATATCATATATTAATTCATTAAAAAATATCAATCCCATGTATTGGTATAATAACATTTCAATGTGGAATGTTTTGAAAAAAAATGATTACACAATATTTTCTTAACCTCCAGTCAAACAAAACCCTAGGGAGGAATGTATAAAGAATGGGGATAAGAAAATACAAAAAATACAATATGTTGAATTATCCTCAAACATTTATTGTTTTATTATAAATCCATTTCCATTATAATGATGAATTAATAAACCAACAATATATAATATTATAATTTCTTAATCATACAAATAAAATCTACCCAACCACATGGTCGAATTATAAATTAACTTATTAGTTGAATTAATTTATATTATTCAAAAATAACATATGTCTCAAAAATGAATATAAAATAATTTTTGACTTCATTATTGAGTCAATTTGTTGTGTGAAAAAATTCTAATACATTATTGTGGATGAGATCATGATGTTCCCTTGGTGATTTGATCATCAGAGCATAATAGGATGTTCATATCCCCTATAATCTCTTCAAAAGCTGCATATTTAAATTTTTAGAGTAATACGTATGACTGGATATATTTTAGATAACCATATATTTATAGGTTATTCTATGCAATTTTCCAAAATTATAAATAAAATAAATAATTAGAATATTTTTTTTGTTATTTTCTCTAATGTCAAAAATTTAATGAACAACCATAGTTGACAAATATTTTTTCTCATATAGTGTAAAAATAATGTTATAATCTCAATGAAAATCTCATATATCTTATCAGAGCCCCTATTTGGTAGTTATTAGTCTGTTTTAGTAAAAATAAACATGTTTGATATTAATATATTTAATATTTTTATAATACCAAAAACAGGATAACATGGCCTCATAATATTATGTAATCATAGTTTATAGACATAGATATATTACAATATATCTTCAAAAAAAATTAAAATAATATATATATATATATATATATGATAAATTCACCACACCATTGGGATTAAATCCGAAAAAAAATTGAAAATTAATATAGAAAAACATTTTGGTTCTTAGCTTGCTTCTTGGTCTCCAACCCACATGGGCCCTCCTGATGATTCAAATTCATCCACAAGACATGAACAAGGGAAATTTCTTAACCATGAAGGAAATTATAATGACAATTATTGAACTCCACTAGGAACTCTGGAAATTTAGCTTCATCCATAATTTCATGATTTCCCAAGTTGATAATATGTGAATATTTAGGCATGTACCTCCTTAACAATGAACCTTGGATGATTTCATGTATCTGTTCAAATGGAGTTGGTTGAGCCATGTGATATGTAACCTTGTCGAATGTACAATTTTTAATGAAGGGTCTAGGGAATCATATATATAATATTCCACAACATTAAAATATATTAAAGACACATTTATGGGAAACCCATAGTAATACATTATTTCCCTCCATATACTTTATGGGACTCCACTGTTATTCCACATAAGACATTTGACAGCTTTTTAAATTCTTCATCAACACTTGGATTATATATATTATGTAACATGATGGACACCAATAATTGGACCATGCTTTAATAAATGAAGAAAATTTTCTAATATAGTGGTGACATAAAGATTCACCCATACAAGACCTCAAATGATTCAATATTAATTGTTGAATTTTAGTTATTTTTTATGAAAATTAAAATAATGGCATGATATCCACCCAATTCATACCAATTTCTAACTTGTAGTGTCACAACACGTCCTCCAAAACTATAATGGACCACTCAATATAGAAATATTTCGAGGTGTAAAATGTAATGCTCAACCCAACTGAGTCCAAAATGCATCCAATATTCCTATACCTAGTCAAGACATTATATGAGAATCGTAATTTGAAATGATAATCTAGGGAAGTCCATGTAGTCATATTATCTCATCCATCCAAAGGTACCCCAGACACTCGTTTCAAATCTACAATTTATTAATTATGAAGTGGTCCTAGATCGATATTAGGTCCATGACCACCCTTATGGAATCACGACCTCTAGAAGTCTAAAGATTACCTATTATTAATTATATATATATATATAAATTATTCCGATTATTCTCTGGATTATACAGGGGAAGAGATAATCTTAATAGAACCACATTCTAATCCTTCCCATGATGATAAATTTTGGCAATGAGAGGAAAGAAATTCAATACCGTTCTTAATGCATGTCCACATAAATGTATGTCCATGGTCCAGATAAATCTCCACCACACCAGGTTATAGAACCATATGGGAATCATGGATCATTAATTAAACAACCTCCAACAACATCACACGAATCATCATCCATCCTATAAAAAAATAACTCTCTACCCACATTATGAAAATTCAAAAGGATGATTTCTAGTGGATATCTAAGTATGAATGGTCATACAGATTGTATAATTATTATTAGCCTCTAAAAACCCTATAGTAGCACATAAAAACAAATACTTTTTTGGAGATATGTTTCTCTATCCTCATCCACTATGTAAAACTAAATTAAGGCTAACGATATTTATCATTTTTCCAATAACTTATTAATGGATCTCAGTATTAGATAATTTTAGTCCATATTCCATTTCCCATGAGAATTTACTATCTCAAAGTCATAGTCCTAGATGAACATGGTCCACCACCTTTATCTCATGAAAAATAATTTGTTATAAATGATATAATTTAGAGTGATAGGATTAGAATAAATGATAAAAATTTCACCCAAAAAAAACTACTACAACATCTTCAATGAGGGGGAAACCACACCTAGATAGAGATTATGTGTCACCTAGTTTTTCTTGTGAGGTTTAAACTACAAAGACCCATGAGTAATAACTGCCTTATTTTTTAGCAGAACACATCCATGTCCATTCTATGAAGAATCATATAAGAATACATACTTGACACAATTATTTGTTTATAAGGGATGTGCGTACTCATTAATCTCTTCCAATTTTTTTAAAATCATGTTGTATCTTATACATACACATGATTGGAATTACCTTCTTGGCCAAAGAAATCACCGTTGATTATATCAAATATAATTTTTTTCATGAATATCTTATATTATCATACAAACCCGAGGACTATCTGAAACTCCATCATGCTCTTCAAAAGATCCTATTGTTACACAATTTCATATTTCACAAGAATTACTTATACTCCCTCTTATAAGATGTCATGTCCAAGAATGTGATCCATATGAATTAAGAATTGACAATTTCAGATCTACCCATTCTGATGGTGCTCCTTGAGTATGTCCAAATCCATCCCCAGGTGTATTGTGTTCTCCTCCTTATAAATAGATTTCTCTAATAGATGATCAATTAAAACATCCAAAATCTAATAAATGGAATTATGAATGATTTAGTTCATGTGTCCCAAGATCATTTCTGTGGATTTTATCATTGGAAAAGGTATAAAAAACTACTCATAATGATATTTGATATATTTTAATTTCATAATCGGTATATCGTCACGTTGTATTTAATGCTATTTAAATACTTATATAATGCTACTCTTTGAGAATCTTCTCCCCATATCAAATATTTGAAGAGTTATTATATCCTTGGTAGTGGATAATTATTATTCATATTTACGTAGTATATATAATGGTAATTAACCAAAATACTAAAGATATCATCTGTATATTTAGTTATCCAAACCAGATTTTTCTAGGGAAAGATACTGGGACTGAAAAATCTCTTCCTCTATAAGTCCTCTAAAAATACCATCATCTGATGATTCTCTATGGGGACTACCTGATATTTTCGAATATTTATAGGGGTTTTCCATTGAATAATGTCAATGAAAAATTCTATCTCAAATTAGGGAGTTATTCCTACAACACCCTCAAGAAGGATTTCCTCATACAACACAACAAGTGAAAGACACTGATTTCTTATAGAATCTACTTCTCCTTGCAGCATGTTAGTAAATAGATGAATAATTGAATTAATTATCTTAATCATTAGTCTATCATTAAAAATTTTTATTTCATTACATAATATGAAGGAATAGCTAATACGATATCTATAAAAAAACTATATCTACCAACTAAAATAACCTATATATGCATGAACAATATATATCCAGTCCTGGTTCATTATGATGTTGTAAGGAATCATCATTGATACTATGAAATCCCACAAGATACTCTCTCTTTTATGTATCAGGACACACTATCCAAAAATTATTGTACTGATTGAGTAATCTCTTGTTGGTATCTCCTGGTGCGATGGATGAGTAAAGGGGTATCCCTGAATATCTAACTCTCTAACAATAGACATAGTATAAAAAATGTGGTTCAAAAATATTTCTATAAAAAATTAAATCTGTGTATTAATAGAAACAAATATTACCTATGATCATTTCTATATATTTTGGATAATATAACTATACTACATGTAGCTTCCCTCTCCCTTATCAACAACATCTAAGAGCCTATAGGGAACCAATATGTGGTAGTGGTGGAAACACGTCAAACCATATACATCCCCCGTGTCCACTCCCCACTCCTCTTCCACATCCATAATCCTATAGAAATCCATTCTTGTACCACTACCTCTATCATGGAATCACAACTAATATCTCTATGTCTACTGTATGGATGGTTATAAAATCTCAAGAAAGGTGTCCTCTCCCATCTTAAGAATATCACTCCATCTCATTGTGATGAATATAACAACACTAAGAGAATTAAATCGAATACTCATTGTACGAAGATGTCTTCCAGAAAAGAATAAAATGTCCATGTACCTACATATACCAATATCCACCCAGTACCAATGTCATATATCATAAGTTTCCACCACTGTCTCACATTGTTGGTTTATTCATTACAAAAAATCTCTCAAAAACTTGAGATTTATGTAACACCAAATCACAGGTAGTTATATATTGATTCATCACATTGTCCTATATAT
Source organism: Viscum album (assembly GCA_963277665.1). Taxonomy (NCBI): domain Eukaryota; kingdom Viridiplantae; phylum Streptophyta; class Magnoliopsida; order Santalales; family Viscaceae; genus Viscum; species Viscum album. Next base: position 1,155,482,122 of record OY728158.1, on the reverse strand, counting down.
TTCAATATAGGCCTAACTCAATGTTATGATACCATCATAATAATTAAAATACCATATCAAATATGAATAATGAGATGTTGGTGATTCATAATGAATTGTAATCCATAATCATGATGCACTTTTATATCAATAGATGCTTCTAGATACACACAAAGCATTATGGATCTATATAAAATTAATTATAAAAATATGATCAATCTATTCCAATGAATGAGTCATATCATCATAAAAATAACACACAAGGTCCCAAAATATCTATTAGGCAACATGAATAAGGCTCAACACTAGTATTACAAAATGGTATGTAGCTGTCCTAAAAAGTTAAAAAACTTATATAACCACCTTGACCCAATCCTTAGATGCATAGGGGCTGTAATTCCCTAGAACCCTAGGGGTCACTAATATTGAGACTAATTAAGTGAACAAATCCATTACACCGCATCCCTTGGTACGATTAGTACTACGTACTTCTCGATTACTGGTGGTAAAACAGGAATCCCTCCCTAATTTAAAACCTCCTCAAAAGGTCCCTCTATCATATCCTCATCAAAAAAGTGACTTTCCTCATGATCATACTACAGAATCATAGCTAGAAATAGTCACTGGGGATTCATTGAATAAACAACATGTATGATGATCAATGACTATATTTGGGTAGAAAACTAAAAAAGGCCACTAAAAACACAACAATTTCTTAATGTATTCTTGTACCAAGGTTTTACCGTCAACATGTGGCTACATATATATGTAAAAATTAGAAATTAGTGACCATGAGAATAGATAAATCAATTTGGACACCACAAAAAAACTACATATCCAGAAATTAAAACTCAAAACACATTATACAATTACCACAAATTCCAAACTATTCTCACAAAAAAATCTCCAACTAGGATCCTATGAGAAAGGAACTTTAATACAAATTTCTAATTGCATGACCAAATGGGGCCCAATCGATGGGGGTAATCTTAGTGGGAAAACCATAAAGCCACCTCTAACAAGTGATCAAATAATATAAAGTCTGGAGATGACATATGACACTCATGGTATCCCTTATACTTTGATGTCTACACACACACATATCTCCAAATGCCCTTGAAATTTTAGAAGTAATATATTACAAATAAAAAATTGAAGGAAATATTTATATATCATGACCAAAGAATGAAAAAAATCAAAAAATAAAATGGCCAAGTTAAATCACATCATAATTATAATAATTTCAAACCAAATGGAATAAGGTGACTATAGTAAAATGTTACTCATGGTAAAAATCATGGTATGAAAATACCAATGTAAGTTCTATATACTCATAGTCCACCATGAACCTCATCTAATAAACTATTATCTTTATAGGACACAACATGTGTGGGATGATCTCATGCAAGGATGAGTATAAAAATAAATAGTATGAAAACAAAATATCTCCAAGAAAAATTAATCTATATAGTAGTAAAATCACCAGGATGACATGTTAATAAATATATAGAAACATCCAAAATACAAAAATAGATATAATCATTTTAAACCCTATGTAACACGGTATGGTCACAATCAAATCATCAGAATATGATACTTCTTGAGATTTTATAGAAACACTCTCCTAAGAAAACTTACTATTGAAGATAGATAACACTGAGCTAGTCTATTATTGATACCATACACATTGGTTCTCACTATGAGGATGTACTCACTAGGCACCCTATGAAGACAATACACAATTGGGGTATCTCACATGTAGATATGGGGCATACAAACAATCCAATTTGTATTGAGATGCTAAGTTGGAGATCGACACCAATTTATTTTTCTAACACTAACTACTAGAAACACACACAATGATGAAGACAATATTGTATTCTTTACTAGCCACAGAGAATTATTTATTATACTCTTCTAGAGAGAAAAGATAGATATGGTATCAAAATATAATAAAAATAATTTATATACACACTCAAACCTCTAGGGCAGGAATTAAGGGAGTGGACCCGAAGGAAATTTGACCATAATGAAGAGGATGATAGCCTTAGACTAATGTATGGAAATTATAAAACATCAACTCGTAGTAAACATCTTGTATTTCTAGCCCTAGGAAATTATGTATGATCTATCCCATGAATGTGTACCGTAGGAATTCCTTTTGTACTCCAATATGTTCCTATATTCTAGGTCATGTCTGGGTACCTGGTCGTGTCTATGTATTAGGCCCCACATGTAAACATTGGTCATTCCTGTGTACCTACCTATGAATATTCCTATATACATCAATGGTACATTGAGAATCATTGGTCAACTCACATGGGGTGTGACATGCATCATATAATGTGTGATAGTGCATTTTCACACATAATCATTATACTCCATATCTATGTCCACATGGTTTGTGTTATTTTATTACACATCGTGCAATTAATGATTTCCATGAACTTGTACAACTTCAAACATTTTCCTATGCATCCACTATGACCCTATATATTCACCGTAAATATCACCAGTAATGATTTTTCTATGATTTAATGATTTTAATCTTAACTGTTAACTATATTACATCATTTTATTTTGTTGGAAAACATTACCCACAATAGCACACAACCACCAGTCCCCTAATAACGAAAAGGGATGTTGATCCACTCTAGATCCATCATCGTTACCCTACATTTTTATTCACTAAATATAGAACATAAATCATTATATAAGGACATTTTACTAAGAAATTTTTGTCAAAAAATTTATTTTTTGGGTATTTTTGATAACCAAAAAAATAATATACTGATGATGAATGCAAGAAAAAAATGAGGGAAATTGAAAAAAAATTTGAGTATGAAACCATAAACATTAATTGTATTGGACATAATTTTGTTTTATTATAATGAATATTTATTAAACCAATAATAAGATATAATTTCTTCCCAAACCCCAGATATAAGCCTACACCCACAACATGATCTATCAACAAATCATAGTTTTGGATGATTAGAATTTTGTTCATTGGGGAATAATATTTGATGAATAAATAAAAATAAATTAATATTCTACCTTGAGACTAGGTTGGTCATTGATGATAAATGATTTTAGGATGTTTTTGATGATGAGATCTATAGTTTGTTTTTGATATCAGATTGTCAAAGCATGAGCTAATGTTGGTCTCATAAAAAGTCTCCCCCAATGGCACATATCACAATATGTATAGTTACATGGATAACCTGACAGATTTATTAAAAAAATATATTTATAGAGGTGTCTGGGTCATAACATAAATCCAACATATTACTATTAGTTTAATTAATTTATTTTATTATTTTTTTAATATTACAAATTTTTCACAAACACCTATCCTTAAATATGATTCAACCCATCTTAGGGAGAACTCCTATTTTGGACACAAATACAGTATCAAATTTATATTTATATTCATTTTTTATGGTATATTATAAAATTTATGGAACCCATTTTTTTTAAACATGTTTGACAAATTTATAATCTCAGCATTGGGCTCATCGAGCCTCAAAATCTCATATCATCTCAGTGCCTATCTCAAAAAATATTAAAATATAAATTCCAAAAAAGTATAAGAATAAATATATCAATTTTTAAACTATATCAAACATTAAGAAAAATATTTAATTTATATATATCATCCCATAATCATATGGGTTATGTTCTTCCAATAATATCATCATATGAATATTAATGCTTATATCATTATATGACTCTCAAAGATGATGAAGTCGTCTTACCTCGATGATTAAATATTTAAATATTTTATTAAATATTATATAAATTATTTATCAATAATTATATAATGAATATAGTTACATTATCATATTGAGATGTTATTCTTATTATGGGACCACCATTTTTACCTCCATTCAATCTAATTTTAAATTAATATATCACTCATGCATACATGTTGACTACTACTATAACATAGAGATATGATCATTTTGAATAATCATAATTCTTGGTTAGTTATAATAATTGATTTAATTTTTTTATATGAAACCTTCTACATAAGAATAAATTTATGAATTAAATAATCTTATCATCCTTCTTACCATATCATTCATTGAAAATTATAACGTCGGTCTTGCAAACGTTTGGTAAACTACATACACAGAGCAATTGGATTTGTATTTAATTTATACATCACAAGTTTGGAAATAATAATAGATTTTAAAAATATATATAATATTTGTGACAAAATAAATATGATATATTTTGTTTTCAAATATTCTATTATTCCATCCATCGAACAGTGGAATATTTACAAATTTTTACATACATATTAACATTTTCATAATTAAATAATTTTTTTTCATTTCCAAATTATATGAATAGTTTAGGATTTATTTAACGATTTATTATTATAATTATGTGATTAATATTACTCAATTTATGGTATAAACCTTTTTTAATTGAAAGTATCATAACTATTAATCTAAATCGTGACAGATAAATGAAATAATTGTCCCCCAATAAAATATATTTTAATAAAAAAATGTTAAAAAATTTATGATTAGATGTTATAATTAAATAATATATGGTAATTTATTTATGAATATGGTACTATAATAAATTTATAATAAATATATATTTACTATAGAGGAGTGTTGAACCAATAAAATGTAAGATGAGGCTTATGGTTTGTGTTTCCCATATCTTATTTATTTTTTAGAGATGTAAATACCTGTAAATTTCAAGAAAATTTTTTTCTTAATTTTCTTTGGAATTTTACAAGAATGATGTTTCTGACGACACCTGATTCCGAGGTTCAGTGTGCCCGGAATCAATTTCCTAAGTTTGCCTCGGGTACGTTCAGTGAACGGACGAGCATGTTTTTCTATCTTTTGAATCGGTGCCCGGAATCGAATTTTGAGGGCACCGATGGAATCGCAGCGCCGATATTTGCTTAGAAACGCCTCTTCCGGAGTTACGTTTGCTCAGGTGTGGTTTTTTATTTTTGGGCTTAAAGTTAAGAAATAAAATAAATTGTTCGAAAAACTTTATTTTATTTCACTTAAGCCACTTGATGCCACTTGAAAGCCACTTAAACTGAGTTGAAACGGATAGGGTGCTATCCAAAAATATCCTACCCTCTTGGTAGGATATTTGTGAGGTGGGGCCTACACGAGCCTCGCCGTTTCTTTTCTGCTAAGTAACGCACCCGCGAAAACCCGTCATTATGAAGTCAACTGACGCGTTTTCTTAAATTCTTAATGTACCATTTAATTGGGTGGTTTTATTCTTGAATTAAATGATCAGTTTCTTTCGTTGAATTAATTCTGCGAATTAATGGGTCGTTACTTACCTCTTATTCGTTTGTTGGCGTAATAATAAAATAAGACCAACACTGACTTTTGGAGAATTACACCTTGAGAGGTTTTTTACAGAAGTTCTTGTGACTTCACCCTTCTTCGCGAAGAACACGAAGAACGCGAAGAACGCAAAAAACGCAGGCCTCCGACGAAGAACGCCAAACCCGCGGAAATCGACGACGCGACGCCGTGTGCCGCGACACCGACGTTTTCACTCCCGCAATGTTCTTCCACAACGTTCCTTCCTCCACGACAAAAACATTCGATCATCCGTTGAGGTGAGTGTTTGCAATTCTTTAAATTCCTTTGTGGAATTTTACTCATGATGGATTTAATTATTAAAATTAAATTTGTTGTTCTTGAACCTCAGATTTCGTCGACGCAGCGCCGAACACCGCGACGATCCCCTCCTTCCGCGACGATCAAATCCGCGAAGAACCCGCGGCCGGCGACTTGAAGAGGTAGGGGTTGTCGTGAATATTTTATATTCCCGTGAACGTTTCTTTAAAATTAAATAACCGGATTCATATGAACAATTTTAATTTATTAAAATTGTTGTTTCATGTGTTGAATAATTATCCCGTTGTTATTAACTAACACGGAGGGTGTGGGCCCAACGAACATGGCCCGACAACCCTCTGCATTTTTTCGTGGTTGTGCGGATTTGGCGGGCGACAAAAAAACGTGACGCAAGACATTTTGACGATCCCACAGTGAAGAACGGAACCCGGGGGGGGGGGCAACGACGCAGACCGGAAGGATAACGGACCATCGGAGCAACTCCGGTGGCCCGCGGAAGCTGCCGGCGGCCAGCGGACCCGCGGCCGCGCGGGTCCAGCTCGCCCGCACGGGACGCGGCAGAAGCCGCGTCCACCTGATAGCGCGGCCCTTCGAGGGCCGTGACACCTCCAAACCGCGGGGGCCGCGCCCCGCGGCACCCGAGCTGCTCGGCCGCTCGGCCGAGCCGAGCCAGGCCGGTCCGACCGACCGTGCCGCGCCCTGGCCGGACCGGACCTGGTCCGGCCGGGTTGGACCGGGTCGGGACGACCCGGGTCGGCCCGGGCCCGAACCCCCCGTCTTCGAACCGTTTTCGGTCTTTTCCCCGTAACATGAGCTACGGACCTCCGAACGACGCGCCGTCAGTTGCAACACGATCCTTGGATCGAGGCGGTCGTTTCGGAATATCACACACAAGGTTTCAGATTACTTTGTGTTCGGCCAGGTTGGTTCGTAAACAAAACCAACCGGGCCCTCGGAGCGGAAACGCTCATATCTTGAGCTCCGGATGTCCGATTGACGTGCCGTCAACTTTGTTGAATTCCTCTAAGTGAGACGGATCTTTTGGATCACTTCGCCTATGGTTTGGACGCAGGTGGAGTACGGTCGGGTTGGTTTTTCATTAAAAACCAACCTGGCCCATGGGACAAAAAAGCCAATAACTCTTAGACCGGGCGTCCGATTGACGCGCCGTCTGCGACGTTGAGTTCCTGTTGACGATACGGAACTTTTGGATACATCAACCTCGGACTTTGTATCAGTTGAGGTATCAGCCTCTCGGCTCGTGGAGCGGACCCTCCCGAACGAGCTTTCTGTGTGCGGGAACCCTAGTGCTGGCTGCGACTGCTACTTCGACAGCGACGACTGTGCAGAGATTCTCAGTGGAATGCAGCAATGACTGTGCAGAGATCCACAGTGGACTGCGCCAACGACTCTACATAGATCCTCAGTGGATTCGACGGTGAAGACTACATCACTCAGCGATACTACGGGGATCAGTGCTACAAATCATGTGTGGGTCCAATCCTGTGTGGGCCTTTGTGGAGATTAGTACCTATCGATCCTTTTGGATCTGACAGCTGGTTAGGTATCCTATGTGGGTCCTAGCTGTGCTGGTCTTGATTCCTATGTGGGTCCCAGCTTAGATGATTCAATACTGGTCTTGTATCCTATGTGGGTCCCAGTATAGATGAATCAATGAAGACAGATGCTCCTGTATCCTATGTGGGTCCTTGCTGTTCCGGTCTTGTATCCTATGTGGGTCCCATCTTAGATGATTCGATACTGGTCTTGTATCCTATGTGGTTCCTAGTATAGATGAATCAATGAAGACAGCTGGTCATGTATCCTATGTGGGTCCTAGCTGTGTTGGTCTTGTATCCTATGTGTGTCCCAGCTTAGATGATTCAATACTGGTCTTGTATCCTATGTGGGTCCCAGTATAGTTGAATCAATGAAGACAGCTGGTCTTGTATCCTATGTGGGTTCTAGCTGTGCTGGTCTTGTATCCTATGTGGGTCCTAGCTTAGATGATTCAATACTGGTCTTGTATCCTATGTGGGTCCCAGTATAGATGAATCAATGAAGACTGTTGGTCTTGTATCCTATGTGGGTCCTAGCTGTGCTGGTCTTGTATCCTATGTGGGTCCCATCTTAGATGATTCCGAATCTATATCTGATCATTCCTTTCACCCTTTTTGACGAAGTATACCTGTGTGAGATGAATCTTGTTTACCTTCCTGTGTGGATTGTGTTGTTCTATCCTGGGTGGATTACGTTTTGCTTTCTTGTGTGGAATGCGTATACATTCCTGTGTGGACTGAGTTGTACTTGGGCTCGGAGGTTGGAGCATATTGGAATTTATGACTTAGGTATATGTATGGGCATATACCTAAGCAGTGTCGGTTGTTACTTCGTGATTGTATCTTTCCTTTGTGGTTTATCTTTTGTGGATTTTGGGAGACCTTCGTGGGTCTCGGGGTCCGTACTGAGTAGCTTATACTCCTCCATTCATGGGCTATGCCCGCACTACGTTGTGTTGGTTGGAGACGACAGACAGCATTGATCGTGGTTGAGTCTTGCAGAGCAGGACGGTACTTGGAGGTGGACTACTGGGCGGGACGTACTTGGGGTGGACGGCAGGACCCGAAGAGCAGTGGAGCTATCTGTACCCACCCTTCAGGTGGGATTTCTAGTGGACAACTCGGCGTAGAGGCTTTACTTTACAGTTGTTGTTTTCCCTTTCGAGTTGTACTTTACAGTTGGGATTGTATTTACGGCCCCTTTTACTTTCCGTACTTACTGTTGTACTCAGTTTTTACATAGTGTTTATTTCTTCCGCTTGTACTCTATGGTGATTGTATACATTACAAAGGCAATGCCTTCCCTTTTTACTGGGATTTACGCCTTGGTGCTAGTCGCCAACACCTGGCCTATGTAAGGGGGGCTTGGGGTAGTCACGGCACGGGCCCCGAGGACGGGTCGTGACAAATTGGTATTAGAGGAGTTCGGTTCGACCGTGAACTCTGATCTTTTCTATGTGAAGCAATAGTGTTTAGCGTATTGAGTGTGGTTATCAGTCCAGGGAGTCCAGTGTTGGTGCGGCGGCCGACGTATCCGTACACCAGGACCCTAACTTCTGATTTCCGACTTAATGCACGAATACATTGATTGCGTGTGTGTTTCATGTTATCTTTGTGATTACTTTGTATCAGCTCACCAGGTATACATTTCTGACCATGGCTCACCTGTTTCCTTTTCAGGATGTCCCCACGACGGCAGCCATCCAGGGTTCCGAGAGTCGAGCGTGATGACAGCCCACCGAGCGACGAGGCCTCGGTGCATGGCCCTTTGTCAGTAGTGGCACTGACGGTAGCACTAACCGCCGAGCCGGCGATGCTACCAGCCCCAGCCACTGATGATGCACGTCGCCTTAGCGCGCTGCACGAGTTTCAGCGTCAGCGACCGCCCAGGTTCCGAGGAGAGACAGACCCCCATGTAGCCGAGGACTAGCTGGAGGCAGTCGTACGAGTTTTCAGGCTAGTGATGACACCATCAGACCTCATGGTGATCCTCGCTGTGAGCCGACTGCACGCAATAGTGGGACGATGGTGGATCTTGACGCTCTAGGTGCATGGCGAGACATATCTTCTCTGGACGGACTTTGAGAGCATCTTCCGCTCCGAGTTCATCCCAGCCACCCTCCGTGCAGTGTGCATTCAGGAGCTTCTTCAGCTGCGGCAGGGCATCTTGACAGTGGCCCAGTACTCGGCGAGATTTACTGATCTCTCGCGCTACTCCACAGATATGGTACGAGACCCATTCTTCCGGGCATGGACCATCAAGCATGGACTGAGGCATGAGATCAGGGCTTTGATGATCTCCCTCAACATTCTGACATAGGCAGAGGTGTTGGAGAGAGCCCTTCTAGTGGAGAGTTTTCTCGCCGAGGAGGCTCCAGTGACAGGGCCCTTCGCAGGACGACCCGTAGTAGGTCTTCTACAGTTGGCAGTAGACAGGTGACGTAGAGGTCCAAACGGGCCAGACCATCAGATGGGCAGTCACTGGATGAAGATTCGGTTGTGTGGGGCACACGAAGGAGAGCCAGCTACATGAGGGGCAAGCATTGCTATGCATGAAGCGGGCGAGGTCACATGGTTCGAGACTTCTCGAGTCGTCTTACAGATGAGCAGCAGGTGGTAGAGGGTCCTCCCAGACAGAGGTTCGGCCACGGTGGTCCGTAGGGTACAGGCGGACGAGGCGGAGGAGCTGACCGAGTAGTAGATGGTGGGTTACACTTCGAGGTGTTGCCACCACCACCACCAGGAGGTCCACCCCGACCGCAGGGAGTTGGTGGACATGCAAGAGCTCAGCTTCAGGCAGCTGAGGCCTTCGATCATGGAGCTCTGGGAGCAGATGGACAGGAGCAGAACTAGTGGATACGTCCTTTGTACTTCTAGTTCCTTGTTGTTTATTTGTAGTGTCTTTGTATTATGAGCAGCAATAGTAAAAGACGCTTACCTTTGTGATGTTTTCATTCCTGTCCTCTTTTGTGTTATTACTAAGAGGTTCCAGCTTAGTCTGTTCACTTGACCCTCACTTGTGAGACATCCACTAGAGGAGACCTAGTTACCACACACTGATGCCGACAGTTTGACTCAACCCATAGAGGCGAGAGTAACAGATGGATCTCTTGGTAGTAGCATCAAGGCCTTACGACGTCATCTTTGGTATGGATTAGTAACATCCATGTTGGGATTGACTGTATTAGGCAAAGGAAGTGGTTCATCAAGGGGATGAGACCATAATTATCTTATCGGCAAAGAAGAAATCTTAGCAGCTCTTATGGGACCAGAGATGGTCAGGGCCATGATAGAGAAGGTCCAGGTCATCCAGGAGTGGATGAGGACAGCTCAAAGCTGGAAGAAGTCATATACTGATAAGAGGCGGAGGCCACTAGAGTTCGGGGAAGGCGACCACGTCTTCTTGTGTGTCTCACCTCGACGTGGTTTGCGGAGATTTGGACGAGGCGACAAGTTGTCTCCATGCCTAATCAGGCCTTTCCAGGTCCTCAGCTGGATTGGTGAGGTGGCTTATCATCTGGCTCTACCACCTCAGTTGCACCGGGTGCACGACGTCTTCCATGTTTCTCAGCTGAGGAGATACGTGCACGACCCGACGCATATCATTGACTATGGGGAGCTAGACGTTGATGATGAGGAGAATTTTGCGGAGGTCCTGGTGGAGATAGAGGATCGACAGGAACGAGTCCTACGTGGGCGATCGATTCCTCTTGTGCGCATCCGATGGCAGCACGGGAACCTCCAGGAGAGCACTTGGGAGCGGGAGGCTCAGATGCGTGCTCAGTACCCACATTTGATTCCCTAGTTTATGATTTTTCTTTAGGGGGACGTAAAGCCCTGAGGTGGGAGTAATGTAAAGACTCGTAAATTTCAAGAAAATATTTTTCTTAATTTTCTTTGGAATTTTACAAGAACGCAGTTTCTGAAGGAACCTGATTCCGAGGCCCGGTGTGCCCGGAATCTATTTCCGAAGTTTGGCTCAGGTAAATTCAGTGAACGGACGAGCTGGTTTTTCTAAATTTTGAACCGGTGCCCGGAATCAAAATCCGAGGGCACCGATGGAATCGCAGCGCCTGTATTTTCTTAGAAACTCCTCTTCCGGAGTTGCATTTTCATGGGAGTGGGTTTTTATTTTTGGGCTTAAAGTTAATAAATAAAATAAATTGTTCGACAAACATTATTTTATTTCAATTAAGCCACTTGAAGCCACTTGAAAGCCACTTAAACTGAGTTGAAACAGATATGGTACTATCCAAAAATATCCTACCCTCTTGGTTGGGTATTTGTGAGGTGGGGCCCGCACGAGCCCCTCCGTTTCTTTTTCGCTAAGTAACGCACCCGCGAAAACCCGTCATTATGAAGTCAACTGACGCGTTTTCTTAACTTCTGAATGCACAATTTAATTAGGCGGTTTTATTCATGAATTAAATGGGATGTTTCTTTCGTTGAATTAATTATGTGAATTAATGGGTCGTTACGTACCTCTTATTCGTTTGTTTGCGTAATAATAAAATAATACTAACACCGTCTTTTGGAGGATTACACCTTGAGAGGTTTTTGACAGAAGTTCTTGTGCCTTCACCCTTCTTCACGAAGAACACGAAGAATGCGAAGAACGCCGTCCTCCGACGAAGAATTCCAAACCCACGGAAATCGACGAAGAGACGACGTGTGCCGCGACGCCGACGTTTCCTCTCCCGCAACGTTCTTTGGAAACGTTCCTTCCTCCACGACAAAAACCTTCGATCATTCGTTGAGGTGAGTGTTTGAGATTCTTTAAATTCCTTTGTGGATTTTTACTCATGATTGATTTAATTATTAAAATTAAATCTATTGTTCCTGAACCTCAGAGTTTGTCGACGCAGCGCCGAACACCGCGACGATCCCCTCCTTCCGCGACGATCAAATCCGCGAAGAACCTGCGGGCAACGACTTGACGAGGTAGGGGTTGTCGTGAATATTTTATATTCTCATGAACGTTTCATTAAAATTAAAGAACCGGATTCATTTTAACAATTTAAATTTATTAAAATTGTTGTTTCATGTGTTGAATAATTCTTTCGTTGTTATTAACTAAAGCGGAGGGTGCGGGCCTAACGAACACGGCCTGACAACCCTCCGCCGTTCTTCGTGGTTGTGCGGATTTGGCGGGTGACGACAAAACATGACGCAAGGTCATTTTGACGATCCTGCAGTGAAGAACGGAACCGGTGAGGGGAAACGCCGCAGACCGGAAGGATAACGGACCCGCGACCGCGCGGGTCCAGCTCGCCCGCATGGGACGTGGCGGAAGCCGCTCCGCTTGACAGCGCGGCCCTTCGAGGGCCACGCCACCTCCAAACAGCGGGGGCAACGCCCCGCGGCACCCGAGCTGCTCGGCCGCTCGGCCGAGCCGAGCCATGTCGGTCTGACCGGCCAGGCCGCGCCCAGGCCGGACCGGGTCGGGTCGACCCGGATCGGCCGACCCAGGGGCGGACGGGCCGGGTCGGCCCGGGCCCGGACCCCTCGTATTCGGACCATTTTCGGTCTTCTTTTCGTAACTTGTGCTACGGGCCTCCGAACAACTTGCCGTCAGCGGCAACGCGATCCTTGGATCGAGTCAGTCATTTCGGTATATGGCACTCAAGGTTTCGGATTACTTTGAGTTCGGCGGGGTTGGTTCGTACACGAAACCAACCGGGCCCTCGGAGCGGAAACGCTCATATCTTGAGCTCCGGACGTCTGATTGACATGTCGTCGACTTTTTTGAATTCCTATAAATGAGACGGATCTTTTGGATCACTTCGCCCGAGGTTTGGATGCAGGTGGAGTATGGTCGGGTTGGTTTTTCATTAAAAACCAACCAGGCCCCTAGGACAAAAAAGCCAATAACTCTCAGACCGGGAGTCCGATTGACGCGCCGTCAGCGACGTTGAGTTCCTGTTGATGATATAGAACTTTTGGATACATAAACCTCAGACTTTGTGTCAGTTGATGTATCAGCCTATCGGCTCGTGGAGAGGACCCTCCCGAACGAGCTTGCTGGGTGCGAGAACTCTAGTGCTGGTTGCGACTACTACATCGATAGCGACGACTGTGCGGAGATCCTCAGTGGACTGTAGCGACGACTGTGCAGAGATCCTCAGTGGACTGTGATGACGACTGTACAGAGATCCTCAATTGATTCGACGGTGATGACTACAACACTCAGCGATCCTATGAGGATCAGTGCTACAGATCCTATGTGGGTCTGATCCTGTGTGGGCCTTTGCAGTGATTAGTACTTATCGATCCTTGTGGATCTGACAGCTGGTCTTGTATCCTATGTGGGTCCTAGATATGCTGGTCTTGTATCCTATGTGGGTCCCATCTTAGATGATTCAAAAATGTTCTTGTATCGTATGTGGGTCCCAGTATAGATGAATCAATGAAGACAGCTGGTCATATAACCTATGTGGGTCCTAGCTAGGCCGGTTTTGTATCCTATGTGGGTCCCAGCTTAGATGATTCAATACTGGTCTTGTATCCTATGTGGGTCCCAGTATAGATGAATCAATGAAGACAGCTGGTCCTGTATCCTATGTGGGTCCTAGCTATGCTGGTCTTATATCTTATGTGGGTCCCAGCTTAGATGATTCAATACTGGTCTTGTATCCTATGTGGGACCCAGTATAGTTGAATCAATGAAGATAGATGGTCTTGTATCCTATGTGGATCCTAGCTGTGCTGGTCTTGTATCCTATGTGGGTCCCAGCTTAGATGATTCCATACTGGTCTGGTATCCTTTGTGGGTCCCAGTATAGATGAATCAATGATGACAACTGGTCTTGTATCCTATGTGGGTCCAAGCTGTGCTGGTCCTGTATCCTATATGGGTCCCAGCTTAGATGATTCAGTATCTATATCTGATCATTCCTTTCACCATTTTTGACGAAGTATACCTGTGTGAGCTGAATCTTGTTTACCTTCCTGTGTGGATTGTGGTGTGCTATCCTGTGTGGATTACGTTTTTCTTTCGTGTGTGGAATGCGTATACTTTCCTATTTGGACTGAGTTATACTTGGGCTCTAAGGTTGGAGTGTATTGGAATTGATGACTTAGGTATATGTATGGGCATATACCTAAGCAGTGTCAGTTGTTACTTCGTGATTGTATCTTTCCTTTGTTGTTTATCCTTTGTGGATTTTTGGAGACCTTCGGGGGTCTCGGGGTCCCTACTGAGTAGCTTATACTCACCCCTGCACGGGCTATTCCCACACTACGTTGTGTTGGTTACAGACGACGGACATCGTTGATCGTGGTTGAGCCTTGCAGATCATGATGGTACCTGGTGGTGGACCACTGTGCGGGATGTACTCGGGGCGGACGGCGGGACCCGAAGAGCAGTGGAGCTATCTGTACCCACCCTTCAGGTGGGATTTCTAGTGGACAGATCGGCATAGCGGCTTTACTTTACAGTTGTTGTTTTCCCTTTCGAGTTGTACTTTACAGTTGGGCTTGTATTTACGACCCCTTTTACTTTCCGTACTTACTGTTGTACTCAGTTTTTACTTAGTGTTTATTTCTTCCGCTTGTACTCTGTGGTGCTTGTTTACTTTAAAAAGGCAATTACTTCCCTTTTTACCGGGATTTACGCCTTGGTTCTAGTCTCCATCCCCTAGCCTATGGAAGGCGGGCTTGGGGTAGTCACGGAACGGGCCCCGAGGATGGGTCATGACATGAGACATATGTCATATTAATAATTTATTTATTTTTCATTTTATATATAATATCAATGAATAAATTATATGATTAATCCCATGAAAAATATGGGTATTTCTAAATCCATCTAATGGTAACTATTTTATGTTATATTGATTTTGGGATTAATATTGTGGTACGGGATTTGTTTCAAATTCACGTTTCATTTCGGCACTGAATATTTTAAATTTATATTATGGTATATTATATACATTTTATCCTTTAAAAAACCTTATATTTTCAATTATAAATGATATTTAAATAGGATTATTTTTAAAAAAAAAAATTATATCATTATTGAAAAAAAATTGATAATCTTTTTAATAAAAATTATCATTATTTCTCCCTTCGTCGATTAAATGTTTCTTCCATGACCATGTCTAGTATAATGATTTCATGGATGACATTTTTTAATATACCTTGATTATTTAAATTTTATTCAAACTACATTAACTTATATTCAATTGTTTAAAAGAATTTTTTACATTGTATTCTGATGTATGTACTTAGGAATTTTCATAGCACATTTGTTAAATAAATCAATACATGAACATTTAATGAACAAATGACTTTTCACATCATCATATCTATAATTTTCTATGGTGATTGAATTAAAATTTATCATGGATAAAATTATGGTATATTATTTTTTGAATCTTAATTTTTTTTAAATTTAATTAAAATAATAATATATTTTTCTATTTTTTCAAGGATTCTTGAAGTCAGCACATCAATTTATCACATTGGAATAATTACAAGGAATCCAATCCTGATTGTCTGATAAATTTTTAATTTTTGGAAAATTATATTATATACATGATACGCATATTAAATTGGGATGTATAAAATAAAACATGATACATAATATAATAAAAATAACATCATTTGTGAAATCTCATATAATGATTTATTCATCATATTCTAGGTAAATGTTACATAATACATGAAATATCAAATTTCTAGTACAGGTAAATAGATTATAATAAATAATGAATCCAGGTGAAAAATTTTAATGGTATGGAAAATAATTGATCACATATACTATATACATGTCTGGATAAGTCATGATCTATACGGAATGATAGAGTACTAAATCACGTCCCATTTAATCAAAAAACCAAGAATGTAATGACTCCATAAATAATTCCAAATAAATCATTTCATAGATAACTATAATAAATAACTTATAAAAAATTAGTGCATAATTATTTGAAATCATGTTTCTTAGGTACATGATATCATTCTCATTAATATCTAATCTCAATAGATATTAAACAACATTGTTCTGGAGAACTGATTCATCTCATGAGACTATTGATGCATCAAGGTGCTTAAATTAACCAATCAGAAACCCATATATTTTTTATAAAAACAAAACATAATATTATTATATAATAAATTAAAATGTTAAATAATGCGACTTATAAAATTTCTATATTGTATGAAACATACAAATTTATCAATAATTCCTCAGTTCTCAAAATTATTATCTAACTGAACAACATATGTAAAAATTTGATAAAGTTTTTTGAAATAATAATATACATTTATTTAGAATATATATTTATGATAAATTTAATACAAAATAATAAATAAAATAATGATTTTATTTTTTCCAGATAACATTAGTAGTCAAAAAATAATGTTATATCAAAAAACAACTTTTACGGCTAGGTAAATATATATACAAACCCCTTCATATGTGGTAGTTAAAATATAAATGTAAAAATGAATAAAGTTTCAATTAATAATGATATTATATGGAATAGGGTCCCAATATACCCAACATTAATGGTAATTGGGGTAGAATAATATATATGTCTTTGTGGAATGTAAATTGAGACGAAATCCCTTACCTTGTATTCTATTAAAGGTGAACATCATTTATCCTCCAATATAATGGTTTTAAACATTATAATAACATATTTGAGAAGAATAATATTATTTATGAAATAATATGTGATCTTTTATGATATAATAATATTCTTTTCTTAGTAATGTTTCATTATTTTCACTATTTCTCATGTTAATTTCCTCCTTTTTGAATATATTTTAACCTGGTAGTTGATTTTACTATTACATACATCATGATTTAATCATACCATTAATGTAATTAATTATTTACATAATATATATATATATATACATTCAATATTTATGTGCTTAAATAATTGAAAATATTGGGACATAAGAAATGAAATGCATCTTTAATGGAGAATGTTGTTCATACATACAAATAAAAGCTACTTCAATTTCCTATATCATATTTAAAAATTAATGTTATATGAATATTTATAGTATCACTCATGTATAATATTTATATCTTATTTTTAAAAGAAACAATAAAACCATACCTAAATACATTATCTGTAAATTGTTAATAAATCACATTTCTTTGGGGAGGTAGTAGTCCACACATCAATAAATAAAGTTATCATATTCCCATAAAGTAGAAACCATGATTGTATATATTAAATGATAATTAAAAAATAATAATTAATTAATTATTTCCATATTTATCATATATAATATATAAATCCATCATTATTCAAATGATTTATAGGTTATAATGGTATAACGAACAACATTAGCTTTTGAGGTAGTGGTTTTTCATATACACGAACGATGATTGCTTAATCATAGTTGATGGAAGTATGACTTAGTGTAGGTATTACCACTAACATAAATAATTTATAGTATATTGTTGATAATGAAATTATTATATAGTAATTATATAATAATAGCTGACATGTAGGATAAACCATAGTGATTATTTTAGAGTGTTACTTCTCATTTCAGTAACTCATTTTAGTTTATACCAAAGAAAACATTTATTGAATTTATGACCTATGTGAAAATAAAATAATTTATTTATGTATTTTATTGATATAATAAGGATGCGGTTGGATATTCCATTGAAATATAGATTTATAGATAAGTGGGAGGGTTTAGTTCATATTTATTGTTGCCGTGGAGTGTCATTCTTGTAAATATAAAAATGTAAAAAATATTAGTAGGAATACCTTACATAATATGACGACAATAGTGTTAAAAATTCAATAAAATTGATGATGTGTTTAATATATGGACATAAAATAGGTTTTTTGTAATCTATCTATCTAATTTAAGACCTTATGAGTAAGTTTTTATGGTTTATTAAGATAATTTTTTTCTTAATTACTGTAAATAATTTTAATAATTTTTAATAATATTTTATGAAAAAATATGTTTTTTGTATTTGAAATTATAAATTATTTGGATTCAAAATATGAAACCCAATTTCTTAATTTCCAATAACATAAATAGAAGAAATTAATTTAAAATAAACCATGTATAAGAAATGTGAAAGCATTTTTTAAAATAAAAATATTCTAAATATTAATATGATTTTATATCCAATATCAATGTGAAATTGATTCCAATGAACTAGATTTGTTTAATTTCTTATTTATTTTTATATGAAATAATTTTAAAATGTAATTTTTGTTATAAATAAATTTTATATAAAATAATTTTCAATTATAATTGTGAATTTTTAACTATTCAAAAAAATGAAACAACTAAGAGAAATACCCAAAAATCACCATAAATTAATGATTACATATAAATATAAAAAATTTAGTTTATTTTTATAATTAAAATTAAAAATAGGTAAAATATGATTTTAAAAAATCTGTACCATTAAAAGGCGGAAAAAATGCTCTTAGAAAAGTAATTTTTTTATACATAAAATTGGTATAGTTTATATCTTATGTTAATGAAATATTCTTAATTAATGAGAAAATAATTATATATATATATTATGTAACATCCCAAGTAAAAAAACAAGAATACATTTTTCATATTTATTTATATTTGTGAGATGAATATTAATTCTACTTTAATGGGTACACTATGTTCGATGGTATAGCCAATACGCAACAATGGTTTTCTTTGAAATCATACATTGCACACTAATAATATAATATTATTATTTTAAATGGTAGTTAACGCCTAGTTGTTTTAATGGTGGAATTAATATATCTAACTAAAAAATTATTATATATGTTTGTTAAATGTTTTTACATTTATCCAATAAAATTTAGAGGCTTAAAATGTGAATTAATCTAATTTTAAACATAATTTACATTAAATGGTTGATTTACCTCCTTTCAATGATGAACCCTCTTTAAATATAGTTTTTTTTTCTTTTATATGTTACATTTGACAAAATAAAAATCTTATTTATAGTCGGCACATCAAAATCTACTTTGGGTAAATTTTTGAAATTTTTCTAATAATATTCATTTTTTATGAATAGTTATAAATAATTTAATTTAATTCTAAACTGCCTTTTAATATAATATATATAAATGGTCAGATTATATTTTAAATTGGGTTTGAAGTGTAATTAGATTGTATTTTTACTCTTTAATTTAATGTTGGTCATTGGAATTAATTTCACTTTGAAATTATACATAAACAAGTGTTAATATTTTGATAGTTATTGTTTCTTAAAAAAACACTATTTGTTTTGAAAACGAAAATTAATTTTAAATTATTTAATCCAACATCAATGTTTTGAATTTGGAAAAATAGAAATAATTTTTGAATTCGGAATATCAAATATAGTTTAGTTTGAATTTTTTGTATTTTTATGAAAAACATTAATTTTTGATGAATAGTTAATCCAAAAGGTAGTAGTTAAAAATATGAATTTTTCATTTAAATGAATTTTTAACACTTCTGTGAATTGAATTTTAAAAATCCTAGATTCATGGTTGTTATTAATATTTAATTATTGGTTCAATAAGATGAAAATAATTTGGGTAAGTATTGACGTTGGACTTTTATCTACTGCGGTTAAATTTAAATAGTGTAATTCAAGGTGAAAGGAATATTATAATAACACATAACTACCATAAAACTTGTACTAAAATTATTGGATGGGTCATGGACATCCATTGGAATCCTTGGGCAAATTTTGGACCCCATGGAGCCACTTAATAATGATAATGATATTTTATTTTAATAAACACAAATTAAATTCAAAAATTCCAATAACAAATGTCTTTTAGTATATAAATTTGTACATGTGGTAATATAAGTCATTTTCCATCTACAAATAATAATTATTATGATAAAAATATTTCCTACATTATGGTTATTTTATTATAATTTTTAGACATCAAATAAATTAATTTATTTATGACACAATAACGATTTAGAATTACCTCATTAATAAATGATTTAAGTAAATAAGATTCTTAATATCATTATAATATCCGAATCCTTTCCAATTCTTATGGGATGAATTTATTTAGACCATGAGTCATATGTTTTCGACTTTAATTAGTTTTAGACCTTTAGAAACCGAATATCACTATATAATAAAATAATATTTTTACACTTTTCAAAAGAGACCCTCCTCCCCCTTTTAAAAGGACACCACTTCTAACCCATTCCAGACACCTCTCAAGCCCCTTGAATTGACCAAACATTGCTAAAATTATCTCTCAAGATCCCCATATTCTTCCTAGAATCATCACCTTAGGAATAAGGCACTCTAAGAAGTTATTTTGGTTCAAACAAAAGAAAGTTACCCAAATTAATTGTAATGCTTTCTCTTAAATTATTTTTATTTTATTTTATTTTATTTTACTTCAATAACCCCCTAAACACTTTTTAGTACTTTATTTTATAAAAACACCAGTATAAATAATATACTAGGTATTTTTTTGAGAAGGATTCGAACTACCCTTACACACACCTCCATCTAATGGGTCAAGAACATATTGTTTCTATGGATGGAAAACTAACGCCTCACAAAATGACGATTGATTGATTATCTCTTACCAACACTCATGGATTCCATTAATATGGAAATATATTTATATATGATATATATATTATATTATTGTTTTTTACACTTCCTTATTTTCCAATTTATATAATTATTATATGGATTCCATTATAGGTAATCCGCGATAATTTCATTTGAGGAAGTGTGGATTGCCGCCCCCTCAAAATGATATTACTCATTAATGACTTATGTGGGACATATAAAGGTAAGAATTAATAATATTACATATGATATTATAATTTAATTATTATATACCTCTTTGATATTATATTTTAATTTCATTAAAATACAAAATATAAATGAAACTAGAGTTCTTACGTACGGACGACATACCGTCTTCACGAACGGTGCATTTAATTTCTTATCACCAAATGTTATGAACTAATATACATATAAATATACTGGATATATAATATATATGATATCTAAATCATATATAATATTCTGAAAATAATGGAATTTTCACCACATGGAAAAATAGTAATTATAAACAGTTCATGTTTTACTCAAGTTCCAACCATCGATAAAATATCCATTAGGAACTAAAATAAATAACTAATTGATATAGAAGGGTAATAAGTTATATAAAAGGAATAATTAACATGAAAAATGTTTTTAATCAAGTATATATGATCTTATGTTTATTATTTAGGAAGAACAAGGAACATACAAGACATGTCGGACTTCAGGTAAGGGGTTTGTTATCTCAATTTTAATTCCGTGAGATTTCCCTAGTTCGCCTCTTATTTATTAAATGTGGTGTATTGTGTACCTCTATTTGATATAAATTATCTTGATTATCTTTATATACATGGTATTCTGTGATTCATTTGTTGGTTATTAAATTTTTTTCATACGAATTGGTTTATTACAACGAAGTTAGGGTTTTTCATCTCACTATTTTTCCATGAGATTATTGCTATAATGGACACTATTTCCTTTTGTGTGGAGTATGTAATGCCCATGATTGTATTCTGTTTGAAATGTAATTTAATTTATGTGTATTTACATCTTCATTGTATGATACTTTTTTAATGGGATGTATTTTTTATAAGTCACCAAATCGATAAGCGAATATCAAATTTCAATTTCCAGTCATTGGGATTTACTCATACATCATCGATTATTTTAGTCCATGATTATGGGTGGAATCACTATTTATTATTAGTGTATTAATTTCCACTACACGTTTTCGGGATATACTTTTTATAAACATAATCATTCTATTGATAAATTCTCTAGTCATCGATATGAACTTGATAAGAATAGTTCTAACTCAATATCTATCTATTGAGTTAAAAATCCAATTCTTTGGTGTTTTTTTACAATAATATGTGTGAATGTACTCTGATTGATTTACACTGAATATAAAATCATATTGATTGTATTTATATTTTTAACACATAATTATGTCCATGATTTATCCTTAATCTAAAGATATGGTCTTTATAATATATTTCATCTCAATTTACATTCCATTGATACTTCATTTATGTTATACACAAATTCCATTTTACATGGTGTATACAATGTACTTTAACATAGTATATCATGATTCCATTTATTCTTAGGATATTATAATGTTTTTATTACCTCAATTATTTGTATTGAAGTGTCTCTCTTTTGGTTAGGGACTCTAAATAAAATATCATTTTCAATGTTTTAATGATTTATTATCCCTAATATTTCTCATTAATATCCATTTTTTAAAAATGGTTTTAAGGATTTATTTATATGGAAATTAATGTTTTAAAATTTAAATTCATTTTAAATTTTACAATGTGGTATGGGACACTTTGATTCAAAAATATATATTTTAAATGGATTCTTTGACAAATAGTGTGACTTTTAAAGGTTTTCATGAAAAAATGGGATATTTCTCTCAAGTAGTTTTGATGATTATTTTCATCTATATCAACATCCATCATTATTTTTGATTGAGATAAATATGTTATAATAAAATATTCTATATAGTATTGAATGAGTCATGTTTGAATGTGGATGTTCTATTTTTTTATACCATTCTTGGTTTGTGGATAACGTATTGACATTTAATATGTTAGTTTTAATACAAATGTTTATGTTATGTTTGAAACTTTTTATATGATGAATATATTGGACATAGTAAGTGACGGGTGGAGCCCACTATATCTCGTCGATGAATCGTTAGGTCTCATGATATGAACTAGTGTCTTAGCATAATGCCTTGAAAAAATCTTATTTGTAGTCTTGGGACGAGGCCTTGACTATGTGGTTATGATGTACGACATTATGAATTCAATCATTATGAGATTAGATATTGATATTTTTATGGTTATTATACTAGTAGAATAACCATGACTATGTTTTTTTATGGAATTATTTGATCAGCTCATATTCCTTCCATAATGTGTCCATGTTAATTATTTGTAATGGAATGTTTTTCAATTATTCATCTTATCTAATGTTTATGTTATCTTCTATTTTATTGCATACTCTTACAGAGCATTTGAGCTCAGCCATTTCTCATGTTTTGTTTTCCCAGGATATGAATAAGTTAGTTATGAGTGACTTGTTGGAATAATCTTGTATTCATGGATGATTATAATGGAATAAATTAGTGTTTTTTATGTTGTATTGTTGAACATAGGAATGTATCTTCTTTAAAAGTATACTAAACTGATCAGTCCATCAAAAAATGATTCCTTATAATCCTTCCAATTTATTCAAATAATTCATCATCTCCTAGATTCGAGGGTCGGGGCATTATAGTTGGCATCAGAAGAAGGTTAGTACAATCCTTGGAAATTAGATTTAGATAAACTATGATTGGAGAACATTAACCTAAGATTGACCTATATGATTATTATAGAAACACATCCTAAACTAATGTTAATGTAGAGATTTTGTGTATTTTCCCAGCAATACATCCCTATCTGGATATGAGCTGGTAGAGACAGCTCTACCACATATGTAACAATGAGTGAAAACCCTAACAAGGAGTTTCGAGCTGGACCCAGGGTATCTTTGTACACAACAATGGGCAATGCAGCAATGTTGGTTACGAAACTCCCGGGGGATATTCATAGGCTAATATACATTCTCATTATACACAAATTTGATGTATTTTAATATAATATGAGAATAAATTACCTTGGTTAATCCTATGTTATTTTCAATTGAAAATAAGGTGTCATGATATTCTCTAAATGATTTTATGACTATTATTACTCACACAGTGCTTTCAGGTTTTAGTAAATGGAAGGATTCCAATGAAGTCATAGTAACATTGAGAATGATGTACAAGGTTTGAATAGTGGTGGAAATGAGCAACAAAAAGGAATGTTTGTAGGCATAAAAGATATCGTGATTATTTCATATTAGTTTTCAAAAAATAAGATCAAAAACATATATATTAACCAACTCCCAGACTCAACAAGGTATAGAAAAGTTGTGAATGATAAGAGATCTAGCAGTGAAGACCATAGTGAAAAGAATGATCATTTTTCATTAAATATGAAATGTGGAAAGAGACACCTAGGAAGGTGTCTTAATGGAACAAAGAAATTCTTTATGTTTGGAAAATAAGGACATAAAGTAAATAATTGCTGAGGAAAAATGAAGAGTACTATGGGTGAAAATAAAAATGATTATAAGAATCTCATTAAAGTCATTTGTCGTAAATGTAGGGGACCTGTCCATTACCTGAGTGAATTCCCTATTCTATAGGATATTCTATTGGTCATGGAAGAAGATATGTTGAAATAAATGGATGTAGAAATGATTTAAAAGAATTTATTCTATTTATGGATGGGATTACATTGGAAAACTTTTCTTGTGAATTTGTAAACCTGCAGTTTGTCATGTGAAAAAAATATTTGAGGATAAATTATCTTTTCTATAGTGGATATTGTAATTAAAAACCATTTGGTTTTATATAATCATTGATTTTGAGGAAATTACATGTTAAAAATTTTGTAATAATAATGCAAGGTATGAGATAACATTTGTGAAGAAATTATGTTATAGTTATTTTGAGTAATCTATCTCATTTTTGGGAAATCATATAGTTTTTGAAAAAGGACAACAGATAGACTATGTGACAACCCGTTGCATCAGACAGAGTTGTGGAAATCGAACACACAACCATAGTGTGATTGGGATTTATCCCCTTCCGTTGGACTACATGATGTCCCTGTTTAGTGTGACTAATTATTTTTAGATAAATGATTTTATTGATAAATAATTTGTTTATTTGGAATCTTATGTCTTATAAAATGGATATCCAGAGTATGGGAAAACGATTTGGTAATTATGTGAAAAATTTTATTTTAGAAAACGTTCACTCAGTTGGGAACACTATATAACTAAGGAAAATATAATACTATGGGATTTTATTTGAGGATTAATGGTGTATTTTTATCTATATTTTGGGTTAATTATGGAAATTTTTAACTTATCATAGAGAAAATTTGATTTAAGTTAATTACATTTTAGTATGTGAATTTAAGGGTAGTCGATGTCATTTGGAAAAACAATTTAACGTGGATGTATACATAACGAAATTATTCTAGGTTTTGGGTTTCAATATTAGTTTGGATTATATTGATGTATTTTTTGGACAATTATTTATTGAATAATATTTATTTAACATTGGTGTGTTGTTGGATTAATTTTGGAAATTAAGATTAGTATTTCTTTCTCTAAAGGATTATTCGTTTGGGGGACCATCTGATCTTGTACTAACTATTTTGGTAGTGGTTAATCTCTAAAGACAAGGTAAATATATTTTTTATCCCTTGTGGATCATGTAATTCTCTAGAAGTTGATTCTTTCTCTTCCAATGTGACCAAGTCATCTTGAAAACTCATCATTTGAAAAAAAGACAAGTTGGTGGTAGAAACTTATTAAAGAATGAATCTCTACTTAAAAATAAATTCTCAATATGTTCTTAGTCCATCTGATAAACAAATTTCTCAACATTATGAAATGTATCTTAAAAAAAGTTATCCATTTACTTTTCTTACTGGAAAACTAATGAATGTTTACCCCATCACAAGATTGTAGTTTTCTTGTTTTTAACATTCTCTTGATCAGGTTTTCTATCCCTCTCCATCATAACATGACACTTATTTTATCTTCCATATCCATAGTTTCCTACATGGAATCATAGTATGGGATATCTCAAGTGACCTTGGTACTTTTCTTTCATTCATTTAAAGTGATAGTTTAACTTACTCTTTTCCGATGTGGGACTTTTAATGAACATTCCATGACTAGTTTTAAAATTTCGAGGACACCATTCCTAAAAGGGGAGAAGTTGTAACATCCTAGGTAAATAATGAAAATGACATTTTTCATAATTATAAATATTTGTGAACTATATATTATATCTACATTAAATGGGACACTATGTTCGATGGTATACCTGAAACCCAATAATGGGTTTCTTTGAAATATTACGTTGCACAATAATAATATAAAATTATTATTTTCAATGGTAGTTAACACATAGCCATTGTAATCGCAAGAATGAAAATAAATAACTAAAAAAATGATTATATTAGTTTTTAAACTTTATTATATTTACCCAATAATGTAGAGGCTTAAAATGTGAATGAATCTAATTTTAATTATAATTTACTTTAAAGGGTTTATTTACCACCTTTTAATGATGATCCATATTTAAATATAGTTTTGGTTACTTTAATATATTTTATTTGAAAAAAATAAAATTCTTCATTAGAATCGGGACATCAAAATTTACTTTGGGTAAATTTATGGTATTTTTCTAATAATATTCATTCTCTTTATGAATAGTGAGAAATAATGTATTTTAATTGAAAATTTCCATTTAATATAATTTATTTATATGGTCAGATTATATTCTAAATTGGTTTTGAAGTTTAATTATATTATATTTTAACCTTTAATCCAATGTTGGTCATTATAATTAATTTCACTTTGAAATTATACATAAACAATTGTCAAGATGTTGATAGTTATTGTTTCTTAAAAACACTTTTTTTACAACGAGAATTAATTTTAAATTATTCAATCCAACATCTATAGTTTTAATTTTGAAAAATAGACATCATTTTTGAATTTGGAATTTCAAATATAGCTTAGGCTAAATTTTTGGTATTTTTCTGAAAAACAACAATTTTTATGAATAGTAAAACCACAAAGTAGTTGTTAAAAATCCTAATTCATCATTTAAATTTAATTTTACCACTTATTTAAATTGAATATTGAAAATCCAAGATACATTGTTTCTTTTATTAAGTAAAATTTGCTTCAATAAGATGAAAATATTTTTTGGTGAATAGTGACTTTTTACTTTTATTTACCGGGATTAAATGTATGTAGTGTAATTAATGGTAAAAGGAATATTATAATAAAAAAAATTACCTTATCACTTTCCCTAACCTTATTCTATTATTCATGGATGACCATGGGTATCTTTCGGTTAATTTTGGAACCACATGAAGCCACCAAAGAATGATAATTACACTTTATTTTAATTAACTTAAATTAAAGTCAAAAATGACATTAAAAAATAACTTTTATTATATAAATTTTTACATGGGGTTATATAAGTCATCAATATGACAAAAAATAATAATTGGAAATCTAAAAATAATTCCTACATTTTGGTATTTTTTAAATTTTTAGACATCAAATTAATTAAATTATTTGTGACATAATAATGATGTAGTATTTACCTCATTAATAAATGATTTAAATAAATATGAATATTAATATTAAAGTAATATAAAAAACCTGCCCAATTATTATGGGATTTTTTAATTTCTATCATGAGTCATCATAACATTGACATTAATTATATTTGTACCATTAGAAACCGAATATCACTATATAATAAAACAATATCTTCACACTTTCCTAAAGAGCCCACCCCACACATTTGAAAAGATCACCAATTATAACCAATTCCATAGACCTATAAAACCCCATGGAATTTAAAAACCCTATCAAAATAATGGCTTAGGATCCACCACTTTATCTTATAAGCCTCACATTAGGCATACTAAATTTCAAAAAGTCCATTTGGTTCATCCCAAAGGAAGTTACTCAAATTAAAGGTAATGCATTCTCTTAAATTCTTTTGTTTTATTTTGTTTTATTGTACTTATCCAACCCCATAAAAACGTTTTATTACTTTCTATTATAACAATAGTAGTATCCTTAATATACTAGGATGTTTTTCGGAGAACTATTCGAACTAAACTTACACACAAATCTATCTAATGGTCGAAGATCATACTGTTTTTGTGGATGGAAAACTAACACCTCACGAAACGATGATTGAGCGATTATATCCTACCACCTCTCAAGGTGGAAATTAAAATGGAACTGTATTTATATATGATATATATATTATGTTTAGTTTTTTCCTTTATGATTTTTTATTTTTCATTTATATAATTTTATAATGGTTTCCATTATGGGTAAAATGCGATAATTTTATTTGAGGAAGTGAGGACTCTTGCCTTCTCAAAATGATATGACCCGTTAACACCATACGTGGGATATATAAAGGATTAAATTAATGATATTATATATGATATTATACTGGAATTAAAATAAACTTATGTATCATTATGTTTTAATTCCATCAAAATACAAAATAGTAATGAAAGTAGCGTTCATGTGTACGTACGACTTACCATCTCCATGAACGGTACATTTCATTTCTTATCTCTAAATGCTATTGACTGTTATAAATAGATATATATATAATGGATATATAATATATATATATATATGATAAAATAATCATTTATATCATTCTGTAGATAATGGAATTTTTACCACATGAAAAAATAGTAATTATAACAAGTTTATATTTGACTCAAGATCTGATCATCGATAAAATATCCATTATGAACTCAAGTAAATAACTAAATATTATATAAAGGTAATAAGTGATATAAAAGGAATAATAAAATTGAAAAATTTTCTTCATCAAGTATAAATTCACTTATATTTATTATTCAATAAGAACAAGGAACATACAAGACAACTCGAGCATGAGGTAAGGGGTTTCTTATCTCAAATATAATTTTGTGATATTTCTAATGTTTTCCAATTATTTATTGCATGTGTTGTATTTTTTACTTCCTTTTCATATATATTATAATTATTATCTTTATATTCATGGTATTATGCGATTCATTTTGAGGTTATTATCTATTGTTCATACGACTCGATTGATTACAATGATGTAAGGGTTTATCATCTCACTTTTATTCCCGTGAGATTCATGATATATTGGCCATTATTTCCTTTTGTGTTGAGTATGTACTGCCCCTGATTTTATTCCTCTTGTAATATACATTTAATTATGGGTATTTAAATCTTTATTGTTTGATACTTCATTCACGGGGTGTATGTTTCAGAACTTACCAAATCGGTAAGGGAATTTGAAATTTCAATTTCCACTAATTGAGATTTACAAGATACTTCATTGATTATTCTACTCAATGATTATGAGTGGAATCACTATTTATTATTTTTATAGTAATTTTCTCTCCCCTTTATACAGATATACTTTTGATACACATAACCAATCCATTGATAAATTCTCACCTCATCGATATGAACTTGATAAGAGTACTTTTAACTTAATATCCATTTATTGAGTTAAAAATCCAATTCATTTGTGTTGTTCTTACAAAAATATGTGTGAATGTCCTCTAATTTATTTACACATAATATCTAATAATATTGAGTTTATTTGTGTTTTTCACACATAATTATGTCCTTGATTTATTCTTAAACTAAGGATACGGTCTTTATAAGAGATTTCATCTCAATTTATATTCCATTGAGACTTCATTGCTGTTATATACAAATTCACATGTATATGGTGTATATAATGTACATTGACATAGTATATCTTGAATCCATTTATTCCTATGATATTATACCATTTTGATTACTTAAATTATTTTTATTGATGTGACTCTCTTTTGGTTAGGAACTCTAACTAAAATATCATTTTAAATGTTTTAAAGATTTATTATTCATAATCGTTCACATTAATGTCCATGTTTTAAAAATGGTTTTAAGGATTTATTTATAAGAACATTAATGTTTTAAAATTAAAATTCATTTTAAATTATTCAATGTGTTATAGGGAGCTTTGACTATAAAATCAATTTTTAAATGGCTTCGTGACAAAATGTTTGACTTTTAAATGTTTTCAAGAAAAAGGGGGATATTTCACTCAAATAGTTTTGATGATTTCTTTCAACTATGTCAACATCCTTCATTATTTTCTATTGAGGTTAGTAGGTTAAAATAAAATATTCCTAATTTTATTTAATGAGTTATGTTTGATTGTGGATGTGTAATTTTTTATACCATTCATGGTCTATGGATAACGTATTGACATTTCAAATGCTATTTTTAATATGAATGTTTATGTTATGTTTTAGAAATTTCATATGAGTAATGAATTATACTTATTAACTGACTGGTGGATCCGTTTATAGCTCCTCGATGCACCGGTAGGTCTCAGAACACAAACTAGCATGTTAGCATAAGTCCTTAAAAAAATCTTATTTTTAGTGTTGGCACGAGGCCTGCACTATGTTCATAAGATGTCCGGCATTATACATTCCATCATTATGGGATTAGCTGTGGATATTTCATTAGATTATTCTAATATTACAATACCCATTACTATATTTTATTATTGAATTATTTACTCAACTCACATTCCTGCCATAAAGATTTGATGTTAATTATTTTTAAAGTCATGCGTTTTCAATTATTCAACATGCCTAATGACTATGTTATATTCTGGTGTATTTATTACTGTTTGTGAGCATTTGAGCTCAACCCATTCTCCTGTTTTATTTTACCAAGATATTTAGAAGTTAATTATGAGTTACATATAGAAATTATCTTGGAATCTTGGATGTTTCCAATGGAATAAATTAGTGTTTTTGTTTTCAAGTTGAAGTGTTGAACTTATGAATGTATCTTGTTTCCAAGACTACTAATCTGATCGGTCCTTCAGGACTTGATTCCTTTTAGTCATTCTGATTTATTAAAATAATGCACATTCCCTTGGATTCTAGGGTCAGGACATTACATATGAAATACAATATTACATTATAAATTCTAGAAAAATGATAATATTTAATTAACTACAGAAGGGATGACTAAGTAGTGTTTTGTTTAAACCTGATGTTGTATTCATTATAAGACAATAAAAAATTTAAATATATTCAAAATAGTGAATATTATAAATAAATTAGGTGATTATATTATTTATCTAATATAAGTTTCTTCCACAAATTTTTATGGTTATTACTAATTAAAAATATTTTGGTAGTTCTCCTTCACAGTGTCCTCTAGTTCCCATGATTCTTCTTCCATTTTTTGATTCTTCCAGAGTACCGTTATATGTCACGTTATATGATTTATCAATTCATAATATTTACTATTCAGAATATGGATGGGTTCTTTATAGTATGAATGTTCATGTTCTTACATTATTTGATCAGATGTTATCACATGATTTTGATCTTCCATGTAATTCTATAGAATATATATATACAGAATATATCATATACCTTTAAGAGATTTGGTTTCAGTGTAAAATGATAATGAACAACTCACATTCATTCAACAATGTTGAGGGGTCTGATGTCCATGTTTCTCATTTTCCCTTACTTAATGAACCCTATAGTTTCATTCCATGGATACAATTTCAAGAAAACATGACATCCCAATTCTAACACTAAATATTAATCTTATAATTGAAATAAATCTTTATTTATTTTTTATATATGATTTAATATGAAACTAAATAGAATTTAAAATTATTGTAATTTATTTAACAAGTTCCTTTCATATGAGTTTTCTTTCGCCTACATCATCACAAAATGATGGTGTAGCTCAACTTTTTTAAAACAATTCATCATAAAACACAAATCTAATACTTGAATAGAAACAATTATTATAGGAAAAAACTAATTAAAATTTCGGGTTTTGTGATGTTGATCAACCAATTCAACAATGACTGTTAGAGGATAAATGTTCTTTATTATAATAAGATTGATTTCCCTAAATCAATTCTCCAAATAATAGATTTATTATGCATATTAAAAAAGAGTATATGGGTTCCAATGGTGAAATAATAGGGTAAATAAATACATTATTACCCAAATACTCTGGTGGTTTATTCCACACCACTACTTCAATAGTGTCCACTCTATTGAGAGTTATTGATATTAGCAATACATAAGAGATTAAATATATTGAAAATTTTACATCATGGTCAAGAGATTTTCCAGGGAATTCCTTAAGAAATACATCAACGCACTCATTCATAGTAGGTGCATACTCAATTGGATGATTACCTTCTCTGTAAGTATATATTGGTTTCTTTTCATCCCCTTGAATTTCGTTTTGTAGATATACTTTGTGTGGATCTAGATAAGAATAACGAGGATAAGAATATACTCTAAATTTAACGAATTTTTCTTTTTCCTAATAAATTAAAATGTCATTCCTATTATAATAAATTTTTTCATTTGATTTTAATAGAAAATCCATTTAGATAAATATATAAAATTCATATATCGGAATGATAAAAAGGATAGAAAATAAACCATATCTATCTTTCATGATTTGGACTTCTTGACACATATTTTAAACAATGATACTTCCCTTAAGAGTTTTGACAAAATGCTCTCTTAATTATTTACTTGGGAAAAGTCTAATTTTCCTGGTAAATTGTTCATATATAAAAGAGTCCAATGATCTATAATTAAATAAGGTGTTGGAATTATTTTATTATAGGATTAATGTAACATCCACCCCATAATCTTTTAATTCTACCAAATTTGTAGTGATCACATATTCATGCACATCTCTCATTGGCATCTTCTATGGTTGAATCCCATCATGTGCCAGGCATTCATTTCATTGGTTCCCCATCTTCTTATAGGTGAAAAACTAAATAGAATTATATTAATTCTTCAAAATGAATTTTTTTAATTTTATTATAATTTTTATGCACTTATAACAAATATCCAATCCCTTAAATAATATAATAGAGTTATTCTTCCTATATATATCACTGTGTGGGAATTTCTTCATTTCTTTCATCATTTTCACATTAAATTTTTCTCCATGCGGAGAATAACACTTACTATATTTTATTTCATTGAATATATAAGATTATAAAAATTCTTTCCTTATTTTTATGTTATAAAAATTATCTCATCATATGATGAAATATTTTGAGAAACCTTTACCCTTTATAGATTTATTTTATGAACATCAATTAAGTGGTCAACACTAATCTTTTTGTCATGTATATATCTCATAAAAAACATATCCATCATTGCAGATGTATTATAATATTCTACAACATATTATTATAAATTTTCCATTCAGTTAGGTATTAATATTTTAATCTCAATTAGATTATCATGATAGATTAATTTATTGAAAATATCACCTTACAAATTCTGTATTTCAGGAGTTATATTTCTTCTTCCACCATAGTATAGTTATCTCAGAACTATCATTGGTCAAAATAAACTTTAATAGAATAAAATATAACTGTAACCAATCTCATTTCAGAGAATCTCAGGGTAGTAAATATCTTTTCCTGAGGATTAATCCATTAATCAATTACAATTAGATAAGTATTCCAAATAAACGATGGGAGATTCTATTACATAATGTTATCTTGATGAAGGGGCCCTCTCTATGGAATATGAATTTATTTTTAGGAAACGTTGTTTTTCATAACCTAAATAATATTCTACATTCTATTCATAATTTTGTATATTCCAAATCCAGTGGTATTGGTTTCCTTGATAGGGAAATCACTACATTTTTCTAGAGTATTGATATCATTCATCCTTACAATTGCAATTTCTAAACAATAAAATATATAAGTTTAAGTTATAAAATAAGGAATATTAAATCATAATTTACATTTTTATTATTTTATAGGAGATAACATATATATATGCATCACACATCATAGAATCATAAAAATTGATTTCTTTTGGGATATATTATCATATTAATCCTTAATAATGGTTTGTAAATAAAAATTAATATATCCAAATTTTATCCACCAGGAGTGTAAAATATGGTGGATGATTGGGATTTATTTCTTATACAAGGATACTCTATAATCAGTAATGACACACCTTTTATTTGTTTATGACCCTATGTACTTATATACTGGGACAACATCCACATTTGGTATATATGTAGGGATGGATTCTTCAAAAGAACCGCATAACATCTACTTTAACAAATTTCTAGGATATTAATATATAATTATTCTAAATATCTATCATAGGATTCTTTTCCAAAATATATATTTTCTAAACATATTTTCCACGGGTTCTACTAAAAATTTTCTAAGACCAACTATAACACCCTGACCCTAGAATCCTAGAGTCGGTACCTTACATTATTAAATTATCATTATTACAGAGAATAAAATCTCTAAGGACATGTGGGTTTAGGAGCTTTGGTAAACCATATTACATTCATGACATCCATATTTCATTGTGATATATAAAATAAAACATGATGAAAAAAATAATAAATGGAATAAATCCATGAATGACCAATGAATGAATTCTTATTCATAACCTACTGAATGAAATAAAAATAAAGTTGACATCAAATAATAAAAAATGGTTGAAATAAAGAAAAATTGATAATAATCATCCCAATAAGGTGAATAACTGGGCACTTATTACATATAAATATTTTGATAATGCATAATCCATATGATATATTAACTAACTGACGCACATTATAATTAATAAATAAACAGAAACTAAAATGATTCGATTGATTGTTTAAAATAAAAAATAATATGATAATAATAATAAATAAATTGAAAATAAAGTTAATAATTAATTATTATATTTCATTTTCCCCAAGAACATGACACCATTACCATCATGATCTATTATCAAGACAGTTGAAAGTATTATAATATGGACAATTGATTCATCTCATGGGAATAATGAATGAACAATGTTATTGAATTAACCGATCCCAAAACCATATATATAATTTTGAAATCATTCCATATATTTTTAAATAATAAATTTAAATTATAAAAAATGTTCTTTATCAAATATATATATTGATTAAATGATACATATTTATCAGTTATTCCCCATTTAATCAAATAATTACCAATGTGAACACCATAAATAAAAATTGTATACTGTTAATCAATAATGATATTCATTCCATGGAAATATGGTTATTTAAAATAAATTTAAATTATAATAAAAAAGAACATAATTAGGTGACTATATAAGAGAATGTTAACAGAGAAAAAAGAAAGTGATATTAGAAAGAGAGATTTGAACACTTTGTAATTTTCATGTCACTACCATTTAGTTGATATATGTTAGGAAACACATTCACCGAGATGAGGGACGGTACAAAAAATTTCTAGAACCTTCCATCCTCAAGTTGATAGAGAGATAATGACCCCTGATGTCCCACCTTCAGTAGGCCCTAGTGTGGCGACTATCACCAAGTTTATAGAATCACACGTAATATGGAAGGAATTATTGTAACTCCTCATCCCTAGAAGCCCAGAGTTGGTGAATTATTATGTATCATTGTCATGATCACAATGGATTATGTCTCGAATGACTGATTAATTTTGTAGACTTGGATGTACTAGATATATTCATAATGTTTAAATTAAATTATATACTGGAAAACTACAAAAAAATTATTTCTATAGACAACACTGAGATCCCATAGACAATCCTTATAGGCCAGTCATAATATACTTCTTCACATACTGGGAATAATAAAACATAGATAGGAGTGAACTCAGATGCTCAGTAAGGATAAAAATATACAGAAGCTTTAATAAATAAGAATAAACATTTAATTCAATGTATAAAACTAAAACAAAAGTCATTTAAACATTGACTTCATCAAAATATGGAAAATATAAATCAAAATAATGCCTTTTATATACTCAAAATGATATTCAACTAGTCAAATGATCACATGAAATATCAATAGCCACTTTCTTAATGAAGGAATTCATAATTCCAGAATTCCATAACTACATAGTCAAGGTCTTGTGCCAAGACACTAGTTTGTCTCTTGATACCTACCAATACATTGAGGAGCTATAATGGGCTCCACCCATCACATACTAAGTCCAATTCATTCCAAATATGAAAAGGTTTAAACATAAAATAAACATTCATATTAAAACTAACATAAAAAATGTCAATACAATATCTATAAACCATTAGTGGTATAAAAATAAAGAATCCACAGTCAAACATATCACAAAACCATCAATAAAATTTGGATGTTTTGTATCATAATAAATCAACATCAAATAAGCTTAAAATCCATCAAAGGATGTTGAAATAGATTAAATAAAATCCTTTTATAGAAATATCTCATTCTATTTTGAATCATTTAAGAGAAACATAATTTATAAAGAAAAGATTTATTCTAGAAGTATTCTTATTATATTGTAATGGAAGATTCAATGATGTTATAACATCAGAAAATATTCCCACCAACTGTATAAGTTAAAAAGGAAATTATTACCTTAATTCTGAGGAAAATGATATAAAGGACATTGTTTGGAAAATGATGGAAATATTCCATTATAAACATCTTATAAAATTTAAACAAGAGTATAAATGATTTTAACCCATATTCTAGTAAAAATTAATAATGTTTTGAAATTCATTTTTAAGAAACATGGATGAGGATCATAAAGAGGTCCCAGTAGACAATTACATATAAACAATCTTAGATAATGAAGAGATTGTGAAATTAACCCTGAACATATACTTTTCCTTGTTCGAGGGTAGGTTAACCTCCTGTATAATGGTAAAATAATTGCTATTAAATTATACAAGAATCATATACATTAATATGATACCATATAAGATCTATCCACATTCTATGGTTAATAAACACTTAGTATTAACGTCGTTTCGGGTGTTAAACGATTCGTTTTCCATTATATTATTTGTTATATGAGTCATATTTATTATGGATGAGATGTATCCTATTCATATCCAGATTGATATCATGTCTTTAAACATTATTTTTAATCATCAAAATAAAATTAGTCGTGAATGGATATGATGGGGAATGAATCTCATGGCGTTCATGGAGATAGTAATCTCTACGTACGCACGAGCGAAAATATCATTCTTTTGATATTAAAATAATATATAATTGGAAGTTATATCATATATACAGAATAATTATCATGATATATTTATTATTTACATCAATTGCACATAATTATTATTACCATCAAAATAATATTGTAATGAATAACAACTACAACACGAAGTGGAGATGTTAAGACGTACGTACACAGGTATGGTGACTTGTCATTCAAAGGATGGTTAGAATAATGAATATTGTTGTACCATATTTATAATAAAATCACAGTATATATAAGACAGTGGAATTATTTTATTATAATGGAATCACCAATGAAATAGGATGTGGAAGAAGAACAGAACTTGAAAGAGATGATGAAATATTTACCTCTTCATCAGGTTCTTCCTTTTGATTTTACCAAAATGGATCTATAAGTAGGCTTCCTGACTATATGAATTCCTCTAGGATGAAGGTAGGACAATTTAGAAGGTATTTGGGAAGGTGTGGGCCGAGAAATATAGCTTTGATGGTGTGAATAAGAGAGAAGGGGGAGTGCCCATTTATAAGATGAGTAATGGGAACCTTAGGAAAAGCAAGAAATATTGTTTTATAATAACATAATTTTCGGTTTCTAATTGCTAAAAATGGATTATTTAAATTTTTATGTTGGTATTGGTCGAAAAACACTCATCCAATAGGATTTAGATAGGTTTGGGTCACTATATTAACTTTATCTTTTAGATTTAACTCTTAGTTAAATAGTTTGACATTTACCATTTCTCTTTGAATTCTTATATTATATGGTTAATAAACATACTATATACTCTCAAGAGAACCTCAAGTGGTTCATTAGTGACACACCTATCGTTATATAAGTCTTTTGGCTGAACAATAGATTTTTAGGAATATAATATCAATTAATAATATAATATTTGTTTTTAAAACTCTTTTATGTCAATTTTGACAATATTTTGTATTTTGTTTTTTCTAAATTTATAACAACATTATTACTTCAAACACAATTCACATAACCAATCCTAATATGTCATATTAACCTAGAAAATAAGTGGACTTCATAAAAAGTATCAAATTACATTTATTTGGATATTTATAATATCAATTATTTTAATATTTCATTAATTATGAAATTACTGCATCATCACTGTGTAATTAATAAATTAAATTATTTAATTTCTAAAAAATATAAATAGACTACAAATATTTATTAAATAATTTTATCATTATCATTAATATTTATAGTCGAATTTAGCTTATGTGTAGCCCTATATTAAAAATGTTTCAGTTATTAAACATTGATTTTTACTACTTAACTCTTCTTTAAGATAAATAATAATAAATTTCCTAATCTAATCCATGTTGAACTAAATGATCATATATTTTTCCTAGGGTTTTTGGGTCTAATTACACTTATCAAAAAGAATTAGTACATGTGTTAGGGTAATAATAATATCATTTTACCCTTAATTACCCTGTTTACTTTTAACCGTAGAAAATGAAAGTAAAAGTTATTATTCCCCAAAAATTATTTAAATCTAATTGAATAACATCTATTTAATAATATCAACAATGTCTCTTGGATTTTCAAAATTTAACTCCCATAAGTGGTAAAATTATGTTTTATGTAAATTTTCAAAGGCTCATAAGAGGTGGGTAAAATACGGCAAAAAGTTCAATAAAATTATTATATATCTAAAATTATTATAAACTGACTCCAATGAATTATATTGAAGTTATATAGGTTTTATGTATCTATTTCGACTTAAAATAAATTTAAATAAAATAATTATTTATTTAAATAAAAAATCAGTTTTAAACAATAACTCAGTGTTTTTCTCTATTCATCAAATATTGAAAGTTTTCATAAAATAAAAAAAATTGGAAAAAAGCTCATTTCGATACTCCGAATCCAAAAAAGATGTCCATTTTGAAAGATAAAATTTATAAAATTTATAAAATTTAAAAAATTGGGTATTACAATTCATAACAGCTAGTCTGATGGGTTGTGGTTTGTTAGAACTCGATGTTGCGTACAAAACACGCTATTGTATTGTTCAATGAGAAACGTACCATGGAATCTTGGGGTGCTACATTCTCCCCTCCTTCAAATAATTTTATCCTCAAAATTTATAGAATATTACTGCATAAAAATACTCTGGTGGTTCTTCATCATATGTTCCTCGGGTTCCCACGTTGCCTCTTCTATCTTATGGTTTCTCCATAGAACTTTTAACATATGAGTTGTTCAGTTTCTCAAAACTTGTTCTCTTATATCAAGAACCCTGACAGGCTCTTCACAATAAGACATATTGGGTTCTAGTTCCAATTCCTCATTGGTGAGTACATGTGTTGGGTTAGTCATGTTTTTTCTCAAAAGTGATATATAGAATATATAACGAACTTTGTAGAGACATGGCGGCATTTCTAAATGGTATTTTATAGCCCCAATTAGTTCTAGAATTTCTAAAGGCCGGTTGTAACTGGGACTCAATGTTCATATATTACCAAAATGTATGACACCCTTGCATAGAGACACCTTAAAAAAACCTGATCTCCATCCTAAAATTCAAAATCATTTCATGGGTTATTGTCATAGCTCTTATGCCTACATTGAGTTTCTTTTATGTGGTTTTGTATTAACTTCTCATTTTCCATCGTTTCCTCCACCAGTTCTAGGATTACTAGTTTTCTTTCACCAACATCATCCCAACAGGTTGGTCTGAGACATCTCTTTATAAATAACACTTCATATTTTTCCTTCTAAATAATTGAAATGAAGATATTGTTATATTAAAATTATACCAGAGGTAAATATTTATCCCACATTCCTTGAAAGTCAAGTGATCATGATCTCATCATGTCTTCTAAGGTTTAGATAGTCTGTTCTGATTCTCCATCAGTTTGGGGGTGGTAGGCAGTTCTCAAACGAAGTTCAGTATCAAGGGGTTTTTGAAGAATTTTCCGGAATCATGATGTAAAATGGGGATCATGATTAGAGACAATTAATAGTTGTACACAATGAAGTATTACAACTTTATTAATATATATTCTTGCTAATCCTTCAAGTGGTAAATCTTCTCTTATAGAAAGAAAATGTGCAGACTTGGTAAGATGATCGACAATGACCCATATTGAATCGTTCCTTCTAGTAGTCATTGGTAGTTCCATCAAAAAGTCCATCATTATATTATCCCATTTACACTCAGGTATGGGAAGAGTTTGCAATAATCCTCCAGGGTTTCACCTTCTAGCATTCACTTGTGAAAAAACCATACATCTTGACATAGAATCA
Source organism: Viscum album (assembly GCA_963277665.1). NCBI lineage: Eukaryota > Viridiplantae > Streptophyta > Magnoliopsida > Santalales > Viscaceae > Viscum > Viscum album. Next base: position 1,155,441,898 of record OY728158.1, on the reverse strand, counting down.
GCAATCTCCCTCTTCATGTTGTCCCACCAAAATGTTCCTTCAAATATATATACATTTTGGTGCTCCGAGGGTGTATAGAGAAATTGAAACAATGAGCATCATCCAACAATGCCCTTTTTAGATCAGGAATATCTGGAAATCAAAGTCTCTTACAAAATTTCAAAATTCCATCATCATACACAAAGTCACTAAATCTCCCATCATTAACAACTGTAATTTTCTTTTTAAACTCTTCATCACCTACCTGAGAACTCTTTATTTTTTCAGTAATGATAGTTGGGAAACCATTTGAAAACGTTTTGATGTTTCACCTTCCATGGTGATTCCCATTTCCATCATTACAAGATCCATGTATATAGGATCATTTGCAACTCTCATCTTGTTCAAAACTCCATGATCTTTTCTACACAACGAATCTTCCACCTTATTTCCCTTCCCCGAGTGGTACTGTAGACTGAAATAATAATCTTTGAGTTTTCAAGCCATCACATTTTCCATATATTGAGTTCATTCTGAGAGAAAATATACATCAAACTCTTGTAATCTGTATAAAAATCACATTTTTCACCATAGAGATAGTGTCTCCAAATCTTCAAAGAAAAAATTATAGATACAAATTCAAGATCTCGAGTAGGACAGTTTTTCTCATGAATTTTAAGCTATCGTGATTCATAGGCAATAACTCTATCATTCTGCATAAGGACACAACTGAGTCAATACTTTGATGGATCAATATAAATAACAAACCCATCATTCCACAACAGTAGAGTAAAGATAGGAGCATTGACTAATATTTTATTCAGTTCTTCAAAATAATTTTCACACTCTTTCTTCTAAAAAAATTTAACCCCATTACATGTGAGCTTGGTTAATGGGCTAGAAAAACGGGGAAAATTTTGGTTGAAACACCAATAATTACATGAAAAATAAATAAAACTGCTTACCTCAGTTATACTAGTCGTTGCTGGCCACTCTTGGATTTCTCTTGTCTTAGAAGTATCAACGAATATTCCATCATCAGAGACGATATGTCCAAGATAAAAAATATCATGAAGCCATAATTCACACTTGATAAACATCTCATATAATTCATGTCTTCAAATAGTCTTCAGGATAATGTGCAAGTGATTTTCATCATCTTTATAGCTTTTAGAGTATACCAATATATGATCAATAATTACCACTACAATGTCATCATGGTATTCCTTAAAAACTCTATTCATTAGATCCATGAAGACATAGTGTGCATTAGTAAGTCCAAAAGGCATTATTGTAAACTCATAATGCATGTACCTGGTTTGAAATGTTGTTTTCGAAATGACTTTATTCTTTATACACAACTAATGATATACTGATAGAATGAAAATTATTGAAAAGTATTGAGATCCTTGAAGTTGTTAGAATAAATCACCAATGTGAGGTAGGAGATAATTGATCTTTATTGTTAAAGCTTCAATCTCCATGTAGTCAATGCAAAACCTCGTAGACCCTTCTTTCTTCTTAACAAAAAGAACAGTGTCTCCCCATGGAAAAACACCAGGGTGGATAAATCATTTATTACTAAATTACCCTAGTAGTTTCTTTAGTTCTACTAATTCTATAGTTTCCATTTTATAAGGGGTCTTCGATATGGTCCATGATCTAGGAATTAAATCAATGTAAAACTCAATTTCTCATTCTTGATGATGTATAGGTAAATCTTTTAGAAACACATCAACATATTCTTTCACAATAGGTACATCCCCTATTTGAACATTTCTTTCCTCACCCACAGTTATTTCATTCTCTTCCTCCCAGATAATTGAATTTAGTTGTGCTATTGAGGGTGGATCTAGATAAATATTTAGTGGTTACAATTCGGCTCTAAAGATAAAGTGTTATTTATCATCGTCAAAAAAATAGTAACCTATTTATTACAATAAATTTTCGCATCATGGTCTGAAATCCAATCCATAATAAGGATAACATCAAATTCTATCATGGGTATGATGATTCGATCAACAGATAAAGAAAATTTATATGCCCTAATGGGGACTGATTCACAAAACATTGTTTCAATGATAATTCCATTAAGAGTTTTTACTGACAACTCCCTTTTTAAATCAAATTTGAAATATCTAATTTTCATAGAAAACTGGGAAGATATGAAATAACACGAGGATCCATAATTATATAATGAATTTTATAATCCTGCTAAAACCCTTAAATTACCTTCCACTACATCTTTTGAAGCTTCAACATTAGCAGTAGTGATAACATAAGAATAGCCTTGATCCCTTGGCCTTTTTTGAGGAATGTTCCCCTGACTCTGATGTCATTCATTCACATAATTCCCCCTTTATCTAAAATTGTATCATTCAACATCGACAACCTCTTTCTTCCACTTTCAATCACGATCTTGGTGGCCTTTTTCACCTCACTTGTAACAGGCACATTCCATTTAGTCAAGTACCATGGTGTTTCTTCTTACATTTGTAGCAAGATGGATATTCAAAATTTTCCTTCTTCCCATTATTTCCATTTCAAGAGTGTTAAGTATATCTCTTTTTCTCTTTCTTTTCATTAATGTCGTAAAAGATAGAAAATTATTTTCCTATATTGATAGCACATAAGACAATATATTTATATAACGAGAAGGATTGTGAAGAATAATTCTTGGAGGAGAAATTGTTTTATCCCATAAAATATATGATCAATATTACTTTTTGGGTTACATATATATTCCGCATCATGCCTCGCTTACCTTGTAAAGTTAGATTCATACTTTGCGACATTCTTATCCTCCTTTTTCCACAGACTCAAAAATTGCCTTTCCCTATCCGCTCAATGGTCACGAGGAATGCATTTTTCTATGAAAAGATCTTTAAACTCCCCCCATTAGATATTTTATACTTCATCATATTCCTTTGTTTTTTGAATCAATGACCACCATTGATTAGCATCACTAGTGAGGTGGTAAACATCCATGAAAACTTTTTCCATTTCACTACTCCCCAAGGCCAGGAATATTTTCTCTAGGGAATTTATCCATTACTCAACTACTAGTGGATGTGTACTCTCATTTAATGTTGGTGGAAGTTGCCTCATGAAGTGACCTAACATTGATCCTCCACGCTGTGGATCAGGTTTCGCTATACAGGTAAAGTTATTATTAATAACATGAGCGAGTTATCCATGTATGGTGATTAGCTGATCAGAACCAGTGCTAGCACCAACACCAATATAATTATCTTTATTTATGGGGGAAATCCATTAATGTATTGCGTTTATTGATAGGATATACAATCCTTCCACTTGGCGCCATTTCTAAATAATGGCATAAACTTAATTATTTTATGAATCAAAATACATAATTCCAAACTTGTAAAAAACATAACATAAATTGAACAGTTTATGGATATAATCCATATTCATAAAAAAAATTATTTGAGGAAGTATATACTCATAAACCCTTCATAATGGTTTGTAAATAAAATGAGAATTTTCTTAAGAATATCTCTCAGGGGTGTTGTAACCAATAGGTAAGCAAGGCCTGTTGTCGTGTACTAGTTCCCATTCGAGTCTTGCTCAAAGCGTTGTTTTCGGGTTTTACCCCTAGGTACATCTGTGCCAGAGCCTCTTCTACCTACTCATTTCCAGACAAGGATTATTTCTTGGAAAATTCACGAAATCTCTATAATACCAAAATTATATGATGTTATTCTATATTAATCCTCAATGTCTATCTTTGGGCTATGTGCTCAAATATGAATTTATCTAAATCTAGTTTCCAATGTTTGTATTAAACATCATTGTATACTAACTTTAATGCCTTGACCCCAGAAGCCCTTATTTTGTTCATTATTTCATATCATTATCATGATCACAATAGATCAAGTCTCGAAAGAACGATTATTTTAGTAGCCTTAGAAGTACTGGATACATTCATAAGGTTTACATTAAATCATAAAATGTAAAACTACAACATCATTGTTTCCATATACAACACTAAGATCCCATAGACTATCCCTGCAGGTCAGTAAAAATATACATCTTCACATCATGGAAAAAATAAAACATAGAAAGGGGTGAGGTTAGATGCTTAGTATGGTTAACAATATTGCACAAGCTTTCATAAATAAGCATAAACATTTAAGGCAAGGTATAAAACTAAAACAAAATCATTTTCAACAAAAAATTCCTCATAATATGGAAAATATAAATCAAAATAATTCCATTTACGTACGCACATGGATATTATAAATGTTTAATAATCACATAAATTATCAATAGCCACATTCATACTGATGAAATACATAATTCCTGACTTTCATAACTACATAGTCAAGGATTTGTTCCAATACTACAAATAATATTTTTTCAAGGCCTTGTTCCAAGATAGTAGTTTGTCTCATGAGACATACCAATTCATCGAGGAGCTATAGAAGGTTCCACCCATCACATACTAAGTAAAATTTATTCCTCATATGAAAAGGATTAAAAATAACCTAGACATTTGTATTAAAACTAACATACAAAATGTCAATACGTTATCCATAAACCATAAATGGTATAAAAATAAAACTTTCATAGTCAAACATATCAAAAAACCATCAATATAATATGGAATATTTTTATCGTAATAAATCAACTTTAAATAAGATTAAAATCCATCAAATTATGTTGATATAGATGAAATCAAAACCTTTTTAGAGATTTATATATTTCTATTTTGAAATAATTTAAGAGTCAAATAATTTATAAACAAAAAATTTATTTTCAAAATATTATTATAAGAATGTAATGGAAGCATTGATGATTTTATAATGGTAGAAAATAGCCACACCCAGCATATAATTAAATAAAAGGACATTCTTGCCTTTATTTTTTCGAAAATGTTATAAAGGACCTTTTTTGGAAAACAACAAAAAGATTCATTTATAAACATATTATAAAAGTGAAAAAAGTGTATAAATGAATTTAACCTATAGTCCAGTAAATAGTAATAATGTTTTGAAATACATTTTTAAAAAACATGGTTGTGGATGATGAAGAGATCCTAGTAGATAATTGTGCATAAAAAACCTCAGATAATGAGGAAATTGTGAAATTAACCCTTACCTTTTACTTTTCCTTGGTCGAGGGTAGGTTAACCTCCTGTATAATGGTGAAATAATTGTTAGTAAATTATAAAAGAATCATATAAATTAATATGATATCATATATGATCTTTTAACATTGCTTTGTTAATAATATCTTAGTATTATCGTTGTTTCGGGTGTTAACAAATTCGGTTTCCATTAAATAATTTTTTTTATGAGTAATATTTGTTATGGATGGGATGTATCATATTCATATCCAGAATGATATTATGTCTCTAGAAATTATTTTTAATCATCAAATAAAAATTAGACTGGAATGGATATGATGGGGAATTAATCTCATCGCGTTCGTGGAGACGGTAATCCGTACACACACACGAGCAACAATATCATTATTTTGATATTAAAATAATATATAATTTGATGTTATATCATATATAAAGAATAATTATCATGTAATATTTATTATTTACATCAATTACACATCATTATTATACCCATCCGAATAATAATGTATGAATAAAAATTACACCATGACGGGGAGACGGTAAGTCGTACCTACGCACGTATGGTGACATGTCATTCAAAGGATGGATAGAAAAATGAATATGGTTATACCATATATATAATAACATCACAATATAAATAATATACTATAGTTATTATTTTATAATGGAAACAACATAGAAAGTGGTAGTGGAAAAAGAAATGAACTTGAAAGAGGTGATGACATATTTACCTCTTCTTTGAAATCGTCCTATTGATTTGATCAAAAGGGCTCCATAGGTTGCCATTATGACTAAAGTAAGGCCTATATGATTAATGGAGGAAAATTTAGAATGTATTTGGTTACGATTTTCCTTATCCAAATTGCTTTTATGGGGTGAATTAGAAAGAAGTGGGAGTGCCCTTTTATAAGAGGTGTGAGGGGTACCTTATGAAAAACTAGAAATATTATTTTATAATAAAATAATTTTCTTTTTATAATGGCTTAAAAATGGATTATGTAAATTATATGGTTGGGGTGGGTCGAAAACCTCTCATCCAATATGTTTTAGATAGGTTTGATTCACAATATTAAGGTTATCATTTAGATTAAACTCTTAGTTAAATAGTTTGACATTTACCATGTCTCTTTCTATTTTTATATTATATGGTTTATAATCATACTATATACTTCCAAGAGAATCCCATGTAATTAATTAACGATACACATATCATTATATAAGTCTTTCGGCAGAACCATAGATTTTTAGGAATAGAATATCAACTAATAAAATAATATTTGTTTTAAAAACTCTTTTATGTCAATTTTGACACTATTTAATATTTTGTTTTTTATTTATTACAGTATTATTACTTAAAAAAATTCATCTAACAAACCCTAATATGTAATATTAACCTATAAAATTATTTGTATGCATAAAAATATCAAATTACATTTATTTGAATATTTATAATATCAATTAATTTAATATGTCCTTAATTAGGTTACTACTGCATCATCATTGAGTCATAAAAAAATTAAATTATTTGATGTCTAAAAAATATAAATAAAATACCATTATATACGAAATATTGATGTATTTATAATTAATATTTATAGTCTAATTTATATTATGTATATCCCTATATTAAAAATTATTTAGTAATTAAATTTTGAATTTAACTCTTTTAACTATTCATTGAAATAAATAATAATAAATTTCCTAATCTAATACAAGTGGACCTAAAGGATCATATTTTATTCCTATGTTTTTTTGGGTCAAATTAATCTTATCAAATAGAATTAGGAAGTGTTTTAAGGTAATAATAATATAAATTTTACCCTTAATTACCCTATTTATCTTTTAATGTGGTAAATAAAAGTTTAAAATTATTATTCACCAAAAATTATTTTAATCTTATGGAACCACTTTTTTACTTACTAATATCAACATTGTGTCTTAGATTATCAAAATTAGACTCACCAAAGTGGTAAAATTATGTTTTATTGAAATTTGAAAATCCTCCTAGGAGGTTGGTAAAAGCCGGTGGAAAGTTCAGTAAAATTTTTATATATCTTCAATTATTATAACCTAACTCCAATGAATTAAATGGAACTTATATAAGTATTGGGTATCTATTTTGACGTAAAAAAATTAAATAAAATAAATAATTATTTAAATAAAATGTCTGTTTTAAACAATAACTCACTATTTTCAATATTCCTCGAAAATGGAAAGTTTTCAGAAAAATATCAAAAAATAACCCTACGCTAATTTCAATACTCAGAATCCAAAAATGAAGTAAATTTTGAAAGATAAAATTTATAAAATTTCAAAAAATGAGTATTACTATTCATAATGGCTATTTGGATTGGTTATGGTGTGTTAGAACTCGAAGTTACGTACAACACAGGCTGTTGTATTATTAAAAAAAAGTGTACTGTGTAAGCTTGAGGTGTTACAATTATCCTTTTTATTTAATAGGACTGAAAGATACTTCGGTAAAAACCCAAAAACTCTAAAAATGAAGGTAGAAGTAATGTAAACCCATAAATCCATTCCCATATGCATGTTCCAAATAATGTGCTACCAATTGTAAGAAAACTCATAATGGAAGTACCAAATGAAAAGAAAAGTAGCAAAATCGACAGTCCCAGGGTCTAAACTAATAGAGTTTGGCATAGTCCTTGAATTATTCAATGAAACCAGATATAAAATTTTAAATATGTAGTGTTAGTATACCGGTATAATCAGTAGGGAAAATTAAAATCTTTTGTTTACAAGTGGGGAGGAATTATAATTCCCTGTGAGAAAAGGAGATAACCAAAGAACAGATCAAGGAAACTATCCACCCAAACCTCAACAAGGCAGAATCCCCAAATAACACAAGTAAAGTAATGTAATAGTAAAAACACATCAATTTTTGGGTACCCCGCACCACTTTTCCACAGGTTATTGGAGACAAATTCCATGTCGGACCTCCCCCGCCATTCTCACCACAGTCCCAATATCGCCCCCAACTACACCCTTTTGGGCCACCACAACCACAACTCTGCCCGCAAAGGCCCAGGCCACCACAACCACATGTAAGAATGCCTACAGACACCTGGTCTAGAACAACTACTTCCATGCCCGAAGACACCTATGCCCAAAAAACTACTTCCATGTTCGAAGATACATGGGACCCATCCCGAAGACACTTGGGGAACTACCTGCCTGCACACACCTAGGCCAAACACAAAAACATTCCCTGCATGAAGAATTATGGGCTATAGTAGACCTTTGGATGTTATAGCTTTCCCATAGTGTTTTGTGCAACTTGATAAAGGGAGTAGAAAAGCATTTAATAACCAGCCACTCATAGGAATGTGGGGAAAACACCCTCCCCCATGAAGTGGGGGTTATCAGCAAGAATTTCTCATCTTGTGTGGGGAGAAAATAAGAAAAATAGAAAAATAATACATATAGGTAAACGAGCACTCATCCCATCGTTTCGGTTCTAGAAATCAGTGCAGACACAAAAAACCTCGTTAAAAATCATTCATAAAAATAAAAATACATAAAACTAATGAACAAATCATTCCTAGAAAATAATTTTCCATGAATCCCATTCTTGTTATCATATTCATGTGATTATATTTATATAATTATTCACTACTAATCTACTAACAGACATAGCCACATGCCATGGAATGAGAAACTGTCAAGTAACAATCTAAGCATCCACAATCGTTTCACTTGTAATGTCACAACTACAAAAATGATTTGTGATATCCCTAAAAGTAATGGAACCATACCAAGCCCCTTCATACGTCCCCACACGGCCTCAGATCCACAAAACACAAACTACAAAATAAGAGATCTCATCCCCATCCATGTCAATGTAGATGTATCAAGCAGAACAACCACAAATATCATGAGAACAGAGAAAGGGGGTTGTCATATTCAAATAAACCATTCCTTTAGTTTCATATTTCTATTTAATTTACCAAGGTGACCACAGAAGGATTATTATTCATTGGGCATCCATTTAATCTAACGAGATTATGTGATTATCCAGTTTCTATGTTAGAACCATCCAATCACATAATTATCCAGAAAACAGAGCTTTATTAGGGCCAATGAAAGGACCACCAACAACCAAAATTTTATGTGGACATAATCCCATATAATTCACAACATATAAAAAGGTAAAAGATTACAAATTCATCATCAAACACACACCTTCTTTATTTGGAAACCATTCATTATCTATGATATGGTTTCTATTCATCCATCCCCATAAGAACAATATCATACCTACCCCGCATGATAAACAATAAAGAGGGATGATAAAAAAACCATACATAGAAAATCATAGATCGATGTTTTTCTCCTTTTTCCAAGGAATAGGGATGTGAGACATGTATGGGAGGACTCTGATGACTCAAATATTAAGAAGGAAGTATCCAAGATTTCCACAACATAAGCCTTGGGAAGGGGGAATCCAAAAAAACCAACGAAATGAAAAGTGACCAGTAAAGAAGATGAAAAACCACATGCGATAAAAGGTGATATCCTGGAGTTACATGATTTATATAATGAAAAATTTAATGTAAGGTCATGGTATCACCACACGGTTGGATGGATTCACCCGATTTAATTAGTTTTCATTAAATAATTCTCATTGGGGAAGTGGTCATATCAATTATGAGTTAAAATATATTATTTAAATAGAGGAAAACACGTAATAATGAGACATGGTTTGGCCAATTGAGGGTCACCCTAGTCATGGAGATCTAGAACGTCATTTATAGTATTTAAAAATGGCCTCCAAACACTTTAAATAGGTACTAATCCTTAAAGGAAGAGTTAATAGAAACTAGGGAATGATACCCTCGACTACCCCGTGGATCCGATCGGCTGTGGGGCCGATCGGTGAGACACCAATTATTCAGACCGATCGGTGACTCATCAATCAGTGATAGTGATGGATGACTCACCAATTTGGGACACCTATGGATGACGCCACAGTGACACCTTTCCAATGGCACTGCCACCCATAGGACTCACTGATGAGTCCAGGGAACCACAACAACAGAAATTGATAATGTAATGGACTATGAGGGTTCAAGCCATTACGTTAGATACCTCTCAAACTATTCTCATCCTCGATAATCTAATGTAGAAAAAATGAAAAGAGAGGGGTCAACAAGCCACCCAGAAGACACCTCTCAGGATTAAACCACCTCAACATCTAGGAACACCTCCCCCTGTTGTAAAAAAACATACAATGGTCACACCATCTAGTCATATGGTTTAGGGGGCCACTTCGCCCATTTAATAATATTATCTACTTTGGGAATCACTGACTCGCCCACACGGGTTTAATATCATCCACCCAAATGCATCCTGATTAGGGATTAGGTTCTCCCCTCCACAGAGTAAAGGATATTTATAGACATTCATAGAATAAGTAAATCAACACATCTTATAGGTAACAAGGTTTGGAACTACATCACAATCAAGTACGAAACAAAACAGAAAAAAATATAAACAACTCTAGGTACGGGACAGGAATCTGAGCATCTCTCTCCCAAGAACTCTCATTAATGAAATTGGGCCTCCATAACTCACAAACCAAAGGCTTGGTTCATCCATGATGAAAATTATCCTCTCGACGCTCGATCCTCACCAGTCACTCTATGAATGTAGTGTCATCCCATGTAACCAACTGTCCTAGTCAATGACCTGGGAATCATCATTTTGATATCGATGATGTTGGGAGATGTAGAATACATCATGTATCCTTTCAAACTGAGGTGTAAATTCTATTTGATATGACACATCACTGACTCTCCCCAACAATTCAAAAGGCACGATGAACCTTGGAGAGTGTTCTCCCCCTTATCGAACTATCACATCCCACATCGAGGGGAAACCATCAGAAACATATGGTCCCTAACCTCAAACTCCATGGGTCTCATCGTATGACTGGAATAAAACTTTTATAAATCTTGATCCACCTTCTTCCTCTCTCGTATTAGCTGAACATTATATATGGTGGAATGTACCACCTCCGGGCAAAGAACACTTCTTTCCTATACCTCTGCCCATTACATGGGTGAGCGAAATGGTCTCCCAAACATGGATTTGATTGGATCCATGAAATTGGTAGAGTGATAGATATTGTTTTATGAAAACTATAATAGAGGAAAGTGTCATACCCACAACAACATGAAGTCCAAAAAACATGCACATATCATATCCTCTAACATCTGGAAGGTCCACTCTGTTTGTCCATCTGTCTGGGGTAGAAAGAAATGGTAAGATGTAGCTGGGTGCCAAAAGCATGATAAAACCCATCTAGAAACATGTTGTAAACCATGAATCCCTATCTAAAAACTATGGACCTCAGGACTCTATGTAACCACACCCCCTCATCCATGAAACTATGTGATAAGGCATCCACCACAGTCGACACCTTGATCTCCAGGATGTGAGCCCACTTCCACATCTAGTCTGCCACTACCCAGACAACATCACATCGTCTTCAAACCATGGGTAGTCTGGTGATGAAATCCCTCGATATTTCATCACAATTCCATATGGGGACATCTAAAGGCTGCAACAAACATCATGTGATGTGGTGTTTAGCCTTCTCATACGGATACACTGGGTACCTTTGAACAAACTCCGCCACTTACCGCTTCACCACAAACCCCAAAAACTGACCCCTCATGCCCCAGTACATCTTGAAAACTCTTAGGTGTATCGATAAGTGTAAATTGTGGAACTCACGAAGAACTAACCCCTACAATGCCACCAGCACAAAAAACATTCCTTTTATACAAATATTATTATGTCCATATTTTGGCAATATTTTTTGAGCATTGCCCTAGATAACACGATCCCGCATCACTTTAGCCTCTACATCCCACACTGAGACTCCTCCACCTACTAAAATAGCGAGGAATGTACTATAATCTGAAATAGAAATCCTCTACCATCATCCATCCTTGCATCTATGGTTAGGGTATTCGTTACAACCATTTCTATCTAACAATCTGCAAACTCACAAGGACACATCTTTCCGCGACATCCTACTCAAGGCATTGACCACCATATTCCCCTTTCATAAGGTGTAGAGAATCTCAATGTTGTAGTCCTAAAGAAACTTCATCCACCTATGCTTCCACATGTTCGGTCTCATGGTGAGAAGATACACCTTAAGCTCTTGTGATATGTGATGACCATAAAGCACACCCCAATGATGTAGTGATGATAGAACATTATTGGAAACAAAACTACTAAAAGTTATAGGTCATGGGTTGAATTTTTACCTTCATAGGGTCATAAATGCCGTGAATAATAAGAGATCACTCCCCACTGCTACATTAGCACACATTGAAGGCCAATTCTAGAAGCATCATAAAACACCATAAACAACACCCCTTCCTCTTGAAACATGAACACTGGAGCACTGACCATGCTTTCCTTCAGATAGTTGAAAGCTACCATACACTCCTAACTCCACATGAAGGCTTGGTCCTTTCTTGTCAATACTATCTAAGGAGATACAATTTGAGAGATGTCAGGGAAAAACCTACGATAATAGCCTGCCAAACCCAAGAATGTATGAACCCCCGTCACATTCTTCGGTGCTTCCCATGGAACAACTACTTCAACCATCAACGGATCAACCACTACCTCTTGATGAGACACCACATTTCCATGAAAAGGCACTCCTCGTGCCAGGATATTGCACATGGAAAAATTCAAATAGAGCAGGTGTTGTTGAAGGATCTCCAAGACCATACTAAGTTGCATAGTATATTCCTCCTCAGATATTTACTATATCAATATTCCATTAATGAACACAGTGAAGAACATATCTCAAACCTCATAGAAAAAACAGTTCATGATCCCCATCAACACAGAAGGTGTGTTTGTAACACCGAACAACTTGACTATGAAATGAATGCGTCGATACCTACACATGAATGAATTCTTTGGGATATCACAATATTTCACCCTAAAATGGTGATACCCAAAACAAATATCAATCATACAAAACCATCCTACTCCCCTTAGATGGTCAAAGAGATCACATATCCTTTCTAGAGGGTAAAAATTCTTTACTGTTACCTAATTCAGCCTCCGGTAGTCTATGAATTCCTTGAGACCACCATCATCCATCTTTCGGAAGAAGACTGAAGAAACCCATGGAGACATGATAAGTCATAAGAAACCCTTATTCATCCAATAATCAATTTTAATTTGAATCTCCTACAACTCAAAAGGCGTCATCCAATACGGAGCCATCAAAATATGATAGGCATCGAGTTATAAGTGTAACCCAAAATCAATTTCATTTCTAGGGGGATGAGTCACAACCTCCTTGAAAAAAAAATTACAAGAACTCTTTGACAACTCCTGGAACATCCATCATCTAAGCATCCACTAATTCTATAGAATGCTCTGCCAACTTATAAACAAGAGGCTCCATACGATGTCTCCCCACCTGATAGCTGTATTCTCCAACAAAATCCACACGCTAGCCATCCTCATCGGTTAATATGACTCTTATATGAAGGCAGACAATAACATCATGCACAGAAAATCGACATTCGATGTCAAGGATGACATCTTATTGTAATATTTTCTGCAGATGGAGATCCCCACTTGAGTGGGGTAGCCCCAACATCAATTTGAATCCTTGAGAAACATCAAACTGAAAGGAATGACCCCCGATTGGCATACTTATAATCAGGGGCATAGAAAGTCTCTCTATGTCTAAGCCTATAGAATGTGATAGACTGGGTGTAATAATGGATTGTGTAGCACCTGAATCAGACAAGGCACATTCAACAGTGCTAAACAAGATAATCGTACCTCAAACAACTTCCATCCCTACCAGAACTTCTAACTTTGTATTGTGCAACTGCCCACACCCATGTCCTCTTCCCTCTGCTGTCAGCCACCTCCCTGACCTTGTCCTGGTTGATGTCCCTGAGTAGCGCCCTGAGGTCAGCCTCCTGCTGCAATGTCTTCTCTTGGAAGAGAAAAATATCACTCTCCTGACTACTGCTACTGAAAGGGCCTGTATTAATATTGGTTGTACTGAATTTTGTGCTGAACTTTCCAACACCTGTTGTAATACACTCAGTCCGGGAACTAATTTTGATGTTTCCCACTGTTTCCACAGATGAAGCCCCTTAGTCCTCGGCCCACATGAAAAAAATGTGAAGTCTGGGTGATCGAAACTGAATCTACTAGGGCATGCTCCCCACTAGCCGAATTTTAGAAGGCCCTAATGCTGGAGGCCTGCTACTGATAGCCTTCCCCTTTGATCAACCCAAATAACTCCCCTCCCACGATACGCCTCAGTGTCCGTGCATCCTCAACACCACATCATCATTTTTCTAGACTTCCATGTACATTAGTAGGGCGAAGGGGGTAACATCACACTAACGAAATGGTCAGAGTGCCTCATCTAAACATCTCACTTGAGACTCCCCATCTGGAAAAAGGTCTGGAGAAAAACGAATGATATCCTTGAACTTTATCTCGTCTCCCTCACTAACATACTTCCTTGCTGATGGGACGGTAGCTCTTTCATCTTCTCATCATTCATCATATAAGAAAGGAATTCATCACATAATTCTTTTTCATAGTTAGCCCACAAAATTTGTAACACCCCAAGATTAAATATTTAGTTAGTTCTTCAAAGTAATTCAATAACTTACACGACATGCAACACTGAGTTCAAGCGCAACACGACATACCAAACTAACTGTTCAGAAGAGGTTATAAATAGTATTAACCGAATTTTGAACTATATATAATACTTATAATTTTAGAATCCATATTATGAGTTTCTTATATATAATTTAATAAGAAATACATTTTTTCAGATAAAAGAAGTATTTTTCAAAAAATGCAATTTTGCGGCCTTTTAATGGCGAACCCTTTTTAAATACAATATTTGAAACTTTTATATATTCAATTTGACAAAATAAAAATATTCTTTATAATCAGGAAATAAAAATTGTGTATCAATTTTTTTGGTGTTTTTATGATACCATTTATATTTTGGTGAATAGTGAAAAATACTATATTTTAACTGAGAACACTTTTTTTATTCAAAATAATTTTTATTGTTAAATTATACATTTTAATGGTTTGGAAGTATAAATATATTATATTTTTACCATTTAATCCAATTATAGTCATTTTAAGTAATTTCACATTGAAATTGGACATAAAAATATTTCAAACCTTTAATAGTTATTATTTAATAAAAATACGCCTTTTGGTTTTGATAAAGGGAATTAATATTAAATTAATAAATGGAACTTATATTTTTTTAATTTGGTAAAATAGACTTTATTATTGAATTTGGAATATTAAAATTATCATAGGGTGAATTTTTTTGTATTTTTCTAAAAAAAAGTTAATTTTTGATAAATAGTTAAAAAAATTGAGTTATAGTTTAAAACCAAATTTTTATTTAAATAATTATTTATTTTATTTAAATTTATTTTAGGTCAAAATAGATACATAATACTTATATAAGTTCAATGTAATTCATTAGAGCCAGTTTATAATAATTTTAGATATATAAAAATTTTATTGAATTTTTCACCATCTTTTACCCACCTCCTAGGAGAATTTGTAAAATCACATAAAACTAAATTTTACCACTTCTATGAGTTGAATTTAGAAATTTCAAGAGACACAGTTAATATTAAGGGGTAAAATGTGCTTCAATAAAGTAAAAATAATTTTTTGTGAATAGTATCCATTTACATTTATTTACCACGGTTAAACGTAAATAGGGTAATTAAGGGTAAAAATGATATTATTATTACCATAAAAGATGTCCTAATTCATTTGGATAAGATTAATTAAACCAAAAAAACATAGGAATAGAATATGAACCTTTATTTCCACCTAGATTAGATTAAGACATTTATTATTATTTAATTTTAAAATGAGTTAAAAGAGTTAAAATCAATGTTTTATAACTAAACCATATTTAATATGGGGTTATACATAAGATAAGTTCGACTATAAATATTTATTAGAAAGATAAATAGATTTTATACATAATTATATTTTATTTTTAATTTTTACAGAGTAAATAACTAATTTTATTAATGACACAACGATGATAGAGTAATAACAATATTAATGAAAGAATCAAATAAATGGTATTATAAATATTAAAATAAATTTAATATCATAGTTTTTATGAAATCAACGAATTTTGTAGGAGAATATTACATGTCAGTGCTGATTCAATGTATCTTGTTTGAAGTAATCAAGTTGTGATGACTTTCACAAAAACAAAATACCAAATAGTGTAAAAATTGTCATAAATTAATATTTAAAATAGATACTATATTATTGGTTGATATAAAATTCCTAAAAAAAATAAGGTTATGACATTGGGATTAAATAATATTATATATATAATATATATAATTAATGATCATCTTGAGGTTCTTTTCGATGTTCAAAGCAAGTTTATTAACTATATAGAGTAAGAATACAGGAAGACACTCTAAAAGTTAATCTATTTAACTAAGAGTAAAATCTAAAAGAGAAGGTTAAAATGGTAACCTAAACTTGTCTGAATCCTATTGGTTGACTGGATTTCCACCCATAACCACCTAATTCTTTATTAAAATTCATTTGGGACCATTACTATTAGAATATTATTGTATAATAAATTAATACTTTAATCTTTTCCTAAAGTGACCCTCAACCCTCTTAAAAAAGGCACTTCCCCATCTCTCAAATTAACACCTCCAAAGCCATTTGTATCAGCCAAACCCTTTCCAAATATCCTAAAAAATATCCTACCTTTATATAGAGGAATTACTTTTGTCATAAGCCAATATAAAGAGCCCTTTCTATCAAATCAAAATGAAGAACCTGAAGAAGAGGTAATGATTTCACCACCCTCTTTGAAGTTCTCTTATTCATCCACTTACTCTTTCTTTGTTGTTTACATTAAAAAATATAAAATCTAGTATCTTTTATATACATTTATGTTATTATAAATATGGAACAACTATATTCATTAATCTATCCATCTTATGAATGATAATTCCACCAAGTGTGCGTACATACGGCTTACTGTCTCCATGTAGTGGTGTAATTTGTTATTCAACAATATGTTATTTGGATGGATATAATAGTGAGTAATATTTAAATAAATAATTAAAATAACATTCTAATGTCACTATAATATGTATATACCATCCAATTGCACACCTTTAAGGAAATGATATTGTCACTCGTGCATACGTACGAATTATCGTATCCACAACACGATGAGATTCATTTCCACGATCACCATTCTTCAACGATTATGAAAATATATATTACTAATATGTATGAAATATATGAAATAATAATTCTACAAGAGATATATATATATATATTTACTTACATATATCTTATTCACTTAGTTCTATTTAATACGTTATGAAAAAAGAAACTGCGTTTATGCGTACGTGCGAACTACCATCTCTATAAATGGTGTTTTTCATTTCATATATATGAATATTATACATTTTTATATTCTAAATATATATTATATATAAATCATGTTTTATATTCTATAAGTATTTAAATCTTCTTCCAAGTGATACAATCAAGATTAAAAAATTAAAACATGTATGATAAAGAAAGCGATAATTACCCAAAATGTTAATTTAACATGGAAATTATTATTAAATGGGTAATATAATGTCATTAATGAATAATGTATGATATCATAAATACTAATACGGTTCTGGTATATTTTAATAATAAACTACGATCTTAAGACAAGAGGTTAATGGTTCCCTCGACTAAAGGAAATTACAAGGTAAGGGGTTTTCTTCACACTCCTTATTCTCATGTGATTCAATCCATATTACCTCTATTAAACATTGTGTGGTGTATGTATTGCCCATAATTTTATTATTTGGGAAATACACTTTAATTTATTTGTATTTATATATTAATTGTATGTTAGTAATTTCATAGGGTGTATGTTTCATAAATTACCAAATTGGTAAGGTTTAATTTCATAATCTCTTTATTATCTGAGGTTGTTTTTATGTAAGTATCTAATGGGACATATTTATTATCCATGTCCATGTTTCATAAAATCGTTTTAAATGGGAGTTTATTAAGGTACTTTTTATTAAAACATCATTTTAAATGTTTTAAATATTTCTTCTTCTAAACCATTCTCATTAATGTCCATGTTTTCAAAATTGTTTTAAGGATTAATTTAAATTGAAATGAATGTTTTATAATGATAATTACTTTAAAACAATTAAAAGTGGTATATGACACATTGATTCAAAAATTTATATAAATTTATTCCTTTGTAAATTGTGTGACTTTTAAATGTTTTCATAAAAAATGGATATTTCTCTCAGAGTTATACAAATAATTTTCATCTATGTCAATATCCAATAATTGATTTTCAACTTATTTGATGTTGATTTATTATGATATAAATCTTTTTTATTGTATTAAAGGTTTTTTCATATGTTTGACTTTGGATGTGTTATTTTTATACCATTCATGGTTTATGGGTAATGTATTGATATTTCGTATTCCATTTTTAATATGAATGTTTATGTTTTTTTTAAACCTTTTCATATGAGGAATGAATTGGACTGAGTAAGTGACTGGTGGAGCCCTCTATAGCTCCTCGATGCATCAGTAGGTCTCTTGAGAGAAACTAGTGTCTTGGCACTAGTCCTTGATAAAATTTTATTTTTAGTCTTGGCAAAAGTCCTTGAATATGTTTTTATGATGGTCTGACATTATGCATTCCATCATTATGGAAATGGTTATTGATATGGCATTTGATTATTCTACCTGTAGAATATCTATGTGAATATGTAAATGGAATTATTTTATTTTATTTTTGCCATGTTCTGATGATGTTCATGTTTAAATGGATTTTGTTTTAGTTATACAGTTCCTTAAATTTTTTTTCTTATTTATGAACGTTTCCGCTATATTGTTATCCTTATTGAGTATCTGAGATCACCCCTTTATTATGTTTTATTTTCCTAGGATTCCAAGAAGTGTATTATGACTGATATGTAGGGTTAAACTAAAGAGAATAATGGAGTTCTCAAATAACTATGTTTTTTTGTAATGTATGTTATAAAGTGTAATGTTCATGTATGAAATCTATTTTCTGAAACTGATAAACTGATCAGTCTATCGGGACATGATTCAATGTAATAATGCCAATGTATTAAAATAATGCACTGACTATGGGAATCTAGGGTCAGGGTGTTACAAAATCTTACACTCCATCCTCTAACTAAGGTAGAGCATCCACCACTGACGCCCTGCACCCATCATCTGACTGATGGACAACTAATCCTAGTACATAGCCAGAGCCTGGATCAAGCAGAAAGTGATCACCAACTCCTAGATCCTGTTTTTAGTGACCATGTTTGAGACGCTACCCTCGTACATTCCAAGTGTCTTCTGCTGAAAGGCATGATGCATCATCTTCTGTTGGTCATCCTCTTCCTCTTGATTATTCATCCACTGATCATCCATATCATCTTATTGGTCATAAATCGCCCACACAAATCGTGGTCATCGTCCGGGTTCCATTGCTATAAGGTAAACAATGAATGCCTAAACTAGTGTAGGGTAAACGATTTATTTTAAATTTTTCTTAAACTTGTAATATATATAAATTACCAGAACACCCACAAAACACAGGAACACGAGTCATTATTATTCATGTATCTTTCCTAGGGTCTCTACCATAAAATAAATGTAGCATCACTTGGTCATTTAGTAGGTCCTAAGCCCTTTCATCAGATCATGGGGGCCCTAAAATCACATGAACTATTATGTCTTCCCAGATCTATTTCATGCACCAAGATTGCCTAACATTGTTTCCATACCATCACATGAAATCCTCACTATTCCTGACCTCGAGAACTATCATATCTCTCAATCATAACTTTTAATACCATTTTGTCTTGACCCGCCTTTACTGAGATTAGGGAAAGGACAAAAAACTGCCAGACCTGTCCTTCATCATGTTGAAGGAGAGATAATGACCCCCATGTCCCACCTTCTATGGGACTTATAATGTAAACATGCAGTAAGGAAATCAAGTCAGACGTAATATTGAAGGAGTGACACTTTTAATTTTGTATTATTGAGAGATGTGATGGTAAAAACCCAAACAACTCCAAAAATAATGGTAGAAGTAATGTAAAACAAAAAATCAATTCACATATGAATGTTCCAAATAATTTTCTACAAATTACAATAAAACTCCATAGTTAAGTACCAATAGGAAGGAAACGCTACAATAACAACAGTCTTGATATCCATACTAATAATGTCAATAACGGTCCTTGAGGTCCTCCTATAAATCGGAAAGATATTTTTATATACGTAGGGTGACTATACCAGAATACTTAATAGAGAAACCCAAACTCCCTCGTGCACAAGTTGGGAGGCATCGTAATTCTCCATGAGAAAATGGGATAACCAAAGAACCTAGCATGGAAACTATACTACACAACCTCACCATGGAACACTCCCAAATAACCCATGCCATTTAAAGTAATAGTAATAATACTTGGATGTTTGGGTACCCTTCACTACATTCCCCCTGGTTATTAAAGACATCCTATATGTCAGACCTCCAGAGCCAATCACATCGTAGTCCCACTACCACCCCAAAAAAACCATTTGGGATACCAAAGCCACAACTAAGGATGTGAACTCCTAGGCCACCACAGCCACATGTAACCACGCCCGCAGACACCTAGGACAGAACAACTTCTTCCATGCATAAATACACATGGGCCTGAACAACTACTGCCACACCGGAAGATAACTAGGACACATCCCGAAGAAACATGGGAAACAACCTTCCAGCACACACAAGGGACAACCACCTCAACATACACTTCTCGAATAATCATGAACAATAATATACCACATGACATTATAAACTACTTGATGTGTCTTGGGGTACTTGGGAAATGGAACCGAAAAGAGAAAATAACCAGAAAATTATATGAGTGTTGGGAAAACACACTCCCTCATGAAATGGGGGTGTTTGGAACAAAGTGATCATCTTGTGTTGGATGTGAATAACAAACGTAATAATAAAAGTATACATATTGGTAAACAAGCACTCATCCTAACCTAGGAGTTCCAGAATTATCCAATACAGAAACACCAGCATTATTGTTCACCCAGAAAAGGCACAAAACAAACAAATAAAGAACTAATAATTCCTGGAAAACAATTCCCCATGGTACCAATTATTGTTATAATATTAAAGTGATTATATTTAAATAATTTTTCACTACCATTCTACTAACATAAATAACCACCATATAAGGAAGGAAAATAGTCAACCAACAATTTAATAATTCACACTCAGTTCTCTTATAATGACGCAACATCAAAAATGGATCTGTGAGATGCCTTGAAGTACTTGAACCAAGACAAGACACAATATACAGCCCCACACGGCCTCTGATCCACAAACCAACAACTTTAAAACTGGGTATCACATCCCCATCTACATCACCCAATTAGCATCAAGTAGAACAACCACACATAACTCTAAAATATATAAAGAGAGTTTTATGATTTAGACATGTAACGCCCCGAACCCATTTACCCAGAGTCGATGCATTGTTACAAAACATTGGCATGATACAAGGAATCATGTCCTGATAGACCGACCAATTTAGTATTATTGGAAATAAGATACATACATAAGTTCAACATTACAACTTTAAAAGAGATAAAACAATAATTTATTCCATTAAAAACATCTAATCCTCTTAGATTATGCCTTAAAGTCACTCGTAACTAACTTTTTCATATCCTGGGAAAATGAATCACAAGAATGAGGTGATATCAAATTCTTAGTATGCGTATGATATATTTTATAAGATAACATAGAATTTAAGAATTGTAAATAATTAAAAACACACTCCTTTACAAATAATAAATATGAAAACTTTATGGAGGGAATATGAGCTATGTAAATAATCCCATAATAAAACACAGATAATGGTGTTCTACTAGTCGAACAACCACATGAGTCATCATTATTATTTTCATGATAAGAGAATGTAAAATGTCGAACATTCTAAAACTTCTCGTCAAGGCCTCGTCTAAGACACATAAAAATTATTTAGGCCTCTCCCAAAACCATATATCAAATTGGGAAATGAATTCGCCAATATCTCGTATAATTGTCTCATGAGACCTACTAATGCACCAAGGAGGTATAGTGGGATCCACCTATTACATAATAAGTCCAATACATCCCTCATATGAAAAGGATGATAACATAACATAAACATTTGTATTAAAACTATCATACGATATTTCAATACATTAACCATAACCCAAGAATGGTATAGAAATAACACATCAACAAATAATCATTTCACAAAACCTTAAATACAATATGGAATATTTGTATCATAATAAATGATATTCAAACATGTGTAATATTTATTAAAGAATGTTGACATAGATGAAATAAATACATGTTGAGAGAAATATCGCTTTATATTTTGAAATAATTTAAGAGTCACATAATTATAAATGAATTCATTTATTTTGGAAATAATTTTATGAAGTTGTAAGGGAAGCTTTGATGATGTTATAACAATGGAAAATTTATGCACACTCCTTATAATTTAACAAAACATTCTTACATTAATTTTTTCTAACTGGTCATAATGTAACTTGTTTGAAAAAAACGAAAATATTCCATTAAAAAATTATAAGTTCAAATAAGGGTATAAATGTCTTTAACAAAAATTCTTGTAAATAGTAAAAAAAATTCAAATACATTTTTAATGTAACATCCCGAGCTTCCACGATACGCTTCTCATTCAATAATACAATAGCTTGCATTGTACGCAACTTTGAGTTCTAAAACACAGCGACTAATCAAAGTAGCCGTTATGAATAGTAATAACCACTTTATTAAATTTTAGAAATTTTATATTTCAAAATGGATTTCATTTTTGTATTCGTAATATCGAAATTATCCTATGTTGAATTTTTGGTATTTTTCTGAGAACTTCTATTTTTTTATGAATAGTGAAAATTACTTAAAAACAACTTTTTTAATAAAAATAATTTATAGTGATAAATTATACTATTTTGTGGGTTTAAAGTATAATTAGAATATATTTTTACCATTTTATCCAATGGTGGTCATTAGAGTTAATTTAACATTGAAATTGGACATAAACAATTGCCAATCTTTTGATATAAATTGTTTCTTAAAAACACGCTATTTGTTGTAACAGTGGGAATTAATTGTAAAATTAATTAATGCAACTTATATGTTTGGAATTTTGTAAAATAAACATCATTTTTGAATTCAGAATATCAATTATAGCTTAGGGTGAAATTTTGGCATTATTCTGAAAAACATCAATTTTTGATGAATATTGAACCACTAAGTGGTTGTTAAAAAACAGATTTTTCGTTAAAATGAAACATTACCACCTCTGTGATTTGAATTTCAAAAATCCGACATAAATGGTTGTCATTAAGAAGTAAAATGTGGTTCAATGAGATTAAAATAATTTTTGGTGAATAGTAACTTTTAAGTTCTTAATCGCGATTAGAGGTAATTAGTGTAGTTTAAGGAAAAAATAATGTTTTAATAATATGAGATGAGCTTGACACATGTCCTACCCTCATTGGTTGTGCCATGGCCGACCAAGAAAATCCATGGGTCAACTTGGGGACCCCATGGAGCCACTTATTTGGAAAATTACATAAATACTTTTTATTTAATGTTAAAGTAAAAAATGACACAAACATGATATGTTTTACTAAAATAATTTTTACATGGGGTTATACAAGTCATATTTTTTACTATAAATAGTAATTTAAAAGCTAAAAAGATTTCCTACATCATAGTATATTTTTTGTAATTTTTAGACATTATATAAATTTAATTATTTATGACATCATTATGATGCAGTGATGACCTCATTCTTTAACGATTTTAATAAAATGAAAAGATAATGTACAATCCAAGGCTTAAACTTGTCCAAAGACTATTGTATGGGTAGATTTAGAACCCTTATCACTTTATCCACGAATTATATAAGTTTGGGTCCTTTAGAATCCGAAAATCATTCTATAATAATGTAAACTTTCCTTACATTCCAAGAGTGGTCCTCCTCTCCTATTTTTAAAAGGCCCCCACCTCTACCACCTCATTCACACTTTCAAGCCATTTGGCTCGGCCAAACTCTGCCCAAATACTCTAAAAACATCTCCCTATTACTCCTAGAAGCCTCAATTTGGGATGAACGCTTCCCAAGGAAGCTTTTGGCTCAAATCAAAAAGAGTTACCCGATTTTGAGGTAATGTCTTCTCTAATGTTGTTTTCTTTTATTTTTATTCTCCAACCCCATAAACTCTTTTTATTCATTTCTTTTGTAACAACACCATTATCCTTAATATACTAATATGTTGTTATAATAAGTTTTCGAGCTACACTTACACACACCTACATCTAATGGTTAAAGAACATACAGTTTCTGTGTTTGGCGAATTTCTGCCTCACGAAACGATGATTGTTCAACACTCATATAACACCTTCAAAGGTGGCCATTAAGATGTCACTATATTTATATATGATATATAATATGTTTATGCTTTACTTAATCTTATGTATTTCTCATCTATGGCATACCATTATGGTTTCCATTATGGGTAAACGCGATATTTTCATTTTAGGAAGTGCGGACTATCGCCCCCTCAAAGTGATTTGAATCGTTAATGCCATATGTGGGATGTATAAAGGATGGAGTAAATGGAATTATACACTATATTATACTGGAATTATATTATACATTTATATCATTATGATTTCATTCCATTAAATACGAAATAGAAATGAAAGTAGGGTTCATGCGTACGTACGACTTACCGTCTCCATGAACGGTGCATTTCATTTCTTACCTCTAAATGTTACTTAATATTATAAATGAATGTATATACTGGATATATATGATATATATGACATATAAATCATGAATATAATTCTGGAGATAATGGATATTCTACCACATAAAAACTTGTAATTATAAGAAGTTTATTGTTGACTCAAGTACCAAAGATCGACAAAACGACTGTTATTAACTTAAATAATTACATAATGTTCATATCATTGTAATAAGTGATATAAAAAGGATAATGAAAGCGAAAATGGTTCTTAATAAGGTATATATTAACTCTATTTTATTATTCAGGAGGTTAAGGAACGGTTGATTCAAGTCAGACACGAGGTAAGAGAACTTCTTAACCAAATTTCCATTATTTGGGTTAATCTCCTACATTCAAATTATGTCATGATATTATTATGTCCTATCTTGTATTTTTACATTATTTATGTGTACTTATAGTGAATACACATTATAGATGTACTTTATTTAAAAAAATGATCTTTTTAAGGACTTCATCTCAATCCCCTTTCATTGAGGCATATTTTGTTTTATACACAACTTTCTTTTATACGGTGTATAAACCCATTTGACTTTTACGTTTATTCAAAAGTAGTCTTTTTATACGAATACTTTTTCTAAACGACAAAAGGGAATGTTTTTCTTTCTGTACTTATGCGGTGACAACGACTTCTCCGCCGCCGTGACCATTATTTGAGTTTCGGCTTCCTCTACAAGCCATCATTTTTTAATGAAAAATAAATACAATGTTTTAACTTTATTTTATTTTGGTATTGAAAATGGTTTTGAAAGAATTTTTATTATATCAATGTGTTGTATTGATATCATGTGATAGAAATGTGGAAATGTTATGTTTCTTTTATGCATGTTTTATGTGATACGATTATGTTATGGTTTATGATATGTTTAAACATATTCATATGAGGAATGTATTGGACTTAATAAGTGACGGGTGGAGCCCGCTATAGCTCCTCGATGCATCGGTAGGTCTCATGTGACAACTAGATGTGGAATTGGCCGAGGCCCTTTCCCAATTTTATTAATGGTTTTGGCCGAGGCCTTAATCATTTTAGACGTCTTGGCCAAGGCCTTGACAAAATGTTTCAGAATTTATGGCATTATACATTCCCTCATTATGAAAGTGGTTATTGATATTGCATGTGATTATTCGACCAGTAGAATATCCATGTGAAGAAGTGAATGGCATTATCTCATTTTACTTTTTCCATATTATGTTGATGTTCATGTTTAAAAAGGCTTTTTTTTAGTTATACATTGCCTTAAATATTATAGTTTATTTATGAAAGCTTCCGCAATATTGTTATCCTTACTGAGCATCTGAGCTCACCCCTTTCAATGTTTTAATATTTTCCAGGATGTGAAAAAGTATTTTATGAATGACCTGCAGGGATTTTCAGAAGAGGATATGAGTGTGGACTATGGAGACTTTGTTTTTGTAGTTTTTCACTTTATGATGTAATGTAACGTTTACGAATGTATCTAGTTTATCCAAGGCTACTAAACTAATCGGTCTTTCGAGACTTGATCTTTTGTGATCATGCCAATGTTACGAAGTAATGCACCGACTCTGGGTAGCTGGGGTCGGGGCGTTACAGTTGGTATCAGAGGTAGTTTAGTACTAACCTTGGAAGCTAGGTTTAGATAAACTCTGATTAGAGCACATAGCCCAATGATAGACTTTGAAGATTAGTATAGAATAACTTCCTAGAATTTTGTTATTGTCGAGATTTTGTGATTTTTCCGAGCAATACATCCCTGTCTGGATACGAGCAGGTAGAGGCGGCTCTGGCACAGATGTACCTAGGGGTAAAACCTGAGAACACCGCTTTGAGCTAGACTCGAATGGGAACTGGTGCACGACAATGGGCCTTGTTGCACTCTTGGTTACGACACTCCCGGGGGATATTCTTAGGATAATTCTCGTTTTCATTACAAACCACTATGAAGGGTTATTAGTACATACATCCTCAAAGAAAACATTTTTATGATTATTGATTATATCCATAAATAGTTCAATTTATGTTAAGTATTTTACAAGTATGGAATTATGTAATTTGATTCATAAACTAATATAGTTTATTCCATTGTTTAGAAATGGCACCTAGTGGAAGGAATGGAAACTGTATCAATGCACGCACTCCGTATAGGGATTTCCCTCCTGTTCAAGATAATTGTTGTGGATCTGGAGATACAACTGGTGTTGATCAACTTATTACCATACTGGGACAACTCACTCAAGTTATGAATAATAACCTTACTCATATGGATCACCCTGATCCACAACATGGAGGATCAATGTTAGACCGCTTCGTGAGGCAACAACCACAAACATTTAATGGGGGTACAAATCCGTTAGTAGCTGAGAAATGGATAAACTCGTTAGAGAAAATATTTCATGCCTTTGGGAGTAGTGAAAGGGAGAAGGTTGTCATGGCAGTTTACCGCCTCACTAGAGATGCCGATTAGTGGTGGTCTCTGATTCCAAACACAAAGGAAGATGATGACATATCGAATATGGAATGGAGGGATTTCAAAGAGCTTTTCTTAGAAAAATACTTTCCTCGTGACAATTGAGCAGATATGGAAAAACAATTTCTGAGTCTGAGGCAGAAGGAGGATGAGAATGTCGCAAAGTATGAGGCTAACTTTACATGGTTAGTGAGGCATGTTTCCGATTATATACGTAACCCAAGTAGTAAGATTGATCGTTTCTTTGATGGGTTAAAACCATTTCTCTGTCGATCATTAGTCTCACAAACATTCTCGTCATACGAAGATATTGTCTTGTGTTCTATCAAGACAGAAAAGGAATTCTCTAAGTCTTATGACAAGAAAGTAAAGCAAGAGAAGAAGAGAATGGTGGAACAAGAGACAGATAAAGGGAAAAAGGGAAATATGGATTTTCCATTATGTGATAATTGTGGGAAGAATCACCCTAGTACTTGCCTAAAAGGAATGCGAGTTTGTTATAAATGTGGGGAAAAAGGTCACCATGCGCGCGATTGAAAGGGAAAGAAAGCGGCTATCAATGTTGAATGCTACAATTGTAGGGAAATGGGGCATTATGCAAATGAATGTCCTAAGCGTCAGGGAAACATACCTCAGAAAAGGCCAAGGGATCAAGGACAATCTTATGATGTTACTACAGTTGATGTAGAATAACTAATGTATTGGTGCTTTTGGACTCATGGATTATATTCTGGTTATTAGAATAATGTGATATATATATATATGGATTCTATTTCAGTACTTGTTGATTTCATTATGGGTTTAATATGATTATGGTAATCATATTTTTAGTATGTGACAAAAAGAGAAAGTTTAATTTGTTTGGGAAATCTGATAAATTGATTTTGGAATTAAGAGACCTTTTAGAGAAAGTCTGGACAGAGGAATTTTGGATAACTATAAAGGATAGAGTGGATTTAGTTGATCTTTGTATAGTTTTGTTTAAGGATAAAAAATTTATGAAGATTATTTTTGGAATAGTATAATACTATAGTTTTAGGAAAAGGACAACCTGCAGGGTGGGGCATAACCCGTCGCGTCGGACAAAGCTGCAGGAATCGAACCAACAATCATAGTGCGACATGCCTTTATTTCCTACCACTAGCCTACAGGAAGTCCCTGGTTATTAAAAAATCATTTTACTAATCTAAATGGTATGTGTTAACATTTGGAACCTTATACAATTAGGATAAGTATAATATTTTTGAGTTCTATTATCTTTTTGAGTGAAAGATGAGTTGAAGGTTGAAACTCTAATTGTCAAGCATAAATATATATATACCTATCTCTTATTCAATGAATTAATTAATTCTTAAACTTTATTAAATGGATATTAAAACAAAAAAATGTGTTATCTTAATACCTTATGTCTTGTTGAACTGATGATATTTTAAATCAACATAGATTAAAGGCTTTGAGGCCCTAAATTTGACAGATGATTGTGATTGATGACCTCAATCACTCCCTACAAATATTTATGTTTTTCCTCCAATTATATGTCTCTAATTGAAACCAATTTTCTCCTAATCGAGATCATAATTGGGTGGTGACTTTTTCATTTCCCTTTCCCTCTTATTAAGTTTAAATTTTATTAATCTTATTTCCAATGTGGGTTTTCCACAAAGGTATTTTATATTTTCAACCTTTTATTTTCAAATAAAAAATTTCAAATTGCGAGGACGCAATTTATTGAAGGAGGGGAGAATGTAACACCCTGAGCTTCCACGATATACTTCTCATTCAATAATGCAATAGCTTGCATTGTACGCAACTTCGAGTTCTAAAACACAGCAACTAATCAAAGTAGCCGTTATGAATATTAATAACCACTTTTTAAAATTATATAAATTTTATATTTCAAAATGGACATCATTTTTGTATTCGTATTATCGAAATTAGCCTATGTTGAATTTTTGGTATTTTTCTGAGAACATCTAATTTTTTATGAATAGTGAAAATTACATAAAAACAGCTTTTTTAATTAAAATAATTTATAGTGATAAATTATTCTATTTAGTGGTTTTAAAGTATAATTATAATATATTTTTACCTTTTTATCCAATGGTGGTCATTAGAATTAATTTAACATTGAAATTGGACATAAACAATTGCCAATCTTTTGATATAAATTGTTTCTTAAAAACACGCTATTTGTTGTAACAGCGGAAATTAATTATAAAATTAATTAAAGCAACTTATATGTTTGTAATTTTGTAAAATAAACATCATTTTTGAATTCATAATATCAATTATAGCTTAGGGTGAAATTTTGGCATTATTCTGAAAAACTACAATTTTTGATGAATAGTGAAACAACTAAGTGGTTGTTAAAAAACTAATTTTTCATTAAAATGAAACATTACCACCTCTGTGATTTTAATTTCAAAAATCCGACATACATGGTTGTCATTAAGAAGTAAAATGTGGTTCAATTAGATTAAAATAATTTTTGGTGAATAGTAACTTTTAAGTTCTTAATCGCGATTAGAGGTAATTAGTGTAGTTTAAGGAAAAAATAATGTTTTAATAATATGATATGAGATTGAAACATGTCCTACCCTCATTGGATGTTCCATGGACGACCAAGACAATCCATGGGTCAACTTGGGGACCCCATGGATCCACTTTAGTTGGAAAATGACAGAAATACCTTTTATTTAATGTTAAAGTAAAAAATGACACAAACATGATATGTTTTACTAAAACAATTTTTACGTGGGGTTATACAAGTCATATTTTTGACTATAAATAGTCATTGGAAAGAAAAAAAGATTTCCTACATCATATTATATTTTTTATAATTTTTAGACATTAAATAAATTAAATTATTTATGACATCATTATGATGCAGTGATGACCTCATTATTTAACGATTTTAATAAAATGAAAAGATAATGTACAATCCAAGTCTTAAACTTGTCCAAAGACTATTTTATGGGTAGATTTAGAACCCTTATCACCTTATCCACGAATTATATAAGTGTGGGACCTTTAGAATCCGAAAAGCATTCTATAATAATGTAAAATTTCCTTACTTTCCAAGAGTGCCCCTCCTCTCCTCTTATAAGAGGCCCCCACCTCTACCACCTCATTCACACTTTCAAGACATTTGGCTCGGCCAAAATCTGCCCAAATACTCTCCCCACTTCCCCCTATTACTCCTAGAAGCCTCACATTGGGCAGAACTCTTCCCAAGGAAGCCTTTGGCTCAAATCAAAAAGAGTTACCCGATTTTGAGGTAATGTCTTCTCTAATGTTGTTTTGTTTTATTTTTCTTCTCCAACCCCATAAAATCTTTTTACTCATTCATTTTGTAACAAAACAAGTATCCTCAATATACTAGGATGTTTTTATAATAAGTTTTCGAGATACACTTACACACACCTACATCTAATGGTTAAAGAACATTCGGTTTCTGTGGATGGAGAATTTCTGCCTCACGAAACGATGATTGTTCAACACTCATATAACACCTTAAAAGGTGGCCATTAAGATTTCACTATATTTATATATGATATATAATATGTTTATGTTTTACTTAAGCTTCTGTATTTCTCATTTATGGAATACCTTTATGGTTTCCATTATGGGTAAACACGATATTTTCATTTTAGGAAGTGCGGACTACCGCCCCCTCAAAGTGATTTGAATCGTTAATGCCATATGTGGGATGTATAAAGGATGGAATAAATGGTATTATAAACTATATTATACTGGAATTATATTATACATTTATATAATTATGATTTCATTCCATTAAATACGAAATAGAAATGAAAGTAGCGTTCATGCGTACGTACGGCTTACCGTCTCCATGAACGGTGCATTTAATTTCTTACCTCTAAATGTTACGTAATATTATAAATGAATGTATATACTGGATATATATGATATATATGACATCTAAATCATGAATAAAATTCTGGAGATAATGGATATTCTACCACATAAACAACTTGTAATTATAAGAAGTTTATTGTTGACTCAAGTACCAAAGATCGACAAAACGACCGTTATTAACTTAAATAATTACATAATGTTCATATCATTGTAATAAGTGATATTAAAAGGATAATGAAATTGAAAATGGTTCTTAATAAGGTATATATTAACTCTAGTTTATTAATCATGAGGTTAAAGAATGGTTGATTCAAGTCAAACAGGAGGTAGGGGAACTTCTTAACCCAATTTCTATTCTTTGGGTTAATCTCCTACTTTCAAATTATGTCATGATATTGTTATGTCCTATCTTGTATTTTTACATTATTTATGTGTACATATAGTGAATACACATTATAGACGTACTTTATTTAAAAAAATGATCTTTTTAAGGACTTCGTCTCAATCCCCTTTCATTGAGGCATATTTGGTTTTATACACAACTTTCTTTAATACGGTGTATAAACCCCTTTGACTTTTATGTTTATTCAAAAAGAATTTTTTTATACGAAGCCTTTTGCTAAACGAAAAAAGGGAATGTTTTTCTTTCCGTACTTATGCGGTGACAATGACTTCTCCGCCGCCGTGACCATTATTTGAGTTTCGGCTTCCTCTACAAGCCATCATTTTTTTAATGAAAAATAAATACAAAGTTTTAACTTTCTTTTATTATGGTATTGAAAATGGTTTTTAAAGAATTTTTATTATATCAATGTGTTGTATTGATATCTTGTGATTGAAATGTGGAAATTTTATGTTTCCTTTATGCATGTTTTATGTGATACGATTATGTTATGGTTTATGATATGTTTAAACCTATTCATATGAGGAATGTATTGGACTTAATAAGTGATGGGTGGAGCCCTCTATAGCTCCTCGATGCATCGGTAGGTCTCATGAGAAAACTAGATGTGGAATTGGTCGAGGCCCTTTCCCAATTTGATTTATGGTTTTGGCAGAGGCCTTAATCATTTTAGACGTCTTGGCCAAGGTCTTGACAAAATGTTTCAGAATGTCTGGCATTATACATTCACTCATTATGAAAGTGGTTATTGATATTGTATGTGATTATTCGACCAGTAGAATATCCATGTGAAGAAGTGAATGGAATTATCTCATTTTACTTTTTCCATATTATGTTGATGTTCAAGTTTTAAAAGGCTTTTGTTTTAGTTATACATTGCCTTAAATGTTAATGTTTATTTATGAAAGCTTCTGCAATATTGTTATCCTTACTGAGCATCTGAGCTCACCCCTTTCAATGTTTTAATATTTTCCAGGATGTGAAGAAGTATTTTATGAATGACCGGCAGGGATTGTCCGATGAGTATATGAGTGTGGACTATGGAGACTTAGTTTTTGTAGTTTTTCACTTTATGATGTAATGTAACGTTTACGAATGTATCTAGTGTTTCCAATGCTACTAAACTAATCGGTCTTTCGAGACTTGATCTTTTGTGATCATGCAAATGTTACGAAGTAATGCACCGACTCTGGGTAGCTGGGGTCGGGGCGTTACATTTAAGAAAACACTAATGTGGATTATAAAGAGGCACCTGTAGATACTTACGTAAAAACAACCCCTGATAATAAATAGATTGTGAAATTAACCCTTACAGTGTACTTTTCCTTGGTAGAGGGTGCATCAACCTCCCCTATAATAGATAAATAATTTTTATTAAATTATAAAATAACCATATATGAAAATATGATATCATATATGATCTTCTAATATTTATTTGTTAACAATATTTTAGTAGTATCATCGTTTCTGTGTTTAACTGATATGATTTACATTATATCCTTTTTTACGTAAGCCATGTTTTTTATAAATAGGATGTATTTGATTCATATAAATAATTTTATTATGTTCATGAAAATGATTTTCAATCATAAAAACAAAATTATTGTAGAATAATTATGATGGGGAATGAATCTCATCGCCTTCATGGTGACTGTACTCAATAAGTACGGACGAGTGACAATATCATTATATTGATAAAGAAATCATTTTTAATTGGATAGAATATAATATATACTGAATCACAAACATTTTATGTTTATTATTTACATTATTAATTCTCATTTTTATACCCATCCAAGTAATGAAGTTTATGAATAACAATCTTCTCTACGATGTGTAGACGGTAAGCCATACGTACGGACATATGGTGACTTTGTCAATTATTGGATGGGAAAAATAATGTATTTGGTTTTGATGTATTTATAAAAACATCACAGTATGTATAAGGTACTGAATAAATTATTTTGTTATGGAAACAACAAGTAAAGTGGAAGTGTTATGAGAAAATAAATTGAAATATGTTTGATAAATTATTATATCTACTTATGGTGTTTCATTTGGAGTTGATCAAAAGCGATCCATATGTTGTATTTTTTATCAATGTAAGGCCTCAATGTTGAATTGAGGGACATTGGGAGGATATTTGGGCTTGTTTTGGCCGATCCAAAAGCATTGGAGGTGTAAAATTAAGAGAAGGGTAAGTGCTCTTTTATAAGAGAGGTGATGGTCAATTTATGAATGGTTGGAAATATTATTTTTTTAATAAATTCATTTTCGGTTTCCAATGGCGCAAAATTGTATTATTTAAAGGATAAGGTGGGCATGGGTGGAATACCTCTCAAAGAAAAGTTTTAGACTGGTTTTGGTCATCATATTAACCTTATCATTATATTTAACTCTTAGTTAAATAGTTTGACATTTACCTTGCCTCATTGTATTTTTCTATTATATAGTTAATAAAATTACAATAACAAGCCAAGTGAACCCCAAGTGGTTCATTGATAATATATATAAACTTATATAAGACCATTGGACTAACCATTTATTTTTAGGAATATAACAACATGATTACATTAATAAAAATTCATTTAATCAACCCTAACTGGTCATATTATTCTTGAAAATTAATTAAATACATCAAAAGTCACAAATTAGATTGATTTTCATATCTGTAATATCAATTATTTCAATTGTTCATTAATAAACTAATTACTGCATAATCATTGTGACATAAATAAAGTTATTAATTTAATGTCTAAAAATTAAAAATAATATCATTATGTAAGAAACATAATTATCATTATAATTAAAATTTATAGTCGAATTTTCCTTGTGTATAACCCTATATTAGAAATGTTTTTGTTATGAAAACATGAGTTTAAAACTTTTAACTCTTCTTTAAGTTAAATAATAATAAATGTATTAATCTTATCCAAGTGGACCAAATGGATGATATTTTATTTAAAAGTTTTTCTCTGGTAGAATAACACTTATCCAATTGAATTATGACCAATTTTAGGGTAATAATATTATCATTTTTTCCTTTAAATACACTATTTACTTTTAACCATGGTAAATAAAAGCTTAACTTTACTATTCACCAAAAAATATTTTCATCTTATTGAGCCACATTTTGCATACTGATATTAACCATGTGTCTCGGATTTTTGAAATTCAATTCACAGAATCTATAAAATTATGTTTTATGCAAATTTTCAAATGCTCTATAGGGGATGGTAAAAGGTGGTAAAATGTTAAGTAATAATTTTTTTATATCAAAACATATTATAAAATGACTCCAATGAATTACATTGAACTTATATAGGTATTATGTATCTATTTTTTCATAAAATAAATTTAAATAAATATATGTTTTAACAAATAATGCTGTGTTTTACAATATTCATCAAAAATTGAAATATTTCATAAAAATACAAAAAAATAACCCCAATCTAATTTCAATATTCCGAAATCAAAAATAAAATTCATTTTGGAAAATAAAATTTATAAAAGTTCTAAAATTCGATATTACTATTTATAACAGCTAGTATGATTGGTCATAGTGCGTTAAAATCTCGAAGATGCGTAAAATGCAATATACTACATTATTCAAAGAGAAATGTACCATAGAATATTGGGGTGTTACAAAACACACCATTAATTTTGATTTGTATTTCCATTTACTTAACTGGGTTGACAACACAATGATTCTTATTCATTGGGAACCTATTTAATCAACCAATTATATGTAATTAACTCGTTTCTATGATACAACCATCCAATAATAGAATTATCTAAAAACCTGAGGTTCATTAGTGTGGAAGAAAGGACCACCAACGACAACGATTTTCAGTGGAATTAAGACAATATAATTCACAACATTAACGAAAAACTAAAACAGTAAAAGAAATTATAAAATATATCCTTTAATTATACAAAAACCATTTATTATATTAGTTAAGGTATTATTTTCTTCCATCCCTCATAGTAACATTATCATACCCATCCCTCACGATTAATAGTAATAAGAGACGATGGAAAACCACTACATAGATGATCAATGATAAATGTTTTTCTCCACATGACAAGAACTGGGAATGCATAACTTGTAGGGGAGAAATTCCAAGGAATCCTAGAGTGAGCAGGAAGGATCCATCATAGGCTCACCACAAACCTAAGGATGTGGGACTCCAAACTCAACAAGGAAAGGAAAAAGAGACCATCCAAGAAGAAAAAAGGAAACATCGTGTGATAAAAGGCGAGATCCTAGAGTTAAGGGATTAAAATCATGAACAAAATTAATGGTGGATCTTTGTTTCACCACGTGGTTGGATAATTACACATAATGGAATTATTTTTCATTTAATAATTATCATCAGAGAAGTGGCCATAAAAGTTGTGAGTTAGAATTTTTCATTTTAACAAAGGAAAACACGTCACAGTGTGACCCAGATTTGGTCCATCGAGGGTTGCCCCACTTCTGGACATTTAGAACATCATTTATAGTCTTTAAAATTGGTCCCATAACTCATTAATGAGGAATTAAACATTAAATTATGAATTAAGAGAAATTGGGTAATGAAACCCCTTACAACCCTACTGCATCGAACGGTGAAACCGATTGGGGGAACACCGATCAGTGAGACCAATTGGGGGCACACTGATCGGTGAGATAGATCATGGCCATAATGATAGTGGTATAGATTGGTGACACCGAAGGGTGACACCACAGTGACACCCTGCCACTGACACCACTTCCCACATGACTCACTGATGGGTCCGGGGCTCCCCAACACTAGAAAATAACAAAGTAATGGGCCGGGAGGTTCTGAGCCATTACAATATACATTAAATTAAAACATAAAAACCCCTTAATAATTATGGAATAATTATATTAAATGAAAATTTTTATTTATATACATCAAATTAAAGTAAATTGGGCTATAATAACAAATTAAACTCAATGTAATGTTTGTTGAGTCAAAATCGCTTACCTTGCATTTCCTTTAGAGGAACATATACTAACCTCCCATTTGAGGGTTTTAAAAACAAACTAACATATAAATGAAGAAAAATTATTTATATTATCATAGATTATATTAATGTATTATATAATTACCAGTTTGTAAATAATCATTTGTTAATTACAATATTTCAAGTGTTAATTGTCAGGGTTTTCAAGTATGGTTTGAATTGTAATTTTTATTCTTATTGAATAGATCATGATTTAATCATATATATAATGTAAAATATGATTTAATTATCATATATATTCAGTATGTATTTATTCATAAAAATTTATAAAATTTTGGAGATCAGAAATGATATGCACGGTTCATGGTGATGGTTCATCGTATGTATGCTTGAACGCTAATTGAATTTCTCTATCATGTTTAAAAAATTATTAACATGTATATATATGTATTAAATTATATTATCATAATTAATTATTTTTATTTCATATATATATCATTATTTTATTATGATATTACATTAATATTTTACAAGTATAAGGTAATCAAATCACATCCCTCTATGTTGGCGGTAGTCCACACATCCACCAAGGATGTTATCGTATTCCCAAAAAATTGAATTCATGAAGGTACGTATTATATGATAATTACATAATATTAATTTCATTATAAAATTCAGATATAAAATATACACACTATTAATACATCATTATTCACAACCATGAAAGATGGTAATGGAAGAACCAATGACATTGGTTCACGAGGCGGTAGTCCGCCTGACACACAAATGATGATTTCATTACCATTTGATGGAAGTGGGTGTGATGTAAGGAAATTAACATGAAATAAACAATTCTATTATATTTATTATTATAATTTAATTATATATGAATTATATGAGAAGAACATAATGGGAATATAAATAATTGATATAAAGTGATCATTTAATAAGGTCAAGTAATATTCTGATAAATCATTTCAGTTTATACCATAAGGAATCCATGGATGGATTTCATCATAAATTTACTCATGTAGGATTAATTAAGGGTTTTTTAAAATATATGTTTCCATTGGGTTACTAGAGATTTTTCTTTAGTGTTGTGAATAAGTGAGGGGGTGAGTTTAATTTAATAGTTGAGGGGCGAGACATTATACTAAATATAAAAATTTAAACATCAGTGGTTGGTTTCACTTATATCATGTGCCTATAATAATGATTAAAATTATATATAAATGATGATATAGTCATAATATATTTATAAAATAGGGTTTGGATCAGTGTCTATATATCTTTTTTCCATTATGTTCTTGATTTAGTCCCTTGTTAAGCAAATTTTTATCTTAATCACTATAAATAATTTTAATTATATTACCCAATTATTTCGTCAAAAGAAGAATTGAATAAATTATAAATTATTTTGATAAAATTTATGGAAATAAATTTTCTAAATTATTATACAACGAGTGGATGAAATTAATTTATAATTAATCTCACAAACGAGATGAGAAATGATGTTTTTAAAGAAGAATTATTAAAAGTCTTGAGATGATTTTACATAAAATTTCATTGAGAAATTTACTCAAATAACTTAATTTAGATAATTTTATATAAAATTGACATAATTTTACTTTATAAACAATTTAGTATATGTTTATCCTTTATAATTAAATTATATTAAAAATTCAATTTTAAATTAAAATTCTGAATTTTTTAGTATTCAACCAAAAATAAAACTTCTTATAAAAATATCAAAAAATAACCCTCTAAAAAGTATACATATTGTTTTAAAAAAATTAATTTTTTGAAATATTAAATTTATAAAAATGGTAAAATATGGTTTTAAATGTATATTTCGATTAAATTCTTGTAAAAGTTCCATTAAAAAATTACTAGTTTTTAGATTAAAATTATGTTATTCATTATCTAATGTCTATAAAATATATTTTATTTTTGTATAAGTTTATTATTTTAAATTAACATAACATAAAATTTTCTAATTAAACTTCTCTAAAATTGTGAAAATTTAATTATTTTTGGAAAACATGTTTATATAGTTTTTTCAATCCGAATGTTGCGGGCATTACAAGCTATCAACAAAAAGAAATTTATTTTAAAAGAAAAAAATTTCAAATAATTTTGCTAATAGAGTTTAAATGATACTATAATGGTATTTCTAAAAAATATCAATATTCTTCATGGATTTTTATCCTACATAGGGGATATGATGTTATCAATCCTTCTACATTCTTTCATATTTTGGATTATAATGATGTTTATAGAGTGATGATTATATGAATCTAATTTATATCCCATGGGATAATTG
Source organism: Viscum album (assembly GCA_963277665.1). Taxonomy (NCBI): domain Eukaryota; kingdom Viridiplantae; phylum Streptophyta; class Magnoliopsida; order Santalales; family Viscaceae; genus Viscum; species Viscum album. The sequence continues at coordinate 1,155,402,749 of OY728158.1, read as the reverse complement.
TAAAATCATGGGGAAATAAAGAAATAATAAATTCTTTTTTTAATAATATTTGTGAATTAAATATTAATTTTACTTTAAAGGGTTTTCTATGTTCGATAGTATACCTGATATGCAACATCGGGTTTCTTTAAAATCTTACGTTGCACACTAATAATAAAATATTATTATTTTAAATGGAATATAACTCCTAGCTATGGTATTGGGGGGAATGAACAAAACCATATACAATATGATTATACATGTTTGTTAAATGTATTTACTTTTATCCAATAATTTTTAGAGGTTTAAATTGAGAATGAATCTAATTTTAAGCATAATTTACATTAAAAGCTCGATTTACCACCTTTTAATGGCGAACCATATTTAAATCTAGTTTTGGTCATTTTTATATGTTCTGTTTGACAAAATACAATTCTTATTTATATTTCAGACATCAAATTTTACTTTGGGTAATGTTTTGGAATTTTTCTAATAATGTTCATTTTTTAATGAATAGTGAAAAATATTGTATTTTAATTCAAAAATCCCCATTTAAACTAATTAATTTATATGGATAGATTAACTTCATAATTGGGTTTAAAGTGTAATTAGAATATATTTTTACCATTTAATCCAATTTTGGTCATTGTAATTAATTTTACTTTGAAATTGGACATAAATAAGTGTCGATCTTTTGATAGTTATTATTTCTTAAAAACACGATATTTGTTATAAAAACGGGAATTAATTTTAAATTTAATTAATTAAATTTTTATGTTTTGAATCTGGTTAAATAAACATCAATTTTTATTTCGGAATATCAAATAATTCTTAGGCTGAATTTTTGGTATTTTTCTGAAAAACATCCATTTTTGATGAATAGTGAAACGACTTAGTAATAGTTAAAAAACTGACTTTTTGATTTAAATGATACGTTTCTGATTATGTGAACTGAATTTAGAAAATCGGACATGCATGGATGTTATAAATAAGTAAAATTTTGTTCAATAAGATGAATTTTTTTTTGTTGAATAGTAACTTTTGACTTTTATTTACTGTGGTTAGAGGTAAATATGGTAATTCAAGATAAATTGAGTAATATAATAATTCAAAATTACCTTAAAACTTGTCAAAACCTTATTAGTTGAGTCATAAAAAACCATGGGAATATTTGGCTCTATTTTGGGACTCCATTGAGGCACTTGGTATTGATAATGACAATTTGGATTAATTAATTTAAAGTAAAGGCAAAATAGACATAAAAACAAATATTTTAGGAATTAATTATTATATGGTGTCATATAAGTAATATTTTTTACTATAAATATTAATTTGAAATATAAACAGATTTCCTACACCATTGTATTTTTTATATAATTTTTACACATCAAATAAAAAAAATTAGTTATCACACAATAATGATGCAATATTTAACCCATTTATAAATGATTTAAGTAAATAAGATTATAGTGATTAAAATATTATCCAAAACATGTCCAATTATGATTTCATGATTTTTATTTCCATTATGAGTCAATATATATTTGTCTTTTATGATTGTCGGACCTTTTGAAACGAAATATCATTATATAATAAAATAATATTTTCACCCTTTCCTAAAGAGCCCCTCCTCTCACTTATAAAATAAGACCACTTCTAACTAATTCCTCACACCTCTCTTGCCATTTTTCTCATCCAACCTCTGACCTATTAATCTCCCTACATCTCTATCCTCCTTGTAGAAGCCTTTCCTTATGCATAAGGCACTCCAATAAGTCCTTTGGTTCAATCCAAACTGAGTTACCGAAATTAAAGTAAATTGTTTTTCTTAAATTGTTTTCTTTTTATTTTACTTATCCTACCCATATACTATTTTTATTCCTTTCTTTTTTAACAACACAGGAATCCTAAATATTCTAGGATGTTGTTATGGGTAGGATTCTAACTACACTTACAAACACCTCTATCTTATGGGTGAAGAACATAATGTTTCTCTAGATGGATAACTAACACCTCAAAAAATTATGATTGTTCAATTACATATTACCACCTCTTATGATGACCATTATGATAGAAATTTATTTATATATGATATATATTATGTCTATTTTTTCTTTATTCTTCTGTATTTTCCATTTATTGCACACCTTTATGGTTTCCACAGTGGGTAAATACTATAATCTCACTTGAGGAAGTGCGGACAACCGCCCCCTCAAATTGATGTGACTATTTAATGCCTTATGTGGGATGTATAAAGGATAGATTTAATGACATTATATATTATATAATACTGTAATTATAATATAAATATGTATCATTATGTTTAAATTCTATTAAAATAAAAAATATAAATGAAAGTAGTGTTCATGCGTACGTACGGCTTACTATCTCCATGAGTGGTGCATTTCATTTGTTACATACATATGTAATGTACTATTATAAATACATGTATATATTGGATATATATTACATATATGAAATCTAAATCATGAATATCATTCTGGATATAATGGACTACTGACCACAAGGATAACATGTCAATATTAGGTGTTCATTTTTGACTCAAGTACCAAATATCGAAAAAATGGAAGTTATTAACTTAAATGGTTAAATAATGTTTATAACATGGTAATAAGTGATATAAAACGAATAATAAACTTGAAAAGGGTTATTAGGAAAGTATAAATTAGCTTTATTTTATTATTCAAGAGATTAAAGAACGATTGAGTCAAGTCAGATATAATGTAAGGGAATTCGTCTCAATCTCCTTTCATTGAGGAATATTTTCATTAATACAAAACATTAATTTATATGGTGTATAAACCCCTTTGACTTTAACTTTTATTCAAAAGGAATCGTGTTATACAAAGAGTTTTACTAAATGAAAAAATGTTCCTTTTAACATATGCAGTGACAACGATCTTTTCTGCCGCCGTGTGTATTATTTGATCTTTGGGTTTCTCAACAAGCCGTAATGTTTTTAAAATAAAATAAATACTAGATACTCTTTTATGTGTTTTAGTATTGAAAATGGTTTTGATAATGGATTTGTTATGTCAATTTTATTAAGTGTTATATTGTGATTAAAATGATGAAATTTTTTCTTTCAATTATATTTGTTTTATGTCCTATGATTTTATAATGGTACTTAGACATTTGATGGGTGGTTACATGGTAAACCAAATGTCGGGTGGTTCCGTGAATAAAAGGATGGGTGGTTATGTTATAACCTCTAATGCATTTGGTATGGAAGTTGTTAATATGGCTATTCTATTTAATGATATGTATGGAACTCGACCATATGGTTATTCCATTTAAGTATGTTTATGTCCCATGTTACCTTTATATGTTATGTGTTATTTATATGGGTTTTATGGTAATATTTTGGTTACAAAAAGTGAATGTAATTATCGTTTATTCAGTTAAGAGTATTTACTACTTCATAAAGGTTAAAAGTATTACTTATGATAATGTATATATGGTTTACCAGTTGTTTTGAAAAACTAATAGTTTTCTTTCATTGTGTATCCCTTACTGAGCTTCTTATGCTCAACCAAGTTTTTGAAATGTTTTTCACAGGACATAATGTGGAATAGGGTCAAGGATGGGATCAAGGAAAAGTCATGTTGTCTTATACATGGAACTATACATGAATCTTTTTTTCAAAGCGTTTTTACTTTTTGAAAAAAATGGAAACTGAGTAGAAGTGTCTACTTTGTAATATTTTGAAATGTAATAGTTATGTCCTAATTATCTAAAACTCTAAACCTAAAAATATCGTCAATGTGAATTATTTATTTAATTAATTATTATGTAAGGTTTAAGGCCGGGTCTTTATAGTTGGTATCAGAGGTCGGTTTAGAAAACATTAGGAGTTAGGGTATTGCTAAATTAATATCCATATATTAATTTATGTTAATTTTGAAATGATATAGAATTTATAGATTACCATGTATCTTCTCCTAAGATACTTCTTTGTTAAGAATGGTTTTTCATAGTGGAAACGGGGAATCTATGTTGGGAAGGCATATAAAGGGAAATGGACTTTAAAAATCATTATTTGGATATGGTCGAAATCAGAATTGAACAGGTTGATGCAGTGATGGATCTGTTGAATCAGGTGATAAATAGTGATTGTGTTCATTGATGATATTTTGGTTTATTCTAAAATCAATGATTAACATTAAATTCATTTAAGGGTTATCTTGAAAACCTTAAATAAATTGAAACTATTTGGTAAATTCAACAATCGTGCGTTTTGGTTACAAAGAATTTATATCCTCGGTCACATTGTTTCAAAAAATGTCATAACCGTTGATCCTACAAAAAATGTTATTTAATAATTGCCAAGACCAACAAATATAACCATGATTCGTTGTTTCTTGGTTTGGCAGGTTATTACTAGAGTTTTGTTGAAATGTTTTCACAGTTATCTAGTCCAATGACTAAGATAACTCGAAAAGGTGTTAAGTTATTTTTGACAAAATAATGTGATGATTGTTTTCCGGAATTGAAAAGAAGATTGGTGAATTTTCTAGTTTTGGCACAACCTTCCTGAAATGATGAGTTTGTTATCTATATTGATGCTTCATTGAAAGGACTTGGTTGTGTCCTTATGCACAATGATCAGGTAATTGCTTATGCTTCACGTCATTTGAAACCTCCTGAGTTAAATTACCGTACACATAACTTGGAATTAGCTGCTGTTGTTTTTTGCTTTAAAATTTTGGAGACATCATTTGTATGGAGTTATGTGTGAAATATATACTGATAAAAAATGTTTAATGTATATATTTACTTAAAAATAATTGAATATGAGACCTAGGAGATGGTTGGAATTAATCAAGGATTATGATTTCACGATCCATTACCATCCTGGAAAAGAAAATAAAGTGTTTGATTCTTTGAGTTGAAAACATAAAGCTTCATTGACCATGCTACGTTTAGAACATGATCCTTTGGTTTTTGATATGATGAACTCTGAATAAAAGTTGTTGGTGTAGAAAGTTTTTATCTTTTGATTCATGTGTCAGTGAGATCATCTCTATCGAATAGAATTAAGAAAAAGTAGAAGAAAGGTAATGAGTTGTAGAAAAAGGTAGAGCTGGTTCAGAAGGGTAAGATTCCTAAATTTAACTTTTATAATGATTGTGTTTTGAGCTGTGGGAAGAGATTATGTGTGCCTTATGATTCATAGTTGAAGAATGAGTTGTTATGTGATGATCATAGTTCCCTGTTTTCAATTCATCCTAGGTGTACATAAATGTATAGAGATATTTGGGAGTATTACTGGTGGGATGGAATGAAAAGAGATATTGCTAATTTTACAGTGAAGTGTTTTACTTGTCAGCAGGTTAATGTAGAACGAAAGTTACTGAAAGGGATGATTCAGTCTTTATCGGTGCCAGAGTGGAAATGGGAAAATATATCCATGGACTTTATTGTGGGGTTACCAAAGATATGTCAAGGTAATAATGAAATATGGGTTATTATGGATTGATTGACTAAATATTCTCATTTCATTCCTATTCTAGATAATTTTTCTCTAGGTCAAGTTTCTCATTTGTATGTTAGAGAGATAGTCATGTTTCATGGAGTTCCTATCTCCATTGTATCAGATCGTGATCCCAGGTTTAGTTCTAACTTTTCGAAAGGCCTATATAAGTCATTGGGTACTGAATTAAAATTTTGGAATGATTTTCATCCTCAATCAGATGGGTAGTCATAATGAAAAAGTCAGACCTTGGAGGATATGATACGTGTTTGTTCACTAGATTATCAGGGAAGTTGGGACAAACATCTTTCTTTGGCTGAATTTTCATATAATAAAATTTTTCATTCCATTATATAGATGGCTCCATTTGAGGCATTATATGGAATGCATTGTCAAACTCCAGATTTTTGGGATGAAGTAGCTAAAAACAATCTAATGGAACCATAATTGGTAGAAGATATGGTAGAGAAAGTATATTTAATTTAGAAGCTCATGAGAACAGCTCAGTGAAAACATAAAATTTATACAGATAACCGGAAGAAGGATCTTTCTTTTAAGGTAGGTGATCATGTTTTTCTCAAAGATTCTCTAGGGAAAACTGTGATGCGTTTTTTTAAGAAAGGAAAGTTGAGTCCAAGGTTCATTGGACCATATGAAATTATGTATAAAGTTGGATAAGTGGTGTACAGAGTGGCTTTACATCCAATTTTATCCCAAGTACACAATGTTTTTCATGTTTAAATGGTGAGAAAGTATATGTCAGATCAATATCATGTTTTGAGCCCAGAGGGAGTTCAGTTGGAATAGAATCTCTGTTATGAAGAAATCCCAGTCCAAATTCTTGACTGTAGGGAGAAATTATTGTAGAATAAATTAATTCAATAGGAAAGGGTTTTGTGGATGAACCATATGGTTGAAGAGGAAATGTGGAAATATGAAAATGCTATGAGGGATAAATACCCCCACTTATTTTGATAAGTGAATAAAAATTGCGAGGACACAATTTCTAAAAGGGGGGAAGGATGTAAAATCCTGGGGAAATAAGGAAATAAAACATTCTCTTTTTATTAATATTTTTGAATTAAATATTAATTTTACATAAAAGGGGTTTCTAGGTTTGATAGCCTACCCGATACGCAACAACGAGTTTCTTTAAAATCTTACGTTGTACACTACTAATAAAATATTATTATTTAAAATTAAAGTTAACTCCTAGTCATTGTATTTGTGGGAATGAAAAAAACCAACAACAATATGATTATAAATGTTTGTTAAATGTATTTACTTTTATCCAATAAAAGTTAGTGGCTTAAAATGTGAATGAATCTAATTTAAGCATAATTTACGTTAAAAGCTCGATTTACCACCTTTTAATGGAGAACCCTCATTAAAATTACTTTTTGTAATTTTAATATGTTCTATTTGAGGAAATAAAATTCTTAATTAGATTTGGCACATCAAATTTTACTTTGGGTAATTTTTTGGTATTTTTCTTATAAAGTTCATTTTTTAATGAATAGTGAAAAATATTGTATTTCAATTCAAAAGTGCATTTTAATATAATGTATTTATATGGTTAGATTATCCATTTTATTGGTTTTAAAGTGTAATTAGAATATATCTTTACAATTTAATCCAATGTTGGTCATTGTAATTAATTCACTTTGAAATTTGACATAAACAAGTGTCGATCTTTTGATTGTTATTACTTCTTCAAAACACCCTATTTGTTTGAAAACAGTAATTAATTTTGAAATTAATTAATGACACATTTATGTTATGAATTTGGCTAAATAAAAATAATATTTGAATTTGGAATATCAAATAAATAGTAGGCTGATGTTTGGGTATTTTTCTGAAAAACATCAATTTTTGATGAATAGTGAAACCACTTAGTAGTAGTTAAAAAAATAACTTTTTGATTTAAATGAAATTCTACCACTTATGTGAATTGAATTTAAAAAATCTGACATAAATGGTTTTTATCAAGATGTAAAATGTGGTTCAATAATATGAGAATAATTTTTGGTGAATAGTAACTTTTGACTTTTATTTACCGCGGTTAAATGTAAATATGGTAATTCAAGGTAAAAAGAGTATTATAATTATTCAAAATTAACTTGACACATGTTAGAACCTTATTTGTTGAGTCATTGACAACCATGGGCATATTTGGGTCGATTTGGGGACCCCATTGAGCCACTTGGGAGTGATAATGACAATTTGGATTAATTAATTTAAAGTAAAGGAAAAATAGACAAAAACAAAAATCTTTTAGTTATTAATTTTGATATGGTGTTATATAAGTATTATTTTTGAGTATTAAAATTAATTGGAAAGCTAAAAAGAGTTTCTACATCATGGTATTTTTTCTATAATTTTTAGACATCAAATAAATTAGATTATTTATGACACAATTGTGACACAATATTTACCTCATTAATAAATGGTTTAAATAAATAAGATTAAAATGATTAATATATTATCCCAAACATGTCCAATTTTGAATAAATTATTTTATTTAAAATATTAGTCACCTTATCTTCTACTGTAATTATTTTTGGACCTTCTGAAACTGAATATCATTATATAACAAAATAATATTTTTACACTTTCCTAAAGAGCCCCTCCTTTCCCTTATAAAAGGAGACCACTTCTTACAAATTCCTCACACCTCTCAATCCATTTGGATCCACCAACCTTTGAAAAATTAATATCCCTACATCCCTAAACTCCTAATATATGCCTTAACATAGGCATAAATCACATGAAGAAGACCTTTGTTTCAATCCAACGGGAGTTACCCAAATTAAATGTAAATGTTTCTCTTAAATTGTTTTTTTATTTTACTTATCCACCCCCTAAACTCTTTTTATTACATTATTTCATAACAACACCAGTATAATAAATATAATATGATATTGTTATGGGAAATATTAAAACTACACTTACACAAACCTTCATCTAATGGATGAAGAACATAATGTTTCTGTGGATGTAAAACTAACGCCTCACGAAATGATGATTGTTCAATTATCTCTTACCACCTCTTATGGTAGACATTATGATGGATATTTATTTATATATGATATATATTATGTTTCTTTTTTCTTTATTCTTCTTTTATTTCCATTTATATCATGCGTTTATTGTTTCTATAGTGGGTAAATACGATAATCTCATTTGAGAAAGTGCGTATTACCACCCCCTCAAAGTTATGTGACTCGTTACTGCCTTATATGGGATGAATAAAAAAAATATTTAATGATATTATATATGATACTGTACTTTAATTATAATATACCTATGTTTCATTATGTTAAAATTCCATTAAAATAAAATATAGAAATGAAAGTAGCATTCATACATACGTACGGCTTACCATCTCCATGAACGGTGCATTTCATTTCTCACCTCCATATGTTATATACAATTATAAATACATGTATATAATAGATATATATGACATAACTATGACATATAAATCATGAATATCATATTATATATAATGGAATATTGAATACATGGACAAATTGTAAATATAAGTTGTTCATTTTTTACTCATGTACCAAATATCGACAAAATGGGAGATATTCACTTCAATGGTTACATAATGTTTATAACATGGTAATATGTGATCTAGAAGGAATAATAAACTTGAAAATGGTTCTTAAGAAACTAGAAATTAACTTTATTTTACTATTCAAGAGATTAACGAATGATCGAGTCAAGTCGGACACAAGTTAAGGGACTTCATCTCAATCTCCTTTCACTGAGGCATATTTTTCATCAATACACAACTTTCATTTATACAGTGTATAAACCCCTTTGAGTTTTATTTTTATTCAAAAAGAATATTTTTCTACGAAGTGTTTATTATTTAAAAATAAATTTTCCTTTTTACATAAGCAGTGACAACGACCTTTTCTACCGCCGAGAGTATTATTTGATCCTTGGCTTCTTCAACAAGCCATAATGTTTTTAAAAGAAAATAAATACCATATACTCTTTTATGTATTTTGGTAATGAAAATGGTTTTGATAATGGATTTGTTCTATCAATTTATTTATGTGATATATTGTGACTGAAACGTAGAAATGATTTATTTTATATTTGTTTTATGTCTTATGATTTTATAATGGTACTTGGAAATTTGATGGGTGGTTACGTGATAAACCAAATAACGGGTGGTTCCGTGAATACAAGGACATGTAGATACATTATAGCCTCCAATTTAAGAAGTCGACCGTATGATTATTCAATTTAAGAATGTTTATTTCACAAGTAACCTTTATATATTATTTGTTCTTTATATGGGTATTATGTTAAGAATTTTGTTACAAAATGGGTAAGTAATGATATTTTAATTAGTAAAGACTATTTACAACTTCATAAAGGTGAAAAATATTACTTATGATCAAGTATTCATGGTTTACCTGTTTTTCTGAAAAACTAACAGCTTTCCTTCTTTATGTATCCCTTACTGAGCTTTTTATGCTCATCCCATGTTTTTGAAATGTTTTTCAGAGGACATAATGTGGAATAGGGTCAAGGATGGGATCACGGAAAAGTCATTCTGTCTTAAACATGGAACTAGACATGACCCTTTTTTTCAAAGAGTTTTTATTTTATGAAAAAAGGAAACTAAATAGAAGTGTCTACTTTATAATATTTATCAATGTACTAGTTATGTCCTTATTATCTAAAAATGTAATCCTAAAAAGATACTCAATGTAAATTATTCATTTAATTCAATATTATATTAGGCTTAAGGCCGAGTCCTTATAATAATTGATTATGATAATATAATATTAAATCATTTTTCTCTCCCATGAGATACACTTTGATAAAATGATTGAATTTTTATGGAACCCATTTCCTTACCATTGTGTGTGCTACAATGGTTTGATGGATTTTTTTAATCTTATGTATCAAATATGTATTATATCCATTATTTGGTTAGTGACATAGTTCACATCCACTATTTCATGATTACATTGATATTGATTTGAAATGATATGATACTATTAATTATAGAAATTGTTTTGAATATTTTTTTTCACATGTATACGATAGAGTGTAATTTCATCTAGCTATCGTGACATGATTATGGAAAGTCATGATTAGGAATGTCTATGTTCACTGGTTTGTGATTTACAATTATTTTGTAGACAAATGCATGTATTAAGAATCTTGAATAAATAATATTAATCTAAAACCCATTTTAATAATTGTAATAGATAAAATTTTAATTTTAATTTTATTATCTAATAAATTATTTTTATGGACAATTTATATTGAGATCATGTGCATGTTTTTATTATACCCTTATGATAATATTATTCTCTCTTATTATTGATATTTTCAATTTTTTCCGTTATCATGAATATGAGATTAGCCTTTTTTGTTACCCTTCCCATGGGATACCATGAATGAATCTATGAATGTTTCCATGTATATCATATAATAAATAATAATTTTTTCACCATAATTTTAAGATGTATTTACTATTATTAAATGTAATGTGGGAATACTATATTTATTTAATCTCCAAATATTGGTAATTTTTTTTCATTTTGGGATATAATATATTCTATCTTGTTTTAATGTAGTATGATAACCATCTACATTATCTTACTAGATTTGATTCTATTATATTTGGTATCAAAGGAAGTTCAATAGAACACTTATGAACTATATTTTTGTAAAACAATAATAAAAAAACATAACTATATAATATATTCAATAGATATGTCAATGTATATTGTAATATCATTAATCTACGTGAAATTATATATTTTTTTGGTTTTCCATGAATATAAATCCCATCTAAATATTGGAATGATGATTTAGATGTGGTAAAAATTCAACTTGGGGGAAACTCTGAAAGTGAATGATTGGATACTAAATCTGTCTTCACTGGTGCATGATGAGTCAGAACAATACTTTACATTGTTCTAGACAGTGTAAGGGTATATGATTTGGTTATTGATCAAATTATTTATGAGTAATTGTGATTAATGAAACTATATCATTGATATAATCTTATGATATTGTATATTTATATGGGATAATACAAAAAATTTATGGTTTTACAAGTCTAGGATTGATCTTTTGTTTATTGGAATAAATAACAATTTTGAGGTATTTTTTAATTATAGTTTGACTTGATTATTTACATATTTGGACACATTCATTTTAATAAAATCTATTAGAATATAATGTATTTGTGTAAATTATATATTGGGATGATTTATTTTATATTCAGTATACAAAAGAAAAACATTTATGTGAACATTTATATTAATTTATTCATGTTATTTTTTCTAATTTATTTTCATATGGATAAATATATATTATTATTGAATCTAAATAGATATTTTGAACATAGAATAAATATTTTTTGATATTTCATTCACATTTTTAATATTAATATAATTTTTTGAAACTCTTGTCCAACACCACAATACTGAATCTTAATGTTGTAGAAAACATAACCTAAATGAATTAAAAAATAATAGAAATATAAAATTTCAAAGTTTTTTTGTATTATAGATATTAAATAAGTAACTATATAGTACACATTTTGTTAAAGTGTTTCCTATTTCATTGACATACAATTAAACTAATACTCTAAAAAATGTGTTAAATGATATTTCATGATAAAAAATATTTTATAATTGAGTGGGAATATAATAAAATATTTAAATTGTAAAATAGGTATTTATAATGGTAAAATATATTATATTTTTACTATTTTAATCCACTTTTAACCTTATAAGGAAATTTATTGACCTAAATAAGATAAAACATATTTACCATTGGTTAAGGTTAAAAAGTCTTAATAAAGAGGTTAATTCAAAACAGAAGGATTAAAATTATAATTAAAAATATATGAATTTTATTATTATAAGGATTTATAACTTATAACTCCATAAATATATTCTAGGTCCATTTTTTAACACATTCCATGATTTTAATATATACTATGTTTAAATATTTTAATTAATTCTCAGTGCGTCCCTTCCCTCATTTATAAAAGGATACATAATATTATCTTTTATTCTCAATGTTTGAGAACTATAGATCATCCAGTTCAACATAATTCCTCCTCATATTCCTTCCCTTCAACATAGACCTCATTTTATTACCCTATGTCTATCCTACACTGGATGATGTTGTATTCCACTAGTGGTATTTCAAAGAATTAATAACAAGATTACCGTACTTTCTCAATGTTTATTACTTATTTTAACTGTTATAATTATATTTTATCAATCCTATAATTAATAATAAATATTCATAAATATAATTATATATTATTATTATTATGGTAACACATTTTTAACTCATTTACCACAAATGGTAAATGAATGTATTAGTTCGGTGCATGTGAGGACTGCTACATGCAAATAATTAAATGATTAATTTTATAGTACCATATTTTTTAGTTTTTTCAAATGTTGATATAAATTTTATATATAAAATTTATTAAGTAAATGTGATGTTTAAATTAAAATGTGTTATCTAACATCTTACCATAAATAATTTGTAAAATGATAAAATAACTATTGCATGCATGTGGACTACCACCTATATGATGTGATGTGATTCATTTTTAATTTACCATTTTGTGTAGAGAGATAAGTATAGATTTAATAAATATTTGATATAAAAGTGATAAAATAATTATTCTATAGTGGTGGATTAATTTTTACTTTTATTTCATTCCATACATAAAAACGTCGAAACATTTATCTTGTGTACGTGCGAATGAATGTCTACACGATGTGATATAATTAATTTCTCATCATCACTATATAAAAATAGGTAAAATATATATATATTTTATTATATATTATATGAATTACCTGATTTAAATTTTTGGGATTATGGAACTATGATCCAGGTAAATTAATCAAACTACTAAACCAAACCATTCCTGAACTATGAAACAATTAGCATATAAAATGTGTTTTCATAATCATTTGTTAATAAATAAATGACAATAGTATATATGTAAATCATATATTATATTTTATTTGTGAATTATTTTTTAGGAATATATGTATATTAAATAAATATAAATTTAGATGTTGTTTTAAAACTCATGGTGTTGGAAGAGACTTGAGTTAATGGTTTCCCATCTTACTTTTATATCGAAAGGTAATATTCCAAATTTGGAATTTGTGTCTATTATATGGTTAATATAAAATATATGACTTTAAATTAAGAATATTTTCTTGGATTTTATGGTGATTTAAATATATGCATATGGTTTTATCGTATATGAGTTTTTGGAGGATTTTCGAAGTGGTAATATATTTTTTACATAATGTCATTAATTTCATCGGTTTCATATTATATATTACCATTGAGTTTAATTATTTTAATATTATCAATAAAAAATCTTCTAATTTTGTATTATTTAGAAATTTTTGGTGATATTATTTATCCATTAATTATCCTATCATTTTTACCTAATACTACTGACATAATATTTAATAAACAACATTAATTTTACGTCGGTATTTGAAATTTTTATTGCATTTCCGTTTTAATAAAATTATATTATGAATGATAATTTATATGATCCAATTATTGTCTCATTACATATTATAAAATATTATAAATTCTTTTAAATGGTTTTATAAATTGATTTTGACGATTCTCGTGGAACTGGTCATTTATGGAATTTTAAAAAATAAGATTTAAGATTAATCATTATTTAAAAATTTATTATATTCATAGTTTATCCAAAAATAATAACTAATTAGTTATTTTAGTATTAGATGACATCATTCCATATTTATTTTCCTTGAACATATTTTTCTTAATAATCGAGCAATTTATTGTTAAAATATTGTAAAATTAAAAGGTTATTTCTCTCACATGTTCAAATAATGATTTGGATGTTCTTATAATGTTATTTTTCTTATATGTGAACATATAATATTTATTTATATAAATTATTATTTATGTGAGATCATAATACATTCTAAATTAATTTGTTTCAAAAAATTTGATTATAATGATTTATGGTTGATTATATAAAATATGTTTCATTTTCATTGGTTATTAGTCTTATGATAAAATCATTATGAATGACAATGATTTAATATAGGTTATTCTATGGAGAATTAATGGTGTTCTTATAAAAAAAATTTACAAAACATTCTGTGTGATTTGAATAATTTAGTAGTGTTTATATGATGTTTTGTTATACATTCAATGAGTTTTAATAATGTGATTTGTTGTATTTTTAATGAGATATATGACTTCATAAATGGGATATAAATTTTTCATTGGATGGTCATTATAACTGTAGAAATTTTAATGAATATATATTTTTACGTCTTGATATGGGATTATGATTTCTTCTAAAAATGATAATAATATTATGAATTGACCTGATTTCTAATGTATATGATCACACGATTTCGATTTTATAGGATTATGATGAACAATTCATGTTATGACCCAAAACTATGTAGACCAGAGTCATTGTTAACATTACTAGATTGGATAATAATACCAAAAATAAAACCCAAAGAGAATGAATGGTTTAAATATCTTTATGGACAATATATTTATATAAAATGTACATTTCATTTAAAAAATATAAAATAAAAAATAAGTTTTTAGAACACTACTATTTCCCTTCGCAATCCCTACACAACAATAAAAATTACATCTTAGTATCCTTGGGAAAACTAAACATAAGAAATGGGTGAGATTGGATAAGAAATAAGGTTAGTATTATATTGGATGATATCATGAAATATAAATAATAATTAATATTTCAGGATATATAACATAGAACATTCTATTTAATCAATAACTTGAGCGTAATATTGTAGTTATTAAGGATAATAAAATAAATGACTATAATGAATTATATGTTGTTAAAATATATATATGTATCTTATATGTGATTGAATAATAACGTGTCGATTAATAACATATATAATAATGAGTAATACATTATTTAAGATAGCATAAACATACTCTCAATACATTTCACGATATAGTATAAAAATTTGGGTATAAAAATTTAAATTGAATAGTGGATTTCTCTCAAGAGACTAACCAATGAATTGAGGTGTTAAATTATTCTAGTAATGTAACATCACTTTATTCTAATGAAATATTCTTATGAAAAAGGTGAAACATAATCAAAATAAGAATTCTTAATGAAAAGATAACCTGTGTAATGTTTATACTTACCCCACTCAAAAAAAGTAAATCATAGAACTTCTAGTGTAATATGGTGAATGATAATAAAATTGTACATCGTATGTAAAAGTAATCTTAAAACACATAGACAAATATGTATTATGGAATCAATAAAATATACCCTCATCAGATCACAAGTACAATAAAATTTTGACAGTATTGATGAATAGAGATAAAATTAAATTACTTTAAAAAGATTTGTAAGTAAAATAACAATTAAAAATTATAAAAATGTTTAAAATTAAATATCTCATGTATAATTTTAAAATAAATTTTATTGAAATTATAATTTTAAATTATAATGTAAGAATATATGGGTTGAGTGATCATAATGGTGGGAAATTAGACACATTTTATATAAGATAAAAATTTCAATCCATTCACACTATTATAAGACGGATAAAACATTCCTCATTCAGAAAAAGGAAAGTTAATTAAATTATGATCATTTAATAATAATTTTGTAATTGGTAAAAATATCTATATAAATAATTTGGATATTGTGACAAAAAACATCTAAATGGACTTGGAAGTAATTTTATTTTTCAACATGGTGAGAAATGTAGTCGGTGTTTCATATAAAAAATTACAAAACAATTTAATTACCAATGAGAGGATAATTTATAATATTAAAATAAAATGTTTATTTTTATACATTGGGGAATTAAATATATTTATTGTAATATTTAAATTCAAATAATTTTACCATGGGACACTTAAACATAAAGAATCTCTCATAAATACGAGATTCTGAAATCCAACCTAATCGCTATAGTAAATATTGAATCAAATAACCCATAAATAAATTAAAATAAAATGATTGATAAAATTAAATTAATGTAAATGAATTAATGATATATAATATATAAATGGTGATAATATATACCCCATATAAATAAATAATTGGTGATGAAAACATATGTTTTACAGAAGAAAATTTAAGATGAGATATCCTAGCATCATGTTTGACTTCCATTGCATGTGAATGAAACTGTTGTATAATGGTTTTTTATTAATTATTAATATATTATATAACCATAAAATATATTTCAAACCATATATTATCCTATTTTATCATTTTACAGTCATCTTGTTAAAATTATTTGATTATTTTCATTGATTTGGGTGTTAATCATCATGTTTTCTTGTGCGAATTTTGTCATGAATATATCAATTATTGAACACATGATATATTTTAATCAAATATATAATTCTATTAATTCTATTAATTTTTTTCATTAAATACTTTATTATTACATTTCTTGGAAATTTTTCATAGAAAATGAATCACATCACATCGTGGAGATAATAGACTATCATACACACGAGTAATAATATAATTCCTTTAAATGATGAAAGTGTATTGAAGTTGATGATATATTAATTTTATTGAATTTTTATCATGTAATATATATAATAAATATAAATTTAATTTATCCTCATTACAATCCATGTAATGTATATGTGAAAAATGAATTACACTACTTCATAAGACTGTAGTCAGCCATAGACATGAGCAATGTTATAATATTTGTAATGGTATTGAATGAAATAATTTATATGAGATATTTTATCTAAATAAGTATTAAAATGTAATAATTATAATATATATAGATTAAAAGCATATTTATATCAAATCTTTAGAAATTTTGACGGAAAATGAGTTACATTAGTTCATATGGAAACAGTCCTCAGAATGAATGATTGACGATTTCATTTAACATTTAATTGAAGTAAACATGGGTAAGTATTGTTACATTAACAAAATAACATATATATATATATTATGGATACATGTGTTATCAGATTTTATTTATATATATATTACTGAAGGTTGTAACCAAATAATGAACAAGACATTTCTTATAGAAATAATTTCATTTTATTAGAGAGGAAATGTTTCAATATATTGTTAAGGATTATAGTGTTAGAATATTGGGAATAATAGTTATCAATAAAGTAGATAAGGATGTTGGAGAGGGGGTTAACATAATCGGTATTGTATAGCCAAATGTATTGAGATGTCTGATTTATAGAGGGGAGTGGTTTTCCTTTTATAATTGAGGAGTGTAATTTTGAAAATATGAAAAAAATATTCAATAATGGGAAGTTACTCTCTCCCTATATTCCCACAAATAGGATAAATAATTCAGTAGATGTAATTTAAGGTCTTGATAAACCTCATCAACAACAAACACAGTTTTTAATCATTTTTTCAATATCATTTAATTTTACACAAATTTATCAATTTAGTTTCCCATACAATATTTAGTTTTTATAAAATGGGTAACTTATCCATTAAATATATAAGAAAATGATATTTATGAAATATTTTTTATTAAATTAATCTATGTATTAAATAAAATTTATAATAAAAACTATGATTTTGAAAATAAAATATTAACACATTCACTTATAACATGCGAGAAATCATTTTAACCATAACCCTCTAAATTAATTTATTACTATTTTACAAATTATTCTGATAAAAAATTAAAAATACATCATTACCTAATATTTATTATAATGATTCCAAATATTAAAACGATTTTCTCAAATTGTGAAATATATTTGAAAATTTTAAATTAATATTAAACATGAAGATGAGATATAAGAGTAGTTTATTTAAGAGAATATTATCATAAGAATAGATTGTTTTAATATCAAAACTGAATATGAATTTAAACACACAGTCATAAAATTTATTTATTATAGCAAAAGTTAATAAAATATAATTTCAAAATAATTTAAAAAATAAATTTATCTTAAAACTATGAAAACAAAAATTTTAATTTTCAATAAAAAGGCATAATATTTTAGTATATATCAATAATTAATCTTGTAATAAAATTAGAAAAAAATACACATATGATAATTATGACTTGATGAAATCAAAATTAATTTTCATTTTCAAAAATTTTTAAATTTTAATTTTCTTATTGGTCGTAAAGTTCAATGATACATCCATTTTTTAAAAAATACATGTTTTATACAAAATATCATATTCATTAAATGATTATTATATAATTTTTTATAACTAGGTATCCATTTATCTTATAGTATACATATTTAATCCACATTTTTTTCATAGTTTATTTAGTCTTATTCATAACCTACAACTTAATAGAAATGTTATAATGGTTATGTTTATGTAATAATATTTTAGTATATTATTGGGTTTCATATAAACTAAGAGATTCTAGTATCACAATATAATGATGTGATTGAATTTTTTAAAAAATAAATATATAATAATGTAACATGGTGTTCTATATGAAATATAATATTATGTTCCTATTTTGAAATTTAATGGTATTCCATTCTATACCACATAAATAAATTATTTCCACTCAATTTAGCCTTTATCTGGTCAATAAAGGGTGTACATTTTAAAATAAATTTTGGGGAAACTGAAATCATAAAATAGGATAATAAAAATACATATTGATAAGACATAAAGGTAAGTTCAGATTTCATCTACAATATCCGATATTTTGTTTCTAATTATGAAAACATTGGTGGGATTTGAAAATTTGGACATAGATAAAAGGATAAATATTTATTGAGAGTGATAGATATAATTTATCACAAGTTAAATAATAATTTTAAAAAATTTAAAACAAAAAATCCATGAATTATGCTTGATTGAAGGGACCACCCTATCATCAAAAATTAATCTAGTAGTATAATATTTTTTTCAAAATCCTTTTCCAATAGTTGAGAAATCACATTACTATCAACAATTAGAACACATATGAAATATACCTACGAAAAAATTATAATTTTTCCATTGGATGTATTGATATCAATATCCAATTAAACTCTCACTCTATGAAATAAATATCAAAAATGATGTTTTATTATTGAATTACTAATATTTATATTTACGGAATTATTAGATATATAAAATAATAACATGTTATTATGCATATCCACTACCAAAAATATTAGTATGAGTTCTATAATAATAAATTAATTTAAAATACCTTATTTTTAACTCTCATATATGACCATAATAATTTTAATATATATTTAACCTTATTACCCAATTAATATTTGTCTGAAAAAATCGATGTCCAAATATTCAAAAGTATAATCATTAAATCAAAATCCTATTTCCCATACAATGTGGTTGTCATTATTATATTAGAAATATGTGAATTAATTGATCACAATAAATTTAAAATTGAAACATTCACTCATCCAAAAAAATCAATATTCGTTGAATATATTTCATAAATCCCAAAATATAGTAAAATCCATCAAGGGTATCATGACCCGTAAAATTGGTAAATTATATCATGGCCCCCAATACTATCCCTTAAACATTATATAACCATTATTATATCATCTTAATGATTATATTAAGGGTTATCATCTATCAATCATGTTATTTAAAAAATATCAACTTGACACTGAAAAGAGTTTCTTGGTATCATTCCTTATATTCTTCGAAATTCTTAATGAAATACTATGAAAGTATAATAACTATAGGTTTCATGATTAATATCTCGATAATATTATTTATCAAATATTTATTCAATATAATTATTGATTCCAAATACACAATAACATTAATAAATACACCATGGGTATATTAGAAGAATATTCTTCTCCTTTAACCATTATATTATTCTTAGAAATATTCCTATTGATCTTGGGGAGTTCATTTTAGCAGATCCCCATCTACATATAGTTCAATAAATGAACATCCTCAAACAAACCAGAGTCAACCCCTCACTAGTAACCCAAATAATCTAATTACATTTTCCATGATTCATTCCTATCCCACCAATGTAGAAAAATAGTGTCAACCATTAGGTTTAAATCATATTGGAATAATTTTTTCCATGAAAAAATGATTCATAAATAAACACAACATGATTAAAAATAAACATTGGAAATATAAAAGAACTAATAATTTTAAACATTCTGTTCCTTAATGTGACCTTGTATGTCATTAACACCCAAAAAACAATGTTTTCTACAAGGGTGATCCAACACTATAATAAAATAAAATAGAAAAAAATAATGTTGGCATGAGAACAGACCAATTTTCCCTCCACTAGTATCACGAGTAGAAAATAATATATGGAATTTCCATGGGGATCTAGCACATAAAATAAGTAATAAATGTAAACTATATTATAATAAAATTATGACATGTAATATTTTATTTTAGTAGAATAAATGAAAAGAGAGGAGGCCATCACATTATTGGAACTAACATGGGTGCCAACTCGCAATCCTTGACCACTTATATACATTATCCATAAAAATATAATCTATAGAATGAGGAAGATCATTGGGATCCCATCATACATTAACCATTTAAACGGTTCTAATTGGGGATACACAACATGATAGTTCAAATATTATTTTCAGGAAATATATAAATTATCTAAAGATTACATCCCACTTTTAATGAGACATAACTCATAAAATCAATACATTATTGAAATTACATTAAATTTTACACTATAATGTCAAAATAATATGTAAACAATATAAAAACATGTTTAAATAAAATTTAAATTATGTGTAATGAATGAAATTAAAATTTCTAAATTCAATAATTAATTTTGTTATTATAAATGTACTATATAATACTATTTTTATTAAAAACACACATGAAATCAAGGAATTAAAATTAAATGTTTGGATATAGGGAAGATATTATCAAAACCACTTCATTTGATGATGGAAAACATGTATCCACATCATTTGGGTCCATAGATGTATGAGAGGCCATGATGGTCTTTTGAGAATTAAACCCCTACATAACACTTTCACGTATATGCAACAAGACACACAATAGAATACACATAAATTAATAAACATTATTTTAATTCTCATATTCCTATATACATGAGAGAATATATAAAAATAATATGTATATATATATATAAACCTTTCATTTTATATATATAGAATTATCCTTCATGAATAGTGTCACAAGACACATAAGAAAAATATGATAAATCCAAAAAATTACGAAATTAATAATTACAAATATGAAAAAAAATTATAACGGAATACATTTTTGGTGTTTAATAAAATTAAATAAATAATACATATATAAATTATAGATATATCATAATAAAACTAATAATAACCTATCCCATAATAAAATGAATGAAATGTTTTTTTAACTAAAGAATAACATATTTTATTAAAAATTCATGGACAACTAAAATGACAATATTTGGAAACACAAATTAAAATATAAGTTAATACATAGACAAATCATAATTACTTATAATATAATTAATTGATATAATATACATCAATTCAAAATGCATGAAATAAAATAACATAAAATAAAATGGTTATGAATAGGGAAGTCCGACCTAGAACTTGTATTTTTTATGAAAATGAATCCAATTACACCACAATCAATCCCATGAAATCCAAAAAAGGTATAACACCACACAGACACAACCAAACCAAAATAAATGGGGACTACTGTGAACATGAGGATTAAACTATGTGGGAATAAATAAGGGGGAAGAAATAGTATGGATGAAAAAGGATGGATATGAGTCTGGATTTGGGAAATCTCTTATGTTTGATTATCTGACATTGAATCGTAATAAAAATAAAAACTGATGCATGAAAAGGAATTGATGTATTTTGTTGCTGGGAGAGGGAGAGGGTTTTTTATGGGAGGGTGTCTCCCCGGGGCGGTGGTAGGAAGTGACAGACATACAAAAGACTATTTTTTTGGATTTTTAAATTTTAATAACAATAATAATATAATTTTTATTTTAAACTAGGAGAGAATCATATTTTCATAGAGCATTATTCAAAAGAAATTATCAATAATTTGGTTCTTATTTGCAGGAAAATTGGTATCCTACATTGGTAGGTCTAACGTACTAATTAACCATGATTAAAATTCAAAAAACATCTCTACCATTGTGATATATTCAGCAAGATAGTTATTCCAATCCTGTGTCCAAATCATGCTCTGCACTCAATGATTAATGAATTTAATATTTCCACAATGTAAATCACCCATACATATAAATTAAAAACTTCCATTAATAAAATAAAAAAGAATATTTAAATTAGTGTCATGGTGTGAGAATTATCCCCATTTTGAGTTTTTATTCCAATAGAATTCCAATTTAATAACGAATGATGGAACATGGAAGGAAACTAATGCAGAAAATGAATCCAATAAAGAAACATTGATCTCATCAACATCCAAATTTACAAGTCACATTCAATCACCTTGATAAATGAATAAAAATATAGTACACTCACAGTGGTTCTTCATTAAATTTATGGAATACTATATAATGTAACATAAACAAGGAAAGGATATGGTAGTTCAAGTTATAAAAAAAACAACCAAAAAACCCCAATAGAGTAGACTCAAGAAGAAAAAATTACTATAATAATGTCTAAAACCCCAATGAAAAATTCACTTATTCTCTAATTTTATTTATCTAGTATCATAACTAAATGCTGAATTGAAGAAAGAGAGTATACTAAATAGAAATAATAATCAAATAGGGAAATAATGTAATACCGCAAAATATATTCCAAACCATTCTCAAGGATGAACACAACCATAATTGAAGCCAAATGATTTCCTAAATCAATGGCCACTAAAAGATACATCACCACACTGCTACCTATGGACAAAAGGGAAATATGTATAAATAATGAACATTTCTCTTCAACAATGACATAGTCTCCACTTTATTGTCAATGATGAAAACGAAGATGAACCTGGGCCTCAACTCCAAACTACCATCAATTGTGATTTCAATAATTTCCAAAAAAATTGATGGAAGAGAATAATCATTACTGGTGTTGATTATTTCGTTGTCACAAAAAACACACACCAATGGGTTTCTATTCAATATCAATCAAAATAAAATGGTATAAAAAACCTATCAAATAAAATAATAAAATATAACATCATAACCAATGAGTCAAAAATCACACCAAATAATATCAAACGACTATAGAAATAGAATAGGAACACAAATAAAAAAACACATAGTAGGGCCACCTCAAGAAGACAACTAATCAGGAATCCACAATTAGAAATCACCCTACTTAACCAGTACACAAGGGTTTTTTGGGAGGCATTTTAAAACAATAAAAAATATTCAATGGAAACCAAACCCATCACATTAATGATGAAGAATCACCCATTTCAAAAATATACAAAAATACCAACTTTGAAATATTTATCATTCATAAAAATTCAATTTCATTTCCTTAATAATTTACTTTTAATATCTCGTTCCAAAAAGAAATTTCATCACCACATCCAAAAAAATCCATTAAAAATTTAAAACAAAAAACTGAGAACTAATATCACAATCCCATGTCAAATTAAGCACAAAAATATTATCTTAAACATAAAAATAATTTTATAATCACTGATTTTAATTTCAAAATCATGACACATTAGAAAAAAATTATTTTGATACATACTATTCTAACTCCAAATAATTTTCTTCCATTAACATTAATATAAAATATGACACATTAGATTGTAGAACACCAAAATTATAGTAAAAAATATTTAAAAATCTCCAAAGTAATTTTTTAACACACCACATGGGTTATTAACCACAAAAATCCTATTAAACATACATTATAAAAACTCAATAATAATTTCAAATGTAACTTTTTATATTAAATAACTAATTTCATTTTAATAAAAAAATTCAAAATAAAAACAAATCATATCTATGAATTAATAAAAATATGTAACCTGAAAAATAAACCCTAAATATATTTCCAAATGGTCCACTGGTTGTTCATGAATTGACCGTATGGTTTGATGAACTATATGAAAATTTTGAATATTCCATGAAGGCTCTCATGAAACAACATTTAGTGAATCCACATGGTTTTCAAGTCATTATAGAAACTAATTCATACTATTACAAACTATTTTCACCCCAAAAACAAATATTGAAATCAAAATCAAAAGCCCATCATTCCTATGTAAATCAAGTTTCATCATGATATGAGGTGATCGGTATATGACCCATGAAGTACCTCATGATCCCCAAGATTCCAATATCTATCAACTATAAATCCACAAATATGATGTAATAATTCTATTAACACCATAATTTATGAACCAGCCCATGATAACCTAGAACATGTCTCACGAGCTTGTTCGGGACATGGTCCGAGAGTCTATCTTGTTTCTATTAGGAAGAAAACTACTATCACGAATCATATATAACTCAATTAAAGATTATTTAATCCATAAATAATATATATTTAAAAACTGTAATCAATAAAAAAACTTGCATTAACGAATAATTAAAAACAAAAAAATATATGTAACTTTATGTGACCTCAGGGGTAACAACCCAAAAAACAACACTCTATCCAAGAGAGTTCCAATACTATAGAAACCTAAAAATAAAAAAGTTAATATATGTTTAAACGACGAGATACTCAATAGGGATTCAAAATAAATAACCACTTGATAATCCATAACATTAAAATTAATATGATTTCATTCTATTTTGAAATTAATTAATTAAAAACAATATTTTATTATATTCTTAAAAAAAATATTTCAATATTTTCAAATAAACGATTTTCTAATTCAATATTACTAAAAATATATTCAATTAACTAAATTTAATCCAATGAAATAGTTTTAAAATTTGAACATGCTATGAAGTGACTACCTCTGTGAGAAAAATAAGAATTACAATTCAAAGTATAATTAAATAAGTGCAGATATAAGAATTAACATTTGAGATATAATAGTTGAAATGATCATTTTAAAACATTAAAAAAATGATTTAAAGTATAATAAATCTGATCGAGATAAAATGAGATGTTCATGGACACCATGTTATATGAATATAGGTTTACATGGCTCAAAATACATCTTTCAGCATATTGATGCGCTCTGTATTTAATAACCTACTCGACTTCTCTCTACTACCCTCACTAGTAGCATATCTTAGATGGACACTCTATATATATATAGACCGTCTAATCTAGACTATAATTAAACCATATCTTGAAACTCTCTATGAATAATAGGATCCCATGTAAGTAGAATAATGGATAAGTTAAGAGTTAATCACACAGTTCACACTAACATGTGTTCCAATATTCATGCCTTGGCCACATCTCGACACTGCCCAAGAAAAGACCCCCTCTTGATGGTGGAAAACAATTTGGTAACCCATCCTACAATAACCATTTCAATGATTCCAACCAGGAACACAAGTCATGAGTATTAAAAACCAAATTACGATAAACATCTTAAGGATCCAAAATGGTCCGCAACAATTTTAATGAAACAAAATTTAGAAAAATAATTAGTAAAATTAAATAAAAATTGAATTTTCTAATTCGAGGTTTAAATAATAGATTAAAATGAAAAACAATGTTTCAAGTTTAGATAAATTTTATAAAATAAATTAAATTACCTTTTCTAGTTTCCTTATATAATTTTAATAATATATGCATTCCACGTAATAATACAATATATTTTTTAATCACACAAGAAATCAGTAAATTCACCATAGAGACTCCAAAATAGGGACGTTAATTAAAAATATGTTTCTACAAATGAAGGAAAACCATAATCAATATTGAATGGATCTATGAAAGAATAATAGTCCATGAAGGACATTGGTGAAGAAAACCCATAATTTAAACTTACACACATATTCATCAATACATATATGTATATATACACCATTAGATGTAATTCACATATTCCACTCACTATGAGAGAATATATAAAAGTGTAAATACACAATCCATAAAAATATATATTTTTATACACGTAACATTAATTAATCGAATCCTAAGACAACCTAGAAAAATATGAGAATTCCAAAAATTACAAAATCCCGTATTAAAAATCAAATAACCAAGATTATTTTTAGTCCAAATAAAATTATAATAAAATAAATTTCTCAATACATATATAAATTTTAAATAACTTACAAGACAAAAAAACACAATCAGTCAATAAAAATGAGCAGAAGTAATTTTTCGAAAATCAAAGAATTTTTTTTTTAAAAAAACATTGAGGAAACAAAAAATAATAATTTTGAAAAACAAAATTTAAAGATATTTTCATCTATAAAGATATCATAATTACCCATAATAATATTTGTATATAAAAAATTTATTTTTAAAATTAAATATATTTAATAATGTAAAATTAAAAGTTCAACCATATTGATGTTTGACATAGATGTTTTCATCATTTTTATGTGACACCCAAGTCCAACAAAATCGATCTAATGAGAACTGGAAAACAGGTTCACAAAAACTAATAAGATAAAAATATCTAAAACGATTTAACCCTAACCATAGGGTTCATACTTTACACAAAAAAACTAAGTGGAAAGCATGATGTGTGATCATAAGGATGAATATGTTTCTAGAGTGGGGAAATACTTACCAATGATGATGACACATTGAATTGGGACAAAAAACAATAATAGGGGTTATGGGAATCATTGTTTCACGGGGTAGGGGGGCAGAGAGGGGTAAGCATGGGAGGGCCTCTCAATGGGTTTCATGATGGAATAGGGGGATGTGGGATATCAGTTTATTATTATTATTATTATTATTATTATTATTATTATTATTGTTGTTGTTGTTGTTGTTATAAAAGTGGGATTCACAAGGTCTTTTAGCATGGTTAACTAAAAAATGCACTAATCATGTTCCCTTCACTAAGTGCATAGGTATCCCTCATAAGTTAGTAACATTTTTTAATAAACTATATTCCAATCATTTGAAATCACTATTACAAGTTGGCTGTCAAACCACATGTTTTCAACATTGTTTGTCCACTCATGCAACCAAACCCTAAAACACACTATAAGACAAAAAAATTAATGTCTTCATGGATGAAAACTCCCACACATATGATGAAAATTAATATTAAATTAAACTTATTAATTAATCACTAAATGATGGACAATGCGTGAAATTAAAATTTGAATCATATTTCTTTCACGTGGAATAGTTAACAATGTGGCATTTCACTCTTCACATTATAATGATTTAATTATCTTAAAAAATGTACCATGGTGTTTCATTCCATAACTATAACATGGTGTAAATCTTACATTCCCTTCAACTATATTTTTCTCCTTTATCCTCTTCTTCCTATTCTATCCTTCAATTCCCTACGAAAGGTATAATTATTTATCTATATTGATAACACCTTATGTTATATAATCATATGGTGATAATTTTTTGGATGAGTATTGGCCATTTTGGAATTAGATTTTAATAAAAATTGAAATTTAAAATTGTACACATTGGATTATGTGTTTTTTTATTTTCATGTACCTATATCATTGTAATTATTTTTATAAATATTAACAAATTCATAATCAATATGTCTTATAATCATGAATTTAATCTCAACATATGATCATTTTTCATGAGGAAAAACATTTGACTGATTAGTACCATGAAAACATTCTATTCCATATTTTATATTTATTTTTCATCCATAGTTATTTCAATCCCTGAAAAACATTAATTTAAATATATTCGTGTATGATAAAATTTCATAACAAATTGGTCCCTATCATTTCATACAAAAGAGAGATATATAATCTCTAGTCAACTTTTACCTTTCTCATTAAATTTTTTATTTACAGTCTAATTAAATAATAGAGTTTTTCAGAACATAAAGAGGCCTAAAATTATTAAAACATATAGAATATCTACACGTTACTCCATACATAAATGTTTATTTCTCTTAAGCTGAGTTATTTTCCCAAATATGGTTCTAATTTGATATGTTCTAGTTTTAACTCAAGATTAATATTCATTTAATTTCATAAAAGGGGACTGACTTCATGGGTTATATGAATTGAAATGATTTTCAATCATTATTATAGAATCCATATTAAAATAATTTCATAGTCTACACTAGATTAAATTAATATGAACTATAATGTATAATATAAATATTTGTGAAATAATATTTATAAACTTTTAAAATTATTCATGTATAATCTCAAAATAATAATGAGGGTTTTTTTGGAAAAGTTGTAAAATAATATTAATATTTTAAAATTCATTATAAGGGTTTCTAATGAAAATGTGAATTAGTATCAGAATATAAATGTGTATTATCAAAACTTGTTGAGTATTAAGGAAAGTTTTCTTACACCAATTGATGCTTTAGTCAAGTGTAATGTGCCTTTTTGGAGTTATTACCCCTAGGAACATTTATGCTCTATCAAAATCAAATTATATTATTCTGAAATAGATGTATATATAAGAAATGCACACAATATATACCATATAAAAAAATTAATATATTATCCTATACAAATAATTAACATTAAAGGGGTGATATAGGTTTTTTTTCTAATATATGATTTCATAATTCTAGTATCAATGGGTAATTTAGAACCTTATATGATACAGAATCTAATAACTATGATCCTAGTATCCTAGAGCTGGTGGTCGAATTATTATATTAAAACTATATACAAGAAATGTAATATTTTATTAACTAATACTTTAGTAGTCATATTATTGTAGATATGTATTTGATATTCAAATTAAATTTTTAGAACATTAAATACACAATTATTTTTCAATGAAAATTCCATTGTTCCACTTAGA
Source organism: Viscum album (assembly GCA_963277665.1). NCBI lineage: Eukaryota > Viridiplantae > Streptophyta > Magnoliopsida > Santalales > Viscaceae > Viscum > Viscum album. Next base: position 1,155,373,417 of record OY728158.1, on the reverse strand, counting down.
ATACCAGTACACATCAAGAAGAAATATCTTTCTAATATTCTAGGGAATATAAAAAATAATAAATTGGGGTATTTATATACACAATAAGGTTATTAATACATAATATGATATATTAAAAAACTATCCATAATAAATACTGAAAGGTGTGTATCTAAATCCCTTTCCATTAAAAAATATCAAGATAATAATATAGAAGAATACATGATAATGATATATATTCAAATAATTAATAAAATAATAATTAATCTTATCAAAGTATATTCTAAATAAACATTGAATCAAATATACATCATTTATATATCTCATAATTTGTCAATTCATAATTTCATATATAAGAAACATACTATCAAAAATAATCTAAATATAGTTGAATACTATATTGGAACCCCATTAAATTTCTCAAATTATTTTCCTCATAATACCTAATAATTTATTGAGAAGCTATGTAACTTAAAGGCCTAAACACAACTTAATAATTCTAATTAATTATGTATTTTTAGGAGGTAAAAAATAATTACTCTTAAAAAAATTATTTACATCTAACTTGGAAAATTACAGTAATTTCCTGAATCAGTAAACATAATCATAAAAAATTGAGATTGATATTTTGAAAGGTAATAAATTTAGACATACCAAATATTCTAATAACAATACATCCAAATAAAGAATGATAATGATATCAATTAAACATTTTCCATGTGGATATTAATTATAATTATTAATTAAATTTTTTGGTGAATTGATATATAATAATAATATTTTTAAATATATTTTCATGAAATTAGCATTTCCATTTGAAAATATTGTTAAAAGTAAAAGATAACAAAATATTATAAACAATTCATTGAATATACATATTTAAACAAATAATGAAGTATTTAAAACAGTATCTGATCACGATTAAGGGATGTTTCATATATTATTTATAAGTACGATATCCTTTATTTTACAATGTTTTGAAAAAAAGACTTCCTTGTTTGAAAAAAAACTATTAAATTCAAACCATTTTTAAGAAGTGAAAATTGGGAAAAATATTTTCATAATAAATCATTCTGAAAATGGTAAAAACATATGAGAAAGCATATTTTAAAAACACATATTTGTATAAAAAATGATTTTCGTCTGAAGTGATATATAATATCATCATCACTAAAAAAACATTTCACAATAATTTTCGGTACAAAATAGTGGAAAGATTGATCTTTTAGATGAAAAATTTCAATAATGACCATATGATAATAAAATCATTAGATTTTGATATTTCAATATCAATTAATTCCCCCAAGGGAGACAAAAAAATAATAAATCATGAATGATGGTGAGATAATGAAATTCATTGTTAACACTTAGTAAGGGTTGAATCAAAATTCCAATAAAATTAAAAACATTATATAAATCATTAAATACCATGAAGGTGAATATAATCATGATATATAATATTTAGAGGGATATTATATACAATATAAAATTGATATTTTTGATTATGGAATATGTCTCATAGACTTAAAAGCGAGCTGATACATTGTTACCATAGGTTGGAAATCTATTGGATGTGTAATAAAACCATATATAATAAATATTGGATTATTAAAATTGAATTAATATTCCTTAATTATAAATCTCATAATATATATTATCATTGTATAACATTTTATCACTAGTTTTGTTAATATTATTTTATAATTTTCATCTGTTCAGGTGTTAAGTGCCTCATTTTATCAACCATATTTTAGTATGAATATTTATATTATTCTACATAGGATATAGTTATACAAAATAAATATTGATATAAATTTTATAAATATTATTTTTTTAACTCGATAAATCATTACAACAATTTTTTAAAAATTGGTCAAAGAAAATTAATCACATCAATTTGTGGAGAGGGAAGCCATGCAAATATATGATTGAACATATCATTAAAAAATGGGAGAATAGGTAACAATTTGTATTATATATTAATTTCACAATTTTTATATCATGTAATATATATCACATGTATTCATTTTATTTAACTTATTATATCCTCTATAAAGTGTAATTGGAAAATGAATGACATCACATCACCATGTAATTTTTCCTTGTACACCTGAGTGGCATTATAATATTTTTAACTAAATGTAATTAATGAAGGTATAAATTATATTATTAATAGATAAGTACTATTATATCATAAATATTCATATAAATATTATATAAATCGTTCATTCCAACTGTGTGTGGTTTTGATCGAAAAAGAGTTACATTAGTTAACAAAGTTGTTGTACACAGTATTCTTTATACAATACATTGTTTTGGAATTGATGGATGTAGATGTATAAATAAATTATTCCATGAAAAAATAATATTTTATTGTATGGTAGATATGGAAGTAAATTTATTGGTTGTATAATGGCATAATTAAATTTTTTCAATGATGAATATTAAATAATGACTTTATTGATGAGAAATATCTTTTAATCGATAAAAATCATTTGGATCACTTCTTATGTACCCTAGGGTTGGTCGTTTGGGATGAATAAAAGATCTATAATGTATTCAATTATTGTTGGAATGTTTTTTTATCTTATTTTGTTTTAAAAAATGGCTTTATAAGTGTGTTAATTATGGGTAGTAATTACCTTTTTCTAAAATAGGTGGAGTGGTATTTTTGATAAATAAGAGAAAATATTTAGTAATGGGATGTCACTCTCACTGAATGTTCCAAAAGAAATTGAGTTATAATGTATTGGAGGTATGGTATGGTTTAGAAAAACTTACATTAAATAATATAATACATTTTTAAACATGTTATTCTATAGACTTTTTATTTATAATCCTATATCATCTTCCACTAGAGAAATTAATTTTTAGCCAATGTAAAATAACCATTATTCCAATATGAAAATTATATCTATTCTATATTCTCTAGATAGTTTTTATAAATAATAAAAATATTATAAATAAAAATTCTATGTTTGTGGATAATAAATTTTAAAACAAATTCACTTAACACCCAAAAACTCATTTTAGCTTTATCTATAATAGTAAATTTCTTTACTATTTTTACACATTTTTTAAATAAATATTATTTTTACCTTTTTACATAATATAATTTTTTAGGATTCCAAATATGAAATAAATTTTATCCAAATAAAATTACAGAAGTGAAAAATTTTAATCTAAAATTAAACCTGTTGATGTGATGATAATACTATATTCCAAAGATAAAATTATCCAACGTTAAAAATATATTAATGTAATAATTAAAAATAAAATTGGTTCCTTTGAAAAGGAATATATTTATTACAACCTTAATAGTGAATTTTTATTTTTTGAAAATATGTAAATATAAATTGATTCACTATATGATTAAAACGAGATGGAATATTTCTATAAAAATAATCATTTTTACTATTTATAAAATATTAAAATTTTCATAAAAATATAAAAAAATTACAAATTAGTTAGTTTTATAATGATGATTTAAAAAATTATTTTACTTGTATAATATAATTTTTTATGAATGTTAAGAATTTTTAGTACTCTATGCACACTAAGTGAAACCATGGCACATATTATAAACATGCAATATTTTAGAAACATTTTCATTATTATCCAACTTATTGTAATTTTTATATAATTAATATATATATATTATTTTTTTATATATGATTTAATCATATACCATTCATCAGTTACACAGTCATAATTATTCCTTCAAATGTAAGGGCAGTATTTTAATGATTTTACTAAATAAATATATTTTAAAACAGTATTGTGTTTTATATCAACTTGGTGTTGTGTGCATCCCAACCCATTATAGCGAATAAATTTATTTTAATTGATATATATCATACTAACTCATAGTGTTACATTTTCTTATATTCTCGGTGATTTGTTTTATATACATTATCGAGCATGTTGTTCCTATTTTAAAATATATGTGCTTAACAATACATATGTTATGTATTATGAATGATGATGACTGATTTGATTCCCTTGTTAATCACAAATAAAAATATGAATCTATTTTTTGTTTTATGTTATATGATTTTTTTCAAATTAATATTTTATGTTCAGACCATGCCAAAAAAAATTCATTAAACACATATCTTCATCTGATTATATTTATATCTCATGATTAACTTTACTAAGCATCCAATCTAAACTATTATTATATTTTCCATTCAAAAATATTCAAATATGGGATCTATGAATGATTTGATGAATTTATTAAATAATAAGTATCTAAATTTAAATTTTATTTTATTTTTTATATTTTATAATGTAATTTGAGAATATTGTTTGTATCTTATCTCCCAAGATTACTATACTATTTTACACAATGGGATCTGGTCACTTCTATATTATGACAACCTATAATTGAAACTATGGTCATTATTATACATGGTCATTGGGTTAACATTACAATTTATGTTTTTATTTCATGTTTTTATAGATTTTATATATCTATCCAAACAAAAGTCAATTGTTTTATGATTAAAATAATTTTGAGTATTCGTAATTAATTTAAGGATTATATATATTTTCCTATATATATTTAATAAAATCTCATTCAAGTGTTACACATTAATGATAAATTATTTCAAATAATAAATAAATGTGTTGTATTAGTTATATCTAGATAGATATTATTTGTTCTTTTTGTTTATATGGTAATTAATATTCTAATTTTTTATATGTCTCATTTGATATAACAACCATTATTTTTCATTCATTGCAACAACATATATTTAATGATAAAAAACATAAAATAATGACATGGCTAGGATTGAAATGCTTAGGGTCTTATAAAATTAGCACCATACATAACATTTAAAAAATGTTACATAAACATTTATTGAATTCTTTCTAATCTAGCATCTTATTGGCCATAGAATTTTATTCAGTAAAAGTTGTCAGCTGATGATATTCATAACTGAAATGGGTGAGCTAAATGCCCTGCAAGAGGATATATAATAACACGATACAATATAACATTGGGTTAAATTAGTCATTATATATATACATAATCATGTGAGGAAGCATTAGAGAAATTAATGGAATGTGGAAATTAATAAGAAAACATCATGTCTTAGTCGTCAAATAACACTCATAGTTGTGAACAATGATAGAATTATGTTTATTCATAATTCACTATTCCCTTGAGATAAATCACATTACATAATTTAGTTGAGTTTGATATAATTTTTGGTTCACCAATCACATCATAAAATATACACTTCACTATATAATTTTGGGTTCACCCATTACATCATTACATTTAGATTCTTTATCATGCCTCATTGAACATATATCATTCATGTACATAAAATAACCCATAAAAGTAAATGGTTTCATTTGATAAATCATACATTCATAAACTTTTGGATTACAAATTAAATATGGAATAACATACGAGATATATGAATCACCAGTGTAATGTGAATATGAACCAATATTGAGAAGTAAATGGTGTGTTTTTTATAAGATTACATCTTTTGAAAATAATTTTGTTTGTCACAAAATCATGTAGAAAAAATTCATATCCCAAAATAGGTAAGATAACTAAGAAAAAATAATATTAAAGGAATATCCATAATAAAAATGGGGTGAAATAGGGAAACCCCATAGAAACATAGTTAGGTTCAAGAAGTCCCCTTACCATGTGTTCGAATGATTTTTAATTTTAGAATCCTATATAATCATATTTTTTTCATTATTTAACAAATATATAATTTCATTAAAATTATTATTATTCATTATTAATTAATTAAGTACATATATTGTATTATTTATGAGTTATAGAGTTTAATTCTATCATTCTTTATTGTTTGTTTTTTTAGGTTTCGTGAACTCTTCATAAGTATACATGAATGGAAGTTCAAGAAATATGTGGATAAATATAAAGAATTTTTATTATATGATATTAATTATTTTCCAGGTTTTTAAATAATCTTATAATTAATTTTTTTATATGGTATGAGGATTAATCAATAGGTATATGTTAATGACGATCATTTTAGGTTATGTTTGGCAGTTTCTCAACCATAATGAATGGGTTTTGTTTTATCATTTAGTTTCGCTTTTTATGGTTGTTTAAGAACACAAATTCAGTTAAAACGAACATTAAAAAATGTAAAATTTTAATTGTTTTATTAAAATCCATAATGGTTTCAATGTAAAATTAAATTTCATCACCGATGATTTTTATAAATTGATAAATCACGGGTGAAGATTTCATTTTCTGAATAGAAGTGAGAGAGAGAGAGAATAGCTTAATGATGGATCACCCATTAACATGATATAATTAAAGTATATGAATTATAATAGAGTTATCATTCCATTTGGATAAGGGAGAGTGATGATATAATAAGAAAATAAAAATAAATTAATAGAAATTAAAAGTAATGTGATGATGATTTTACCTCTAAAATATATCCTCCTTGAGAACCACCATAGAGAATTGTTTTGGCCTTTTAATAATAACAATAGAATCTAAATGTGTGGAAGGGATTGGAAAATTTAGTCGTCAGAATTTGGTCAAGGACAAAAGAATGATACGTGTTAGGAAAATAGAGGGTGAGGGGTGGTATTAACTATGGAAGAGAGGGGTGTTTTCTCCTTATTAATTTCATTTGTCTATTATTTTGGCACATAACTATTAATATTTTGACAATTAATTCAAAATATATTAAAAAAATTAAGTGTAGTTCAATATTTTATGGATAAATCATACCTATATCATCTTGGACTCCATAATTCATGTATTTATATTTTATTATCCATTATTATATTTTACAATTCAACAAAAATTCAACTATATTAGAAAAATCTCAAAACTTTTCCCTTACTTTTTTGACACATAGAGTTAAAAATGATCACCATTTTATGATATTAATTTTCTATATATGCTCAATTTAATATATAATTAGAATCACTATTTATTTGGAAAATACATATTTTAAAATCAAAAATAATTTTATAACACATTGCAAAATTTCAAATGGTCTCATTAAATTATTATAAAATCATAAAAAATCAATATATCAATTTGTTAATAAATTTTATGAAATGAACTATTCTTTTAAATTATTAAATTAATAATAATGTTTTAATTAATTATTTATAACTTAGATAAATTAAAACACATAATTAATAATATTTAAAACAATTATTTACTTAAATATGATATATTTATACCACACATTCATTTATAAGATACTTAAATTTAATTTTCACTTTAATTTGTGAGTATACTATTCATTTTGTTGGTTAACTAATTGTAAGGGTCATATTACAATTCCAACATTCAAATTATTATTTCATCGGTATAAGGTCTTTAACATGTAGATATAATTCCTATTTCAATAGTTAATAATTTAAAACATTTTTATTTTATTATATATGTGTTATTATATTATTTACGCTATATGACGGTACTATTATAAGGGATAAATTCCATTGATAAATGTTTGGGTCATTAAATTTACCCTCCCTTTTGAAAATGTTCCCTTGAAATCCAATTTTACATAAATTGGTGAGGGTACTTATCCTTATCACATCTTATAGTTCTCAAGTTACTTCTTTATACTTATATACCCCACACAAAAAATTGACAAGTTGGATTTTCATGTTGCCTTGAAATTTATCACTCAATTCCAGAATCTTTACCGGCATATCCTTATTATAGATATCATCATCTAGAAGCACCAACATTGATTTCAATACCTGTTATAGATATGGTATGTTATTCCTTAGGAGTGAAACGTGGAAATTTTTTTAAACATAATCCATATTTGATGGAAGTGATGGATGGAAGGCCACAGATCATATGAGATCAATGATATCAAATTTTCTTGTGTACCTTAATATAATCTTCACGTTCATTCAAAACCACATGACTTTATTCCATGGTGATAATTTATGGATGAATTTATCTCTAATTTGGAATTCTATATCCCTTCAACGGTTGTCAACATAGCACATTTTTTTACTCTGAGAAATATTGATATGTTTCTTGACGACTTGAAACTTATTTTCTATATTTTTTGAAAGATCAAGTCTAAGTAGCATTATTTTCCCAATTTCATTCCATTTGGATGGAATTATACATAGATTACATATAGAGTTTCTAAGGATACATCTGAATATTTTAGTAGATCATATCATTGTATTATAACAAAACCAATGGATAATATTGATCCCATCATCCATTGAAAATTAAAAAACATGAATAAGAATATCATCAATGGTATGAATAGTTCTTTAGGAATTTCTATTTGATTGGGGGATATAGGTATGGATGAAATTAAAACTAATAATCAAACATGTTGAAGACTCTTATATAATATAGATGTGATACTATGATCAAGACTAGATACAATTGAGGGTGGATACCCATGTAGTCTCACCACTTCCTTCAAAAATATAATTGCATGTTTTTGAGGAGATAGATATTCATGAATAGATATAAAGTGGGTCATTTTGATGATTCATTACACCACAACCTATATCACATTATTTCATTTTGATGTCTTCAATAGTCCCTTGATAATGTCCTTAGTGACATTATATTATGTACACATTATTATAGGCAATGGTTCCATCATCATGTTGGACTACTATCACTTTCCTTTAACATACTAACATATTAAGAACCCTGAGATATAATATGAAATCTATTTCATTATGTTGTCCAACCAGAAGTGTTCATAGAGATCATATTACATCTTAGTAGTCTCGAGATGGATTGAGACTGTTGAGCGATGTGCATTTTCCAACAGCTCCATCTTTATCCTAGGCGATGAAGGCACATATAACCTCCTTAAAAACTGAATCATACCAAAATCAATGACTTGGATCTCATTCCATTTTTTCATTAAATTATTCACCTTCTTTTGTATCTCTAAATCATTCATTTGTCCTTCCTAAATCGTCTCGTTGATAGATGTTAGGGAAATCATTTGTATAAGGTTGGGTTTATTCTATTCTATTTTAATTTCCAAATCGTTATATTACATTTACATTATGATATGGTTCTTCTAAATATGAATCATGGATTGAGTATAAGTTTACTTTCTTCTAAGATAACCACCTACGTTGTTTTACTTTCTAGTATGATAGTTAATAGAGAAATCATGGGATTTTATTAGTTCTAATCATTTACTTTTATGCCTGTTGATCTCCTTTTGGGTGATTATTTACATAAAGAACCTCTGATCGGTATATATGTCACACTTATCAACATAGAGGTACTGCCACTATATTTTGATGGAAAAATCATACCTTAAATTTACAAATCAATTTTAATGTTGTATTTCAAATGTATCGTCAACTATCATTTGGCATATCCTATCTCATTAACATTTTTCTTTACTACACAACCCAATAATTTCTATGAAGAATCACTATATATAAACAAAATTCTTCTTTTTTTTGTAGGTTTAGTATATGTGTTGTGATTATCCTCATATTTATATCCCTAAATCATTCCTAATATTAATCTTTCTAGACATACATTACAAATTTCTTAATAAATTACATATTGGGATTGACAATATTGATAAATTTCTCACAAAACATCATTAATACACAGTTAATCCTTAAAAAATATGGATTTCAGTCACCCTATATGTTTTTTATGTTCATCAATTTCTAAGGTTTTTTACGTTTCCACATAAAATACCTCATATGTGATCAGGTTTCCCAAGAATGTGACATTATAAATCCTAATGGTACACATTATGAACATGAAAATCAACTTCTCCTTCCATAATTTCACCTACACAATCTTTAGATGTTCAAAATATTCATCCACTAATTTTTAGTAAATTATAGTATCTTTTGGGAAAACATTCCCCACAGAATCATAGAATTATTTTTTGGTGATTCTGTTTCTTGACAATGTGGGAAACCGTGTTGTGTTAGTTGACAAAGCATACCACAATAAACAAATTTGTTGGAAAATGGGGTTTACAAGTTGAGTTGTCGAGTTCAACGGATGTTGTCAAAAATACATAATTGATTAAAGAAATTAAAAAAATAAATAGACTATCTGGAGGTGGTATAAATAGAGGAGATAGAATGTGGTACCATTTTCCAATGTTTGACAAGGGTTTTGGCCTCAAAATGAGAAAATGGATATACACGTTTTTCACAGTGGAAATTGCGTTCAAGATTGAATATGATGTGAAAACATGTGCCCAAGGCCTATTTCGGTATCATAACATGGAAAAAATAGCAATGGAATGAAGTGCACAAAATATATGAGGATGTGCATGAAAGATGAGGCTGTTTCAAAGAACATGTGCTCCCAATGCGACGTCAAATGGGGGATTTCATGCTCGAAGAGGATCTTGCACGACACAGTGAATCTTATGCACAATGTTCAATAATGCCTATATATAAATGGTGACCCCCTCATTGGATATATCTCATCATATAGAGAATATATGAGCACGAGATAGCTTAATAATTTCAGGAAAAGGGAGTTATGCGAAAGATTTTAAGTTTCATGTATGCTAAGAATGTTGTGCGTAAGATTTGAGTTGAATGAATGATTGATGTTACGTGAAAGGAGTGTTTCATAAAAAATTTGACACTTGTCCTCAAGGCAATAAATTTTTGTTCAAGACGCAGTAAGGGTTGCACATAAGATTTGGAGTTTCCTAGTAGTATTGTGGTAAAGTGGTATTAATCAGTGGATGAAAGTGGGACATCAATAGAGAATCTACATATATAGAAGTATTAATTCATTTGAGACAATGAAGGAACCTAAATGATTATAAACTATGATTCGATCTTCTTACAAAGTAGTTAGCACACTTCAACTGAGAGAGAAGTGAGCTTTCAAATTGTGAATTGGTGTAAACCAGGAGGGACAGTGAATCCGCTTAAATCATTTTCAATATAAATTTTCTTTTAGTGAATTAGGTACATCATCACATCTATGGTGTATGATCCTTGGCTGTATCCTAGTGAGGGTGAACCATGTAAAAATCACTATGTACTATTCATGATTTAATTTTTATTTATAATTTTCAATGGGAAAGAGAGAGAATAGGATTTTACTTAACAACGAAACAAGATCAATAGGGGCAGTTGTTTTAATCTGTCATACCCTGATTCACCAACCATCTAAGGGTATCTACCCTAGTGGAAATAACAATTGTAATTACATGGAATGGTTGATATTAGTGTTTATCTCTCAAATAGAGGTCAACAATCATAAAATGATCACAATCATCAATGGGAACAATATTCATCTATGGATAAATAAAATGCATCAATACTTCTGATCTTTGGGAATGGATGTGTTTACAGCAGCAATGCATTGTATAATATATGATATTAATAGTTGTGCATTATTTAGAAGCTGAGCATACAAAATTTGATACTGAAGTAAAGGTAATTAATGCTTTAGGGGGTGACATATCCAATGCTATCTATATGAAGGTGATGTCGTGAAAAACATCACATGCGATTTGGTAAAACTTATAGAATATTTATAAATGAGATATAATGGTCATAGAGGCAAATATGCCAGTTCTATGGGACATGTATGATGATTTGAAAATGAACCCGAATTAGTATGTTGATGCATTCTTTAATATGGTAAATATTGTTGTGGAACGAATGATGGATCTCAGATACGTTAATGAAGGCATAAAGAGCGCAAAGATCATTTTGTTGAATCTTCCACCTTGGTTTGATCCAAATGTTTTCGAACTAGAAGATAAAAATCCAAAAGAGCTTACACTAGAAAATTATCACGATATGTTTGTATACATTAATGTAGAATGATGATAAAAAGACCATGGAAATGTGAAATCAAAGGAGGTAGATTTCAAGGCCATGAAGAAACTCACCATTTATGATTCTCAAGAGGATGAAGAGATAGATGAGGTGATTTCAAATATTTCTTCAAATTTTGAAAGAGAAAATGTATTGATTAATGTGAAACTTCTAATTTTTTTTGATGTGGAACGTTTTATAATCTTGAAGCATGTTGTCCCAAAAATTTCCAAGGATATAAGGATTTCGATGAAGTCAAAATTTCTATGGAGAAGTATTTATCCTATGGGAAAGGAACGAATTAGTTCAAGAGAAATGTATTTATGAAGAAGACTCTTTTTCCACTAGAATGTGACAGTTCAGATGAGTCTGAGGATGAGGAAGTTGAAGAGATAGGGAACTAAAATGTTCATGGAGAAAATTCTATTGTGTTAGTTTTCGGTAGTACACAGAAAAAGGATGAAACCAAAATTGATGAAGAAAATTGATGTTGAAGGAATAGTTGATATGAAAGCTAATTTTGAGGTTTCTCTTGAAGTGATATAATTTTGGAGATCTAAAACATAGAAAGCCAATAATGTTAGTCGTGACGCCAAAATCTATATTTAGCAGTAAGAGGAAGAGATGTATGAGTTGATGAAAGAAATTTAAAAACTCAAGTCATCAACAACATAGGATAAAAAATCGGTTACTGAGTATAAAATAAATATTGAATAACAGAAAGTGGAGGATTGAGGGCTTAAATAACTGAAAAGATGATAAGATCAAGCATATCTATTCACATGAGGGGGAAGTTGTCAGTTTTCTACAAAAAGTTGAGGACTAAGAAAAACGTTTGATTCGTAGTATTTCATCAGGAATTATGATCATGCAGAAGAATAAGAAGATGAAAGATGAGCGTATTAGATTAGTAGGAATGAAGAATCGGCTGGGCTCTGATGATAAGGTTGATTTGGGGCTCGATCAAAAACAAAAAGTAGTCATGGATGAGGTCAGACTGCAAGCACCTGCTCAAAGAATGTAAATTAATGTTCGTACAAATCATAATAAGAAAATTCAAGAACCAATGGAACTATTGGACTTATAGTAGTGACATGTTGGAATGTACACTTCTAGAAGATATTTTGTATTGAAATATGGGAAAATCACAAAATGTGTGTTCTATATCTAGAAGATACCAAAGGGCACAAGAATAGAGGTTTCACCCAAACAGAGAATGGTTCTCTCGAATGTCTATCAAATAAGAAAATTTATGGTATGGAGGATTTGGGAACATGGCTAGATATTGAATATCGACCATACAAATGAGTGTGCTTCCAAAGAATCAAAAATGTTTGCAAGAATCAAATCAATGAACCAAAATGTGAGTTGATAATGTAGAATATATTTGAAGCATTGAAACATAAATTTGGTCCATTATAATACGAGAAATTTTAGATGTATTAATCTATTCCGTGTGAGAGGACAAAAATATTGACCAAGCAGAAGAGAGAGGATAAGGTAGTGGTTAATGAAATTTACCTTAAAGCATTAGACAATTATAGTGTGTGGATCCTTGATAGTGATTTTACGTCTCACATGACAGGAAATAAGGATCCAGTTACATGCATAAAATATGTTAAAGAAATAGTTTTCATGTTCGGAAATGTTGTAAGCTAGATGATAATTCAATCAGAAACGGTATGGTTTTGGGGAAAAGAAATAAAACATGGTGATGTTTTGGTTATATAATATCTCAGTCACAATTTTCACATTGTCAGTCCATTGTGAGACTTGGGGAATTATATATGGTTTACCATGAAGACGTGTGTTTTCAAAAGAAAATATTGTACAATGATCCCACAAAGAATAAATGACAAAGGAGAATCTTTACATGGTAAGTGGAGAAGAAGCTATGTGTTTTTTTATGCAGAGAGAAAGAAAACAAGTTTTGAAATAAATGACTTGGTCATTTATTCTAGTCATCCATGGAAGATTTGTTAATGTGTGATGTAGCTAGAGGCCTCTCTAAGCTATCAAATTACCATACTCATAAGTGAAATTCATTCCAAAAAGGTAATCACATTATAAAGACATATAAGTAAAAAAGAAAATAAGTCAATAAGAGTGCTCAAATTGGTACATGTTAATGTATTTGGTCCTATCACACCAAGAGAAATTGAAGGAAAGTGGTACTACATTATTTTAATTGATGACTACAGTATAATGGTATGAGTATTTTTTATTTCCTATAATTTTGATTTGTTCTGCTGGTTAAAACAGTAATAGAGGGAATCTAAAAGGATTCTTGCACAAAAACTTCTGATGTTTTGTACAGACAATGATATAGAATTCCCACACAGTCAGTGGATGTGTTGTCTGCAATCATAATTTAGTATGATAACTGATGTTCAAAAAAATATGATTAAAAATCTCATCCATCACTCAAGGACAAAGCACATTGAGATAATGTATTATTTTATCAAGGGAAAGGTTGAACAGGGAAAACTGAATTTTGAATATGAGCCTACAAAGCTATAGGTTTCAGACATTCTGACAAAGGGTATACCCAATGAAACGTTTGAAAGTCATTAACAAGCGATGGGATTTCAGTCAACTCCCTTCACTTGAAAAAGTGTTGTTGTGTCATCCATTCTCTCTGAGGTATGGCATGTTTTTCTCTATTTTTCAAATCAATGTTCTTTCCAATATCTCAGAACAAAGAGGTGTGACCTTTAGTTCAGTTGAAAAATGGGAGAAATAGTGAAATCTATTGGTGAAAAATTGTAGCTATGGAAGGGAGAAAATGTCTTAGTCAATGACATGGGCATAAGCTGACAGTTGGAGTAGTGAGATTGGGGGAGTACAATGATATTGGGGGAGCGTTTTTAAATATGGTGATGCTAGATGTGATCGGTCAATTAATAGATATCACGATAGCTGAGGATCATGAAAAAAGTGGTTGATTAGTGTAGGAATACTCTTTAAAGGATTCCAGCGTTCAACAATTGCTATTAGTTTGGCACTTGGTTTTAGATTGGTTTTAATTATTTGTGTGAGAAATGAAGTGATTCATCAATGATCATTTCACTTACCCTTGTTTATCACAATGAGCATTTCTCTTGTGGGCTTAGAGTATATGCTGAGTAAATCATTGAACGTAATTAGAATTGCAAGAGGAATATGGTATTAGCTATTGGAAGATACATTAATGAGGTATCGAAGTGCAAGGAATTTTTATGATAAGAGTTTTCAACAAAATCCAAAGGGTGTATCTTTTAGAAAAAATCCCCAATGGAAACATTGAATTATTTTTTATGTGACTGTGTTTGTTGACAATGTGGGCCTCCATATTGTGATTGTTGACAAAGAAGACCACAACGTACAAATTTGTTGACAAAGGTGGTTTACATGGTGAGTTTTAGAGTTCATGGGATGTTGTCAACAATCTATGATTGACTAATGAACCTCGAGAAATAAATTGTCGATCTAGAGGCAGTACAAAAAAGAAGATACTAGGGGGCGCCATTTTCCAGTTATTTGAAAATTTTTGGGCCTCCAAATCAGAAAATAGAGATACAGGTTTTTGGTAATGGAAGTTGCACGTGAGATTTGAGATAGAGTATAAACTGGTGTTCAAGGCATGTTTCGATATTAGAGCATCAAAAAATGGAAAAGGCATGATGTGTGTAAAAGATATGAGGATGTGCACGAATGATAATGATGTGCGTAAGAAGCTACGTGCACAATGCGATGTCAAATAGTGTTTTATGTGCTCAATGAGGATCTAGCGTGACATAGTGTATCTAATGTGTTGGGGTCAATAATGCCTATTAATAAGAGGTGACCCCCCCCCCTCATTCTATAGTGGTAAACACGTTGAGAATATATGAGCATGAGATCGTGTAAGAATTTCGTTAAAAAGGAATTGTGCAAAATATTTTTATCTGTGAGCAACCTAAGAAAGTTGCTTCTACGATTTGAGTTTTGGAAAATATTGAAGTTTATTGCATGGAGTGTTTCGCAACGAAATTGTAATCTTCTGCTCAAGGAAATAATGTCGCGCACAAGATGCAGTATGGGTTTGGCGCAAGATTTGGATTTTTACAGTAGTACTCTGGTAAAGTGGTATTCATGAGTGGATTAAAGTAGGACATAAATAATGCATCATCATACAGTGAATGATACATTCATTTGATATAATGAAGGTACTTACAAGTCTATAATCTATTACAAGATCTTCTAAGGAAGTAGCGAGAACACATTAGTTGAAAGAGCATTGAGCTATCAAATTCGGAATGGTTTTAAACCAGGAGGGAAAGAGAGTCTGCTTTGAACGTTTTAAACAACATTGCGCTTTTAGTGAATTACGTATATCGGCACATTGCCGGCATATTATCTTTGTATATATCCCAGTGAGGAAGAACCAAGTAAAAATAATTCTGTCCTATGCATGATTAAATTTCAGTTTATACATTGTTATGGTAAAGAGAGAGAATATAGTTTTTCTTAATAGCGAAACAAGATCCATAGGGGTCTTTGTTTTAATCTATCATTCCTGGATTAACGACCCCCACATCTTAGGGTATCATACCTAGTAAACATAACAATTTCATTGGTATACACAACCCAAAAAATGATATTGTAATGTCAAAACACTACATTCAAGAAAACCCAAAAAATTACTAGGGAATTTGTATGACCAAAGGGTATCACCAAAAAATCATAGTTCCCATACCTTGTACCAATGTTTGTCTTTTGAATATCATCCATATTTATTTTTAGCTCATGATATCCACAATTACGATATGCCTTTGACAAGTACTTTTCTCCTCATAGATGAATGAACAAGTCATCAATAATTTTAAATATATACTTGTTCATTATGGTGATCATGTTGGGTTCCTAATAGGAAATACATAGTCACATTGATCAATCGTTCTTCTTGAAAAAATTATATTGGACCCACTGGTATTGCACTAATGAATATGAATCATTTTTAAAATTACTCTTGCAACTATTTTTTATGTTCTACATTTATATATTAGACATCCTATAGGGATTCAATGAGATTTGAGTAGCTATGGGTTTGTGTTCTATTGAGGAATCTACCTCACGGTCGTAGAGATGTTTGGTTGACTCGTTAGGAAATACATTAGTGTATTCATTCATAATGGGAATATCCCCTAGGATGATACTTTTATTTGACTCAACCATTTTACTATGGTAATAATATTCACAGGTAATCAACACACACACTATTAAAGGTTTTTCTGAACAATATTCCTAATATTCATTGAATATTTAGATAAGTATGGGTCAGTTAAGAATATGAAAAGATATTTACTTTTTCTAATAGCCTATATTTTAATTCCCGAGACTCTTATGAGAAATATTTTTGTTTTTAAATCATCAATGAAATATTTCACTACACACAACACTAGATTGGCTTTCTTTACACACAATCGCGGCCTTCCTCGATAGCTTGCGTCGTACACAATACCGAGTTTCACTAAACAATGATATACTATTAAAATATTAATAAAACTAGTCGTTCTGAATAGTAATAACCACTTTTTGAAATTATATAATTTTAATTTTTCAAAATGGACTTCATTTTTGGAATCGGAATATCGAAATTAGCCTAGGGTGAAATTTTGGTATTTTTCTGAAAACTTTCAATTTTTGATGAATAGTGAAACCACTAAGTGGCTGCTAAAAAAAACTAAATTTTTCATAAAACTTAATTCTACTGATTCTGTGAGTGGAATTTCAAAAATCCGAGAGACACGGTTGATTTCAGTAATTAAAATGTGGTTCAATGATATGAAAATAATTTTTGGTGAATAGTAACTTTTTACTTTTATTTACCACGGTTAAAAATAAATAGGGTATTTAAGGGTAAAAATGATATTATTAGTACCCTAACACATGTCTTAATTCTATTAGATAAGTGTAACTCGACCAAAAACAACCTTAGTAATAAATTATGACCATTTATGCCTACTTGGATTAGATTAGGACATTTATTATAAATTTATTTAAAGAATGGTTAAAATAGTTAAATTCAAAGTTTAATAATTATATCATTATTAATACAGGGTTATAAATAAGATAAATTCTACTATAAATATTCATTATAAATATAAAAATCTTTCCTACATAATTATAATTTATTTTAATTTTTAGACTTTAAATAATGTAATTTATTTATGACTCAAAGATGATGCAGTAATTATCTTATTAATGAAATACTGACATAATTCATGTTACAGATACCCAAATAAATATAATTTTATAATTTTTATGAATTTATCTAATTTTATAGAATAATATGACATGTTAGTATTTATTTAATTAACTTTTTTTGGACTAATCATTCTTTTATGATTTGCACAAAAATCAATTACTAAATTGTGTCAAAATTGACATAAAATAGTTTTTAAAACAAATATTATATTAGTAATTGTTATTTTATTCCTAAAAATATAAGGTTCGGCCAAATGACTTATATAAGGTTATATATATTAATAATAAACAAATTTGGGTTCGTTTGGCTACTTATAGTATGTTTATTAACCTTATATTATAAGAACACAAGAAGACACGGAAAATGTAAAATTATTTTACGTAATGATAAATCTAAATGATAAGGTTAAAATATAATCCTAAACATGTCTAAATTCTACTGGATGAGAGTATTTAGACCCATACCCACCTTAGATTCAAAATAACTCAATTTGGAGCTATTTAAAACCTAATTTGTCTTTATAATAAAATAACAGTTTTAGTTATTCCAAAGGTGCCCCTCTCCTCCCTTATAAAAGGGCGCCTCCTCCCCCTATTCCTCAAACCACTTTGAGCCATCAAGCTCGGCCAACCCCTGCCTATTTCTACTCTCTACTTCCCTAGATACATCCTAGAGGTCCCGGGCTTCTTCAAAGACCAATATTAGTTCCCTAAAATGAGGTCTCAAAGAAGCACTTCAAAGAAGAGGTAATGTCCGTTACCGATTATTTCATCTTTATTTCTTCTTCCACTTATTATTCTTTAGTTGTTTCATTATGAAGTAATAACATCAGTATCACTCATATACAGATATGTTATTATAATTATGAAACAACCCTATTTAACCATCTATCCATCCTACGGAAAATGAAATCACCGCGCGTGCGTACGTACGGAATACCGTCTCCACACCATGGTGTAATCTATTTTCCACCACCACCCTATCTGGATGGGTATAATGGTGTAAAGAATGAATATATATGATTATTGTGATGTTATATTGATTCTTAAATAGTATACATACAGTCTAATACAATTCCACGATCATTGGAACGATATCATCGCTTGTGCGTACATAAGGAATACCGTCTCCACGATGTGATGCGACTCGTTCTACATGATCGTCATTTCATAATGATAATATAAATGAATTGAATGATTAAATATGATATATATTACATTAATACCATTCTGGAAACGAGGTATCTATAACCTAAAAATAATTATAAGAATTTATTTGACAAAACACGCATAAGAACAAAAAGTAATAAACACCCCAATAAACAAGTAGTAATGAAATATTACTAATAAGAAGCTAACAATATGACCATATATGATATCATAAAAATAAGTATAATTATGGAATAAGTCAATAACTTTATTTAAATCATTATACAGGAGTTTCAGACACTTACGAAGCAAATCAGACCTAAGGTAAGGGAAATATCACAATCTCATTTTTATCCGAGATTGTTTATACTTTGAAATTTACTGGGGTGTATTTTATCATCCACATCCATGTTTCCTCAATATGTAATATTATTTCCATCCACCTAAAAATTTTTAAATCCAATTTTACCCTTCGGTGAGTTTTTAGTAAAACATATGAAAGGAATATTTTGTCGTTTTTGGTACGAGGTAATTTTTTACTTTTCTGACAAAAGGACGAGAAGAATGTTTTTTTAACTTATACGACATGAATGGATTTTTAAAAAATTATTTTCAAGAAGCTTCCTTTACAAGTTTTCAAGTTTATTTTTAATCCACTTATTTTAGATTAAAATTTTATGACATGTTATGAAAGGAAAAAAAATTGAAGTAGAAAGAATATTTTCCTCAAGAATGGAGTTCATTTGTTTTATCAAAATTATTTTCCATCTAAGATAATATAGGGTTCTATTTCTATCCCTATTATTACATGGATTTGATTATGTTGTGATGGAAATATTTTTATGAATTCTATTATCTTATATGAATTTTTTTATGATGTCACGCTGTTTAAGATTCCCATTTTTATTACATGGGTTATGCTATGATGTGTGGTTTCTGATTTTGTGGCACAAATAAAATGGTATCATTATGAGATGGGTGGGACCAATATCTCCCTCCAATTAATTGGGTAAAGATTTTATATCTCATGAGATAGACATGGCTGGAACGTCAGGTTAAACCGGTTCAGTGAAACAGGACTGAAACGAGGAGTGAACTCAGTTCAAAAATGGACTTTGTCCACTAAGATAGTCTTGGAAATGAGCCTTGACTAATAAGAATTGATTCAAATGATTATGTGTGTATTCCACAAAGTATCTTAGTTTATGTTATTATTATTGGGATTACATTTCACTACTATGATTTATCCTATGTTATGAGATTATGATTTCTTTTGCAGGTCAATATTTCCAAAAGTTATGTTCTTATGTATATGATGTGATTGATATTTATTTTGTTTACCCTTACTGAGCATTTGAGCTCAACCTTTTGTATGTTTTCTTTCCCCTTGTCAGGAAGAAGGTTATTAATGAAGATATGTCAAAAGGGGCTATAGATATGATGAAATAAATGGGAGACAGTGTAGACGCTATATAAACCAGTTGTTTATGTTTCCCAGTTTCTAAAGACACTATACCTATACGGTCCTTTCCTGGTTTTGTTATATGTTGTAATAAGTGTGCTTCTATTCTGAAGTAATAACAATGTATGTAAAGTATGGGTCGTTATAGTTGGTATCAGAGGAAAGGTATAGTCAACCTTTGGAAACTAGGATATGAAAGCCTCAGTAAGAACCCTAAGGATAAGTCTAAGCATAGAACACAATCATAGTGTTTTAGAAATGGCCATGAATAACCTAGGATAAGACCTTAAGTGTGAAATTTTATTCTTGATTATGTGGTTTTCCTATTATAATTAGTATTTCTCACACTATTCTTCTTGGTTTTAGTCAATGGCTGGAACACGATGGAACCGTGTTAATGTGGAATGCAACGGGCAATGCAATGATTGTCCCCCTGTGAAACCAAACATTATGGGAGCTGGAATACAAAATCTTGTAGCCATGCTCACACAACTTTCTCAAGCTATGAATCATGTAGGACTTCCAAACAAGCAAAGGAAGGAGCAACATTATGTTGAGTCCTTCATGAGGCAGCATCCACCTTCATTCAGCGGGTCTATTGATCCATTAATTGCTGAACAATGGATTTGTACTACTGAAAAGATATTTTCAGTTCTTCAATGTTCTAAACATGATAAAGTCATCATAGCAGTGTATCGTTTGGAAGGTGATGCTGATCAATGGTGGAATCTTATTAAGAATACGAGGAAAAGGGATGAAATTGAGTCCATGGAATGGGATGAGATCAAAAAATTATTTTTCAATAAGTACTTCCCTCGTATTCTCTGAACAAATATGGAGAAAGAGTTTTTTTGAACTGAAGCAAAAGGATGATGAATCTGTTGGTACCTATGAAGCAAATTTTACAAGACCTGGAAGGTACGCTTCTGGTATCATTATCCAACCTGAGAGTGAAATCGATTGATTCTTTAGTGGATTAAAACCAATTCTTCGAAGGGCGTTATCCATAAGGGACTTCGATAGCTACGAGGAAATCTTTCGATGTGCTCTCAAAGTTGAGATGGTGATTGGAGTAACCCATCATTCATATGGGTTTGATAAGAAGAGGAAAATGGAATTCAAATGAAAATATAAATATCACACTTAAAAGAAGATGAGCTTTCCCTTATACTCAATGTATGGAAAGAAACATGGATGGAGTTGTCTTAAAGGGACAAGTAAATGTTTCAAATGTGGAAAGGAAGGTCATAGGTCATTTGAATGTCGCAATGATGGGATGAAGATGTCTAATGATGCAAAAAATGGAAGGGATACACAAAATGAACTTACTACACTTCAATGTTTCAAGTGCAAGGAGATGGGGCATTATGCCAATCAATTCCCAAATCCAAGGGTTTATGATGATGATCGACGTCAACAAACTCTTAATGTTAATGATAAAGGAAAGTAACATGCAATTTCTATCAGCGATGTGGAGTACAGTAACGATGTGGTGAAAGGTACACTTACCATCCACTCTAAAGTGGGAAATGTATTATTTGATTCTGGATCCTCCCAATCTTTTATTTCTGAAGAATTTTCTAATGATATCACCGTATTACCTCAACAATTATATGTTGAGTAAGCTGTGACAACCCCTAATGCCCCAACAGTCGCATCAAAAGTTTATAATTCTTCTCGGATCGATGTTTGGGGGAAAGTTCTTCCTGCAAATCTTGTGATCCTTCCTATAGTGGAATTTGATGTGATTCTTGGCATGGATTGGCTTTCTTTATATGGATCTCATATCAATTTCCAATGAAGGGAAGTCACATTTCATATTCCAGATCAAACTATGATCATCTATCAATGAAAAGATGAACATAACCTTCCAGTGGAAATTTCTTCCATCTTATGGGTCTTGATTCCACTAAATGGAGGTTATTTATCTTAAATGGTTGGTGAGAAACTCATGATTAAGAATATGCCAATTGTATGGGAGTTTGATGATGTCTTTCCAGAGGAATTACCTGGTCTTCCACCAAATTTTGAAGTTGAGTTTTCAATAGATCTTGTGCCGGGTGCTTTGCCTATTTCAAAGACACCTTATAGAATGGCCCCAATTGAGTTGCAGGAATTGAAAATTAAACTCCAATATAATCTTGATCAAGGATTCATATGCTCTAATGTGTCACCTTGGGGAGCACCGGTTCCATTTGTTAAGAACAAAGATGGATCAATGAGACTCTGCATTTATTATCGAGAGCTTAACAAGATCACTATCAAGAAAAAATATCCTCTCCCACGCATTGATGACTTATTTGACCAACTACGCGGAGATAAATACTTTTCCATGATTGATCTTTGTTCAGGGTATCATCAATTAAGGGTAAAAAGGGAGGATATACCAAAGATGGCTTTCCGTACAAGGCATGTTCACAATGAATTTATAGTGATGCCATTTGGTCTTACTAATTCCCCTGCTATCTTCATGGATCTGATGAAAAGAGACTTTAGAGACTATCTTGATCAGTTTGTGGTAGTCTTTATAGACGATATGTTTGTCTATTCAATAAGCACGGAAGAACATGAAGATCACTTGAGAATTATATTGAAGACCCTGAGAAAGGATATGCTTTATGCCAAATTTACCATGTTTTAATTTTGGCTTAAAAAAGTTTCATTTTTTGGGTCACATAATCTCAACAGAGGGGATATCTGTGGATCCAACAAAAACAGAGGTTATAGAAAGATGGTCGAGTCCAACAATAGTAACTGAGATCCGAAGTTTTCTTGGTTTGGCTAGATATTATCGATGTTTTGTGAAAGATTTTTCACTATTATCTAATCCACTCACCAAGTTGACATGGAAAGGATTTAAGTTTGTCCGGAATGAGGAATGTGAAGCGAATTTCAAGGGGTTGAAAAGAAGGTTATCCAGGGAACCTGTGCTCACACTGCCTTGTAGTGGAGAAAGGTTTGTGATCTACAGTGATTCATCCAAGAAGGGATTGGGGTGTGATCTTATGAAAAATGATATGGTGATAGCGTATGCCTCACGACAGTTGAAAATACATGAGAAAAATTACCCAACTCATGATTTGGAGTTAGTTGCGGTAATCTTTGCGTTAAATATTTGGAGGAATTATCTTTATGGAGAAAGGTGTGACATTTATACTGATCATAAATGATTAAAGTATATTTTCACACAAAAGGAGCTGAATATGCGTCAAAGAAGATGGTTGGAGTTGATTAAGGATTACGACTGCTCTATCCATTACCACCCTGGGAAAGAAAACAAGGTGGCGGATGCATCAAGTCAAAAAGACCATGCCAGTTTATCCATGATGAGGATCACAAAAGATCAAATATTTATGGATTTACAAAGGATGGATGTTGGAATTATAATGGAAGTGGGAAATCGTATCTTTCTCAAATGAATGTTCAACCATCTATACATGTGATGATTAAAGAGGCACAGAAAGATGATGTCGAGTTACAAAAGAAGGTGAGAAATGTTCCTGAATTAACCTTGATTATGATGGGATAATAAAGTTCTAGAATCGGGTTTGTGTTCCTCACATCCCCGAATTAAAGGAGCTGCTGGATGAGGCTCATATTTCTTTATTCTATATTCATCCTGGAAGCACGAAGATGTATAGGGACCTGAAAGAGTACTTCTTGTAGGATGGATTGAAAGGAGATGTTGCTGAATATGCCTCTCGATGCTTGGTTTGTTAGCAAGTTAAAACTGAGAGACAGAAGTCTAAGGGGATGTTGCAACCATTACCCATACCCAAATGGAAATGGGAAAACATCACTATGGACTTTGTCACCGGACATCCTAAAACATCCAAAGGCAATAATGCTATCTGGGTCATAGTAGATCGTCTTACAAAGTCTGCACACTTCATTGCTATTAGAGAGGATTTATCTCTGGATCAGCTTGTCAGGATATATGTAATGAAGTGCTAATATTGCACTGAGTACCACATTCTATTATATCTGATCGGGATCCGTGGTTTAACTCAATGTTCTAGCGAATTCTTCCGCATACTCTGGATACAGAGTTGAGTTTCAGCACTGCTTATCATCCTCAGACACACAATCAGTCTGAGAGAACAATTCAAACTCTAGAAGATATGTTGAGAGCTTTCTCTATGGATTTAAAAGGTGGTTGGGATCAACACCTACCTTTGGTGGAATTTTCTTATAATAATAGATTTCACTCTAGTATTCAGATGGCTCCTTATGAATCTCTCTATGGAAAGAAATACAGGACTCCAACTTGCTGGGATGAAGTTGGGGAAGGAAAGCTATTAGGACCTGATCTTGTTGATGAGATAGAAGAAAAGGTCAGATCTATTCAAAAATACATAAAAGCATCTCAGAGTCGACAAAAAATTTATGTCGACAACCTAAGAAAAGACCTAGATTTTGAAGTGGGTGATAAAGTGTTCTTAGGAATATCTTCCTGGAAGAGGGTCCTGAGATTTGGAAAGAAGGGGAAATTGAGCCCTAGATATATCGGTCCTTTCGAAATACTGGATCGTGTTGGGAAGGTAGCTTACCGATTGGGGCTTCCACCGAATCTCTCTCATGTTCAAGATGTGTTCCATGTATCTGTCCTGAGACAGTACATAGTTGATCCTTCACATGTACTCAACTCAGAAGTTGTACCGTTGGAGAAAGATCTTTCTTATGAAGAACAACCGATAGAGATTCTGGATTGTAGTGAAAAAGTCCTACGAAACAAGACAACTCGCATGGTGAAAGTTTTACTGAGGAACCACCAATTAGAAGAAGCTACATGGGAGCTTGAGGATATGATGAGAGAGAGGTATCCTCATCTGTATGTTACAAAGTGACGAATTTCGAGGGAGAAATTCATTTTAAGGGGGGTAGAATGTAACGCTCGAGACTTTTATGAGAAATATTTTTGTTTTTAAATCATCAAATGAATATTTCACTACACACAACACTAGATTGGCTTGTTTTACATGCAATCACGGCCTTCCTCGATAGCTTGTGTCGTACGAAATACCGAGTTTCACGAAACAACGATATGCTATTAAAATATTAATAAAACTAGCCGTT
This sequence comes from Viscum album, assembly GCA_963277665.1. NCBI lineage: Eukaryota > Viridiplantae > Streptophyta > Magnoliopsida > Santalales > Viscaceae > Viscum > Viscum album. The sequence goes on along the minus strand of OY728158.1, from coordinate 1,155,347,724 downwards.
ATGAATAGTAATTACCACTTTTTGAAATTTTATAATTTTAATTTTTCAAAATGGACTTAATTTTTGGAATTGGAATTTCGAAATTATCCTAGGGTGAAATTTTCGTATTTTTCTGAAAACTTTCAATTTTTGATGAATAGCGAAACCACTAAGTGGCTGTTAAAAAAAACTGAATTTTTCATAAAACTTAATTTTACCTCTTCTGTGAGTAGAATTTCAAAAATCGGAGAGAAACAGTTGATGTCAGTAAGTAAAATGTGGCTCAATGAGAGGAAAATAATTTTTGGTCAATAGTAACTTTTTTCTTTTATTTACCACGGTTAAAAGTAAATAGGATAATTAAGGGTAAAAATGATATTATTATTACCCTAACAAATGTATTAATTATATTGGATAATTTTAATTCTACCAAAAACAACCTTAGGAATATAATATGACCATTTACGCCCACTTGGATTAGATTAGGACATTTATTATTAATTTATTTAAAGAATGGTTAAAATAGTTAAAATCAATGTTTAATAAGTATATAATTTTTAATATAGGGTTATACATAAGATAAATTCTACTATAAATATTAATTAGAAAGCTAATACGATTTTCTACATAATGATAATTTATTTATAATTTTTTTACTTTAAATAATTTAATTTATTTATGACACAATGATGATGCCGTAATTATCTTATTAATGAAATATTGACATAATTGATGTTAAAAAAACCAAATAAATATAATTTTAGAATTTTTATGAATTCCACTAATTTTCTATGTTAATATTACATGTTATTATTGATTTAATTATCTTTTTTCGAACTAATCATTCTGTTATGATTTTCACAAAAAACAATTACTAAATAGTGTCATAATTGACATAAAATAGTTTTTAAAACAAATATAATATTAGTAATTGTTATATTATTCCTAAAAATCTATGTATCTGCCAAATGACATAGATAGGGTTATATATATTAATAATAAACAACTTCAGGTTCTTTTTTCTGCTTATAGTAAGTTTATTAACCTTATAGTATAAGAACACAAGAAGTCACGGTAAAAGTAAAATTATTTTACATAATGTTAAATCTAAATCATAAGGATAAAATAGGAACCTAAACTTGTCTAAATTCTATTGGATGAGATTAATTCAACCCCTCCCCATATTATCTTCGAAATAACTAAATTAGGAGCTATTTAAAACCGATTTTGACTTTATAATAAAATAATAGTTTTAGTTATTCCAAAGGTGCCCCTCTCCTCCCTTGTAAAAGGGCACCTCCTCCCCCTCTTCCTCACACCACATTGAACCTTAAAGCTCGGCCAACCCATGCCCCTTTCTCCTCTCCACTTCCCAAGAGACATCCTATATGTCCTTCTCTTCTTCAAAGACCAATTTTAGTGCCCTAAAAGGTGGTCTCAAAGAAGCACTTCAAAGAAGAGGTAATGTCCGTTACCGATTCTTTCATCTTTATTTCTTCGTCCACTTATTCTTCTTTAGTTGTTTCATTATGAAGTAATAACATCAGTATCAATCATATACTGATATGTTATTATAAGTATGAAACAACCCTATTTGACCATCTATCCATCCTACGGAAAATGAATTCACCGCGTGTGCGTACGTACGAAATACCGTCTCCACGCCGTGGTGTAATCTATTTTCCACCACCACATTACTTGGATGGGTATAATGGTGTAAATAATGAATATATATGATTATTGTGAAGTGATATTGATTCTGAAATAGTATACATACACTCTAATACAATTCTATGATCATAGGAACGATATCATCCCTCGTGCGTACATACGGAATACCATCTCCACGATGTGATGCGACTAGTTCTACATGATCTTCATTGAATAATGATTATATAAATTAATTTAATGAATAAATATGATATATAGTACATTAACACCATTCTGTAAATGAGGTATATATAACCTAAAAATAAGTAGAAGAATTTATTCGACAAAACACGCATAAGAACAAAAAGTAATAAACACCCGAATAAACAAGTAGTAATGAAATATTACTAATAATAAGATAATAATATGACCATATATGATATCATAAATATAAGTATGATTCTTGAATAAGTCAATAAAATTATTTATATCATTATACAGGAGGTTCGGACACTTACGATGAAAATCAGACCTAAGCTAAGGGAAATATCACAATCTCATTTTTATCCGAGATTGTTTATACTTTGAAATTTACTGGGGTGTATTTTATCATCCACATCCATGTTTCCTCAATATTTAATATTATTTCCATCCACCTAAAAATTTTAAATCCAATTTTACCCGTCGGTGAGTTTTTAGTAAAAGAAATGAAACGAATCTTTTGCCGTTTTTCGTACGAGGTGCTTTTTGACTTTTCCAACAAAAGGACGAGAAGAATGTTTTTTTTAACTTATACGGCATGAATGGATTTTTAAAACTTATTTCCAAGAAGCTACATTTACAAGTTTTCAAGTTTATTTTAAATCATATTCTTTTAGTTTAAAATTGTATGACATGTTAATAAAGGAAAAATGTTTTTGAAGTAGAAAGGATATTTTCCTCAAGAATGGAGTTCAAGTGTTTTATCAAAATTATTTTCCATATAAGATAATATAGGGTTTTGTTTCTATCCCTATTATTACATGGATTTTATAATGTTGTGGTGGAAATATTTTTAGGTATTCATTTATCTTATATGAATTGATTTATGATGTCACGATGTTTAAGATTTCCATTTTTATTACATGGGTTATGCTATGATGTATGGTTTCTGATTTTGTGGCACACATCAGAATCGTATCATTATGAGATGGGTGGGACCAATATCTCCCTCCAATTCATTTGGTAAATATTTTATATCTTATGAGATAGACATGGCTGGAACGGCAGGTTAAACCGGTTCAGTGAAACAGGACTGAAACGAGGAGTGAACTCGGTTCAGAAATGGACATTGTCCACTAAGATAGTCTTGGCAATGAGCCTTGACTAATAAGAAATAATTATCTATGATTATGTGTGTATGCCAAAAAGTTTCATGTTTTAAGTTATGATTATTGGGATTACATTTCACTACTATGATTTATCCCATGTTATGAGATTATGATTTCTTTTGCAGGTCAAGATTTCCAAAAGTTATGTTCTTATGTATATGATGTGATTGATATTTCTTTTGTTTATCCTTACTGAGAATTTTAGCTCACCCTTTTGTATGTTTTCCTTCCCCAGGTCAGGAAAAAGGTAATTAAGTAAGATATATCAAATGGGACTATAGATATGATGAAATAAATGGGAGACAGTGTAGACGCTTTATGAACCAGTTGTTTATGTTTCCCAGTTTCTAAAGACACTATACCTATACGGTCTTTTCCTGGTTTGTTATATGTTGTAATAAGTTTTCTTCAATTCTGAAATAATAACCATGTATATAAAGTATGGGTCGTTATATATATGATCTTTTTATAACAGGATTGAATCCATTTGAATTATTGTTTCAAATTCCATAAAGGGAAATATCATGATATTGACTAGATGAATAATGCCGCATACCAATAAGAGAAGACTCCCACAATTTTGTTCTAATGATTTCACCACATGTTGTGTTTATATATATCTCTACATCCGGTTTTTTGGGATTCAATTCAATAGTTCTGAAAACATTCAACATATAATGAAATTTGTGTAACCAGAAAAAAATTATACTTTTTCTTTTATTGAGTGAATAGGAAGTGTACCATGTACAACATAATCTTATTGTTCAACTTCATTAGTAGTGTTGGAATGAGCCCTGCAAATTTTCTTTTGGTTTAGTGGCCACTAATACTGCATACCAATGATGACTCAACGTTTAGTGAACTAGCTTACATATTTCCGTTTCTCTCTAAATTTGTAGCATTGAATCATGGGTGGTGCTCTCATTTCCTAGACCACATTGTCATAATTCCTCATATATTTTCAACATTATTGATCTTGGTGGATGTTGGACTCCTGATATATTAATCATGTTTTAATGATATCAAATAATATTTAGTTTAAAAAACATGTAAACTCTATGTAATATATCTTGCATAAAATTTATAGTAGCATTGTAAAAGCTATCCACAGTTCTTAAGCGCTATACACTCAGTTTGGTTACTATGAAATTTATCTAGATTCACATTATAATTATTTCTCTAGGAAATGATTAAGTTTAATTTATTTCGTAAATACTAAGGCTTAAGTCTGAATATAGATATTTTCCCACGTAATGAGACACCATGAGAATAAGACACCGTGACATCCAGACATTGTGACATCCAGACATCATGAAATCTATACACTGTGACATCCAGACCCCATGACATCTAGACATCATGACAAGCAGACAAAGTGATATCCAGACACCATGAACAAGTCGTCGTGAACGATACACCATGAAAAAGAAGACACGCTGACCATGAGAAATCGTGACTGTGAGACACCGTGATAAGAAGACACCATGACATCCAGACATCGTGACATCATGATATCATGACATCCAGACTCCGTAAAAAAAAGACACCATTATATCAAGACATTGTGAACAAGGCACTCTGAATGAGACACCATGAACTAGAAGACATCATGAAAACAAGACACTATGACCGTGAGACACCAAGACTACGAGACACCATGCCCAATCCCCACACTGTGTGAAGGTGACATTGTTTCCATGACATACTTTGACACAGTTTTCTAATATATTTTGTCATCTTTGAATTTACCTTCTAAAGGTCATATTTTTATATTCTAATGCACTGACATAATTAATGATTCTTTGTAGTCATGTCATCGAATAGTAAAAGGTATGAGGTGCGGAATACATGAAACTTGTCGGCCCCAACACATGAACACCAAGATAATAGAGTAATGCATCCCAGAAAAAAAAGAAGTAGCATGATACTAAAGAACTGGCTGGTTGGAATGAGTGTGACAACGGAATGCATTTAGAGAATTGGATCATGCAACTCGATTCTGGTGAAGAACACATGAAGCATACTGGAACCCCAAGAACATCTTACCACTGTAAAACAACACGAAGAACAAAATCTGAATCTGTCTGACCTGTGAAACACTGTTTTCCATATGAGGATTTGAGTTGTACATCTGCCTCATCTTAGAATTCCAGAGATGCAAAGACCAACACCAAGAGAACTTTTAAACCTATCTGAATATTACTTCTCTATTGATTATCACTTTACTAATTTTTGTGCAGAGTGTGTATCTGTATAGAAACATGTTGTGTCTCCGACATTAAACTAAAGGATATAAGATATCCTTACTCAAATATTCATTTACACTTGTGTATACCCACATATACGTTTTGAATAAGTCCTTCATTGTCCTGCTAGTTTGTACCCATAAAGAACTGTGGAAGATCTCCCTATGTGGCCTAGGAAGTGATGTGTACTGTTATTAACCCTGATCAAGGGTGTAGATCAAGTTTATTTATATCAAATTCTGTGTGGTAGGTGATCAACAATTGGAGTGTATTAGGTCTTGGATTGAGACTGAACTAATTGTTTCATATCCATTGTGATGCTTAATTTATTGTTCTCTCTTTTAATACTTTAGTGTATAATTCATAAATCTATAAATTCCCAGTGATAGTTTCTCATGGAAAAAATTTATAATTATCATGCCTTAGTAGAATATCTTCAAAATTAATATTAATAATAGATATTAATATTATTGAGAAGTAGTCAATCATCTAAGTGTCTATTAAAACCGTCACAATCTTATAACCTTTTAACCTTGATTAACCGGTTAGTATTTAAACATTTTGGAAAATATTTAATAAATACTTTTTAACCAGAAATTATTTAAAGATACTCAATTCACCCCCTCCTCTGCAGTAATCTAATCAAAAAAACATTTGGTATCAAAGGGTGTTTATTAAGACATTGTTTATCCAACATCAACTATGATTGTAGTTATAGTATAATGATCTGTAAATTTTAATTAACTCTAAAATTATAGATCTATCAAAATATTTCTGTAATATGGATTATATATTGGAAGGTGATGCAACCAAAAAAACACCATTTTTTAATGGAATCAACTATGATCAATGGGAAATTAAAATGAAAATGAATTTCAAGAGTATGGGTTTTGAAATTTGGTCTCCCAATATAGATGAAGATAATATTCTTACTACTGATAGAATCACTAGGGATGAGCCTATAAAATCTTACTACAATAACAATTGAAAAGACATGAATGCTTTATAATAATTTTTAGGAGATGATGAATTCAATAGAATTTCTGCTCCTAAAATAGCCCTTGAAATTTGGGATACCTGTTCTACCTCACATGGAGGAACATCTACTTTAAAAGAAATGAGACTTAATACTTGTACTATTATATATGATAACTTCAAAATGAAATCTGATGAGACTATCTATGACATTTATCTTTGGTTCAATGAGATTGTCATCATAATGATATCTCATAGAAGAGAAGTAACTGCCAATGAAAAAATCATGAGTGTTCTCAAATGTCTTCCTGATAGATAGAGAGGAACCTCTATATCTACTAGATAATCATGTGACTTTAGTAAGCTACATGTAAAAAGAAATCATTGGGAAACTGATTATGTATAGAGATGAACAAAAAGTCAACAAGGAAGTGGAGGATGCACCAAAGAGGAAATTTGTTTGCATTCAAGACCACCATATCTAAGAAACCCGACAATGGGAAATTGGATACTTCTGTAAAATGTTATTATAATGAAAAATCATCACCTGATAGTGATGAGGAGATGGCTCAATTAGCTGGGAGATTCCAGAAATTTTACAATAAGAATAAAGTTATCTTAAAGCATAACTTGAATGGAAAATATAAACAAAAATTAAATTTGAAGAAGGACTGGAAAAGAAGTGACAAGGATGATGAGATTGTATGCTATGAATTTAATCAAAAATGATATATAAAGGTAGAATATCTGATGCTCATGTACAATAGTAGATATGAGGAAAAGGACAGGATGTATAAAAGGCCATGAAGGAAACCGTGAGTGCTTCTGAGGACAGTTCAAGCAACTTAGAAACATCACATGATGAATAGAAAAAAAATCCAATGTGTGTTATATGAAAAAGACATATGAGGAAACATTGGACTCTCCTGTACAAAATTCATACTATTATGAATATTTTAGTGGATTTAAAAATACTACTAATAAAGAAATGTCAAATATTGGAACATGATTAGAGAAAAATGAAATGACTTAAAAGACAAATATAAATCATTGAAGAAACTTTATGATCTTACTATGACTGTTAAATCTAAACTCACAACTGAAAAAGAGAAAAATGCTAAAATTTTCAAGGAGAAAAATTAATTAAAAATGTATAATGAGAAAATAAATATTGACTTGTAAAAGTTTACCAATGGTGAAAATACACTTACTCAAATGCTAGGAAAAGAAATTCCCATTATGTACAATATTGGCATTGTCTATCAACCTGGAAAATTAAATCTAGAAAGAAAAAATTTTGTTTCCGAATCTAGGACATATAGTTTTACTCTCAGTTATGGACACAAATCTACAAATTCAATTCATGATAAATTTTCTACTGTGTCGAGTTCTTATGGACTAAAAAGTGTTTATTTTTAAAATACTTTACTTAATACTTAGAGGAAACCTATGGGACTGTTATGTGTTCCTAAACAACTTATTACTAATAATACAGGACCCAAACAAAAATGGGTACCGAAATCTATTTTTTCTTAATCTTTTTGTTGGAATGATTCTTAAAGAGTTTTAGTAAAATTGTATGGTACTTGGAATGTTGATTTTCAAGACACATGACAAGAGATTAATCGTGCTTCAAGAATATAATAAAATTAGATGGAGGACATGTCACATTTGGTGACAATGCCCAAGGGATGATCATTGGCCTCAGCCAAAGCAGTACTCTAACTCATTTTTAATTTCTATAGTACTATTTTTTGATGGATTAAAATATAATCTTCTTAGTATCTCGAAACTTTGTGATGGTGGATTTCTTGTAAGATTTGAAAATGATACTTGAAAAGTATTTCTTTCTATAGATGAATTATTGTTTTCTTCTTTAAGAAATGAAAAAGTTTACCCTATGAAATTATATTCTTTAGCTTCTCTAAAAGCATAATTTTTAAGTGTTTTTCATTAAGAGTCTTGGATAAAGCATATGAGACTATAAAACTGTAATATTCACTCCCTTAGAAACACAACTATAAAAATATTAGTTAAATAGTTACTCAAACTTGATTTTCTCAATGAAAAAGTATGTAATCCTTGTCAAAAGGGAAAACAACAGAAAATTTATTCCAAACCAAATAAAGAAGGTCCAACTTATCAACCTCTCATACTGGTTCACATGGATTTAGTTGAACCATCAAGATTTTTTATATTAAATGGGAAAAACTATGTTTATGTTCTTGTAGATTACTTTTCTTGATATACATGGACCTTATTTATGGGTCACAAAAGTGAATCCTATTCTTATTTTACTAAGTATTCCATATTTATGGAAAATATTAGTGGTCTTATAATCAAATCCTTATGAAGTGATCTTGTCTGTGAGATTGAAAATCAAGTGTTCTAATAATTTTCCTCACAAAATTGTTCTAGTGACAATTTTTCTACCCTACAACACCTTAGAAAATGGAGTTATAGACATAAGAAAAAGAACCCTACAAGAGATTTCTAGAACAATTATTAGTTAATATGTCCTACATATTTATATCTGGGCTGAAGCTGTCTATAAATCATGATATATAATCAATAAAGTGTTGATCAAACCCATTCTTAAGAGAAATCCTTATGAGTTATGAATCAATAGAAAACCCAAGGTTAACTACTTTAATGTTTTTGGCTGCAAAATCTATATTCTTAATACTAAGGAAAATCTTGACAATTTTGCATCCAAGGGTGATAAAGGTAACTTTTTTGGACATTCTATTTTCAGTAATGTTTATAGATTTTTCAACAAATGAATTAAATGTGTGGAAGAATCTATGCATATCAAATTTGATGAAACATATCCACATGATCCTAAAACCATTCTAGAGAAACCGGAGGACGATCTATAGAATCTGAACATTAATCCAAAATCCTCAATCTATTCTGTGAAAGAATCTGTGAAAAGATCAATTTTTGGAAATTTCTTACACTTAATCCATAATGAACTTCAACCATTTGATGAACCAGAAATCAGTAATCCCTCCTTTTCTATAACTTTTATAACTCTTAAAATCCATTATTTAGATTCTATTTTCGGAGACCTAGACAAATGAACACAATCTAGAGCTTCTCTTAGAAATCAGGATGAACATCAAGTATTCATGTCACATCTTGAACCTACAAACATTAATAATTCTTCCAATGATGAATTTTGGGTGATGACTATGCAATATAAACATAATCAATTTAAAGGAACAAGATTTTGAAACTGGTTGAAAATAACTATGGACACATTCAGTATATTCACAAATGGATGTTTATAAATACGGTATATGGGGATGGTAAGATAGTTATAAACATTACTAGATTAGTTACACAAGGATATAGTCATGAATAAGTAATTGACTATGATGAGTCCTTTTCACCAGTTTCTATATTGAGGACATCAGAATCTTGCATTCTTATACTGCACATATGAATTTAAAACTATATCAATTGCATATTTAGATTGAATTCTTAAATGGGTATATAGATGAGTATGTCTTTGTACAACAACCCCTAGTTTTACAAACCCCCATTTTCCAAATCATATTTATAAATTTTTGAAAGCATTATATGGTTTAAAACAAGCTCCGAGAGCCTGGTATGATCAGTTAAGTACTTTTATTATTTCCAATGGTTTTAAAAACGGAATAAAATACTCTACAATTTTTAAAAAACGAATTTATAAAGATGATTATGTTGTTCAAATCTATGTAGATGACATTATCATTGTATCCATAAGAAATTTTTATGTGTTGATTTTTCTAAAATGATGAAAAATTAATTTGAAATGTGTTTAATGGGTGAACTAAAATTCTTTCTTGGATTTTAAATATTTTAAAATAACGATGGTATTATCTTAACTCAATGTAAAAATACTAGAGATATTCTTAGAAATTATGAATTGGATAGCATTAAAATTTGTAACACTCCCATGAGTACAACTTATAAGATGAATCTTGATGAAAATGGAAAATCTGTTGATCAAACCACTTATAGAGGAATGATTGGATGTTTACTCTAGTTAACTATTAGTAGACCAAACATTAGGTTTAGTGTGTGTATGTTTACTCATTTTCAAGAAAATCCAATGGAATTTAATTTAAATGATGTAAAGTTAATTTTTAATTGCCTAAAGTATAAACCCAAATCTAGAAATGTTCTATAAAAGAGGAAAATCATTTGAATTATTTTGTTATTCTGATGTTGAAATTGGTGGCTAAATGTTAGAAAGAAAACTCAACCATGTCACTAGTATCATGGAGTTGTAGGAAACCAAATTCTGTTGCATTATCTACTACAGTAGGTGAATACATATGGCTGGCAGCTGTTGTTCACAAATCTTGTGGATGAAACCCACATTACTGGATTATGGATATGAATTCATGTATGTACCTATATATTGTGACAATAAAAGCGCTATTAACATCATTAAAATTATAGTTTCACATTCTAAGACAAATAATATTGATGTTAGACAACAATTTTTGAGAGATAGTTATCAAAAGGGTGATATCACTTGGGAATTCATTGGTCCTGAGTATCATCTTGCTGATATATTTACTTAACAAGTTTATAATGAATGAATATACTACATCATAAATGAATTATTAATGATATATCTTATATAATTGTCATTATGTTTTATATCTTAATATTCCATGTTTATGATCTCACAATTAGTATTTTGTGAGTACTGTCTGATAGTTATTGTCTCATCGTAATTCTCATTTACTGTCTCACTGTGAAGTTCTTTCACTTTCCCACTGTAACACCCACTTATGGTATCACTATAACGCTGAGTTAATGTCTCACTGTATTGCTCAGTTACTGTATCACTATAACATTCATTCTCTGCCTCACCATTATGACCCAATATGCTCTCATCATAATGATTTTATTATTATTTTTAGTTATGAATAAAAAAATGTATCGCGGTAATTACTCATTTAACCTCTTTATTTTCCCGAATTTTTTACTTTTTCACTGTTTTTTATTCCTATATGATAAAATAAATGAAGTATAACTTGTGCTTTACTCGATCATTCCTCTATTCACTCAATTTGTAACACGTCCTCTACACTTCAATCTTTCACTCTCTCAAACGCTTAGTGAATGCACAGGTTGAAACACCCTTCATCATCGACTCATGTGAAACGCTGATCAAAGAAGTAAAAAATCACACCCAAGATAGCACCCGAAGTTCCCCTAAACTGAAATATCGTAAACTGAGTTGTAGTACCTATGAAATAGGTTTTCCCTAAATGGCTTATGTAGATTAATTCATTGTTTTTGAATGTTTTAAATGAGAACGGATTGTTAGAGTTGTTTTCTTAGTATGATAGACCTATCTAACATAATTTAGTAGCATATTTTTATAAATATTTTCTGTTCTCCTTTGATTCTGAAGATGGATATCTTTGGAGAAGATGGATCAATGGGAAGTAATTCTCATTATCTTTTAGGTTATGGGATGCATGCCTTAGAATACCTCATGAAGGTATCCATGATGATTATCAGAGTGTACCTCTTACTTTTTTGTGAATTCTTTGTCTTGGAATATTCTCTATAATTATTGACCGGAAATGGAACCAAGATAAGAGCCATAACTGATGAACTAGATGGAGAATAATGGAATTTTAATATGTTTATACAGAACCTAATTAGCCCATGAAAAGGTTATGTTTTTTACTAAATTTTGATGATGTGTTTCTGATTCATCTTTTAAAAAATGGGTATAAGATTAAAATTTGTAGGTATAACATACACTGTATGTGTGAACACATCAATGACACATCCAAGCCAACCTCCCTATTTTACTCTTTGATTATCTAAACCATTCTTCTTGCCAATGGTATGGTTGTACCAAATGAGGATGTTATCAAGGATTGTGAGTACTTCCTATCAAAAGTCACTATCAAGAGGAGGTAAATAAATTTAAATCCTTGGAAAAAGGTGTGGGTGGAAGACAATGATAGAATTTATGAAAAATTGAATCCTGGAGAACATCCCTCAATACCACAATTTTTTTTAATCTTGTTATGGAACTAGATGAGGTTGTTGAGATTTCTGAAGAAGATGAAGAAGAGGCTGTTGTGCCCCTAGGGAAACTCTTTCTGTTGAGGAAGGCAATACTCTTGTCCCTCTTGTTGTATGTGAATAGGAATTCCCTACTTAAAAAAAATTGTTAATTTTGTAGATCAACTGAGGATGAAAATGAATTTTCTATCAAAGAAACTAAATATAATGCTATGGAAGAACCTATAGAAGAAAAATTACCTACTATGAATGAAGTTGATCTTGAAGAAATCATAGTGGATCAATCTGTTCTTGAAGTCATTCATTCGGCTGATGAAAGGATGGAGCTGACTTTTTAGCTAGACAGATTGGAAATGATGGAGGAACATAGAGTTGAGTTTGTGGAATTAGATAAAGACCCTAATTTTCTCAGTCCTTAAAAGGATGCAGTGGTTGTGGTGGAGAAAACCCCTAATATGGAATCTACTAATGTACCAAACCCGATTGTTTCATGCCATGTAGATACTCGTTATAAGATCCCCATTTTCTATGATGTGGATGAATATCAGCATGTTTTAGTAAAATACTACGACCATTCAACTACGTTACAGATGAAATCTGTCTCTAATATTGCTCTTGAAAAGAAACATGATCCCATATCAGTCCCTATTTTTGAACCTTCGTCATAACAACAATCCTTTTTGAGTAATGATGATTTGAAAGAATTTGGTGCTACCCTTTTGTCTGTTATTGAAAAATACACGAATTTAATACCAACTCATGTGACACTACTTAGTGAGAAGATGAATCATTTTTGTTATATAATTTTATTTGGAGAATACAACCCAAAATGGTTAATGATATTCAGGAATTCATAGTTAAAAATAAACTGCATATTGATGAAGTGAAGACTCTAAGAGGTATGATTGATGAAATGCAGAGAGAGATGTATTTGAGATCAGAGCTTGCTTCTCATCCTATATAACCTATTTTCCTTCAAACCCCATCCAATTGTTTCTCTCAGATTCAACCTCATTTTGAATCCTTATCTGAAAAGGTTGCTAAAATAAATAAACATATTGTAAAAGAGATTAGAGAGCTAGTTTTTAATCTTCACAATCTAACTGATGAGTATTCGAGGATTCTTCAAAAGGTTCCAGAAGAACATAAATCTCAGAACACAGCTGTCAATACTTCAATGGAATCTGAGAAGTCATCTTAACCTTCCCTAGATAGTGACCTGCTCAGAACATTGGTCAGTGAAGAACTTTCTATTGTGCTTAGTGGATTCAATAAAGATTCTCTAAATGAAGTTATCAAGAACAGTGACAGAATTCTTGATCTGGTACAAATTCATTCAAAAATTTCCAATGATTCTCACCATGAAGTTGCCAAAAATGACGATTTCTACTTCAACCGAATCTTTTTAGTGATTGACATGACCAATCACATTAAATATCTATCGAAAATTTGGGGATTCCTCTTGTTACCCAAGCTTTCATGACCGATGTTCGAAAGCTCATAGAGGTATCTCATCTGTTAGATAAGTATATGGAAAATAAGGATAACATTGAGAACGATATATTGTATGGTGGAGAGATCATTGAGGATTTAATCAAGCTTATAAGGCCATATCTTCATGTACAGAGTTCAACCATTTTTGCTATACCGACTGCCCCTCTAAGACCTGGTCTTACAACAATCATATCTTCCCTAGCCTCCACTTTTATGTTTGTCAGTCAGGATCTGAGTTAGATTAGGCCAATGATCCTTGGTCAACAACTACATCGATCATTTACTACACCTACTCTGGTTCCCTCTATCATTGAAGGTATTCAATTACCTTTTCTATCAATAATCTCACTCCCTTATTCTACCTCTACATCTACTCATATGGCTTCCTCTTCTGCTATTACTGCTACTAAGGAAAAATATAAGATCACATAGTGAATGATGGATAGTGTTTACACTATTTTTATGGGAATCATGTTTCCTTTTTTTATATTTTGTAATTCCCCTCTCATTAACTAATACATTATGAACTTTTCTAGTCATTTTTCTATTTTTTCAATTGATTTTTTTATAATTCGAAAAGGGGGAGTAATATACGAGATGCGCATATATGAGACTTATATGAGAAATATATGGAAGATAGAAATCATTATATTTATGTTATATTCTCATTCTAACTATGTTGTTAGAAAAAATGTACACTCTAAAGTTACATGATTTGTGATCATCTAAAAGGGGTAAATTGTTAGACTCCTCGTATATAATTAATGATTAAATGATCACAAATCCTATTTAGTTTATAAACCATTTTAACTCTATGTAATCTATCTCACATCAATTGTATAATATCTTAGAAAAATATATCCATAGATTTAAAGTGCTATAGACTGATTTTGGTTTCATTACACTTTCTCTTGATTCACATTATAATGATTTCTCTGATAAATGCTAATGTTAAATTCATTTCATAAATACTACTGCTTAATTCTGAATAAAGATACTTCCCTAATTCATGAGACAATGTGACAAGAAGACATCATGACATAGATACAATATGAAAAGAAGACATTGTTACATCTAGACACGTGACAAGCTGATAATGTGACATCCAGTGACCATTACATCCCGACAATGTGATATCAAACATCGTGACAAGAATACACCCTGATATCTAGACACTATGAACGAGACACTGTGAATAAGTCACCATGACGAAGTAGACACTGTGACCATGAGACACCATGACCGCGATACACCGTGATAAGAAGAAACCATTACATCCCAACACCTTGACATACACACCCTGAGACATCCAGACACCATGACAAGCCGACACCTTGATATCCAAACACCGTGAACAAGACACCAGGAACAAGACACTATGAACAAGAAGACATTGTGACCATGAGACACCATGATCGCAAGACACCTTGACTATGGGACACCTTGTCCAATCTAGACACCATGTAAAAAATACACCGTATCTAGGATATATTTTGACACCGTTTCCTAATATATTTTCTCTTCTTTAAATTTAATCTCTTACTGTCATATTTTAATGTTTTAATGCACTTAAAAAAATTAATGCATCTTTGTAGACACGTCATCGGACAGTATGAGGTACGAGGTGCGGAATACATGAAACATGTCAGCCCCAATACATACACTCCATGATAAAAGATAAATTTTTCCCAAATAAACAATAAGTAGATGGATACTAAAGAACAATCTAGTGGGAATGAGGGTGACAATAGAATACATTTAGAGAATTGGCTCACGCCACTCGACTCTTTTGAAGAATAAATAAATCATACTGGAATCACGAGAATATCTTCGCACAGTAAAACACCATAAAGAACATAATCGGAATTTGTCTGACTTGGGACACTCTGTTTTCCATTTGAGGACTTGAGTTCTGCATCTACCTCAACTCAGAAGTCCAGAGCTGTAAAGTCCAAAACTCAGATAACTTATAATCCTATATCAATATTACTACTCTATTGTGTATCATTTTATTAATTTTTGAGTAGATTGTTTATATATATAGAAACACACTCTATCTCCTGGATTAAACGGATGGATACAAGATATCCTATCTCAAACATTCTTTTAATCTTGTGTATACCCACATAAAAGTTTTGAAGAGGTCATTGTGGGTCCTGGTTGTTTGTACCCATGAAGAACTCTGGAAGAGGTCGCTATGTGGCTTGGATAGTACTGTGTTCTGTTGTTAACACCAATCCAGGGTGTTGATCGTGTTTATTTATATAAAATGCTTGGAGGTCGGTGATCACCATGTTGATTGGATTATGTCTCTACTTGAGACAAAACCACTTGTTTCATATTTGTTGTTCTGTGTAATTTAGTCTTCTCTATTTTACTGTTTTACTATAAAATTCAAAAATCTATAAATTCACATTGATAGTTACTCTCGTAAAGTAGTTATAACAGTCTAGCCTTAGTAGAATAACTTAAAAAGTAATATTAATAACTAACTTTAAGATTAGTTAGAACTAATAAATATTATAAGCCATTATTCAAACAGTCAAACACTTATAACTGTATAACCTTTATTAACTGGGATGTATTTAATATTTTTGGGAAATATTTTAGAAATACTGTATAATCAGAAATTTTTTACAAATACTAAATTCAGCCCCCTCTTGAGTAATCTACTCTAACCAACAGTGGCCTTATCTCCGACACATAATGTAATCCCTCACCCCCTTTAGGTAGTTCATATGATGTTTCTTCCCACATTTTTGACATGTGGGTGGTTTAGTTTCCATTCCCCCTTTCTATGTAGATCCCCTAATGTGAAACTATATCATTCATTTTATATCACCAAATCCATAGGGAAAATCTCAATTCTACATATCCACATTAATATCACATCCCAGAACTTCTTGATTAATCTAGAAGTCCCCAATTTATAGATACTTCCGATGGAGTGGATTTATTCCACTAAATAATATGTCAATATTTCTATCATTGTTGATAAAAAAATATTAATCATACCATGAAATCCTTGTTAAAATTTCATTATAGTTCATGAAATATTCTCCTATATTTTTCTTTAGCTATATTAATTATCTCTCAATCTTTGTTCAAATGGTTTGATAGAAATATTTTTTAGGAAACATTATCTTAATTTCATCCAACTCTCTTTCCTTGCATTTTTCCTTTGGCGTGGTGCTCTTAATCAAGTTCTACCATTGATCGGTCTCTCCATCATAATGGTAAATGATCAATGTCACCATCTACACCTCCGAATAGTGAATCACACAAAATATCTTCTCTATTGAGTTGAATAACTATTAAATGACCACTAAATTATAATATCCACTAAATGATATGGATCATTTCAGCATAAAACACTCGATGAATAGTTTCTCCCATTCATATGAAGGTGGATGTTATAAATTATTCATGTTATTAATCATAAACTAAGACAATTGGGTAATAATTACCATGATGCTTTGACCTCCACCTTCCAAATCATTGGCCATGTCATTTGTGATATTTATACATTGTCCCTGGCACATTTTATTGTCTTGGGTTCTCAAAGTTTCCTCCTTTTTCTAAAATGAAAATGGTTAGAGGAAAAATAATGCAACAAGTTATGAATAAATAATTTTATCATTTGTTTGATTAATATAAAGGAATATATTTTGGAAGTCCTAGGTTTAGAATTTTATAAAATAAATATTTTTTTATCATAATTATACTTAGTCTAGTATAAAGGGTTTTAATTAAGGTTCTCTAACTGTAATTCCATTATTAATGATACTGTGATTTTTTACCAATGATAGAAACCCTACTATTTTTTACATCACTATTACATCATTTTAATTTTAAACCATATAAATTAATTTAATGAATAATATCAAATTTTTTAGTGTTATGGTAACATTTTTCATACGCAACTTTTTTTAAAAAAAATATAGACATTAATTTAATTCCTTCTTCTCTAACTTATTATAGTCCCATGAATTCTTCATACTACAAGTTATCATGTGAGGATATACATCAGTGAAAGGGGTTACCGAAAACCCAATAGAAGGATAGATATGAACATGAAATAATTTAACATGGGGGAGAACATAAACATAACATCATAATCATAATCATGGGAGGAAGTTTTATATAATGGTGTGGAATGTGTCAGTGCATAAAAATGAAACATCATGTCTCAATGGTAAATACTTCACATTGTTATAAAGAAATATATTATCATGTTTAGTCATATACCACTTTTCACATGAGATAAATCACATATCCCAATGAATTTTAGTGGTATATAATTCCAGGATTACCCATAACATCAAAGATTATAGATTGTGCTTAATAATTACTAGTGCACAAGTAACATCATACCATTTATGTTATCATGGAATCCACATAGAACATATATAAATATTAGACAAAGACACATGAAAAAGGTGATTAATTTCCAAAATAATACATTTATGATATTTGGGTCAAAAAATTATTTATTGTTAAAAATACTTGATATAAGATTCATTAACCTTGAGTGACGAAGAAAAAATATCAAGAAGTAAAAGGTGAGTTTTCTTGAAAGAAGGGTTCCTTTGGAAAACATTATATTTATCATGAACTCAACTAGAATACTTGTATATCAAATAAATGGTAATATAGTTATTAATATATTATATTTCTGTAATATACATACTATAAATGTTTTGAAGTAGTGAAAACCAAAAGAAAGAGGGTTGTGGTTTTGAATTCCCCTTACCTTCATTTTGAATCCATTCCTCACTTTAGTATCCATTATAATCATAATAGATAAATTAATTAAAAAATAAAGAACCTTTAATAAATTAATATTATTCGTAAAGGATTTATTATGTTCATTTATTTTCATTTATATAAGTTATAGAGTTTACATTCAATATTTCAGAGTGTTCATTTTTTTAGATTTCATGATCTGTTCACTTGTATACAAGAATGGAAGTTCATGTAAAATTTGGATAAATAAAATGGATAATTATTAAATCATATTAATAATTAAAATGAAATTTAAACATCATTTTAAATATTTTTGTTTTATTTTATGAGGATGAATCAATAGATAATAGTTAATTACGAACATTTCAGTTATTTTTGGTGGTTTATCACTCACAACGAACACGTTTTTGTTTTATTAATATTTATTGTGTATATATTTTTTGTACAAAACAAAAATAGGGTTACAATATATATTTTACTCTATTTATCAACCATTATAATGGGTACATAAAAATTATTGAATAATTTAATGGGAAATTATTTTTTAGCACCCACGATGTCAATAAATTGACACATAACTAGAAATAATTTCATTTTTTGAATAAAAGAGAGAGAGAGGGGGGAGGATTTCAATAATTTTCCTTTCATTAACATAATATAATTATATTTAATGTTTGGTCATGTAGTTAGTAAAAATTTTATATGACAATAGATGAGGAAATAATAAATAAAGAAAAAATAATTAATAGAAATTAAGAAAAAAGGAACATGGTTTTACCTCTTAAATATCTCCCCCTTGAAAGAATCCATAGTGAAACCTTTTTTGTATTTCTATGATACCAATAGTTAATATTCATCGGTAAGGGTTTTTGGATCAGTATTGGGCCCAATTTTTTTTATGCCTTTGTGATTGAGATGTCTGAGGAGAAGAGGGGGTTAGGGTGGTAATTATAGTGGATTATAAGAGTGTTTTTTCATTATTATATTCATTTGTTTATTATTTTGGATTTAGACTATGTATATATTGATAATTATCTCCAAATATATTTAAATAATAAAGGATAGTTCAATATGTTGTGATTTCATTGTCTGTATATCATCTATTACACCATAATTCATTTATTTTCTTTTTATTGTAAATTTTCATATTTTATTATTCCTAAAAAATCACGTATTTAAAAAAATTCATAAATTTCACCCTATCCATTTATTGATGTGTAGAATAAAAAAAGGAGTTCAATTTTATGAAAATAATTTTCTAGCATGATTAATTTACTATTTTTGTTAAGATGATTATTTACATCTAAAATAAAAATTATTAAATTAAAACTAATTTTATAACATAATAAAAAAATTTAAGGTATCATAAAATTATCTTCAAAAAAAATATAAATTATAATTTATAAGAATTATTTATGAAAATAAATTTACTTTTAAATTATTAAACTGAAAATATAATTTTAATTAAATAATTATGATTTCTAAAAAATCAAACACATAAATAATAATTTTTAAAACATGATTATACATAGACTACAATATATTAATATAATACAATCATTTATAAGATTTCAAAGTTTTATCTTTACATTATTGTTTGTGTTCACTCTTCATTTTATCATTTTAAAAATCATAATATTTATATTATTACTCTTATGTTCATGTCACTATTTCATTTGTATATGTTCATTAACATTTATAAATACATCTTATTTAATTAAATCTCAATTTTTAATCTTTTTATTACGGTCTACAAGTGTTATTTTGTGATTTTTACTATATGAAATTACTATAAGTAGGGAGAAATTCCATTGTTAAAATTTTCGATCAGAACATTCAATTTCTGAATGGCCTATATGATAAGGATATGGTGCGAACAATCATTGAGTGTGTGAGTAGAATCGTTGAAATTATTTTATTGTGGGTGTAAATCATCTATAGTGTAGTATGGTTTAGATGTATAATCATTGAAGATTACTTTCAAATAAGTCATAGTTTTTATAACGGTGAAAATATAATCACATTTTATGGTTATACACTGTACATTTATTTGATATAAATATATATGGGAATATTAGGGAGTGTTATTTAATATGTATTAATATATATTATATATGAATGATCAATGATATGGTTGATCATTTATTAGGAAATGAGGATTCCTAGAATTCCATGATATATATTGGTGATGTTAGAAGATATGGAAATGTGGTTCTAATAATGATGGTTTTATTATCATTAGAGTCATCATATGACATGTTTATATCATGGGTGAATATTTTGTTACGCTATAGTATAAGTGGATTTTATCTTTGAAATTCTATGAAATTAAAAATAATTTATAAATTTCATTTATTTACCTAATAATTTCATCATGTAATATCTTGTTTATACAGTTTCCTATTATATATGTTCTGTGTAATGAAATAGATTCAGAATCCTAATTCTGGAGACATAATCCAGTGTATATACAATGCCATAATCATCTTCCATGATCTTTAATATATTGAAATTAGTTCCAAAGTATAAACATGATCCTTGGGAAATGTTTTACCCTCACAAAACAAATATCTTTTAACAATACAATAATTTTATTTAAAAAATAAAAGCCTAAAATAAAAAAATTATGTTTGAAATAGAGAAAAACAATTATTGGAAAATAATAAAATCACATGTTCAGATATGAAATGACTAAAAAGTGAATTATTTAAATGTAATGTGAAAATATAAAATCCTACTCAAATAACTATCTAATTAAAACCACGTCCACCACAATACTAGATAAGATGACCCATTACATAATAATGTCTAATCAATTCCCTTAATTTTATAAAAACATAATATATATATATGCACATTGATATGGGCTAGTGATGGTGATTAAGAACACCCTATAATATTTCTAAAAATGTCTCATGTAATATAATGAAAATATATTCCCAACCATGTATCCAATTCCATTGACTACATGATAGCATATATTATACAATAATTGTATACCATAATAATCTATAATCCATTTAGTAGGATAAGAATAATATAATAATTTACTATCATAAACAATATGACCCTTCAAATATCTATTCCGGTATAAAATTAATAAATAACTATTAAAATACATGGATGAATTATAAAATAAAAAAAATATATAAGATTAATAAATAAAATTAAACATTGAAAAAATAAATTTTTATCTTCACCATGTGGTGGTTTATGAATTGGAAAACCTACCCTATATTAAAATAATATTTCATAAATAGTCCACTCATCCAAAAAAATTGCCCTTCTATCGATAAAAAATCATTATCAACCATTAGATATTTATACACATTTTATTTCCAAAAACCATTTAAAATTATGAATAATTTTTACCAATGAAATATGTTAAATATTTATCATATTGTTTTATTTTGAAAAATGAAAAATATATTTTCAAAAAGGGCAAATGGATAAATGAATATCAATTAAACAATAACGATGAACAACTGGATAAGGAATGAATTATATGCCTATACATTTGATGATTTTCACATGGAGATCCTAGTACATTATATCCATTTTTATGTGTTGGGATTTAGTCCCCCAACAGATGTGCAATGTAACATGGGATCATGAGTTTTCAAACCATGATATAATAACTTCATCTAAATTTATAAATCATATCCCAATATATATATATATATATATATCCAATTTATAAAAAATTGAATTTACAAGACAAATATTTATAGAAAACATGAAATCACTGAGGTCCAATCACTGATTTTTGGATGATCTAAATGATTATAGAGAAGGAATCACAATTTCATAATTTAGAATCCCATATATTGATCCTAACAAACCATTATGGTAATTTATTTTCAATTAAATGTTATTAATGAGACATATAAGTGGTTAATTTTTTTTCTAAAATATCATGTAATAAGAAAAATATTACATAGTTATGTTGTATGACAAGTTGGGACCACGAATAATCTATATAAATGAAACTTACCAATAGCTAAGATATTAAAAATCAACCATGAAAATGTGACTTTGATACCCTAGGATATTCCACCCCAAGGTGACTATAAATTCCAATAGTATAATATATGAGACCATGAACAATGATAATTTTGTATTCCATCATTTCTTAAAAACATTGAAATATTACCAAAAACCAAAAAAACATAAATTGAAATTTATCTATTAAACATCAGATTTCATAATTATCCCCACTATATAAATTTATATTCATAATTTTTTTCTACGAATCATCCTCCTTAGTTAATTATAGACATTAGTAACATATATAATACTCTATCTTATACATTTCCTATTGATTTATACTATGTTTTAATGAATCTATCATAATATAAATACTATATTTCCCTATGTTATTTTCTTTCTAATAAGATCATCTCACTAGGTTTTAAACTAAAGATTCTCCCAAATCTAAATAACCATAAAACAAGATTGAATATGATATATATCTATTTTAAAATCACAAAAATATTATATGTGTAATATATAATTTGGTATAAAATATTTTTAATGTGTATCTAAAATAAAATATGCATCATTCATTTAATTAAGATTTATTATAGACCAACATACATAGGAAAAACCATCCCAGGCTTCCTATAACATATATGTCACATCCATTATGAGATTAACTAGAAGAATCGACCACAAACCAAAGACAATGATAGATTAAGATTATGTTGAACACTATTAATCTATAAAATTTACAACATCCCTAACCTATTTAAAAACATGTGATCTCAATGAATCATATTATGCATCAATCACTATACTAAAGTGTCCCCACTCTTAATTAAACACAATCCAATGATTAATATAATGGTCTAACATTCATAAATATAAATTTTCCTTCATAATATTATATTAAATATGAATGTAGAATATTTTTAACAAATTAACATGATCATCCCAAACGATGAGTTCGACATCGTGTAGGGGACACATTAAAACAAGGCATAATATTAAATGTTTTATAAATTGACATTCCATGTATTATTATTCCATGAATATATTATTGAAATTTATATATCAATAGAAATTATTGAATTAAAGATGAAAATATATTTCACTTTTTTCATTCTTTCAATGTTTTCCACAAGGAAAATTTTAGAAAACATTTTAAATTTTTTTAAGGTAGATAAATAATGTTTTATTTTATCGAAAATGAAATTAATAAATTTTCCCATTACCACCACCATTATTTAATATCTTTGTTCCTATATAAGATATATTTTTTTTAATAATTAAAATCCACATTCCCTATATTCTATGTATTTTACAAAAATGTTATTAATTGGATTAGAACTTTTCATATCATGAAATGTTTTTCTTATGGGTGAACGGAATGTTTCTATAGGTATACAATTTTTTATATGTTATCATTTATTGGAATTTTTTATATTTACGGGTGGTTCCTTTATAAAATGTCGACGAAAGTATCCATTATAAAAAAATGGATGAGTATTTATTTCATAATCCTTTGATGGGTTTCTCCATTATAGTGATACAATTTATTTAGTTATGAATATGGTCTCTAGAGAATAATGATGGAATTGGAATAATTTTGTTTTTCAATTTGTAATAGTGTGATTGAAAATTATATACAATGTTTCCTAATTTATTATTTACTCCCACAATTTGTTTATTGAAATAATTTTAATTAAAAATGATAAAGAGTGAGAATATAATAAATGTAAATTAATTTTTACTTCTTAAGGGTGAATTGTATAATATGTGGAATGTGTTTTCATTAGATTTAAAATATTATAAATAATCTTTCTTGAGTTTTGTTTTTTAAAGTTTTTATTTTATAATGATTAGTTTAGGAAAATATATTGGAAAATAATTTTATTTATTTTATAAGAAATATTAAATTTAAAAAAATGAATATTTTAAAGATCGTGTTTTTTATATTTTCTTTTACTATGGATTTTTATAAATATATATATAATACTAGAATTTTTGAACTCATACCATGTTATAAAAAGTTAATCATACAATTTTAATGATGTGTATAGACATTTACAAGCTCATGATGATAATTGTTATGATATGTTATGACATTAAATATTTTATATCGTAATTGTTATTTAGTATGTACAAATTGATATTATGTGGAAATGAGTAATTTATGATGTATTAATTTTTATTAAGGATTATGACTTTATTATATAAAATAATAAAAAATATATTTTGGAATGAAATTATATAAATTCATGTCAATATACATGAAAATATGTATTTTTTGAGTTTTGGGTCCTTATAGTTGGTACTGGGGGAAAGGATTAAATATTGTATTTATACTAGATATAATATTTAAATAAATGTGTTATATTACAATTTATAGTTGTATTTATATTTTATTTTAGGATTACCTTGATGATTCATTTAAACTATCACCCTTCATAATCATTAACCATAGAGTGAAAAATGAAGATGAAGCATGTTAGGACGAATTGACAATATCCTTCGAAATAATAAAATAGGAGTGGTCAGAATTTGAAATTAGTAGTTTGTTTCTATGATGGATAACTTCGAATAGGTTATAAATATTTGTTTATCGAAGATATAGAAAATCTAGATCTACTAGAATGGAAAATTTTCATAGTGGAATAATATAATCAAGAAGACCCATTAATAATTATTGTAACACACAATATAATGGTTTATATGTGATAGATTAAATCTATAGAATTAATATTCAATAGCAGGGGTTATTTAGATCATCAAAATTAAAATATTTAAATTTATCATTTTCAATGTGAAATGTGATGCGGTAGAAAATTGTTAAGAATATTATAGTTATGGATGATATTGAATACAATGAATGTGTTAAAATGAATTCTATTTTCCATGATAAATATTTTCCTTTTTTTATTCATCATATGATTTAAATTAATTTCATAGATTGGGAAAAAAAGAGGAGGTTTATAATTCCACGTATGAAAAAAGTATCTCTTGATTAGAATGGTACGCACAAAAGTTTATCATGAATATTCATAGAAATATATATATATTTTTTCTCAGGATTGAGTAAAAAATAGTTGATAATATTCATATCATGAATTTAAATGTTATACAAACTAGATCACATTGTAAATAATGTGGAAATATATAATTTTAATGATAATATTTTCAAGGAAATCAATTATTAAAAGGGATATCTATGGTCGATAATTAGAAATAACACATCATATAAATCTAAAAGTTAAAACAATATTTTTATAGATTGTGATCGGTCTCATAATAATCACACATGGGTAATGTATACAATCTTTGGGAAGTAGTTATCATGTGGAATGTTTTTTGTAATATGTATTTTTTTCATAGAAAAATATCATATTACTGGTAAGATTATTATTTAAATGTAGGATGTACGTTGTTTTAAATGTAACAAGAGGTGCCATTATGCGGATACTTCGCTGAAGAATATGAAAAATTATGCAATTTAGAAAGAAAATATATATAGGTTGTGGTGAAAAACATTGATACTATTTCATTATATGTTGATACATGAATCAAAATGATATTAGAAATTTTACTTTTTATTAGGATTATTCTATTGTCTTTTTTGATTCGCAGTGTATACATTTGTTCATTTCAATAAAAATATCTAGTAAAAGAAATATTTTAACTAATAAAATGATGCCAAGAAATATTATAATATAATATGGGAGTATTATTAATGAAATAAGAATTTCAAATTATATTCATAACATCATATGAAAGATTGTTTTCCCAAAAACCCACATTTTAATACACTATTCATAATTTATTGTTATTCTTTGTGTCGATTGGATTTCATTATTTCAGGATAAGATATATTATAGAGACAAAGGAGTTATTTACCATAAGAAATCATTCTGTAAATAATTATTCATTCATATATTTGATAACATATCATTAAGATAAGAAACCATTAAATAATGAAATTTAATGTTCTATGTATCACATTTTTTAATATAGAGAAAATTTTGAGTTTATTGAATATTGAAAAAATATAAGTATCATTTTAATGATTATTATAATGTTGTTATGACTTATTAATATTTTAAATTTATAATTAAATTTTTACATAAATGTAATGAAATTTAAAAGCAACTTTATCGAATCTCTCAGGTAGAACATATATAATTAAAAAATAAGTAGAATGAGTTTGTAGATTATGGTTTCATTAATCATGGAACATCACCATTGGGTGATCATGTTTTATTAAGAAATTACGGTATAATGATACATTTCATAAATTATTATGAACTGAATTGCATCAATACTATGAAAATGTATTTCTTGATTCATTTCAATGACATATTCGATTAACTGTGTGGATATTAGTATTTTTGACCCGTTAATCGTGGGCCATAGAAAAAGTATCTTATAGAAATGGATGATGATATCCCTAAGATAGTGTTTCATACTAGGTATAGGTACAATATTTTTTTTCTAGTCATTTGGAAAATTAATGGAGTAGCTCTTATGAATAGTTTTTTGAATGATTAATAAGACAAATTTGTGGTTTTGATTATTTTTGATATATAAATTTCATTATAAAACATATTAGGCTAATAATAATATATATATTGTTCAAAAAAACATAAAAGAATAAATGGTATATTAAAAAATTAAGGAATTTTTAGTTTGGTCATAATAGATATTATTCCAATGACATGTCATAAATTAATATTGCATAACATCTGAACCCACTAAAACATATGTGGGTGATGAGTGGACAAGAGAAACAAATTTTTCTATATTTCAAGATTATATTGCATTATAATGGTATTATAGGTGTATTTATTAATAATTTTAATTTTTATAAATCCTATGATCTTTGTTAACATCAAAAAATGAAACATTCATCTACAAAAATAATTTCAATAAATGATTTTGTGTACTCAAATGAAATGATTTTGTAAAGAAATATTTACGAACCTTATATAATGGAATAATGATTTTTTTATCTATGGTGATTATTACTTGAATAGACTATGTTTTATTTTATCATAGAATGACTGTGTTATTTCTTATGCATCAATCAATCAAAAAATATTTAGAAACATTATCTAAAAAAATTTCATGAATTAATGGCTGTATTATTTTATTTATTGATATGGAGAAATAAAATTTATAGTGTAACATTGGAAATATTATATTTTCGTAATATTTTGATTTATATACTAACTCATAATGATTTGAAAATGATATAGTGGAGGTGGTTATAATTGATCATGGATTGTGATCTACAAATTTATTAACAACATGTTAATGAAACCATAGTAGTTGGTTCTATAGTATAAAAGATAATAAATCATTTATTACGTGTCATTTAAACTAGAATGCACTTTTAATTAATTGATTAATTGTTGTTTAGAAATATTTCATTCATGAAACCCCAATTTTTTATTCATGTTTTTTTGCAATAGGGTAATTTAAAATTAATTACGTAACAAAATAATAAATACACTGAGTGAAATGAAAATATATAATTTATTATAAAATGTATCTTTTCTAAATTTAATTTTTAAATGTATGGTGTTTTTATATGATGAAGAAAATTATGTGTTTCATGTGACCAACAATTGATTAAATAACTCTTGGGTGAGAATTATATTTCTCTATTTTCTATTAATCCTAGATGAAAAATAATTTATAGAGTCCTTCAGGAAAATTTGAGGTGGGAAGGAAAAAAGTATGATTTTTCATATATTTTAATTAATTATTAGTAAATAGGTAGATTCTAAATAAAAATTAGTAAAAGGTATTCTTAAACATTTTCCATTTTGAAAATAGAAATATAAAAATATATACCTAGATTTCATAGCAATATTAATAATGATATATTATGGTAACAATGTGATCTATGTAATTCTTAATAGATTAAGTAAATACATTAATTTTCATCACCTTTGAGATGATATATATTTGAAAAAATATACTCAAATTTATAAAAATCGGATAATTAAATTATATGGAATTCAATGCTCTTTGTTATCTGATAGTGATCAAATATTCACCCCTAATTCTAGATAGTTCCACAAATGTTATTCAGTACTAAATTAAATTCCACCATTTCTTTTGATCAATACTACAATAGATTATTTGGTGGATATTTTTAACAATTAGAGGATATTATTTAATATTTTTTAATGGATTATTAGGGTAGTTGGTATCAGTGTCTATCATTGCTTAAATTTTCTATTAATTTCTGATTTCATTTCATTACACATACAAAAACATTTGAAGCATTATAAAGATTAATTTTTTGAATAAAGAATTTTGGGATGAATTTTGTGAATAGAAATAGTTGGGAAATCAATTGGTATAAATTATTGTTATAAAGGTTATGATTCTTCTCCAAACATGATGACATATCCGATTATTATGCAATGTGATTCAATTAATGAGAGAAAATATATTTATTTTAGGTTTCTGATCATTATATTATAAAATTTTCTATAAGGAAATGTTATTTGTGATTCTATAAAAAGTGGACGGAATATTTTTTCATTTTAATTTATAAATTCCAAGAAATATATATATATATATATATATATATGTTTTCTATAAATTTTTTCTACCTATGAGATTATATTGGATACATGATATGTTTCATGTATCATTTTTAAGAAAATACATTATAGATTTCTGTCATGATTTGAACCCTGGTGTAGTTTATTTTGATGGAAAACATTAATACAAGGAATATAACATTCATATTTTTAATCATTGATATAAGAAGATATAAAATATAGTTATTAACCAGGTTAATGTTTTTTAGTAAACTGTATGATTAATGATGCATCTTGGGAATCATATAATTATATAAAGTGATGATGTTCCCTTATGTTTATAGAATAAATTAAAATAGGATGATGCAATTTGAAAAATGGGAATTATATAAAATCATATCATATTATTATTACTAATTTAAATTTATTATTAATATTTATTTATTATAGTTTAGAAGGATACATTCAATATTTCAATATTATGTATTTTGACAGTGAAAAAGAAAACTATTTTGTTATAAATATATTTTAGGTTCAGTTCAAAAAATTAATTTTAAAATATATAAATCTAATTAGAATAAATATACATCATAATTTTAATTAATCAATGTTAATGTATCACAATAATTACAGATATTGTTCTGAAATGGTTTTCTGTTTAGTTAATATTTAAAATAAATATTATTAATGGAATCAAAAATTTCCTTTCACAAATTTACTAATTTAAATGCACTTTTTAATATTATAATAAAATGATTATTCATTTGTGATTTTATAAAATACATTTATGGCTATTTAATGAGTCTTATATTTTATCTTTTTATAATAAATTGTTTTTATACTTGCTAATTAATTTCCTATATAATAATTTTTCTTTTTATTTTGTTTGTTTTATATAAAATGAACTTCCACAGAATATAGAAATTTAATTTTAAACTATTTTTCCATATTTTTCATCATGTTATAAAAATATCATTATTATTTCCTTTTTATTTTTGGTTATTTTTAATATTCAACATAGTTAGTTTTTCTTACCACTATAAAGATGAAATTTGTTATTATGTTAATACTAAAGTGATATGTCTTACAATTAATTCTAAAAATATTATATCTTCAATGAATAATTCAATTTATCTATAATAATCTAAAAATTGAAAAGATTAACCTTTTTGATAAAGATTTTATTTTGAAATTATAATTCTTTATGTAATTAATGATGATAAAAATGTCACTACTTTCATCCAAATTTACCCAAGTTATATTGTTTAAGCAGTCGCCTGTAGTGTCGCTTGGGTTTTCAAACACATAGAGACCTAAGAAGATCCATAGACACATAATAAAAAGATATCGGTTTTTGGATATGATGTCCCCATCTTGGGATGATTTTATATGGTTTTAAAATGGCACTAAGAGATATATGTGAATTAAAATTGTGATAAAATGAGTTTTTCCAAGTTTCTTAATCAGGACATATTGGATGAATTATTTTTCCTTTTACAATTTCAATTTCATTATCTTGAGAAGGATTCATACAATAAATTCAAACTAGCTTCATCACATACTAATTATGAACCTTAAAAAACACTTTATAATAATATATACACTTGTATGATAAGTTAAATGAGCACTCCAAGGTAAAGGATCTACATATCACATAATATTGGGGTGAATAAATTCAATAAGGAAGAGGAAGAGTGATAATCATTTAATGAAAGAGACTCAAATAAAGGAATTTTATATAATTTAAAAATGATAAATAACAACCAATACAGACCCTTTCTTCTCCCTTGGATAATCCCATAAAACATATATCCCTCCACTGATGACATTTTTTCAACGGAAGTGGGAAATAGACTTATGAGGGTGGAATTGTAGAAGTAAAAACAATAAATTAGCGAACACTCCACCGTTAGGTGAAACAAATTAGATGGTTTGGTGTGAACAAGTTAAAAACATGATGAAATGGTATAAAGGTGATATTATGAATATCATAATAAGATAATAAGAATCAAATTTAATGATCACTAAGGTGATTCGAACAACATACATTAGAAAGAATGACATTACAAATACAAATTGGAATAATAACATTATAATGAAAACAAAGATCCATGATCCCTAAATCCTCCACCACTAATGACTTAAATGGGAATTTTGGACACCTTTTTCCGAACCCCCATATTCCCATGTGTCCTTAATTAATTTTGGTGGGCCTAGGTGGGTGTGCCATTAATGTAGATGAGACTTTTCCACTCTTCCCCCAAAATGGAATCCAGCTTGCATCCACATAACTAACACACCGAAATGTCCTTCATGATGGATGAATTAGAGTGATAAATATAAGGATATAATGTATCCACAGATTTATCCTAATATCCTGTAAAAAATCATCCCATAACAATATTCGATTTGCGAGATATGATTTAAATGGTGTGATGTTTT
Source organism: Viscum album (assembly GCA_963277665.1). Taxonomy (NCBI): domain Eukaryota; kingdom Viridiplantae; phylum Streptophyta; class Magnoliopsida; order Santalales; family Viscaceae; genus Viscum; species Viscum album. The sequence goes on along the minus strand of OY728158.1, from coordinate 1,155,316,239 downwards.
TTTGGGCCTCAGAATATGGCCCAAAATTTTATCATCAACATGGACCGCTAGGAAAACCATTAAAACATCCGAATTATCTTGGTCCACTATTAAATTAAATCTTCCCAATAATATCCTTTATCTTCATTTCAATTTTTCGAATCATTGGGCTTCAATGCTGTCAAATACAGTACTTTTATTGGCCTGTTGTCCAAATCACTTCACCCAGAAATTGGTTGGTTCAAAGCCCACTTTGTTGGTCTTCCAAATTGATTCTCCAAGCGATCCAATATAATGAATTGTTCTTTATATCATGGGAGATCTGAAATTAAAATATAAACATAAAATCACGACCATTATGTGTTTTATAATATATTCAGGAAGTTACCATGTAATAGTGCATTTTAGGAAGAAATTACAATCATAATGTGAAATAATGTTCAATGTGTAAAATGCACTAATAATGATGTCTATGATTAATAATGAAAATGAATATTATATTATAAAAAATTAATTTTATCCTTAATTAGGGGATAATCACACCCCCAACTTGTGTTTTTCTAGTCCCAAGAAAAATATTTCAGAAAAATATGATATTTCAATTCCCTTTTCCAAAAAATTTTGATACACATTTCTCAACCAATGATATGATACCAAAAAAATTATGAAACCCCAAAAAATCATTTAAAACAAGCTAGTTACATACGAATATCCCAATCCCATTCTCATTCCATTGTTCAAATTCATCACCATATTTAATCCAAATTTAATTATGCCTGATAAAGTGTTGTGTGTCACTATAGACATGGGGGTTCATTTTCATTCGAGGGAGAAAAGATTCAAGCTCTAGGAGGAATCAAAATGAAATATTAAGATTAGTATTCATTTTCTTCCAAAAAAAATTCATTTCTTCCTTTTTTTTCAAATTTTCCACTGTAATTAAAATTGAACTCAATCGAGTCAACCCATGTAGCAAGACTTTTCCGATTACTCCCAGGATCAAAGACCATAGGGAACCAAGTGAATCTCACATACTCGAGCATTATCTTGAGTTAAATCAATAAAAAAATTCTAATTACCACAAATAGAAATCAAATTCACAACTCCCGTCCAGAAAACTATGGTGTCATGGTCCCCAAGTAGTGAAATAAACACATTAGGTCAATTTATTTCTCTATGAGCGGTTTTTTGGATACTCGTGTTAAAATTATAATGATCACCAACACTATACATTTTATTATGGACCACAAGAACTAAAACTAATACCCCACAATCTAGAGAACGTGCATTGCGTTTTTTAAATAAATGGATAAAAATATAAATTGTGAAAAATCACATCGTACAACTGCACTTTTTGAAATCTATTCACATGAACATAAACATGAATTAAAATCTGAATCAAGGAATTAAAAATTATTTGATATCCAATTCCAGAGTTTTCAATGTGTGTTATTATGTTCAAGGTTTATGAAAATTTTTCTTCCACACATTTTATGATTAAAATAAAATAACAGATTTTTTTTTATCTCCCCCAACATAGAATAACATTGTCCCTGGTGTTTAAAGAAATGAAAAATTAGAAGCGGTTAGGGTATAAGATCAAAGAAGTCATTGAAAATTATAAACATGGAATGAATCCACCTAGATGATGATGTTTAAAATGCATTCCCCAGTCTCCTTTCATTCCTTGTTCGAGTCCCAATGGATTGGAGGGTTGTGAAAAGATTTTCCCAATGACCTATGACATGCATTTATATTTTTTTAATATATATTTTATGTATTTTTTATTTAAAAAACATAAAAATAAAAAAAATAACCTGATGTTACATTGTATTATATTAAATTTATAGTTAAGGGATTACTCAGGGATCACACCACGTCACATGAATGAATATGGTGCTCCCCTTTCATACCCATCAATACACATGAAAGAAGAACATGTCAACAATATAAATTATTATTTTTATTTTTATTTTTATTTTAACCTTGAAAAACATAAAAATAAAATAAAATGATGATACATTATCTTGTCAAAAATATCTAGGTAAAGTATTCTTAAATAATCACACCACGTCACACAGATGAATATGGTGCTCCCCTTTCACACCCATCCATACTCATAAAATTTGGAAAGGTTTATAGTGTAAGGGTTTTTTAATAATTTTCCTTTAAGATATAGATCCAAATAAAAAAATTATGATACATTGTCTTCTATTAAATATTTGGTTAAGGTATTACCCCGGGATCACGAAACGTGACACAGATGAATATGGTGCTCTCCTATGATAACCATACTTATAAAATAAGAACAGGTAAATGGTCTGAAGTACTAATTAAACAAAATAAAACATGAAAACAATGGGTTGCCTCCCGTGAAATACTTTTTTTTAACATTGCTAGCTCGACATGAACCCCATAACATACCAAATACCAACTTTCATCATTTTAAGGACCCCATATTTCTCCAATTCCACTTTATTTTGATTTATTCTTTGTTTATAATTTGATTCATGTACAAACCAGTGTTCTAAAATGAGTGGGAAAATCCAAGGAATATCAAAAATGGTTGATATAGTTTCCTCTGTAGACATTCCTAAGAAATCAATGAGAATTCCATATTTTTTTGTTTCAAGAGAATAATGAATTCAAATTGAAGGATCCTTATTATAACCTCTGAAGGGATACTTTTTTGGGGAAGGAAGGAAATAATTTTTAGCTTGGGTTTCATAGGACATTAAACATAGGTTGATATTTGGAATCCAACTCAGTTTCATTTTCCAAATTTCTCAACAAAACCAGTTCCTTTAAAGTGGAAGATTCAACATCAGAATTGGAAATATCAGTTTTAGGAATGGGTATGGACTCAATATTTTTTATTTCATTCAATATTTTATTGACTGGTGTTTTTGAAAAATCATCAATAGTGTTATACATAGGAGACTCAATCCACGATGTAAAATTTCTATCTTGTGAATACATGAAATCAATTTCCCCCTAATTTGAAGACCCTTCAAAAATTTCTTTATTCACATACCCTACCCCAAATCCATATGTTGGTTCATCTATACATTAATTATAGGTTTTTAGAAAACTAGACACTCCACATAAGGTTTTGGATGGTACAATTGGTGTAGGGAAGAGTTCTTCATAAGTATTAATGCATTGTAGTTCGAATCAGAAAGATGATACCTCAGGACTCATTATATCCATTTGATTACAAAAATTTTCAATCAGAGATTGAGGAATAGAATTTGAATGTGGTCTATCATCATGGACATCCCCAAGAGTCATCTCTTCAACCATTCTCGAGAGGGTTGGAAATTTATCCTTTAAATATTATTCATCTCATTGATTGTACATGTCACAAGGTGTGTAGTAATTAATCAAGGATTGGTCAAATAAATTTTCTAATTTTGGGGCATCCCAATGTTGATTTTCCATTTGATTCCAGCATGAGTTTGTGACATGTTAATTTGGATGATACTCCATTAAGGATGAAAAAAAGCTGGATTCTAGATTATCAGGACACACACAAACAGAAAGTGGTAAAGATAAGATTGAGGGGGTGAGAATATAGAATGTGGGGTTAGAAAAGGATGATAGTGTCCAAGATACCTACATGGGTCCCAGTAAACGGTTCCCAAATTTGATTTTTCCCAAATTTACCCTTGTTCTAAGGGTTATGTGGTTGCTTGCAGTGTAGCTTGGGTTGTCGAATCCTCCAAAACATAAGAAGATCCTTAGACACAAAACAAAAAGAGATGGTTTTGGGGATAAAGTGTCCCTCTTGGGTTGATTTTATATTGTTTTAAAAGAGAACTAATAGATCTATGTGAATTCATATATTGATAAAATGAGTTGATCCAAGATTATTGCTCAGGGTGGGTTGGTTGAATTACTTGTTTCTTTTACAATTTCATTTTCATTATCTTGAGAATGATTCATACATTGAATTCAAACTAACCTCATCAATTCCCAATTAATCACCTTAATAACACATTCTAATAATCTATACACTTGTAGGATAATTTTCATGATCACTCCAAGGTAATGGATCTACTTAGCACATAAAAGTGGGGTGAATAAATTCAAATAGGAAGAGGAAGAGAGAAAATCATTGAATGAAATAAACTAAAATAAAATTAATTAATAACCTTTATAGAATGATAAATAACATCCAATCCAGCCCCATTCTACTCCCTTGAATCATCCCATAGAATATGTTTCCCTTTATTGATGTCATTTTATCAATGAAAGTGGGAAATTGACTTACGAGGGTGGAATTGAAGAAGTAAAAACAACAAAATAACGAACACTCCACCATTGGGTGAAAAATTCAAAAGCATTCATGAAACAAAGTTCAAACCCTGAGGAAAAAAATATCAAGGTGATATTAAGAAGAACATAATAATAGAAAAATAATATCCATTATTTAAAACTAAAGTTATTCGAATAACATACAAGAGAAGAAAGAACATTACAAAGAAGAATTGGCATAATAACATTACAATGAAAAAAAGCTCCAAGATCCCTAAATCCTCCACCAATACAGACTTAAATAGACATTTAGAAAGCCTTTTCCTGATCCCCCATCTTTACATGTGTCTTTAATTAATTGTGGTGGGCCTAGGTGGGTGGAAAATTAATGTCGATGACATATTTCCACTCTTCTTCCGAAGTGGGAGCCAGCTTACATCCACCTAAATGACGCACCGAAGGGACATTCCAGATGGACGAATTAGAGTGGGCCATAGAAGAATAAAATTCATTCCTGAATGTCCTATATTATACACTAAAATTGTATCCCAAAATAATATTCAGTTCATGAGATATGATTTAAATGGTGGGCTGTTTTTCAGGGCCTCAGAATCGGTCCTAGAGTTTACTCATCAACTTGGTCTGCCTGGAACACAATTAAAAAATCCGAACTTGATTGGGACTCTGTTGAACTAAATGCTCCCAATAATATCCTCTATATTAATTTAAATTATCACAATCATTAGGATTCAATTATGAACACTATATTACTTTTATTTGGCTGCTGTCAAATAACATTGCCCAAAATGTGGTTGGTTCAAAGCCCATTTTGGTGGTCTTCCTAATTGAATCTCTAAGTCATTCAGAAGAATGAATTGTTATTTATATCATGGGAGACCTGAAAATAAAATTAAAAAAATCATGACCATTATGTGTTTTATGAGATGTTCAAGAAGGAAACTTGTAATAGTGAATTTTAAGAAGGAATTACTATCATAAAGTGAAATAATGATCAAAGTGTAAAATTCACTAATAATGGTGTGTATAATTAATATTAAAATGAAAATAATATTATAAACAATGAATATTAGCCTCTTTTAGGGGCCAATCAGTCACTATTGTTTTTTATAATATTATATTTTTGCATTGGGAAAAACAAATGTTCATTTATAAATAGTTATTTAATATAATAATATATTATATTTTTCTTATTAAATTATTATTTTTATTTTTATTTAATATATATTATCTTAAAATAATTTTTCAACATTGATATAGTGTATCATATAAAAAATAAAAAATAAAGTAAAAACTTTTTAATTCTATAAATTTATTATTTTTTTGGGGAGTTATTGTCCCATGATTTTTATAGATTAATAAATTATATTATATATTGGATGGAAAGTAATATTTGAATTACATTGCTATCATATTATTTTCAATGTAAAATAAATGAACATTTCATAACATGAGATTAATTATATATTAAAAAATATCTTTTTCAATGATTTTTAAACTACAAAAAAAATATAAAGACTAATAAATGAGACACGGTTTAAAATATCATGCATGGTCCTTTAATGGATCAAATTTATATTTAATGTCACTTTAATTATACATATTATTTAAATTTTTTTGATATTATTGTAATTAGATTAAAATTGACCATGAGGTTAAAATAAATAGATAAGGGTGGATAAAATAGAATAAACATGTAAAACAATTATTAGGTGAGCTTTTATAGATTCATACAATGTTTTTTTAATAAATAATAATTTTTAATAATTATTCCATGAGATATAATTTCTATTAAATAATATTTTTATGAAATTTTTCTAGCGTCACTCCTCTAAAATATAAAATTGAACATAATCTTTTCTCTTCCTCAGATAATTTTTAAGCCATATACCATCCAATACCATATATAATTCATTAATTTATTCAACAACAATGTCATAGAGGATATTGTTTCATCCTAAAAAATAATCTACTAAATAACTAGTAATAATAATAAACATTCAATCTGAATAACATCTATTGATTCTAAACAATCGTTTTTGTTTTATTTCGACAAATACTTCATATTTTCATGAAAAATGATAAAAATTACACGAGTATATTATAGTCATTTTTATTTACTATTGTCAGTGACAAAAAATATATCCACCTCCACCTTTTGTGAAATTTGAAATGAATTGACCATTTACTTGTAAGGTCGATATCCACATAATGAACCGTCGTAATTATTTTTCCACCACAAGCTCTCAAGGTTAGAAAAAATTATAATCGTATGATATATATATACATTTTATTCGATTTGTCCCTAATATTTATGGATATTATATTGTAAAAAACATTCTTAAATTTCCATCCATTGATAAAATTTGATAATATCCATGTGTATGTGTGGATTACAACATCGATGATGTGATGTGATTCATATTTTCTCCCCACATCTCAGAGAAGATATATATTTGAATTTGAATAAATAATATGTTATTAAGGACAAATTAATTATTCTAAATAGATAATACCATACTTAACTTCAATCCATCATGACAGTTGAAAAATGGAAACATCACTCTCTAATTTGTATCGTCTACCATATCTATGATATTAATACATTATTTTTCATAACTACAAAACATGCTCAAATTTAAAAATATAAATTGAATATAAAATTGATAATTATATCGTCATTAATATTCTTTATATGATGAAATATTTATATACATGAAATTATTAAGCATTTCAATTCTATATTGGATATATCAGCCAAATTTCGTCAGAAATCCAATGTGATGTTAATTGACCAAGTAATTGTATAAAAAAATTTAATAACTAAAATAAAAGAAATAATAAACATTTAATTTTTTTAATAATTTAATTTGACAACATACAATTATTATTCATCAATATATGAAATTCTTGTGATGAGCCAGACCTCATGCTAAGAGTCATATTAACATAAAACATCAGTATATGTGATTTAAATATTTATTGTATAAATAATATTAAATAATTTATATATGTTTTACTGTATTTTATAGACGTAAATAAAATAATTATAAATGAAATATTATGTTTCATGTCACATTTTTTCAATTTCTTTTAAATTTTTTCAATTTATGAAATGATATTATTTTTATTAAAATGGAAAATGAATAATATATATTAAAATATATTTGGTTAAAGAAATTTCACACCACCAAATCCATTTTTGGGATATATTTATAAGAATACATAATTTCATTAATGAAAAATCATTCACCACTATGTTTTGGTTATTTTTAATAAATTATTTTCACTACTTAATGTAATTATATATGTTGATTTGTTTTCTTATGGTTGAAATAGTAATTTTATTAGTATGAATTATTTCACATGCTTTGATTATATTTTTGTAAATATTATTTTTATATATATTATGGCCCATTTTTTTTATCAAAGGATGAGTTTTTCCAAAATTAAATTTGGATAGTTGGTTAAATTATATTCCAATAATGGAAAAGTCTATTCTATACATTCAACAAAAGGGGTAATGATTATGATTTCTAAATAACAATGATGGAAGATGAGTGTATTTCATATTCCATTTGAATGATTGATATTGAAAATTATTTATGATGTTAACTACATGATTTATTTAGCCTTGAAATGGGTTTTATATTGAATATATGTTTTCATAAGCAAAGATAGTGAGATTATTATTAATATAATATACTTTCTATATATTAAGGTGGTAATGTATAAATTTATTTAGAAAATATTACGAGTTTCCATGATTGAAAATAAACCATTCTGATTCTTATATTTTTCATTATGATTATTTATAAAATGTTTTATGAATAAATTTTCCAAGAGATTTTTATTTATTGGTTATGAAAATATATATTTCGATCAAGATGAATATTTTGAAAAAAAATTAATTATTCACAGACTGAATGGTAATTTTATTTATATCCATAAATGATCTATATGTACTCATAACAAACATTGAAAGGGGTTCATGCAATTTTATTGATGATTAGTTATATGGATGATGTCAAGATGAAAATTTAGAATATATGTTATGAACAAATATGATGTAAAATGAAATTTATATATTTTGTAAAAAATGTATACAATGTGGAAGTGTCCACTTAATGAGGTAATTTTTATTTATATGTGTGTGATGACATAATTCAATAAAAATATAATCATAACTTATATTTCGTAATGAAAAAAATGAATTATTCTTTATTGGCACAATGATATGTATTTTTTCATTCCAAATATTTATAACATGATTCAACATGATTATTTAATCATCATTCCCTTATATTTAATAATACATGAATAGTTTTTTTAAATAGTTATAAATATTATATTCATGTATTCATCTCTCTATGTAATATTTGTAAGATAGTATAATTATTTATATTGTACAGTAATGCACTAATTTTTTTCACCTACATTTAATGATTAGAATAACATAATCAGAAACATCATTCCAGACTATTGACCATTATAATTTCTTCCAAATGTATCAATATTTGTTATCCAACAACGAATTTATTACCCCAAAATTTTAATTTGATTTACCCATATGATTATTTCATATATTCTATTAAATCACTAATAAATCGAATATGTATAGTGTTTAGATTACTTCTAACTATAACAACTCCATGGCCTTCTAAACACTAAATGAATATATAGATTTTTCATATTTAGTAAATATATTTTCCCACATAGAAAATTTCCGGTGTCATTGACATGTTATATAATTATTCAACATCCATGGTCTCAATATATTAGGTATTAAAAATATGTCAATATAATAATCTACTCTGATATCAAGGTTTTATTCACATCATTGGATTTTCATCTAAAATAATTTTCTACTGTATTACATTTCTATAGAGTTAAATATTTCACTAAAATAATTATATTTAATTAGTCCACAAATATCTAATTTCCCTTGTTCAGATCCGACTAAGAGTATATTTTCGTCAGACATTTGTGATTTAAAAACCCCTTAAACATCACACTGAAGTAATATATCAATAAATTCAGTGCATGGAAAAATTTATCTAGTAATTTTTCATGAATTAAATAGATATGTTCACGATTAAATATTAGTATAAATATATATACATATATATGACAATATAAAAATAAATTACCACAAAATAGAGTATTGAAAAATATTAATCATAATACACAAAAAACAATTCCCATGACATTGGAATTATCAAAATTTGTATAGAATATAACCCCTCAATTTTCACAATTAGATAATTGTAAAACATATCATCCATTAGAAATTGAAAAAATATATTTAAAATAATAATTGGTGACAATTTCATTTAAATGTGTCGAATATATTTATATCAGTATTACTATAACATAATGAAACTCTAAATCTAAATTAAATTATAATCTTATACCCAACAACACAACACATCAACATTCTCAAGACCTATTAAGAAAACCTTCTAAAAATCACTAGACCAACGAAAATTACATAAAGAATACAAAATTTATATATTTATAGATCTACATATATCCCTTGTCTCTTCAAAATTGTTATCAAAATGATAAAATTCTTTCACTGATCTTATCTTTTATTAGAAATAACATATCATATCTTCTAAAAATTCATTAATGAACACGTTATGGTATTTATTGATCTTATGATTAATTACCAAATGAAATATATTTGTAATTTGTACCCCAATATTTCAATACTGATTGCTCATAATTCCCATAAAAAGATCCTCAAATCTTTACAAATAGTGTCATGTCGTTCATCCTTAGCATGTTGTATCACTTCCATAAATCAATCATAAAGAACAGCTTATACACCATCAAATCTTTTTAAAAAATTTTTTGATTTATTTGGAAAATATGTCACATTATCACATATAAAAATTCTATTTAGTAAACCCTAGAAAACATGAGTACCAAAACCCTTCTTCACCATTTTCTAAATGTAAAAATTAAATTAATGATATCTATATAAAATTTTTATTTATTAAACCCTATTAAAATAAAAAATCACCAAAACATATATGTCACCTAACTAGTCAATATTGAATATAACGTTGATCAGTTTGAAATATGATAAATTAGTAAATAGATCCAAAAAACTGAGTAATTATCATTCAACCAAGGGGACCTAATGAATCCAAAAAAAATATATATCACATCAGCATATCACAACCGTTTGAGAATAGATAATTGTTATAGGATACCATTAAGTTGTTGGTTCTTATCCTTATTTTATTGATAAGTGTATCACCACATCATTGAACCTACGATATCATTTTTAATTCACAGTCACTAATATTCTTTTAAAATATCACTATACATTTCAGTATACCCATGATGAAACACCTACTATAAGGCATGAAAATTACACATGAAATCTTCTTTTATATAAGAATGAATAAGGATGTTTCCATAGTTATGAATGTTATCTTCATCATCAGTAGCCCAATTAGGAGGTATCTACCCAAAAATAGAGTTTTAACCGAAATACATACACACTAGATCCTAAAATTATTTAATAAATAAATTTTTTTAGAATGGAGGGATTGATATATAAGGACACAAATGCCATATTTTACCTTTTTTCATGAACATGTAAATGTATATTAGCGAAAAGAGAAATCATTTCCCACTTAGAAAAATAATACTGAATAGTGTGGTTCTATGTATTCTGAATTATTTCTTCTACAACACTATTTCCACTTCCCAACATATAATCTAAAAAAATCAATGTATTTTATTTAATAAAAAAATATTTACTTCTAAATAAGAAATTCATAATAGGGAAATATGAATTTTAGGATCTTATATCCATTAAAGGAAATGAAATTTTCAACTTGCATATAATTTTTACATCACATTAAAGGATATTACACTATAGTTTACACGAGATCATAAATATGATATATTAATTCATTTGGACTCAACAGTGATGATTCTGATAACTTGAATTGATCCCCTAGAAACAATACATCCCCATGCTTAATTCTATACGCATCAGTGAACATTGTATATTTTTCACCCCATTTGGTTTATAAAAGAATTTGTGATATTTTTAAAAGCATCCTTTGTTTTTAAATTGAATTATCACAATCTTCATACCCCTAAACTGGTAGACCCTTCTTCTTCATCTAGAGAGTGGAGTGACCAAGTGGTATGTTTCCATTTAAAAATTCAGTAGTGACTCACACACCCCCACTAACATCAAAATAAAAATACTAGTGCATTACCATAAAAATCGCTATTGAATCCATATATAGGTCTACATACACACCTTACATTCTGATGATGTGTCACATGAAATAAACCTTTTTTATTAGAAATGTCACATTGATATTTTGACATGTATCATTTTAAATAATATTGTACTTAAGATTATGCCTATATGTTTTTCATGTTTATAATCGTACTTGTGATCAAATGTAATAACAATGAACTCAAACAATCCGTACATCCTCCGAAAATATTTGTGTGGTATATCATATAGTCTATCATATAGATAATTATACCTTGATATCCAATAAATATTTGATTATGGACAACAACCATTTAGATATTCAAGAAGGTCATAAATGTTAGAAGTTTATAGTATTTCACAATCGTCGACTTGCTAAACATCTCGTAATCAGCATATAATCATATGGTCCACCGTCTATATTTTTTTAAAAAAATATATGTCCAAGGTGATATTAATTGATGAATAAAAAATTTTCCTTAAACTACAACAAGTAATTCATGAAATATTTACGCTATTCTAATGACGTTATTTGGGGAAAAATAGAAACTCTCTATACTCTCGATGTAATCATAGTTATCAAATCATCATATCTCTTCTGTGGAGGACAAAAAATATCCAATAGAAACATGTCCTACAATATATACACTACGAGGAGAATAACCTCAGGATCCATTCCCTCCTCATCAAGAATAAGATGTTACATCGGGGTTGTGAAATAACATATATTTTACCATTCAAGTCATTCGTATCCATGTTGGATATTTAGTTATCTACAATGATTATAAATACCATTCGTGGTAGATGAGAAACACACTCTCCTGTGATAAAAAGAATTATAATCCTAGAATGCTACCAACCATTCCATTCCAAATAAATGGTCAAAACATGAAATCTCAAGTACGAACAAATACGATATGATATAGTACACAATAACCTCTCGTGAATTCCCATATCATTTTTTTATACTTTCGAATGAACTCTTAAATGTTTGTTGGTCGGCCTCACACAATACAGATATTCCAACCTCACATACATTAGGAATAAGTTAAATTGAATGGACCATTACTATTCCCCTACAATGGGATCAAATCTAAATCAAATAAATTATACTAATTTTTTCAAAAGAATGATCTTATAATGAATTAACTTATCCCCAACCTAACTAAAGTGGACAGTAGATAACCATAATTTAGACATATACGGGGTAGAAGTTCACCTTCTCGTGGTATGGGTCACCCAATCCTCTCAATCACCACCTTTATATTGGGTATTCCTTCTAAAACCTTATACATTCTACCCTACTACTTGATCATCACTCTACTTGTGGTAATGGAAATGATTATGTATATAAATTTTTCTTCCACACTAGTAGAATAACACTCAATAATTTTCTTGAGTTGATGATCAATTACCCTTGATAATATGTCTACCAATGTCATCATGGATGTTATTTTAGAGGTGAATCATAATATATGGGGATGTAAAACATAATCACCTAGATAGAATTGTATTCCCACCACTAGTTTCATTATTTCTGTTCCACTTATAAATGAATTCATGATTCACTACCTCATTAAACATTCTTAAATGTAAAATATTAACCTTTCATATGATATTGCAACAAAATAAATAAATAAATCTCTTTTTAATTAATACCTAATGTCCCCTCATAATCAGAAAAAATCATTGCAAGTATGTGATGTGGAGAATATAATCCATTTTCTATAATTGTGCATTGTCTCAACCTCATATTCTTAAGAGGTCTCTCCTAACCCTAAGTATCTATGTAAAAGTATTCCACAAACATCTCTTACATTCCTTTCCATTCCATACCATCATCTTTTTAGTATGACCATAAATATACCACTGACACGTTGTTAATACTTATGAAATAAATTCAACCAATATATCCCTTTTCTTTTGAGGAGTCTCTATGTGATCTAATATCATGTATTGATGAACAATCTAGAACATCGATGTCTCTGGTCCACCTTCTCATTCAATCATATGTTAGATCTATAGCTGAAATATACTCATAGTCTCAAACATACTATGGATCCCCACACTATATCCATCTTTATATTATCGATAAAAAGATAGAAGTTCCTAATAAACCAATCTTCTTGTCTCTCATCTAGAACCAATGTTAGTTCATTCCCCAATACATGTGGTTCACTCTCTTCAATTACATCATGTTTCTCTTCCTATGGAAAAATCATATATAAACGTATCTATAATTCCACATGTATATTTTTTGGAGTCTAAAAATTATTTTTTACATTTATTCAGAAGATATTCAAACAACTATGAATAAACTATCCAATTGAATACAAATGAATCACTATCAATACTGATAAACATCTATATACAAACAATCATTATCATTGGGTAATCCAAACATTCAAATTACCCAATTCTCGTGTTTGAGGCTAATCAAACATCATAAAATAATTAAAAAGTTTCAACGCCTTATTAGCATCCAATTTAACCTATTCAATTTCAATCATTCATTTCAAAATAGTTATAATCTAAATATTAGGCATCACTTCATTAAAATGTTAATATAATCAAGAAATCACATTATTTTTAGACTATACGAAATATTTCCTAGTCTAAAAATTGGATGTGTGACACAAAAAACATATGATACCCTAAAAAATTGCAAGCATACAATAATCTGGACTTACCCTTCCATTAATAAAATCTATACAATAGTAAAATCACTAAACATGTCTTCCATCAAACAATAAAATAATATTCAACCATTTAATAAAAATTATGTATAATAATACTACCCTTGGAAGTTGGGGTTCCCCCATATATGTGTTAGATACATTCATTCAATATCTCATGACCAAGGCTTGACAAATAATACCCCTTTCATACTATTCCTCAAAAAAACAATAAAAATAAAAATTCTCGTATACCAAATTGTAATTTCTAAACATGGGTGCCATATATCAGTGACTTGAACCGGTTCACAACATTAATTCAGGACCTCCATCCCATTGATTATATTTTAAAGACTAGCAATGACATTGTTTTGTATCATGTTGGATATTATATCATTTTTTCCAGTGTAAACCAACAAAATAAATATAAAAAATTATCATGATAAATGAATATCCCACAATGAAACATCACATAACCAATTCAAAATTGATATAAATAAAAGAGTTACAATATTATTTATGTCATTTCAGGTGTAAAATAGTTAATGAAAAAAATAGTGTAAGACACCTCTAATATTCATCATAATGTGTCCTGATAACATGTTCTGTTTCCACATCCATGCTCTATCCAAAATTATCTTTTTTCCATTGTGAACATAAAAAAATATGATCTAGTAAACATGATGTTTTCTTTGGTACACAATGTTGGTTAAAAAATGGTGCGAGTAAAACATATTAAACCACCATAATGGTTTCTATAATATTGAAATATCACATATTATTTTATTCATATATATGAATAAAAACTAAGAAATATTTTGAGATTAAAAAAATTTTTATTTAGAAACTATCAATTAGACTTTAGGGTCTTTATTTCCTCTATAACACCAACACATCAAACCAGATCCATCTCCAAAATTTGTATGAAACAAATACTACAAGGGGTTTCATAAGTCAAATCACATGGGAGAACATGAATCAAATAAATAAAATCATTGTTCCTTGGATTCATAATCCAGGTGTCTATAACAAATCCATACTAGAGAAACATTAATAATAAGTACATCATACCATCCATAGCATACATAAATTTGGATAAGATCATTAGTATTGAAAAACCATGTATAAGTATATTCTATCCATATCACTAACGATACCATCAATCATAATTTCCATGGTATATTATTATATTCTTTTATAAATCAATAAAAATGATGGTTCACCAATATAATCACCATGTTTCCAATGGTTCATTAAAAATCAATACATTTATCTCAATTCCATAACCATCCCATTTTAAAATAATTTCATAACTACAATAGTTAAATATACATTCAAACCATTTTTGACAGGGGATATCCACCTTTAACCATTTATCTCTTTTCCCATTAATAATTTTATAGCCGACTTAATATCACATGTCACACCACAAAACCATTTATAAGATATCAACATTCTATAAATTATTACAATTCGTTTTACCTGATAAACCTTTCAAATCATTAATTAACACTTGAATTCCCATGTTCAGGGGATTGAAACAAACCATGGGTGGCCTTATGATCTTTCTAATATTCCTCATCAAATGAATAATGTTCATTTAAGGGACCATAATACAATTTTACAACTGATTTATTATTCCTAGAAAACTAATTAATTTAGAAACTCAATGACACTATTTCACAAACCACATACAAATACATTAACAACCTGATTGTGGGAAATAATATGTAGACCACCAATCATATGATCATATACAAATTGTATCTCAAACATATCTCTTCATTCAATATAAGAAAACCTAAAAAACCAAATAAATTAATTCTATGGAAAATAAGGGTTTATAAATTTACAATTATAAAAAATACATAAAAACATTTCTCCCATAAAATGGATTGAAACATAGTGAATGACATACCATGGGTTTCAATTATCATTAAATTATTCTATAAATCTCCTATAATAAAAGGAAACCCACCAGTGTATTTACTGGGATGATTAGGTTTTTAACATATTCTCTTTGTATTGGAAACACAGATGAAATCTTGTGAACCATGTATAATGATTGTGTGGGTAAAATCATCAATTTTATTAATATATGAAGGATTTATTTAACCATGAACCAACCATGTTTCCACCTCTATCCAAAAAAAGTATTGATTGACATGGTTCTTTTAGGATCCCACATGGTTCTCTTAACTATTTAATAAACATGTTATTGGATCTATATAAGCCCATATTTTTTCACCCCCCACATCATGGTTAACTAACTATATAGCCTCCTTCACTAAAGAACACTATATATCCACACAGTTTGTAAAATATATATGAAATTCTTACACCATGAAATGTATTTCCACATATCAATGTTTTCCTATTCCTATAACTCATGAAATCTATAAACATGTCCTCATCTTTGTTGGATTTTTATTAATGAATATAAAGGTTGTTAAAAAAATTTTAAAAAATTATTTTTAATGTTAGATATCTTTAAATGTATGTGTGTTTAATGTATTTTATTCCTATATAAGAAGAAACATTTATAATAAAATTGGAAACCACAATAAATGAAAAAATAAATTATAAAAATATGTGGAAATTGTTTTTATTAAATGTATATATAACTTTAATCAGACCATTGTGATATGTGATACAAAAGGATATACTTTTGAAAGGATTTCCCACATGATCATGTATATTATAATAATTTTTGATTATATGAATAAATGAATATATATATAATGGATAATGTATATAAAAATTATTATATCATAGAGTATAAATTTAAATTTATTAGGTAATAAGAAAATGAATTAATGAATTATATCGAGGAAGAATGAAAAATGTTGTACAAGGAGGAAATGTATGAGAAACTATCCATGGAGGAATATTTTTGGAATTTTAATAGAACATTTTATTAAATATCCTCATATATTATTATGTTAGAAAAACTAACATAAATGAAAAAAATTAATGAGGGTGATGGTAAATAAATAGGAGTAAAAACTAAAAAATAGACTATATATAAATATATATTAAAATATATACCAATATGAGGTCCATGGGGAATATTGATAGATCATTCAAATTATTATTGCATAATAATTGATATATTTAAATCATGAAATTAATTTAATCAAATAGATATTCTGTAGATAGGCATTGTGAAACATTTATATGATATTAGATATGGATAAATTTATCCTAATATGTAAAATCCATAATTAAAATTTCATGATTGAAAATAGTATTTAGTATTACTCAATTGATAATTTATCCTAAATATGATAATCATTTTTTACATTCAAATTAAGAAATTGTAAAAAAATACATAAATTCATTGAATATATCGAGTGTCAGATTTTCACAATAAGTTTTACATTTTCAACTCATAATAATTCATCATAGTATAGAGAAATAAGATTTATTATTATGATATTATTTATATTAATTAATTTATATAATTTTTAACATCAACCAAAAATAGGTATCATCCAATTGAGAAGAATAATAAAGCTTATTAATAAACATCTTAGATATACCCATTGGAGGTATGAGGTTTTCCACAAGTGACTGTGCTATACCAAAAAAATTAAACCTGTAATAAATTTCAACATAGCAAAAAAAATATTTTTGACCAAAGTATCAATTTATCTAGTAAATATAATACAAATGATCATCCAATTAGTGTAAAATATGTATTTTTATTAGTATAATTATTATTTTTTCAATGTAGAAGTATCATTATAAGGAATAAGTTGTTAAATATAGGAAATTATTTCTATTATAATAAATAAATATATTTTTTGTTATTGAAATTGATCTTACTTGTCATGGAAATAAAATTTTCATTTATTTAATCTTCTATAGTGGCATTTTTGTATTTCGCATTCTTATATTCTTGAATTGGTAATCATTTTCTTCAAGATAGTGTCTAATTTGTGATTATTAATATCTACATTAGGATTTGTTTTTAAAATTTATTTTTTATAGAATAATTATATTTCAAGCATGATTACATTATAGGTGCTACATTGAAATCAATGTGTTTCTTCCCTAAATGAAATTTTGGTTCTCTAACGAGCCAATCGATGATTGGCCTCTTAAATTAATGGAATAGATAAATGTCATGCTTTTAGATAATATTATTGGATTTAATTATAGTGTATATTTTAATTAAACCATCATTCACATTTTTCATCATTATTTAGAGAGGGTGTTTGACTAAAATTACAATCTAAACTAATTCAAATAACAATAAATGTTTCTATGGGTTCAACATTAAACTGTGAATAAGAAAGAGATATCCTAGAGATCTCAAAATTAAAAACAACATGTACTGGAATAATTTAATAATTTATTATTGAATCTAACATAAATTATTAATATTATATTTTCATAGATGACCCATTTGTATAGTGTACTATTGAAAATTAGATATTTTTGTAATGTATTTTCCACAATATTTAATTATTTATTTGATATATATTAATATTTTTTATGTTTATTTGAGAACACAGTCATCATTGATGAGATAAGAAATTTAATTTGAATAATTTATAATGAATATTGAATCAAATCCAAGAAAAGATGACATTCTTTAAAGAAAGTTTCCTCAGTAAATATTTAATTCTAAAAAATAAAATTCAATTTCCAAATCTTGGAAAGAGATTACTAAAATTACCAGAAACCATAATTGTGACTATGTATTGAATTCAAACCATTAATATTTTTTTCACAAGATAAAAACGATCATTTATGAATAAGTTATTCATTAAGTTATTCTTTATTCTCATGCTGATGTGCTTCCTAAATATATTTAAAAGTGGTTTTTATTATTCAAAAATAACTCATGGTTTTATTTTTTATTTGACTTTTACTACAGATATTATACTTATATGTATTTATTAGTTTTAAAATTAAGATATAATAATACTTAATGGTAGAACAAACATCATCTTATATTAGCATATATTAGGAAAAATCAATGGGATTGATGAATAATTTTTTATTCTCCTTTCACATGTGATATAATTCATCTTACCAGTGAACTATGTAACTAATAAATTCAATCATTTAATTTTTTTTTAATTTTAACATGAAACATTATATGTGATGTTATTTATACACTCATATTAAATTACCACATATAATTACAGAAAACATCTTATAAAAAATGATATGTTTTTGTACTCATCATCTTCTATCTTTTAATTTTTTAGACAATGCATATTTTAAAATATAATGTATTGTATTAAATTATTAATGGATATATTTATATTTTTCTTCTCTAATATTGATTTATATAAAATTGAAATTCAACCCAATTATAATAATAATTTTCCTTCAATTGACACATATTTTTAAAATATAAGAATGTGTCATATCATTACTTAAATTATAATTGAATGGACATATATAATGTTTTAATTAAAAGAGAAACTTTTCTAGAAGTGTTTTTTATCATGTTGAATTAAATTTAATTTATCATTATAAATAAGTGATGGAAATAAATACATATAGAATATCTCATTGAGACACTAATTATTGAAATAATTTCATTTTTTTTGAAATATATTTCTGTAGATGTAACAAATATCTAAAAATATAAAAAATATGATACGTAAGAAGAACTATAGGTTTTGAGACATATATTCAAATTATTATAAATTTTATTTATATAAATATATATTTAATTCCTTTATAAATTTTTTAATTCATTTGTATCTCTAACTGGAGGGAAAGATATAATAAAATATTTCTTCATTAAAAACTAATAATAGAACGTTTTGAGATAGATTTGTAGAATTTTTCTGTTAATGATATATAAATAACTATAAAATATAATAAAATTAAAATTAATAATGAAAATCAAAAAACAAATAAAAGCCTAAATAAATAAAATTTTAATTCACTGAAAAACTACTTTCAATAGAAGAACCACATTATGAAACACTAATGTTCTTAAAATTTGATTTTATTAATCTAAATAAATTAAATTAATGTCAAAATGATTATTATACTTAACATGTTTATATTTATATATGTATGTAATATTACATCCATGTTTCCCTTTGGGGATGTGGATCAATATAGTGAATATGTATATAGAAATACATTTTTTAACTACTATGATGGTAGAATGTTTAGAAGATTATCTAAAATTTAATTTAAAGAAACATAATTTTATGAAATGACGAAAACGGTAAAATTTTATTTATGGAAGATAAAGTAACATATTTTCATTATAATATGAAAGGATGAATTAACTATATAACATTAATCATAAAAATATAACAAAAGATGGGGTCATCCGTTAAGAGGGTCTAAATAGAGTTTTTGGATTGGGAGTTTAACACAGATGATATCATTAATATTATTATATCCAAAGTGGGAGAGTGAAGAATTGAAATGATATTAATCAATAATAAAATAACTAAATGTTTATTATAAAATTAGTGTGGTACATATATCAGTAGTTATAATTTTCAACAACATCAAAATACAATGAAATTTTTATTATCTATGTGGTTATAAATATACAATTATCAATTATAATTAATGAAAATAATAATTATACATAAAAAATTATATGTATAATGATATTTTATATAAAGGTAGTAGATACTATCATTTTATGGAATACCTGTTCAATTGATTAACTATATAATGTAAAAAAATCAGGGAATGTCCCAAATAATTTAAATTGGTTTTTTTAGTTATAATAATTTATTGAAATAGGGAATATATGTATTGAAACATATTTGTTACAACAAAAATATATTATTTTATTCGAATAATATTTTTAATTTCTCATCGATTTGAAGAATAATAGTTTCAAATTATGAAATAAATAAGAATAAATGACAGAGATAACTAAATATCCAATGATATAATATCTTTTATAAATGCTTTAAATACATTGATAAATAGTATAAAATATATAATAATATACTATGAATTATTACAAAGTTGTTTTCATTATCATCATCATTAGTTAATATATTAGAAACAATTTTTATTGTAAATAATATATCTATAATATCTTGAATCTCGTGAAAAATCATTAACAATAAATGAATATATAAATTATTCTTTAAAATCAGAGAAATTATTCAAAAATATGGCATGTTCACCTTATAAAATATTATATTTAGTTCAATGTAGTGAGGAAAAATTAATTGACTCAATAAAATCAATGAAATGAGTTAAAATTGATGTAGTTATTATTAAAACATTATAATAAAGAGTTATAATGTAATGGAAATCACTTAATTATTCATATTTGGATGATATTCTATATAACTATAAATAATGAGATTGAATTCTTCTCCTATATTGTATGTGACAGTCACACTGATTAAGAATATTAATTTATTAAAAAATTATTGTAGATATCCTAGATTGAAGTAAATGAAAATTATATTTCTTTTTTATAATATAGAATACATGACACAAACAGATGCCCAAACACCTTATTAGTTTAGTGCCTTTGGAAACTCAGAACATAATCTTCTAATTATATTGATATATCATCAACATCTTCTATAATGATATTACCATTTTCTTTCATACCAGAGACCTTTCTTTATATCCTAGGGAAAAGAAAACATAAAAGGGTGATCTCAAATTCTCATTACGGGTAAACAAAGACATCATAAAATGAACCAGAAACATTTGAACATAAAAACATGATCATAAAGGTCAAACATCAAAATCAAGAGTCAGGAAAAAAATCATGACAGAATGTAAGGCATGGATCAAAATGGAACCTTATCCATGATATAATAGAATTATCATAACACGTGTTTTTGTGGAAAACTATTAGGAACATAATATGATTTCCATAGTAGCCAAGTCATTGATTCCTAGGCCATCATAGTGGACAATGTACTTTATTGAATTGAGTTCACATGACTGTTTCCAACACTTTCGATGGGGCGCCCACATCCATCCGTCCGCGGAGGAGGACGCGCTGCACTGTTGCCCCACATTCCCACTTTCCAAAGGCGGGTGGCATTCGCTCCTTATTCATGGACGTCTGCTCCTTGATCGAAACAGTATGATGGGATGTCGGTTCTTCTATCCGTGGATTCCTCCTCAGAACTCATCACCTATTCCGGGTATCCGTCATTGATTTAATACATTGTTCGTGAAACTCTTCCAAGTGCCATGTTTCCATGGACGCCAGTTAATTACACTGCTTCTTTCGGGACATTCCAAAGGGTCCGGTCAGGGCAGCAACCTTCAGTCAGGGGAGTAGTCACGTTGAGGCATCAGTAGCATGTCTGGATGCTGGGGAACCGGCATGTTTGTCTATTATCCCTGGTCATAGGTATTCTCGAGGGCTTGGAAGACCAAGGCATCCCACATCGAGCGCGGGGAATTATATGCTATAGACACATATCTGAGGTTTTCCTCAGCTTCCTGTGTTTAACACAGGGTATGCCACGAGTTTAACATCCAGCGGAGACAGATCAGCCTGATTAGAGAATTAGCTAGAATGGATCGGATTTAGGGATTGCCAATGAGGGGGGTGCCGATACTGGGACCAGCCTATGGACGGCTGTGAAGAGGAGCAGACCAACATGGTCTCACCGGTATATGACGGTCTGGGAAATAATCATGGTGGATAATGGATGGATGTATGAAATGGAGGGGGGAATGGCAAGGGACCATTGCAAGGGCGACGGTGAATGAGGACGAGGAGGGTCCTAGTGGTGGTGGGCTTGGACCTCATGGTGGCTTCCTACGTACCATGTCGTGACATGGATCAAAGACCATATATTTCATAGGGGCTTCGTCGGCTAACCGACATGAAGGTGGACCTTGGTCCGATGGGTGGTGGGCTTGAACCTCTGGAAGGCTTCCTACGTAACATGCCTTGACATGGATCAAAGACCTCGTAGTTCAAAGGGTTTCATTGGTGAACCGACGTGAAAGTAGACCCAGGGGTCCACTAGTGGTGGGCTTGAACCTCGTGAAGGCTTCCTATGTACAAAGTCGTGACATGAATCAAAGACCACGTAGTTCAGAGGGGCTTTTTCGGTGAACCGACGTGAAGTTAAACCTTGGTCCGATGTGTGGTGGGCTTGAACCTCTGGAAGGCTTCCTACGTACCATGCCATTACATGGATCAAATACCCCATAGTTAAAATGGTTTCCTCGGTGAACCGACGTGAAGGTAGACCCAGGGGTCCACTAGTGGTGGGCTTGAACCTCGTGAAGGCTTCCTATGTACCATGTATTGACATGGATCAAAGTCCTCATAGATCGGATTGGTCCCAACGACTTACCGTTGGACTGTAATTGCAGTTTAATGTCATGTTGGACGAGGTTCAACTCGACATGAATAAATGATGGGTGGGATTGAACCTCGTGGAGGCTTCTTACGTACCATGCCTTGACATGGATCAAAGACCTCGTAGGTCAAATGATGGTAGTCGTCAGCGAACCGACGCGAAGGTGGACCTTGGTCCAATGAGATATGGGCTTGAACCTCAGGAAAGCTTCCTACGTACCATGCCTTGACATGGATCAAAGACATCGTAGTTCAAATGGTGTATGTCGCCAGCGAACCGACGTGAAGGTGGACCATGGTCCAATGACAGATGGGATTGACCCTCAGGGAGGCTTCCTACGTACCATGCCTTGACATGGATCAAAGACCTCATAGTTCAAATGGTGGGTGTCGGCGAACCGACATGAGGAAGGAGGGACCTTGGTCCAAAGGGGGATTGTCTTGAACCTCAGGGAGGCTTCCTACATACCATGCCTTGACATGGATCAAAGTCCTCATAGTTTGGGTGGTCACAACAGCTTTCCATCGGACATAAATGCAGTTTAACATCATGTTGGACGCAAGTGGAACATGACGTGAATTGGATGACGTGTGGGCTTGATCCTCGTGGAGGCTTCCTATGTACAATTCCTTCAAATGGATCAAAGACCTCGTAGTTCAAATGAGGGTGTTGTTTAATGTCATATGGGACAAGGGAATACAGTTTAACATCATGCTGGATGAGGGTATGCAGTTTAAAGTCATGCTGGACGAGGGCATGCAGTTTAACGTCATGCTGGATGAGGGCATGCAGTTTAACGTCATGCTGGACAAGGTATTGTCATGGCCAATGCTGACTCTAATCCCACATTATTCATGCTCTATGTGAGAAACAAGAGACAACAAGGACCTGACGATCACGCCACAAAGGGTGCGTCCGTGAGAAGCAAAGAGGGGCTTACGCGTTAGGCGGCCCATTAGTGCTGGGACTTACTCTAGGATGGAGGCCTGAAGTGAAACAAAGCGCAGCGAAAGAGGGATTTGGGACCAATGATGGAAGGTGCCTCATTCCCTATCACGCTCTCCACTGACCTTGGTAGTGGGGAAGTACGGAGATGCAGGGGTGCAAACATCCGTTGGGGAACTAGGGTCTCCCTTCTCCTAAGAATATACGCCGCTCTAATAAGGAGGATATCATCCCTTGTGGAGGGGTGATTCCACTCCCGTGGAGACGAGTGGCGTAAAAAATGTTCGAGCTGGGGGGACCCTTCGTGGGAGGCATGAGGTCGGGTCACAGTTTAATGTCATGTGTTTTGGACGTGGTTCTTGGTAGTTTAACATCCTGCAGCTCGGACGAGGCGGGTTCACTCCACACCCCTAGGACTTACATAACTGGTACCCTTTTCTCCTTGGGGGAGGGAAGGTACCAGTAAAGATGTGGTTAAGGGGGGTTGTAGAGTGAACCATCGAGGGGTACACGTCAGTGTGGCTATGCAAAGAAGCAATAGCCGTTAGCGTGTCTATGGGAAGAAGCATTAGGCGAAGCAACACTACGAGTATTATTGTCCGTGGGACTCTAAAATCACATCGTGCAAACCTGGAGGGTTGCACGAGGAGCAAAATTTCCATGCCAAGGAGTATGCTTCGCGAAGCGGAGTGCCTTGGCCTTAGAATGGGGAATAAGTGTGAGTGGAGGGTGCTTCGCGAAGTAGAACAGTATTCGCGGAGCACTGCCTCGTGAAGTGGAGGTGCCTCGTGAAGCAGGCTGCTGCGAAGCAGTGTGCTTCGCGACGTGTTGCGATCCTGCCTTAGCATAGAGATCACTAGTATAGGATGGGTGGTTCGCGAAGTATAAATGCTCCGCGGCTGCCCAGGTTCCCTTCGTAATCCCCCTCCTTCGCGAATGCCCTTGACCTTCGCGAAGGGCATCCCTCTCGGAAGTGGGGCTCAAAACGAGACAAAGAAAAGGCGTCACATGAAGTAGAAGTACCTCGCGGAGCACATTATTCCCGGGGGAAAAGAGTGCTTCGCGATTCGAGGGAGGAGAAGCTGAAAAGTTGGATTGTCCGTCTCTGGGACTCCGGGGGAGCCCAGTATTTATAGGCATGGGGCGCCGTGAAGCAAAACTCATGTGCCGCCTCAAGTGCTTCGCGGCGCGCTCGTGAACGTCAAATTCGTTCGCGGAGAGGTACCACCTCCGGAGCTTCATGGTGGGCTCGCGAACGTCAAAATCGTTCATAGAGAGTTACCACCTCCAGATCTATGCAGCAGGCTCGCAAACGTCAAACTCGTTCGCGGAGTGTTACCGCCTCCGGAGCTTCGCGGGACCGCGATGCTCGGGGTGCTTCGCGTCGGTGCTTCGTGAGTCAGCGTTCGGGCCATATTTTTCGTCCCTTTCGTTCGTGCAATATTTTGGTGGCAAAAAATTCTCCCACTCATAATTGGAGTCGCAGAAGGCTGAAGGGTCAAAGTCTGAGGGAAAATCGCCAAAATTGCCCGCGGTGCTGACCAGGGCCATGGGTCCGGATGCGCCGCGATGCTCCATGCGGGCGGGGCGCGCCGCGAAGCTCTGGGTTCACCACCTATAAATAGGGGGGTTGACCACTTTTTCCTTCAAGTGATTTTCTTGTCTTTTTGTGCTCTCGATTTCGTGAAGCTCCGCGTACTCTGCACCTACTCTCCGCGAATCGAACTTCGCGGCGATTCGCGGGTCTCCGACTCTGTGACCGCACCAAGCGAACTTCTGCTTGCCAACCTAGGTCCGACTCCAAGACTTGGTCTCGCGACTGACCTTCACGAGCCGTCTTCATGAACCAGCTTCACGATTCATTCTAAAGAAATTCTTTTCTGAGTGCTGGAACTGAAATGGCCCATCGAGAAGCTGTATTGGGGGTGCTTGCAGATGTCGCCCGTCGGGATGAGATGGCCAACTGTCCAGGTCTTGGGGAGATGGTCTGAAGCCACTCGGACCCTGCTACTTTGACAGATATGCTATCGGAGGGTCAGAAAAATTATCCGCAGTGTATAATGATTCCATTGTACGACTTCGAGTTGAGGGATGACGTCTTCATCCCTGAGGCTAGTAGGGACGAACCATCTTGCTGGTTCAGAAGCACACCATGTCAGCACCAATGGTTCAGGGCGGCCGATGGTCAAGCGCAGTAGGACTTCACACCCATCACTGATGACTGTCTCTACAACCATGTGAACGATATTGACGGGAATCCACTGCAACCAGAGACATCCCCTCCTCTCTACCGTACCATTCTGAACGCATCCTTGCAGGATTCGAAGAAGGGATGGTCTGATGAGTGCGACCTACGCCAGGGAGGTAACATTACTGATGATTGGGCCTGGTCTTACTGGGAAGGCGCCTCATGCGAGGAATTTGGGGCCGAGATGAGGAGAGTGGGGTTATATGAGGCAGTGTGGGCCTCCCAATTCCACATTTACCAACCTAAACAACTGATGCCGGAATTGCTGAGCAGATGGTTGTCTAGGACCAATACCTTTCACCTGCATCACTGGGAGGTTGGAATCAGTCTGTGGGATGTCCACCAGATTTCTGGGGTTCCGATCATGGGGGCCATGTATGATAAGTTCCTCCCCGTCATGAGCGCGTGGGAGGATACAGAGAAAATGTCGTGACTGGCGTCAGTGTTGATGGCACTCGTCCCTAGAGAGGACAAGGAGGCAGTGAGGGATGTCCACTATAAGAGATGGTTCAAGTGCTTCCTAAACTTCCCAGAGAATCGAGAGTTCCTTCTGAGGCCTCGAACATGTCTGAGGGTGGCCCAACGGGGTAAGGGGCACATGTATTGGCAGGTCTTGGAGGATAGCCAATGGAAGACTTGGGGTTTCAGTGTCAGCACTGAACAACAACCGATAGTCAGGCTGGCAGCATTCATCGCAGCTCTCATCTGCGGTTGGATCCTACCGGTGAGGTATACAACCATGGGGGTGCGGCCCAGCTCATTTATTATGGCGTCCATGTTTTCCATTGGGAAGCGGGTCAATCTAGGGATTCCAATGCTCGCCAAGCTATACAGAATGCTACGACACATTATCTAGGGCATGAAGCCACCAAGGATATACGGGCCATTCCACCTCCTATATGGGTGGATCGCAGTGCACATCAGGGGGATCTATGAGTATCCAAACCATATTTCGCTGTCGGGATCATGCTTCTGCCCCTCCATCCTGAATGCGGTCGGGAGCTTCCTGTTCAAACTAACCGTGCTGATGGTTCTGAATCGGGTGTGGAGGGTGGATGAGTTTAATTTCCACCCCTTCCAATTGCCGACAGGGAAACTTACTGACAACGGATGGGGAATGGAAGAACCTCGGGCTTACCTCCTAGCCTTTAGAGGTGGAGTTTATGTGGCATGAGTGGATCGTGATCTACTCTGCGAATCGTACACCCCGTATCGGTTTGCAATACAGTTCCAGTGCCTCCACCGGCTGACCCCGCAGGTCTACTGGGAGGTGCGCCACGAGGAGCACCTGTTTGTGATGAGGCAGCTGTGGCTCATGTTCACACGGGAAGATGGGAAGATGCGAATTGCATTGCCTCCATCCACCGCCGCTTTTGGATTGGTGAGGGAGTATGCCATTAGTTGGGAAGCTGCTTACCCCGGGGAGATGCTGAAGCAGCCGACTATTTGGGTCGGTGATGGTGGCCCTCCTTTATCTCGAGGTCGGGGTCGGAGGGCAGCTAGGGCCTCTCGCGGTGATGGGGCTACCATGGCGGCGAGACCCGTACTGGCCGAGGGTGTGGTAGCAGCGGCGGATTCGGTGATTCCAGAAGAG
This sequence comes from Viscum album, assembly GCA_963277665.1. Classification (NCBI taxonomy): domain Eukaryota; kingdom Viridiplantae; phylum Streptophyta; class Magnoliopsida; order Santalales; family Viscaceae; genus Viscum; species Viscum album. The sequence continues at coordinate 1,155,287,969 of OY728158.1, read as the reverse complement.
CAGTGCCATCCAGAGGGGTAGACACCGAGGGGAATTAATAGGATATTCACTTAGGCTCCAGGGAAGCGCCTGTGTCATATCGACATGACAGAGGATGTCGTCTTCCCGGAAGCTTGGGATATTTGGGTTGTCAACTGGAAATTCCTCAGCCCACATGAGATATGAGCACACATGAATCTCCTTGGGATGGAGTTACCGGTAATACACCCATTCCGGGATGGTTTCATGGCGTCTCCGGCGGAGGCAGAGCAATACTTGGACGAGCTGGTGGATTACGTTCATTCTAGTGGTGTCCCTCGCCCAATGACAGACCGGGTGAGGGTACTGCTAAATCGAACAGTCCCCGCACAGTTGTCAGCCTCCAATCTGAGGGAGTGCTTCCCCCTACTGGAAGAGTCAGAGGACTCCTCTCTGGAGGATGAGGCTGGAGGAGGGAGCCCGTTGGAGGAGGGCGAGGTCGGAGACCAAGGCTCAGATTCCTATGATTTCGAAGAGGCTCTCGAGGTATCATTCCGAACTTCTTTACTTACGGTCCGTTCTTGGGCCACTATGGACTTCTCACCGATGTTTGGGCCATACAGGAGGAACTTGTTTGCATGCCCCGTTCTCGCCCCTCGGCGGGTGATGATGTGGGACCTTAACAACCCGCCCCTATGGCTGCGTCCAGTTCCACATATGGTGGGACCAAAGCACCCGAGGTGGGTCCTTTAGAATCTCCAGACTTTCCAACAGTATATGAAGGGCCTCGCCTTGGGGTCCCGTCAGTACTGGCTCCAAAGCAACACCAGGAGGTCAATCTTCGTAAGTTTCCTCTACCAGTTTCCTTGTCATCATATGTAGACTATGCAAACTAACGTTTATGTCCCTCTTTGTTGTATAGTTCTCCGACTGGCGTGGGTTGTTGTGGAAAGGCTAGTCGGGATGTCTGGTGGCATCCCTCCTAGGGGCATGCCGGTGATGGTGGCGATAGTCCCCCCATCTCCCCAAGATGCAACACACATCATCACCGGTGGGACCACCAGCTGGGTCCTGCCTGAGGTCATCGAGGTGGACTCTGATGAAGAGGATCAGTCGGCCGGTCCTACTCTTGTCGTGCCTGCATTGTTGCCAGATGTCGCACCAGATTCAAAGCTAGATGTAGATCCCACTGAGGACATCCTGTAGGCGTATCCTGTGTATGAGCCTCCCAATCGTGCAGACTGGGACAAAATGGCCTCCGACAAAGAAGACAACAGCATAGTCCACTGCCGGTCATGGAAGCTAATCATGCGCTTCATCAAGGACACCCCCCCAAGCGCTATGGCTGGCCGAAATGGATAGACTCCGCTCACAGTTGCGTGAACTGTGCGCTGGGGGAGTGGGTTCCTAATGTCCCCATGCGCTCATCCGAAATCTTATGGCTGAGAAGATCTGGGAGCATGATCGTGGGCTGGCAGCGGATGAAGGTGACAAACATAAAGAAACTCCAAGAGGATGAAAGATAGGTCCAATAGCTGCAGACCCAGGAAGATGGGCACTCAGCCTCTATTAATGCACAATCTTATCTGATATCCCAGCTGAAGGCCCAGCTGGCAGAGGCAAAGGAGCTTATGAGGCAGGCTTCTGAAAAAATGGCTATATTTCAGGCTGAGGTTGAGAGGGCCAGAGCCAAGGCTGACGAAATCTGCCCCGCTGCTGCTGAGGAGGAGCGGGAGCTGAGTCAGTGGCAGCAAGCCTTGGACGCCACAAGCCAACGGGTGGCGGAGCTGCAACGCTCTTTTGACGGGGTCAACCCGTCCATGGGGGGAGTCGACCCCCAGGTATTTTAACAAACCAAAAACCTTTTATTGGTACTTTCGTTCTTCAATTTCTTCTTTCAATTTTTTGAATGTCGTAGCGTGCATGATTTCCACTGTTTGAATTGCCTTGTTACATCCCTACAATGTTTGCGGGATGTTCGGCGATAATTCCCCAAGCCCACATGGGTCGAGCCCGATGTGAGAAACAATAGATTGTTTCCTTCTCGTCCCACCTAACATATGAGTGGAGACAATGCTCTAGGCATCCAAGATTTGGATTACCGGTACGGATTTCCGAAATATGGGAGAGGCCTGACTGGAGAAGGAACTTTTTAGAACAACCGAATTACTGTTTCTTTAGCGTGCCTTCATGCATGAACAGTGCAACACCAGGGACACTGGAATCAGTCCGGACAGACGGAAACGGGAAGCATGAATTACGATGCCCAAGATTCGGAGCACTGTGGGGATGGAGTGACAATAAAGGACAACTATTAACCATGGTGGAGAAGCGGTATCCTTACTGCGTTAGCCTGTAATGGGGAAAAAATGAGGGCCAATCATTGAACATGTTCGAAACACGGGACCATGTCACAAATATTTTCGGTCAATCTTTCGGGACATTGACCCAGGACAGTTGGCGGACCATAGGTCGAACATCCATACTATTAGGTGGTCCTTCCAAACATGAACATCCATCCAGAACGTTGGCCTAGGATGGTAGGTGAGTCGATGCGGCATGAGACAAGGTCGTTAGGGGGTCCCGTCAGACATGAATGGGGACGAGGGTCCGAATAAGGGGCACACAAAGTGTGGAATATGGAGTGACGGTTTGTCCAAACTGAATCCAACACTTAGGTAGTTACACCACCTTGGTGGGAGTATGCCATATGGGTGCGTTGGTTTGGTCTTGGGTCCTTCCTTCTTTTGGACATGGCCTCTCTAGTGATGGGTCCGACCAAGGGGCCGAAAAGGGGAAGGATGGGATTAATGATTTCTATGTGCTGGACCCTGGGAAAAATACCAGGGTGTCTATACGTATACCATGAGGATGGGAATCAAGCTATACGTAGTTCTAGAGGGTGCCTTTTAATGTCATGTGGGACAAGGAATAGGAGGGCTACCTCTCAGAACGGGGTGCGCGTGGTGCAGCTATTGCAATCCCGACGTGAATGAGGACATAATCCTGCACTACACTACATGGTTCCGTAACCGGGGTCCCGATGGCAGGACTAGAGAGGCGAATTAGCTGAATTCAAGCTGGACCCAAAGACAGGAGGTCTGGGCATTCCTACGTATCCCATTAGGATGGGAAACAAGATAAATGTAGTTCTAGATGGATCTTAGTCCATAAATGGGTAAATGGGGTAGGGGACACATGGTAACAAAACCTGACGTGAATGAGGACCTAAGCCCTACTTACCACGCGTTCTCTAGAGAAATTCTCGAGTCAAGGGACCGAACAAAGAGGTTAGGTTAGGCCCACGGGGAAGTTCCCAGGCGCTCCTACATATCTCGTGAGGATGAGAATCAAGCCATATGTGGTTCTGAAGGGTGATATGGTAAGATACCAGTGTCAGGGGAAAAGGGGAGTGTGGGCATGGACCTTGCACTAAAAGAAGCAGAATTTGATAAATCGTGTTTGTCCTTTAAGGTGATTGGTTTTGTTTTCTTTTTGTGAAGTGATAGGCCTAGAGTAGTAGGTCGTGGTGTCGCCACAAGAATCAAGCCATTATAGGCGCTGGCAAATGGCATGGAACGTGACCAATACCCAATGTGATGTCCTCCACAATGAGGTCATAACAATGTAGTGCCATTTTTTGTCGTGCGGCCAAGACGATAATGTCACATTTTAGGGTCGTGTGATAGGACCAATCGTGCATTTTATCGTCATGCAGCGCTGACGTAGTAGAGGCGATGATAATCGGGGAATGTGCGCAGTGTTATAAAACACGATTGATGGAGACATGATCCCACATCACATTGTACGCCACTCAGAGAGGGAGACCTTAGGATGAGGGGCCTATATAGAGGTAAGAGGTGAAACAAGGGGGAGAGACTAGCTCCCTGAATGGGTTGGACCCGAAGATAAGGCGTCCGGGCGGTTTAGGACACTATTTACCATGTTCAAAACACAGCGTTCCTATGGTGACCTGATATTGGGGCAACAAATGAGTGTCGACCGTTGACAAAATTCGCAATGCGGGACTTGTATCGGCTTGTTACTTGAAAACCCTTGGGGGCCTTAGCCCGTATCGGTAGGAGAGCCCTTGGGCGTAGTATCCAGGCCGTTCGTGGGGGTCCCTCTGGGTGTGAAAAAATGATGGAATCCCAGTCAAGGAGTGGGTGAAGCATAGTTGTATCCATCCAAGAAAGAGGAAAACGTCTCTAGGGGGACGTGCAGCCGGGTCGGGGCTTGCTCGATGTGGGTTGGGGAAAAAGTGTGCAACCTGCCATATATCTTGACCTGAGGGGAAGATTTTGGATTTTGGGCTGGGCCAACAGAAGAAATGCCCGGTCGTTCCTATGTATCACATTAGGATTGGAATCAAGCCATACGTAGTTCTTGAAGGACATGTAGTTTAGCGTCATGCGTTGAGGACATGGGAGGATAGAAGAACGGGAGTGGGCACATGGTGCAACCCTTACAATCCTTGTATGAGCGGAGTTGTATGAGCGGTGCTAAGAATACCTACTCCTCGCTACACAAGGATCCTCCAAGGAAACTATTTCCAGGGGGATAATAGAACAGAAAAGCTTGGGGGTGGGCTCAAGATGATGCGTCTGAGCGTTCCTACGTATCCCATTAAGTTGGGAATCAAGCCACACATAGTTCTTGAGGCATAGTTTAGCGTTTTTCTGGACGAGAAATGTGTCTCAACTAGGTATATGTACAGTATGGCATGTAACCCGACGTGGATGATGATGTAATCCCACACCACAACGTACAATCCCATTAGAGAGCCAGATTCCATGCAGGCCAAGGGGCGAGAGGCTGAACCTCGGTCAGGAAGGCCTGACTGGCTTAAAATTTAACGTCTTACAGTAAGGACAGGGGCCAGGGGCTCGAGGAGGCCATGGGGCCTAAGGCTGAGCCTCGGTCAGGAAGGCCTGACTGGCTTGCATTTTAATGTATTATAGTAAGGACGGGGGCCGGGGGATCGAGGAGTCCAAGGGGCCTGAGGCTGAGCCTCGGTCAGGAAGGCCTAACTGGCTTGCAGTTTAACGCCTTACAGTAAGGACGGGGGGAGATCTTAGTTTAATGTCATAGAGCTCGGACCATTTTGTAGTTTATCGTCTTGCAGGACGAAGACGCGGTTTAAGGTCGTGCAGGACCCTTTTTCCCAAGGAAAAGTATCGCTTGAGGAACTTGGCATTGGTGGGAGGAGTTATGCGCTCTCCATCCGTGGTCACCAAGGAGTATGATCCATTGGGGTAAACCTTATGGATGATATAAGGCCCTTCCCACATGGGTTCTAACATGGGCGGTTTCCTATCGGGGATCATTGGTGCTCGAAGGGCCAGTACTAGGTCGCCCTGTAGAAAAGAACGGAGATGAACTTTCTTGTTGAATGCCCTTGCTATCTTATGCTGATGCCTTTCCAGATTGTGCAGGGCACAAAGCCGGTTCTTGTCCAGTGCTTCTAATTCAACTAGACAGATTTCGTCTACCTCATCTGATGTCTGGTGATCATATACTGTAGTGCGTAATGATGTCAACTGGATCTCAATGGGTAGGACGGCCTCAGTTCCATACACCAGGGAATATGGGGTCTCTTGGGTAGAGTTACAAGTCGTCGTCCGATAAGCCCAGATGGTGTTGGGGTGCTTGTACGACCAACTTTTCTTGTTCTGACCAACTGTCTTATGCAGAATGTTAGAGAGGTTTTTGTTGAACGCCTCGATCTATCCATTTGCCTGCGCATGGTAGCGGAGGGTATGGTTCGAACGGATGTCGTACTTGGCGTATAATTGCTTCAGTTCAGCCACTCGGAAGTTGGTTCCATTATCGGTGAGGACAGCGTGAGGGACCCCAAACCGGTGGATAATATTCGAGCTCACAAAGTCGACGATGGAACGGGCCTTGACCTCTTTGAGTGGAACTGCCTCTGCCAACTTGGAGAAGAAATCTGTAGCAGTCAGGATTAACCTACACGGGCGGGCTGTTGCCGGTGGATATAGTCCCACTACATCAAGTCCCCAAACCGCAAATGGCCAAGAGTACTTGGTGGGGTGGGGGGCTCTGGAGGCCGATGCAGGAAGATGGTGTGAACTTGGCACACGTGGAATCTCTTGGCATACCCAATACAATCGTGGATCATAGAGGGCCAGAAGTACCCCAACCTCCAGATTTGATGGGACAGCTTTGGCCCAGCTTGATGGGCACCACAGGAACCGCCATGAACCTCATGCATAACTTGTGGAATCTCTACTCCTTGAATGCAACAGAGGAGGACGCCATCGAAGCTCCGCTAATAAAGGATCTGTTCAAGACTAGGGCCGCTATGGAGGGCAAATTGTAGCATGCGGCATCAGATTCACTCGCGCTCGCCCCGGTCGTCCGGGAGGCGACCATTTTGGAGATACTAGACAAAAGGTGCCCTCCATTCGGTAGTGGCTTCAACCACTATGTCTTACGAACCCGGCACCCCTGACGTAGAGGGTCCGGTGGTGATATGACTTACCCGCAGGCCATCATTGTCCTCTTGGGTGATGGGGGAAATGACTCTCCGGTGTGCCACATGTATGATCAAATCATCTTTCTCAGATTCTGTGAGCGACGCGGTTAAGCCATCCAAGGTGTCTTCATGAACATTCAATGACCGTGGGACATGGGTAATCTCTGGTCGAGAAGAGAACTAGGCAATTAGGCGGAGGGTGTGCTCCAGCAATAGTACAAGCTTCGGATTCCTGACAACGTAGTCGCTATTAAGTTGTTTGATTACCAGCTCGGAATATCCTTTCACATTTAGATGGGGCATGTCGATCTCAAGGGCCAACTTGAGGCTGGTGATGAGATCATGGTACTCTGCCTCGTTGTTGGTACAACCTCCTGATAATAGGAACGAGTATGGAAGGATGGCTTGCGACGGGGTAATGAAGACAATACCCAGGCCCACTCTATTGAGCATATGATCGTTGAGCCTCCTACCGGTGGGGCTTTGGGAGGCACCATTGAAATGCATTTTCCAACATGGGACGACATGATCGACTGAGAGGATCACCTCATCAGGAAAATCCAGGTCCAGGTATTGATCCGCGGAGGTTGGATGGGCAGCTAAAAAGTCTGCCAACTCCTGTCCCTTAATGGCCTTCTGAGGCACGAACCTGATGTCAAACTGCTGGAGAATCACCGCCCACTATGCTAGTCTTCTAGTCAGCATGGGGCGGTTCAGTATGTACATCAGTGGGTCTACCCAGGAGACCAATTGCACCTCATGGTGCAGCAGGTAATGTCACAACTTCTGTACGGTGAAGACGAGCGCAAGGCAGCTCTTTTCGATAGAGGAGTATCTGAACTCCGTATCGAGAAGCATGCGGTTGAGATAGTAGAAACTATTCTCGGTACCCTCGTTATTCTTCTGGGCAAGAAGTGCACCGAGGGATCTTTCCATGGCGGTCACGTAAAGGACCAATGGTTTTCTGGAGATGGGTGGCATCATAACCAGAGGTTGGAGCAGATACTTCTTGATTTCCTCGAAGGCGGTCCGACACTCCTCATCCCATTCGTAGGCGGCTCCCTTCTTCATGAGCCGGGAAAAGGGCTTACACTTGCCGGCCAAATTCACGATGAATCGGCATATATAGGCTATGTGGCCTTGGAGGCCTCGAAGTTCCCGAATGTTGCTCAGGGGAGGCATTTGGCTGCTGGCCTTGATCTTCTTTGGGTTGATCTCAATGCCTTGGTATCTAACAACAATGCCCAAAAACATCCCAGAGGTGACCCCGAAGGCACACTTCAACGGTTTCATATTCAGGTACGAGAACATAGGAAACCGAACACCTTCTCAAGGTCTTTGAGATGGTCCTGGCACTTACATGATTTGACCACTTGGTCATCTACGTGGCATTCCACCAGTGTCCCGAAAATCGGATTGAATATGCGGTGCATGGCCCTCTGATAAGTGGCACCTGCATTTTTCAAGCCTAAGGGCATAACCTGGTAGCAAAAGGTACCTTGGGGAGCCCTGAAGGTAGTGGACTCTTCATCCTCGGGGCCCATCCGAATCTGGTTGTACCAGGAATACCCATCCATGAAAGACAGAGCTTGGAACCTGGTTGTGGCATCAATCAATAACTCTGTCACTGGGAGTGGGAAGTCATCCTTTGGGAAGTGGCGATTAAGGTCACGGAAGTTGATGCAGTCTCTGATCTGCCCATTCTTCTTCCTGACTGGCACAATGTTGGCAAGCCACTTGGGGTAATGGAATTCCATAATGAAGTTGTCTTTGATAAGCTTGTCAACATCAGCCTCAACCATAGCACTATGAGAAGGTTGAATTTTCCTTGGAGGATGCTTAAACCAATGATGGTTTTCCGGGAGGCCCATACGGTGAACGGCTACCCGGGGTTCTAGTCCTGGCATCTCATTGTTACTCGAGGAAAACACGTCACAATGTTGTTTGAGGAAGTCTACGTACTTCTGCCGCTCCTCAGGGGACATGGCTACACTGATCAATGTGGGTTTCAGATCTGCCTCGCTACCAAGGTTCACTTGTACCAATTCATCAACCGTGGTAGAGACGCCTTCCTCAAAGGCGGGAGGAGCATCCTCCAGGTCTTCCTCTCCACCCGTGGGGGGATTTCCCCTGATGGGAGATACTTCTGGGCTATCAAATCATGAGGGGCAGCTGGTTCCGGCTTGGGCAGCAGTGGTCATCTTATCAGGAGACTCACTCGCCATTGAGACCATAGCAATGAAGGCAGTCGACCCTATCCCATCTGGCCTTCGGCCTAAGGGGCCACGTTTGATGACATCAAAGTAGTGGTGATGTGTCGGCCTGAGTCGGTTGATTCCAGCCCGGCGGAAGAGACATGTATGGCGTACCACCATTGTCATAAGCTTGACATTCCGGTACTGTACATGGGTGGGAGGTTCCGTGATCACCTGAGCCTGGTTGATGTAGGAGTTCGAGGTGATTTTCCACTGTCGCTTGGACACGGGAACATGCCTTCCTTCTGTACCCGAAACAACAAAACATTTCCCCATGTCGGGGGTCGTGGCCTCCAATCGGTGGATCGGGAGGATGTAGGCATCATCCATGCTTGCCTAGGGATCACTTGTGACCGGGGTGGGTTCATCCTCACTTACTAAGATTTTCTTATCCTTACTCTTGTAATAATCAGCATCCAGATAGTGGGCCTCACAAGTGGCGAAAGGAGACGCGTCTCCTTAGAGCATGCCTACTCGACCATTGAGTGAGTATTTGAGGCACTGGTGATACAAAGAAGGGACTGATGCATGCAGATGGAGCCAAGGCCTACCCATCAACGTGTTGTAGGCGGTGTCCTGAGAGATGACCATGAACTCGATGATGGAAATTAAGCCACTGAAATAAGTCTTCAGGAGGATCTTGCCGACTGGGGTTTTCATGGTCCTATCGTACCCCTGGATTCTGATGTCATAGGGAGTTAAATCACCTTCAGACAGACCTAGATTTCGCAATATCCAAGTTGGAATTAGGTTGATTCCGGAACCCATGTCAACGAGGCAGCGGCAGACATCCACACCATTGAAGGGGCTAGTGATGTACAACGGGCGAATATGCCCCTGTATAGGAGGGTCCTCATCTTCACTGGATAACGAGATAACCGCCTGACATTCGGCGTTCTCAATTGTCTCGGCATGGAAGGCGTCTGCAGCTACTACCTCTGTCTCAAACTGGAGGGGGGTCTTTAGGGCCTCAGCAAGTGCGTCGTGCATTTCAGATGATAGGAGAAGGTCCTCTAGGATAGAAATACTTTTCGGAATGTCGGCCAGGTGATTCAGGACATCATACTTTTGTGCCAAACGCGATCCTCTACCTACAGGGGGCGTTCGGCAGTTGAAGGAAAAACGGGTCCTGCTGGTTGAACCGATGGTCCACTAGTACTGGGTACATCCTGCTGCCTACTAGTTAAAGCATGGAGAGCAGTCGCTGGACTAGGATTGGACATCAGAGTCTCACCTGTAGCCGGGCCAGAATGACTGTGATACGAACGAGGCATATCTCCCTGATCTAGTAGCACAAACAGCGGTGGAGGTAGAGTTGACGGCATTAGATGGGGTTGCGCGTGCTGAGCTCTGCACTGATCCTGCTGTCTGTTCTCATTAGTGTGCACGGCTTGGCTGAAAGAGCCAGCTGACGTACCTCGGTGACCGGCGTGGTTGCGGTTCCGCTGGCGTTGACGTCGGCTGGAAATGTTGGCGAGGTTCGCCTGGCGTTCCCCCTCGTCGGGAGTCATATAGGGCTTTCCCAGCTCCACGGTGTTAATCGAAGTGTACCCCTAGCTGTCGCTCGATGAGTCATCTACCACCGAGCGGATTCTAGGAGGAATCCCCATTTTAGGGGGCATAAAGTCGCCGAGAGTCTGGGATTATTACGACACCGGTGGATTGCGTTGCTTCTTCTTACGTTGTCGCTGCTTTCACTTTTGGGAAGAGGTCGGCTGTGAAGATGATGCAAAGGTACCAGCTACTTCTTCTGAAGGATCTGGCTGCTTCAGGAATGCTCAGATGATACCATGGGCACAGATGAAGGTTTTTCAATCCATCCATTCATCATATTTCCAGGATCCGCGGCTGGGAACTTACTACCACTCGCCTTCGCTGTCGTTACCGGTCTCTTACCCGGCAAAGACACCCGCCACTTGTGTTGGTGTCGGGCCCAACCTGACTATGTTGTTGTTGACCTGGTCTTGAAGACAGTCTTTAAACACATAGAATTACTTGAGGGTGTTCCCCAGAATCCGATAATAAGGACAGTAGTTGGGTTGATCGGTGAGATTCGCCTCTGCCAACCTTTGGCACTCGGGTAGGCGCACAATCCCTTGCTCTAGAGAACTTCAGAAGTAGCCAGGGACCTGATTTTCGTTGCATGAATAAGTCTGGTGCCTTCTTTCCGCATAGTGGGTTCTGGGGGCCAGGCCCTGACGAGGGGCCGGAGGGGCCTGCTAGGGAGACGACACCTGATTGTCTCGCCTAGGTGGAGGCGGCGCATTGCATGGGGGAACCTGCCGATTCATAGGCGGTCGATGTTGGGCAGGAGCATGTGCTTGAGGTGGAGGACCTCTGCGGGGTTGCGGGGATGGTGCCACTGGAAGTAATTCTAGCTTCCTAGGGGCTTCTATTTGGGCCACCGCGGCGTGTTCGGCTCTGGCGGTCCTCCTGGATGGGATCATAGGGGGAAACGAACATGCCTGACTAGCCTATTGCAGAGCCTCCTCAAGGCGCTGAGCCTTATCTGAGAAATATCTAAACCCTCCAGGGTAGTTTTGGGTAATCAAGGAAGGTACTAGCTCCATTTTGACATTCCCCACACACATCTTCAGTAATTGCTCCTAAGCCAATGTCATATCGAGGGAATACGTTAGTCCCTTCCACCGGGCGATGTAATCTGCAACTCGCTCATCAGGCCTTTGATTGCACTTGAAGAGGTATGCAATGTTGGTCTTCCGCGTGGTGGAGCTGAACTGGTATAGGAACTGCCGGCGGAGATCCTCCCAACCGGTCACCGATCCGATAGGGAGCTGGTTGTACCAGACGAATGCAGGACCTTCCAATGTCTGTACGAAACATCGGAGCTTGGTGGATTCTTGCTGGGCAGGGGTCCCCAGCATGGGGCCACACATGGAAGAAAAATGAGCCAAGTGCTGCGGCGTGTCCCCTATCCCATTGAAGGGCGAGAAAGTGGGGTTCCCAAAACCTGGGTGTGAGGGCATATCATCCACCCACGCGGGATATGGCCTACCATCTGGTGGGACCGCCACCTGCCGCGTTTCCAACGCTTCGAGTTGGGCTGTGAGTGCCGCTATCAGATCATCCGGCTGGGGGTCCCTATCGTGACGGGGATCCCTAATTACAAGTGCGTTTCCAGGTTCTTCAACATGGTAGATGGCTTCGGTAGCTTGTGGATCGACTGGCGGAAAGCCCTGTGGGGTGACTGGGGGAACCCAGAATGGATTCTTCAGATTGCCTCGTCGTTGGGGGGGGGGGGGGTTGGCGAGACTTATCACGCCCTCTTTCCGTAAGTTCCAACTTCTTCCCTATCTGTGGAAGTAGCATGATCAGGGTTGCCCGGGGGTATCTCACCGGGGGGAATTGTTCCTGCCCCTGCTGCCCCAGCCTGGGATTACCATAGTCGGGTCGCCGCTCTGCAGCGCGCTAAGCCAAGAGTTTTTCAACCAGCCTCTTCAGCTCAGCAAGCTGCGGGTGTAACATGGCCTTCTAGGGATCTTCATCTGTTTTCTGCACAGAGGCAGACGAGTCGGAGTTATTGACAGTTCCGACGTGCTCCTTACCCTTTACGTTATTTCGACAGAGTACCAGTGACTCAGTGGGTATAGGGAGGCCTAGAAGGTTCCACTATGGACGGGTAACCATCCCTAATGGGTCCAGTAGTGGCGGTACTCCCTCGGGGTGTAAGTCTCCATCATGAAATTCAAGCTCATCTTCCTTGTCCACCAATTCAGCCATGTGGACCGCGACCCCTCTCGAGGGAATTTCCTCAGTGTCGCATAATGAATCGGGATGCTGTCAGATAAGATCGAAGAGGAGAGAGACATAGTGCCCCCAACCATGGACTTGCACATGGGGGGAAGCTTCCCTGATGACCCTGTGGAGTACATTGAAACTCTGAGCACATTTTCGTTGAAGGGCGCTTTGACGGCCTGGCGACTCAGGGTGCTGGGCCAAAAGGAGTGCGGACAAATCGATCAGGTGACATTGCTCACCAATTTCTTAGAAGTGATCTTGACTTCTAGGGTACACCACCCGCTCGTAACGAAGGCGGAAGTGTGTCTCCCATAGGGTTCGACAAAAGCACCCCACTTCTTCAGGGGTAGGGGACTCTGGCGCGCGAAAGTTCGGCACTGCTGTCGGCCAGAACTTCTCCGGGAAGTAATCCGTGGCGAGAATGCTCCAAAAGCTCCAGGGTTCAGACTCGGGGTCTGGCCCTGTATTGCCCCACTCGTCAACCGGGGGCGGCTGAGGGACCGGTAGCGGTACAGAGGCGGACCTCTAGGATAATAAACTCGGCGGTGGAGAATACGGCGAACGAGATGACTGGCTGCCGAATTCTGGGTCATTCTCTGAAGAGTGAGGTGACCTAACCATGATGTCATGATACTATGGGCTGATAGCCACAGCTTCCGGCACAGGAGTCGCAGCTGCCGGCGATTGGTCATGTCGCCAGTCTACTGTCGTTGGCCCCCAAAATAGCTCTTCGTGATCTCTGGTAGAGGTATAGGGCACTTCTGGTGATAATGGTGGTGATTTCATGGTCGAGACCTGCGGAATTTCCACGATTTCTTCCTCCTGGATGTACCTGCGGAGGGAGGGGGAATCTGGTGGACCTTATATTCCAGGAGAATGAGGCTAATGCGCCTGGTTCCTGCCCCAGTCCATGATACAGAGGAGCGGGGAGAAGGTTCGATCGGTTAGTCGCATTCTGCTTCAGAATCCGAGAAGCGGGAAGGTATGATCTCCACCCGGGCCTTCCCAGGACTCTTCTTGTGGCGGCGATGACCTGCTCTCCTACCCCGGAGTGTCTCTTAGGGACAGTGTTGATCCCTAATAGGTAGCCTTTGGGCGGCGATGGCGTCATGGAGAAGAGTGCCCCCGCTCGAGATAGCCGAGGTGCGAGGGGCACCAGGGAAAATGTCAAAGGGTACATGGGGAGGACCTCCATGGACAACACCCATGTGTGCGAAGCCTCTGTTGGAATCGGAAGGAGCATGGGGAGGACCTCCATGGTCGATGCGGGCGGAGCGAGGCTGACCTTCACTCCTTGAGTTACTGGGGTGAGGAGGACCTTTGCCCGTTGCAGAGATGACGTAGGGAGGGCCCCCACGTTGGAGAAGGACCGGATGGGGAGTGCCTTCAGATCGGCGGTCGGGGGCAGGAGGATGGACTCTATACCCTTTATAGTGGGCGCGGGAAAGGTTTCTGTGCAGAGCGTCACTGCTGCGGGGCAGGTCTTCCATTAAGATGGGGGTAGCACAAGGCATACCTCCATGACGAACTTCAAAGTGGGGAAGGCCCACGGTCTGTGGAGTAGTGGTATGGGGAGGGCCTTCGTATGGGGTGACATCACCGTGGGTTAGTTCACGGCGATCACCACTCAGTCTTGCAACCCGGAGATCAACCTAGCCTGCACATGGGGCGGTTGGGGTCTTGATCTTAGTTCGGTGAAGGAGTGCCCCTGCTCAGTGTATGCAGGGACTACATGATGCATGTCGGTGGTGGCTCGAGCCACTGTAACTGTTGACATCGACGCATCTCGGTGTGCGTCCTCAGCCCGGGCCCGGCGGTGACGTCGGGTCAGACGAGCTGGCGCAAGTTGTTCAGGGGCATGGCCTGCCTGTTCTTCCTGCGGAGTCGGAGGGCGGCGCTGACGCGGCTGGACGAGAGCCCTTTACTAGAGCCCTTGGGTCGAGACCCTGATAAGGACGAGATGGACACCGCCCGCCTCATCAGCATAAGGTGAGGAGTCGTCGAGGCATTCCGAGGATAGGCTCCCGAAAAGGTTGAACGTTTGTGTGGGGAGCAGTGGCTCCTTGTGCGGCCTGTTAGGGTGGCGTTGATGGCGGGGCCTGGATGTCTCCAGGTCCAGGTAGGCCATATCCTGAGTTGGGATGACCCCTTCATCCTCATACCTACGTACAAGGGTTTTGATCACCCTTCGCTAGAAGATATCTGATGGGGATAGTGGACATGGGTGCCCCGTATTCCGTGATGTAGCGTCCATCGTGGCGGTAGCGGAGCCAGGCGGGGTGGCTGTTCTGGTGTTTCCCCTGCCCCTGCGTAGGCGAGCGGGTAGTGATCGTGTCTCTGTAACAGCAAATTGGTTCCTGATAAACGAAGGGATCAACTCATCAGCACTGCAAGGAAAAGGATTGACAACTAGTGCCCCAACGTCCTTCCATTCTCCACGTCCGTAAGAAGGATCCACGCCAACACGTTACAGAATGGAGTGCCCCATATTCTACTGCCCCGACATCCGGTGAGTTTCACGATAGGCCCGCTATTTGCATGGCGGGACCAGGCGCCGAATATCTGGATCCAGTAACACGTCAATCTGCTGGTGTCTCGAACGCTACTAATCTCCACCTCCCGTTGTTTATTCACTCCGGGTTCACCATTTCTGTTTCCGACGATTTCGTCAGGGCGCGCGCATCCATCCATCCGTGGAGGAGGACGTGTTGCACTGTTTCCCCACATTCCCTCTTTCCAAAGGCAGGCGAAATTCGCTCCTTATTCCGGGATGTATGCTCCTTTATTGAAACGGGATGGTGGGATGTCGGTTCTTCCTTCTGTGGATTCCTCCTCAGAACTCATCACCTAGTCAGGGACTCCCTCATAGATTTAATACGTTGTTCGTGAAACTCTTACCAGTACCATGTCTCAATGGACGCCGGTTAATTACATTGCTTCCGGAGGGACATTCCAAAGGGTCCGGTCAGGGCAGTAACCTTCAGTCGGGGGAGTAGTCACGTTGAGCAAACAGTAGCGTGTCTGGATGCTGGGGAACAGACATGTTTGTCTATTATCCCTGGTCATAGGGCTTCTCAAGGGCATGGAATCCGGAGGCATCCCACATCGAGTGCGGGGAATTATATGCCATAGAAACATATTTGAGATTTTCCTCAGCTTCCTGTGTTTAACACAGGGTATGCCGCGAGTTTAACGTCCAGTGGAGACGGATCAGCCCAATCAGAGCATTAGCTAGAATGGATCGGATTGAGGGATTTACCTTGAGGGGGGTGCCAATACCGGGACCAGCCTATGGATGACTATGAAGAGGAGCGGACCGGCATGGTCTCACTGGGATATGATGGTCCAGGCGAGAATCAGGGTGGATGGTAGATGGATGAATGAAGTATAGGGGGAATGGAAAGGGACCATCGCAAGGGCGACGGTGAATGAGGACCAGGAGGTTCCTAGTGGTGGTGGGCTTGGAACTCGTGGGGGATTCCTACATACCATGTAGTGACATGGATCAAAGACCACGTAGTTCAGAGGGGCTTCATCGGCGAACCGACGTGATGGTGGACCTTGGTCCGATGGGTGGTGGTCTTGAACCTCCGAAGCACTTCCTACGTACCATTCTTTGACATGGATCATAGACCTTGTTGTTCAAAGGGTTTCATCGGTGAACCGATGTGAAATTAGACCTAGGGGTCCACTAGTGGTAGGATTGAACCTCGTGAAGGCTTCCTACGTACCATGTCGTGACATGGATCAAATTCCACATAGTTTAGATGGGCTTCGTCGGTGAACCGACGTGAAGGTGGAACTTGGTCCGATGGGTGGTGGGGTTGAACCTCTGGAAGGCTTCCAACGTATCATGCCTTGACATGGATCAAATAACTCGTAGTTCAAAGGGATTCATTGGTGAACGGACGTGAAAGTAGACCCAGGGGTTCATTAGTGATGTCCATGAACCTCGGGAAGGCTTCCTACGTACCACGCCTTGACATGGATCAAAGTCCTCGTAGTTCGGATTGGTCACAACGGCTTACCGTCGGTCTGGAATTGTAGTTTAATGTCATGCGGGATGAGGATGAACTCGACGTGAATAAATGATGGGTGGGTTTGAACCTCGTGGAGGCTTCCTACGTACCATGCCTTGACATGGATCAAAGACCTCATAGTTCAAATGATGGAAGTCGTCAGCGAACCGAAGTGAAGGTGTACCGTGGTCCAATGAGAGATGGGCTTGATCCTAGGGGAGGCTTCCTATGTACCATGACTTGACATGGATCAAAGACCTCGTAGTTGAAATGTTGTAATTTTTCAACGAACCGATGTGAAGGTGGACCTTGGTCCAATGAGTGATGGGCTTGAGCCTCGGGGAGGCTTCCTACGTACCATGCCTTGACATGGATCAAAGAACTCGTAGTTCAAATGGTGGGTGTCGGCGAACCGACAAGAGGAAAGAGGGACCTTGCTCTAATGGGGGGTGGGATCGAACCTCAGGGAGGCTTCCTACGTACCATGCCTTGACATGGATCAATGTCCTCGTAGTTCGGGTGGTCACAACAGCTTGCCATCGGACTTAATACAGTTTAACGTCATGTTGGACACAAGTGGAACTTGACGTGAATTGTATGAAAGGTGGGCATGAACCTCATGGAGGCTTCCTACGTACCATGCCTTGACATGGATCAAAGACCTCGTAGTTCAAATGGGTGTGTAGTTTAATGTCATATGGGACAAGGGCATACTTTTTAACGTCATGTTGGATGAGGGAATGCAGTTTAACATCATGCTGGATGAGGGCATGCAGTTTAATGTTATGATGGATGAGGGAATGCCGTTTAACGTCATGATGGATGAGGTATTTTCATGGTCAATGCTGACTCTAATCCCATGTGAGTCATGCTCGGTGTGAAAAACAAGAGACAATAAGGACCTGACGATCACGCCGTGAAGGGTGCGTCTGTGAGAAGCGAAGAGGGGCTTATGCGTTAGGTGGCCCATTAGAGATAGGACTTACTCTAGGATGGAGGCCCGAAGTGCGAAAAAGCGCAGCGAAAGAGGGATTTGGGACCAATGATGGAAGGTTCCTCATTCCCTATCACACCCTCCACTGACCTTGGTAGTGGGGAAGTACGTAGATGTAGGGGTGCAGCCATTCGTTGGGGAACTAGGGTCACCCTTCTCCTAAGAACATATGCCACTCCAATAAGGAGGATATCATCCCTTGTTGAGGGGTGATTCCACTCCCGTGGAGACGAGTGGCGTAAACAAAATGTTCGAGCTGAGGGACCCATCGTGCGAGGCATGAGGTCGGGTTACAGTTTAACGTCATGTGTTGAGGATGTGGTTCTTGGCAGTTTAACGTCCTGCAGCTCGGATGAGGCGGGTTCACTCCACACCCCTAGGACTTACATAATGGGTACCCATTGCTCCTTGGGGGAGGGAAGGTACCAGTAAGGTCGTGGTTAAGGGGGGTTGTAGAGAGAACCATCGAGGGGTCCACGTTAGCGTGGCTATGCGAAGAAGCAATAGCTGTTAGCGTGCCTATGTGGAGAAGCAGTAGGCGAAGCAACGCTATGAGTAGTATTGTCCGTGGGACATTGAAATCACATCATGCAAACCTGGAGGGGCACACGGGGAGCGGAATTGCCAAGCAAAGGAGTGTGCTACGCAAAGCAGAGTGTGTTGGCCTTAGCATGGGGCATAGGTGTGAGTGGAGGGTGCTTCGCGAAGTAGAACAGTATTCACAGAGCACTGCCTCGCGAATAGGAGGTGCCTTGCAAAGCAGGGTGCTGCGAAGCAGTGTGCTTCATGATGTGTAGAGATCCTGCAGTAGCATATGGATCACTAGTACAGGTTGGGTGTTTCACGAAGCATAAATGCTCCGCGGTTGCCCGGGTTCCCTTGGGAATCCCCCTTCTTCATGAATGCACTTGAGCTTCACGAAGGGAATCCCTCTCGGAAGAGGGTCTCAAAACGAGACAAAGCAAAGGAGTCATACGAAGTAGAAGTACCTCACAGAGCTCATGATTCTCGGGGGCAAAGAGTGCTTCACGATTCGGGAGAGGAGAAGCTGAAAGGTCAGATTGTCCATCTCTGTGACTCAGGGGGAACCCAGTATTTATAGGCAAGGGGTGCCACGGAGCCGAACTCACGCGCCGCCTCAGGTACTTCGCGGCGCGCTCACGAACGTCAAAGTCTTTCGCGGAGAGGTACCACCTCCGGAGCTTCGCGGCGGGCTCACGAACGTCAAACTCGTTCACGGGGAGTTACCGCCTCCAGAGCTATGCAGCGGGCTCACAAACGTCAAACTCGTTCACGGAGAGTTACCGCCTCCAGAGCTTCGCGGGACCGTGATTCTTGGGGTGCTTCGTGTCGGTGCTTCGCGAGTCAGCGTCCGGGCCGTCTTTTTCATCCCTTTCGTTCGTGCAATATTTTTGCGCCAACAATGACATTACAACCATGTATTGCTGAACCATATTTACTTGTCGTTTCATTCAGTTCTATATCATGAGATATAAATCATTACTAAAATGAATAAAATTGAGATATAGGTCCACCCCGTCCCAGCATGAAATAATTATTACATGTTAAACAAAATATAAAGCATTCATCATAGCATAACACAGGAAATGGGTTCAATAAATATCATTCTATAAAAAAATGATCTACATAAAAGATCATTCCATCATTAATGACATAAAATAAAATAAATAATTGGTATAAAAACTAACCTAATTTAATAGTGTTCTCCTAGATGGACAATAATTTTGATAAAACAATTCAGCATGGTTCTTGTGGAAAATAACCGTTCTTCTTCAAAAAAGTATTATTTTCTCAAAATTTCACACTATTTTAAAATAAAATCATATATTTGAAAATAATATTTAAATAGAATAGATGAATATTTATGGAAATATGGAATCAAGAATCTATATTAATCTATTAATTCTATATAAGTGAAATAATAATATTCTCATTGTACTTTTGTTGGAAAAGTAAAAAATAGTACCTTGTATGATAAAGAAAAAAATGATTCCTTCCATACCATGTTGTAAAAGTAAAAAATGGGTAAAAATGTCTACTAACATACATGTATGAATATAAATAATTTTAAAAAATATATTTAGGAAACATGGATATGGATGATATATATAACCATAGTAAACACTTCTGTATAAACAATTATGGATAAAAATGAAATTGAAATTTTTTCCCTTACCTTAGGTATGATTTCTTCCGCATGTGTCTGAAACTCTTGTATAATGGTTTTAAAAATATTATAAACTCATAAAATAAATATAAAAACATTTATGATATCATATATGATTCACTTATGTCTTTATATTACCCAATCATTTTCTCAATTTCATTTTAAGGGAATGTTTTCTGTAATACTTGTTTTATTTATTGTCCATGTTTTGAATTGTTATTATTTATATTATTACAAATATCACAATTTTATTAAATATAGAATGTAAACCATTATTTATATAATATATATTCTGTATAGATATATATAAATATATATGTATATATATATATTAGATGGATAAAATAAATGGAATACATCGTTCATCGAGAGGGTAGGATGTACAGTAGCATGAACAATGTTTTTGTTTACTTATAAAATTTAAGCGACGAAAATAAATGAAATATATATATTTATATATAAATCCGGTTCATAATAATGTCATATATTTCATCATTATTTATTACATATACGTTTTAATCATTCATTAATGGTTAACCTGGAGAATGAATCTCATCATGTCATGGAAACGGTAAGTTGTACGTATGTACGAGTGATGATATAGTTCCTATAATTGTTGAATGGTATTGAAGTGGATATTTTATAATATATCATAATTATTATCATGTTATAAAAATTATATATTGTTTTTATTTACTATATTATACTAATCCATCTATAGTGGTGGTGAAAACCAAATTACACCACGGTGTGGAGATGGTAAGCCATATATACGCACATTCTGGATTTTTTTCTATGGATGGATAAAAGGTGAAATAGGATTGTTTTATATTTAAAATTAAATATAATTATATCAGTGATATAGATGTTATTACATTATAATGAAAAAACATATGAATAAGATGTAGAAGAAGAAAGAAATTTCAACGAATCTATAGAAGATATTATCTATTCCTCGACACGCCTCCTTAAAATTTCAACTTATGGAAATTGAGTTGGTCTTTTTAGAAAACCAAAACATTTAAAATATAACTAGGTATGTTTAGAAGATAATTGGGTAGTTTTTGACCAATCATGAAGTCTAAAAATGGATTGAATATGAGAAAAATGGGTTTCCTTTTATAATATAGGAGAATGACACCTTAGGAATCTCTCAAAATATTAATTAATTAAAATTCAATTACAATTAAAATTAGATAAAAACTTATATAATTCAAATATAATATGATTTTTGTCTCAATACCCAACATAATATAATTTTTAGACATGATTATAATTTTTTGGTATTCTTATCATTTTTGGTTTACCCTTATTTTAACCTTTTTAATCATACTCTTATATCCTGTTATTTACACAATGTGGGTCAGTGTACTTACCATATTATGTCAAAAGACCCCAAAAAATTATTTATGAATTATTTAGACTTCTGATAATAATTTTTTCAATTATTATATTTTTATGAATTGTATGTCATTTTATAAACAATTTTTTTATGTTGTGAATTAGGTCTATTTTGGACATTATTCATACTTGACTTTTCAAAATTTCATAACAACCTGATTACATAGAAAATCCAACATTAAAACATCCCTAATATGCTTATGTCATCCAAAAAATTCATGTATGGAATTATAATATTAAAATTAATTTTTTATTTATAAATTCATTTATTTGAAACATTCACTAATGAAGTAACCACTAAATCGTAACTGTGTCATAAATAAATATATTTTTCTAATGTCTAAAAATTATAAATAAAAAACCATGAAGTAGAAAATATTATATATTTCTAGTGATTAATTATAGATATAGTGATATTTTATATAATCCTATATTAAAATAGATTTAGTAAAATATATTTGTTTCTGTTATAATTATCTTTACCTTAAATTGTTTCTTTTAAAATGTCATTTTTACATCCAAGTAAATCCATGAGGTATGAATATCAACCCAATAATTCCCATGGTCTGAAATATCTCATCCAATAGTATTTGGACATTTCTTAGGGTTGTTTAATATTATTATAATATTATTTTTTTACCCTTATTAACCCTATTTACCATTTAACCATGGTAAATAATTTTTTATGTTACTATTAATAATGTCTAAAAATAAATGGTAAATATTTACACAATTTTAACCTTATTATAAAAAATTTTGAATCAATATTAAAACAAATATGTTAAAGTAATTAATTAAAAATTAATTCCCATGGTCAAAAAACAGAAGGGTGGTTTTTTAGAAGTAATAACTATCAAAAGATTAACATGTGTTTATGTCCATTTTAAATATTAAATTAATTATAATGACAAAAAATTTATTAAATTATATAATTTAATTACACTTTAAAACAATTTCAAAAGATAATCTAACTATATAAATAAATTAGATAAAATTGCAGTTTCGAATAAAACGACATTATTTTACACTATTCATTAAATTTTCTAATTTAATTGGAAAAAATTCCAAAATATAAACATAAGTAAATTTTTATGTCTATATCCAAAATAAGGAGTTAATTTTTTTTGAATTTGACTTATAAAAGTTTTGAGATCAAGATTTAAAATTTTCGCGTTATTAATAGGTGGTAACACATCATTTTTTTAAAAATACCTCATTTATTCAAAAAATTGATTTTGTTCTCATACAATGTTATATAAAATGATTAGGTTGAATTATAATTTTATAAAATTCAAAATTTGTATAATACTATTCAAAACATTAGTTTATATCCAATTAAATAATAATATTTTAATAATATAATGGTGTTTAATGAAAATCAGTTTCGCGCACAACACAAACTATCGATGAAGGTCACTCTAGAATGTAATGCAAGCCAAGTTAGAGTTGCTTGTATTGATAGAATCCATTGGAGTTTCATATTACAAAATCCAATCTTATTTCATTTATACATTGAACAAAATATATACTCATTGTTGAGTGAAATGATTTCTTTCAAATGAACATGAATTTTTATGTATCATAACACAAGAATATTATTTTGTATACTGCAAGATAATATGATGTTTCATATAATGACTGTTAATCTAGGTGTAACATACAACACAATACAACAAAAAAATTAAAAAGAATATATCTCATAAAATATTGGGGTGTTACATTCTACCCCCTGTAAAATGAAAATCAACTTCAAAATTCACGAGGCTTATAAATTTTCTACTACACAAAAGATTATTTCATTGAAACCCACATCGTAAAAATGATTTCGAAAACTTCATTTTAAAAAGTAAAGATAGAAAGAAAATGGTTTTCTAATGTAACTCATCCCTGGGATTCCACATAAGAAAAAATTGGTGGAATGTGAAAACATTGATAAGGAAGAGAAATATAACCATCATGTTCATATAGATAGTGATAGATAATACGGATGGGGGAATATTAAGTACTAGAGATCCATAAATCTACGCTGATTTAAAGGACCATCATATTAATAAAATAAGAAGTTACTATGATAACATTTTTGGTTTCAAGATCATTTTCCTATTGTAGGGTAATTTTTCATATGGATAAATACTTACTTCATTAGGTTATGATCTCATCATAGTTCGTTCCATGAGAAATTTACATTGTATCTATTATTTAAAAAATTGTGGTTGAATTTTTCATTATTGATGTTTTAACAGATATTGTGATCAAATAATAGGTCATTCCACCTATATCAAAAAATAGGGTAGTGGAGGTAATCAGATATATACTAGAAAATCTATAGTGAGATAATACATTAATATAACAAAAATCAACTGGAATATAACTTATAATATCCATATATGGATAAATTCACATTACGTCCAAAAACTGAAAATATAAAACATTAGAAAGAGGTTAACTCATTGGAGTAAACATCTGTTTCCAATATTTTATTTGGATGTTTTTGGTTGTCACATTCCAAACATGTGAATAAATTAATCACTCATTATCGTGAAACATGAATTAATGTGTAACCTTAGAGAAAAAATGAATTCTATCAAAATTATCACATTCCACAACCCAAAATATTTATATACTCAAACCATGATATAACTATTTTTTATATCAGTTCTAAGGCCATTAATACTATCTACAAACTCATTATTACTTTATCCTACATTTATAAACATACCATGTGTTTTCCAAAAACAATCTGAATAAAATTTCATGATTAATAGTACAATTCAACATATACTTATGGAAAAATAATATTGTAACACTGCATATATCATTCATTATTCAATAGTATGATACATTATTCATTATAAACATGCACCCATTTCATTATCTTCTTAAACCATTGATTGAGGTTCATCGTTTTATTCCTACATACATATCTCATCTCATTTAGTTTGTAGTATATTCATCATAATCAACATAAATATTACCCATACGACCATATTGATTATATTTAAGATATTTTTTCATTGGTCATCGATTAATATAATTCTCGTACATTCCACATTTAAATAATTTTACCAGTGTTGATGTTTTAGGAATACCATTCTCCATATCCATTTTGATAATAGAACCATTTCAATTGTAATTAATGGATTTGTGTCCTTCTATTTCAAACCCAAATCATCTTCCAGTTCCTTTTAATTTTTCCCCTTGATTCCTCTTCCAACATTATTTACATGTGGAAAATTGAACTTTCATTCCTCTACGATCACCATGATACTCCATCTTTCTCTTCATGTCTGCTTCCGGAAACTCACCACGGTTGAGATTTTTGATCATATTAATAGATTTATGATTAGACATAATAATTATGTTTTCCCTAAAACACACATTTCATATGGTTCGTCATGAATAATATCATTTCATTTTCAACCATGTTCTTTATTACCATGAATCCTTCTGTTTCAGACCATTTTCTAAAACCCACAAAGAATTGTGTGAGAGGAAATAATCATACTAGGAATACAATAAAATCAAGGGGGAGTACTTTGAATCTCTAAAATCATAGGTTTATTCCATGGTTATTTATGTTTTTTATAATAATTCTATGATTTTAAACACTACATTGACTTACTATTAGGGACATCTCTAGACATAAGTTAAAAATATATCTTGGGATATCACTAATGTTTTCTCATAATATTTTCCAATGTTTGACTAAACATTCAATAAAAATCCAAATTTAAATACCCAAGCTTGATATACATGGACATAAGATTTTTTTCAGAATACATAATACATAACACAAACAGTATCCCAATGACCATATTATTTTAGTGCATTTGGAATCGCGGATCATAATCTTCTAATAATAGTAAAAGATAATTGAAATATACCAGGATGATATTCCCATATGGTTTTCCTAAATAAATCTTTTCAATATATGATGGGTAAAATAAATCCTAAAAAGGGTGATCTCAAATGATTAGTAAGGGTAAACAAGGAAAATATTAAACAAACCATAACTTCTTGAACATAAAAGCATGAACATAAATATTAAACATCAATACAATGAGTCATGAAACAAATATTTGAAGTATATAAGGAATGGGTCATAATAGAACATTAACCATGATATAATTTAAATGGAATTAAACATGTAATTGGGGAATACAAATAATAATTTAACATGATTTACATAGTAGCCAAGGCATTGCTGCCAAGACCATCATTGTGGAAAAATTCCATTACTGAACAGTGTTTATATGGTGTTCTCTACATGTATTACTAAAACAATATTCCTTTTAATTTTATTCATGTTTATCTCATGACATATAAATCTTTAATTAGTGAAATGTAGAGAGATATATTTTCAACTCATCTCATAATGAAATCATTCTTAAATGTGCCACAAAACATAAATCATTCACTATTACATAACCCACATGGGATTCTTAAATATCATTAAATCATAACAAATTCCATATAAATGATCATTCCATCCTTAACCAAATCAAATCATAGTAATTATAGTGATAGATACAAAACTATATTTGTGATTGTTGTATTAGATAGGAAATAATTTGGACAAAACACTTAAAAATAGTTCAAGATATAAATATGCTTTATTATTCAAAAGAATTTTCTATTCTCAAAATTTAACATAATTTTAAATGATTAAAATTTATTTTAAAATAAAATTTAAAAAATTTGTTGGAAGTTTCATGGAAATAAGGCATCTTGAATCCATAGAAATACATCAATTTCGTATGAGTTAAACTAAATCATTCTCCTTGTACTTTAGTCGGAAATGTAAAAAAAGTAAAACATATGGTAAAATAAGAAATACTACTTCCAGACCATGTTGTTAAAGTAAAAAAATTTAAAAATAGATTTAAACATACAATTATGAATAGTTAAAAAAATTAAGAAATTTTTTTACAAAATATGGACATCTATGATAAATATAACCCTAGTAAAAATTTATGTATAAACAATTTCGGATAAACTTGAGATTGCAAAATTATCCCTTACCTTAGGTATGATTTCTTCCACATTTTTCTGAAACTCCTGTATAGTGATTTTAAACATATTATAAATTTTTTACGAAACCATAATATTATTTATTCTATCATATATGATTCACTAACGACTCTATATGACCTGTTTATTTCTTAATTCAATGTTAATGAAACGTTTTGGATAATAATTGATTTATTTATAGTACATGATTTGAATTGATATTCTATATATTATTACTTATATCATGATTTAATTAATTATAGAATGTAAAAAAGTATTTATATATCATATATATTCAGTATATAAATATATAATGAAAATAGATATATAAAATAGATGGAATACATTGTTCATGGAGAAGTTACGCCGTATGTTTGCTGGAATGTTGTTTTCGTTTCCTTATTAAATTGAATGGAAGCAAGTAAATGACATATATATAAATATACATAAATCCACTAGAATTAGTATGTCTTATATTTAAAATTATTTATTATACATACTTTATAATTATTATTTAATTATTATCTTGGTGAATGAATCTCATCACATCGTGGAGACGGTGAGTTGTACGTACGCACTAGCGACGATATCGTTACCATAATTATTGAATGTTATTGAAGTTGATGGTTTATAATATATCATAATAAGTATCATGTTATAAAAATACTATATAGTTATTATTTCCACTGTTATACCAATCCATGTAAGGTGGTGTTGAAAAACAAATTACACCACGGCGTGGAGTTAGTAAGTCGTAAATTCACACGCATGGGGATTTCAATTTCTGTAGGATGGATAGAAGATGAAATATGATTGTTTCATATTGATAATAAAAATATTATTATATTATTTATACTGATATTATTACTTTATAAAGAAATAACTAATGAAGAGGAAGTAGAAGAAGAAAGAAATTTCAATGAATCAGTAGAAGAGATTATCTCTTCCTCGGTGTGCCTCCTTTAAATTTCATATTAATCCAATATAGATTGACTTTTCAGGATTAAAAAAATATAAAATGTAATAAGGGAATTTTAAAAAAAGAATTGGGTACGGTTTGGTAGAACATGAAAGCTTAAAATAGAGTGAAGTGGAGAGGGAGGTGTTATATTTTATAATTGAGGGGAGGGGAACTTTAGAAATCCCTCAAAATATTAAATTATTATAAATTCAATTTTGATTAAAAAAACCCCAAAACATATTTAATTCAAACATAAGATTATTTTTGTTTCAATACCTGACATAAAAAAAATTTATACATGTTTTGAATATTTTTTAATCCTTATCATTTTTAACCCATATTTTAACCTTTTTAGTCATATCGTTATATCAGGTTATTTACACACTGTGGGTTACTCTAGTTTCCATATAATTTAAAACGACCCAAAAATGTTATTTATTACATATTTGGGCTTATATTAACCATTTTTATGATTATTTTATTTTTTTTAATTTAATATCATCTAGTAAACTATTTTATGTTTTATGTTATTAATTATGTCAATATTGAAAACTATACATACATGAATTTTTAAAAATATATAACAAATTGGTTCCATCGAAAACATTTCATTAACACATCCCTAATGTGTTCATATCCTTTAAAAAATTCTGAACGAATTAAAAATTTTCAAATTAATTTTTTTTACATGTAAATTCATTTATTTGATTCATTGATTATTAATGTAATTAGTACATCAGAATTGTGTAATTAATAAATATATATATCTAATGTCTAAAAATTATAAATAAAATTCCATGATGTGGGAAATATTTTTATCTTTATAAGTACTATTTGTAGACATAGATATAAGATATATAACCCTATATTAATATATATCTAGTAAAAGATATAATTTTATTTTATAATTATCTTTATATTAAATTATTTCTTATAAAATGTCATTTTCATGTAAAGGTGAATTCATGGGTCCCAAAATAGACTCAAGGATTTCCATCATTAGAAATATCTCATCTAAATTGATGTGGACACTTGTTATGGTATTATAATATTATTATAATATTATTTCTACCCATATTTACTAGATTTACACTTTAACCGTGGTAAATAATTACTAAAGTTGACATTCATAATTTCATAACATAAATGGTTCCTATTAGAAAAATTTGAACAAAATAACTAATCATATGGAATCCTTTTTTACAAATTCAAAACACATAATTTTCAGTAATTAATTTTAAATTAAATAACTTGTCATAACCAAAAAGTGGGTTCTTAAGATGTAATAACAATCAAAATATTGAAATGTGTTTATGTCAAATTTTAATGTGAAATTACTTCCAATTACAAATATTGGATTAAATTATATGATCAAATTTTATTTTAAAACTAAATAAAAATAGAATACAACTACATAAATAAATAAGATAAAGAGCCATTTTTGAATTTAAAATTTTTTATTTTTAAATATTATTTAAAATCTAAAATTTTCTTTTATAAATATCAAAATTTCAACAAAAGTAAATTTTTATTTCCCTCTTCTAAATAAGGACTTTATTTTTTCCTGCTTAACTTATAAAAGTGTCAAAATTTAGATTTAAAATGACACTCCATCAAATGGTGATAATGTAGCATTTTTTAAAAAATACATCATTTTTTAGAAAAATTGATTCTGTTCTCAGAACATTCTCTAGAAAATGTGTAAGATAAATGCTAATGTTGTAAAAATAAAAAATGTGGCTAATAGTATTTATAATGACTAGTTTTTATCCCATTAAATAAAAATATTTTAATAATATATTTTTTTTGTGAAACTTGATATCACGCACAATTTAAGCTATCAAGAAAGGATGCTCTTGCTTGTAACGGATTCCAAGTAAGTGTTCCATGTAGTGAAACCTTATTTTGGAATTGGTTATAACATAATCTAAACATATTTCATTTATACATTGAACATAATTGATACTAACTATTGCGTGAAATTAATTTTATCGAAAGAACATGAGATTTTCCAAAACAAAAGCCAATAATAGTCATTTGTACACTATAAGATAATATAGACTTTTGTCTATAAAAAGTTAATATTTGCGTATAATTCAACAAAATAAAACCCAATAATAAAAAATAATCTACCTAATAACATATCAAGCTGTGAAAAATATAAGGCCTAAAGGGATTACAAAAGTTATGATTACGACTTAGAGGGAACTAAAAATACAATAAATTTAGAGAGAACAAGTTAGACCTAGAAAATTTAAAACTATGATGTAATATTTATAGAGGTCCTTAATAATATTATTCTATTTTTAATTAAATTATTATTATGATTATATGGGAAAATATATAAAACAACGAGTTTAATTATTTATGAATATATCATATGGAAGTTTGATCATGATGTGATAAATAAAATATTGAAATATTTATCAATTAAATGGTAATAATGATGTATATATCTATTTAAATACATATAAAAAACATTTGGTACATTAAATTATTTATATTATAATCACAAAAGTATAAATTATATAGTATATAAAAAATACTCCACAAATTTATTCTGACTAAGAAGATATTGACATTATTTTTGTAGGTGTTTCATAAAAGAAATATAGAAAAGAATTCATTAAATACTAAAGGGAATATTTATTTTTAATTTATGTAAATTAATTCACATAGAAGAGGGTTTAATAGAGTTTTATATGGGAATATGTATAAGGAATTACTATGTCATCATTGTGGATGATTTTAAAAAATGTGATAAATCAATCCCTTGTTAAACAAGAATTAATATATTTTTTTATTTTTATACAAAAAAAAATAGTAATGAATCACCCTATAATGAAAATAAATGTATAGTGGTCTAATAACTGAATAGAATACAATAATAAATTTGTAAAAAAATCATTTAAGGAACATATTATCATTCATCATTTATCAAAAATAAATAATGTGTTCCAAAGTAATTTAATTGAATGAATATAACCAACTATATATAAAACTAATTAAACTATTTTTGTCTAATTAAGATGAAACTCTTTAATAAATTATCCAATTATTAAGCAAAAAATATTATGTGTTGAAAATTTTCCCCATTGAAAATTTTTTATCCAAAGAAATATTTCAGATACTTGATTTTAAAAACTAGAATTCACTTTTCATGGAGTTGAGATAGACATTGAGGGGTGGATATGTTATTTTTATGTGGATGTTTAATACACATTATCTTAATTACTAATCAACATAAAAAATTTGTAGTTTGTATTTTTTGATAATCTATTAAAGTACATTCAACTAATAATATATTGCATTATATTGGACGAATGAGAATGTGAAAATCATAGGATGAAAACTGTGTTACTTCTATCATATAGGAGATTAAAACATCTAATATAACTTTATCTAACCCAATGAACATTCAATAAAATAATTATTTTTTTATAAAATGAAAAATATAATATTTATCACTGATATTTTAATAAATAATTGAATTTTTTATTCTAAAATGTGAACTTCTTATGAATAAATTATAGAATATCATTTCAATATTGAGATAACATTTTTATGTTCAGAAAGATCAACAACATTGGATGAATTTTTCTACTAATCATTATCTTTTAATTGTTCATTGTGCAATCCTGGATGATTTTGGAGTTTCTGCATAATTTCACTGAAAAATAAAAACCATTCGATAAAGGGCTTTCAAGAATATGAAGATACGCCACTTATAACTAGTTAAAATAAATGAATAACAATGTTCTTGGGAATTCCTATGATGAAATAGTTTAAACGAGGGAATCTGTGGTTCAGATGATATATTAAATAAGATGGATTTATCAATTGAGGGTTTATAACCGATGATGTGTGAAATATCATATTAGGTTAAACCATTATCCTACCTCATAGGATAAAGGTAATATATTTCTCTTAATTTTTAGAATTTGTAATACATACCCATTTGTGTAATTAATAAAATTCAATACTCAGTGGTTTTTTAGTGTGATTTTTATTATTTCCTATTTAAATACCGATAGACATTTTAGTATCTATATAAAAATACTCTTTTTCCATTATGATTATTGATTCACCAATTTGGGTTTCAACAACCAATCATATAATATATATTACGAATAATAATTTATCAAATAAATTTCACTTTCTTGTTAACTTATTTGCATGTAATTTATATATTGTACTCTGAAATACATTAATTTTAATTTAATATAAATTCTCTAATAATATTTATTCTTAAAAGAAATGAATATTTTCAGTGTTCATTAGTTCTAAAATTCAACATTTCATGTCTCTTGATATAATTATTTTAATATAGATAAAAATATTGAAAAAATAAACACTATTTTTAAAATAAAAACATTCTCATTGTTTGCGATATATTTTTCATATTATATTAAAAATATGTTTTATAATATCAAATAATAGACTCCTTACTAAAAAATGTAGAATATAAAATAGTTTCATGATTAATGTGTTTAGTGTTATAAATGTTTTGAGTGTTGATAATCTAAATAAAAATTTAATACCTATATTTCAATTTATATATAATGGTAATTTTCCTTAATGATGGGAAATTATTTTATAAACACTAAATTAGAAAATAATTTCATGATTATGAGATGATTGAGGATTATTGAAACGAAAAACACTAGAATTAGTCATGATAAAATTGATAATATTCATCATAAATTAAATGTGAATATTAATCATCAGTTATCCATTTAAGGAATCAATTACAATCATCTATTATTTTTACAGAAAACTAATATTATTTTAATGAATTCTGATGTCTCTACTTTGAGAACATAGATTTGTTTTTGGAAAAAGGATATGTCTATTTAGATGATATTCAATGAATAAATTTCATATTAGGTGAATAAACTACTAAAATTCACCAACTACTTATGAAAAGTTTCAATTTTATTTATTAAAAATATCTATACCATTAAATATATTATATTAATTATAAATAAGGTAATGTTTTGATATGTTCTTGGGATCCAACAATTATGGTAGGATTATTATTGATTTAATCTTCAAGAACATATCAGATAATTATTTATGAACATTTTATAATTTTCCAAATTATTTGGTAAATGTATATCAAGATAGAAATATGTTTATAGAATGATTAATGTGATGAAAATATATGTCATGATTACAAAACGAGAATATTTATTTTTTGGGATTAGACATTTTATTTCATCATGTCTCGGAATTTGAGATATGAAATTTTTTTGGACATAATATCTAGAACTATTAATGAGGGAAATTTGGGTGGATGTTGTATTAAAATTGATTCTCATGGGAATATATTTGTAAATAGATATTTCATAGAATGTGTTTTATATGAAAACATGAGTAAATGAATCGGTGTAGTGTGGTATACATATGAGTATATTTGTTTGAGTTTATTCTTATGATGACCCTAATTCCATTGTCAAGAGGTGTTTTAGGGATCAATGTTAATTAAGCAGCACCAAGCCAAATATATGTTCAATGTGGGATAACCAATTAAACTATTTCATTTGAAATTTATATAGAGTTACTAAAATAATTCATTAATAAAGGAAATAAGACTACATGTATTTTTTACTCCATAGGAACATGAGGATCATTCACACACACTACATGATCTACAACATATACAAAAATCATTGTAACCATGTAGAATCTTGGCATCATTATCATCTACTATTAAAAATCTTGTGGCCATTGAAATGAATGTCAATATTCCATGAACACTATCAATCTATATGAATCAACTATATAACAGATTTATGAGATGCCATGATTATAATAAATAATGACCATTAGACATGACCAATGGTATGTTTCAATATTATTTTATAAAAAATGTTGTCAGGACCAAAAATAATTACATTAAAGTTACAATAAGTTTTTTTGGATGATACCAGGGTAAAATGGTTTTGATCTGAAGTGTGTGTTTTAATGTATAAATGTTTTTGTGATAAGAATGTCTAGATTTACATAACATGAGTCTGGATTCATTATATTTTCCAGAAAAGGAAATTTTCCGAAAATGACTATGTGCAAGTGTACTACATGTTTTATGAATAATAATTTATGAACACATTACTAAGTACCTCATTATCATTGTATAGAGTTTGTTATGATCATGTGAACTCAAAATAATAGTGGTACTTCATTGATATTTATATATTATCATATGTGGTTTTTGTGAATGTATAGGGATAAAGATGATGTTAATTTTCGGATTTCATGAGTTATTATTAAATAATATTTTAGATTTCAAATATTATCATGGATATCTATATTTTATCAACCGTGATTTATTTAAGAATAAACTATAAATGGATTATCTTTATGAACATTTTATTGATTAAATTGATCAGTTCAATTAATGTATGGATGCATGAAACCCTATGAATAAAATAATGATATTATAATATAAATAGATGATGTGTGAGTAATATACAAGTAAAATTACATCAATAAAATATGTATCTCAAAATATTATTGGTTTTATGATATTTATGTTATAAAAATGATATAAATGTTATTTTATTAAAGATATATGGTTATAATTTTTACCAAAAATGTAAAGAAAAAAATATATGATTTAGAGACTTTTATGAACATAATGTCTATATGTATTAATTAAATATCACAAAAAGATAAATACATATGTATTTAAAATGTTTCTAAGGAGTGCATATTTCACAATTAATTGTGATTTCATGAGGAATACATAAATTAATTTTTATTAGATTTTAAATTGATTTTTATACTAATAATACCAAATGACTTTGTATTATTATTGATCATGGTAATTTTAAATAATGAGATGTGAAAAAAAAATTGTATACAGACATTCATACAAAACATATATAGTATAAGTATCGAATATTATGGGATGAAATGTAAGAGAGTATTATGAGAATAATAACATCAATTACTGTAGAGTGTGAATTGTCTAATGTCAATATATAATTTACTAAATAATAATAAGGATTTCCCAAATATTCAACAGATGGATATTCTCATAGATTATTCAATATATGAGTGAATTACAAGACCTTCAATGTTAATAATTATTTTTAATTTTATATATTCTTGAATAATATATACAAAAATATATAATAATATTTCAACTCCTAGAGGTGGTATATCATTAAGATGTAAAATTATTTATTTATTGGGTCATTATTGAATATTTAAGACTTTTTCTAGTGGAATCGTGATTCTGTGGAAAAATATTAGATTCTATGATGGGGAGATATTTTATATGGGAACATAGTGGACTATAAATAGGGACCCATCCTTATTAAATTACATAAATATTGATTTTTATTAAAAAAATCACATCATTTCATATTCAATATCTTTTCATGTTTGTAGTTATATATAATTTATATATAATACATACAACACATTTCACATTCATAGATAGATGATACCACATAAACAATATCCATTTCATCTAAAATATAATATATTTTAAATAAAAAAACATTTCCTTGAAAAATATTCATAAAATTTAAAATGGATTACATAATTGTCTTAAAAACCCAAATAACCAGTGAAAATAATTTAAATACAATGGATAAGAACAAAGATATTAGTAAGGGATATAAAAAAGGAAAATAAAATATTACTGCAAGAATAATTGTAAACACATGAAATCATTTAAAAAAACTATTCACCCACATATAATTTATTTTTGATACATGAGAATCCGAAAAAACATAGTGAACATAAATAAAACCATAAATGAATCATTGGGAATTACATTTATAATTCTCTAAACCTCTCATCTACCTTATAATTTGTAACCCTCACTTCAAGCATACAATTTGTGTAACCATTGTCGTTACACTTATAGTAACTATATAAACAACCTCAAAATTATTTATTCCCAGTGAATTTTAGGGTGATATAGGTACCACACTTTATCCTAATAAATTCCCAATAACCATAAGATAATCACACAACATGAATAATTACATATATAATTTGTTTATAAATTTTGTAAAACAAAATTTAAATAAAGGGTTTGAAAAGAAAATCCACTTATAAATATAATATAATTGATTGAGGATAGGCATAATAGAGTGGATGGATTATCTATAAACACAATAAATACATAAAATTAAATAAAATTCATCCCAAAACTAATTTTAATACCAAATACATTATTATGTAAAATATTTACCAAATGAAGTGATATAGTGTTAAGAATTCCCTTACCTCAGGTTTGTCTTACTTAAATCACATTTAAACTACATTTCTAATGGTTAAAATATTTTTATTAATATATTAATGAAACATATTCACGTTTATACAACCTTAAATTATAATTTCATAACATCATTTCACCATTTAATTTTTTGTATTTTGTTCCTTACCCTTTTTGGGTGTGTTTTTACATGATTTCCATGGCGAGTTTGTTTATTATTTTCTTTTCCAATGGAAATGAAATTAATGAAGATTAATAAAATGGTCTTTATATGTTTCCATATATATAATTATTCCATAAATATTTTTTTATAATGTTTAATGATGTGGTTTTATATAAACAATAATAATGTTTTTTTAGATAATTTTTTGGGGTTCCAAACAAATCCTGAACATGAATCATTATATATTTTTTTTCATGCATATAATTTCTTCCATAACATTAAATATGCTAAAATATATAAATTAAATTGTTTATCATAAATTATTTAGTGTTTATGATCATATTTTAATGATGTAAGGGATATTGAAAATACATTGTTCGTGATTTTTGTAAATCGACCCATCGTGGATGGTGTTTTTATTTTTAGAAAAATAGTTATAATAATGGAATTAATATAATGAATATTTTTCATGAACATGGTATCATAGATAATATATATGATTTAGGTATTTCACACCTCTTGGATAAGTGGTGGGGAAGAGAGTATAAGAATATAATGTAATTGGAATGAAAACACACGAAAATAGAACATGATTCTTACCTCCTGATCTCATATATTTTAGATCCTCATTAAGGCATTTGGTTATGGTATTTAGTGAGACCAGTAAATCTATGACATGGGGAAGAGAATTGGGGAAGGGATTTTACAGAAAATAAAAAATTCTCAAGGAATGAGAGGTGTGAGAGGAAGAGGGTAATGATGGTGGTATTTATAGTGGAGTAGAACATTGATTTTACATTATTTTAATCAATATTATAATATATTTTTTAATGATATGAAATGTGATGATTTATGTGAACCAAAATAGAAAAAATTTCACATGAATTCAAAACAATTTGTCTTACATCTACCATGAAAAACCTCTGATGTATAAAAAAAATTATTTATCTTTTATCGTAATTTATCGTATTTTACTATTTATAAAAAATTCATGAATTTCAGAAAAATCGTAGAAATTCACCCCAAACATTTATCAATGTGTAGAATTAAAAAATTAACTCCATTTCTTGAATGTAATTTTCTAAATATTATTTATTTAATTTATATATATAATCATAATTTATTCAAAAATAATTATTTTAAATCTTTATATTATTTGGAAAGACCTTGAAAAATTAATCAATTTTTCATTATCTTAAATCCGTTAGAAAATAAAATAATATTAAAATTTTCAATTCCTTCAAGTAATATTTCTATTCATAAGGGTATGTTAATATTCTCCAAAAATAATGTTATTTCTATTAGACTCTAAATAAATTAATTATCACAATTGTAGATGACAATTTTTCAAAATCAAAAACAAAGTAGCTACAATATTATCTATATTGACTAGTTATATATATCAAATTAAAACAAAGTATCATGAATTTCAATTTATTTATTTAAATCATTTGGTTGTTACATTATCACCACCTTATAAAAATTGCACGATCACAATTTTATTTATTTGTTAAACATATTAGGGTGCCTTTGCCCTATAGCTTTTATAGATTCCCATGTTTCATCTTCAACCATGTGGTTTATCCACAAAAACCATTAACTAGTGGATTAAATTATTTTGAATTACTTTATTACTTCTATCAATAATCTAAACAAGTTTCTTTTCATATGAATGTTTCTCTTCTAGCGGAACTGCTTCTGGGATCAAAACATGAGATGTATCTGGCACATACATTGTCAAAATTAAAACATAAAAAACATTATGTACCTGAGTTAAACTCAGAGTAAAATATAAATAGTAGAAAAATGTTCCAACCTTGTCTAAGATTTCATAATTTTTAATGAACCTTGGTCCTTACTTTGATTTCATACCCAAATTCATATCACTCTTCTATAGTGAAATTCTATGAAAACATGATCACCTACCTCGAAAGAAAAGTCTTTAATCGTGTTGTCATCTTAACATATCTATCTACTTTGATCTGTCCTCTTGTGTTAGTTGATCATCATGACTTTCGTAGCCACATTATGTACTAATTCTTATCACATTATCTTACATTTACTAAATTCATACAGAAAATCTGATGTTCGATCCCGATTCCTATACAATTCCTAAAAAGGTTCCATCAGTATACTGGAATAAAAAATATTATATTAGAAAACTAAAATATTTAATGATTTTTATACCAACTTCCCTTAAAGTCAATTGAACAAGCTTGAGTATTATCTTCCAAACTATGAATCGTTCATTTTGACTGTCAGTCATTTTGATGAGACAAAATATGTAATAAAGTTACATTTTGTTCCCAATGACTTTTTATGGACCTTCCAAAATTTATAAGTGATCTATGTATTCCAGTATTATACAACAGATAGAAAAACTCAATGTAAACATACAGTATCATTGAGATACATTTGAAAAAGATGATCCAACTATATTATATCTCGAATAGAAAGAAAAAGTCATATTTTGTTTTACAATCAAAAACTAAAAAAAATAACATTCTTACCTTAAGAAAGATTTGTTATTCCCCTACACAAAGTCTATGGATACATTCTATCATTTACACTGTAGCTCTAGAAAATTTTAAGAAACCCCTTTTTTAATTACAACTCTACTTTAACCTATTGACATGTCAAACATTTAATGGTAAAATATGCAATATCTATTCTCACTAAAAAACACCAATAATACTCTTAAAAGACTATGTAAATATTAATACATCTAGGATTAACTATACATGGACAAATATGATCTTCACAAAAAAAAATTTCTTCAACTTTTAATCATAAGGCACACCCAACCTATTAATAAATCATTAAAAAAAATTATCATGGTTATATTCTGGAAAAATACTTTTTTTAATAAATTCTACATTTTATTGTAGATCATGATATTCCTTCTATTCTATAATAATTTAATCTGATAACGATTAATGCATTGAATCCTAAAAAAAATATTTTTATTTTATGCACCCACAACTTCTAATTCAAAATTTATCAAATCATTAAGCAAGGGATCATGCTCTAATCATAACATGTTTTAGGACGTAGGGTGTTTTCAACACAAGGAATCACTAGCATTGTGTTCCTTTATTAGATGGTAATTTATTATCCATTCATAATTCTTTATTAGTACAAGAATTATTCTATATATCATGTCTAATTCAATCTGATTGAATATATTATTTATAATTTTATGGTCAGTGTATATTTGAAATTCAGATTCCTATAAATCATGCCTCTTATATTTTAAATAAAAAACACAAAATCTAATTCCAAATAATGTGTGACAATATATAACTCATG
Source organism: Viscum album (assembly GCA_963277665.1). Classification (NCBI taxonomy): domain Eukaryota; kingdom Viridiplantae; phylum Streptophyta; class Magnoliopsida; order Santalales; family Viscaceae; genus Viscum; species Viscum album. The sequence continues at coordinate 1,155,249,217 of OY728158.1, read as the reverse complement.
AGGTTTTAGTTGTCTTGTAGAATAATAAATTACCTGATTATTATGCATCATAACACGACCAAGTCTCTTCAACAAAGCATCACTGTAGATGAAAAACTCAACATTTCGGGATGGAATGGCCAAAACTGGAGAATTCACCAATATCATCTTTTGGTACTGAGAAAATAGGATATTATCCAATACAAATAAATTTATCCCCGCTTTGCATTAAATTAGTTATTGTGCTAGATAAATGTGCATTGTTTTTAACAAACTATCAGCAATAAACTACTAATCTAATAACACTTCGAATGTCTATACCATTTGTAGGTCATGTCCATTTATTGAAAACTTTTTTTGGTAGAATACATGATTATTCCATCATTATTTAAAAATTTCCCAAAAAAAAGAAATTGGTTGCATAAAAAATCACACTTTCTGAATTTTTCATAATTTTTCCATTTATTTAAGGTTTTCAAAATAACCCTTAGAGGTTTTTAATCCTCATCTATACTCTTAGAAAATACTACAATGTCATCAATAAACACAAATACAAATATATAAATGAACTCATGAGGTATTATATTCATAATATCCATGAATATATATATTTCATTATTTAACCAAAACAGCAGAACACCAAAACGATAATGCCCATATCTAGTATGAAAAGCTGATTTTAGGATATGGGCCTCCTTCAACTTCATCTAATGGTATCCATATCTCAAGTCAATCATGGTAAAATACAATTCCCTATATATATGATCAATCAAGTCATCAATATGAGGTAAATGAATCTTGTTTTTAATATTTGTGTTATTTAAATATCTATAATCAATTAAATTTCTCATTGAACCATTATAATTTTTAACAATCAAAATAGGAGCACCTCATGGTGATGTTCTATGATGAATGAATCCTTTATCAAGGAAAACCTGAAACTGATATTTCAATTCAAGAATATCCATTTTATCCATTTCATATGGAAGTTTTGAAATTATATTTGAATTTGAATGTAAGCCAAATTTGAATTTGACTTCCCAATGAGGTATGGAAATGGGCAACTCATCTAGAAAAACATCATGGTAATCATTTACCTCTGGAATATCATTAATTTAAATAGATCCCATGTTTTCAGTAATATGATAATGATGAATTTAATTTTCAGCATTCAACAATGTCTTATATTTCTGATATGTTATCAATTATATGGGTACATTCTTGTATATAATCTGAAACTATTTTTGAAATATGAATTCTCTAGCTCTGTATACAATCATTTCAAGATATATAGAAATCCAATCCATACCAAGAATGGGATCAAACTCTTATAAGAGGAAATACAACACAGTTTGCAAGAAATATCATTCAATATACCATAATACAAGTATTCTTAAAATTTCACTTCTGTATAATATTTCCTATGGTGTTTTAACATTATGTTTTGGTATCATTGGTTAGGGTGATATTAAAATTAAATACAAAATTAAAATGAAATAATGCAGTCTGTGGGATCTGTATCTAAAAAATAGTAGAAAAATATTAGTAAATGAATAAGTTACCTGATGCAACTTTATTGGATGACCAGACCTTACCAGAGGTAATTTTAAAGGATCTCACTACAACTTTATGATTATATTTTGGCTTCTTTGAATCATTAAGATCTCTCTTTGTGTAGGAATTTTAATAATGACCCATCTCTCCACATTTAAAACACTTTAAAATTTTTTTTTATGGATTAGTCATAGGATCAATTTAATTACAGTATTGGTCTATATGTCCAGACATTGCAATTCAAGAACAATTCATAGTTTTGGTAAGGCATTCCCCATGGTTCATTTTTCCACACATTTCACAATCTAAAAATTTAATTTCTTACCATCATATTTATTTGGTGGATTCATACCCATCACTATCCATATGGACCCCTTATTTTCCTTAATTACAAAGTGTGTGTGATCATAAATAAACTCCATTTCTAACCTCTAATCACATCGAACATGTTTTTATAAATTTTTAATTCACTGGATGAAAATTCTCGTCAATACAATGTCTTTAAACCTATGTAAAATTAGATTAATTTTCAATCAAGATCATGAATAAAATTTTCATCATTCCATGATAGTCGTGTGAAGTTTTTTTCATACACAGCCACTAAAAATTCCTCCATTTTCTTCAATTCATGTAATTTTTTCTCCATACTAGGCCACACCCCCTTAAGTAAATATTATTAATGGAAATACTTTTAAATTCATCCCAATCTATGTCCTCAATCCTCTATATATCCCTGATATTTTTTTACCATTGACCACAACTAGTCAACATCACCATCAAAATGATAAATGGAAACACTACTATTTTGATTATATGAACAACCCAAAACATATAATATCATTTCAAGTGCCTCAATCCATCCTTCACCATCTACTGGGTAAGAAGATCCATTGAATGCTTGAGTGTGTTGTCTCAAAAATTGATCCACTATTGACATGCTCCATTTGGAGAAATCTATTTGTTCTATTTAATGGATTCCATCACCATTTATTACATGATCCACCTGATCCATTACTATAAAAACTTCTCAGTTTCAATACATTCTATTCTAAGATGTAGATTCAATAGATTCTCATTCTTTCGGTGCTTCTCCTCTTCAGTTTCTCTTTTTCTTCTATGGAAAACCATTTGGGGAAAAAATCCCTTAGTCAAAAAAACATGTTAATCGTTAAATTATATATAATTTAATATTAACACCAATGTAAAATAATTTATGGAATTATATTAACATCATCCTATCCCCATAATTTATCTAATCCATTTTGTAATACCACCTACAAAGACTCGCCTGTATTACATTACATAATAAGAAATTTTAGTTAAGTACTCACTTCCATTCATACTCATGATATTTTCATGTTTATAGTTTTATAGAATTTGGATATAATATATACATAACATTTAACATTATTATAGAAAAGATACCATAAAAATAATATCCATTTCATCCAGAATATAATACATTAGAAATATAACATGATTTCAATTTCAAATCATCATAACATTTTACATGGATGTCATATTTGTCTTACATATCCTTATATCCTGGTAAAATAATTTAAATACATTGGATGAACACATATTGTAACACCCCAGGATTTCAAAGTGTGTTATTTCTTAAAAATAATTCAATAACTTGCACTACACGCAACACCGAGTTCAATCACACCATTAAAAGAGGTCATGAATAGTATTAACTACATTTTGAACTTTATATAATCCTTATAATTTTAGAATCCCTATTATGAGTTTCTTAGTCATATTGCAAGAACAGATTCATTTTCAGTATTATCAACTTCTAATAGTGAAACCTTTTTAAATACAATATTTTAAACTTTTTGACTAAATGGGGACATCAAAAATTTAAAATGAAACATCCCAACCTTCCACGGTACACTTTCCTTTGAATAAAACAGTAGCGTGTGTTGTATGCAACTTCGAGTTCTAACACACCGTAACCAATCAAACTAGCTGTTATGAATAGTAATACCTACTTTTTGAAGTTATATATATTTTATATTTTAAAATGGACTTCATTTTTGGATTCGGAATATCATATTTAGCCTAAGGTGAAATTTTGGTACTTTTCGGATAACTTTCATATTTTGATGAATAGTGAAAATTACTAAATTTTAATTAAAAACAACTTTTTTAATCAAAATAATTAATAGTGATAAATTATTAATTTGAGTGGTTTTAAAGTATATTTAGAATATATTTTTACCATTTAATATAATTTTGGTCATTGGACATAATTTTACAATTAAACCGAACATAAACGAGTGTCAATCTTTTGATAGTTTTATCTCTTAGAAACACGCTTTTTGTTTTGACAGCGGAAATTAATTTTAAATTAATTTCTGCCACTTCTGTGTTTTGAATTTAGGAAAATGGATTCCATATTTGGAATCAGGATGTTCAAATTGTGTAAATAGGTAACTTTTATTTTTAGACATTTTGAATAATTACTGTGGTAAATATTTTATTTACCATGGTTAAGGGTAAATCTGGTAAATAAGGGTTAACAAAATAATATTATAATAATAAAAAATTACCCTAAAACGTGTCCTAACCTTATTGGTGGACACATACCCGACCATGAGCATCCTTGGGTCAATTTGGGGACCCCTTGGAGCCACTTTTATGTGGTAGGGACACTATATATTAATAAAGTTAAAATAAAAATAAAAATGGCATAAGCTTATATCTTTTAGAAGAACAATTTTTACATAGGGTTATACATGTTGGATTTTCGATTATAAATATTCATTAGAAAGATAAAGAGATTTCCTACATAATGATATTTTATTTATAATTTTTAGACATCAAATAATTTAAATTATTAATGACACAATAATGATGCAATGTTTACCTCATTAATAAATCATTTAAATAAATAAGATTATAATGATTAAAATATTATCTAAATCCTGTCCAATTCTTATTGGTTGATGTTATTTAGAATATTAATCATCTTATCTTCGACCTCAATGATTTTTGGACCATTATAAACCGAATATAATTATATTATAAAGTAATACTTTCACTCTTTCCTAAAGAGCCCCTCTTCTCCCTTATAAAAGGAGACCACTTCTACTCATTCCTCACACCTCTCAAGCCACTTGGCTCGTCCAAACTCTACCCAACTAAGCTCCCCACATCCCTCTCCTCCTCATTGAAGCTTCCCCTTAGGCAGAAAGCATTTCAATAAGTCCTTTGGTTCCAACCAAAGTGAGTTACCTAAATTAAAGGAGGTTAACCTACCCCAACCAAGGAAAAGTACAAGGTAAGGGATTTTCTTATCTCACTTTCAATTCCGTGAGATTTCCATTGTTCACCACTTAATTATTGCATGTGGTGTATGTGTACTGACCATGATTGTATTCATTGTGTAATATACTTTAATTTATGGGTATTTACATCATCATGGTATGATACTTCTTTCATGGGTGTATGTTACCTAATCGATAAGGGAATTTGAGATTTCAATTTCCACTCATTTGGCTTTACACATATTTCATTGATTATATTACTCCAATATTATGTGTGGAATCGCTATTCATTTGATTATGTCTTAATTTCCACTCCCCTTTCTGTGGATATACTTTTGATACACATAATCACTCCATTGATAAATTCTCAAGTGATCGGTATGAACTTGATAAGAGTAATTTTAACTCAATCTCCATTTGTTGAGTTAAATATCCAATTCGTTGGTGTTGTTTCTACAAGAATATGTGTGAATATACTTTGATTGTTTTACACTGAATATTCAATCATATTTAGTGTATTTATATTTTTCACACATAATTATGTCGTTGATTTATCCTTAACCTAAGGATACGGCCTTTATGAGAGATTTCATCTCAATTTACATTCAACTGAGACTTCTTTGTTGATATACACCAAATCACTTTTATGTGGTGTATATAATGTACTTTGACATAGTATATCATGAATCCCTTTATTCTCATGATATTACAAAGTTTTTATTACCTCAATTATTTGTATTCAAGTGTCTCTCTTTTGGTTAGAACCTCTAACCAAAATACCATTTTAAAATGTTTTATAGACTTATTCTTCTATATCCTGCTCATTAATGTCCATGTTTTAAAAATGGTTTTAAGGATTTATTTATATGGACATTAAAGTGTTAAAATTAAAACTCCTTTTAAAAGTTTCAAAGTGGTATGGGACACTTTGATTCAAAAATCTATTTTTAAATGGCTTCTTGACAAATAGTGTGACTTTTAAATGTTTCAAGAAAAGGGGGATATTTCTCTCAAAAAGTTTTGATGATTATTTTCATCTATGTTAACATCCTTCATTATTCTTGATTGTGGTTAATGTGATACAATAAAGTCTTCCATATTGTATCAAATGAGTTATGTTTGACCGTGGATGTGCTATTTTTATACCATTCATGGTTTGTGGTAGAAGTATTGACATTTCGTATGCTATTTTTAATACGAATGTTTATGTTATGTTTAAACCTGTTCATATGAGGAATGCATTGGACTTAATAAGTGACGGGTGGAGCCCGCTATAGCTCCTCGATGCATCGGTAGGTCTCATGAGACAAACTAGTGTCTTGGCACAAGGCCTTGACAAAATCTTATTTGTAGTCTTGGCACGAGGCCTTGGCTATGTGGTTATGATAGTCTGGCATTATGCATTCCAACATTATGAAAGTGGTTATTGATTTTTTTCATGTGATTATTCGATTAGTAGAATATTCATGTGAGTAAGTAAATGGCATTATTTCATTTTATTTATGCCATACCATGTTGAAAGTTCATGCTTTAAAGGCTTTTGTTTTAGTTATACATTGCCTTAAAAGTTTATTCTTATTTATGAAAGTTTCCGCTATATTGTTATCCTTACTGGGCATTTGAGCTCACCCCTTTTCTATGTTTTATTTTTCCCAGGAAGTGAAGAAGTAAGTTATGAATGACCTGCAGGGATATTATGTGGGGATATGAGTGTGGATTATAGAGACAATATGTTGTTGTAGTAGTTTTTCGTTTAATGATGTAATGTAAAACTTATGAATATATCTAGTGTTTCCAAGGCTACTAAACCAATCGGTCATTCGAGATTTGATCTTTCTTGTGATCATGCCAATGTTACGAAGTAATGCACCGACTCTGGGTAGCTGGGGTCGGGGCGTTACAGTTGGTATCAGAGGAAGTTTAGTACAAACCTTGGAAGCAAGATTTAGATAAACTCTGATTAGAGCACGTAGACCTAAGATGAACTTTGAGGATTAGTATAGAAGAACTTCCTAGAATTTTGGTATTGTAGAGATTTTGTGAGTTTTCCGAGCAATACATCCTTGTCTGGATACGAGCAGGTAGAGGCGGCTCTGGCACAGATGTACCTAGGGGTAAAACCCGAAAACACCGATTTGAGCTAGACTCGAACGGGAACTGGTGCACGACAACGGGCCTTGCTGCACTCTTGGTTACGACACTCCCGGGGGATATGCTTAGGAAAACTATCATTTTCATTACAAATCATTATGAAGGGTTTATGAGTATATACTTCCTCAAAGAAAACATTTTTATGATTATGGATTATATCCATAAATAGTTCAATTTATGTTAAGTGTTTTATAAGTATGGAATTATGTATTTTTATTCATAAACTGATCTAGTTTATGCCATTGTTTAGAAATGGCGCCCAGTAGAAGGAATGAGAACTCCAGAAATGCACATGATCCAAAGAGAAGGAAGGATCATATCTTTCATGGACTTAAGCTAGAATTTATAAGAGAAATAGTCTCCCATGTATTATCATCATATGAAGAAATAATATCATGTGTTGATAAGATAAGTAAAGAGTTTACTAAGTCCTATGGATTTGAAGGGAAGCAAGAGAAGAAAAGGATGGAAGAGGGAAAGATGGATAAAGGGAAAAGGGAAAAGAAGAATTTTCCCATATGTGGTAACTGTGGAAAGAAACACCCTGGAACTTGCCTGAAAGGAATGGGAGTTTGTTATAAGTGTGGAGGAAAAGGGCACAAAGTACGTGACAGCAAGGGTAAGAAAATGGTTTTAAATGTACAATGCTTCATTTGCAAGGAGTTTGGACACTACACGAACCTATGTCCCAGTCATCAGACTATGCCGCAAATGATGTTATTGGATAATAATCAAGTTATGATACTACCACAGATGAAGAGGAATGATTAGAGTTTTTATGTTGATTATGTCAATTGAGTGATGTATCAACAATGTACTTGTTACAATAATCATGGAGTATATTAGGATTGTACTGTAGTACTATTTCATTAAGGACTTGAGATTGTGTGGAACAAAAAAAAGTGACTCAATAGCAGGATAAATTTTTGGAAAATATATGGTTGAGGGAATGATAAATCATAATATAGTTCTGATACTGAGGTAGTGATTTTGGAATAATATGTGACTGTTTTGGATAAATTATATTGGATATTCTTGACTACCCTGGAACTGATTAATGATTTGTATATTCCATCATTGTTGGGGTTTAAATCATTTTTTGATTAATGAAGTATATCCAGCTTTCTATATGGAATAAGGGAGCATGAATGTAATCAATAAGGAATATGGTAATTCAGGATGTTTCGGTGTATTAAAAGAATACATGATGAAGGTATTCATATGCTATTACGGGGTAAAAAGGTTCTACATTATGTTTACCTTACTTATAAATGTTGGAATGTGAGTTTGGATAGAAGTATTTTGGATAGTTCTAGTTTGGATTATTTTGGATTGCCATAAAAGGAAAACCCGGAGGTCGGGCGGCAACCCGTCGCGTCCGGCAAGGCTGCGAGACTTGAACCCGCAACCGAAGGGCAACAAGGGTGTATCACCTACCACTGGCCCACGAGATGTCCTGGATTAAATAATGAAGTTTTTATTAAAAGATCTTGTAGATGAATTATAAATTCGTTTATTTTGGAACCCTATACGAATAGTGTAAATAGAATTTTTTTTACATTCTATTATCTTTTAGAGTGAAAGATGAGTTTGTGGTAGAAATTTATTAATGGATAAAACTCAAATTATAAAGTAAGTATATCTCCTTATGATCGTAGCCAATCTCATAAATAAATTCTTCAATATTAAGAAAAGCAACTTAGAACAAAAATGTTTTCCTAGATGGTACCTTAAATCATCACTAATTTATGGCTTTGGGATTGTTGGCCTTTTCATAGCCATGTTCTCTACCACTCTCCATCAGATAATTGATGGTTAGATTTCTCTTCCATGTCCATATTTTCCTACATGGAACCCTAGTATGTGTTATTTTCGGTAATCTTCATACTTTCCACTCTTTATTTTAAATAGAGGCCTCATTAATTCATTTTTCGATGTGGGATTTCAACTAAGATATTTTGAAATGTCAAAAATGTGTTGTCCCAATACCCTATATTTTGTTGAACCGATGGTACTTCAAATCATCATAGATTGATGAGTTTAAGGACCTCAATTTTATACTTTTTTGTGATTGATGACCTCAATCACTACCTATAAATATTTACGTTTTTCCTCCAATTATATGTCTCTAATTGCCACCAATGTTCTCCTAATCGAGGTCATAATTTGGTGGTGACCCTTTCATTTATCTTTTCCTCATATTAAGACTAAATTTTAGTAACCCAATTTCCGATGTGGTTTTTCCCACAAATATATTTTCTACTTTCAACCTTTTATTTTCGAAGAACAATTTCAAATTGCGAGGACGCAATTTATTGAAGGAGGGGAGAATGTAACACCCCAGGATTTCAGAGTGTGTTATTTCTTAAAAATAATTCAATAACTTGCACTACACGCAACACCTAGTTCAATCACACCATTAAAAGAGGTCATGAATAGTATTAACTACATTTTGAACTTTATATAATCCTTATAATTTTAGAATCCCTATTATGAGTTTCTTAGTCATATTGCATGAACAGATTCATTTTCAGTATTATCAACTTCTAATAGTGAAACCTTTTTAAATACAATATTTTAAACTTTTTGACTAAATGGGGACATCAAAAATTTAAAATGAAACATCCCAAGCTTCCACGGTACGCTTTCCTTTGAATAAAACAGTAGCGTGTGTTGTACGCAACTTCGAGTTCTAACACACCGTAACCAATCAAACTAGCTGTTATGAATAGTAATACCTACTTTTTGAAGTTATATATATTTTATATTTTCAAATGGACTTCATTTTTGGATTCGGAATATCAAATTTAGCCTAAGGTGAAATTTTGGTACTTTTCGGATAACTTTCATATTTTGATGAATAGTGAAAATTACTAAATTTTAATTAAAAACAACTTTTTTAATCAAAATAATTAATAGTGATAAATTAGGAATTTGAGTGGTTTTAAAGTATATTTAGAATATATTTTTACCATTTAATATAATATTGGTCATTGGACATAATTTTACAATTAAACCGAACATAAACGAGTGTCAATCTTTTGATAGTTTTATCTCTTAAAAACACGCTTTTTGTTTTGACAGCGGGAATTAATTTTAAATTAATTTCTGCGACTTCTGTGTTTTGAATTTAGGAAAATGGATTCCATATTTGGAATCAGGATGTTCAAATTGTGTAAATAGGTAACTTTTATTTTTAGACATTTTGAATAATTACTGTGGTAAATATTTTATTTACCATGGTTAAGGGTAAATCCGGTAAATAAGGGTTAAAAAAATAATATTATAATAATACAAAATTACCCTAAAACGTGTCCTAACCTTATTGGTGGACACATACCCGACCATGAGCATCCTTGGGTCAATTTGGGGACCCCTTGGAGCCACTTGTATGTGGTAGGGACACTTTATATTAATAAAGTTAAAATAAAAATAAAAATGGCATAAGCTTACATCTTTTAGAAGAACAATTTTTACATAGGGTTATACATGTTGGATTTTCGATTATAAATATTCATTTGAAAGATAAAAAGATTTCCTACATAAGGATATTTTATTTATAATTTTTAGACATCAAATAATTTAAATTATTAATGACACAATAATGATGCAATGTTTACCTCATTAATAAATCATTTAAATAAATAAGATTATAATGATTAAAATATTATCTAAAACCTATCCAATTCTTATTGGTTGATGTTATTTAGAATGTTAGTCATCTTATCTTCGACCTCAATGATTTTTGGACCATTATAAACCGAATATAATTATATTATAAAGTAATACTTTCACTCTTTCCTAAAGAGCCCCTCTTATCCCTTATAAAAGGAGACCACTTCTACTCATTCCTCACACCTCTCAAGCCACTTGGCTCGTCCAAACTCTGCCCAACTAAGCTCCCCACATCCCTCTCCTCCTCCTTGAAGCTTCCCCTTAGGCAGAAAGCATTTCAAGAAGTCCTTTGGTTCTAACCAAAGTGAGTTACCTAAATTAAAGGAGGTTAACCTACCCCAACCAAGGAAAAGTACAAGGTAAGGGATTTTCTTATCTCACTTTCAATTCCGTGAGATTTCCATTGTTCACCACTTAATTATTGCATGTGGTGTATGTGTACTGACCATGATTGTATTCATTGTGTAATATACTTTAATTTATGGGTATTTACATCATCATGGTATGATACTTCTTTCATGGGTGTATGTTACCTAATCGATAAGGGAATTTGAGATTTCAATTTCCACTCATTTGGCTTTACACATATTTCATTGATTATATTACTCCAAGATTATGTGTGGAATCGCTATTCATTTGATTATGTCTTAATTTCCACTCCCCTTTCTGTGGATATACTTTTGATACACATAATCACTCCATTGATAAATTCTCAAGTGATCGGTATGAACATGATAAGAGTAATTTTAACTCAATCTCCATTTGTTGAGTTAAATATCCAATTTGTTGGTGTTGTTTCTACAAGAATATGTGTGAATATCCTTTTATTGTTTTACACTGAATATTCAATCATATTTAGTGTATTTATATTTTTCACACATAATTATGTCGTTGATTTATCCTTAACCTAAGGATGCGGCCTTTATGAGAGATTTCATCTCAATTTACATTCAACTGAGACTTCTTTGTTGATATACACCAAATCACTTTTATGTGGTGTATATAATGTACTTTGACATAGTATATCATGAATCCCTTTATTCTCATGATATTACAAAGTTTTTATTACCTCAATTATTTGTATTCAAGTGTCTCTCTTTTGGTTAGAACCTCTTACCAAAATACCATTTTAAAATGTTTTAAAGACTTATTCTTCTATATCCTGCTCATTAATGTCCATGTTTTAAAAATGGTTTTAAGGATTTATTTATATGGACATTAAAGTTTTAAAATTAAAACTCCTTTTAAAAGTTTCAAAGTGGTATGGGACACTTTGATTCAAAAATCTATTTTTAAATGGCTTCTTGACAAATAGTGTGACTTTTAAATGTTTCAAGAAAAGGGGGATATTTCTCTCAAAAAGTTTTGATGATTATTTTCATCTATGTCAACATCCTTCATTATTCTTGATTGTGGTTAATGTGATACAATAAAGTCTTCCATATTGTAACAAATGAGTTATGTTTGACCGTGGATGTGCTATTTTTATACCATTCATGGTTTGTGGTAGAAGTATTGACATTTCGTATGCTATTTTTAATACGAATGTTTATGTTATGTTTAAACCTGTTCATATGAGGAATGCATTGGACTTAATAAGTGACGGGTGGAGCCCGCTATAGCTCCTCGATGCATCGGTAGGTCTCATGAGACAAACTAGTGTCTTGGCACAAGGCCTTGACAAAATCTTATTTGTAGTCTTGGCATGAGGCCTTGGCTATGTGGTTATGATAGTCTGGCATTATGCATTCCAACATTATGAAAGTGGTTATTGATTTTTTTCATGTGATTATTCGATTAGTAGAATATTCATGTGAGTAAGTAAATGGCATTGTTTCATTTTATTTATGCCATACCATGTTGAAAGTTCATGTTTTAAAGGCTTTTGTTTTAGTTATACATTGCCTTAAAAGTTTATTCTTATTTATGAAAGTTTCCGCTATATTGTTATCCTTACTGGGCATTTGAGCTCACCCCTTTTCTATGTTTTATTTTTCCCAGGAAGTGAAGAAGTAAGTTATGAATGACCTGCAGGGATATTATGTGGGGATATGAGTGTGGATTATGGAGACAATATGTTGTTGTAGTAGTTTTTTGTTTAATGATGTAATGTAAAACTTATGAATATATCTAGTGTTTCCAAGGCTACTAAACCAATCGGTCTTTTGAGATTTGATCTTTCTTGTGATCATGCCAATGTTACGAAGTAATGCACCGACTCTGGGTAGCTGGGGTCGGGGCATTACACATATAATTATGTTTCAAACACTTTCATCAGGGCGTGCGGGTCTGTCTCGTTTGGGGGGAATGGTGGCACTGTTTTTTTCCCAGGATTCTCGTATTCCAATGGTAGGTGGAATATGTTCCTTGTTTAGGGATGTCTTCTCCATGATTAAAATGGGATTATGGGATGTCGATTCTTTCTTCTATGGATTCCTCCTCAGAACTCTCCACCTAGTTTGGGTATCCCTTATATACTTATGTCGTTTTTCTTGAAACTCTTCCTAGATCCATATATTCATAGACACTCGTTAGTTATGTTGATTCTATCAGGGAATTCTAAAGGGTCTAGTCAGGGAAGCAACCTTTGTTCAGGGGAGTAGTCTCATTGGGCATCACTCATTTGTATGGATGCTAGAACACTGTTGCATCTGAGTTTCTTCCCCTTATTATAGGGCTTATCAAGGTTGCAAAAACCCAAGGCATCATGCGTCGAATGTGAGAAATTATATGTCATAGGATTTTTTCTGATGTCTTCCTCAGCTTCCGAGGTTTAACACAGGGCATGCCGCATGTTTAACATCTAGCAGAGATGGATTATATTGATTACAAATCTGATTAGAGTGGACCAGATGGGTTCAACCTCTATAGAGAACACTGATATTGGGGATAATGTGTGTTTAACCTCCTGATTGTTGTTAAGGGTAATAAAGAATGTGGTGGCTTGCTCCCACCATGATGTGGCAGCCCGGCTAATAATCTGGATGGATGGTGGAGTGTTGGGTGAAGTGGATAGTGAATGGGATGGGACCACCATGTACATGATTATTATTTTGGTCTTGTTCCTTATAGAGGATTCCAATGTATCCATGTGACAGGGAATCAAAGTCCACATAGTTAGTCAGAAGACGGTTTACCGCCGATTAGGGATTTAAACATCTTACCACTGGATGGGGTCACAATGGATTACCACTGTGTAGGGACGTTAACATCTTACCACTTAATGAGGTTATAATGAATTACCACTAGATAGGGTTGACCCTCAGGTAGGCTTCCTACATACCTTATCTAGGATACAAGGATCAAACCTATGTAGTTCCTATGGGATGGGGTCAGTGAAACCACATGGATGAGGACCAAAGACCCTGATAGAATGTAGGCTTGAACCTCGGGGAGGCATACTATTTACCTAGCCTTGGAAAGGATCAATGTCCGCATAGTTAAGGTGGTGGAAACCAATTTGAAGGTGGTCGGAACCAATGGGGTGTTGGGAATGAACCTCTCAGAGGCCTCCTACGTACCATTCCTTAGTAAGGATCCATTCCCGCATAGTTTGGGTGGGGTTTGGGGAATTGATGTGAATGGGGTCGGAATGACCAGTTGTTGGGCTTAAACCTCTAGGAGGATTCCTACATAACATTCCTTGACAGGAAGAAAAGTTAGTGTAGTTTGGGTGGTGTGGGAACCGAAGTGAAGGAGGTCGAAACCAACGGTGTGTTGGGCTTGATCCTCATGGATGCTTTTTACTTACCTTTATTTGAAAAGGATAAAATATACATAGTTAAAATGGGTTTGGTCAAACTGACATGAATGGGGTCGGTGCAAACGATGGTTATTGGGCATGAACCACAGAGAGGCTTCCTACTTACCTTGCTTTGGCAAGGATGAAAATTCATGTAGTATAGAAGAGTTGTGTGGGGATTATACTCTAGGCTACCCATAGTGTTGGTGAACCGACATGAAGATGGTCAGAATGACAGGGTGGTGGGCCTAAACCTCATGGAGGCTTCTGACATAACCTGATTTTTCAAGGATAAAAGTCCTCATAGTTGAGGATGGGTGTGGTGTCTGGGGCATACACTCTAGGATTCCCAGAGTGAATTTCATAATCGATGCTAACTCTAAGCCCACGTGAGTCATGATCTTTGTGAGAAAACAAAGGCAGTAGTGACCTGGCGATCACATCGCAAAAGGTGTGTTCATGGTTAGCATCCCAAATACGAAATAGAGGCTTATAGAAGGTTCTCCGCCCATGGAAATAGTGGCTTACGCCTATTTTGCAGACCAGGGAGATGGATATTGGGACTTTCTCAATGGAGGAGGCCTAGATGGTGGAAAATCCTAGTGGGAGAGGTATTTTGAACCGAATAAAGGGAAGGTAGGGATGCTACCTCTTGTATTAAAAGCTATGGGATCACACCTAGTTGGTCCCTCTTTCCCTGTGGACTGACGCCACTCCGATGATGAGGATCACATTCCATGTGAGGAATGTTCTCACTCCCATGGAGACAGATGGTTGTAAGGAATGTCTGATATGGGGTTCCTCATGTGCAAGGCATGGGGTGAGTTCACAGTTTAACGTCGTGTGCGGAGGATGATGGTGTTTTAAAGTTTAACGTTCTACAGCTCGGACGAGGGAGGGATAACATTGCACCCCTATGGGGTCCTTGTTAGAATGGCTATGCGAAGAGGAAATATCTGTTAGCAAAACTATGTGAAGGAACATGAGGCAAAGAAACACAACGGGATGTATAGTCCAATGGAGAATGAAATTTCTTCATTCACACCTGATGGGCCGCACAGGAAAAGGTGTTGCAGAGAAAATGGGTTCACGGGTAGAAGCTATGTGAAGCTCTGGTGCCCAATGAAGGGGAGCGACTTTGTGAGGGTATTTTCTTCACGAAGTGAAGTTTCATAGTCTAGGGATAGAGCATTGGTGCATATGGAAGGAGATTCATGAAGTTGAAAGACATTTGCGAATCAATTCCTCGTGAAGCAGGGGTGCCTTGCGAAGAATAACATTGTGAAGCAATGTGATTCGCGATGCACAGTGACATGGCCTTGGCACATGGGTTACAACCACATGGAGTGTGTTCAGAGAAGCGTAGGTGCTCTGTGGAGGCCTAAGTCCCCTTGGGGATCTCCTTCCTTTCCGAAGCCCCGAGGGATGTTCGAAAGGAATCCTTCTCATAAGAGGGGCTAAATTAAGGCCAATGGGAGGTACTTAGTGTATAAAAAGTACCAGGGGGAGCTCCTGGTTCATAGATAAAGAAGTGAATCTTGATTTTGTTGCTAGGAAGGTGAATGGTCGGTGGATCCATCCATTGGGCTTAAGTTGATCCTTGTATTTATATGCAAGAGTCGCCGCGAAGCCAAAACATGCCTCGCAGCGGGTCGCGAATGTCAAAGGGGTTCGGGCAGCCTTCCCCCCTCCTTTCTTCATGGAAGGTCGTGAACTTAAATGGGGTTCACAAAGTGGTCCCACCTCATTACATCGCGGCAGGTTGTGAACGTTAAGTTGGTTTTCGGAGCCGTACCAACTCCTTGCTTTGCGACGGGGTCGCAGATGTCAAAGTAGTTTGTAGAGCCGTCCCACCTCCTTGATTTATGGAGGGTTGTGGATTTCAATGCAGTTTTTTGAGTCATCTCACCTCTTTTCATTGTGACAGTTCACGAATGTCATAGTGGTTCACGAAGCCGTCCTGCCACCTTACATGACGGTTGGTCACGAATGGGATCTCTGGCGACGGTCACCAGCCTCAAAGGGCCTTATGATCCGGCTTCGCGAGGTCGTCACTAATTCTTTCTAGCTGTTCTGTTCGTCTATTATTTTGGCATCAAAAATTTCCACCCCCCACAAAATGGGAGTCAAGGTGAAAATCAGAATCCAAGTCTCAGGGTGCATTGCCAAAATTTATTGGTTCCAATGAGGCGGCCTCACGAGGGTTGCTCGTGAAGGAGGCCCGCAAAGCGGAGCAGTGATGCGTAGGTTAGGAACGCCGCGATGTACACTATGGCTTGACGTGCTGCGAAGCACCCATGTTCATCTCCATTAAAAAGTGTGGTTGACATATATTTTTTCCTTTTATGTCCTCTGTGATTTAAAATTTTGGCGATATCGATTCGCAGAGCTCCGTGTACTCCGTGATTTCTCACCACAAATTGGGATTTTTACTTCAAGGCATGCAGAGAATCATTAATTTTTCATTAGTGCGCTCTGTGACTTGCATCTAAGGGTCAGTGCAAGGGTCTACAATTTCATTTTCCGGACTGAGATTTGAGAGTGGTCTCCGCGATTGATATTTGCGATCGAGCTTCAACATCTAGTATGAAATTTTCTATTAATTTTAAGGACATGATGGCTCACCAAGAGGTCATCTGGGTGTCCTTGGAAATGCATCCCAAAGGGAAGATTTGATGAATATATTTGTTATGGGGGAGTTAGTATGGAGCCACTCCGATCATGATTCACTGGTGCAGCTATTGTCAGAAATCCAAATGGACAACCTATTGTGAAAAAGGATGCCTTTGTATGGCTTTGGACTATGGAATGATGTCTTCATCCCTAAATAAATTAGGGATGAGCAATCCTACTAGTTCAAGAGCACCCCGTGCCAGTGCCAGTGGTTTCGGGCAGCTAACGGCCATGCTCAGGGTAACTTTACACCTGTGACCACTGATTTTTTATACAATCACTCAAACGACATTGACGAGAAAGCATTGCAGCCGGAGGTATTCCCTCCTCCATAACAAACAATCCTAAAGGCGGCAATGAGAAACCCGAAGAAGGTATGGTCTAATGATTTTGACCTAGGCGAAGGTAGAAACTTCAGGGATGCCTGGGCCTGGGCCTACTTGGTAAGCGCCTTGTGTCAAGAATTTGGGGCTGAGCTGAAGAGTGTTGATCTGTATGAGGCAGCCTGGGCCATCCAATTTTACATCTACCAACCGAAGCAGCTGGTTCCATAGCTATTGACCTAGAGGACATTAGGGACCAATACCTTCCACCTACAGCACGGGGAGGCTAGCATCAACATATAAGACGTGCATAAAATCTCGGGGGTCCCAATACTAGGAGAGATGTGCGAATAATTTAACCCTACAATGGGTTCACGGTAGGATCCAGAGAAATTACTTCCACTGGCGATGGCGTTGATGAGACTAGTTTCGGGAGAGGACAAGGAAGCTGTGAGAGATGTCCACTTCAGATGGTGGTTCAAGATATTTTTGAACATCCCAGAAAACCGGCGGTTCCAGGTGTGGCCACAGACATGACCAGTGGGAGCCCAATTAAGATATGAGCACTCATACTAGTAGCTCATGGAGGACAGTCAGTGAAAAACCTAGGGGTTCAGCATCCGCTCCAAGAAGCAGCCGATAGTAAGGCTAGCGACATTCATCGCGGCTCTTATCTGTGGCTGGATCTTACCAGTGAGGGACAAAAATGCTAGTGTGCAAACCAGCACATACATCAGGGCCTCCATGCTAGTGATCAAAGTGTGGGTGAATCTCTGAATTCGGATGGTCTCTAGGATGTACAAATTGCTCTGCCATATCAGTGAGTGGAAGAGGCCATAGAGGATATGCGGGTTGTTCCACCTTATGTACGGGTGGATATAAGTTCACGTTATGAGGGATTATGAATACAAAAGCACTATTTCGCCTACAGGATCATAATTTCTCCCTTCCATCATTAACTCCACGAGGAGCATTCCAGCCAAGATGACCATAAAATCGGTATTAAATCAAGTTTGGATGGTTGAAGAGTTCAACTTCCATCTGTTCCCACTACCAATAGGGGCCTTCACGGATGATGGAATAGGGATAGAAGAGCACCAGTCATATCTCCTGGCATTTTGAGGTGGATTAATGTTGGAGAGGGTGGACCATGATCCGCTCTGCGAGCTGTATGTTTCACAAGGATTTGCTAGGAAATTTCGGTGCATGCAGTGACTGAACCCCCAGGTTTACCTAGGGGTGCACCATGAAGAGCATCCATACACGATGAGGTAGATGTATCTCATGTTCACTCTTGAGGATGGAAATATGAGGAATGATATGCCTCCACCCATTGATGCCTTCGTGTTGGTCATGGAGTATACGCAGTGTAGGGAGGCGGACTACCCGGGGGAAAGGCTAAAGCATCCGACTACCAGGGCCTATAATGGTGGACCTACCCATCCTCTTAGTCGAGGCCGAAAGGCAGTAGGTACATCCCACAGTAGCAAGGCTATCATGGCGAAGAGGCATGCACCAGTTTAGGGGGAGGTTGCAGCAGTAGACCAGATGGCCCTAGAAGAGCATAGATACCCATAAGGATTCCACCGAATATCCACTCAGGCTCTTGGGAAGGGTTGCATCACATAGACATGCCAGAGGATGGTATCTTCTCAGAGGCTTAGGATATCTGGGATGTCAAGAGATAGTTCCTCAGCCCTACCAAGATGTGGAAACACATGAACCATATTGATATAGATTTTTCAACGATAAATCCTATCAGGGCCGAATTTGCGGTATCTATGGTATCGGCGGAGTAGTACATGGCAGATCTGGAAGACTTTTTGAATTCCCGGGGTGTCCCACGTCCAATGACAGACCACATCAAGGTGCTGCTAGATCGTAAGGTTCCTCCACAATTTTCATTCGCTAAACTGAGTGAGTGCTTCCCTCTATCAGAAGAGTCAGAAGTGTCCTACTAGGGTGACAAGGTGGGTAGATAGAGACCATTATAGGATGGAGAAGTTGGAGACCAAGGCTCAGATCATGAAGAATATGCTGAGGGCCTCATGGTAAAATCCCAAATACACTCCCCATGATCCATTTACACACTTCTTTGGTCCTTCGGTTATTGTTTAAACTATGCAATAAATATTAATTCACAGAATCTATTCTCATACCATAGTGGATGCAGATGCGGGGCCTTCGAGATCCACACATTTGGCTGCATCAATTACTAAGTCTGATGGGGCTAAGATTCCTGAGTTGGCCCCTCCTGAGCTTTTAGTTCTTCAGATAAAATATGCGGGGCCATGCCTCGGGGTCCCAACAGCGTCAACCCTATAACGAGACCACGAATTTGACATCAATAAGTCTTTTCTACCAAATTCATGATTTTCACCCACTGACCAAGTCAACTAACATCAAATCCCTCTTTGGTGAGCAGAGTTCATCAAATGGTGTGAGGCACCTTTGCGATGTTGGTTAGAGATTATGGTGGAATCCTTTCCAAAGGCATTCCAGGGATCATAAAGGAGGATATCCAGACCAACCGACTACGGTGCTCCCGATCACTGGTGGGACCATTAGCGAGGTTGTTATTGAGATCATTGAGGTGGGATCCAATGATGAGGATATATCAGATAGCTTAGGTCCCACCATGCCCGAACAAACACCATATGTAGACTCTGATGAAGTGTTCATGAGGGTGTTCCCCATATATGAGCCGGTCAACCATACTGACTGGGATGAAACGACCTCTGATGAAGTGGAGAGAAAAATAGTCTATCACTGATCATGGAAGAAGATTACACACCTCATTAATAAATCCTCATGCACTATGGTTGGATGAGATGGATAGACCATGCTTTCTACTGCGAGAACTGTGTACTAGGGGAGTGGATGCCCGATGTCCCCACCTTCTCATCCAATATCTTATGGAGGAAAAGATTTTTTACTAAGACCGTGGCCTTGGTGTGGGCTAGAAGCAGGGGAAATAAAATGAACATAAAGAGGCTCCAAAAGGATGATGATAAGGTCCAACAACAGTAGATTCTGGAGAACGAGCACTTAGCCACCCTAAATGTCAAATTTGGTCTAATACTGTAGTAGAAGACCCACATGGAAGAGGCCAAAGAGGGCCTAAGGCAAGCCTACGATGAAATGATCATCATCGGGACCGACGTAGAGTAGGCCCAGATTACAACTGATGAATTGCGTCCCATCGCTGCTGAGTAGGAGCATAAACTGAACAGGTATCCATAAATCCTACATGCCACAATTTGAAGGGTGGTGGAGCTGCAACATTCTTTTGACGGTGCTATTCCTTCCATGGGTATGTAGACCCTCGGGTGATATAAGGATCAGAGACCCTATAACGCACTTTCATTATTTTATTATTTAGATTCCATAGCATGCATGAGTACCATTATTTTTATTAGTTTTACCCTAATATATTATATTCTCGAAACTCCCAGGGATCAATCCCTATGATCATGCGGGTCGAGACCAATATAAGAAACAATGGGTGATCACAACGTTATTTCATTTACACATAAGTTTGATGACCATGTTTTTGGCATCTGGGGTTTGAATAACCATTCTGGATTCCCTGGAAGAGAGGGGAGAGACTTGAATAGATAATGAATCTCTCAGAACTATCGAATTACCATTTCCCAGTGTGCTCTTGTGCATGAATAAGGTGATGATATGGGCACTGCAATAATCCCGAACAAGGGGGAATAGCAGGTGGGAATCAAAATACCCAATATCCAGAACACTGTAGTGATGTCATGACAATTAAAAATTACTATTGAATGTGTTTGAAACACAATATCCTAATTGTGTTAGCCCTAAATGTGGATAAAAATGAGGGCAGACCTCTTACCATGTTCAAAACATTGGGCCTGACTCAGAATGCTATCCATTAGTCTTCTGGCATGTTTTCCCAGGATAGTAGGTGAGACATAGGCCATGCATCCAACCTGTTGGGTGGTTCCTAGGACATGAAAGATGACGAGGATACGAATAAAGTGCTTGCTAAGAAGGGGGAGGGAAGTGATGGGTTTGTTCGGCTGGAGTCCAACAGTCATTAAATTACGCCACTATGGTGGAAACCCATTAGGTAGGTACATTGGTCTGATCAATGATCATACACACTTCCAAACAGGACTACTCTGATGAGGAAAATGTCACCTTCCTATGTTATCATGAGGAATCGCGATCTTGTTCATGGTAAAGCTAAAATTTTATGGTTCCCCAAAATATCTGAGGTCAAGGGGCCAAAAAAAGAGGGGGGGGGGGACTGGAATCATGATTCTTGGGGCTGGACCTGGAGACAGAAATTCTAGGGCTTTCTATGTATCCCATGAGAATGGGAATCAATTCAAAAATTGTTCTTGGGGAACAGTGTGGTCAGAGACCCATAGCAGTTGGGAGAATCCTCTCTAGCAACTAACGCATCCCATGATTAACATTGGGAATCCCGAACTTGCTCAGGGTAGAACCACATATTAGTGTCATACATTATGGAAATACAAACTCGTGCAGTTTAACATCATACGATGGGATGTTGAATTAATGGGAAGATCCAAGTAAAGTAATATGTGATTTGGTAGCTATAAACCCGACGTGAATGAGGACTTGGTCCGGATCACACCACATAACCCCGGATGAAACACTTCAGGTCAGGGGACCAAGTGTGAAAATTAGGTTGGGCCTAAAGAATAGTGGTTGGGCATTCCGACGTACCACATGAGGATAGGAATAAATTCATATGTAGCTCTAGGATCACGATTTAACATCATGAGGGATGAGGAATGGTGCGTGTGACATGGATTCATCAGTACACATCCTACCTAAACTATTAAGCGTACATGAGTCATTATCGATGTGGGAAAACAGAAGTAGTGATGGGAATTTCCTAGCTTAGGGAGGCACATGTTAGGGATGATGGTACACTAGGTGAATGATGTCCCACTGATGCTGACCCAACTATATAGAACACCTAAATGGGTGGAAGAGTAAAGTCGAGTATGTTGGAATTCCACTTGATCATAAGGAAGTGTAAATATGTGAATCGTGACACACAAGATCTGGAAGACAATGATGGTGGGGTGCCGATAAAGAATAACTGTTGACCATTTTCAAAACATAGTATCCATATCGAGATAGTCTTGAATGGGGACAGACAGATGTGGGTCAACCGCTGTCCATGTTCGAAACACGGGACCTATCGCAAAAGTCATCAGGGGTCTTTATGGATGTTGGCCTAAAATTGTAGGTGAGCAAAGGCGGAAAGGGATCGGGCCATTAAGGGGGTACCTTCAGGTGTGGAAAAGGATGAGGATCCAAATAACGGTATCCTGAATCATGGACATGGAACGAGGGGACTATCACTGTGAAAATTCCACACTTTGCACTCTTTGTCAAAAACACATCTGAATACGACTATAAGACATTTCAGATAGAGGTAGAAAAGTCCCTTCCCAAAGAAAAGGATCTTGGGGTCACACACATTCGTCATAAGGTCCTCGGGTGGACCATTAAGAGGGCTGGATTTAATGGTTTGTGTGCAGGATGGTGAAACAGCCAAATGTGATGCACAGTTCCTATAGAGATATCTTAGTTTTGGGTCATGGAGCTCGGACCATTCTAGGATAAGTTATGGGATGAAAATTGTGAGGATACTGAAAAATCCAACGTGAATGAGGAACAAAGAGGTACATTCCACACCACATGTTCCCATACGTAGTTCGGGAAAATGTCTTATAGTTTAACATCTTTTTTCAAGGATTTGGATTGGTCATAGTTTATGGTCATAGATCTCGAACAATGGATGGTAGGAAACGTGGGAGACACATGGTGGGATAATAATAAAACCCGATGTGAATGGAGACCTGGGGTCTCGACCACCACGTGTTACATAAGATGGTATTAGGTCAAGGGACTAAAAATAAAAGTTATGCTAGTCCCGAGGAAAAGTGCACGAGAATTCATATGTACTTCATAAGGCTGAGGATCAAGACACATATAGTTCCATGATGGAACGGTCGTATACCGGTGCTAGGTATAATAACGTTGTGTTGGTTTTTTCCACACACAGAAGAAGTCGTACTTGATATATTGTGTTTTTCCATTAGGATGAATGAGTGTTTTTTTGGGTAGCTATGAACCTAGGTTATAAATTCTAGGCATCACCACAAAAATAAATTTGTCTGCAAGCATTGAAAAATGTTATGGTGCATGACTAATACAAAACATGAAGCCTCCTAGAGTGAGTATATCATGCTGTAGATCCGTTATTCATCGTGCGGCTAGGACGATAATTTCACAGTATAGGTTCATGTGAAGGGACCATACATGAATTTTTAATGTCGTGTAGGATAGAATCATTAGTTTAAAGTCAAGTGGGACTAAGAACCATAGTTTAATGTCATATGAGGATGTGGTCCACACAATACCGAGGCCGATTCTGAGAAAGAAACCTTAGGCCTAGGGGAAAAAATCTTTGAGGATATGGGGCCAGATAAACAAGATCCCAATTGAGTTGGAAACAAAGATGATATGTTTTGGTGTTCCTATATACCCAAAGAGAATGGGAATCATGCCACACAGAGTTCTTGAAGGTTCCTTTTAATGTCATGAGAGAGAACATACAATTTAATTTCATGTGGGACATGAATTTTTAGGGATAAATACTAAAAAGGTGAGTACGTGGTGTGGCTAATGCAAACCCAGTGTGAATGAGGAGAGAAGCCCATACCATGACACGCAGTCCCGTATGAGTTAAAGCTCCAAGGGTAGAACATAAGAAATAAATTATTGGAACTCGAGATGGACCCAAAGACAAGATGTGTCGGCATTCCTATGTATCCCATGGGAATGGGAATCAAGCAGTACATAGTTCTAAAAGAGATATTATTTTATGGTCATAGAGATCAGACTATAGAGGAATGAAAACCTTCCAAGTAAGTGCAGACCTAAAACCGATCCCTAAGCTCGAGTGAGTCAAACTCAGTGTGGGAAAAAATTGCATTAGAGTATTTTTTTCTATACCTAGAATTCACTTGAAAGTGAAATCTGTGTAGAACCCATAATGATGACTTTACTATGACTTCTTTCCTCCTAAAGTGAAAATGTGCACTGAGTGATAACGCCAAGAGTGACAAAATTCTTTTTAGACATGATGAGGCAGAGAAGGATGTGAATCATGTAACCGAAATTTTGAACTTGAAGGGGCTGGCGTGATAATGGAAGATAATTGTTGACTGTGTTTGAAACACATCAACCATATCATGGTAGCCTGGAATGGGAAGAATGAATGAGCATTTAACGCTGATGTAATCCCTAATGAAGGGGAACATGAAGCCTGAGAACTGTGTGAAAGCATGTCTCGGTAGAATCCGACATTCTAGGTGCTAAACAAGAGTACCCATGTGCACATTGTTTAATCACCGAAGAGGATCGTGGGTCTCATTTGAGAGTGTCTGATTTGAAAATTCCAGTATAGAACAAGGTGAAGGAGAATTCTCAGGAGAAAGAGGTAAATGGCATGGTTGTTACAAAACCCACCATGAATGTGGATAAAATCCCATACCACACCATATACTTCTCTCCCTGGGTGAATGTAGGCATAGGGACCAAGATGAAGTGGGACCTGAAGACTAAACATCTGGGTGGTACTACGTATCCCATAAATATGGGAATCGAGCCATACATAGTTTTATATAGGAAAATGATTGGGGTAGGATAACCCAATGAGGGGGTGTATGGCACGACCAGTAACCCAACATGAATGATGATATAATTCCATACCACAACATATAACCCCAAGTGATAACACTGGCTAGAGACCCAAGAAGGCTGATGGACATGAGATTTGGTGTTCCGACCAATTGTTTTCATATGACCTCTTAAGCATATTCTGCTTCCTCATGACTCATAATCCCATGTGAGAAAGGCTCATTGTGTGAAACTAGGAGTAGGACTTGGCTATCCCCATTATATAAGGGTCAGATAGCTAGTAACACCCGAGGTAGACTACTGCTTGAAGGTGTGGCAGGGTCATATGGACCACTACACTCTATATTTTGGACTTATAGTGATAGAGATAATGATAATGGATAGTTGTTGACCATGTTCAAAACACAGTGTCCATATCATGTGACATGGAATGGGAACAAAAAATGAATATCAACCACTGGCCGTATACTCAACACGGTACTTGTATTAATTTTTTGTTCGAATCCTCGATGATATTGTCCCAAGATAGTAGGAGGGCCCTTAAGTCGAGCATCCATGCCATTAGCGGGTCCTTTTGGACATTAAAGATGATGGAGTCCCATATAATGTGTGTGAGTGAAGCATTCATGTTCTTGTACATTTCCCAATCAAGCAGGACATTGAATGAGGTTCAAGTCTCTAGGGAATGGGACACAAAGTGGGACCATGGTGAACTCAACTTCGATTAATGAAAAAGCATGTGCCACACCAAAGGATTTGACCCGATGGGAGACTCCAGATTTTAGGTTGGCCCAACAGAAAAATTGTTTGGGCGTTCCTATGTATCCCATGAGGATGGGAATCAAGCCATATTTTATTCTTAAAGGCCATGTAGTTTAGCATCGTGTAGTGAGGTTGTGGGACAATAGAAGAATGGAGAGGAAGAACATAGTGCGGTCGATGCAATTCTGATATGAGTGGGGAAACTATAGCCTTCACTACACCATGTACAGACCCTTTGAGAGAACTACACCCAATGGAGTATATTGAAATTAAAGAGTTTGGGGCTAGACTAAACATGAGGTTTCTCGGTATTTCTATGTATCCCATGAAACTAGGAATCAATCCTTACATAGTTCTATGGGTTTAGTTTAGCATCTTATGAGATGATATAAAATTTAACGTCGTGAGGGACGTATTAGTATAAGGTCTTGTAAAACCCAATATATTTTAAGGTTGTATGGGACCTAAAATGTTTAAGGTCATACGGGACCTGATAGTTTAGGGTCGTACTATACTGAATACATTGTATGGTCGTGTGGGACCAAAATAGTTTATGGTCAGGAGGGACCCGACAGTTGAGGGTCGTGCAGAACCAAATACATTTTATGGTTGTGTGGGACTTAAGCAGTTTAAGGTCTTGCAGAACCCAAGACTTTTGGGTCATGCAGGACCGAATACTCTTTTTGGTCATATGGGACATAAAAAGTCTATGGTCATGCGAGACCGGACAGTTTAGGGTCTTTCAAGATCGGTAGGCCCTAGAAATATATTTATTTAGAAACATGACATTTGTGGGAGGAGTTATACACCAGGCATCCATGGTTACAAAAAAGTATGCACCATTTGTATAGAACTTGTGGATTACGTATGTTTCTACCCATTTGGGCTTCAACATGGGTTATTTTCTGATAGGTGTCATTGGTGTTTGGAGGTACAATACCAGGTCACCTTGAAAGATGAAACAGATAACTTTCTATTTGAAAGCTCATTCCATCAAGTTTCAATGACTTTTTAAATTATGTTGGGCACAAAGCTTATTCGCCGCATGTGCTTCCAATTAAAAAGATGAATTTTAGATACTTTATTTGGCACCCACTGATCGATGATCATTGTGTGTAATAAAGGAAACTAAATCATCATAGGGAAGATGACCTCTACCCCGTACACAAGGGAGTATGGGGTCACCGTGGTGGAATAACGAGACATCGTCTGATAATCCCAGAGGGTGTTGGAGATCTTCTCTGACCAACTCTTCTTGTTCTGACCCACCATTTTCTGCAAAATGTTAGAGAGGGTTCTGTTTAATGCCCCAATCTGCCCATTTGACTATGCATGGTATCTAGAGGTATGGTTAGAATGGATGTGGTACTTGGTGTTCAAATTCTTCAACTCGGCCGGCCAGAAGTTGGGGCCATTATTAGTGAGGACGAGGTGAGGGACTCTAAACTGGTAGAATGAATATGTAAAGACCCGAAAAATTCAAGGGAATTTTTTTTTCTTAATTTCATTTGGAATTTTACCAGAACACAGTTTCTGACGGCACCTGATTTCGAGGCCCGGTGTTCCCGAAATCGTTTTCCGAAGTTTAGCTTAGGTACGTTCAGCGAACGAATGAGCGAGTTTTTCTAACATTATAACCTCTACTCGGAATTGAATTTTGAGGGAACCAATGGAATCACAGTGCCGGTAATTGCTTAGAAACACCTTTTCCGGAGTTGTGTTTGCTCGGGTGTGGTTTCTAATTTTTGGGGTTAAGTTATAGAATAAAATAAAGTGGTGTGCCAATTTATTTTATTTCACTTAAAGAGGATTAACCTAAGTTAAGTGGATAAGGTGGGACACACAATATCATACAGACTTGATAAGATATTTATGAGGTGGGGCCCGCACGAGCCCAACCATTTCTTCCCTTCTAAGTAACACACCTACCCCCCCCCCCTTTTAATGAAGTCAAACTGTGCATTTGTTTTGAATAAGAAACACCTCATTAAATTCGGCGGTTAAATCGTTACAATTAATTCATTGAATTAATTGTTCATTTCTTATCTTTTGAATTTCAAACTCTTATGTTATGATAATAAAATAAGGGTTGGAAATATTTTAATATGGTTGGGTTAGTGTTGTGTTAAGACTTTGGGAGAAAAGTAGAGGATTCTTCATTCTTCGATGAAGAACGCGAAGAACGCACCGCCGCCGATGAAGAACGCCAACCTTCAACGGCGAACGACGGTGAGATACGCCTTCCTCGGAGATCACCTAACACCAATGAAGTTCCTTCCGTGGTGATCCCCTTCTTCCGCAGTGATCCTTTTCTTCAAGGACGGATAATTCCGCAACGCACGCTCGTTCGACGAAAACGTTGAGGTATGGGTTACGTGTTTTAATTTGTGAAATCATCCGTCATCTAACCCCGTTCTTTTGGACCACTAGATATTGTTTAACGGGAGGGGGCCAGACCGCACAAACACGGCCGACCCCCCTCCCTTATTTTATTATTTTTTGTTGCGGTCTGAGGGAATGTAACGCGGTGCTGTCGCACCGTGCAGGAACGAGCGGCAAGGAATGTGCGGCGCCGTCACGCCTCACATTTGAGAATTGAACCAAGCCGTGGCACCGTCACGCCGTGCCGAAAAGAAACCAATGACACCGCAGCCGGAGCGGGGCCGCGGCGGAGGGGCGCGGCACCGTCGTGCCACGCCGGACGGACCAAGGCTGCGACTTATGCCGCGGCGGATAAGTGGAACCGGCAGCCGGAATCGGGCCGCCAGCGTCGGAGCAGGGGGACTGGCCTTTCTGGTCCCATGGTGGCAGAAGCCGGCCGGCCAGAGCGGGCCGCCCGGACCGTGGAAGAACCCGGGGTTCGAGACCCCTGGCTGGACATACATGAGAGGCCCCATTTTCTTCACACGGGGCCAGCGCCCCCCGTATCCAAACGGCTCGGCCGTTCGACCGAGCCCCTGGTAAGTACGGCAGCGCGCCGCGCGCAGGGCCGGCTACCCTGGCAGGTCCGCCAGACTGGGCCGCAAGGCCAAGCCACACCCGGCCGGGCCGGGTCGGGCCATGCCCAAGCTGGCTGGACCTAGAACCGGTTCGGGTCGACCCGGTTCGGGCCGACCCTAGGGGTATCTGGCCGGGCCGGGCCGGGCCCGAACCCACTAATACCAAACCTCTTTCGGTCCATTTCCCATAAGTTGTGGTGCGGACCTCCAATCGACGCACCGTCAGTTGCGTAGAGATCCTTGGATCAGGACGGTCGTTTAGGTGTATTACACTCAGGGTTTCGGAAAACATTGGGTTCAGCTGGGTGGGATCGTACATGAAACCAACCGGGCCCTCGGAGCAGAAATGCTTATAACTTGAGCTCCGGACGTCCGATTGATGTGTCGTCGACTTTGTTAGATTCATATAAGTGACACGGAACATTTGGCTTACTCCGCTTAATGTTTGTACATAGTTGGAGTATGGTCGGGTTGGTTTTTACTTAAAAACCAATCGGGCCCCTGGGACGAAAAAGTCAACAACTCTCAGACCGCGCGTCCGATCAACGCGCCGTCTGTCGCGTTGAGTTCCTGTTGAGGATACGGATATTTTGGATACATTAACTCCGGAATATGTGTCAGTTTATGTATCAGCCCCTCGTCTCATGGAGCGGACCCTCCCGAACGATCTTGCTGTGTGCGGGAACCCTAGAGCTGGCTGCGACTGTGACTTCGACGATGACGACGACTGTACAGAGATTCTTAGTGGATTCGATGGCGACGACTAAAACACTCAGTGATCCTATGTGGATCAGTGCTACCGATCCTGTGTGGGTCAGATCCTGTGTGGGTCAGCGCTCAGCGGTCCTGTGTGGGCCAGCGCCTACAGATCCTATGTGGGACCGATCCTGTGTGGGACATTGTGGGGATTAGTTACCTATCGATCCTTTGTGGGTCTGATCCTTTGTGGGTCATTGCGGGGGTTATGTACCTATCGATCCTGTGTGGGTCCGATCCTTTGTGGGACATTGCAGGGGTTAGTTACATATCGATCATTTGTGGTTCAAATCCTTTGTGGGTCATTGCTGGGGTTAGTACCTATCGATACTTTGTAGGTTCGATGGCTTAGATGAATTAGTGGCTATATTTGATCATCTCTATCGTCATACGAAGAAGTATCCCTATGTTAGCTGAACCTTGACTTGATTTTCTATGTGGATTATGTTATGAATCCTGTGTGTACTGGGTTGTACATGAGCTCGGAAGTTAGAGGGAACTGGAATTGATGACTTAGGTATATGTATGGGAATATACCTAATCAATGCCAGATGTTACTTCGTGATTGTATATTTACTTTGTGGATTATCCTTTGTGGATTTTGGGATAACTTCGGGTGTCTCGGGGTCCCTACTAAGGAGCTTATACTCACCCCTGCACGGTCTATTCCCACACTACGTTGTGTTGGTAGCAGACGACGGACAGCGCTGATCGTGGTTGAGGCTTGCGGAGCAGGACGGTACCTGTAGGTGGACCACTAGGCGGGATGTACTCAGAGAGGACGGCTGGACCTGAGGAGTTGTGGAGGCTATATGTACTCACCCTTCAGGTGGGACTTCCAGTGGAAGGCTCAACGTTGTGGCTTTAATTTCAATTGTTGTTTTCCCTTTCCAGTTGTACTTTACTTTCATTTTGGGTTTGTATTTTCGCCCACTTACTTTTCTGCACTTACTTTTGTATTATTTTTTACATCGTGTATACATCTTCTGCTTTCTTGCTCTGTGGTGTTTTTTTACATTACAAAGGCAATGCCTTCCCTTTTTAATGGGAATTATGCCTTGGTGCTAGTCGCCAGCCCCTAGCCTATGGAAGGCGGGCTTGGGGTAGTCACGACACGGGCCCCGAGGACTGCTCATGACAAATTGTTATCAGAGGTGGGCTTGTGTGTGAAGATAGCCCACCGAGTGACAAGGCCTCGGTATAGGACCTTTTGACAGCAGAGGCACTGGTGGTACCTCTACCCACCGAGCCACCGATGCTACCATCCCCAGCCACTGACAATGCACATTGCCTTACTGCACTGCACGAGTTTCAGCGCCAGCGACCGCCTAGGTTCCGCAGGGAGACGGAACCCCAGGCACCTGAGGATTGGCTGGAGGTAGTGGTATGAGTTTTCATTTTAGTGAGGACACCAGAAGACCTCATAGTGATCCTCGCAGTGAGCCTTCTGCATGCGGTTGCTGGCAGATGGTGGAGCATGATGCTCCAGGTGCACGATGAGGCATCTCTCCTCTGGACTGACTTTGAGAGCCTCTTCCGCTCGAATTTCTTCCCAGCCACCCTCAGTGTGGTGCGCATCCAGGAGCTTCTATAGCTGCGGCAGGGCAGCTTGACGGTCACCCAGTACTCGTCGAGATTTACCGATCTCTCTCGCTACTCGACAGTCATGGTACGGGACCAATTCTTCTGGGCCCGGACCTATGAGCAGGGATTGAGGCATGAGATCAGGGCATCGCTGATCTTCCTTAGCATTCTAACTCCGGAAGGAGTACTGGAGAGAGATCTTATGATCGAGAGCTTTCTTGCCGAGTCTACATCAGGAGCGAGACCTACCATAGGGTGGCAAGTAGCAGAGTCTTCTGCAGTAGGCAGTCGATGAATGACGCATGGGTTCAGGCAGATCAGACCCTCAGGCAGACGACCTCAAGACACTAGCTTAGAAGTGCGGGGCACACAACGCGGAGCCAGTCTTTCGAGAGGCAGACAATGCTACACATGCGGCGGGTAGGGCCACATGGCTCATGACTGCCCGACCCGCCATGCAGAGTAACAACAGACAGTTGAGGGGCCACCTAGGAAGAGGCATAGGGTCGACCGTGGAGGTCCACAGGGAGCAGGCAGACGAGGCAGAGGAGCTGTCCGAGCAGCAGGTGGTGGGTGATGCTTTGAGGCTCTACCACCACCACCTCCAGGAGGTCCACCCCGACCACAGGGAGTTGGCAGGAAGAGATAGGCACAACTCTAGGCAGCGGAGGCCTATGACCACGGCACACCCGAGATGATTTGAGGTACTATCTTAGTCTATTCCACCCTTGCTGCAGTTCTTACAGACATAGGAGCGAGTCATTCTTTCATAGTCTCTTACCTTGTGTGGAGCTCGGAGATTCCGATAGAGCTGTTGGCTCGATCCTTACCGCTAGAGACTCCTACGGGAGAAAAATTGACGATTATGCACTGGTGTCGGTGGTGTGAGCTTACTCTAGGAGGTGAGAGCTTCAGTTGGGATCTTCTTGTAGCAGCGTCGAGGCCTTACGAAGTCATCTTTGGCATGTATTGGTTATCTACAGTCAATGCTCAGATTGACTGTATTAGGCGCAAGGTGCGATATGTATGCACTAATGGGAGCAGGTTCACCTTCACCGGCGAGAAGGGAGCCTTCGCAGCACAGGATGGACTTCCGCAGGGGAAAGGACAACCCATCACTCATCAGTTGGCTAGCCTCATCCTAGGAGAAGTTGACGTGCAGAGTCCTAGTTTTCCTGTAGTGGTGGATCAGTATGCAGATGTTTTCCCCTACGACGTTCCAGGACTACCTCCTCACAGAGAGGTAGAATTTTATATTGATCTGTACCCCGGAAAAGCCCCGTTATCCAACCCAAAATATCGGATGTCTCCTTCCATGCTTCGAGAGGTACGAGTACCGTTGGAGGACTTGTAGGGAAAGGGATTCATCTGACCCATTGTTTCACCCTGGGCTTCCCCGATATTGTTCGCCAAGAAGGCGGACGGGATTTTGCGACTTTGTGTCGACTATCTTCACCTAAACTAGGTGGCAATGAGGATCAAGTATCTGCTATCAAGGATTGATGGCCTCTTCGATCAGCTCAAGGGATCGCAGTGGTTCTCAAAGATAGACCTCAGTTGAGGCTATCATCAGCTCAGAGTTATGGACGAGGACGTGAAGAAGATGACTTTCAGATGTAGGTATGATCATTATGAGTTCTTGGTTATGCCATTTGGTGTAACCAATGCTCCAGTAGTGTTCATGGGCCTCATGAATAGGATCTTTCAGCCATACCTTGATCGATTTGTCATGGTCTTAATCAACGACATGTGGATTTACTCGACGACTGAGGAGGAGCACGCCTACCACTTGAGGGTTGTACATGACACACTCCGTGAGCACCAGATTTATGGAAAACTCTCGAAGTGTCAGTTGTGGATACGTGAGGTCCACTTCTTGGGACACTTCATCTCTTACGTGGGAGTTGCAGTGGATCATGCGAAGATCGAGGCAGTGCTAACTTGGGAACCACCCAGGAGCGTGATGGAGGTGCAATGTTTTTTGGGACTTGCTGGATACTATTAGAGATTTGTGCCAGACTTCTCCAGAGTTCCGGAACCACTATCATATTTGACGGAGAAGGGAACACCCTTTGTGTGGTCAGAAAGATGTTAGCAGAGCTTCAAGGAGCTGAGACAATGATTGACCAGTGCACCCAACTTGAGGATACCAGAGGAGGGAGTATGGTACATAGTCTACTACGATGCATCAGGGACCACACGAGGATGTGTCCTGATGCAGGAGCGGGTAGTGATCGCCTTTGTATCACGTCAGTTGAGGCTGCATGAGTAGAACTACGCTACCCATGACCTGGAGTTAGCAGCAGTGGTCTTCGCTCTGAAGACATGGCGACACTACCTGATGGGAGAGTGCTTTGTAGTCTTTTCTGACCCTCAGAGTCTCAGGTAAAACTTCTCTTAGAAGGACCTAAACCTGAGACAACTACGATGGCTCGAGTTCCTCCAGGACCATGACTTTGAGATAGTCTATACTCCTGGAAAGGGGAACGTAGTAGCTGATGCTCTCAGCAGGAGGATAGGCATTCAGCTACTTGGGGAGGAGACAGAGCAGCTTTCCGCTTTGTAGATATCCTTTGAGGATAGAGATGGAGCAACCTTCCTTCAGTCATTCACAGTCACTTCTCCACTGCTACTGCGGTTCAGAGAGGCACAACATGGGGATGCCAATTGTGAGACGTGGTGTGCGCAGATATCCTCAGGACAGGCACCTGATGGTTTCTCCCTAAGAGAAGAGCACGACGTCTTTTTCAGAGGATGTACCTTGGTACCAGTTGCATTACGGGAGGAGGTGATAAGAGAGTTTCACACTTCCCCTTTGGCGGTACATCCTGGCATAGCGAAGATGTACCAGGATCTCAGACGACAACACTAGTGGCCGGGCATGAAGAAGGTTATGGCAGAGTTCGTTTCTCAATGCCTCACCTGCCCGCAAGTGAAGGCAGACCATCAGGTACTAGCAGGCTTGATACAGCCCTTGGAGGTCCCAGAGTGGAAGTGGTATGACATATCTATGGACTTCGTGACTGGACTTCCACACACTTCCAGAGGTCACGAATCCATTTGGGTGATTTTCGACCAACTCACCAAGCTGGGTCACTTCTTACCCATCAGAGAGCAGGGCTCAGTGGAGATCTTGGGACATCTATACATTTAGGAGATTTTATGGCTTCACGGTGTGTCATCATCTATCATATTTTATTGAGATGCTCGCTTTACTTCCTAGCTTTGGAAGGAGTTGCAGGAGGCGTTCGGGACGTAGCTACGTCTGAGCACCACCTTTCACCCTCAGACGGATGGTCAGACGGAGAGGACAATTCAGACTCTTGAGGACATGCTCCACGCATGTGTCCTCGACTTGGGTCGCAGCTAGTAGGACAACCTACCCTTGGTGGATTTTGCGTACAGCAACAGCTACAACTACACCATCGGGGTGGAACCATACGAGGCATTGTACGACCGACCTTGCAGATCACCAGTGTGCTGGACAGACCCTCAGGAGTCAACACTTGTGGGGCTAGAGATGGTCCATGCCACGATAGAGAAGGTCCAGATCATCCAGGAGTAGATGAGGACATCTCAGAGCCGCAGAAGTCTTATGATGATAGGAGGCGGAGGCCGCTAGAGTTCGAGGATGGCGACCCCGTCTTCTTGCAGGTCTCACCTCGACGTCGATTTTGGAGATTTGGACGAGGCGGCAAGCTGTATCCACGCTTCATCGGACCATTCCAGGTCCTCACCAGGATTGGCGAGGTGCCATATCACCTGGCACTACCACCTCAGTTGCACCGGGTGCACGACGTCTTCCACGTATCCCAACTGAGGAGATACGTGCCCGACCCGACACATATCATTGACCATGGGGAGTTGGATGTTGATGATGCGGCGACTTTTGCAGAGGTCCTGGTGGAAATTGAGGATCGACAGGAGTGGGTCCTACGTGGATGGTCGATTCCTCTAGTTCACATCAGATGGAAGCACGGGAACCTCCAGGAGATCACTTGGGAGCGGGAGGCTCAGATGCATGCTCAGTACCCACATTTGTTTCCCTAGTTTTTGATGTATCTTTATGGGGACGTAAAGCCCTGAGCTGGGAGTGATGTAAAGGCATAAAAATTTCGAAGAATTTTTTTTTCTTAATTTTCATGGGAATTTTACAAGAACACAGTTTCTGACGGAACCTGATTCTGAGGCCCAGTGTGCCCGGAATCTTTTTACGAAGTTTAGCTCGGGTACGTTCAGTGAACGAACGAGAGATTTTTCTAACATTTGAACCAGTGCTCGGAATCAAATTCCTAGGGAACCAACGGAATCAAAGCACCGATAATTTCTTAGAAACACCTTTTTCAGAGTTGCGTTTGCTCGGGTGTGGTTTTTAATTTTTCGGGTTAAGTTAAAGAATAAAATAAAGTGGTGCGAAAATTTATTTTATTTCACTTAAAGCTGCATAAACTATGTTAAGCGGATAATGTGGGACCCACAATATCCTACCCACTTGGTAGGATATTTGTGAGGTGGGGCCCTCACGAGCCCCACTGTTTCTTCCCTTCTATGTAACGCACCCGCACCCCCTTTTAATGAAGTCAAACCGTGCGTTTATTTTGGTTCAGAAACGCCTCATTAAATTGGGTGGTTAAATCGGTACAATTAATTCATTGAATTATTTTTTCATATCTTATCTTTTGAATTCCAAACTCTTATGTTATGATAATAAAATAAGGGTAGGACTTATTTTATTATGGGTGGGATTGTGTTGTGTTAAGACATTGGGAGAAAAAGAGGTGATTCTTCTTTCTTCGACGAAGAACGCGAAGAACGCACCACCGCCAACGAAAAACGCCATCCTCCGACGGTGGACGACGGCGAGAGACGCCTTCCTCAGAGATAAACTAATGGAAACAACGTTCCTTCCACGGAAATCCTCTTCTTCTGCAGAAATCCTTTTCTTCCACGATGGTTAATTCCACGACGCACGCGTGTTCGACGACTACATTGAGGTAGGGGTTATGTGTTTTAATTTGTGAAATCTTCCGTCATCTAACCCCATTCTTTTGGACCAATTGATATCTTTTAACGGGAGGGGGCTAGACCACACAATCATGGCCGAACCCCCTCCCTTATTTTATTATTTTTTGTTGCGGTCCGAGGGAAAGTAACGTGGTGTCGTCGCACCGCGTGGGAACAAGCAGCAAGGAATGCGAGGCACCGTCGCGCCGCGCGAGAAAGAAACCGAAGACACCACAGCTGGAGCGGGGCCACGACGGAGGGGCGTGGAATTGTCGTGCAGAGCCGGATGGACAAAGGCCACAGCTGAAGCCGTGACGGAGCAGTGGAACCGGCGGCCGGAATCGGTCCGCCGGCGTCGGAGCAGGGGGACCGGCCTTGCCGGTCCCGTGGCGGCAGAAGCCGGCCTGTCAGAGCAGGCCGACCGGACTGTGGAAGAACCGGGGGTTCGAGACCCCCGGCTGGCCGGATGTGAGTGGGCCCATTAAGGGGTTGCGGTTTCTTCACGCGGGGGTAGCGCCCCGCGCATCTGAACGGCTCGGCACTTCGGTCGAGCACCCGGCCAGCGCGCCTCGCGCCAGGCCGGCTGCCCTGGCCGGTCCGCCAGACCGGGCCGCCAGGCCAGGCCGTGCCCAGCCGGGCCAGGCCGCGCCCTGGCCGGGCCGGTCTGCGCCATCCGGGCCGGGCCACGCCAAAGCGGGCCGGACCCGGACCCGGTTCGGGCTGACCCTGGGGGTATTGGGCCAGGTCGGACCGAGCCCGAACTCCCTAATACCTAACCTCTTTCGGTCCATTTCCCATAACATGAGGTGCGGACCTCCGATCGATGCACCATCCCAATCGATCCCTCGGAGCGGAAACTCTTATAACTTGAGCTTCAGACGTCCTATTGAAGTTTTGTCAACATTGTTGGATTCCTCTATGTGAGAAAAAACTTTTGGCTTACTCCGCTCGAGGTTTGGACACAGTTGGAGTACGGTCGGGTTGGTTTTGACTTAAAAATCAACCGGGCCCCTGGGACGATAATGCCA
This sequence comes from Viscum album, assembly GCA_963277665.1. Classification (NCBI taxonomy): domain Eukaryota; kingdom Viridiplantae; phylum Streptophyta; class Magnoliopsida; order Santalales; family Viscaceae; genus Viscum; species Viscum album. The sequence continues at coordinate 1,155,211,993 of OY728158.1, read as the reverse complement.
ATAACTCTCCGACCGGGTGTCAGATCGACGTGCCGACTATCACGTTGAGTTCCTATTGATGATACAAAACTATTGGATACATCAACTCCAGACTATGTTTCAGTTGATGTATCGGACCCTCGGCTTGTGGAGCGGACCCTCCCGAATGAGCTTGCTGTGTATGGGAACCCTAGAGCTGGCTGCGACTGTGACTGCGACGATGAGGAAGACTGTACAGAGATCCTCAGTAAATTCGACGACGATGACTATAGCACTCAGCGATCCTACATGGATCAGTGCTACCGATATTGTGTCGGTTAGATCTTGTGTGGGTCAGCGCTCAATGGTCCTGTGTGGGCCATCGCCTACAGATCATGTGAGGGTCTGATCCTATGTGGGTCATTGTCGGGGTTAGTTACATATCGATCTTGTATGGGTCTGATCCTTTGTGGGTCATTGTGGGGGTTAGTTACCTATCGATCCTGTGTGGGTCAGATCCTTTGTGGGTCTTTGCGGGGGTTAGCACCTATCGATCCTTTGTGGGTCCGACGACTTAGATAAATCAGTGGCTATATATGATCATCTCTATCGTCATGCTAAGAAGTATACCTGTGTGAGCTGAACCTTGACTTGCTTTCCTATGTGGATTACGTTATGCTTCCTGTGTGGACTGGGTTGTACTTGAGCTCGGATGTTGGAGCGAAATGAAATTGATGACTTAGGTATATGTATGGGCATATACCTAAGCAGTGTCGAATGTTACTTCATGATAGTATCTTTCCATTTTGGAGTATCCTTTGTGGATTCTGGGAAACCTTCGGGTTTCTTAGGGTCCCTACTGAGTAGCTTATACTCACCCTTGGACGGGCTATACCCGCACTACGTTGTGTTGGTTGCATACGACGGACAGCGCAGATCGTGGTTGAGGCTTGCGGAGTAGGACAGTACCTGGAGGTGGACCACTAGGCGGGACGTACTCGGAGCAGATGGCTAGACCCGAGCAGCTGTGGAGGCTGTCTGTAGTCACCCTTCAGGTGGGAATTTTAGTGGACAGCTTGACATTGCGGATTTACTTTTAGTTGTTGTTTTCCCTTTCCAGTTGTACTTTACTTTCAGTTTGGTTTTGTATTCTGGCCCACTTACTTTTCCGCACATACTATTGTATCAGTTTTTACTTAGTGTATACTTATAGTGCTTTCTTTCTCTATGGTGTTTGTCTACTTTACAAAGGCAATGCCTTCCCTTTTTACCGGGAATTACGCCTTGGTGCTAGTCGCCAGCCCCTGGCCTATGGAAGGAGGGTTTGGGGTTGTCACGGCACGGGCCCCGAGGATGGGTCATGACAGAATTAGAGCACACAATGTCTATGATAGAATGGGGCTTGACTTCCCTGAGTGGGGCTGCCTCTGCCCACATGGAAATGAAATCCGTAGTGGTCCAGATTAACCGACATTGGTGAGCTGTCACCAATTGATATGGTCCCATAAAATCATGTCCCTATACTGCAATGTGCCATGAGTACTTGGTAGCATGGAGAGGCTCCGATGGCCAATTCATGAAGTTTTTATGAACATGGCACACATGAAATCTCTTGGAAATCTCGATTCAATCATGGATCATGGAGGGCCAAAAATACCCCAGTCTCTGGATATGGTGAGATAGCTTCTGCCTGGTCTGATGAGTCCCATAAGAACTGGAATGAACCACTTGTATAACCTATGAAATCATGACTTCATGGATGAATAGGATGATAACACCATCAAACCTGCATTTATAGAGGTTATACTAAATACTAGGAACATTATAGAGGGTAAAGTGCATCCCACGACATTGAATTCGCTCGTGCATGGAACAATCAGTTGGGAGGTAACCATTATGGAGATAATAGACCAAGGGGGGTCTCTAATCGGGTGTTTAGTTCAACCACTACATTTGGGCGACCTTGGGGTCGTGACACGGAGGCTCCAGTGGTATGATGGCTCACCTGCAGGTCGTCGTCGTTACCTGTGGTGATGTGAGTAGTGACTTCTGATGTGCGATGTGAAAAATATGATCATCCTGCTTGGGATCTGCATGTGATGTAGCCATATTTTCTAGGGACTTCACTCGACCATTCTGAGATTGAGGGAAATGAGTAACTTTTAGGTGAGATGGGATCTAGGCCATTAGATGGAGAGTGCACACCAACAATGGCACAAACTCTGGTTTTTTGATGACGTAGTCCATGTTGATCTTCTTGATGACTAGTTCAGAATCCCCATTCACAAGAAAATGGTGCACATCAATCTCGAGGGCCATCTTGAGGCCAGTAATAAGAGCCATATACTCTCCCTCATTATTGGTGTAGCCATATGACAATAGGAATGAGTACATCTGAATAGATTAAGGTAGGTTAATAAAGACGATACCCATGCCTACACTATTGATCTTGGGATTATTGAACCTCCTTCTGATGGTACTCCGGGATGCACCATCGAAGTGCATATTCTAGCATGGAATTGAATGATTTAATGAGAGGATTTCCTCAGGAAAATCAAGATCCAAGGACTAGTCAGCTGGAGCTGGATGGGCAGAAAGGAAGTATATCAATGATTTCCCCTTAATAGTATTCTAAGGGAAAAAATTGATATTGAACTACTGAAGAATCACATCCCACTGAGCTAGAATGCCTGTCAACATGGGGCGGTTCAGAATGTACTTCAGTGAGTCAACATGAGACACCAGTTTTACCTCGTGGTGTTGCAAGTAATGCCGCAATTTCTGTACTGTGAATACAAGCACAAGGAATCTCTTTTTTATGGGGGAGTATCTAGTCATCATATCTATGAGCATATGACTGAGGTAGTGAAGTCTATTTTATGTCATGTCATTGTTATTCATGGTGATAAGGGTGCCAATACATCATTCTAGTGTGGTCACATAGATGAACAATGGCTTTCCAGAGACAGGTGGCATTAAGAATGGTGGCTGGAGCAGATAATGCTTGATTTCCTTGAATGCGGTCTGGAACTCTTCATCCCATTGATAAATGATTCCTTTCTTCATGAGCTGAAAAAAAAGGATTACTCTAGCCATCCATATTCGCAATGAATTTGCGTATGTATGCTAAGTGTCCTTGAAAACCTCGAAGTTCTCGAATATATCTCGGGGGAGGAATCTAGTGGATGGCCTTGGTCTTCTTAGTGTAAATCTTGATACCCTTGTACCTGAAAAAAAAGCTGAGGAACATCCCTAGAGGTGACCTCGAATGCATATTTTAATGTGTTCATCTTCAAGTGGTGAGAATGTAGGAATCCAAACTCTTTCTCAAGGTCCTTGAGATGGTCCTGCCACTTGCGAGATTTGACGAACAGATTTTCAACATAGCATTCGACCAATGTCCCATGGATTGGCCTGAATATGAGATTCATGGCCCGTGGATAGGTGGAACATGCATTATTTAAGCTTAAGGGAATAACCTGGTAACAAAAAGTAAATTGTGGCGGCCTGAAAGTGGTGGAATCCTCATCCTTGAGGGCCTTCTGGATCTGATTGTATCTGGAGTACCTGTCTATTAAGGGACGTGCTTGGAACACCATTGTAGCATCGATCAGCAAATCCGTCTCTGGGAGGGGAAATCATAATTCAGTCACTGATGGTTGAGATCTCACAAGTCAATGAAGACTCTGATATTCAAGTACTTCTTCCTTACTGGCTCTATGTTGGCTATCCACTTGGGGTACTGGACCTCCTTGATGAAGTTGTCTCTGATGAGCATTTCAACTTCGGCCTCGACCATGGCACCGTGAGAAGGGTGCATATTTCTAAGAGGCTTCTTGAACCCTATATGATTTTCCGAGAGACTGAGGTGACAGATGAATACCTGATGGTCATGTACTGGAATCTCACAATAGATCCATGAAAATAAATCACGATGTTATTTCAGGAAGTCTACATACCACTACTACTCTTCGAGTGGCATGGCGTAACTGATCAATGTGGGTCTCAAATCTGCCTCACTACAGAGGATCACATGTACCAATTCATCAATCGTGGCAGGGATGCTTTCTACAAAGATGGGTAAAACATTATCTAGATCCTATTCTTAAATTGTAGTGGAGGGATCCTCAATTGGAGGTGCATACTCGTGGTCAGAAAATCATGAAGAGAGGATTGTACCATCATGAGTAGCGGTTGTCACTACATCGAAATATTCTGGAACTGATGAAACCATTGCAATGAATGTTGTTGACATAATCCCATCTGGTCTTCGGCCCAAGGGGCTACTCTTGATGATATCAAAGCAGTAGTGGCAGGTCGTCTTGAACCAGTTAATTCCAGCCTGGAGAAACATGCACGTATGACGTACTACAGTTGCCATGGGGCGAACATCCCGATAACTTATAGGGGATGGTAGCTCATATATCACCGAGGATGGATACTTTATAGAATTTTAATTAATCTACCAAAGTCGCTTGGACCTCAGAATGTGAATCCCCCTTGTACCGGAGACAACAAAAAATTTCCCCACATCATGGTTCGTGCCCTTCAATTGATGGATTGGGAAGGCGTAGGCATCATGCAGACCTTCCCAAAGGTCGGTTGCGACTGTGAAGGGCTCATCCCCACTTGACTGAATTTATTTATCCATTCTCTTGTAATAGTCAGTGTCCAGATAGTTTCCTTCACAAGAGGTGAAATATGATGTGTAACCATGTATTATGACCACTTAACCATTGAGGGAGTACTTGAGGCATTGGTGATATGATGAGGGAATTGTCGCATGCAGATGGAGCCATGGTCATCCCATCAATGCATTTTACGTGATGTCTAGGGAGATAACAATAAATTTAATGCTGAAAGCTAGGAAACTAAACAAGGACTTCAAATGGTTCTTGTTTGAAGGGGTCTGCTCTGTCCTGTCATATCCTTGGATCTTCAGGTCGGAGGGTTTCATGTCGTCATTGGATAAAACCAGCATCCACAGTGTCTGTGTCAGGATGCAGTTACTCCCAGTTTTGTATAGTGGGTGAATGTGCCCATATTTGGGAGAACCATTATCTTCTTTAGACAATGAGATAATGGAATGAAATTCAGCATTCCCTATCACTTCTACATGAAAGGACTCTGTAGTTGATTCCTCTGTCTCAAATTAGAGGGTGCTTCTTAAAGCATCAGTGAGGGCCTTACGCATATCTACCGAAAAATGACAGGCCTAATGGTTGGAAAGTCTTGCTGGGATGCTGAAAAGGTGCTTCATAACATCATACTTTCACTCCAGGCATGAACTTATGCTTGCAGGAGGTCTCCCTATGATAAGAGGTATGGTGGACACGGCCGGCTTGGCCGACGACTGACTGGTGTTTGGAATATCCCATTGCCCACTAGTCGGAGCATGTAGAGTGGTTACTAGATGACGATCGGACGGCTTGGACCAACCTGTAGTAGGGATTGGATGGTCATGGCATGGTTGAGGTGACTATTTCTAATCTTGTAGCACAAACGATGGTGAAGGCAGGACTGATGACACCTGATGAGGAGGTTGCACGTGTGGAGTTTGGTGATGGGCATGTTGTCTTGTCTCAGTGTCGTGCACAGCCAGGCTGGAATTTCCAGTTGATGTGCCTTTATGACTCATATGGTCATGGCTCCACTGGCATTGGTGTCGTCTAGGTACATTGGGGAGATCCACCTGGCGCTCCCCGTCATTGGGAGTCATGTAGGGGTTTACCAACTCTACGATGTTAAATGAAGCGTACCTTTGACTATCACTCAAATTGTTTTCCCCTACTGGGCGGATCCTAGGATGAATCCACATCTCTAGAGGCATGAATTTAACAAGCGTGATGATGATGATGGCATAGTTGGGGTGTGTTTCTTTCCCTAGTGTCGATGATTCTTTCTCTTTTGGGAATAGTCTGCATGAGATGACAATGTAGAAGTGGAGGTCCTAGCTACTGAAGGCTCTGGTCAATTAAATAATTCACGGATGAAAACATGGGAATGAGAGAAATTTTTTTTGAGCCATCCAATCATCATAATTTTGAGACCCATGTTAGGAACATGCTGCCACTCATCCTCGCTATCGCTGCTGTTGTCCATCCTTACGACGACCACTTGTGTCGGGGCCAGACCCAACCTAACTATGCTGTTATCAATTAAGTATTGAAGACAATATTTGAAAACAAATCACTGATTGAGAGTGTTCCCCGGGATCTGGTGATAGGGGCAGTAGATGGGGAAATCAGTGAGGTTTGCCTCCTCTGGCCTTCTGCAATCAGGAAAATGCACAATCCCTTGTTCCAAGGTATTTCAGAAATAGCCTGGAACCTGATTCTCATTAAACGAGTAGGTTAAATTTCTTCTAAAAAAATGGGGCCTTGGAGATTGTCCCTAATGAGGGGCTGAAGGAGGCTATCAAGGAGGTAGAGACTGGTTACCCTATCTATGTGGTGGTTTCACGTTGCACAGGGGCACCTGGCGATTCTAAGGCGGCCACTGCTGGGTTGGAGGATATGACTATGGTGGCAGGCCTCTAGGATGTTGTGGAGGCAGCTCCATTGGTAATAATTAAAGCTATCTGGGGGACACTATTTGGGCCACCATGGTGAGCTCAGCTCTGGAAGACCACCTTGAGGGAATTACCGGGGGAAACTGACTTTCCTGGCTGGCCTGTTACAAGGATTCTTCTAGATGCTGGTCCTTATCTAAGAAATCTTGAAATCCTCTAGGGTAGTTAAGGGTGATCAGAGAGTGAACCAATTCCATCTTAACATTTCCCTCACACATCATTAGTAACTCCTCCTGAGTCATTGGCATGTCAATGAAGTATTTAATCCCTTTTCATCAGGCGATAAAGTCCAAGACACGCTCATCTGGCCTCAGATTGCACTTAAAGAGTTCTGCGATGATCATTTTCCATGTGGTGGATCTAGGATCATAGATTAATTATCCATGGAGCACCTCCCAGCTAGTCACTGATCCTATGGGGAGATAGTTGTAATAGAGAAATGCAGGCACATCAAATGTATGCACAAAACATCAGAACATGGAAGCCTCATGCTGCTTGGGAGTCCCTAACATTGGCCCACACCATGAGGTGAAGTGGTCCAGATTGTGTGGTGTATCCTCTATCAAGTTGAAGGGGGAAAATGTGGGATTCAAAAAACTTGGAGGTGCTGGCATATCATCGAACCATGATGGATGTGGCTTTCGATCAGTTGGGAGTTCCACTTGTCATGTTTATAGTGCCTCATGGCGGATAATTATTTCCACCATTGGATCATCCGAGTGGTGGCCCCTATCTTGACAGTTATCCCTAACCTCGTGTGTGTTGGAGGGTTCTTTAACATGGTAAGTTGGCTCAATAGCTCATGGAGCGGCAGGTGGAGCAACCTGCAAGGCTGCAGGGGAATCCCGAGCAGGGTTCCATGTATTTTCGCATCGTTCTGAATTGTTTGGTGAAACATTATGCACCCTCTTGTCTTATGTTTCAGCCTCAACCCTATCTGCGGCGTAGGATGGCCAGGGTCACCAAGAGGCAGCTCCCCGAGGGGAGTTTGTTCCTACCCCTACTGTACTTTTCTAGGATTGTTGTATCCTCGTCGTCACTCCGGAGCGCATTCAGCAAGGATGTCATTGACCAACATCTTCAATTAAGAAAGTTGTTGGTGAAACACGCCCTTCTCAGGGTCCACCTCCATATTCTACACTAAGGTAGATGGATCACAGTGTTTGGAAGATCTGATGTGCTCTTTACCCTTTCTGTGATTTCAGCTAAGGAAAAATGCCTCAGTTGGTGTAGGGAGAACTAGAATATTCATCTGATGGTGAATAACTGTTCCCATGGAACCAATAGAGTTGGCACACCCTCAGTGGGTATGTCCCCTTCACGAAGCTCTAGCACATTATCCTCTTCTAATATGTGGGCCATGTTGATGGTGACCCTTCATGGTGGCTTGTCCTCAATATCAACTAGCTAGTTGGTCTACCGCTGGATAGGACTGAGTAGGAGGGAAACATACTTCCCCCAGCTATGAATTTTCATGTGGGGGGAAGTATACATGATAACCTTGTGGAGTAACTTGGAACTCTGAACACATTGCTGTTAGAGGGCCTTACGACAGCCTAGTGACTCGGGGTGCTGGGACACATGGATTTCATCCAAATCAATGAGACAACATTGCTCGCTAATGTCTTCAAAATCTTCTTTTCCACTCGTATAAACCACTCACTAATGATGAATTCCTAATGTCATCGCCTAAATGGTTTGTTAAAAAAACAAAACTTCCTCTTGGGAGAGGGATTCTGGTGAGATGAAATTCGGCTCTACCATGGGCCAGAATAACTAGGTGAAATTTTCTGTTGTGAGGATACTCCATATGCTATTTGTCGTGGATTTAGGGTCTGGACCTTCATTACCCCACTCTACAACATGAGGCAGCTGAAGAACTGGGTGCGGTACTGAGACAGACATGTGGGATGACATGCTGGCCGGTGGGGAATATGGAAAACGGGGTGACTGGCTACCGAATCTCTAGGTATCCTTCAAAGAGTGTAGTGACTTTGCCGCTACTTCATGATAAGATGGGATAATGGCCATAGTTCCTAGAATAGGGGATATGGCTACTAGAGATTGGTCACGCTGCTGCTGACTAGCCATTGGTCCTCAGAAAATCTATCTGTGATCTCATGTAAAGGTAGGGAGTTGTTCTATTGAAGATGGTGGTGATTGCACAACCGTATCCTGTAGGGTTGAAAATATATTGATCCTCTATGTTATACCTGTAGAGGGAGGCGTGAATCTAATGGACCTAACATTTGGTGAGTACTAGGAAGATGCGCCTCATTCCTGCCCCAACCCTTGACTTAGATGAGTGAGTGGAGGGTTCCTGATCTGAGTCATCTTCCTCATTAGAGTCTGAAAAGAAGAATGGGTTGATCTCTGTCCGGAAATTCCCCAAATCATTATTATGGTGGGAACAACCAGCCTTCCTTCCCCTAGATGGATCTTATGGACAAGGTAGATTTCTGGAATGAGGAGGTCCTTCGGCCAAACTAGTGCTGGGGTGGGGAGGAATTCCACTTGAGAAAGAAGTGGTGTGAGGAGCACCGGGTCAGATTTCAAAAGGGATATATAGAGGACCTATGTGGGTAGTGATAGAGAGCGTAGGTCCTCCACACAATCTGATAAGATCATGGGTAGGACCTCTATATTTACTTCTCGTAGGGACATCAATACAAGGATGTTCATTGTACCGGTCATACTAAACACGGGTAGGACATTCGTGCTATGGGATAAAAAAGATAGGTTGTCCTTCACTTCTCTAGTCGCTGAGGTTTGGAGGACCTTTTCTAGCCATTGAAAATACATGGGGAGGGAACTCACAATGAAGAGTTATTGGATGCGCAACATCGCCTTACCAATGGTTTGTGGTGGGAGGAATGATCCCATATCTTGTGTAGTGGGCACTAAAGAGACTTTCATGTTGAGCATAACTACCTTGAGGAGGACCCTCATTTGTACTGAAGGTGGCATGGGGAGGACCTCTATGCCAAACTTGGAAGTAGGGAAGATTCACATTATCCATGGTAACGGTACAGGATGAAACACTGTACTGGGTGACATCGCTATTGGATAGTCTACGGCGACCATTTCCTGTGTCGGCCACAAAGAGAGTCGACCCAGCTTGCATGTGTGGTGGTTTGGACCTAGATCCAGGTCGGGCGTATGAATGTCCCAGTTTAGCATACATTGGGGGTCGGTGGTATGCGTCAGCAGTGGCTCGGGCCACAGTACCTGCTGACGTTGATTCCCCTTTGCATGCGTCCACTTCGACGTGTGCCCGATGCTATCATCGCGTTAGACGGACTATAGCTAATGGTACAAGTGCATGACTTACACGCTCCTCGTTTAGTATGTAATGGTGGCAGTATTGACACGGCCAGCTGGGAACCCTAGTTGGGAGCCCTTGGAATAGGACTCTGACTGGGCTGGCCCAGACATCCCCCACCTCATCAACATAGGGAATGGAGCCGTCGACGCATTTTGGGGACAAGCTCCCGAAACAGCTATAAGTTGGGGTGGGGAGTAGTGGCTCTACTCGCAGCACTCTGGGGTGGCGTTGATGATGAGGTGCAAATGCCTTTTAATCCAAGTGGGTCATATCCTAAGTCGGGATAATACCCTACTCCTCATACCGGTGTAAGAGGTCATTGGACACTCATCGTTGGATGACCTCAGATGGGGAGATGGGGCGTGGTCACCCCACGGTTATGGGTGTAGATTTGTGCTGAAGAGGCAGCACCATGAAGAATTGCTGAGTTGGTACCGCCCCTGCCCATGCATCGTTGGGCGGGTGATGATCGAGTTCCGGGTGAAAAAACCCAATTCCTAGAAGTAGGGAGATTAACTCATCAGTTTTGAAGGGAAAGGAACCAACGACCTATGCCCCATCATCATTCCATCTTCCATGGCTGGTAAGATAGTTCCATGCTGACAAAATCATAGAATGGGACATCCAATATTCTACAGCCCCAACATCGGGTGAGATTCACGCCAGGCCCATTGTTTTCTTAGCAGGACCTGACACCAGATAGAAATATCTAGTGAAATGATAATCCACTAATGTCTCGAATTCTACTAATCTCTATATTGATGATAAGATTTTCACATCAGGTACACTATTTCTGTTTCTGATGCTTTCTATGGGGATCGTGCATCCGTCTCATTTGGGGGGAACAGAGGCTCTATTTGTTTCCCCACATTCCAAATTTCCAATGGAGGGCGGAATACGTTCTATGTTCATGGATGTTTACTCATTGATTGAAACTGGAATTTGGGATGTCGGTTCTTTTTTCCATGGATTCCTCATCAGAACTCATCACGTAGTCTGAGTATCCCTTATATAAATAAGACATTATTCGTGAAACTCTTCCTAGTTCCATATCTTTATGGGCACCATTTAATTACGCTACTTTTGATTGGACATTTCAACAGGTACAGTCGGGGTAGAAACCTTCAGACATGGGAGTAGTCACGTTGGAAATCACTAGTATAAGGCCCCTGCCTTAAACCTTAATTAATCTTGAGTTATTACAAGATTACACATTGAGGATCTTTTCAGGTTTAGAGTTTTATATAATTAGATCATAAAACATGCATTACATTCCACATTTAATCAAAGTGGTTACATAAAGATAGTATTCATTTTTTCCCATCAATGGAACATATTTAAAATAAAACATGGATTCTTTCTGGACACTTCCTTGACACTATCATCATATCATGTACCTTTCCCTTGACCTGTGAAAAAAATTTCAAAAAAAGACTTGGGATGAGCATAAAAAGCTCAGTATGGGTTATATAAAAAAATTATGTAAAGGAAACATGAGTTCATATATACATAAGAATGAAATCATAGTTTACCCATAACACATAAGCACTTTAACATACCTCATAAAATCTTGAATAAATCATAGAAATCATAAGACATAAAGGTAACTTGAGGCATTCATAACATTCTTACGTAGGGAGTAACCCTCTTGGTTACGTTTGGAATACCCATCACAGTATATTCCCTAAATATCTTCATAGAAACCATAACATTTCAATCCTTCACATTACCCAATGCATTGTAGAGTTTATCGGGCTCACCCGCCCTTAGTTTATCACGGAACCACCCGTCTTCATAATAATGCCCAAGAACCTCAACATAATCGTATCATATAAAACATGCATAAAGGAAACATAACATTTCCACCTTTCAATCACAATATATCAGTACAAAACATTGATATAAAAACATTATGAAAACCATTTTCAATTCCAAAATAAAAGAAAAGTAAAACATGGTATTTATTTTTCTTTTAAAAAGAAGGTATGGCTTGTAGAGGAAGCCGAAACTCAAATAATGGTCACGGCGGCGGAGAAGTCATTGTCGCCGCATACGTACGACAAAAAATTCCCTTTTGTAGTTTAGTAAAACGCATCATATAAAAAAGATTCATTTGGGATAAATGTAAAAGTCAAATCAGTTTATACACCGTATAATAGAAGGTTGTGTATAAAACAAAATATTCCTCAATGAAAGGAGATTGAGACGAAGTCCCATTCCTCGGGTCCGACTTGACTCGGTCGTTCATTAATCTCTTGAATAATAAACTTGAGATAATTTCTACTTGTTTAAGAACCTTTTTCAAGTTCATTATTACTTTTATATCACTTATTTCCATTTCATGAACACTATGTAATTATTTATGTTAATAACGGTCGTTTTAACGATCATTGAGTAAAAAATAATCCCTTTATAATTACAAGTTGTTAATGTATCCATTATATCCAGATTGGTATTCATGATGTTGATATCATATATTTCATATATATCTAGTATATTCATGCATTTATAATATTACATAATCATTTAGAGGTAATAAATGAAATGCACCGTTCATGGAGACGGTAAGCCGTATGTACGCATGAACACTACTTTCATTTCTATTTCGTATTTTATAGAATGGAATCATAATGATATAAAGGTATATTATAATTCCAGTGTAACATAATATATAATATCATAGTTCCATCCTTTATACATCCCACATATGGTATTTAACGAATCGAATCACTTTGAGGGGGCGGTAGTCCACACTTCCTTAAATGAAGATATCGCGTTTACCCATAATGGAAACCATGAAGGAATGCCCAAAATGAAAGATACAGAAGCTTAAGGAAAACATAAACATATTATATATCATACATAAATATATTGACATCTTAATGGCCACCTTTGAAGGTGTTAAAATAATGTTGAACAATCATCGTTTCGGGAGGCAGAAATTCGCCACCCACAGAAACAGTATTTTATTTAACCATTATATGTAGGTGTGTGTAAGTGTTGCTCTAATAATTCTTATAACATTATCCGAGTATATTTATGATACTGGAGTTGTTACAAAAGAAATGAATAAAAAGAGTTTAGGTGGTTGGAGAAGCAAAATAAAACAAAAGGACTCAAGTGAATACATTACCTTAAAATTGGGTAACTCCCTTTGGTTTGAGCTCAAAGGCTTCCTTGGGATGACTTCTGCCCAAAGTGAGGATTCAAGGAGTATGATAGGGTAGTGGAGAGACAAAATGGGCAGGTATTGGCCGAGCCAAAGGCTTTGGAGGTGTGGGTAAGGACGTAGAGGTGGGGGCCTTTTATAAGAGGAGAGGAGGGGCATTCTTGAAAAGTAAAGAAATGTTACTTTATTTTCAAATGGGTTTCGGATTTTAAAGGTCTCACATTGATATAATTCGAGGCTATGGTGATAAGGGTTCGACATATACCCACCCAATAGGTTTTGGACATGTGTAGGCTTTATATTTTACATTATCTTTCCATTTTATTTAAATCGTCAAATAATGAGGTCATCGCTGCATCATTATGATGTCATAAATAATTTAATTTATATAATGTCTAAAAATTATAAAAAAAATAATATGATGTAGAAAATCGTTTTATCTTTCCAATGACTATTTATAGTCTAAAATATCATTTATGTAGACAAAATTACAAATATTTTACTTAGGTGATACATTCTTTGTTACATTTAACATTCTTTAAAAAATAAAAAGATAAAAAGTCACTTTCTCACAAAAGTGATTTCATGGGGCCCCCAAGATTGGAAAAAGGAATCCCATGGTCTTCCATGAGACAACCAGTAGCCTTAGGACACATTGTGGTGTCATTTTCTATTATTATGATATTATTTTATTATCCTTAACTACCCGATTACTCAAAAATCAAGATAATTAAAGATAATTACCGTCGTTACTATTCATAATGTCCAAAAACAAAAGAGTCTTAATTACATAATTTAGATATTCTGATTCCAAATATGTAATCCATTTTACCAAATTCCAAACACATAAATTATAATAATTTATTTAAAAATAATTCATGTTGTCAAAACAAATAGCGGGTTTTTTTGAAACAATATCTATGAAAAGTTTAGCATTAGTTTATGCCAAATTTCAAAGTGAAATTAATCATAATGACCACCATTGGATTAAATGGTAAAAATATATTCATATTAAACTTTAATACCAATTAAAAATATAATCTAACCATATAATTAAACTAAATGAAAAAGTAGTTTTGATGTAAAATGCAGTATTTTTCACTATTCATTTAAAATGAACATTGTCAGAAAAATACCAAAAATTTATCCAATGTAAATTTCAATGTCCCAATCACAATGAATATGTTTATTTTGACAAATATAGATTATAAAATTTTCAAATGTTTGATTTAAAAATGGTTTTCCATCAAAAGGCAGTAAAATAATCTTTTAAAAATATTAGTGTATTACATGCTTAAGATTGGATTTATTTTCATTTTAAGCCTCTAAAACACTATCTAATTCATTAATAGACATAGATAAAAATATCTATTATTACTTACATACATGGGATGTTACATCATTCCCCCCTTTAGAAAATTACGTCCCGACAATTTATTTACATATCGAATAAATGGGGGTACTTATCCCTCATTGCATTTTTGGATTCCCATGTTGCCTCTTCCATGATGTGGTTTTTTCAAAAAACCTTTACATGATTAATCACCTTATTCCGTAACACTTGATCCCTTTGGTCAAGAATCTGGACCAGTTGTTCCTCATATGATAGGTTCTCTTCCATCTCAACTACCTTTGGACTCAAAACATGAGATGGATCTGGCATATACATTCTCAACATCGAAACATGAAAAACATTGTGTACCTGAGATAAACTTAGAGGTAAATCCACTCAGTAAGAAACTGATACAACTATACCCAGAATTTCATATGGTCCAATGAACCTTTGACTCAGCTTTCCTTTCTTACCAAATCGAATCACACTTTTCCATGGAGAATCCTTGAGAAAAACATTATCACCTACCTCAAAAGAGAGATCCTTCCTCCTATTGTCCACATAACACTTCTGCCTGCTCTGAGCTGTTCTCATGTGTTTCTATATCAGCTGAACTATTTCTGCCAACTCTTCTACCATTTCTAGACCAATCAACTTCCTTTCACCCACAAAATCCCAGAAAGCTGGAGTTTGACACCACTTCCCTTATAATTCCTGAAATGGTGCCATCTGTATACTAGAATGAAAACTGTTATTATAAGAAAACTCAACCAAAGAAAGATGTTGGTCCCAACTTTCCTGAGAATCCATCGAACAAGCACGTAGCATATCTTCCAAAGTCTGAATTGTTAGTTCTATCTGCCCATCTGATTGAGGATGAAAAGTTGTACTAAAATTTAATTCAGTACCCAACGACATCTAAAGGCCTTTCCAAAAGTTAGAAGTAAACCTGGGATCACGATCAGATACAATGGAGAGAGGAACCCAATATAACCTGACTATCTCTTTAAGATACAAACAGGAAAGTTGATCTAGGGAAAAAGTATCTCGTATAGCAAGGAAATGAGCAGATTTAGTCAAGCGATCAACAATAACCCAAATTTCATTACTACCTCGAGATGTCTTCGGTAATCCGACAACAAAGTCCATGGATATATTCTCCCATTTCTACTCTAGCACTGGTAAAGGCTGAAGCATCCCTTTCAGTAACTGCCGCTCTACTTTAACATGTTGACAAGTCAAACACATCACAGTAAAATCAGCAATATCTCTTTTCATTCCATCCCACCAGTAATACTCCCGCAGACCTCTGTACATCTTAGTACTGCCAGGATGAATTGAAAACGGAGAACTATGAGCTTCACATAACAACTATCTCTTCAACTATGAATCACAAGGCACACACAATCTCTTCCCAAATCTCAAAATGCAATGATTATCAATGTTGAATTCAGTCAACTTACCTTTCTGAACCAGCTCTACCTTTTTCTGCAACTCACTGTCTTGCTTCTGTGCTTTCTTGATTCTATCTGATAGAGATGATCTCACGGATACCTGAAACAAAACAGAAGAACTTCCTGCACCAAAAACATCTATGCCAAAGTTCATCAAATCCTTAACCAAAGGATCACGTTCCAAATACAACATTGCTAATGAAGCATTACTTGTTTGACTCAAAGCATCAGCCACTTTATTTGTTTTTCCTGGATGGTAATGAATTGTACAGTCATAATCCTTGATTAATTCTAGCCATATCCTTTGTCTCATGTTCAATTATTTCTGAGTGAATATATACATTAATCTTTTGTGATCAGTATATATTTCACACTTTACTCCATACAAATGATGCCTCTAAATTTTTAAAGAAAAAACAACAGCAGCTAATTCCAAATCATGTGTAGGGTAATTTACCTCATGAGTTTTCAACTGATGTGAAACATAAGCAATTACCTGATCATTCTGCATTAGGACACAACCAAGTCCTTTGAATGAAGCATCACTGTATATAACAAACTCACCATTCCTGGAAGGTAGTGCCAAAACTGTAGCATTCACCAATATTCTTTTCAATTTCTGAAAACAATCATCACATTATTTTGTCCAGATAAACTTAACTCTCTTCCGAGTTAGCTTATTCATTGGACTAGATAACCGTGAAAAATTTCTAACAAACCTTTGGTAATAGCCTTCCAAACCAAGGAAGCTACGAATCTCAGTTACATTTGTGGGTCTTAGCCATTATTCAACAACCTGTTTTTTGCAGGATCAACAGTTATCCCTTCTTTTGAAACAATGTGACCAAGGAAAGAAATTTGTTGCAACCAAAAGTCACACTTGCTGAATTTTCTGTACATTTTGTTTTCTTTTATGGTTTGCAAGATAACCCTTAAATGTCTTTTATGCTCCACTTTACTTTTAGAAAACACCAAAATATCATCAATGAAAACCACCACAAACTTATCCACGAACTCATGGAAAATTATATTCATTAAATCCATGAATACAGCAGGTGCACTGGTTAGCCCAAAAGGCATTACTACAAATTCATAATGGCCATATCTTGTACGAAACGCAGTCTTCGGAACATCTTCTTCCTTTACCTTCAGCTAATGGTACCCCGATCTCAGGTCAATCTTTGAAAAATACTGAGCTCCCTGGAGCTGATCAAACAAATCATCGATATGAGGCAAAGGATATTTGTTCTTAACAGTGATATTATTCAAGTCCCTATAATCAATGCAAAGTCTCATTGAGCCATCTTTCTTTTTAAAAAACAAGACAGGAGCACCCCATGGTGATGTGCTAGGTCGAATGAAACCTTTATCTAATAACTCCTGCAATTGTTTCTTTAACTCTAAAAGTTCAACTTGAGCCATCCGATAAAGGGGATTTGAAATTGGCTTAGCATTAAGAACTATGTCAACAGTAAACTCAACTTCCCGATCTGGTATTATTCTAGACAACTCATCAGGAAAAACATCAGGATACTCATTTACCAGTAGCACATCATTAATCTGAACATTTCCTATATTTTCAACGATGTGTGCAAGGTAACATTCATTTCCATATTTTACAAGTTTCTCCGCCTCTTGACAAGTTATCAACAGTAAGGGTTCATTCCTATACACAAACTGAAAGTCTTTCTGAAAAGAATATTCTTTAGCTCTATAGTCAATCTTAGCATGGAAAATAGGGAGCCAATCCATACCCAGGATAACATCAAACTCTACTAGAGGTAGAATAATAAGGTTAGCAAGTAGGTTCTTTCCACAGATAAGGATATTAAGATTCTTATAAATTCTTTTTTCCTCAACATTTCCCCCAGGTGTTTTTACCACAAGTTCAGGAGTCATTTCTTGAGATGGTATTCCCATTTAACTAGAAAAGGTTTCAGAGATGATAGAATGTGTAGACCCCGAATCAAACAACACACTGGCATAATCTGAAAAAACAAAGTATCTGATACAACTTCATTTGATGGCCCGACATCTGCTGAAGTAGCTGCAAAGGATTTCACTACCACTTTCTACTTGTATTCTAACTGCTTCCCATCACTCAAGCTCTTTGTCGGAAACTCGTTTGCATAGTGACCCATCACATTGCATTTAAAACATTTTACTAACTCTAAATAAAATTTGGTATTACCTTCATCTTGATCTTTTTCAGTGCAATCAAGAGCCTTATGTCCCTTCTTACCACATTGGTAGCACTTTCCAGAATTCAGAAGACATTCCCCAGCATGCCTTTTGCCACATTTATCACAAACTGGAAACTTAGTTTTCTTACCATCAGACTTTTTTGAAGAATTATTACCTTTCTCCTGCCACCTCGGTCTCTTCTTCTGTTGGTAGTTATAGAGAACTTGATCATCGGCAAACTCCATTTCCACCTTTTCAGCACATCGAACAAGCTTTTCATAACTTTTTAACTCACGAGAAGCTTATTCCCTTCGATATTTTGGCTTTAATCCTGAGTAAAAATGATTGATTTTACTATCAAGGTATCGGATAAAATTTGGAGCATACCTTTCCAATCGAGTGAACCGTTCTTCATAGGCAGCCATTGAGTCTTCCTCTTGCCTCAATTACATGAATTGCTTTTCCATCCTAAGTCGAACAGACTTCGGAAAATAATTCTCAAGAAACATACCTTTGAATTCATCCCAGTCAAGAGCATCAATCTCATCGGCATCCCTGATATTTTTAACCATAGACCACCACTGATCTGCCTCACCCTCCAAACGGTAAATAGCAAGACTACCCTTTTGATTGTCTGAACACCCCATGACATCGAAAATCTTCTCCAGTGCTTTAATCCACCCTTTAGCTAACACAGAGTCAGATGATCCTCTGAATGATGGGGGATGTTGCCTCATGAAATGTTCCACCACTGACATGTTCCTCTGCGGTTGATCTGGCTGATCTCGTGCATGGATACCACCACCATTTATCGCTTGAGTCAACTGCACCATTACAGCAACAAACTGTTCATTTCCAATTCCGACCATCTCGGGATGCTGATTTTGAAGGTTATTTCCTTCTGTATGCCTTCCTAGCACTGTTTCCCTATTTCCTCTGCGGAAAATCATTCTGAACAAACATGTATTAGATGAAGCAACATGGTAATCTTTAAATGCTAATCATTTTGAAAAAAAATATTTTTGGATAATCATTTAATATAATTCTAACTCCAAAAGTTATCTAAACCGACCTATGATACCAACTATAAGACCCCAGACTTGAACCTTACTTAATCTTGAGTTATTATAAGATTACACATTGAGGATCTTTTAATGTGTAGATTTTTAGAGAATTAGATCATAAAACTTGCATTACATTCCACATTTAAAAAAAGTGGTCACATAAAGATAGTAATCATTTTTTACCATCAATGGAACATATTTAAAAAAACATGGATTCTTTCTTGACACTTCCTTGACATTATCATCATATCATATACCTTTCCCTTGACCTATGAAAAACATTTCAAAAAAAGACTTGGGATGAGCATAAAAAGCTCTGTATGGGTTATATAAAACAAATATGGAAAGGAGACATGAGTTCATATATACATAAGAATGAAATCATACTTTACCCATAAAACATACGCACTTTAACATACCTCATCAAATCATGAATAAATCATAGAAATCATAATACATAAAGGTAACTTGAGGCATTCATAACATTCTTACGTAGGGAGTAACCATCTTGGTTACGTTTGGAATACCCATCATAGTATATTCCCTAAATATCTTTGGGGAAACCATAACGTTTCACTCCTTCGCATTACCCAATGCATTGGAGAGATATATTGGGCTCACTCGCCCTTAGTTTATCACGGAACCACCTATCTTCATAATAATGCCCAAGAACCTCAACATAATCATATCACATAAAACATGCATTAAGGAAACATAACATTTCCACCTTTCAATAACAAGATATCAATACAACACATTGATATAAAAACATTATGAAAACCATTTTCAATACCAAAATAAAAGAAAAGTAAAACATGGTATTTATTTTTCTTTTAAAAAGAAGGTATGGCTTGTAGAGGAAGCCCGAACTCAAATAATGGTCACGGCGTTGGAGAAGTCGTTGTCACCGCATACGTACGACAAAACATTACCTTTTTTCATTTAGTAAAACGCTTCATATAAAAAAGATTCCTTTTGGATAAACGTAAAAGTCAAAGGGTTTTATACACCGTATAAAAGAAGGTTGTGTATAAAACACAATATGCCTCAATGAAAGGAGATTGAGAAGAAGTCCCATACCTCGGGTCCGACTTGACTCGGTCGTTCTTTAATCTCCTGAATAATAAACTTGAGTTAATTTATACTTGTTTAAGAACCTTTTTCAAGTTCATTATTCCTTTTATATCACTTATTTTCATGTCATGAACACTATGTAATTATTTAAGTTTATAACGGTCGTTTTAACGATCATTGGTACTTGAGTAAAAAATAAGCCCTTTATAATTACAAGTTGTTCATGTATCCATTTTTTCCAGAATGGTATTCATGATGTAGATATCATATATGTCATATATATCCAGTACATTCATGCATTTATAATATTACATAATCATTTAGAGGTAAGAAATGAAATGCACCGTTCATGGAGACGGTAAGCCGTACGTACGCATGAACACTGCTTTTATTTCTATTTCATATTTTATAGAATGGAATCATAATGATATAAAGGTATATTATAATTCCAGTGTACTATAATATATAATATCATAGTTCCATCTTTTATACGTCCCAGATATGGTATTTAACGAATCAAATCACTTTGAGGGGGCGGTAGTCCTCACTTCCTTAAATGAAGATATCATGTTTACCCATAATAGAAACCATAAAGGTATGTCCCAAATGAAAAATACAGAAGCTTAAGGAAAACAAAAACATATTATATATCATATATAAATATAGTTACATCTTAATGGCCACCTTTTAAGGTGTTAAAAGAATGTTGAACAATCATCGTTTCGGGAGGCAGAAAATCGCTATCTGCAGAAACAGTATGTTCTTTAACCATTAGATGTAGGTGTGTGTAAGTGTTGCTCGAATCCATATTATAACAACATCCTAGTTTATTTAAGATACTATATTTGTTACAAAATAAATGAATAAAAAGATTTTAGGGGGTTGGAGAAGCAAAATAAAACAAAAGGACTTAAGTGAATACATTACCTTAAAATCGGGTAACTCCCTTTGGTTTGAGCTCAAAGGCTTCCTTGGGAAGACTTCTGCCCAAATTGAAGCTTCAAGGAGTAATAGAGGTAAGTGGAGAGACAATATGGGTAGGGTTTGGCCAAGCCAAAGGCTTTTTAAGTTTGGATAAGGAGGTAGAGGTGCGGGCCTTTTATAAGAGGAGAGGAGGGGCACTCTTGGAAAGTAAAGAAATGTTACTTTATGTTCAAATGGGTTTCAGATTTTAAAGGTCCCACATTAATATAATTCGAGGATAAGGTGATAAGGGTTATATATATACCCAACCAATATGTTTTGGACATTTTTAGGTTTTATATTTTACATTATCGTTCCGTTTTATTTAAATCGTCAAATAATGAGGTCATCGCTGCATCATTATGATGTCATAAATAATTTAATTTATTTAATGTCTACAAATTATAAAAAAATACTGTGATGTAGAAAATCGTTTTATCTCTCCAATGACTATTTATAGTCCAAAAGATCATTTATGTAGACAAAATTAAAAATATTTTACTTAGATGATACATTCTTTGTTACATTTAACATTTTTAAAAAATAAAAAGATAAAAAGTCACTTTCTCATAAAAGTGATTTCATGGGGCCCCCAAGTTTGTCACAAGGCAACCCATGGTCGGCCATGAGACAACCTGTAGACTTAGGACACATTTTGGTGTCATTTATTATTATTATGATATTATTTTATTATCCTTAACTACCCGATTACTAATTAATCAAGATAATTAAAGATAATTACCGTCGTTACTTTTTATAATGTCCAAAAACAAAAGAGTCTTAATTACATAATTTGGAACTTATGATTCCAAATATTTAATCCATTTTACCAAATTACAAACACATAAATTTCAATAATTGATTTAAAAATAATTCCCGTTGTCAAAACAAACTGCAGGTTTTTTTGAAACAATATCTATAAAAAGATTGACATTAGTTTATGCCCAATTAAAAAGTGAAATTAATCCTAAGGACCACCATGGGATTAAATGATAAAAATATATTTAGATTACTCTTTACGAACAATTAAAAATATATCATATCCATATAATTGAATTAAATGAAAAAGCAGTTTTGATGTAAAATGCAGTATTTTTCACTATTCATTAAAAATGAACATTGTTAGAAAAATACAAAAAATTTATCCAATGTAAATTTCAATTTCCCAATCATAATGAATATGTTTATTTTGAAAAATATAGATTATAAAATTGTCAAAAGTTCTTTTTCCATCAAAAGGCAGTAAAACAATCTTTTAAAAATATTAGTGTATTCCATGCTTAAGGTTGGATTTATTTTCATTTTAAGCCTCTAAAACACTATCTAATTTATTAAGAGGCATAGATAAAAATATCTATTATTCCTTACTTACATGGGATGGTACAACTGGCATGTCTAGATGCTGGAACACTAGCGCATCTGGCTTTTTCCCCTTATTATAGGGCTTCTCAAGGGTGAAGAAACCCGAGGCATCTCATGTCGAATGAGAGGAATTATATTCCATAGGCATGTTTATGAGGTTTTTATCATCTTTCCATGTTTAAAACAGGTTATATCAAAAGTTTAACGTCCATCGGAGACAGATCGGACTGATTGTAACACAGATTAGAGTGGATCAAATGGGTTCAACCTCTAGACGGAACACTGATGTTGGGGATAACATGTAGTTAGTTTCCTGATTATTGTTGGGGGAATAGGGAATGAGGTGTTATGATCCCACCAGGATGTGGTGGTCTAGGTAAGTATAATCATGGATGGTGGAGTGTTGAGTGAAATGGATAGTGAACGGGATACTACTGCCATGAGGAGGATGATGATTTTTGGGAATCAACCTCGAAAGGTCTCCCCACATGTCCCCGTGGGAGGAAATAAAAGTCAATGTAGTTCATATGATGATGGAATACTGCCGGTCAGGGGTTTCAGTGGCTTACCGCTAGATGGAATCATAATGTCTTACCGCTGGGTAGGGACATCAATGGCTTATCATTGAATGGGGTCACAATGGATTACCTCTGGACAGGGAAGAACCATATGGAGGGTTCCTACATACCATTTCTAGGAGAAAAATATCAAACATGTTTAGTTACTGTGATATGGGGGTTGGTGAGCCAATGTGGTGGAGGACCTGGGGGCCAGATAGATGGTGGACTTGATCCTCGTTGAGGCTTCCTATATACCTTGCCAGCGCAATAATCATAGTCCACGTAGTTCGAGAGGTGGGAACTGATGTGAAGGTGGTCAAAACCAATGGGCTGTTAGGCTAGAACCATAGGGAGGCTTCCTATATACCTTTCCTTGGGAAGGATCAATGTCCACGATGTTCTGGTGGGGTTTGGTGAACCGACGTAAATGGGGTCAGAACGACCGGTTGTTGGGCTTGAACCTTATGGAGGATTCCAACGTTCCTCGCCTTAACAAGGATCAATGTCTTCTTAGTTCAGAAGTGTGGGAACCGATGTGATGGGTGTCAAAACCAATGGTGTGTTGCGATTAATCCTCAGGGAGGCTACCTATGTATCTGGCCATGGGAAGGATCAAAGTCTACATAGTTTGAATTGGTTTGGTTGAACCGATGTTAATGGGGTCGGAGCGACCATTGGTAGTTGGGTGTGATCCTCACAAGGGATTCCTATGTACATTGACTTGGAAAGGATCAATTTCCACGTAGTTCAGAAGGGTTGTGTGGGTCTTACATTGTAGGCTGCCTACGGTGTTGGTGAATTGACATGAAGATGGTCGGAATGACCGGGCGGTGCGCTTGAACCTCATGGAGGATTCTTATGTACCCCACCATGGAAAGGATAAAATTAGTCATAGTTAAAGATGGGTGTTGTGTGTGGGGAATACACTCTTGGCTTCCCATAGAGGATTTCCTGGTCGATGCTTACTCTAATCCCACATGAGTCATGCTCTGTGTGAGAAACAAGGCGCATCAGAGACATGAAGATCACGTCATGAATTGTTCATCCATAGTTAGTGGCCCAAAAATGAAACATGGGCTTACATGTGGTTCTTAGGCGATAAAAATATGGGATTATGCATGGTTAGTGGCCCGGGATATAAAGATTGGGCCTTTCTTGAGGGTGGAAGACCATATAGTGGCAAAGCATAGTGGGAGAGGGATTTGGCACCGAAGAATGGAAGGGCAGGGATGATTCTCCCTACATGAAAAGATAGGGAATCACACCAATGTGGTCCCCCTTTCCCCGTAGACAGATGTTGCTCCGATGAATAGGATCTCATTCCATTTGAGGAATTTTCTCACTCTTGTGGAGACTGATGGGCATATAGAATATCCAAGATGGGGTGCCCAATGTGCATGGCATGGGGATAGAACCTAGTTTAACGTCATGTTCTGAGGAAGATGTTTCTTGGTAGTTTAACATCCATTATCCCAGATGAGGTTGGGTTCACTCTACACCCCTAGTACATTAATTAATGGTACCCTTTATACCTAGTTTAAAATAAGGGATAGGTAATGTTGTGGGTAGGGGGTGTTATTGAGCGAACCATTGGAGGTCCATGTTAGTGTTGCTATGCGAAGAAGCAATAGCCCTTAGCGTTCATATGCGAAGGAGTATGAGGAGAAGTAATGTAATATATATTATCATCCAAGGGACCTTGAAATTGCTTCATGCACACATGAAGGGAGACACGGTAAAGGGAGTTGTAGATCAAAGGGGTTCACGGGTAGAAGCCTTGTGAAGCTCTGGACCCCATGAAGTGGAGGGGATTCGTGAATGGATGTGCTTCGCGAAGTGAAGTATCCTATTCTATGGATAGGGAATAGGTGGATATGGGATGAGCATTGCAAAGTGTAATTTCATTATTGAAGAAATGCCTTGTGATGCAGGGGTGCCTCATGAAGCATAGCATTGTAAAGCAACATGCTCCGCGATGCACTATGACCCAACCTTGGAACTTGGGTAACATGTGCACAGATTCTTTTTTTTTGAAGTCTAGGTGTTCCTCGAAGACCTGAGTCCCCAAGGGGATCTCCTTCATTCATGAAGCCTTGTGGGCTTCATGAATGGAATCCCTCTCAGAAGAGAGTCTCAATTAAGGCTGCGGGGGGAGTTACTTCACGAAGAAGAATTAGCTATAGGAGCTCATGGTTCACATAGTAGGAAGTGCTTTTCTATTTGGGAGCTAGAAAGGTGAATGTATAGGGAATCCATCCATTTGTATCAAGGGGATCCCAATATTTATAGGCAAGAGGTGTGTGTGAAGTAGGGTTCGCTAGGCATGATGCAGAAAATTGCCTTGTGGTAGGTCACGAACATCAAAGGGGTTCGCGGAGCCATCCCGCCTCCTTGCATCGCAATGGGTCACAATGGTCAAAGGAATTCGCAGAGCCATCCGGACTCCTTACTTCGCAGAGGGTCAAAAATGTTAGAGTGGATCGAGGAGCCTCCCACCTCCTTACTTCACAGTTGGTCACAAACGTCAAAGAAGTTCACAGAGCCATCCCAGCTCCTTGCTTCATGGTGGGTCGCGAATGTCAAAGAATTTTGTGGAGAATTCCTTCCTCCTTACATTGTGGTGGGTCATGGACATCAATTTGGTTCGCGGAGCCATCGCGCCTCCCTGCTTTGTGGCGGGTCACGATGGGGAACTTTGGATCCATCAGCCTGGCTATAGATGATTTGCGTTCTTGATTCGCGAGGCCGTCCCAAATTCTTTCAAGATGTTCTGTTCCCCTCTGATTTGAGCATCAACAATATCGTTAAGGGATATAAAAAGAATAAAACAATACATTAGTCAATGAATACTTTTAAATGAATGAAATAATTTTAGAAATAAATATATTTGTCAACTATATGTACATAAATTTTTAATTAGAAGATTCTAAGGAGACATAAAAAATATAAATAAAACTATAATGGTATATCAGGGAATTACATTCAAAATCTTGTAATGCTCTCATCTATCGTATAATTTATAACCCTAATGGATGCATTAAAATTTGTGAAATAATTGCGGTTACATTTGGAGTAACCATACAAACGACCTCCAACAAACTCATAATCAATGAATTGGAAGGATATATAGGTCCCACCCTTAATCATAAACAATTATCAGGAACTTGATCATAATCATAAAACATGAATAATTACATAAAAACAATGTTTTTGAAATTTGAAAAACAAAATTTTAAATGGGGATTTTAAAATAAATGAACCTTATAAATATTATATAATTGATTGATGAGAAAATCAATATAGTGGATGGACTATGTATATTAACTATAAATACACATATTTCAATAAATTTCATCACCCAAAAATTTTTATTACCACATAAATAATGAATTATAATGTTAACCTAAAGAATGGAACCAGGGTTAAGAATTAACTTACCTATGGTTTTCTTTCTTTAAACTCATTCAAACATCCTGTATAATGTTTAAATATGTGTTAATAATATCATACATAAAACTATTCGTGTTTATAACACCTTATATGATCATTTCATAACATCAGTTCACTATTAAATTATTAGTATTTTGTTCCTTATATTTCAGGGTGGGTTCTTTACATTATTTCAATTATCTCTTTCTATTTGATTTTATTTTTATATGAAAATGAAATTCCGGATGTAGAATTAAATGGTATTATTGTTTTTCTATAATATATAATGATACCATAAGTCATTTTTTATTATATATGATAATGAATCATTAGATAAAACATTAATGATGTTTTTTAGTTCATTTTGTAGGTTCCTCGATAATCATAAACTAGTTTCATTATATAATTTAATATCATGCATAAAAATTCATTATAGATTACAATATTGGTTAAAAATAGTATTTATATATTCTTTGAACCAATAAATGGGTATTCTGATCCATTTGGATGAATATAACGGATATTGCAAACACATCATCCACTATTTTGGTAAATCAGAACATCGTGAATTGTGTTATTATTTTTAGAACTAGAGGGACATGAGAGGAAATAAGATGGTGAATATTTTATAGGATCATGGTATCATAAATAATGAATATGATTTCAGATATTTCATACATTTTAGATAAGTGGAGGTAAAGAGATTATAAGAAAATAAAGTAATTAGAATGAAAACACATGAAAAAGGTAGAGGATTCTTACCACATAATCTCTTATCCTTGAGATCCTCTTTATGGACTTTGGTTTTGGCCTATTGGTGAGAATAGATTCTATAGGACATATATATGAGCCTTGGAAAGGTGATTTGGTATAACGTAATCAATGCTCAAGGCATGATTGGTGTAATCGGAAGAAGGGAATGAGGGTGGAATTTATAGTGTAGAAGAGGAGAGATTTTACATTATTTTAATCATATTTTAATATTTGTGGTCAATACTATGGATATTCTTGATTCATGTTAACCAAAATATAAAACATTTAATTTTATTTTGGAACATATTGGATTACATTAGGCTTTCATCAACTATGATGTTGTAAATCAATTATTTTCCATTTTTTGTAATTTATAGTATTTTCTTATTTAATTCAAGAATTTCAAAAATCCATAAAATTGACCATAAACATTTTTTATGTCTATAATTCCAAAATTATACTATATCTTTTTTAAAAATGTTTTTCTAATTATTATCAAATAATATTTTAATATAAAATCAAAATTTACTTAAAAAAATTAAATATAGAACTCATTAACACCATGAAAAATTAACCTGGTTGTCATTATTATAAATCCTTCAAAAAATAAAATAATAATAAAATTTACTATTCATTATGGTTATATTACTATTTATATTACAATTCATAAGTGTATGTAACTATTCACCAAAATATCAAGTTGATTCCATTATACTCTAAATAACAAACTTATCGCAATTGTAGACGATTTTTTTTCGAAATTCTAAACATAAAAGTGGAAAAATAATGCTTAAAGGCTATTTATAATTAACTACATAGAATAAGATTTCATGTATATAAATTTATTTTTTTAAATTGTTGGGGTGTTACACAGTATGTTGATTGGACAAGAACATCCATGTATATTTATAAGTTTTTATGATTTTGAAGAATTGATGGTGGTATATAAAGAAAATGTCGAAATGAATATTCCTTTCAATATTACCTTTTATATATTTTATGGTTATATTATAAATTTTATTATATAATATGATGTGTGGAATTGTGAACGCATTGACTATATCATTAACATTAACTATTATAATTGGATGAACATTAAAGGTGAATAATTCATGAAAATAAGACCCTAGATTCAACTCCCCTATATGCGGTACATCCAGATACACATAATTCATTTATTATTAGACTAATGATCCCTCTAATGATCATCAATGTTTTATTACACATATATAGAGAATATTAATTCTATGAATTCCCCCAGAGTTGTATAATATTTTGGTATAAAATAAGAAATGATGAGGAATAAAATGATGTTATATCAACTTTCACATGGCATTGAATATGAGGATGA
This sequence comes from Viscum album, assembly GCA_963277665.1. Lineage (NCBI taxonomy): Eukaryota > Viridiplantae > Streptophyta > Magnoliopsida > Santalales > Viscaceae > Viscum > Viscum album. The sequence goes on along the minus strand of OY728158.1, from coordinate 1,155,183,443 downwards.
TGTTACTATAGCTTTTATATATACAACTAAATATTATCCCATGACTCGTTATAATGAAATGAAAATATTTATAGATGGAAATATCATAATGAAATATTAATATCTCTCTTAGGGAAACTATTTTACAATGTAATGGATCTCTACACTAGATATGTTATGTTATGAAATTTTTAAGCTATAAAAAATGAAATATCAATGTTAATGAATACTAAAATATGTATAAATATATTCATGAGTAGGATTAATTACCTAAAAAGTAATTTAAGATGATAATATAGATGATTATATCACTAGGATGAATGGAATTATCAATAAAATTCAATTATTTCGTGAGAATATTGGTGATTAAATAATTTTGACCAAGTTTGTGAGAAGTTTCCTATGTATATTTGACCCTAGTGATTCGATTTTAAAATATTGGTCAGATATATTAAAATATTAACATTGCTACATCCATATATATTTGGATTTATGGAAGGATACACCACTCAAAAATAAATATAAAGGTGAAAATAAATTATAACACATGAGAAAAGGGTACATAAGAATTTAAAAGAAGGTAATAAAAGTTATTCTATGGATACTTAATCTAAAAAAACTCATCTATGTCATATAATTATTATCATTGATATTCATGAAGGGAAAAAGGAATGAGAATGTGTAGAAACTTATGGGTATATTAGGAAAGGTTCGACGATGGTGGCTTTCATGGCCATGAGGGTCCCGCCCCCTTCAGTGACGGCAGTGGCTACCGAGACGGTCCCTCCTCCCCCACCAGGGGATAAACCATCATCGTCCTTCGTAGGAGCTCATTTATCCTTCTAAACATTATCAAACTATGAATTTTTACACTATGTACCCAGATTTCCCTTTTCCATAAATTATTGGATCTGCTTAATGGATTTCAGAACCATTCAATCTTGAGCACTTAGTTCAATGAGGCTTTGGGCCATCTGAATCATTCTTTGGTAGCATGTTTGAATCAGAGGAATCATTATATGGATACATTCAATAGATGAATCATTGGTACCTAGGGATTAAAAGATTGAGCAATGGTGGGTTTTCATGACTCCAGAAAAATTCTGATTCGATTCACATCAGAGGAGGATCTGGTGAAGGCATGGTGCGGTGCTCCCCGCAACTTCAATGGATTTTTGTTCTGACGCTTCCAATGGTTGTATGATTTCCACATGAATTTTGACTCCTCTACATCTATGAATTGGGTTAGTTTACCAGAACTCCCCTTATTGTTTCAAAACACCATGATTTTGAGAATGTTTGGAATCCATTTTCGGTAGATTTATGTGTTCTAATTATAGAACAAAATCCCTTTGTCACCTTGTTTATCCTAGGATATGTGTGGTAATCAATGTATCCAAAAACATTTCCCTAGTTTGTGGGGATTACAATGGATGACGAGTTCCATCACAAGGAACTGGTTGTTTAGGAGTCAATGTTCACCTTCTGCTCTTGTAAAAAACTATTACACTATATGGAAGTCTACAGACGTGGGAGGAAGGAACAATCTCCTAAAAAAGATGCATGTTCTGGGTAAAATGGTAAGTAGATGAGTTTTTTGGAGGGTGTTTCTTTTAAGAGTTAATTATCTATTCAAACATGGTGCTAAGGAGGTGGAAAGTGGGTCACATGGGGAAACCCATTTGTGTCTGAGTTACTCCAATGCTTGTGTAAGGACCGGGGTCCTACAGTTCCTGTGTATGACACATCTTCATTGGAGGGATAAGATGTAATGATGGAAGGGAATGAAGGAGGGGTTGTGCTATGTTACAGTGGAAATTTTCTGGATGTTGAGACAGTGACAGCAACTGATGTAGGCTCTAAGACTTTGTTGACTTATTCTTATGCAGAGGTTGTGCGAGAAGGAAGTAATTGCCGAGAAAGAGGTAGATATCATATGATTGGAAGAGAGGGAGACTTATTATTTGGCATGGGGTAAGAGGAGATCATAGAGGGTGACCTAATGAACCATTCTTGTTCAATTATTTAGGTTCTAGTGAATGATGATATGATTCCGGACATTGGTGCAACCTGGACTGAAGAGGAGGGGGTTTCAAGTGATGAATCTGCTGAATTCTCACCAGGTGATACTGATAATGACCATCATGATAGTGGTCCTCTCATCCCAAGGAAGCGAAAATCATGAAATGAAAATGGTGGAAGGACAATTCATACATACCTCTTACAATGGAAACAGTGTCTGCCAAAATGACTAAGGAAATCTGATTATAGGTGATTCCAAATACTAAAGTGGCCATGTCGAGCCCATGGATTAGCTACGAGAGTGTGGTGTATCCCATGATGAATCTTTATTTATTATTTTATATTCTGATGAAGAGATAGTGGCATATATTTTGTAGATTACTTCCTCTAATGAAGAAGCTAACACGATGATGGGAAGGATTCTTAAATTGGAAACCGATGTATAGTAGTGTGCATGGATTGATATGAATGACCTTGTAATAATAATGGGATACAATGCAGGGGGGATTAATCAAGAGGAGTACAAGAATGTGTGGGACAAGATGGAATCTCATTTTGAATACTTATTACAGGATGTTCTAGACTAACTGGTATCCTCTGTCTCTTATAAATTTTTTAGAGATATTTCTTCTAGTATACTCAAATATTTTTTTATTGGTTCTGTATTATATCACGATGCATGATGTGGTTGGTTTCTCAGTTTTACCTTAACATTGTTATTTAAAATTAAAATGTTACATTGGTGGTGTAACAACTTATCTGATTATATTATTGAGATTTAATTGTTCAAAAATAAATTAATTCCCATATGAGATTTTTGCATAGTCTATGTCCAATAATGAGGACACTAATGTACAATATGAGAATAATTGTGAAAAAATATGTAAATATAAAAAAAGTATAATTTTAATGAGAATATAGTAATAAAAATCATGTTCTTAATCTGATGGGGAAATCAACCAATTTTTTTAATTTGAAATAGGTATCAATTAACCATGATCTGATAAAAATGAAGAAGATAGTTCTATGCTTTAGTATGTGCTTTCAAAGTTGGTAAATCAAGTATGAATATGATTAGACCACTCATGAAAGAGAATAAATATATGATGAAATAATAAGATTACGTGGATAATGAAAATGAGCATTTTTTAACATAGAACCACCATATATTTAATATTTTAAGATGAATAAAATGGAAATAGATGAACAAAAAAACTGTTTTTCTGATTTTGAATAAAAATTAGATTTAAAATAAGAGTACCTATTTGACATACAATCTATATTTATTGTAACACCCTGACCCTAGAATCCAGGTGCCAGTTCATTATTTTAATATTTTCATGATCATAAGGAATCAATTTCTGAAGCACCAATTAGTTTAGCACTATTGGAAACAAGATTCATTAATCAATTCATTAATATAACTTTAAAAAGAAATCAACACTAATTTATTTCATTAGAATCAACCAAGATTCAAAGCTTGTTCCTGAAATTTCCTCATAGTTAACTTATTCATATACTGGGAAAATATAACATGAGAAAGGGGTGAGCTCAAATGCTCAGTAAGAGTATGCAATATACCAGAAGATAACCTTAAAATTATCCATGGTGAATAATTGAAAACAAAATCCTTTAAAAATAATAACCTCTAACATTTTATGGCATGAATATGAGATGAGTAAATATTTCCATAATAAAATATCATCATGGTTATTCTACTAGTCGAATAACCACATGAGATAGAAATATTTAATCTCATAATGATGTAGTGCAAAATGTTGGACATTATAACCACATTGTCAAAGCCTCGTGCCAAGACTACAAATAAGATTTTGTCAGGCCTTATGGAAAGACACTAGTTTGTCTCATGAGACCTACCGATTCATTGAGAAGCTATAGTGAGCTCCACCTGTAACTTACTATGTCCAATTCATTCCGTATATGAAAAGTTTCAAACATATCATAAACATTCGTATTAAATCTAGCATACATAATTTCAATACAATATCGAAAAACAATGAACTGTATAAAAAATAGCACATCCACAGTCAATCATAACACATTCAATACAATATAAAATATTGTATTATAACAGATTAACCTCAATCAAAAATAATGAATGATATTGACATATATGAAAATAATTATCAAAACTATTTTAGAGATATATCTCCTTTTTTCTTGAAAACATTTAGAAGTCACAATTTTTGTCAAGAAGCTGTTTAAAAATATATTTTTGAATCAAAGTGTCCCATACCACTTTGAAACATTTAAAAGAAATTTTAATTTTAAAACATTAATGTACATATAAATAAATCCTTATAACCATTTTTAAAACATGGACATTAATGATAAATATTTTGAATAATAAATCTTTAAAACATTTAAAATGATATTTTAGTTTGAGTTCATGACCAAAAGTGAGACAATTGAATGAAAATAATTGAGGTAATCAAAATATTATAATATCATGAGAATAAAGGGATTAATGATATAAAATGTCAATTTATATTATATACACCATATAAAAGTGAATTGGTGTAAAACAAAAAATAAGTCTCTGTGGAATGTAAATTGAGATGAAATCTCTTTTAAAGACCATATCCTTATGTTAAGGATAAATAAAGGATATAATTATGTGTAAAAATATTAATACACTCAATATGATTGAATATTTAGTGTAAATCAATCATAGTACATTCAAATATATTTTTTTAAAAAACAATACCAATGAATTGGATTTTTAACTCAATAAATGGCAATTGAGTTAAAATTACTCTTATCAAGTTCATATCGATGAATTGAGAATTTATCAATGGAGTGATTATGTCTATAAAAATTATATCCATTGAAAGGGGAGTAAAAATTAGAACACAAATAATAAATAGTGATTCCACATATAATCATGGAGTAAAATAATCAATGATGTATGTGTAACGACTAATGAGTGGAAATTGAAATTTGAAATTATCTTACCGATTTGGTAACTTATGAAACATACACCCCATGAAAGAAGTATCAAAAAATTAAGATTTAAATACTAATAAATTAAATTATATTACAAAATTAATACAATCAAGGTCATTAAATACTCTATAAAAAAATAAATAGTGTCCAATATAGCATGAATCTCACAGGAATAAAAGTGAGATAAAAAACCCTTACATCGTTTTAATCAATCGAGCATTATGAACAAAAGTTAATAACGAACAAATGAATTAAATAATTCCATGAATATAAATATAATAATGATAATATATATCAAATTAAAGTACACAATAGACCACATGTAATAAATAAGTGGCGAACAATAGAAATCTCTTTGAATTAAAAGTGAGAAAATAAACCCCTTAACTAAAGTCCAACTTGTCTTGTATGTTACTTGTTCTCCCTGAATAATAAACATAAGTTAATTTATAATTGATTAAGAATATTTTTAAATTTTATTATTACATTTATATCACTTATTACATTTCTAAAAAAATTAGTTTTTTATTTGATTTCATAATGGATATTTTATCAATGTTCAGAACATGAGTAAAAATGAACTTCTTATAATTACTATTTTTCCATGTGGTCAAATTTACATTATCTCCAAAATTATATACATGATTTAGATATCATATATATATATATATAATATATACATTATATATATATATATCTATTTATAATAGTATATAAAATTTGGAGATAAGAAATGAAATGTACCATTCATGGAGATGGTAAGTCGTACGTACGTATGAACGCTATTTTCATTTATATTTTGTTTTTTAATGAAATTAAAACATAATGATAAATAATTATATTATAATTACATTATAATATCATATATAATATCATTAATTTTATCCTTTATATGTCCTAAATATGGCATTAACAAGTCATATCATTCTGTGGGGGTGGTAGTCCGCACTACCTCAAATACAATTATCGCATTTTACCCATAATGGAAAACCTAAAATAATGAAATAAATAGAAAATAAAAAATCCTATTGAAAACATAAAATATATATATATATATCATATATAAACAAAGTTCCATATTTATGTCCACCATGAGAGGTGATAAGAGATAATTGAACAATCATCATTTCGTGAGGCGTTAGTTTTCCATCCATATAAACTGTATGTTCTTCACCCATCAGATGGAGGTGTGGGTAAGTGTAGTTTGAATCACTATCATAACAAAATCCTATTATATTTATGATACTTGTTATGTTATAAAAATAAAGTAATAAAAATTATTTACGGTGTTGGAGAAGTAAAATAAAACAAAATAAAACAAAATAATTTAAGAGAAATCATTACCTTTAATTTGTGTTACTTTTTTTGGTTTGAAACAATTAGAAATTATGAAGTTACTTCTCCTTAAGGTGAGGATTCTATGAAAAATTAGGGGATATTGATAGATTATTATGTTAGGGGTTGTATGAGCCAAGGGTCTGGAGAGGTGTGTGGAATGGGTTAGAAGTGGTGTCCTTTTATAAGGGGGAGGAGGGGCTCTTTATGAAAGTGTGAAAATATTATTTTGTTATATAGTTAAATCCAGATTATAAAGATCCAAAACTAATTAAAGTAGAGATAAGATGACTCATGTTCTAAATAAAATCATCCAATAATAATTTTACATGGTTAATATATTATTTTAGTATTAATAATAATATTTCTTTAAATCAATTATTAATGAGGTAATACCACATCATTATTGTGTCATAAATAATTTAATCCTTATGATATCTATAAATTATAAAAAATTACTATAAATAATTAAATCATTTGATATTTACAATTATTATTTATAGTCTAAAATATTACATATATAACCCCATGTAAAAATTGATATAAAAAAAGATATTTGTTAATGTGATTGTTTTCTTTACATTTAATTAATTAAAATAAAGTGTCGTTATCATTCTTAAGTGGCTCCATGGTGTCCAAATATTGACCCAAGGAGTACCATTGTCGGCCATGACTCATCCAAGAAGGTTAGGACAAGTGTTAAGGTAATTTTTTATTATTATAATATTCTATTTACCTTGAATTACTATCTTAAACTTTAACCGTGGTAAATAAAAGTCAAAAGTTAGTATTCACCAAAAAAAAATTCATCTTATTGAATCGATTTTTAAATAATAATAAAAAAATGTATCTTATATTTTTTAAATTCAATTTATAGAAGTTGTAAAATTTCATTTGAATGAAATGGTCGGATTTTATCTACTATTTAGTGGTTTCACTATTCATCAAAAAATTAAGTTTCTCAGAAAAATTACAAAAATTCAGCCTATTCTATATTTGATATTATGATTTCAAAAATGATGTCTATTTTACCAAATTAAATATTTATAAATAGGATTAATTAATTTAAAATTATCTCCATTGTAAAAACAAATAGCGTCTTTTTAAGAAACAATAACTATTAAAACATTGACACTTGTTTATGTATAATTTCAAGGTGAAATTAATTAAAATGACCAACATTGGATTAAAGGGTACAAATATATATTTTAATTACATGTAAAAACTAATTACAAATATAATATAACTGTAGAAATAATTTAGATTAAAATTAAATTTTGAATTAAAATACATTATTTCTCATTAATCATAAAAAATGAATATTATTAGAGAAATACCAAAAATTTATCCAAATTAAATTTTGATGTCCTCATTATAAATTAGAATTTTATTTTGTCAAATGAAATATATAAAAGTGACCAATACTAGATTTAATGAGGGCTCACCATTAAAAGGCGGTAAAACAACCCTTTAAGGTAAATTATGTTTAAAATTTGCTTCATTCACATTTTAATCCCCTAAATTTTATTGGGTAAATGTAAAAACATTTAGAAAAAATATATAATAATTTTTTATTTAGTTCTGTTCATTCCTGAAATTACAATAGATTGGTGTTAACTACCATTTAAAATAATAATATTATATCATTAGTGTGTAACGTAAGATTTCAATGAAGCCCATTATTGTGTATCGGGTATACCATCGAACATAGTGTCCCCTTTAAAGTAGTATTAATATTTAGTTCACAAATATTAATAAATATGAAAATTTTCGTGTTCTTTATTTAACTAGGATGTTAAATTATCATAGTTCTGTATGAGTTGGAGATATTTTGATAATATTTAAAATCAGTTATATTTTAATAGTGAGTATTATCATGATATTGGGATGAAATGTTACAAACAATTTAGTAAAATATAAATTTAATCGTCAGCATGTCAAATAATATATTGTTGATATTATTGTTAAAATCAAAAGGGAAAATAAATTTTAATAAAAAAATAATCATGAGTGATTATCATATAAAGATAATAATTGATGGAGGAAAATAATTTCACATCCCATAATGAAAAAATCTCTTTTATTATAGTTGATAAAAAATACATGAATTTTATCAAAATTGAATATAAAATTTAAGAGGATATTTCATGTATTATGGAATGTATGAAACTAAATCACACTGTTTTTTATTATATTTCATTACCAATAATGATAAAATATATAATATGTATCTTTAATTGAAAAAATTAGGTGTAAATGAAAATGGATAAAAAATGTAACAAGAACATCATAAAATACATTCTCTTAGAAAATATTTATAAATAATTAATTAATGTGTTACTAGTGTGGATAAAATTATTATAATAATGAGGAATGCATCACCGAAATCCATTTATTGGATAAATATAATAGAAACTAAATTTATTCTACTTCTATTTCAAACAAAATGGAAAATGGGAACCCTATGTAACACAAATAATGAATTCCATGTTGTAAATGAATACCAACAAAAATTCAATAGAATATGTTGAACTATAAAAAAACTATTGATGTAGTGGGTTATAATGAATTTAAATGAGATGGAAAAATGATGGTGAGAATTCATGTATAGGTTATTACATGAATGTTCAGGTATTTAGAGTGGTGTATGTGATAATGTTGGGAATGGTTAAATGGAATATAAGACTATCCGACTAAACCAAGATTAATTTACAAATATGGAAAACTGGTTAAAATATAATTATTTTTTACTAACTTATGAGGTGAAACTAACTATTTAACATGATTAAGTCTTTCAAGAATTAAAAAATTAATGTGATTATAATAGAAAAGTGTTAAAGAAAGGTTTCAATGAAAATTTTAAATATGAATGTTACTTCTAATGAATCAATGGGGTAACTCTTTATTTTTTATTATTTTATTTGATTTGAACTAACATAAATGAAATTAAATGAAAATATTGAGTGATTTCACCTCTAGATAAAATAGTTATAGAGTAAAAATGGTTTAGTCCTGAAGAATTCATTCCGTGATGAAGTGGAAATAAATAAATCTCATGAGTAGTTATAATCTTGAGGGTAATCTATTAGTTTACTAAATTCTAATGAACCAATTATCTTTTTTAGTGATTATAAATATAGAGAATTTGAGATAGAAAAATGAAAGATAAAATAATTTATTTTTATATTAGATTAATATATTAATTGTGGGAATTTTTTTATTAATTAATGAAAGACGAGGGTACTTCATGGATTCCACATGAATAGTTTTGATGTGTTTTTTATGTTTTTATTATTTCACATATTCGCATTGAAAATTTAGATGGAATCAATCCTTAAATTGAATTATATGTATAGTTATCACATGTATATAAATTATTAAATATAATTTGTCAACATGTTGTAAAATATTGTTATTAAAATTTTCTTTTCCCATAAAGACATATAGTTGTATTTATAAAGGCTCAATGTTGTAAGGTCGTGTGATATCGTCAATATCATTTAAAATGTATAAAACTAATAATAAAATATGTTATTTAGAGATTTTCTGAATGAAAATGAGATATTAATTTATTATATTACTTATTTTAATTTTATTGTCAATAATGTTGAGAAATATAAACACACATATTCATATAACATTATTTTTTTGAGTTGTTGAAAAAAACAAAAAATTTGGGAGGTTATCGACCAAATTGACAAATTTATATTTGTTAAATATATAATGATGTAAATACATATCGGGGATACCATTATTATTGTATTATTTTTATATATTTCATCCTTTTAAATATATCATCTGATCTATGATGATTAATAATGAAATATCCTATAGAATCTGATAAATATATTTTATTATTGAATTGTTATTACATCAATATGAATACCGTAAAAAATAATTCATTTTGAATTATAAAGATGTTTTACTGGATATATGTTCAATTATTTTTTAACTATGGGTTTTACATTAAGTAATATAAAATATTTCTCATTACCATCATAATCCAACAATAGAGAAGATCATGGTAGAGGTAGTTTATTCTTGGGAAGACATGTTCATAGTTAGGCAACTAGAAATCATGAATCATGTGTTGTCTTCCTAACAAAAGTAAATGGTTAATAATAGTTTCATGTGACTCAAGATAAGAGTGTTTAAGTGTATCCAGCAGCAGATCACGATGACATTGATGATTGGTGTTGGTGACCTTGACAACAATTAAGGGGAGCATAGAAAAGATGATTTCCTATTATTAATAACTACAAAATCAGGGTAATGTTATTCAAATTTACAGATACATAAATAATGAATGAAATATACAACATCACATTCCAATTTTGATCATTTATAATTCAATACTTTTGAATGAAAATTATCTGAACTACCACACATTTAATACTCTAAGACACTGTATGACATCATAGTAGATTGATATAAAGTGAATAAAAACTAGCTGACCATAGAAGGAGATCTCAATATTCCATGAACAATGTAAAGTAGAAAAAGAATACCATAAGAATAATTTATGATATTATGTAATTATAAAGATCAATAACATGATTAATGTTCTATTAAATTATTAGTAGGACAATCATGTTTTCTTGACCCACATTGTGATCATTAAATAAATTTTTTGTGCATCATAGTGATCCTGACAAATAGAAAACTATATACCATGAGTTATTTGATGTACCTAATTTAAAACCATTTAAACTTATATCATGACCTATGGTGAGTGGGGATAATTTCTACTCACCCTATGAAGAATTGTTTTTTCAATTAAATGAGATTACATACTATCAGTCACACAAAGAAAAGATGTGGGCACACTATTATGTTAGTAGTGGTAACATTATTTATATGATTATAGTAATTATATATAATAATTATATTTTTGTTTAAGTTATTTTCTCATATTCTTATAAACTTTTTTGGAATTTTCAATGAACTAGTACAGGTAATCATATTAATTACAAGAGAGAGTATTTGATAGTACATGTGTATTTATGTAATGTCTATGATATTGATATTTTAACATTCATGAATTCTATTCGATGAAAAATTATATACATTATATTATAATACACTATTTTACAAACATTTATGTTTTTAAGGTACACCTATATGCCTTAATCCCCATTAATATAATTATGATATCTCATAAACAGTGATAGCATAAATAATCTTTGTGAGGAATTCCATACACGAATTGAGGAAGAAACATTATTCCTAGGTTTATTGTTTCTCAATTACATAAATGGTATTGCATTATATTTTTTTAAAATTTGAGGATTATTTTGATTTCGAATAATTTGATTAATTAAATTTTAAAAACTATGAATAATTTGGAATTTTTGTGAGAATTATTTAAATAAATATCTCTATATGAGAAATTCATTAGTCTTTAGGATGTTTTTATGGGAATATTTTATCACATCAATATATTATTAAAAGTTGAAAAATTAAGAATTAAAATATTAATTTTAATGGAATTGAAATATGATAATAATGATTAATTTTGAATTATTGTAATATATAGTCATTTAAAATAATGAAAAATGTCAAAATATTTTGATACTATAATTTTTCTATAAATATAAATTGAAAGTATCAATGTTAATGAGATAAAAATTAAAAAAAAATTGATAGACTATTATATACATTTTCAAAAAGTGTGAAAATTATTTATCTTTTATATCATTCATTGGATATGAATAATTATGGCCAAATGATTCCAAAAAACAAAATGTTAGGTCAGATATCATTGAATATATGAGTGAACTTCTAGATCAGATGTGTCAACCAATACATGGTTTTGATTATTTTTAATAATATTTTCATGTGGATACTTGATGTTCCATCTAATCACGGAGGAGGAATATCTTCAAAAGTTGGAAATATAGATTCTATTTAAAAGATTTAATGAATATGAGTGTACTCTAGTGGATTTTATAATCTGTTTGAATAATATGGATAATATTATTTGAAATATAGTGGAATATAAGTTCTTTAGTCTATACCATTCTTTAGATGTAATGTTTTTAAATATAATAAAATATCCATGGTTGGGAGTGTAACACCCATTAATTAGTACATTTCTTTTAGGTGATCCATGTATATATTGTGTGATCAAGCCATTTTTTATTTATTAATAATATGTGGGCCTATGATAAATGATCGAAAACATTAACTAGTTCAATAGAATGAATTTATAATGGGGATAATTTATAAAATGAAGACCATTGAATCACCAATCCTCTATCAAGGTTTTCCACCTGATCACAGGAACTTCAATCATAGCGAAAATAAAATATGTGTCATCTAATAATATAAATGATTATTGATATACTACTAATGTAGTGGGAATTTGGATAGACAATGATAGATGATATGAATAATATTACATATCCAGGTATTGATGATTTAATAAAATATGAAATATAAAATATATTATTAGCAGATTCGTGGAATGAATGTATCAATAATTGTGCTTATTTTATATCATAGTATAGTGTTTTAATCAACATATGAAATTATTAGAAGTGAATTTCATTTAAATTAAATTATTGAAGTTGTTCAAATATTTTGGATTTGGAACCTAATCATAGAAAATTAGAATATATGGGTAGAAGGATATTAAAAAATAATAATTTATTGACTGACTTATATAAGGGAAGAGGAGGTAAAAATTATTAATATGATTATAGTGTGTCTAAATAGAAAATTTTATACAAATATAAATAACTAATGAATATCAATCCATGGTGGATGAATAGAAAATAGAAAATCTAAATGATGTTTTTATTAAAATGATTGGAATGAATTCAATGGTTAAATGATACCCAAAGATATGGTAATGCACCATCTATTGTTATTCTATCTTATAAAAGTTAGCATAATAGAAAATACAATGTATTTAATTTTAATGAATATATTTATGAACATTAATATTGTTAAAATGTAAAAAATGATTTCTACCTCTAATATGGGAATATTAATTTATTTAAGATAAGGAATCATAATTAGATAACATGAAATTTTTTACTAATTCATATAATGTAATAAATGAATATGTTATGGTGTGTCTATAATTTTATGAAAATATCTACATGAAATATTCATTACATATTATTAAAGAAGTCTATATTTGGAAATAATTTTTTGAATCTTATTATAATTTTAAAAGTAGATAATTGGATTGAAGTGATTATTTTTTAATGGGATATATATAAATTTAAACTCTCAATGGATATTTACAAGTATAAATTAAGGTCTTTATATTGTATTATAAGTAGAATTTATTTAGTAATATTATATAAGAATAGTAAATATTGAATAAATTATTTCAAGAGATTAGTAATTCATGATAGAGTTTTGAGAAGTTTACTATTCATTTAATACCTATTAGAATATCTTTCAGAATAAGAATCATACCTACTAGTAGAATATTTTATTAGATGACACAATTTTTTATATAGTTCAATTTTATACCTGATATTTTTTTAGAGCTGACATAAAAAATGTAATAATTCTTCAGAAAATGTTTATTCATTCAAACAACACCAACTATATCTTTCTTAGGTACACATATATTTACGACATCCAAAAATTGAAGTATTGGGGTTGATAAGGAATGATAAAAAATAATTTTTTTACCCATGTGGTTTTGGATTTTGTAACGGATATTTATCTCTAATTAATTTCATTTTTTAAATGTTGTTTAAATGTTTCAACTATTATATGAAAACATTTTTTTAAACAAAGTAATCTCATTTGTAATATTTCATTGTATTTTTTAAAAAATTATATGTTATTCGATAAATTTTTTACCCATTAATACATGGGAGTTATATTTTGATTTTATAATTTACATCAATAAATTATTTCATTTTTATAAAATATTAAATTTGATATAGTAATTATGTTTTTAATTAGAACATGAAATATATTTGATAAGATTATTCTAATTAGTTCTAATGATAGATAACTACAAAATATTCATATTTATAAATTATAATTATATAAAGATCAATATATATAGATGAAAATATTATATTTTATACAATGATAAATCATATGATTAATATATGAAATTTATAAATAGAGAAAATTAAAAAATAGTTAATATTATATTGAAGGATTTAAATAATTCAGTTCATTAAGGAAATTTAACATCATGAATTACTGCATGATTTTTATTGGTTCGTTAGTTTTAATAAGATCAATGGTGAATGATATTTCTTTTATATATGCTTATAATATATGTTAGGTGTTGGATGAAATCCTTTAAAGAACATTTTATATATAATTATTTTTCATTTGATTGTCATTTAATGTTATTTACAATTTATTATATTTTCATCCTAGGTAATTTACATTAAACTGAATAACAGATAATGAATAAATTACCAATAAATTTTTAGTAATCATACTATTTTTTTTGAATAAAGATATTATTTTTCCTTCTTAAAATATTATTTTACTATCATCTGAATAACATGTATTCTTTTAACCTGATATTACGTACTATTTTTATGATATGTGACATTTTGGTAATTTAATTGGATAATGGATTTTATGATTTATGATATTAGGGAATAAATTCATATTGAAAAAAATAAAATTTGTTGAGAATATGTGATTTCTACTATAAGAGTAATTATATGAAATTTTAAACGAAAATTTTAATTCATTTATAATCCTTAATAAATATTCCTGATAGGTAACTCAATTAACTGAAACTGAGTGGGATCTTATTTGATATATCATGAAAATAATCTGATAATTTCCTACAATTTATAACATCATTTATTTTCATGAAATTAATGATGAAAATATATTATCATGATTCTGCATATATATAATTAAAATTTTATTTTTAATTTAATAAATTTTTAATTTATACTGTTAATATGGGAATTCATAGATCATTTTTTTGGTAGTGTTATGTAAAATTATTTAAAATTATTTATTCTAGTTTTTAATCGAAAAATTTTCCGGTACTAAATAGATGAAGTAATTAATGATTTTGGATAAGCCTAAAAAATTATAAAGTACTTATGATTCATGAAACTACTTCACATATGCGATATCATTTATTATTATATAAGAGGCTCTATTTATAAATTCATAAATTAAAAACCAAAAATAGTTGATGAATATGAGGAAACAAGTAAAAAAGAAAGTGAGAATATATTTTATTATGTGTTCTTATGCTGAAAACTAAAATGGTAATGTGAAAAAAAAATTGGGAGAGAGTAAAATTACTGCCTTTAGATAAACACACATTGGGATCTAACCCACTTTAGAAATAGAATAATGTTATTCGATATTATTATGAAAATTATAAAAAAATATCTAAAAAGAACATTAAAATTATCTTATATGAGGCACATTAAGATCGTCATAAAGTAGAGTAGTGGATGACCTGAAAACTCTACTTTATAATCTCATTACAAATAAAATTCAATTAAAATGAATGTGAGATAATTGAATTTTGGTAGAAATAACAATATGCTTTTTTAATTTATTTTAATCACGTTATAAAATTATCTAATTATTTTTTATCAATAATTGGAGTTGTAAACCTATTTATATTGTTATAAATAAATTTATTATTTTATAATTAGTAACTAGAATGGGAAATAAGGACCATAGAGAAGAACTAGAAAAAATAGTACCAAAATAATTTTACCCCCACTCATTTGAGAAAAGGGTGTAAATACCATACACAAAGGTATTACATTATAGAAACCAATTAAAATAAATACATATCATAAATGAATTTAAATTCTAAATATACATCTACTAAAAATCCATTAGAGTATAAAATAACATAAGATAAGAATATATTTATTCATGTTTAGTTTCATGATCTATAAAAAGAGATTCCACCGAAAATATTTTCTCAATATATTTTTAAAATATAATGAATAAAATAATATTATGAAATTTATTTTTAATGAATGGATGAAGTGAATTATAATCATAAAAATAAAAATAGGGATAAATAATTATAATTAAAAATTAAATCCCCATAACCTATATTAATATTGAAAATAATATAAATGAAAAATGGATATTGTGAAAACAATGTTGCTAGTAGAATTATATATTTTTAAATTCATGCAGACATAAACACTATTAATTTATATATATATGATCATCATATATATTTTCAGAGATCAAAGTAACTAATTCAGGTAAATGATTAACTATTTGTAATCAAAATTGACGTGTATAACTTCATAAATATATAAACAGAACCAATATTAATTTTATTTAAAGAAAAATTGAAAATCAATGAACTAAATATTGTGTTTTTGTAATAGAAATAACATTTAATATTATGTGGAGATATATAATTTGAATAACTTTTTATATTAATTGGATGGGGATATTCAAAAACATAAAAAATAATCAAGACATTATGAAATGATATGAATAATATTTATTCTTTGATAGAAAATAACTAAATATTAATTGAAACAAACTAGTATATTATATATTATAATAATTATTTTCCATAAAATGAGATGATTATATTTTCACCTAAAAATCTGATTAAATTTTTATTTGAAAAATGTTTTCTAAAATTCATAAGTGAGAAATTTATGATTGTTTTTATTTCATGTTTTCATTGATAAATTATTTCAATAATTGTATTTTCTTTTATATATGAGTCTTTAGAAAGAAATTATACCTTATAACATTACACATTGAATATTATGGAATTTAATATAACTAAATGGGGGAAAAATTAAAATCTGTTTATCATATGTTAAACTCAAAGTGTGAAATCATAAAATAAATGCAGATATTATATTTCTTCTTATTTAACATTTACTTAATGATTATTACTCCATATTACTAATTATTTTAATTAGTATTGTTTCAATAATAAAAAAATTGTAATAAATTTTAAATACTAAGAATACATTTTCCTTTTTATTAAGAAATAATTAAACAATTGGAAGAAAATTTTTGAATGAAAATTGAGATAATTTAAAATAATCATCAGTATGTAAAAATACATTGGAATATTTGCATCCTAATTTTCATTATTTTTCATTCTAAATATAATTCAGAATATATTTTATTATCTTTGAATTGTTATTGTTAGAATGGTTATATAGTTAGATCAAAGGCCATTTTTATCCCTGTTTTTTTAATTTACAGTATAATTTTTATATCAATTAACTAACATAAAATATTGTTTATGTTTTTGGTGTGCTAGTGTAATTTTAAATTATTTTAAAAAATGATTCACAAATTATATGTTTATTCTATTAGTTTGAGGTGTAATGACACTGAAAAATATTCAGTGGGTTTTCAATTGTGTTTCAATGGTGAAATGTGGATTTACATTACTGGTAACAAACTCAATTACACATTCATATAATGATGTGGGTATATAGTTTGATATTATTTCAACTAAAAATAAATAAATTTGAATCTCACCATTAGTGTTTCATATAACATAAATATATATGCTGGTATCAATAAATTATTAAATATATATAGATTTATAAATAAATTTTATGTGATTTTTTTTATCATCTTGTCGCTCTAATGTTGTAACATTTATAATAGTTTTCTAACAATTATAAATGTTAATGTTTATGAATTATATTTTAACATATTAAAAAAATTAATATTTTTTATTACTTTTTTGATCCATCGTGATCAGTTAGATTCTTTGTTAGGAAGACGGACATTATGATCTATTTGATTGAGGAATTATTACTATTGAATGAGATATAACATTCTATAGGCTAAAAATAATAAAATATTAGTTCAATTGATATTTCCTATAGCTGATTAGTGTGATCAAAAAATTAAGTAGATACGAGTAAAAATATATTTCATTTTTTTTTTCAATTGAGGATATTTTGGTATTGAATATTGGATACTCATAATCAGGTTGATAGATACTCTATTATCATTAGATAATGAAAATTTATTCCTTCGAATTTTATGTAGATTGGAAATAAATATACATTAGAAGTACTGAAATTTTAAATTAACACGCATGAATTTTTTTTCAATTATTTTATTTTTTATTCATAAATTTTTTTGCATGTTGTATTATATTATATTCACTGATATTATTGTTCTATAAAATATTTATTGACTTATCATTTGTGTGTTAATATACTTATCATTTAATATATAAGGTGCTATTTTTATTTAATATTATATACTTTTCCAAATAATTATTTCTAATAAATTTATATATTTATTTTTAGTATTCATTCATTTAATTAGAAGATAAATATTTTTATAAAAATGTTATAAACATTGGCCACTTTGTATTTCATTCCAATTAAATTTCATCCCAACATTTTAGTTTTGTATCATACCTTTCTTGGAAAATAAAAATTATAATGATGAATATAATTTAATTTTTTAAATATTATATATTATTTATCACATGAACATTATTGAAAATTAAATATATTTTTTTGTATTTAAAATTTAAATTTTATGAACAAGACATGAGTTTTCTCTACTAGACAAATATAATATTGTCATTGAATGCCAATATGTATTTATGAATAAACTAAATGATAATAGGGAAGTAGTAATTATGATATAAATGGTGTTTTCAAAATGATTTTAAATATATATGAGATATGTGTGTCAGTCATTTACACTATTGATATGTTAGATGTGACAAAAAATGTGGTTTCCATTATTTTACTAATATCATTTATTTGGATATGAAAAAATATAGTTTTTATCAGTTATATGTAGACCATAATAATTTCCCACCAAGTTAAAATCCAAAAAAAATCAAATATTAAAAAAAATACATAATGTTTTATATATTTCGCAACATTGATCAAATATACACGCCCATGTTTACATTCTGGTATTTCACATGAAAGTGATTATTATAAGTGTTTGTGAATGAAAATAGGAAAACATCATTCATAAAAACTATGAAATCCAATTGTGTATTATAATTATACATATTGATGAATTCTTTCCTCAGTTATACAATAATTACATGATTATATGAATCGAGAAAAATCATTAAATTGTCACTAATGTTTTACGGGGAAACATTATCAATTGACTTTTTTACCGCTTCTGGTGTGAGTTAAATAATTAATGACTGATATTCTTTATATATTATTGATAATACTATTTAAATGTTGGAATATGTATCATTAATGATCAAAATATTCTTTGGGGTGTATGATGTCCCCATTAGCCTTCCAATATATTAGTTTTACATTGGTTCAAGCATAAATACTGACATACTGGAAGACATATAAGAAATAAAATATTACATCATCTCAATCCATATCCCCACACTAAATTATATAGTATTATTGATTTAATATTAATAGGGAACATAATTTTAAAAGAATTTTTTATAATTAATAATGGTCATCAATTACATGGTCTCGTTGGAGTCGTCTTTACAAGGTCTTAACATTTTCTTAATAGAAATGAAGAGTCCATTCAAAGCGAGAGTTAAAATTTTAACAAGACCTAATATTTCTATTATGTACTCACAAAATTTCAAATTATAATAATAATATGATGAAGAAAATATCCCCCCCCCCTTTATTGTAGATTTATAAAAAACATAAATCCATCATTTAATGATCATTCAGAAAATGATTCTTCAGTTCGAGAGTATAAAGACTATAGGTTAGCAATATAGTTTTTATTTGAGAGAATATTAATAAATCCCAAAAAAATGCCTCATAGACTTCATATTGTATTTGTTTCTAGTGAAAACTATTAATTATAAATTCTAAGTTTCTATAGGAATACTAAAAGTTAGATACACTTGAATATGCTTTTATTCCATGAATGCACACCTTTATACTGTCTTAGCCTAGTCTTACTTGTATCTGGAAATCAATGAAATATTAGTTTGTTTCCCACTAATAACTATCAGTGATACATTGATTACAACATCATCATTTGAATAATTGTACACATAAAAATATTAAATATTTCAATAATGAAGTCATCAATGTCTCATTAAAGTGTCTTCTTTTCCCCTAATTGAATGTTATTCCAAATGGAATATTAAAATACTCATCGAGTGATATAAAATTCTACATAGAGCACTCTAAAAGTAGATATAATCTTAATTAGTGGGATCTTGTAAACTAAAAATAGTCTCATCAATTGTAACTCTCTTAAATTATTCTCAATCTCTGGTCTATCACTCATATTAGGGGAAATGTATCTAATTGTTGTATCATCTCATGAATATGGATCCATTAAATCAATACAATCTTTGATTGATTGTGGAAAAAAAAATTTATTTGAATATATAACTAAAATTCAACGATACAAATAAATGTTATATGAAAAATATAATCAGCAGTGAATAAAAATATAATAGGTAATTTAAATATTTTCATCTTATTATTTTTCTCTAATATATTAATAATTATCTCTTTTAATGAACCATTTATAAAAGGTTAGAGTATTTTTACATGATAAATTAAATCTATATGAGTTAATATTATACTATAATATATAATAAATATATAAAAATATATTTTTTAATATAAAATAACATGTCAAGATTCTTGTATTTTTAAAATAATATTAAATATGATTACCAGCACTTGATGGTTAATAAATAGTTTTCCAATAAAATAATTTCTCTATTTAAATTTTGTATATTTGATTGAATAATAAGATAGTTATTTATTTTATAAATTTAAATCAATTAAGAATTTATAATTTCATAATTAGGATAGAAATAATTTTTGGCAATTTTTTGAAATTATTTTTTTCTTGGTGAATTCCTATAATTAAATGTTTTACAAATGGAATGTACTTTATTCCTATACCAAATGGCAGTTACAAAAAAATACATTTCTAAATATTTTGTAATAAAATATTTATTTATGAAGTAAAAATATATATTTCAAAATATAATTTCAAATTTATATATATTATTTTTACAATTGAGGTATTATTTTAAAAATATATATTTTTAGAATTTTATTTTAATAACATTTTATTATAGTAAATTTAAGTAATGACTTTATTTTAAATAGTAATTTTTTTAAAATATGTCTAGATGAATATTTAAAAATAAATAAATTGTTATTTTTATCATACATGAAAATTACATACAGTATATAACATTATTTATAAGAAATTTTTTTACGTATCAAAGCAATAATGTTAATATTAATTTTTAAAATAAATAATATATATTAATTTTGTAAATATTTTTATTCACTAGGTTCTTATTATGTAATATGGTCATTTTTATTCATTGTAATGGAAATTAAATCACTTCTCTAAAAACCAATTTCTATAGAAAAATCAAAAATAGTAAAACTAAATAATCAATGGGTAAATGGAATGGATCATTGAAAAACTTGTTTCAAATTTCATTTTTGAGGTATCATCAATATTATATCATCATAAACTCAATTATTTAACTTCTTTTGATCCACGTGACATGTGAATCTATTGATATCAATATTTTAATATAATATATATTTAAAAAATTCCATTATCCGAAAATATAAAAGGAGACTCTCACCACACATTGAAGAACAATATAAAATTTTGGTTTCTACCTTAAACTATAATAATTATCTGTGATTTAGAAAAAATTATTAATCCTAAATAATCAATTTATATGTTATTGTATTTAGACCACCATTTCCAAGGAGTCTTCCAAGAGAAAGCTGAATTTCTCAATGTAAGTACCTATTATTATTTACATCTTTTCCATTATATCACATCTTCCCAAATATACTAATTTAACTCCTATATAAGGGCATAATTTTTTATTTAACACTCTGTGTTATTATGAAAATATAATTACTATTAAACATTTTTCACACATTCTATTATGAAAATAAAAAATCTTAATTTTATGTTGTGCAGACAACAACAACTCAGAAGGGATGAATTTCATTCTTTAATGATGCATCTATTAACGAATTGTAATTTTTTTAATGTGTTATAAATTTTAAATAAATACTATTGTTTCTATTATGAAGAGGAAAAGAATATTATACCATATTTCCCTCTAATTAATTGAGAAATTAAAACATTAATCAAGTGTTTTTTTACAACGACCTCTATGAAGTATGTAATCTACTTTTCATCTTGTATGATTATTATTAATTTTAAATTTAATGATTCAATTTTTATGATTAATAATTTTTTCTATTCTATTCATTATTTCTAGAGCTAGGCGTAGTGATGATAAGGTATTCTGAGGCCCTATGCACCCAGAATAAATATATTAAATATAGTAAATATCATTCATGAAATGTTTTCCTAAAAATTTTGAATAACACAAAACTTGATGGTTCGGTTATAAATATGAGGGTCCATTTGATATTAGATAATGGTTTTACAACATGTGAAATATTACATTATAGTGTGTCTGATGTTTTAGTTGGGCATGGTCTTGGGTGGGAATTTTAAAAGATAAAATGAATATATATACTTATTGATTTAATTTCCTTGAATTAATATTTCTCTATAAATATGTGGACACAAAATATCCCATTATTTTTCTCATAACCTCAAATAATTTTAATAGATCATTCGATGAGATTCCATTGGTGATCAATTACTGAATTATTTATCATCGCTAGGTGTGGGAAAAAATCGATGATCTCATAAATGAATTGAAATGGAATAAATCACTTATAGTGAATGATATAAATATAGAGAAGATGTTGGTTTATTAGGTTTTATTCCCAATATGGTATCTAATATGAAAAACGTTAATGAATTTACTAATTAATATGTTCTATGATTGATCATATTAATGGTGTGGGATAGTTGATGGGGGATTGGGGAGGATTGTTTCTTTAATACTATATTATTTTTCATCCCAATGGAAATGGAACAAGACCAACGAATCATGTATACTGATCATTCTAATTTTGTTTGTTTCTTCGATTTATCCCACAATTCATCAAGTGATCATCCCTATAATTTTTTTTGGAGTTTGGTTTGACGAAACAATGAATAACTAATTATTGTGTGTGTGTTTCTTTGTGAAATAGATTAGTATCACATATAATGGTTCTTGTAAATGATGGGATTGATGTGGGATGATAGATCAGAATTTTATCATTATTAATAATGTGTTTTATGACATGTTTCTATCATTATAATCAATCGATGGATTTCACATGCAATTTGGTAGCCGGATTTTTACATTTAGTGATGAAAAGCCTTTATAGACCAGATTCAAACTCATTGGATAATTCATAGTTAGATTTGACACTAATGGAATAGAAATCATTGTGGTAGAATGATATTTTGGATTCTATAAATTCCACAGTACATTATGTATAACTCATGAAAATGCCATATGTATGGGGCCCTAGCTATAGTGTTAGTGTTCTGCTGAGATTTAAGTACCACAGGTTGTGAGTCCCATGTCATACATTTCGTGACTCATTTCCTAGTGGATGTTTTTGTAGATAAGTTGGTACAAAAACAATTTCTAGTGTAAATAATATTTAAATCACTATGTACAAGGTCAAAAGCATGATTATAATGGTAGGGACATTTTTAGGGGTACACCTCCTCAAACACTCCATGTACTCTAACATGGTCTCATGTATAGGCTGTGATATGGACGTTACAACCAATGCTGATGGAACACACATTGTTCTAAATGTACCAACAATTTACACATTTAGAGAAGTATTTGATCGTATTTACTCTTTCATTCTGGCATGTTCTATTAGGGTGTCCTCCTATGATCTATCTTATTGGGGTTTAGTTGAAATAAAAAATTATATCTCGGATGTTGATCCCTTAATAGGGACTACATTCAGGGATTGTGTTTTTTCAACACTTCTATTAGGTCCGTAGAGAGATCCACTATAATCACCATTTCCCATAGTGGAGTTCTCGATATCATCATGACCAACACAACCGAAAAATACATCTTATACATTGTGTGTAAATATATATTTAGTTGATGGAATACACCATGGACTTGGGTTTGATCCTCATTTTTGTGTCATTATCTTAGAACATAATGTATTTGCATCATATAGATAAACCAGATCAGCATGAAATCTTGAAAGGAATAAATCATTTCTATTTTTACTCATGTATCGTGTTATTCAAGAAAAGTGATATATAGAATCTTCATGAATGTGTCCTCATTTAATATTACCCTTTTCAATTTACATTTAGACAATGTGTCTATATTGACATTATATGTATATTCATGTCATAAATAATATTTGAATATTCCTATGATGAGTTAAATGTAATTATTTATGTTTTATTATTATTGATTTCATTGTTTCTTACTGGGTATTGTTATACCCTACACTGAATGGAATTATCCAATGCTTATCATTCATTATAGATATTATTGACCATTTGGTGATGTCTTAGAGGGATTATGACCATGCGTTGATTAATGAGCCAAATTGACCAAGGTGAGTTCATATGGTTCCATTGATAACATTCGTCACCAACTCCATAGTTTGTAAATATTTTTATTTTCATTTTTTTGGGATTGAATTTTTCCCTTTTTCTTATCCTGTACATATTCATTAATAATTATATTTTGATTTTAAATATATTTTCATTATTGGTTATCAATTTTTTAACTTTTATAATTTATTATAGATAAAATGTGTGTTTGTGTACATGTTAAATTGGTTAATCCCAATCATGTGTGTGATATGACTTCATGATGATAGTCTCTAAATAATGTCTTGTTGTATGAAGGATTGGTGTTGTCAGTGAATGGGTCCCATTGGGATGTATCCTGATAGAGCGGTATCATATCCATTAGTTTTACCTCAAGACTGGAAAATGTTTGATTGGTATGGGGAAACATTTTTAAGTGTTTTAAGTTCATCATTCAGGATAAGGAATCATATGATGGCGAGATGACTGATGTATCCATACACTGATAATCTAATAATATTCATCTAAAATTGATTTATATATCAATATACTATTTTGAAAACATTGGTACATGAATCATAATGGAATGGGATATGGGAACAATGCCCTTCTTGAATAAGCTATCCATATTTATACATAGACCATTTTACATGGTGTCTATATTTTAAGGCTCCACCATAATTTTATAGCAATGATTTGTCTTTTTTAGAATGATGTTGAACCCAATAATGATAAGGATTTGATACAGGGACATGTTGAAGAGGTGTCACTTTGATGTGGTGAAATAGTTATAACACCATCTGTGATGCACCAGATGGTACCAACAATACTAGCTAATGAGGTGCATATGATAAGTGTTCTTCATTAGAATCATCAATAGTTATCATATAGGATCCATGGAGAGACTTTCCCATAGGTGGAGGAGGACTTTCTTGAATAAGATCCATGAATTTTCAATATTTTTACCACATCATTTGATCAGATAGCGGTCTTTGACGTGAGTCTTATCAATGGCTCTGTATGATGATGATTATGGGTTTTAGTTACCGAATCATATTACGAGGTGAATTTATCGTTGTATGAGATAAGGAACATTTTTAGTAAGGATATATCCTCAGCTACATTTACGATTTTCTGCATCCAATATATTCTAAAACTCTTGCTGGGTATATGACTATTTCTAAGTATTCATCAAGGTTTACCAACCTCTCTGGGATGTCATTGGATACGTTAAATGAGTAGTACATTCGAGATTGTACTTATGAGTGAGAACTAAGAAGATACATATGGTCCATCATGAAAAGTTTATGAATTCATTCAAATTTTTTTTGGTATAATGTGCGTTGTTGGATGAGAGATTCATGGATGAGGAGATATAGATATTTGATGTCGCAAGTGGGAATAATTGAACTAAGACATCATTAGTACGTAACGAACATCCGACTAAGTATTTATATGTGGGTTATATTTTAGGAGGTGACCCATGTATAGAGTTTTTATGGATAATGAATCACAATATGGATCCATTTATGCAAGGTATATGTAGTTATGAAAATGTGATGGTAGAGGACATGTTGAGTGGGATTGTTTAAGTCTATGTATAGCCCACATAGAGAAATTGGAAGGACCTCATAAGAAGTGTTAGTGGAAGGATACTGAATTTTTGTATGTAATATGAAATATAAGTGGATATGTGATAGCATATTGGGGTTGAATACATATTTAATTTCTACAACCACCATTTCATGTGCTCCACGCTAGGCTGAAGTAGATGGGGGATGTGGGTGAAGGAAGCTATAGGCAGACAAATCATATGACCTAGAGGCTCTAGGAATGATACTTGGTGTGATCAATATCTTTTCATCCATAGTTATTGTTATAATAATCATATGTTCAAGTAAATCTTTTATTTTTACTTATCTTGTTCGAGACATATAAACATTGATTGATCCAATTCCGTGAACATTTTTCTTAGAGAATCCCACTAGAGGAGACACAGTGAGAAAACACATTTACAGATAGTGTGAAATGAATATTATATGTGACAGTTACATTTGGGATCTCACTATCGTAGAGGTGATGGCTTACAACATCATATTTTGAATGAATTTTTTATGAATAGTTTCTTCATATAGATACTATATCTGGAAGAGGATGGGGTGTGTTTTTGGAGAAAGAATGTGGTTTCCCTCTTAGAGAGATTGAATTTTATATTGATATACACCATAATATAGAGAAAATATCATTAAAAAATTATTGTAAGGATCCCAAAGAGAATCACAATCCGATTTTGTTGATGAAGTAATTATAGTGGAAGGGATTCATTAGACGCATGGATTCACCTTGGGTTACCCAATATTGTCTTCCAAGATGGTAGATGGGCGTTTGGGGTTGTGAGTGGATTATAATTTTTAGCACTAGGTAAACATTAAAAATAATAGTCGACTACCCAGAATTTATTACCTCATTAATAGGTTGATAGTGTATCAACGGTTCTCATTGAATGTCCAAAAATTAGCCTACTACCTGTTGTGAGCATGGGAGGACGATATAATGAAGAGTGTATTTAGATGTATCTATTATCAATATTAGAACATGGTGATGAATGTTTTCATGGAGAGATCCCAAAATCTGTACACGGGACATATGAATAGAATATTTCATCTAGTTATAGTCCTATTCACCATATTATTAATATATGATATCCTATGGTCCTCGATTTTTAGTGGAGGATAATGAAAGACAATTGAGTATGGATATAGATCTACACTGAGAGAACCATATTTATATTAAGATCTCAATGTGAAATTAATGACTTCATGAGGATCACTTTTGGATACATGTTATCTCAATATATGCTTTGGATGGTGAACTATAAAAAGGAGAGAGAAAATATTTGGGAGCCACTGAAGTTCGCGATGGAGGCCTATAGAATCATTGGGATCATAGGGTCATATTAGAGATTCATACCTACTTTATCTATGATATCATCTACCTTGATAGCTTCTAACCTAAAGAGGAATCCTTTCAGGTTGACATAGAGTCTCTAACAGGATTTCAAGGAGTTGAGCCAACGAATGATGATTACACCCTCTAGGACGCGTCCCTTGGAGGGAATCAAATATATCATCATCTATAATGTGTTAGTGACCATTCTTTTTTGAGTTCTGATTCATATGTAGGTGGTGATTTCCAATATTTCACATCAGTTTAATGCACATGAGAATATGTACATGACCAATGAACTTATGATTCATGACCCGTCCCCTGGGGCCCCGTGCCGTGAAAACACCAAGCCTGCATTCCTGGGGCTAGGGGCCGAAGACTTGCACCATAGAGCTAAATCCCTTAACTGTGAAGGAATTTCTTTTTTAACTGCAAACTCAGAGAATAGAGCATAGAACTAGATACAAAAAAGTAAGTAAAAGTGTACAACATGAGAGTGCGGATATGTAAAGGGGGCAGGAAATACAAGCGCAATTGCAATGTACAAGTACAACTGAAAAGGGAACAACAAATGAAAGGTGAAAATCATCTCCTTGATCGTCCACCATATATCCTACTAGAAGGGTATATACAGATAGACTCCTCAGCACTCCACGCCTACGAGTCTCCTCCAAGTACCGACTCATCGTGAGGTCCACCTCCGGGTACCGTATAGCCCACGTACACTAATCCTTGGTCAGTGTTGTACATCATCTCAATCCAACACAACTAAGTGTGTACATAACCTTTGCAGGGGTGAGTATAACGATACTCAGTTGGGACCCCGAGACCCTCAAGGTCACACAATATCCAACAAGGATAAACCACAGACTAATAAATCAATAGATGACCCAACATAGGTATATGACCATACATATACCAAAACTATCAAGTAACCCATATTAATCATTACGTAGATACAAAAATTATTGACTCAGCTCCCACATGTATACAACTTTTGTAGATTGATATAGATGATCAGATGTTGCCACTGCTTCATCTATTATGTCGAAACCACAAAGGATCCCAGAACAGAAATCAGAACTATCGAACCCACATAGGAACTATGAACTAATATTCTATCGAACCCACACAAGATCCAGGAACAGAAGTCAGAACTCTCAAACCCACGCAGTATCCAGAATCGGTAGCCAGAGCTGTCGATCCCTTATGGGATTCAGGAACAGTCTTTAGTGCTGTCGAACCCACACAAGATCCAGGAATAGTTGTCAGTGTTGTCGATGCCACATAGGATCCTGGAACAGTAATCATTTCTGTCGAACCCACATTAGATCTAGGAACAGTCGTTAATGCATAGCCAGCCACATGGTTCCGCAAGAAGCATGATTGATTCTAGGAGGCTCCCCTCCTCAAGCTGAGTGTTGATACATCAACTATGACGATGTCCCAAGGAAATGTATCCCAGAGGTCTACCACGTCATAGGGGGATAATCCAATCAAAACATGTCCAAGATAATGAGGACAAGATGGCCAAGATATTTCCCTAAAATTATACGGTGTGTAGGAATGAGGCACACACCGTTTCTTTAGACCTCGGGATCTGCCCATGTATAATGGCCTGCATAGTAAGGCTGGTCATGTAGGAAAGAAAGTACACATCGTGTGGTATGGTTAAATTCCATGTCCATGAAACGGGGGTAGGATCCTTTTACACTGAACATGTGCATCTGCACGACCTCAACCTATGTTCGCCAACACATGTAACTGGTACACGGGGTAGCCCGTGCCACTGGCCATTCCTCTCCATGTGGTGTTGTAAATTCAGGTGTACTACACTCCATATCCGTGTATCCATGGGATACACGGTGAGTCTCATGAAGCCACCTCTTCCATTATTCATACAGATTATATGACGTGCATATTGGCCATGCAATTCTTCCCATGTCCGTGTATTTCCCATAATAGATTCCATGTCTTGTGAAGCCGCTTCTACCATTCTGACTAGACAATAAATGCCATGTGACTGGGATCACAAACTTTTTGTTACTTTTCGGGTATCCGAAACTCATGCTGCGGAATTCCCATACTACACGACGTGTTCGTCATAAGTACAAGCTGTGTATTCTGGAATTTTCCAGAAATGGAACGTCTGGCCAACGCACCTCCCATGTAGTCGGTTCACCGTTCAGATGGTTTGTTCTTCATGAAACTTCAAAAACTAGGTCATCTCTATGTCCTGTAGTTGTCTATTATTTTTTCGAGCCTTTGATCGGCTCGGAAAACATGATTTTATTCACTCGCATAATGAACGGTCAACGAACAGTGTTTTCCATTCCATTTTGATCCATCTCCCACTATCATAGTCACACCTCTGCTGGGTCATTGTGATTTTGGGTATTCAATTTGGGATCATTGCATCATACAACAAACATGCCATGATCCATTGTTCGTCACCTATGAAGAATGCGAAGAAAACACCAATCAATCTGAAGAATGTCAGAGGGATCGAGTCATGTGCATTTGTCCTGGTCCTTCCTCATTATTTTAGTAGTATGCTGGTCAAGAGAAACAATCATATTTGGAAGAATCAACATTGCTCAAAAAAAAATTCACACCCCTACCTTGTTATTTTTTCGTCGACGATGTCATGGGGAAGACGGTCGTTGATTCATTGTAGACGAAATTGTCCTTCGTCGATGGGGGTTCTGAGGAAGGAAGTCAAAGACATTCCAATCTAGCGTTCTTCATTGGAAGAACGTGTTTTTCGTTCTTCATTGGCAATAGATTTCCTCCCCATGCTCTCTCCTCTCCAATGTTCCAAAAAGTTGAAAAATGCCCGAAAAAAATAATAGATTAAAATATCCTATTAATTTGATGGCATAATATTCAAATGTTTTAATTTATTAATTGAAATGGGTTGGTTCAATTAATTAAAGAGGATGATATGGAACATTATGTATTAGGAGAGTTGAAGTGGATCCCCCACACTTAATGGATGTTTTAGGGTTTCTATATTAATGGGGAGTTCCAAGGGAGATTAAATCTCTGGTGGTCCCCACCACAATAAACATGGAGAGAAGGTTAGGTTCGAGTGGGACCCACAACTATAACATATCATGGGAGGTTAAGGTGTGGTGTTCCCCACCTCTGACTTCAACATGGTGGTCATAACGAATAAAATAAAATAATACATGTGCTTATTTTATTTTATTATTCCCAAGAAAACCCAATAAAAAATCTTTTATTCCCGACCAACTAAAGTCGAGATGAGAGTTTTCTTATGAGAATATCGGTGCGGCGCGTTCAACAGTTCCCTCAAATTTCAATTTTTAGAACCAGTTCAAAAATTTTAAAAACCCAATTGTACGTTTACTGAATGTACCCTAACCAAACTTCCATAATAGATTTCGGGCACACCAGGCCTTAGAATCATGCGCTGTCAATTTTTGAGGACTCGTAAATTTCCCATGTATTTATGAAAAATAAATTTCCATAGAAATTATGGCTCTTTAAATTATCACCACCTCCGAGATTTATGTCCCCGTAATCTAGAAATCGAACTAAGGGAACAAATGGGGGTACTGAGCATGCTTCATAGACTCCCTCTCCCACATGCTCTCTTGGAGGTTCCTGTGCTACCAACGAATGCGCACCAGAGGTATTGACCATCCACGAAAGACTCGCTGCTGTCGATCCTCAGTCTCCACTGGAACCTCCGTTAAAGTCACCCCATCTTCAATGTTCATCTCCCTATGGTCGATGATGTGAGAAGGGTCATGCACGTATCACCTCAGCCGGGATACGTGGAAGACCTCATGTGTCCGGTGAAACTGAGGTGGAAGAGATAAGCAATATGCCACATCAGCTACTCTACTAAGGACCTAGTAATGTCTGATGAATCTTAGAGATAACATGCCGCCTCGGCCAAATATTTTTATTCCTCATTGAGGAGAGACCCATAGAAAGACGTGGTATCCATCCTCAAACTCTAGAGCTCTCCTTCTCCTATCGGCATACATATTTTTCCTACTCTGTGCAGTCTGCATCCACTCCCGGATGATCTGAACCTTCACTTTGGTAGCTCATACTATCTCTAGTCCCAGTATTTCCGCCCCCCCTAGGTTTTTCCAGCAGAGTGGTGATCTCTAAGGTCGACCATACAAGGCATCAAAAGGTTCAATCCCGATGGTTGAGTGATAGCTGTTTTTATATGCAAACTCCACCAAAGGTATGTGATCCTCCTAGTTCTGACCGATGTCAAGGACATATGAACGTAGCATGTCCTTGAGGGATTGAATGGCCTACTTAGTCGGACCATTTTTCTGAGGATGGAAGGCGGTGTTCAAACAAAGCTGCTTCCCGAAATCTTACTTCAACCCCTTCCATAGCTGGGAAGTAAACCGTGTGTCATGATCAGATATGATAGAAGAAGGTACTCTATGTAGCCGAAAAATCTCCTCCACATAGAGGCATCTGAAGCTCTCTACTAAACCCTGCTCTCTGATCAATAGAAAGTGGGCCGACTTGGTGAGTCAGTCAATGATCACCCAAATCGAGTTGTGATCCCTGGATGTATGTGGAATACCCATCATGAAGTCTATTGATATCCCATCACACATCAACTTTGGGACTTCTAATGTCTAAACCAGGGCTGATGGTACATGATGCTCTACCATCAATTGCATACAAGTGATGCACCATGAGACAATCTCTACTACTCCCTTGTTCATACCTGGCCACTAGTACTGTCATCGAAGGTCCTGGTACATCTTCGACACTTTGGGATGTACCAATAGAGGGGATGTTTGGAATTCCCTCAACACTTCCTCCTCAAGTGACACTGGAACCATTGTACTTCCTCTGAAGGGGATGAAATTTTCCCACCTTAAAAATATCCCTTAGGTGCCTCACCTGTGGATATATGAGCATATCGTGTCTCGTAGTCAGAATCTCTATGCTGTGCCTCCCTGACTCGCAGAAGAAGTGGGAGAGTCACTATAAGAGACAGAAGAAAGGATTCTCCATCTTTATCCAAAAAGGATATCTGTAATGCAGGCAAATACTCTGTCACCTCTCCTAGAAGTTGTATACCATATCTACTGCTGAGTGCATTAGTAACAATGTTCCCCTTCCCTAGATTATAGACTATATAAAATTCATAGTCTTGTAGGAACTCAAGACATCGCCGCTGTCTTAGGATCATGTTATTCTCAGAGAAGATATACCTAGGAATTTCGTGGTCAGAGTAGACTGTGAAACTCTCGCCCATCATATAGTGCCTCCACATCTTCAAGGAGAAGACCAATGCTTCTAACTCATGGGCATGGGTAGCATAGTTCTGCTCATGTTGTATAAGATGATGAGAACCATAAGTGATCACTGCTCACTCCTGCATCAGGACACACCTGAGTCTAGTACTTGATGTGTCACATTAGAGTATGTATCCTATGTCATCCTCCGGAAGCCTTAATATGGAGGCACTGGTCAGCCTCTGTCTTATCTCCTAAAAGCTCTACTAGAATCTCTCTGACCAGACGAAGGGTTCTCCCATCTTCGTCAGTGTTGACAGTGGTGATTCAACTTTGGAGAAATCTGGAATGAATCTCTAGTAATATCCAGCCAAACCAAGCAAACTCTGTAACTCCGTCACAGTCCTAGGTGGATCCCAAGTATGTAACGCCTCAATATTCGCTGGATGAACTGAAAAGTCGGCCTCAGAGATAACATGTCTCAAATAGTGAACCTCTCATATCCAAAACTGGAACTTCGAGAGGATAACACAAAGATGATGCTCTGGGAGTGTGTCTAGTGCCACCTGCAAATAGTAGGCATGCTCCTCCTCACTATTTTATTAGATCAAAATGTCATCACTGAAGACAATGAAAAAACGATCATGATATGGGGGGAATATCCTGTTCATTTGTCCCATGAACACTACTGGAGTGTTGGGTACTCCGAAAGTCATAACCAAAGAACTAGTAGTGTCCGTACCGACATCTAAAGTCCATCTTATGCACATCCTCATCATGAACTATGAGATGCTGATAGCCTAATCTAGGGTCTATCTACGAGAACCACCATGCTACCTTCAGCTGATCCAGGAGGCCGTTGATCCTCTGGAGTGGTTATTTTTTCTTCACAATCACCTAGTTCATGAAAAGATAGTATCCACAAAGGCTTAGGCTACCATCTGCCTTCTTGGCGAATAGAATCAGGGATTCCCCAAGAGATACACTAAGCCAGATGAATCCCTTCCCCTGTAAGTCATCCAGTTGTACCCACAACTAACGAAGCTCAGCAGGATCTATCTGATATGCTGGTGTAGATATATGTGCCATATTGGTGTACAAGTCAATGTATAAGTCCACCTATATACATGGAGGTAGACTTGGGAAATCATCATGGAAAACATCCCCGAACTGATCCACCACTACAGGATAAGTAGGAAACTTCACATCAACTACTATGAGGGTAAGGCATGTCAACTGATGAGTGATCGGTAGTACCATCCTCCGAGATAGTCTGTCTTGTGCTGCAAAGGCTCCCTTCTCACCTGTGAAGGTATGCATGGACCCATCAGTGCGGACACACCACACTCTATGCCTAATACAGTCAATTAGAGCATGAACTATAGATAATCAGTCTATACCCAATATGACGTTGTAAGGCCTTGATGCTGCTATGAGGAGATCTCAGCTGAAGCTCTTACCTCCTAGAGTAAGATCACACTATCGGCACCAGTGCGTGGTTGTCGAGTCTACTGTTGTGGGAGTCTCTAGCCCTAAGGATCGAGCCGACAGGTCCGTTAGAATCTATGATCTCTAAATGAGGGTGGTGGAAATGAAAGAGTGACTGGCACATGTGTCTATAAGAACTGCATCCAATGTTGAGTAGACATAGATCATACCTCAAATAATATCATGAGTGCCATGATCGTATGCCTCATCTTTTTGGAGTTGGTCTCTTTCCTTTCCACTTACTCCCTATGGTCGGGGTGGACCTCCTAGTGGTTGTGGTGGAAACAACTCGTAACATCATCCACCACCAGCTGCATGAACAGATCATCTTCCACGTTCTCATGCACCATACTGATCACCTTGATCTAACCTCTACCTCTGCCTGGGAGGTCCCTCTACTGTCTTCTGATCATCCATACGGCGGGTCGGACAGCCATGGCCATGTGACCCTTCCTGCCTCATGTGATACATTTCATGTTCCTCGAATGACAGGCACTATTTTATGTGCCTCACACAACTAAACCCATTCCCTAAGGTCATCCACTGGATGGTCTAGTCCTCTTGGACCTAGGCTAAATATATTTTCTTCCAGCTGCAGAAAACTCCGCTACTTGATTCCTAGTTGTGGGTCTCGGTGCTGGGGTCCACTCGGCAAGGAAACTCTCCACTAATAGGGCTTCCTCCAACACCCTTTCCTGCATCAGGATACTAAGAGAGAACATCGAATCCCTAATCACTCACATGAGCCCCTACTCAATGTTTCAGGCCCTTAAGAATTGGTCCCTCACCATATCTATAGAGTAGCGTGAGAGGTCAGTGAGCCTCGCTGTGTATTATGCCACCATCATGCTACCCTACTTCAGATGAAGTAGTTCCTGAATCTGCAACGCACTTAGGGTGGATAGGAAAAACTCTACCCAAAACAGGCTCTCGAAGTCTGCCAAGACTATTGTCACCTCATCATGCACCTCGAGCATCAGGATCCACCAACATCCTGCTGCTTCCTGAAGTAGACTCGCGACAAGGTTCACCATAAGGTCTATTGGTGTCCCTACTGGTCTAAAGACTCTCACCACATCCCTCATCCAATCCTCAGCTGCTTATGGGTCCATCTCTCCCCTGTACCTAGGCTACCTCTAGCACTGGAACTCGTGCAACACACCCAGTTAGCGAGCACTCTGTGCTACTGGGGTTGGTGGCATTAGTGGCCCAATGAATAGTGGTACCGTTGGAGCCTCTATGTAATAGGTCCTTGCACTGAGGCCTCTTCGCTCAGTGCGCTGCCATCTCGTACGAAGCCTTGAACCCTGGATGGTTGTCTATGTGGGGCCATCCTTTAATGGAACATGTGCGCCAAGGTCAATAATCTCTACCTGATGATCTAACTCAAATACATCACTAAGAAATCTCTTGAAACACACATAAAATCATTGTTTTCGTGCACTGAGTCAGAAATCAGAAGTCTTTGTCCTGGTTTATGGATACGTAGTCCATTGCACCAACACTAGATTCCTTGAATAGAAAAACACACTCAGTACCCATAACAAAATTTCTTTATAGAAAAGATCAGAGTCCTAAATTCTGCAAGAGAACCAACCCCACTGATACCAATTTTTCACGACTCGTCACCCGGGGCCCGTGCCATGACTACCCCATGCATGCCTTCCATGGGCCATGGGCTGGCGACTAGCACCAAAGACTTAAATACCAAAACTGCAAAGGCATTACCATTATAACTGCAAACACAAACAATAGAGAACACAACTGGATACAAAACACTAAGTAAAACTATAAAACAAGAGAGTGCTGAAAAGTAAAGGGGGTGGAAATACAAGCCCAACTACAAAGTACAAGTACAACTTAAAGGGAAAACCAGCTGAAAAAAGAAAATCAGCTCATGGATCATCCACCACAGATCCTACCTGAAGGGTGGGTACAAATAGTCTCCTCAGCACTACACAACTGTCAGTCTCATCCGGGTACTGACTCGTGGTGAGGTCCACCTCCAAGTACCATCCAATCCTCTTATACATAGCCTCGGTCAACACTATCCATTGTCTGCATCCAACAAAATGAGGTGCGGGCATAGCCCGTGTAGGGGTGAGTATAACCATACACAGTAGGGACCCCGAGACCCTCAACAACTCACAAAATCCACAAGGATAAACCACAGAGTAATAAATATTCAGATGAATCCACAATGGTATATTCCCATACATATAGCTAAGTTATCAGGAAACCCATCTCAATCATGACGTAAATACAAAAGTTACTAGATCAGCTCAAACATGTATACATATTTTGTAGAGAGATAGAGATGATATGATGCAACCACTGAATCGTCTATTATGTCGAACCCACACAATATCCCAGAACATAAATCATAACTATTGAACCCACATAGGATCCATGAAAATTCATTCTGTCGACCTCACACCAGATCCATGAACAGAATTTAGAACTATCGAACCCACACAATATCCAGGAATAGTAGTCAGAGTTTTCGAACCAGTATGGGATCGAGGAACAGTCAGCAGTGCTGTTGAACACACACGGGATCTAGGAACAGTCGTCTGTGCTGTTGAACCCACACCGGATGCAAGAATAGTAGTAACTGATGTTGAACGCACAAATGATCTAGTAACAGTCATCACTGCACAACCAGCAACAGGGTTCCTCACGAAGCTTGATTGATTCCGGGAGGGTCTTTTCCTCAAGCCAAGTTTCGACACATCAAATGCCACAAATTCCCAAGAAAAAGTATTCTAGAGGTCTTCCATGTCATAGGGGGCTAATCCAAACAAACATTTTCCAAGATACTGAGGACAATATGACTAATGCATTTCCCAAAATGTACATGGCATGTAGGAATGAGGCAAACACCAGGTCTTCAGACCTCAGGTACTACCCAAGTACAATGTCCAGCGTCGTAAGGCTGGTCATGTAGAAAATAATGTACATGGAATGTGGTATTATTACAGGACATGTCCAATCAACTAGGATTGGATCCATGTACAATGGTCATGTTCCCGTACAAGGTCTCAACCCATGTTCTCCAACCCATGTAACTGGTACAAATGGTATCTCATGACACTCTCCATTCTTTGCCGTGCGGTGTAGTACATGCCTGTGTACTCCACCCTATGTCCATGTATCCCCAAGATACACGCTGAGTCTCATGAAGCCACCTCTTCCATTCTACATTTAGAGTACATGTCATGCCTCTAGCTAGTGTAATTCTACATGTGTTCATGTATTTCCCAAAATACATGACATGTCTCGTGAAGCAGCTTCGACCATTCTGCATAGAGAATACATATCGTGTGTCCAGGGTCACACACCATGTGTTACTAGTCTGATGTCCTAAACTCATGTCGCGGGACTCCCGTACTACACGATGTGTTCATTCGAAGCACACACCGTGTATTTGGTAATTTTATAGAAATGGAACCTCCGGCAAGAATGCCTTCCGTGAAGTCCGTTCTTCGTTCTGATGGTCTTTTCATCATGAAACATCGAACACTAGGTTTCCCCGATGTCACGTAGTTGTCTATGGTTTTTTTGGCCCTCCGATCGTCTCCAAAACCGCGATTCGATTCACTCGCCCAAAGAACAATCAACGAACAATCATTCCCATTTTGGTCCGATCTGTCTCCCTCTATCATCGTCACTCCTCCACAAGGTTGTTTTGATGTTGGGTATTCAATTTGGTATCATTGCATCAGAAAATGAACTCACAACGATCCGTTGTTCATCCCCCATGAAGAATGTGAAGAATACACCAAACATTCACAAGAATGGTAGAGAGATCAGGAAGTGTTCGTTGGGCTCGATCTTTCCACATTAGTTTGTTATCAAGTAGATAAGAGAAAAAATCATGGATGGAAGAATCAATGTTTATCAAATCAAATCACACCCCTACCTGGTTCATTGTTCTTTGAAGAAGTCACGGGTAAGACGATCATCGATTCATTCTAAAAAAACATGTCCTATGTCATTGGATGTTCCAAGGAAGGAAGTCAAAGATGTTCCACTCCATAATTATTCGTTGGAAGAAAGCATTCTTCGTTCTTAATTGGCGAGATATTTTTTCCCCATTCTCTCTCCACACCAAAGTCCATCATGTAGAAAAATGCC
This sequence comes from Viscum album, assembly GCA_963277665.1. NCBI lineage: Eukaryota > Viridiplantae > Streptophyta > Magnoliopsida > Santalales > Viscaceae > Viscum > Viscum album. The sequence goes on along the minus strand of OY728158.1, from coordinate 1,155,144,918 downwards.
CAGCAAAAAAATAATAGATTATGATATCCTATTAACTTTATGGCATAATATTAAAATGGATTTATTAATTAATTGAAAGGAGTTGGTTCAATTAATTAACTAGGAGGATAAGGCACATTATGTTTTAGGCGAGTTGAAGAGGCTCCCATACACTTAATGGAAGTTTGAGGGTTTCTCCATTAATGGGGAGTTCCCAGGGTGTTTAAATCTTAGGTGATCCCCACCATAATAAAAATTGAGAGGAGGTTAGGTTCGTGTGGGACTAACCACCATAGCCTCTCTTGGGAGGTTATGGTGTGGTGGTCCCCACCTCCAACTTCCACATGGTGGTTATAAATAATAAAATAAAATATGACATGTGCTTATTTTATTTTAGTATTCCCACGATTAACCCAAAATATATATTTTTTGTCGAGATGAAGGTCCTATTAAGCGAATACTAGTGCTACGAGTTCAACGGTGCCCTATTATCTAAATTACAAGCATCAGTTCAAATTTATAAAATCCCACTCGTAAGATTACTGAAGTTACCCAAACAAAACTTCAGAAATTGATTCCTGGCACACCAGGCCTCTGAATCATGTTCCATTAGATTTTACAGACTAGGAAAATTCTCTTGTATCTATGAAAAAAAAATCCATGGATATTTTGGGATATTACAATACATTGTCAATAGTATTCTTTTCACTTAAGATGAAGCAACATTGCCTTAGTGGAATGTAGTTAATCTTCTATTCTGACCATAAGAATCTCAATTATGGGTTATCTTAAAATGATTCTAGATTGAGACAAAGGAAATTTCTAGGGTTCCTCTATGAAAATGAATGTAATATTGTCTACACACTTAGGGAGGGTAATTTTGTAGAATATGATCTCAGTGGGAGATCTTGTTCATTGTTGTTGAGAGTGGTGTCGATGCATCGCGAAGCATTAGAGTTTTCCTAAATAGATAGAGATGTAGAATATTACCTACATTTTTTAATGTTTTACCCCTTTTATTTTACATCGAGTTAGGGTGCAATGACTTGGAGATACTTATTGTGAGAACCTTCATATTTAGTTATTCAATAGAAAATATCTTGATGGATTTTTAGGAGGTGTAGAGCATGTTATTTTTATTAGAGGATGTTCAACGAAAAATGCTATTTTGTTGGAGGAGATCTTGAAATGGATTCATACATATCCTTTGGAGTTACATCCATTTGTGGGGAATATGTACCCGGACCTCTTGTTGTGACCCGTCTTTGGGGCCCGTGTCGTGACTACCCCAATCCCACCTTCCATAGGCTATGGACAGGCGACTAGCACCAAAGGAGTAAATCCCAATAACTGGGAAGGCATTTCCTTTATAATAGTAAACAAACACCACAATGTACAAGAGGAAATAATACACCAAGTATAAAAGAATGCTCTGAAAATTAAGTGGGCCAGAATACAAACCCAACTGAGAATTACATCTACAACTGAACGAAAGTATAACAGAAAAGAAAAATAGCTGGGAAAAAGAAGTAGCTCCTGGGTCATCCACCACGGATCCTACCTAAAGTGTAGGTACATATATCGCAGCTCCTGAATCATCCACCACAGATCCTACCTAAAGGGTAGGTACAAATAGCCTCCTCAATGCTCTCTTCCGTAAACCTCCTCTGAATACCATCTCGTAGTGAAGTCAACCTCTGGATACTCACTTGTCATGAGGTCCACCTCCAGGTACCATCCAGTCCTCGAACACTCGGCCTCCGTCAATACTATCTGTCATATGCATCCAACACAATAAGGTTCGGGCATATCACTTACAGGGGTGAGTATAACGATACTCAGTAGGGACCCCGAGACCCCCAAGGTCTCACTAAAGCCAACAAGGATAACCATATATAAGGATATAATAGATATCCCTTACTTAGGTATAAGCCCATACTTATTCCTAAGTTATCAAGTAGCCCATATCAATCATGAGGTATCACACAGATATGAAATCAACAGATAACCACTACTTAGGTACATGCCCATACATATACCTATGTTATCAAGTAACCCATCTCATTCACGAGGAATATAGAAATATCATTGACTCAGCTCAAACCAGGATTTTCATTAATGATACCGAAACCACAACTAATGGAGAACTCCTCCTCTGTGGAGTACTGTAGCCATGTTATGACTCTGAGGCGCTACTCACTAGCCTTAGACTGCTGAGGTACCCCTCGTATCGAGTTTCACGGGTCTACACCCAAACACAGTAGTGCTCCGCGCCAGGGGTCTGCTGCCCAAACACAGTAGTGGTTCCACTAATAGCCTATAAAGGTACTCCTCCTACCGAGTATGGTAGGTCTACTGCCAACTACCAGGTGCTCCGTCCGCCATGGGTCTGCCACCAAATATTGGGCGCTCCGTCCACTAAGCTATTCGACTCACTCCAAGTCGAATCGGTCATGCAGTCGTCAAGTCCACAGCTACTAGGTCTCCGCACTCTGCACGCTTATCTCTAGGAGGATTCTCTCCACGAGCTACTGGTCGATACTCCAAGTATCACAAAATCCCACAAAGAAGTATCACACTAGACTGCCTTATCACAGTGGTCTCAACACAATAGACGGCGCATCGATCAGATGCCCGGTCTGTGAATAATTATCCTTTTCATCCCTGGGGCCCGGTTGGTTTCGTGTATGAACCAAACCAACCATATCTCAACTGTACCCTAAAATCTCATAGGGAAAACTCAAAGGGACAGTTTCTCAATAGGATTACATACATCACTGATAGTTTGTCAAACGGACTTCCGGTCTGAATGTTATTGGCTTTTCCATTCCAGGGGCCCGATTGGTTTCTAGGATAAACCATTCCAACTGTACTCCAACTGCGTCCAAACCTTATGTGCAATATTTCAAAATAACCATCTCATCGAGATGAATCCAAAAAAGTCAATGACACATCAATCGGACGTCCGGAGCTCATGTTATAACCATTGCCGCTCCGAGGGGCCGATAGGTTTCGAGTTCGAACCAACCCGGCCGTACCCAACCATCACCAAAATCTAGAGTGTAATAAACAGAAATGACCGTCTCGATCCAAGGATAACTACGCAATTTATGGTTCATCGATCGGAGGTCCGTAGCCCAATTTATATGCGTTTGAATGATACTGGTCCGAAAATAGGGGGTCTGGGCCCGGTCCGACCAGGCCCAATACCCCCTGGGTCGGCCTGAATCGGTTGACCTGACCCGGGTCTAGGTCCAGACCGATTGTGCGCGGCCCGACCCCCATGGCCTGCGACTAGCCCGGCCCGCGCGGCCCTCATGGCCCATGGCTGGCATGTCCCACATGGCCTGCGGCAGGCCCGGCCTGCGGCCCGGCTCGGAGGCCGGGCACGGATCGACACTGGCCAGGCGGGGCGCAAAGGGGGGCGCTGCCCCATTGTTTCTGAAACGGTGGACCCGTGCGGTCCGCCTTAAGAAATTTCCGAGGGGTTACACCCCCCCCCCCCCGGTTTTACGAAACGGTCGGCCATAATTGTCGGCCTCGGTGTAATTTCGGGACCCCCTCCCCAAACCCCAACACAACAAGCTAACCCTAAATTAAAATAATGCCACCCCTTATTGTAATTGTTTATGACAAGCCATTCAAAATTCAAGAATTCAAACACTTCAATAACTAATTGAAAAGGTTCAATTAATTGTATAATGTGTGTTGACAAGAGTTAAGAGGGAGAGATAGAGAAGGTGGAAGGGTTACAAAAATAATTCCAATGGGTTAAGGGGTTATGGAAAATGAAAAATTTGGGGCTTGTGTGGGCCCCACATTACATTTATCCTCACATGGGTAGTTTGGATGCTAGTGGGTGCCACTATTACTCCCCCATGTAGGATAAAACCACCTCAGAAAAATAAATAAAATTTTACCACAATTTTATTCACTTCTTATTTAATCCACAATTTTTTAAACGTCTCTTCCAGGGAAAACGCCTCTTCGATAAAAGTCCTCTTAAGAAATTACCAGTGCAGCGAAATCATCAGTGCCCTCAGATTTCAATACCGAGCACCTGTTGAAAAGATAGGAAAACCCGATCGTTCATTCACTGAACGTACACGAGCTAAACTTTGAAAATTGATTCTGGGCACAACGTGCCTCGGAATCATGTACCGTTTGAAACTGCACACTCGTAAAATTCAAAAGAAATTAAGAAAAAATATTTCCTTGAAATTTCCAGGTCTTTACACCTCTTATGTCTATTTTTGTGTTCATAGATTATTAAGGGAGTTCCATAGCTTATCTCTCGATGCCATACTTGTTAGTAAAGGAAGTCTACGAACCAGATCCAAATAGGTTTATCTCAATCTATTGATGTGTCCACATGATAATGGTATAGGATATCGATGGATTACATGAAACAGTTACAAAAAAATTCAAAAACATGATTCTATTAGGAGGATTATCGAATTACTCACCTGGCCAGCCCACGTCATATATATTTGATACAAGAGTTCATTAGAGAGATTAGGACAATGCCACATGCATGATATAATCTAAATCCATATATTTCCCTTGATAATAATTTATTTATATGATTCTATATTCATAAATATTTATGGTGGGTGTTTCTTGAATCTGTTGGGATATAATTTAATTTTATCACATTTTTTCACCCATATATTGGAAGTCAGACTTAGTTGATTTTTTTAATGGGGTACATGATACATACATTCATATTAAAATTCAACTTCAGTGGGTATGATCACCTAATATGGGTAGAATTTTTATAAAAACATTTTTTCCATTCCAACATCAGTATATATCTATTTGAGGCCTTATAAGTGGGACCCTACATGTCTCAACTATACTAGAATGACAAGGAGTGTTAAAACTTATGAGCCCAATTTGGTGAGAGGGACTAAAAAGAAGGATCAGATCATCCTATAGAAGATGAAAAATTCACATAGTTGTTATAATTCCCATTCAGATTAACTATTTAGATTATTGGAGTTTGTTGAGGGAGACCATGTGTCACTATGGGTCTAACCTCAACATGGAATATTGAGAAATGGGTGAAGAATTAAGCTACCTATTGGATTCATTTCCCATTTCTAGGTACTAAAGATAGTTAGTGAGGTGGAATACCTCTTAGAACAACCACCAAAGTTACACCATGTATAAGATGTAATCCATGTGGAATTTCTAATGAGGTAATTCCATAAACCATCACAGGTAATCGAATAATGTGATCTGGGAATCAATGAAGGAGATATGTTTGTTGTGGATTCTATATTGAATGTAGATCAAATGGAGAGGAACCATTAATGGTGAGTGATTCCCAAAATTAGTGTGTTGTGGATGGTTGGGAATCTGATGAATAAAACCTAGGAATAGTAGAAATAGAAAAATAAATAGTATCCACACCTCTTTGTGTATATTTTTTTTGGAATTTCATTATGTAAAACCCCATGGTGGGGATAATGTAACAACTCCAGTTTTTTCATGTATTACATTGATGATTTATGCGGTGTGTTTATGAATCTATGCACTAAGATTACATGTTATTCTAAGGATCTTTGTTTTGGATTTTTATTTGAAATAAATTAAACATATTGAATTTCATTCGTGCCTACTGTTCCTAAAAAACTGTGAATAACTATTGAATGGGTGCCTAGATCTAAAAAATAATGTATCCATTAAGTTACAACAATTATGTTTTTTACTTCCCATGATATAACCATGAAACATGTTATTGGGTTGGGTAGGAATGGATTATTGATGAACATTTATGTAAATAAATTGAATAAATTTGAAACATCCCATTCTGACATACCACTAAACAGGTAATAATACATGTCACTACATGACCTCATGTGTCTCTCCCCATATGCTAGATGTTTCCAACTAGCTGTGGGGGTGTAAAGGTATTTCGAGTGGGAGACTGTATTGTTAAAGTAAGAGTGTGAAGTGGTTAAAAATAGTAAAAGTCATATATCAACAAAATATTTATAAAGAAATATTTGAAAAATGAATGAAAGATAAAATATTAACTAAAAATAGTATATGGCCAATTCTAGTTCATACAATGCATGCATGTTATATGAGAATATATAAGATAAAAGAGTAAAAAAACATCATGTTTTACATTTTAGGAAAAAATAATGAAAATGAAAAGAAGTTCACAAGGGAGATATCCATGATCATCTTGAGGTCTGCATCAGTCATTTTCTCTAATCTTCTTGATAAAATCAATACATCACATGTAATGGTCTAAATTTTTGCAATCATGTAGTTTTACATAGGTACCAATTCTTCCTGGACATGGTGAGAGATATAAAATTTAGTGGGATGGAACCCCCAATTTTAAAAATAATAAAACATGTGCTATGGGTATTTAGTAGTGTGCAAGAAATTATATAACATTTAAGGAATTAATCATAAGTAAGAATCATATAATGTAAATGATTCCACATATACACAATAATCAAAATCATTTAACTGATAATTGTATGATTTCACAACCGGACATATTTCATTTTATCAATATCAAATGAAGTTTCAACTCATTAATTAGATACATTTCAATACCTGACATATAGCTCGATGTCCCACATAAGATACAATAATGATGATAACCAGTCCATATATAATGAATAATGAAGCCGAATCCAATATTTTTCTTTGTTATGATAGACACGTCAGTTGATTCATTTCATTAATTTATCAATTTAGAATAAAATTAGTACCTTTATATTACTATTTTGGAATTAATGTATCATTCGATGTATAATATCAACCAAAACCCTGCAATCCTATCCGAGGAGAACCTCTTTGGAACCCGACATTTCTCTAGGTGTGGTATAAAGTTCATGTCAACTGAGTACATCCTCATTGGTCCTATAATGAATCCTCAAGTGTCACCAATTACATATAATCATTTTCCTTGATTACTTCATTGGAATCCCTTATAAAACATGACCCATATATCAATTGGAATATACCTCAACAGTCCCTACGAATCCATCCAATGAATTATAATATGAATCCATTTATCTCGCAACTTATATGTCAAAAGACACTATGAGTTGATTCATGGATTTATTATATTAATCCATAAATAACTCAACTTATAATTCAATAATCAAGAGTATTTAAATGGTATCCTTTATTGGTATCCATGTATATCCCTTTACATAATGATAGTTAAAGGAAAATGAGTTCATTTGGGGAATTCTATTATGAATCCAGGTGTCTCCCAAGGCTATAACAATTTAATTGTCCTAATAATCATTCCATATTTTTATTTTTCATGTCATGGTCAATATCATTAGAATATTATAACAATCCAAAAATCATATTACCAATATGATTAATCATGTCAAGGTCAACACCAAGAACAATTTATAAATATTTCACCTCAAAAGGCTGTGTTAAAGAATCATCCATCTCAGAAGGATTTCCTTTAATTTGACTAATGTGAGTATTTCCTTATATGGGAATCTCATGTATATGTTCTTGAACCATGTCAATCAATCTAATTTATTCAGAATGATTTAATATTTCACGGTCAACACCAAGAACATCACATATACACCTCCCTAAGAACATCACATATACACCTCACCTATAAGGTGTCATTTGTTTAATTTATATGAAATTATTATAATCATTAGAACTATATGGACATTCAATTTCCAAATATGTGATTAATTATTGATTTTTATTTTTACAAATCCATCAATTCCATGCCGAATTTTGTGCCGTAATTGGAATTTTTGTGTATAGGTACGTTTGAGCCACTATTTGGGTGTTCCATGAATTGACCACTTTAAATATAAAAATTTACACATTAAATGGAATGAATATATATTGAATTCCATTATGGAAAGAACCATTTATTCTTACCACTTGACCAAACCAAGTAATGTGTTTCAATTGATAATTATATGTAAATGGAGATTTGTAAGTACATTGATTGTATGACTTTACCATATTGAATGTGAATGAATTGTCGGTTATATATATATAGCACCACATACCACATTAATGGATGGTAGAAGAATGAACCATTATTATAGAATATGCCATAAAAGGATAAATGGGCCGTATGCTACTTCATATTTTCAAACTACTGATAGACAAGGCTTGAAGAAAATGACTTGTTTAAAGGTTTCATGCTACATGATTTTTTCACATTAATGAAAGGCAATGCATAAAACAACTGACCTGATTAAAATGTTGCAAGCTACATGAACTTATCACACTAATGAAAGGAAAGGCCTAAAAAATGAAATGTTACATGACTTCTTCATTAAATAGAAATATCCAGACTCGGGCTCAACTTGGATTCTAATCAACAAATTCCCTGAGCACTCGAGAACAAAATTTCTATTCAAGGATATGACTTTCATAGGGGGATACCCACCAAAATTCCTATTTTTTTCTATTCATGGATGACCGATATGATACAATATGACCCCTCACATATTAAAATAGTATTCCATTGATACATTGTTTTCACTTCAATGTCATTATTGGATGCCTTGGGTACACTCCTTGGATCAATCGTTGAAAAGTAGGTTCTAGGGTTAAAGCCCAGTGGGAGAAGTAATCGCATAGCTAATTTTTACCTTGGTTGATCACCTTAGACTCAGTATGTGCCTCAGTGTGGAATGCATTAATCTATTCTTCTTGGATTACACTATTAATCTATCCCATGCTACAGATATTACATAGTTGGCAACCCCTGAGGTCTTTTTCACCTTGGTTCTGACCATGGGACATCATTATTAAATATCATAAATAATGGTTACCTTTTTAGATCTTGGAACATTCATTATTTATAATATAACAAGTTTATTTCACTGTTGGATATGCTTTATGAGACCAATGAAGACAAAAATTTTAATTTCTTAATTAAATGAACTAGTTACATGTTTAGACACTAGTCGTGGGATGAAGAAGGTACTTGGGTATTCAATTATATTGTTTTGGTTTACATTATATATGCAAGCCTACATACTATTACATTTCCATTACATGTCCCAGATGATGTAGAGACCATTGGTTATGGCCCACTATGATATATCTCACACCCTCTCTGAGTGACAATTTGTACTCGTGGAAGATTACATGTTTTCATGTGTTGTAAAAGAAAAGCATACAATTTCAAAGACATGATTCAATGCCCATTAGAATGGAGCATGATAGTAGAGGACTGATCTGGAGATCATGATACATGGGATTATCTTTTGAATAAATTATATATTTTTTTAAAATATTATGATTAACATTATGTAACCACGTTTTCATGTTTAATAGTGACATGTCATACTATCAGTTGTTCAATGTTATTCCAGTTGTTTTAGTTATTGTAAGCATTGACTATATTTTCCATTGTATAATATATAACGTATATTTATTCCAATATTTACCTATTTTTCTCCCATACACTGCACAACACATTGGTAATGAGGGAATCTTCTCCCCCAAAGCACACCCTAGGCCTCCGTGCTAGTCGGTTGCCTCTGGCGTTTTGGGATATGCGCTTGAGCCCATGTAGGCCACTGGGCTCGGGGAACCCGTTGAGTGGAATCTGGGTACGGGATGTTAAAAAGTGGAATCATATGTAGTCTTCATTCTTAATTTACTATTTTTATACAATATATTGGAGAATATTAATTCTTCTTACTTGGTCATAAGTCATTCTTTGGCATCATGAACCTGTGTTTTGGTTAAAAACCATGTTTTCTAAATTGTAATTTTCATTATACTTTTCTCTATTATAATTTGTTTTATTTACCTATTGGGGGATAAACATGTTGTTTAGAGATATTTTTTGTTACTACATTTGAGGGTTTTCATTCATCCAGTGACTGATGATACGAGGGAAAGGAACATTATTACATACATCATATTAGGAACCATGATTAAACATGCCATGAATATTTCCATGAAATATATGTGAATATTACTAATTTACAATTGCTTATGTTTCCCGTGATTGATGAGTGATGTTCTAATAGTGAACTGGTACATATATTACTTTTTATGGAGATTTAGTGATTGCAATTAACAATTCATAAGGCTTATGGGCCCTCATGGGTTCAGATGAGTAATTTACTAAGTCGAGCCATTATGCTAAAAATAAATGGTTGTCATTTTCAGTGTTAGTCATATGCGAAATGATTATTTATAAATTGTTATACCTTATAATTTGAATCATAAAATATAAAATGAAATTTTCGCATATACTTATCCAACATTTTCGAGTCATTCACATGTAAATCCCTGAACCAGGTAACTAAATGTAAAATAAAATGAATCTTATACATGAGCACTTACCAGTACCTGGCCGTCTAAGCAGGTAGTTTTGGACATTTGTCTTCGGTTGTGATTTTTAATACATTCATATTCCTTTATTGGTGTTATACATTTGTTATCCTCGTTTTGAGTAATGTGTGTACATATTTTAGAACAATGATTCTATGAAATCCGTGTATTGTACACTAAGAGGGTGGAAGAGATCAAACTCTAATCATGGTGGTCCCTGATCTGCCAATCTTACCTATAAGAGTGCCACATGTGGAACTTCTTGATGTACCTAATTTTGGAACATACAACAAATTTTGTGATATTTTCTTACGTCTAATGCAGTCCATGCATGATTCTTCCTGGCTTGCACCTACGATGGCTGATCACACATGGGAATTCCAACAGCAGCATCCTCCTTCCTTGTCAAGTTATAGTAGTTTGTAGGCACTGAGTCTTTGGTAGAGGCCATGATGTCTATCTTGTAGAATCTTGAAACACCTCTAGAGTGAATAATCAATATTTCTACATACATGTTTCAGAAATCACCCAAGCATATGTTCTATGTCGTTACCCATGCATATAACCATCAAGGAACGATATGAGTTAACATCAAAAATGTTTTCTACAATCAATTATTTACAAAGAAGTTGAGATATGATAGATCTAGAGAGTTTATGCATCCTAATTTGGGATATATGTTATTCATGAAATATTTAATGCCTTTCACAGAGCTTCAACAATTTGAACGTTTTTTAGATAGTGATGAGATTTCAGGTGCTAGATATTTTGAGTGGGGGATTCAGTATGCCATATATACACAGGTGAATGCCTTTCACCTACCTACCTTTTCTGCAATTGTTGATCTCACTCTTATCACTGAGTCTATCATGAGGAAAAACAATAGTACTAGATTTATGGGATTAGGACCACGTCAAGCATGTAGTTATTTCATGGTCAGAAATGTTCTCAAGGATTCTCATCATGATAGTGACAATAAGAGTCTAACATTAGATAGCTGGGGGTGTGTCATCAGTGTGGATGACTCTATCATAAGAAAACTTATTGTGTTAAAGGCCCATAAGAGTGTCAGTATTGTGACCATATGGGAAATCCTCATCATTTCTAGAGGGACCTTCCACTGGATTCATGTGGGAAAGGATTAACAACAGTTCCAAATACATGAGAGAGTTATATTACTCCATGTAAAGCATGGATTTGGAATCTAAATAGTATTTTTGGCCAAGGATGAGGTCATGGATGAGGATTCCATAACCTTAATCACCATCAGTTCCAGCAGAGAGCTTTTGATCATGGTAGTCCATCTAATGCACATTGTTGGGGTTCAATTTAGTTTCATGCACTATCAGAAATACTTGAGGATCTTTTAGTGGTACCTTCTATAGTATGAGGTACTTTTCATTTAGCCTCTACTATTGTATTCGCTTTATTTGATATATGTTCATCAAACACTTTTATCTACGGATCAATTGTGTAATTTATCATCCTATAGATACAATATCAATATGTTTTAATAAGCATAGATATGTTGTTAAGGATACTGACAGAGGTCATAAGCTGGTGTTGGGAATTTCCCCTTGTGGTAGGTGGTTACCCATTCATATGGTACCTCATTCTTCTCAAGATAACAGGATTCAATGACATACTCAAGATGGACTAGTTAGTTCATTATCATGATTTTATAGACTTTTATCACCATAGGGTATCTTTTGTTTCATTAGAAGGTAGAAATTATATACATAAGGATGAGTGGTACGTTGAGGATATGAGAGATGGACCAAATCATCCTGGACTTGGGGGGGTGAGTGGCCATATTTCCATTATCTTCATAGAGGATCAAGGTTTGATTCAAATTAGTTTTCCTCCAGTAGTGGATAGTTTCAGGGATCTCTTCCCCTACAATGTTTTTTGGGGTTACCCCTCGAAATAGGGGTAGAGAATATGATCAATCAATTTTCAGGAGTATCCCAATTTTCATATTCCATATACATGATTACCCCTACAGAGCTTCATGTGTTCATGTGGCAATTAGAGGATTTAGAGGAAAAATGTTTTATATATCCCAGGAAAACCTCTTGGGGTTATCCAGTGATATTTTTTATGAAGACGGATGGAACCATATGCCTATATGTGGAGAAAAAAAGGTTTAAAAATATCACAATCGAGAACATGTATCCACTACCATGAATAAGTGATATATTCAACCTTCTCTGAGGAGAAAATGAATTCACTATGATCAACCTGAGATCGGGTTATCATCATGATTGAGTCAGAATATCAGAAATAACTCATATAGCTTTCCTTATCATTTATGTTCTATATGAGTGCCTTTTTATGTTGACCTATCTTACGAAGGTTCCAGTCATTTTCATGGCTTTGATTAATAGGGTGTTCCGCAACTATTTGTATTCTTTTGTCATGTTTTTTGGGGAGGACATTTTATTGTATTATCACACTGATAGAGACCATTCCAAACATCATGAGATCATTTTGAGTACAATGAGAGAGCATACTCTTTCTTTGATGTCTGCAAAGTGCCAGATTTGGATCGTGAAAGTCAACATATTGGGTTACATAGAATCACAATCAAGAGTATCTATTGACCCATCGTATTGAAAGGAAGGCTTGTACTTACACCCATTATGAATCATCCCATGATGGTATAGGCTAAATAGTATTCGTTGATGCATCAACCATCGACATTGGAGCGGTGATGTTGCAGGGTGAAAAAGATATTGCATATGTATCACTGTATTTGGGGCCTCATCAGTGAAACTACCAGATGAATGACCATGAACTATAAGATGTTGTCTATGCCTTACGTTGCGGGAGACATTACATAATTTTTTATATAATTGTGGTGTACACAATCCACAAGAGCCTCAAATATATATTTTCATAATGTGACCTAAAAATCAAACATCTATGATGGGTTGAATATCTTTAGTCCTTTGATTTTGATCTTGTCTATACGACTAGAAAAGGAAACATCATTATTGACGCAATGAGCCAGAAAACTAAAACACATGTCTTACAGAATGATAGTGATGAATGGATGTTAATGGCCCTTTATTTTGAGTTGATTCTATAGTTTTATGACAGTCACACAAACTCTAACATATCTTCATTAACTGTTACCCCTTCCATCATTCCAAATGTGACGACTTCGATGTTTTCAGATACTGAAGTATTGGTTATTTGTGAGAGTATATCAAGATATAGTACACCTACAAATTGGTATGTTTATAGAGATGGTGTAATGTGTCTACGTGTAAATTTATAGGTTCCTGCAGACATCTTAGAATTTTTTATGAAAGTGTTCCATGCCTCTCAGGGGGACTTTTATATAGGAATATCTATGATTGATTGATACATTCAAAAAGAATTCTTGTGTATAGTGAAATGTTAGATTACATGTATTATCACTATATGATCCACCTTTGTGCATGTAATGGAAAAGTACCAATGACATGTAGGATTGTTACATCCACATCCAATCCTGAAATGGACATGTGATGATATTTCTATGGACTTTATTATAGTATTACCGTGGTTACCGGGGGTAGTGAATGTATATGGGTAGTCATTAACTGACTATAAAATACGACCACTTCATTCCAATAGGGGATTCCATATATGTTGATGATTTGGGATGAATCTTGTGTCGTCAGATGATACCAAAACATAGGGTCCCTCATACTCTTGTTTCATATAGGAATGATCATTTCACTTCATAGTTCTGGTAGTGTTTTCAGAAATCTTTGGGAACTTATTTTCTTCTAAGAACAATTTTTCACCCTCAGACTAATGAAAATCAGAATGGACAATACAGAATATATAGGACATGCTCTGATCATGTGTCCATGATTTTGGTGGTTAATGGGAGAATCATATCCCTATCATATTGTTCTATTATAAGATAATATTTAAGGACACAATTCTAATAGATCTGTTTAATCCTTTTTATGATAGGTCATATCATTCACCACTGTGCTGGTTAGAGATTGGTGAGGTATCCCATCTAGTTGCTTTCATTGTTCATGAATATTTTGAGTAGGATTAGATGATATGAAAGCATATTAATATAGATCAGTCGAGAAAAAATTCATATTCCAATTGGTGTCAACAAACTCTTGAGTTTGAGGGCATGAATTTTTTTTATTTTGGTATCCCCTAAGCATGGATGTAAATGGTTACGAAGGTAGGGAAAGGTTTCACCTCGTTTTTTAGGTACTTTTGAAATTATAGAGACAGTCTGACAAGTCACCTATTCATTGTTTTTATCTTAAAGGTACTATGTAATTCACAAAATATTTCATGTTTCACAACTTTTCCAATATCATGCAGAATAGTCTCATACATTTTATAATGATGATGTTCAGATGGATGCTAATGCAACCAACGAGGAGTATCCAATATGAATCATTGATAAGAGCATTCCAGATATCTAAGGCTAGTCTGGCCCTTGAGTATCAGGGTAATGGAATCCCAACTGGGTACAAGATGAGACATGGGAGAGGGAAACTGACATAGGTTTCCTGTGGTTATAGTGGTTCTTAGACGATGTATTTGCAACTTTATAAGGTGAAATTAGGGATGATTTCTTTTATGGGGGGAATATTGAATCAATTTGGTGTTTTCACTCATTTATGGATCCTTTAATGTTTATTATAATCTTTTATTTGGACCTAATTTGGATTCTTAATGGGTTAGAAAAGGTCGTAAGAGTTTTTATAGCATGTTCAGGACCAGAAAACATCTTTTTGGGAAAACTTGTCTTGGAAAAAAATTTAGAGTAAATAGTACAGGAATTCCCCATGGTTTGGAATAATGTTGGAATTTTGTTTCTAAAAAAAATCCAACTTTCATGGTTGGTACACAGCTGTGCAGCCTTACAATGTGAGCACCCATTTTTCTCATGTTCTCGTGCATGGTTTGAACATGGTTTCGCCACACGTGTGGACAAACCGTGCAAAAAATATATTAAGGGTAAATTTTTATTTTCCATTAATGATCTAACTAAGACATGTATATATCCCATAATCAAATTTAATGCAGGGTTAAACTATTTCGCTCAGAATTTAGGGATTTAGAAATTGAAACATTGGCATCAGGATATATCCTTCATCCAACAACCAATCAGTCTTATGTTAGTCACATTGGATTCATAAAGATAAGTACTTGTGTCCTCTTGAGTAATTTTTTTTCTCTTGATCAAGATATCCAGGTATGATAGTATTTCAATTTTTCCAAGATCTACTCCAATTTGTGAAAAATAAAGGGCCAATACCATTGGAGAAGGATTGTACTACCCTAAGGTGGGTGTATTATAACTCAACCATAATGATTTTTTATTGTAACATTGTCGTTTAAGGCCCATTGATTTCCTCGGGTTCGATTTCTTGAATTTATATTCCATTATTATAATATTTTGACACGAATGGATATGCTATTTCTATATATGTGATTAATTATTGGTGTTTATGACCAAAACTCCATCACTTCACTATTGAAGGTTATTTCATAATTGGGTTTTTAGTGTTTTAGCATCTATGATCCACTATTTAGGTGGTCCTTGGCCTAATAACCACTCTAAGGGAAATCATTTCTAATTTAAATGGTCTGTTTATATTATAAATTTCATAATGCAATGTACCATGTATTCTTACCACTTTACCTGGATATGTTATGATTTTCAATTAATAAGTAAATGTGAAATAGAAATTTATATGTATATATATTATATAACTTGACCATATTAAATGTGACTGAATAGTAGGATGCATATCCATAAACCCACATAAAAAATTAATGGAAGGTAGGGGAATGAACATTGAAAATTGAATATTACATAAATTTATTAAAAGGATGAATTCTACTTGATCTTGTCACACAAATGAATTAAAAGGCTTGAGAAAAATTAGCTGATTAAAAGGTATCATGCTTCATGACCCTATCACACTAATTAATTCATAGACTTCGAAAAAATGACATGACAAAATGGTTTCATGCTAATTGACCTTATCACACCAATGAAAAGAAAATATTTAACTATTTGAAAGATGGAATTACTTTATAACTAATCTAATATGGACTCACTCAATCTCGACATGGATTCAGTTCGGAGAATAACATGAGCACTCAAGAACACAATTTTGATTCAAGGTTACGACTTTCATAGGATGATACAATCCTAGATACCGATCCGAGCATGTTATAGGATTCTTGACATAACACAATGGGATCCATCACGTAGTAATATAGCATTCCATGGATACACTCCATGGATACCTTCAATATCATTACAGGATTCCAGGGATTCACTCCTTGGATATTTCATTGACAAGTAGGATAGATGGTTAAATCCCATCAGGACAAGTCATTTATATAACGACCCATACGTTACATACATTTTTATTACATCAGAATTTAAGAATACTTATTACAACTTATAACAAAACCATGATAGGACCGTATAAGTATAGTGTCATTAAAAACTGGGAAACATAAACAACTGGTTCATAAAGCATCTACATTGTCTCCTGTTTGTTACATCATTTATAGAGTCTCTTTTGGAATCTCCTACTTAATATTATTCTTCCTAGCCTGTGGAAAAGAAAACATACAAAAGGGTGAGCTCAAAATCTCAATAATGGTAAACGAAGAAGATATAAATCACATCAAATTCATAAGAACATAACATTTTGATAATCTTATCCTGCAAAAGAGATCATAATATCAAGACATGGGATAAATCATAGTAGTGGAATGTAATCCAAATAATAATAACATTAACCATGAAAATTTGTGGCATACACACATAATCAAAAAAAATCATTTCATATTAGTAAAGACTCATTGCCAAAACTATCATTGTGAACAAAGTCTATTTCGGAACCGAGTTCACTCCTCATTCCAGTCCTGTATCACTGAACTGGATTAACTTGTCATTCCAGCCATGTCTATCTCCTGAGATATAAATCTTTACCCAATGCATTGGAGGGAGATATAGGTCCCACCCATATCATAATGATACCTTTCTTATGTGTTCACAAAATCATAAATCATATATCATTTCATAACCCATGTAATAAAAATTGGATTCTTAAACATAATTCCATCATAACATAATCAATATAAGATAAAAGGAAATCATAAAAATATTTCCACCATAACATAATCAATTCAATGTAAAAATATGGATAAAACAGAACCCTATATTATCATAGAAGGAAAATAATTTTGATAAAACACATGAACTCCATTCTTGAGGAAAATATCCTTTCTACTTCAAAAACATTTTTCCTTTCTTAACATGTCATACAATTTTAAACAAAAATATGTTTATTAAAAATAAAAGTGAAAACTTGTAGAGGAATATTCGTGGAAATAATGTTATATGAAATCATAAAAATTCATTCATGTTGTATAAGTTAAAAATACATTCTTCTTGTACTTTGGCCGGAAAAGACAAAAAGTACCTCGAACTAAAAACGACAAAATATTCCTTTCCTATGTTTTTCAAAGAACTCAGTAATGTGTTAAATTGGATTTAAAAAATTGTTTGAGGTTAGAAATAAGTTTACATATTGAAGAAACATAGATGTGGATGATAAATATTCCCTAGTAAATTCTGAAGTATAATCAATCTCGGATAAAAATGAGATTGTGAGATTTACCCTTACATTAGGTCTGATAGGCTTTGTACGTGTCAGAACCTCCTGTATAATGATTTAAATATTTTCATTGACTTATTACATAATCATATTCGTTGATATGATATCATAAATGGTCATATTATTATCTTCTTATTAGTAATATTTCATTTCTACTTGTTATTCGGGTGTTCATTGCTTTTTGTTCTTATGCGTGTTTTGTCGAATAAATTTGTATTCATCTTTTTATGTTATAGGAACCTAATTTAAAGAATGGTATTAGTGTAACATATATCATATATATTAATTCAATTAATTTATATAATCATTATTCAATGAATATCATCCACAACATGTCACATCACATCATGGAGACGGTAGGTCTTACGTACACACGAGCGATGATGTCATTCCCATAAATATACCAATGGAATTGGAGTTGATGATATAATATATCAGAATCAGTAACATGTCATAATAATCATATATAGTTATT
This sequence comes from Viscum album, assembly GCA_963277665.1. Taxonomy (NCBI): domain Eukaryota; kingdom Viridiplantae; phylum Streptophyta; class Magnoliopsida; order Santalales; family Viscaceae; genus Viscum; species Viscum album. The sequence continues at coordinate 1,155,126,465 of OY728158.1, read as the reverse complement.
ATTTACACTATTATACCAATCCATGTAAGGTGGTGGTGGAAAACAGATTACACCACGGCGTGGAGACGGTATTCCGTACGTACACACGCACAATGATTTCATTTTCTGTAGGATTGATAGAAGGTGAAATAGAGTTGTTTAATATATTTAATGAAATATAATTATATTACTGCTATTTATGTTATTAATTTATAATGAAACAAGTAAATAAGAGGAATTAGAAGAAGGGAGAAAATTGTATAAATCTGTAGAAGAGATTACCTCTTCCTCGACGTGCCTCCTTTAAACTTCCTCTTAAAGGACTAGACATGGTCTTTTAAGAAACCCTGAACCTCCATAATATAACTAGGGATGTTGAGAAGAGTCATTGGCAGGGTTTGGCAGAGCTTGAAGACTCAATTTTGAGCAAAGAGGAGAGGGTGGAGGTTCTCATTTATAAGGGAGGAGAGGGGCACCTTTTTAAACCTCAGAAATATTAATTTATAATAAATCAAACCCCACTCAAAAACCTCCAAAAATGACTCATATTAGAATATTAGATGATATAGTGTTTTAATCGTATCAAAAAAATAAAATTTATTCATGTTGAAAATTTATTTTATACCTTATCATCTTGATTTATCCTTATTTAATCTTTTTAAATTTATTTATCGTAATAAGATTATAAATTTATAATTGTAATAAATAATTACTTAGGTGTTGTAAATTTTCCATAATTAGAAATTTAATAAAATTTTAGACCATATAAGGTTTAATTTAAAATTTTTAAATATTTTTGTGATTTTTAAACAATTTTATACTTTGTAATTTTAATAAAATAACAATAATATCAATTTTGAAACATTTCATTTATTTGAATTTAAATAAAATCCACACAAGAGATATGTTATAAATAGAAGCTTTAATAGATTCACAACATGTCATATGTATCTATAAAATTCTTGGAGGACATTAAATAGTTTATATAATATTTATTTTAATAATAATAAAACCATATATTTGATATTAAAATCAATAAAATAATTTCAAGATCACTATTATTTCACCTTTAATGATAATTATTTAATCCTTAAAATTACAAATAAATTCAAATGATGTAGATAATTTTATTATCTTTCTGAAAATTATTCATGTTCGATTTTTAATGTTGTTTATGACTAAATTAAAATTATTATACTTATAAGATTTAAGAGAGCGACATATTGTCACTTTCATTGGTTTTTATAATAATTAAATTTTTTACATGTAAAAGTCCATAAAATGAATCTATTCCAACACTTAGGTGATATGGATATACTTTTAGTCATTCAATAGATTTTTGGTAGGTGTTAGGGTAATTTTATATTCTTATTTTTACCCAAAATTACCAGATTTATCTTCAACTATAGTAAATAAAAATTATCGTAGTTACTATAAAAAAAATAAAAAAATTAAAGAAATGTATTAACATAATTTGGAAACACTGAATTAAAATATGAAATCCATTTTTAAGAATTTAAAACATATAAGTTGCAGTAATTATTTTAAAATTATTCTTGTTGTTAAGAAAATGAGTTTTAAAAGATAAAACATTGTCAAATATTGAAATGTTTTTACCTATGAAATCAATGTAACATTAATGGTAATGACATGAATTATATCAAATGGTAAAAATATATTCTATTTATACTTTAAAAACAATTAATTTTATCATTTAACCATCTATATTATTTTGATGAAAAAAATTGGTTTTATGAAAAATTTAGGGTATTTTTACTATTCATCAAAATATAAAAGTTATCAGAAAAGTATAAAAAATTTATACAATGTAAATTTTTATATCCTGATTCAAAAGAAGAAGTTAATTTTGTAAAACATAACTTATAAAATAGTCAAAATTTATATTTAAAATGGGTGCTCCATCAAAAGGCGGTAAAATAACATTTTCATAAAATACTTCCTTTATCCAAAAAATTGGTTTTTTTTCATATATCATTATATAAAATGTGTAAGATTAATTATAATGATATAAAATTCAAAATTCAGTTAATATTATTCATAACAGATATTTCATAATATTATAATAATATATCATTGTTTAGTGAAACTCGGTATTGCGTACAATGTAAGCTATCAGGGAAGGGTGTTCTTGCGTGTAACGCAAGCCAAGCCAGTGTTCTGTGTAGTGAAAGATTCTCTTGGTGTTGCATATAAAATAAAAAAAATATTTCTCATAAAATATCAGGGGAGGGTGCTCTTGCGTGTATCGAAGCGTGTGGTCTTGTTTCGTAGAACATTTTTTCTATGATCTAGAATCTCTATCTGCTGTTCTTCATTAGAAATATCTTGCTCTAGTGGTAAAACTTTTGAGCTTGTTACATGTGATGGATTGGGTATGTACATTCTAAGGAGAGATACATGGAAGAAATCAAGAACTTGAGAGAGATTCGTTGGAAGCTCAAATTAGTAAGATACCTTCCCAAGACGATCATATATTTCAAAAGGACCTGTATACATATGTCTCATCTTTCCCTTCTTTCCAAATATCATTAATCTCTTCCAGGGAGATATTCATAAGAACACTTTATCACCAACTTCAAACTCTAGGTCTTTTCTTCTATTGTCAGCATAACTTCTTTGTCAACTATGAGCTGGCCTTATATGTTGTTGAATAGATCTGACATTTTTTTGCCATCTCATCAACAAGATCAGGCCCTAATAGCTTTCTTTCTCCAACTTCATCCCATCAAGTGGGAGTTATGCATTTTTTTTCCATAGAGAGCTTCATAAGGAGCCATCTCAATACTGGAGTGAAAGATATTATTATAATAAAATTCCACCAAAGATAGGTATTGATCCTAACAACCTTTGAAATCCATAGATCAAACTCTGAACATGTCTTCTAAAGTTTGAATTTTACTCTCAGACTAACCGTCAATCTGATGATTATAAGTAGTGATGAAACGAAACTCTATATCTAGATTATGCTGATGACTTCACCAAAATATTGAGGTAAACCTCAGATCCTAATCATATGTAATAGAAATTGTTAGTCCATGAAATTTAACCACTTTCGTTACATTTATCCTGGAAAGCTGATCAAGGGAGAAATCCCCTCTAATAGAAATGAAGTGCGACGACATCATAAGATGGTCATCTATAACCCAGATAACATTACTGCCTTTGGATGTTTTAGGATGTCCACTGACAAAGTCCATAGTGATGTTTTATCATTTCCATTCTGGTATGGGTAATAGTTGTAACATCCCCTTAGACTTCTGTCTCTCATCTTTTACTTGCTGACAATCCATGCATCGTGAGACATATTCAGTAACATCTCTTTTCATTCCATCCACCAAAAGTACTCCTTCAGGTCCCTATACATCTTCGTGCTTCCAGGGTGAATATATAATGAAGAACTTTGAGCTTCATCTAATATTTCCTTCTTTAATTATTGGATGGTAGGAACACAATCCTGATTCCTAAACCTTATTATTTTATCACAATCAATGTGGAATTCAAGAACATTTCTCAACTTCTTTTGAAACTCTACATCTTTTTTTTGTGCCCCTTTAATTTTCACATGTATAGATGGTTGAACATTCAATTGAGAAATATATGATCTTCCACTTCCATTATAATTCCAAGATCCATCCTTTTTAAATCCATAAATATTGGATCTTTTGTGATCCTCATCATGTATTAGATATCATGGTCTTGTTGACTTGAGGAGTCTGCCACCTTATTTGCTTTCCCAGGGTGGTAAAGAATTGAGCAGTTGTAATTTTTAATCAGCTCCAACCATCTTCATTGGTACATATTCATCTCCTTTTGTGTGAAAATATTCTTTAAAAATTTATAATCAGTATAAATATAACACCTTTCAACATAAAGATAATGCCTCTAAATCGTTAATGCAACGATTACCACAGCTAACTCAAAATCACGAGTTGGGTAATTTTGCTCATGTATTTTCAACTGTCGTGAGGCATAAGCTATATTCATATCATTTTTCAGGAGAACACACCCCAATAACTTCTTGGATTCATCTCTGAATATCACAATCCATTCTCCAATATAAGGTAGTGTGAGCATTGGTGCACTATATAACCTTCTTTTTAACTCCTTGAAATTATCTTCACACTCCTCCATCCAGACAAACTTAACTCCTTTTCAAGTCAACCTGGTGAGTGGATTAGATAATCATGAAAAATCATTCACAAAACGTCAATAATATCAATCCAAACCAGGAAAACATCAGATCTCGGTTATTGTTTTTGGTCTTGAACATCATTCAATAACCTCTATTATTGCTAGATCCACAAATATATCCTCTTTTGAGATTATATGGCCCAAAAATGAAACTTTTTGAAGAAAAATTTCAAACCTGGTAAATTTGGAATAATGATTCTCCTTTCTTAGGGTCTTTAATACAATACTCAATTGATATTCATGTTATTCCTTTCTCTTTGAATAGAAAATAATAGCATCTATAAATACTACACAAACTGATCATGATAGTCTCTAAAGAATATATTCATTAGATCCATGAAGATAATAGCAGAATTCGTATGACAAAATGGAATCACTATAAATTCATAGTGTCTATATCTTGTACGGAAAGCAATTTTTTTATATCCTTCCTTTTGACGCTTAATATATGTTACCCTGAATGAAGATCAATCTTGGAAAATTATTGATCTCCACATAGTTGGTCAAATAAGTCATCAATTCATTTGAGAGGATATTTGTTCTTGATTGTGATCTTGTTATGTTCTCGATAATAAATTTAGAGTCTCATTGTTACATCGTTCTTCTTAACAAACAGAACAAGTGCTCTGCATGGTGATGCACAAGGGCATATGAATCCCTTATCAAGATTCACTTGGAGTTTATTCTTCGAATCCTACAGCTCAATTGGGGCCATTATATAAGGTGTCTTGGAAGTGGGCATAGAACCCTGTATGTCTTCTATTGAAAACTCAACTTCATGATTTGGTGAAAGACCTGGAAATTCCTTTGGAAAGACGTCATCAAAATCCCATACAATGGGTATATTCTTAATCATGATTTTCTCTCCTACCATTTGATATAAATAACCTTCATTTATTTGAATCAAGACCCATAACATGGAAGAAATTTCCACTCGAAGTTTATATTAATTTTTGCATCGATAGATTAGCATTGATTGATTTGGAATAATAAATGTGTCTTCCCTTCTTTGATAATTGATATGAGATACATATAATGAAAGCCAATCCAGGCCGTGAGTCACATAAAATTCCACTATAGGAAGGATCAGAATATTTGAAGGAAGCAATTTCCCACAAACTTCAATCCGAGAAAATTGTAAACTTTTCATGCGACTATTGTTTCCAGTAGGGGTTGTCAAAGCTAACTCAACATCTAATTGTTGCGGTAATACGGTGATACCCTTATAAAATTCATAAAAAATAAACGAGTGGGTGGATCCAGAATCGAATAAAACATTGAAACTTTAGTGTGGATGGTAAGTTTACCTTTCACAATTTCTTTATCGTACTCCACATCACCGATAGAAATTGCATGTCACATTCCATTGACTTTGTCCTTAAGAGTTTATTGACGTCGATCATCATAAACAACCCATTGATTAGGGAATTGATTAGCATAATTCCCCATTTCATTGCACTTGTAACATTGAAGTGTAGGAGGTGCGTTTTGTGTAGCCTTTTCTTTGTTCGCATCAGTAGACATCTTTTTCCAACCATTGCACCATTCAAATTCCCAATGACCTTCTTTTCCACATTTTAAACATTTACTTTTCCCTTTAAGTCAATTCCCTCCATGTTTCTTTCCACACTTTGAGCATAAGGGAAAACTCATCTCCTTTTCAGTGTGGTCTTTATATTCCCTTTTGAATTCCATTTTCATCTTCTTATCAAACCCATATGACTTATGGGTTACTCCAATATCAATCTCAACCATGAGAGCACATCGAACAATTTCCTCATATCTATTGAAGTCCCTTATGGATAACTACTTTCGACGACTGGGTTTTAATCCACTAAAGAATTGATCGATATTACTCTCAGGTTGGATAATAATCCTTGAATCATACCATGCAAGCGTTGTAAAATTTTCTATGTAGGTACCAACCGATTCATAATCCTTTTATTTTAGTTTAAGAAACTCCTTCTCCATATTAGTTCGAATAATACAAGGGAATTACTTATTGAAAAATATGTTATTGAACTCTTCCAATTCTTTGGACTCAATTTCATCTCATTGCCTCGTATTATTGATAATATTCCACCATTGATCATCTTAATCTTCCGAATGATATACTTCTAGGATGACTTTATCATGTTAAGAATATTGATGAACTAAAATATCCTTTCAGTGGTACTGATCCATTGTTCAGCCACTAATGGATTAGTAGACCCGCTGAATGAGGGTGGATGCTCCCTCATGAAGGATTCAAAAAAAATTGCTCCTTCTTTTACTCGTTTGGAAGTCATGAATGATTCATAGATTGAGAAATTTGTGTGATCATATCTAAAAGATTTTTCATTCCATCTCCCATAACGTTTGGTTGCTTAGGGGTACAATCATTGCATTGCTCATCACATTCAGCATTAACACGGTCCCTTCGGGTTCAATCCATTTAATAAAACTAATAAGCATAGTGTTTTAAACACTAATGATAATAGAAAAAACACATAATCAAGAATAAAATTTCACACTTTAGTTCATATCATAGAGTATTCATGGGAATTTATAAAATAATAATATTGTGTTCTATGCTTATACATATCCTTAGTGTTCTTACTAAGGCATTCACATACTAGTTTCTAAAGGATGGCTATAAATTTCCTCTGATAGAAACTATAAAGACTCAAACTTTACATAAATTATTATTTCATGATAATTAAAGTATACTTATTACAACATATAACAGAAACATGATAGGAACATATATGTATAGTGTATTTAGAAACTGGGAAACATAAACAACTAGTTCATAAAGCTTCTACATTGTCTCCCATTTATTTCATCATATCTAGAGTCCCTTTTGTAATATCCAACTTAAGGTATATTACACAATGAGTACAATCATGGTTAGTAGATACAACACCCAAAAGTAAATTGTTGCAAATATTTCACGAATCTCAAGGGAATAAATATTGAGATGAAAAACTCTTACAACATTGTATACAATCAAGTCATAAGACCAAAAGTTAATAACAACCAAATGAATTATAAAATACCGTAAATATAAATAGAATAATGATAATATATATCAAATGGAAATACACAACACACCACATGCAATAAACAAGTGGTGTACAATAGAAATATCACCGAATTAAATAAGAGAAAAGAAACCCATTACCTTGTGTCCGACATGACCCGATCCTTCTTTAATCTAATTAAAAATAAAATAATGTTAAATTATACTTTCCTAGGAACCATTTTAATTTTTATTATACTTTTTATATCAATAATTACATTTCTATATCAATTAAATAATTATTTTAGATAATATCGCACATTTTGTCGATGTTTGGAACATGATTTAGTAATGAACATGTTATAATTTAAATTGTCCATGGGGTCAAAATTCCATTTTCTCTAGAATTATATTAATGATTTAGATTTTATATATATAATATATATCCATTTTATATATGAATTTATCAAAGAACATAAAATTAGGATATAATAAATCAAATGCATCATTAATAGTGACAGTAAGTTGTACTTATGTATGAACGATACATTCATTTTAATTTTATATTTAATGGAATGAAAATGTAATGATAAATAGTTATATTTAAACTCAAGTATAATACTATGTATAATTTAGTTATATCCATCCTTTATACATTCCACAAGTGGCTTGAACTAGTCATATCACTTCGAGGGGGCGGTAGTCTGCATTTCCTTAAATGTAATTATCTTGTTTACCCACTATAGAAACTATAAAGGTATTCTATAGATGGAAAAAAACATAGAAATTATATAAATATAATATATATCTTGTATATATATATATAATTTTATCATAATGTCCACCTTGAGAGGCAGTAAAAGAAAATTGAACAATCATCGTTTCGTGAGGCACTAGTTCGTCGTCCACAGAAAAAATATGTTCTTTACCAATTAGATTGAGGTGTGTGTAAGTGTAGTTATAATAAATCTAAAAAAACCAATTATATTGAGTATTCTGGTGTTGTTATAAAATATAGGAATAAAAATAGTATATGGGGTCGTATAAGTAAAATAAAAAAAATAACTTAAAAGAAGATGTTACTATTAAATTGGGTATCTCCCTTTGGATTGAACAAAAAAGATTAATTAAAATTAATTCTGCCTAGGGAAAGGATTTAGGAGGAGTAAATTGATTAGGGAGATTAATTAGGAAGATTTTGGCTAAATGAATTGTCATGATATGTTTATGGAATGGGTTATTAGTGGGTGATTTTTATAAGGGGGAGGAGGGGATCTTTAGGAATGTTTAAAAATATTATTTTATTATATAATGGTTTTCGGTTTATAATGGTAAAAAAACATAATAAAGACAATGATAATATTACTCATATTCTAAATAAAATCATTCAGTAGAAGTTGGATAGGTTTTGAATATTTTTTTAATCATTATAATCATACTTATTTAAATCATTCAATAATGAGGTAAACACTACATCATTATTGTGTCTTTAATATTTTTATTTATTTTATGTCTAAAAATTATAAAAATTATCCAGATTTATAAAATCTATTTTTATTTAAAATTAATTTTTATATTATAAGATATAACTTATATTACCCCATGTATGAATTAACATACTAAAAGTTAAAAGATTAAGTCATTTTTTCCTTTACTCTAAATTAATTAATATAAAGCGTCATTATCACTCCCATGTGGATCCATGGGGTCCCAAAATCACCCATAGGATGCCCATTGTCAGAAATGTATCAACCAATAAGATAATGACACATGTTATTGTATTTAACATTATAATATTATTACTTTTTTACCCTTATTTACCATAATTACCCATTAACCATAGAAAATATACTATTTACTGAGTTAAATGTTTAAAATGACTAAAAATTAAATTTTCCTAGTTAAATAATTTATAACTAATGATTCAAATTATGGAATCAATTTTTCCAAATTCATAACATAGAAGTGGAAAAAATTAATTTAAATATAATTCCCGCTGTAAAATCAAAAACCGTGTTTTTATGAAATAATTAATATCAAAAGATCGCCAATTTTTTATGTCCAATATGAATGTGATATTACATCCACTGAGAAAAATTATATTAAATAATAAAAACATAATATAATTACACTTTGAAACCAATTAAAAATATAATCAATCCTTATAAATAAATTATAATAAAACTTAGTTTTGAATTAAAATACATTAATTTTCACTAATTAATAAAAAATGAACTTTATCAAAAAAATAACAAAATTTAATCCACAATAAATTTTCATGTCCAGATTATAGAGAAGAATCTTTTTTAAATATATCATATAAAAGTTACTAAAACATCATTTAATGAAGGTTAGTCATCAGAAGATTGTAAATCGACCTTTTAATGAATATAGGAGTATTTATGCTTAAAATCAGATTATTTCTTATTTTAAGCATCTAAAATTTAATGGATAAATGTTAAAAAATTTAGCAAACATGTATATTCATATTGTAGTGAGTTCCATCCATTCCCTCAAATTCAAAAGCTAGGTGTTAACTAAAATTTAAAATAATATTTTATTATTATTTTTCATTATGACCGAACGTTGTGTGCAACCTACGATTTCAAAGAAAACCAATGTTATGTATCCGCTACATAATATAATATTTCCTCCACATTAAATTAAAATTAATATTTATTTCACCAATTTTAATAAATATGAAAATGATATATTCTTTGTTTACATAGGATGTTATAGTAATAATTTTTAAATTAGTTGTGCATAAATTTTTCAATATATGATATTTTTCCTCTATTATTGGGATTAAAAATTATGTTCGAAAATGTTATAATATAATATATTTCATGTCATAATTTTGAAATGAAATACAACATATGTAATGAGAACCTCAACAATGCACATGATCCGAAGAGTGATAAGGGTTTTATCATTTATGGTCTTATTACAATATTCCAAAGGAAACAAGTCTCCAAACAATTATAATCATACGGAGACATTTTATCATGTGATATAGAGTTTGGGAAATAATTATTTATGTATTTTAGATAAAGGGGAAAAATTAGAAGAAATTGATATCATTGGAAAATATGGATAAAGGATGTAGGAAAAAAGTATTTTCCCACCTGTGATAACATTGTAAGGAACTCTATGATATATTCGTAAAGTGATTAAGAGTTTGTTGTAATTGAATAGATAATGGTAACCAATAAAAAATAGTTTATTAAGAAAAAACTAATGTTTAATTTTTCAACTATTGTAAAATAGTGCAATAGAAAAATAAAGTACACATCCGTCAAGGGAATTTATTATCGAAAAAGCTAATAGATAATAGTTAATTTTTTTTACCATAGATAATTAGGAATAATTAATATTCTAGTGTTTGGATTCAGGATCAATTTAATTTAATTAAATTGAAAATTATGAAATTGTTATATGAATTATTGATTACATTGTGATTTTAATGCGTTAAATTTTTAAGGATTTTAAATTATTTGATTAATGGTATCGATAGCCAAGAAATATGATTCAGTGAGATGTTGAACATATTGGAAGAAATATGTATGGGGAAAATATAACTATTAATGTCACATACATAACTTATTTTAAAGTTATTTATAATTTATTTTCCATTCATTCTTTGTTTTGGGGGTTTCCAAAGGTTTTATGGAGAATAGGTGAGTTTTAATGAATTGGGCCAAACCGTGAGCCCAATTTCTGATTTAAAAATAAATTTTGATTATTTAATAACTTTTTTAATTTTTAATATTTTTCTTTCATTCCAACTCCTAAATGGCCTCCCCTGATATATTAACACAACATTTAAATTTTGAGCCATTATAAATCCATAATCATGGGGGATTTGGGTTTTTATTTGGGAATTGGGCCAACCCAAAAGCCCATTTTCTAGTTTTAATTGTTTCTTTAATGTTTTAATATCATATTCATTATAATGAATTTGTCGGTGATTCCACCTGCCCCTCAACACTACGAAGACTAGGCGCGCTCCCAATCCTTTCACCCCTCTTTGGAGCTCTTTTGCATCGCGATTGAGTGCTGAAATTCTTAGGGTTTCTTAAATCATGAAGATTTGAGGAGGTAAGTTATTTCCATCATAACTCCCTCAATTCTAACTACTTTTCCTCCATTATAGTTCCTATATGATCTCATAATCCTTGTTAGAACATTCCTTTAATGGTTGGAGGTTTTCAAATTCAGATTAGGGTGGAATTTGGGTCGTTTTATTCAATATTGTTATGAGTAAGTGTTTCTCTCTTCAATTTTTCATTCTCCTTAGGGTTTCCTCCCTCTTTAATTATGGTCTAAAATTTCTAGAAGTTAGGGTTCGATCCTAAGGTATGATTTGGAATTTTTGGGTCGATTTTTTGTGGTATAGGTCTGGATTTATATTCCTTGTGGTGCGGCGGTGGTGCGCTTAATGTTTCGCACCATGTTTTGAGGGTTTCGACTCAATAGGTAGGTGATTCCATGTGTAAGCATTTTATGATGAGTTAGCCTGCTTGTCTTATTAATTTAGTATCTTTATAATCTTTTTTGTGTGGAGTGAATATTTTTTTTGATGAATTTGGTTAAACATTTAATTTTTAGTTGTATTTTAGCTTAAAATTGGGTACTTTTCATGTGTGACTCATGGGTAATGTTTGGGTTTAGTTTATAACTTATGAAAGTGATTTATGAGTCTTGAAAGGGGATACCAATTCTGTTTTCATAATTCCTTATTATCATGTGGGCCTTGAAAAGAGATTTTTTATTGAGTTTAAGGTGTAAAACTGTGTTGTACTTCTTGATGGTGATTTATGAAAACGTGTGTTTTTCATGTGTATCATTGTGGTATTATTTGATGTATTTTTATAACACCTGGGGGTGATTTTATAATTTTTTAGGGCTGAAAATTATGTTTTTATTGTTATTGGTAGGATTTTGGTTTTGAATGAGGGGTATGAAATGGGTTTATTGTGCAGATAATGGTTATACCTCTTGGGTTTGTTTTATAAAAATTGAAAATGTTTTATTTGTTTAAACAAAGTTGGGAAAGGGTGTATATATACTGTTTGGGTGAGTGTGTTCACATAATGTGGGTTTTTGAATGGTAAAGTGGTGATTTGAGATGTCAAACATTTTTAGAATGTTTTATAAATTGGAGAAATGTTTTACTAAATTTTGTTTTGTGTGCGAAACACGGGTGTGGGATGTTTCGTGTGCGTTTATTGGTAAAATGAACTGTGAAGTTGAGAAGGGTATAATGTGACATGTGTGTGGGCTGTTATGTGATTTTAATATCTTGTAATGGTTTTATAAAATCATTTAAAGGATTTGTGGAAGTGATAAATAAATGTGAAAATTGTTGTAGGCAATTTTGGTGTGAGTTTGATTTCAAAATGCATTTGAATGAAAAGTGGAATTTTTGACTTCTGTGATGTATATGGGGATGTTTGGTTAATGTGTGATGTGGAAGTGATATTTTCATGTGAAATTTATACTTCTTGGATTGTTGAACCTGTTTGAGCACAAAGGGAAAATCTGGGTATCTAGGTGGGTGGACGTGTACTAGTATGCTAGTGAATCCGTGGGGTTTGTCCTCAGTTTCACTCAGCAAGATTGAATCATACAACTATAACTAAACTATGATGATGATGATTGGGGACCACTCGGTTATGGTTATGATCCCTACTAGTGGATCATGCATGAGAACATAAATTTTTTTGTGGTTACTCTCACCGAGAAACGAGGTACCCGGGACCCACAGCTAGCTAGTGCCTTGGGGTTATTTCCTATTACATGTGCTCATTAGATCCTTTGTACTTACCGTCAGTATACGGTATTGTTGGATTGAAAATTCAGTATCTTAGTTATTTATTTTATAATTTTCCATCATTTATAATTATCCCACATGAAAATTGTTTACATTTATTATTGCATCATTTAATAAAAAGAAACTATCATTTCTTATTTATAAAACTTGCAATGCATTTTTTCATAAAATATTTATCACATGGAATCTCTTAGAGGTGGTATCCTACTGGGATTTCGCTCACACACTACATACACTATTTGGTGTTAGTAGACTTGCTTATTTTATGTCATAGGTTTTGGTAAAGGTTTTATACCATTGGTTCAGGTTTTTAGCTGTCCATTGGGATGTAGTGTCGTGGAGATGGCTTGAGGGTAGTGCCTCTTTCCATGTGGAGGTTCTTGGGCTATCCTTATTTGGTTTTTTACCTTTGTAATGGTCTTTAAACATTATTTTAACTTATGTATTTCAGTTCTAAAATATTGTAAAAGATGGTTTTAGTTGAAAAAATCCAAATTTGTTTTACTGAGTTTTTTTGTTGTTTAATGTTTATAAAATCGGGTAAATCGTTCTCAATTATAATGATATGATACCCGGGCACTTATGCCAGCCCGTGGGGATCGGGAACGCCCTTCAGGCCTTGTCACGAGCCAGGTTTGGTGCTGGTTTTGGCGGAGACCATATTTGGTTCGTGATAATTAATATGTTCTTTATATGAATATAATGACATTACTATAAATAAATGATTGTATAAGATATATTAATTTTGGTAGTACCAACTGCCTAGGAACTGGAAAATGGTTTTGAAAAAGGTTTTTGTTTCTTCATTGGTGGATTTTAAAAAAAATTGGATTTAAAGAATATATAAAATAATCCATTATTTATTTATGTAATTAAAAATAATTCATGTTTCCAATATTTTTTAAGGTAATTCATGTTATTACATAATTTCAAGAGGACACAAGATGAATGTATTCACCTGATTTCTATGTGATGATGAATATCCTCTTCATATTGTGTGGTAAGTTCCTTTCGTAAATTTACATAAATTATTTATAAAGTGTTAAGGAATAATATTTTTTAAAATTTAACCATTTAGTGGATGTATTCTATTTATATAGGGAATATGTATTGGAGTTTAGATTATTACTTTACCATATGATGTAACATATGTTATAGAATATTGTAGAAATAGTTTATGAAATAACCAAAGGATAAGATTGTGCTTAATAAATAGAAACATATTAATTATTTATATTTTTATATTTTTAGATAATGTTAAATAATTTTTAAACTATAGGAAAAGGATATCAAAATAATATATTTATCCTATTATGTTCATATTCCATGAATTAAATAGTCCTTTAGATTATTAAAGATTATTGTTTTTCAGGACAACAACATTCTATAGATAATATACCTTCTTATGTCCAATGACTATATATATTTACAATTTTCATGCATGGAAATATTTTTATTTTCCAACTATTCTCTCCTTCATTAGATTATAGTAACGTTAACTTAAAATTTCATTATCTCTCTTATTTAGAGGGAATGTTTATTAACATTTTCGTTGGGGGTTTTCAACAATAGTAATTTTAAATATAAAACCCCCTGATTGACGACATAATGTTATAATTTTGAGGAAAAGATTATTTATAGTTGGATGAATTTAATATCCAAACATGATACATATTATTCCTTCAAAATAATTTTTTTTCTACCATTCCTCATATTCAAAACTATGTCAGCTTAATTTATAAGTAATATATTGTTATATCTATAGAATATAAGTCACCTAATTCTATTAATAGAAGTGTATAAAACATCCAAAAACATAATTATATATTATATATTCAATAAGTTAATTGTAATTCATCTTATATTGTTTGATCGAAATAAGAACAAATCATGTTTTAGGTATGAACAATATATTTTTTTCTAGTGGTTATTTTTCTATCTTTTAAGGGTGAACCTATTACAAATATTATCATTGAAATTTTTATAAATTTATTTGAAAAATTAAAATTTATTATTTAATTTTAAAATAAAAAATATTATAGAGTGAATTCTTGGTATGTTGCCAAAAACATTCTTTTTTTGATAAATAGTGAAAATACATCATTGAAGTTGAAAAGAGAATTTTCTTTTTAATTATTATAACTGAAAAATGATATTTCAAATATGTTTTAAAGTTAAAAAATATCAATAGAAAACATTATTCATCAACTTTAGGTAATTAGAAAAAAATTATATTGAATTAAGAGATGAAAAATTAATGATCTTTTGGGAATTTTCAGTTTAAAAACCCGCCCTCCAGACAAATCTCTCATTTTAGCTTCATAATTAATTAATTTATAAAGTTACCTTACATTAATTGTCATAAAATTTTACACATAGTTTGTATTAGTATCATATTTATATTCTAATAATGTTTTTTTAAAAAAACATAAAGTGAATGTGATTCAAATTAATAAAAATAAATAATGTAAAATTACTCCCTTTAGTGTTAAACATTAATCATATTGTAAAAAATAACTAAACACAGGTCCCAATTACATTGGAAACCAATATGTATAAAATTTACCCTATATTTTATAATTTTATTAGTTACATGGATAATATTTAATGAATGTGAGATATATAATATGTTATTTAAGGAAAATGACAAAATGGAATTTTTCTTACCATCTATATTTATAAAGCCTTCATTTATATAATAACATCATATATGTTGTCATAGATATAATTTTTAAATATGAATTAAATATTTTTTAATAATTATTGATCATTAATTGTTATATTTTAATTAGTTACATTGAATACTTAGAAAAAACCAATGTAGTGATTATCTAGTTCAAAATAAAATAAAATATATTATAATAATATTATTTTAAGAGGCTAATATTCATTGATTTATTATGTGAAATTATTTTTTAGTTTAATATGTCATTTAAAATATATTTTTAACTTAATAAAATTTAATTAAATCAGTAATTTTATATTTTTTTATTTAAATTATTTAAATAATTTCATCATTGACAATAATGTTATTTTATTAAAAAACAATTATTTGTGTTTTAGTTTTTTTTAAACAATATATTCTAAAAAAATATTTTTAAATTTTCATGATTATAAAATATGATTTATTAATAGATAAATTTCACTTTTATAATAAACAAATTGACCCCAAAATAGTGAAAACATTATGAGCATGGTTTCAGTTAATGTAGTGTTTTTCACATTATAAGTGATTGTTATAAATAAAGTTTCAAACACACATGTGGTTTAAATTATTCAAATGAGATATCATATTTATAAAAAATTTGTTCTATACAAGGAAGATCAGGAGTCAGGAAAGCATGATCCTCATAAAATATATTAACAAAAATATCAACTACATAGATCAATATCAGCGAGTCGTTATACAAAGATGAGTATAAAACTCACCATGACTATCATCCTGAACAAGGATATTATAATAGTCTGGTATAACAAAGGACCAACTGGAGATCACATCCCCAATTTCTATCTTTGAGAGAGCATTTTCCACTTGATTGGCCTCACGATAAATATGTAGAACATCAATCTATATTGAGTCTGCAATTCTGAGGAATTACAACCAAGTTGGTAACATCCTCCATGGCATATACCTTGACTGATATCTAAGGATTTGGACTGAAACAGAGGATTCTGACTCAATCCATAAGTCATTCCAGTGATATTTTACATCATACCTTATCGCCTTTATCATAGCCCAAAGATCCGCCTCAATTGAAAATTCATTGCCAATAAATTGGAAGAAGATTCCTTTAATGAACCCCCTTTGTGTGCGGAAGACACCACCACTTCTGGAAGGCTCTGGTAATCTAGAAGCTGCCCATCAACATTCACCTTCATCCATCGAGAGATGGTTGGAATCCATCGAACATGTTTCATCATCAAATGTTTCTTCACCCTTCCAATGACACCAAGGTACCTTAACAGGACATGGTCCGAAACATCATTCCTCATATTTCCAGATTAGATGTTAGAATCATATTGGATTACACAATGTATCCACAGAACACCATCTTGAAAATAAGTGGTAGATCTGTTAAATATTAAGGTATTTATTGCCTTCAATATAAAGGCCTACAAACTGGCCACATCTGCAAGGAGGAGGTAGTGAACCTGCTGACTACAGTCAATCTTGCAGGTGGCTGTAGCAGCCCCTAAATCGTCTGGGAGGTAAAACAGTAGTGGAAAATCCCCTGCACATTGGTCCATAACCTGGAAATAATGTTGCATGCGGAAAAAATATGATCAGAGGTTTAATCAACCTGTAGGGATAACATGTAGAATGGGGCAAGGTTGATTCCAATCCCCAGCAGCAGAACCTGCAATGGATTCCACCTTTTCCAAATATTCAAGATTAATAGTGAATAGGTCGAGGGTATGAAGGGTGTGGAGAAGAATGTTACCCAATATGGAGGCTCTGATGAAGCACCACACAATGATCTAAAATAGTCCCTTATAGTTAACATGCCATTCCGATTTGGCATCGAAACCCATGTCATGATAAATATAACAAAATCTTATGATTTCCATGCCAACATGATTTGGAAGCATGCTGCTAATGGTTGAATTTCCTTGAAAACCAGCAATGGATGTCTCCTTTAGAAGTGGAGGTATAGCAAAATCCTCACAAATAGGTTTATACAACCAGGGAGTATTCTGGAAATTGAGAGTAGAATCCTTGAACACAATCCATTTTGAGCACATCATGAGGTTAGTATAGTCCTACATGACAGCGGGACCAACAGATGAGAAGAGATAACTAGAATACCCATTATAAATCTTTCAACAAACCTAGTTCGAAGAAATTCCATGGATTCATCAGAGTTTAAAATTAGATTCCTTGTGAACTTGTTGATCCGGGTGTCATTGAATAATCTTGTATATTTAACACCCAAACCACCAATTTTGATAGGTTTGATGCATTTGTTCCATGAAAAAGTGACCATTTTCCTATCATGAATCGAGCCAGTCCAAATAAAATTCCTGATTCTACTAGTTATCTCTTTGATAAGGTTTCTAGGCTTTATATACAAGTAAAAGGAGTAAAAAAACATCTATGTGATAACCGAATTGACCAAACAAATCCTACCTGCTTGAGACCTGATTTTCCCCATCCAATTTGTCAACTGCTTTTTTATTTTCAAAGAAATATTATACAAATAACACCTTTTTAATCTTCCCCAGAAAAGCGGTACACTAAGGTAGGTGAAGGGAAATACACCCCTCTTGACACCAAGGTGCATAGCCACTCTACCTTGCCTTGATGTGGTAATTCCTCTACCAAACTTCACTAATGATTTCCCCCAATTAATTACCTTACCTTAAACCTCCTCATAATGTGAAAATATTCCCTTAATACAAGAGATGGTTCCTTTATCTGCTCTCCGAAAGAGAAGAATATCATCAGCATTGAAAAGATGTGATGGGGTACATAGTTGTCGCCCTATTATCATCCTCTGATACCACACAAAATTGGCAAGATCGTTGAGAAACCAGCTTAAGTAATCCTGGGAAAAAGAAAAAAGTATCTCAGAGAGGGTATCGTCTTTCTTGACCCCTCTTGGGCATTGAATGAATCCCCTAGTAGAGCCACTAACAAGAACGGAGAGCCTGGAACATGCAAGAATAGACCCAATAAGATCAATGAATTTATTTGAAAACCCTTGAATTTTGAGAATGGTGAAAAGAAATACCCATCTAATGGTATCAAATGATTTGGAGATATCAATCTTCAGTACCATGTTACCAACCTTTTCCTTTCTCCTCATGGAATTAATGCACTCAAAAGAAGTAAAGAGACAATTCTGAATGCTCTGTCTTGGAAAAAATCCAAACTGATTACTAGAGATTAGTCCCTTTGCAATACCACCTAACCGATGGGTTATAATCATGTTAATCACTTTAGGTATAGTGTTACCAATAGCAACAGGAATGAAATCCTTAATATCAAGGGCATTATCATTCTTGGCGATTAATGTTATGATATTGGAATTCATTCCAAATGGCATATATACTGATCTAAATAAATCAATCACAACATTTGTTACCTCCTGATGAACAATATCCCAATAGAACATGAAGAATTTATTTGTGAAGCCATCATGGCCTGCCACACTGTCAAATTCAGAGAGAAGAGGGAATCATGTATCTCCCTTGCATTAGTAATATCAAGAAGTTTTTTATTTTGATCATCCTCGATCGAAGTGTCAAGACACATAATGATTTTCTCAATTTTACATTCTTTGTGATCTGATTAAGGCTGATCAAAATAATTTATCACTGCATTAGGAATATCATTCTTAGAGGAAAAAATCATACCCTCAATATTAAGGGCTTGGAGACTTCTCATGGACTTTTCTCCCTATTCAAACAATGAACTAACTTTATGTTTTTGTGCCCATTCTTCAGCCATCTTATATTAAACTGATTATATGCAAAATTTTCTTTTAGATCAAAGAGATATTTTAGATTTTTTGTACCCTGAATCTCATTCTGAGTGGGCAGATCATGAGGCAAGTTAGATTACTTACTATTTTATAGAACATTTTCAGCCTCCCTAATATCATTATCAATGGAAGAAAAGGAATCTTTGCTGCATTTCCTCAGTTTATCCTTAAAAATCTTTAATTTACAATAGAGAATGTGAGAAGGGATACCCAGATGATCATTTTTAAGGCTTCCAAGACAATTTATCTGCATCCTGGGGTCACCAGCCAAGCATTATTGAACTCGAATAGAAGACATGCTGACCTCAAGTTTCAAAAACAAACATCCACTAGAATAGTATTGTAATCAAAATTATTAATGGAAGAGTTTACCAAGAAACATCAATCACCTCATTCCTATCATCCACTTGCACAAAAAATTTGTCTAACTTACTTTCCTGCATCCCAATAACATTGTATCGACTCCATGTAAACTTTTCTCTAGAAATAGGTACCTCAGAAAGGCCACATTTATCAATATAGGCTGAAAAATCAGAGGCTGACGCACGAAAAAAGATGTCACATGTTTTTTCTTCAGGACGCAGAACAAAATTTATGTCACCAAGTAAAACCCATCTATTCGACATATTCTCAAAAATATCCTCTAGATTTTTCCATAGAGCTCATCTTCATGTGTAGAGATTCAAAGCATACAAAAACATCACTAAAAATGAAACATTTCCTAGAAATAATGTAAGAGTGATAGATTACAAATCAGTCAAAACAGAACTGACAATCACGCTGTCATTCATGAGCACCCACAGAAATTCAGCATTTGTATCAATTTGCTAATTTGATTCAAATTTATAACCTAGAGAATCCCATTTGAAAGATCTCCAGTTTTAAAACATCATCATTAGTTCGACAATACCAACCAATAAGGGATTGTTGGTCATAAAAAAATGCATAAAGGACCTGAATGTGGGAGGATTCCCAACCCATTGGGAATTCCAGAAGATGATATTCATTGTTTTGATCTGAGCCATGTGTTATGCCCATCATTTACTTTTTCCAAATTCTTCTAAAATGATTCATTAGCAGTATCAATAGGATCCCCTAACACATGCTTGGCCTAAGAATATTCATCATCCACTTTAGTAGAATCCATGATAGTGATCAAAGTTAACATATTTCCTGATTCAATCGGTGCAGTTAGTATGCTGGCAGGTAGGACCCTTTTTGTAGCCATAGACGCATGTACCTGCAAAAACTCATCTAGATGAGCAGCGGCTACATCATCACAACCTGTATAATTCTTTCCTCCATGCCCTTCATCAAGAACTGATGGATCTTGAGTGAAGCTCAGAGGAGTGAGCTGGGAATGCACAGGGGATGCAACATTTAATGAACACTCTTTTATAGGGTCTGAGCACATGTCTTGCATAAGGTAATCATCAGGGGTAGCAGTGTCTAACCAATGAGTCTCTGTATCCTGCACATGCATCCCCTTGCTGGCCTCAAAGGAAGGAGTCAATCCAATAGACTCCTCAATATGAACATTGGAAGTCGCCGCTTCTTTAGCGAATTTATCATCATCTTCCACAATCTGAGAGCTCCCACCATTACAGCCTCCCATTTCAATGGGTATCTCAATAAAAGAATCTTTAGAATGAGAAGGTCTGGGATCAGTGGCAGGAGCTGATATCTTTCCCCTACTTGTTCTACCATTCTCTTCATCATGCCCTCAGACTTTGCATAATTTGAACAATTTATTTTTGTTATAGTCTGAAGAAATATGCACAAAGAAGTGACTAATCAGGACGAATTTTTTCTTTATTTCATATAGGATTCCAAGAGTGAGTGTATAATCTTTTTTGGTTAACACCACTTCCACCACCAGGGTTGTAGTCATATCAACTTCAAAAAGAATCCTAACATAGTGTCCAAACGTGGGATTTTCTGTCTAACTATCAAGGCTGATGGGATTCCCAACTGAAGACGCAATGTCCCAAAGTATTTGAGGTTGCCAATAAAGCAGATTTAGATTACATTCCCTTATCCATATTTTTGAATAAGTGTTCTTAATAGTATTGGGATGAAAATTCCAATCCCATTCATGGATCCGTAGGAAGCCTAGTTTTAGAGGGACTAAACCAAATCTCCATGGACGACGCTTGATCTCATTTGAGGGATAGAAAATGTGCTAATATCCATGACCCACCACTATCATTTTCCACTCATCCCTACACCAGCTCTCAAAAATACTATCATTAAGCTCTTGAGGCCTCCATGGATTCACCCCCTTCGGGATTACAACCAAGGAAATTATTGAAAACCTACACAACTTGATTCATTCCTCAACAACACCTTGATTCACTGATACATGCACGATCCGTCCCTTTCGAATAATCCTTCCAGTGGATGCCGCGTAATCAAGGAAGGATGAATTAACCATGCTTATAGTGGCATTAGAAAAACTTTTCTGGAGTCCATCACCTCGATGATCCCCAGATGTATTCTTTGCGTAGAGGCTAAACAACTTCTTTTGACCAAAGCAATCATCATCAACCAATATGCGAGGTGATTTGCCTCCTGAATCATAAAATTTAAGTTCATACGCACCCATATTAGGGGTCAAGTCCTTTTCCATTTAACTATTCCCAATCCTTTGAAGTCAATTGGGTCTTTATTATATAAAAAATCTTACCTTAATTATGTCTCAATTCATAAATTACACATATTTGAAGATAATTTACCTTAATAAAAATGAAAATATTAAAAGTGTGTAAACATCAATGTTACGAGAAAAACTTATTATGATGATCAATTTTATTGGTTGGGAATTTTATAGACCATATTTGTAAAACAATAATTTATTTATCCATTTTTTGAAGCACATTAGGTTTATTAAACCTCATAATAGTGTCCGTAATTTTTTTATTTACAAGATTTTCATTCCTCCTCCACAAAAAAAGAATTCACTTTTACCCTTAAAAAACCACTAAAGACAATATGGATTTCCCAACACATGACAATATAATATCCAATAATACCTTCAATAATCCTAGAATGCTTAATTATGTAAAATTGAAATCTATGTAAGTCATTTTTTTAAAAACCAAAAGGAGTTACTTGAATAAGAGGTAACATTATTCAATGGTAACTTTTATTTCTTTTACTTCTCGACCCCATCGGTTTTCTATATCATGATTATATAATATCCTCAATATCATAAATATAATGGGATTTTTTATGTTATGAGTTAGATCTATACATATAAAATACATCTATTAAATGGGGTACACAATCATCTTTAGTTTGTACAGTGGACTATAACATCGAGAAATGATGTTTTTTGTTCATCAGTTGCCGACATTCATGGTCAGAATAACGATGAATTTATAGTTAATATACGATATATAAAAATTATTTCATTATTCTTATGAAATATATAACTGTCTCATAATTCCTTGATTTCTATTTTGGGGTAAGGTAATATCTTTTTTATGGATGCGTGGACTACCAATTCCTCAATGTGATTTGATTTGTTCTTTCACTATATGGAATGAATTATTGATTGTTTTAATTAATATAAGATATAAATATGAAATTAATAATATAATTTATTAATAATATACATATGTAAAATTTAATTTTATTTCATTTAACATGACATGAAAATGGAAGCATTGTTTAGGTATACATATGGCATACCATCTCTGTGAATATTGTATGTCATTTCCTCCCTCCAAATAATTCATATTAATAAAAATGAATATATATATATTATTTATATTATTTATATAATGGTTTAAATTGTATAAATTATTAAATCAATATCTAATTAATAGGAATGTAAAATAAAAAATCTATACTTACTGAGAAAACAATTCAATTAACTCCCGAAAAAAAGGAAAATGGTGATAGACTATTAACAAACAGTTAACAAAATGTTATAAGTGGTAATAAATGGTATAATAAGTATTAATTACATTATGAAATATTCTAATAACAGTCTTAAAATTCCATCATATTTTGAAAATAATTTTTATAGAACAACTGAAAATTAATCCTGAGGAAAATATCCTTTCTTCATCAAAAAAAATTTATTTCATAAAAACTAATCACAATTTTAATAGAAAACAATTTCATTGAAATTATCCTTGTAATATTAATAGAGGATTATTGGAATTATAATGTTATGAAAACATATAATCCCATTACTCTGTATAAGTTCAATGAAAACATTCTTCTCATACTTCAAATGGGTATGTTAAAAATAACCCACTGTTGAAAAACAAAAATATATTCCTTTCATACCATTTAATAATAATTTACCAATGGGAAAATTTTAAATTAAACCATTATCTATGCATTGAAATAATATTTCATATTTAAGAAACATGGAATTTATTGATAGACATACCTAAACAAATACTTACATATAAATAATATCGAATGATAATGGGAATGTGAAATTATCCATTACCATAGGTATGGATTTCATCAAACATGTCAAAACCTCTTATCTGAGGAATTAAATAATGTAAATAACTTATTCTAGAATAATATTAATTTTTATAATATCATAACTGATCATATTATTACTAATTTTTTAATCACATTATAACTTGCCCTTCAATTATTAAATACTTTTTCTTATTATGCATGTTTTTCTAGATACGTTCATTTTCCTCTTCTAATAATGTTATAAGTAAATAATTTCAAGAATTATATTTATATAATATATACCATATTTATTCCCTCTAAACATTTATATAACCATTATTTTAAGTATATCATGTAGAATTAATAACATCACATCATGGAAACGGTAGGTCATTAGTATGCACGAGCGATGATATCATTCCCTTAATTGTTGAATGATATAAAATTAGGTAGCATGTATATTGTTCCAAATTAATATTATTTTAATAGTAATCATATATAGTTATTTTTTCCATAATTATACTCATCTATGTAAGGTGGTCGTGAAAAACAAATCACACCACCAGATGGAGATGATAAGTTGTATGTAGGCACAATTGGTGATTTCATTTTTCGTAGGATGGATATAAATTGTAATATGGTTGTTCCATAATCATAAAAACATATCATCATATAGGCGAGACTGTATAAATAACATTATAATTGAAACAACTTTAGAATAGGAAGTAGAGGAAGAAATAGTTTTGAAAGAATCAGTAGAGGTGATTACCTCTTCTTCGACTAGGTACCTCTATATCTCCTCTCAGTAGCACTAGAGTTGATATTTTGAGAAGAAAATATAATATTAAATGTAACTAAGAATGTTTAGAAGGGAAATGGGAAGAAAATGGTTGATCATTAAGGATTAATGTGAAGTGAAGTTTTGACGTATGATATGCCCTTTTATAATTGATGTGAGGGGTGCCGTTGAAATCACCAAATATATTAATTTATAAAAAACGAAAAACAAAATACCCTAAAAATGATATTATTTAGAAGATGATGAGAATTATGGTTTTAATATCATAAAATAATATGGTTTATAAAAGTATTATTTAAATTTAAATGTTATCCTTTTAATTAACACATTTTTATTCTATTTAATTTTTAACTAAGGTAAGAAATATTTCAATATTTAAAGGGTGAAATATTTAATTATTTGATTTCCAATATACCATAAATGTATAAATTATAAAATTTAAACTATATAAAAATTATTATATATTTTTAAAAAATGTTTTCTGTTTTTTTAATAACTTAAAAATACATTATTTTGATAATCTAACATTAGGATCTATTTTGATAGTATTCAATTTACTAAATTTTTAATGTATCATGATAAGATTTTATCATCATGAAAATATATTAAATTATTTCCCTAAGTAGTTGAGGTATTATATTAAATTTATTTGATGAATTAATTATCAAACATCAATATTTTTAATATTTTTTTTAATTATATTTACTTTCATTATTAAAATAATTATTAAATCAGTTTTGTTTGATAAATTAATATATTTATTTTGTAGTAAAAAATAAAAATAAAAAATGTTAACGAATGTAATTATTAAATTTTTCATATTAATATTTATATTCAAATATCTATCTTTGAAAATCTAGCATTACAAATGATAGATATGTAAAAACATGAAAGTCACAATATTAACATCAATTTTGAAACACATTATATGTGTCATATTCCTTTCCATATGGCTCAATATGGCCAATAAATGGACCCATGGATGGTTATTTAAGATATATAATTGACCAATAATATTTGGTAAAGATTATATGTCTTTTAAAGTATATTAGGATGTTTGAAAATTTTATTTTATAGATTTTTTATTTTCTAAATAATTTCTATATCATCAATGTATAAGATGTTAAGGTCATAATATCTTTTATAAAATTTAAAAATAAATTTCCATAATAAATAAAAAATTTTTATCTTTGGCATGAGTATTTGAAGTCAAATTTACATTATGTATTAACTTATAATAAAAATAATATATTCATCCAAATTTTGGTAAAATATATTTAACTTTTCTTTAATTATAATATATTTAATGTCATAATCTCTTATAAGATGATTCAAAAGGATAAAATTTCAACAGAAATAATGATATAAGTTGAAAAAAAACTCATCCTATGATATTAGGACAAGTGTTTTGTTAATTTTATTGTATTATATATATCCTTAAATACCATATTTACCCTTTTACCATATTAATAAAACATACAAAAAATACTATTCTGAATTCAAAAAAATAAAAGTAATCTATTTACCCAATTGGGACCCCCTGATTCCAAAAATGGAATCAATTTTTCCTAATAATAAACACATAAGTTTCAATAATTAATTTAAAATTTTTCTTATTGGTTAAATGAGAAAATATATTTTAAATTATAAAACGGTGCAAAAGACTGAAATTATTTTATTTGAAAATAAAATGTGATATTAATGAGAATATCAGATATTTTATTAAATGATAATAATTTCATATATTTCTAAATTTACACCATAAAATAATAAAATTTAAAAATATCAAATATATTGATAAAAAGAGTTGTTTTTAATTAAAATTTATTATAATTTTATTATTCTTCAAAACATTATTATTATCAGAAAAATATAAAAAATTATTCCAAAAGTAAATTATTTTATACTGACTCAAATGAATAATTATATTTGGAATAACATAATATAATAACATTTAAAAATTATTTCTTTAAATTGGATTCACTATCAAAAGGATACAAACTTGCATTTTTTGGAAAATATTCCTTATATATGAAAATTTGGATTTTTCTTTTGTATATAAATTTTAGAAAACATATAAGATAAATTTTTACAATTATATTTAATATAAAAGGTATATATTAGTCTAGTCCATCAACATTTATTTTATTATTTTTAAAAAAACTTATTTGTATATAAATATTAGTTCGGAAAAATGTATCTTTTATTTTATATGGTGTCAATTTTTATTTATAAATATTTTCTCAAAAAATAAATATTTAGATACATACATTTTTGAAAAATATTTTCATAATTATGTTACTATTTTTCATATTCTCCATTGTAATGGCTAGTTTATAAGTTACATAATAATATTTATTTTTTCACATAATCTCTATCTTGCATGAAATGAATTATACGAAAAGAACATGAAATTTTTTGTAACAGAAAAAAAAACAGAGTATCGCATAGTCCTCAGGATATGCATGTGTTGCGTGTAATGAATGTTTATCTTGGTGTAGTGTACAATACAATACATCAAAAAATTTAAAAACAACATAAATAAATAAAATAAAATTCATAATCCCATCTCATAAAATTCTAGGGGTGTAACATTTTAACCCACGTAAAATAAATTTCAACCTCAAAAATTTTTATGTATATATAAGGATTAATACTTGAATGGTTCATTCATAGAAACCCCCATTAGAAAACTGAATAAAAAAACTTCCTTTTGAAAAGAAATGGTTGAAACATTATGGTTACCCAAATTTGCTCATAATTGGGTTTCCACATTAGATAGCATAGGTGGAAATTGAAAAAATGGACATGGAAGAGAAATTTAACCATAATTATCTAATGAAGAGTGATCGAAAACAAGGTTAAGAAAAAGTTAACAATAAAAATTACATAAATCTATGATGATTCAAGGGGATATTTCATTCCTAAAAAATAAAGGTACTAGGATAATATTTTGGTTTTAAGATCGTTTTCCAATAGTTGAATAATTTTACATCAGAATAATTACTTACTTGATTATGTATAATCTCATTAATTTCTAATTCATCTCTTATTCTATGAAATTTAGTTGAATTTTTCAATCATTAACTGTTAGTAGATCATGCAATCTATAAATAGGATCATATGTCATTCCATATATCTAAAAATAAGTTTACACAATTTATCAAACCTGAATAATACCACCTATGGTGAGGTAATAAATTATTCTATAAAACATCCTCAAATGTTTAACAAAAATATTATATAAATTAACTACCATAAAAACCTTATGAAATCATAAAATCTAGTACATTATAATGATGATAAACAACTCAAAATAACATATATCCACCATATATCATAATTTTTCACTTATTTGAATCATTCTAAACATGTGAATTCAATCATCGTGTATTTTATTTATATAATTTAATAAAGTAAATTATCGTAGAACCTTAGTGAAAATATTACTGCATTTAAAAAATTAAAAATTTAAATATATCATAAATAAAAAAATCAATAAACTAAATAAATGATAACATAAATCATATTTTCATCATATCATTACCACGATCACTAATGCTATCAAACAACTCTTTATTTCATTATCACAATATTACACTCATATTAAGGATTATCCTTCTCTTCATGATTTTATTCCAAAACAAATATTTATCAATTTTCATAGATACTGATACCACACATAATATACTCTTAAATACATATGTAAAATCCATGGTGGGAAAATATATATTTCATTATAACATAATACCATTAATTTTATTACTACATTATTATGGAACCCCATTACATACACAATAAACCATTCCACCGGTTTGTTGGTATACACTACATCAGCAGTAATGATCACATGCTATTTTCCCTATTCATTTTCTATTAGAGGATTCTAATGTTAATCTTCATTGATAACCCTTGGATTATGGAATTGGATAGCAAAATTCCCCACTTCCGTTCACTTGTAGCATTGAAGGGTGGGGGGTCATTCATTGTATAATTTTTTCTATTCTTATCCTCAACTATCACATTCCCAATACATCAACACCCATTATCCCAATGAACATAATTTCCATGAATAAATTTTTTTAACCTTGATTACAATTCCACCATGATTATTTCTATAGTACGGGCATATGGAAACCACCGTACTCTTTTCACCATTGTTTTGTGGTTTTTCCATGAACTCAATTTTCCATTTCTTATCAAAATAGTGAGATTGATATGTGACCCCAAAATTTATTTATAACATGATAGGGAAACAAATATCTTTATAGAAACTAATATATATTATGTCTAATTATCATTGATGACATGGTTTATAGACAAGCGATAACCAATAAATTTACATTTAAAATGGATGATAATTTCAGAAGCGTACCTTGAAAGTATTGTAAAAATATTCTTATATGTACCAACATATTCATCATACCTTTTCTTATGCTCAAGAAACTCCTTTTTAATCATCATATGTATAATTTGAGGAATGTAATTATTGAAAAATAAGATCTTAAACTCATCCCATTCCATGTATTAAATTTCATATCCGTACCTCTTATTCTTCATAGAGTGAACCACATGTCCTCTTCGTCTTCTAAATGATAAACAACTAAAATGAATTTTCCATGTTCTGAAAACTATTGTATAGAAAATATCATTTAAATTGTATTGATACATTGTTTATAGAGTAGTTAATAAGAGTACCGAATAAAATAATGTGGTTGTTTCCTCATGAAGGAGTCGAGAAATGTTATTCCCTTATCTGCTAATTTTGATGTCCAATTTGATTCATAATTTGTGTAAGTAGAGTGATTAGATTTTTCATTCCATCTCCTATTATATTTGGTTGTTCAGGAGGAAAATCCTTGTATTTACCCTTATATCCATCATTACAATATTTTCGTCAGGTTTCATCCATTACCCAAATCCCATTGTTAATAGTGTGAGGGGAAGAAATCATACTAGGAAAACATCATAATCCCATGGAAGTACAATAAATATATAACAATATTGGTTTTCTCCAAGGATAACGATGGGGATGACCAAAATTAAAAGATTGTTTCATATACATTAAATTATTTTTAGGTAAATCCATATATACTTATAAACATCTCTTGTGATAAAACTAATTTTTTATCATATTTTTTTCCAATGGTTTACTAAACATTTTTTATGATATCATCTTTAATGACCCAAGCATTATGTGCATGAACATTACATTAATTTTATGGAATACGTATTACGATATACATTTTTATTCCCAAAGTTAGTTCTAGTATTGTGAATTTGGAAACATTAAATACATTCTTATAATAGAAGGAAATATGTTCAATATCGTTGATAAATATCTCCCCCTTCTATTTTCGTAGCTAAAAAACAATTATTTATATCATATAAAAAAGAAAACATTTGAAAATGGTGACATGAGATGCTTGGTATGGATATACAAGGAAGATATCAAACAAAACATTTTATTAAGAATTTATAAACATGAACCTAAATTTTTAAATTCATATAACATATAACATATATCCTCACATGACACATGAAATAAATACTGGTAGTTAATAAGGCATAAATCAAAAAGGAACATGATTCATGATAAAATAGAATTGAAATAAAACATGGAAATGTGGAAAAAATATAGTAGGTTAAATGATTTTCATATTAACATAGGATGATTTACAATACAATCATAGTGGATAACACCCTTTACATAATTGATTTCACTCCTTGTTCCAACCCGATATTACTGAACTGTGATTACAATCCATTTTAGCCATATATTTCATAACCAATATCATTTATTATTCTAATCCAATCTATCTCAGGATATATAAATCCATACCCAATTAATTAGAGGGAGATATAGGTCCATTCTATCTCATAATTAAATCATTCTTATGAGTTCCATGAAAAAATTAATCATTTATCATTGCATTAATAATGGAATAAAATGTGTTTCGTAAGCATCATTCCATAAGATCTTAATTTATATAAAACAAATTTATTTAAAAAAATAAATGAAATTATGAATAGAATAAAATATTGAAATTATTAGGATTTTATTATTGAAACAAACCCCTATTAATGAATTCCATATAAGATGGAAAATAATTTTTATTCACCATATGAGATTAATTCTCGTGGAAAATATCATTTCTTATTAAATAGACTTTTTATTCTCAAAATGAAAACTAATTTTAAATGAAAAATATTATTATATATAACATTGAAATCATGTAAAGGAGGATTCATGTAAATAATGTGTTATGAAACATAATAAAATATATTTTCGTATAATTTAAATGAATACATTTTTATCATATTTATTTTTGATAATTCAATAAAAGGTACCTTATATTGAAAATTGAAAAAAAATATGTCCATATAATTTAATAAAATAATTCCAATGGGTAAAATTGAATTTAAAAAATTATAGAATAAAATTAATTATATTAATTATTTAAGAAAAGTGTATATGGATTATAAATGTATGCTAGTAAATAATTACATATAAACAATCTCAGATAATAATGAGATTGTGAAATTATCCCAAACCATAGGTCTAGGTTCTTTTGTACATGTCTGATCCTCCTATATAATCATTTATATAACTTCATTAAAATAATCTAGAATAAAATTCATTATTCCTATATCAAAAACAATCATATTATTACTTGTTTGATAATAACATTTTTACTCGTACATCTTGTATTAACTTCTTTTTTTCTTAAACACGTATTATCAAATATGTTCATGTTCCTCTTAGTAAAATTTTATTATTATATCATATCGATAATCTTATGAATACAAAATATAATATATATATTTATTCTAAACATTTATGTAATCATGATTTAATTATGATCATGTAGAATGAATCACATCACATAGTAAATATGGCGGTTTATATATGCAAGTGAGCGACGATATCATTCTCTAAATTGTGGAATGGTATAGGAGTGGATGATATATATATAGTTCCAAAAAAACCATATTGATATAATAATAATATATAGTAATTATTTACATCATTATAAACATCCATGTATGGATATGGTGAAAATATATTACATCCCAACATGGAGACGTTAAGCCGTACATTCTCACAATAGGGATTTCATTTTTCATAGGATGGATGAAAGGTGGAATATGGCTATTCTATAATAATAATAAAAATTAGTTATATTTTTGATAATTTATTAATAATATTATAATGAAATGAACACTATATGTGGATGTATAATGAGAAATATTTTAGAATGAATCGAAAGATGAGGTTATTTCTTCTTCGATAATCTCTTTATATATCTCTTATGAAATCGACTAGAGTTTGTTATTTGAGAAATATAAAACATCTAAAATGAAAATAATATTAGTATGTTAATCGTTAGTGGATGTCTTGTAATTAAGGGTCAAAATTAAATAATTTTATGAGGGATTATGATCCATTCTATAATTAAGGAGAGCGGAACATATTGATTCTTCAAAAATATTAATATATAATAAAATAAAAATGAATCAAAAAACATCCAAAATGTACTAGTTTCTAACATAATATGTAATAATGTTTTAATATCATCAAATTATCAATTTTAGACACGTTTTTTTATCAATTTAAAACATATCATTTTACATAACAGTATGTTATTGTATTTGATTTTTAACTATAAAAACTAATATTTTAATATTAGAAAAGTGAAATATTTATTTATTTGATGTCCATTGGAGAAAAAATGATTAAATTAGAACATTTTACCCATATAATAATTATAATATATTTTTAAGAAGTTTTTTATTTTTTATAAATAATAAAATAATAAATTATTGTGGTAAGAAAACTATACGTTCAATTTTGGATAATTCTAATTTATTGATTTTTAAAAATATGAAGACATGGTTTTACCCTCAAAATATTTATTTTATTATATTCTTATGGGTTCAAATTCATCAATAATTTTTTTTAATATATTAGTTATCATAAATTATTTTCATTTAAATATTTTTAACAACATTAAAATGATGTTTTAATTACAAATAATAATTAAAATAGAAGTTCTCGGTTAATTTGTTATATACATATTTATTAGGTAAAAAAATAAAATAATTTCACAAAAATTATTATTATATAATTCATAATAATACCTATTTTTGAATATATAACTTGTAATATCCTACATTGATAAATTTATATATATAAAAACATGACTTTGACAACATTATTATCACTCTATATAAAATATTATCTGGGTCATAATCATTTACAAATGCCTCCAAATGGTCAACAACTGGACCAATGGATGATTATAGTAGGTATGTACTTCATTAATATTACTTTGTCTGGTTTTTTGTCTTTAAATGGTTTTTATAATTTTATTAAAATTTATTTTATATAATTTTCATCAATTAAATAATTCATGCATCATTAATTTATATTCCTTGAAAATCATTCCTTATTTCCAAAAAAATTACAACTAAATTTCCATGATAAAAAATCATTTTTATTTCAAATGAATATTTATAGTCTAATTTTGATTTTGTATAACCATATAATAAATATAATATATTAATAAAAATATGATTATGACATATTTAACTTTTGAATAAATTTAATACATTAAATTTCCTAATTTCAACCAAATTACTTCCAAAAATAATATGTCTAACCAAAGATGACATTGGATTAATAAAATAATCCAAAATTTTAATAAAACTTTTAAGTAATTTTATAATATTACTTCTATCCTCAATTACCCAATTTTACCTTTTATCAAATTAATAAAAATTAACAAAATTACAATTCATAATGCCAAAAAATAAAAGAAATCTATTTACATATTTTTAATATCATAATTACAAATATGGAACCGATTTTTTAAAAAACATAAACATTTAATATATAGTAACTAATTTAAAATTAATCTCGTAGTGAAAATAAGAAAATAGGTTTACAATGATGAAACATTACAAAATATTTTTAGATATTTTATTTCAAAATACAATTTAAATAATAATTCCAATGACATAAATTATTTCAAATTATAAAAATATAATATATTAATAATTTAAAAAAATTTCTATAATATAATTTTACATGATAAAATTTTCCTATGAATAAAGTAGTTTTTAGATAAATATTGAATATTATTACTATATGTTAAAACGTAGAACTTATTAAAAATATATAGAAAAATAATCAGAAGAATGATTTTATATCCAACATCCAAGTACAATTTTTTTTTAATAAAATATAATATAAATATTGTAAAAAGCTTCATTTAAAATAGGTGTGACATCAAAAGGTAAAAAATAGCATTTTTAAAAAATATTTTGTTTGTCTAAAAAGTTTAATTTGTTCTAATATCATTTTATAAAATATATAAGTTGAATTTTGTCCATTATATTTAATATATTACATATATTATAAAAAATACATATTTATTTATTTAATTATTATATAAACTCGATTATATGTATTTAATTATTTTAAAAAACAATTTCCTTTTACTTAAACAGGGTTTTATTTTTGTATATAATTATTTTTCTACTAAATAATTAATTGTATATATTTATTTTTATTGAATGTTTTTTAAAATTTTGTAACTATATTTCATATCCTCTATTATATTGCCAGTGTTATTCAGTAAGATAATAATATTTAGTTTTTCAGTTAAACATTGTCTTACGTGAAATGAATTATATCAAATGAACTTGATATTTTGTGTAAAACAATCCAATGTTAGTATTTTACATACCACAGTCTAATCTAGTTTTGTGCAAAGTGAATGGTTGGTTTGGTGTATCATACAACATATTACATCAAATAAATTTAAAACTAAAAAATAAATAAATAAAATAAAAAATATACCTCATAATAATCCCTAGGAGTTACATAGTATATCCATTAATAATACATATTTTAATTTATTATTATTATTGATATTTAGTTTTTCATTTTAAATCACATCCTATAATTATTTTTTATTTGAACATTTTAAATATCATAAGGAATTTATAGTTCTCAGTCATTTTTTTATAATCCATAACATAATCTTTATTCCATGAATTTTAAATTTAAATGATTGTGGTGATATGTGGTGTTCTTTGTTTGAAATATATTATCATGAGACACAATTCATATTGTGTACACAGATGTCAGGAATTTGATATTATTTTTAAAAAATTATTTTTTACCATCTTCATGTAATTCACAATTATCTAATATCTATATAATGTAATTTATTTAAATGGACTCCAATTCTAAATATACTAATATATAATGTTGTTTTGATAAAAATTTTGATCAAAATGTAAGGTGTTTGATTTCATATACTTTTTTCAAATAGAAATTAATTATGAAATATAGTTTATTTTTTAAAAAATTTTCAATATAAAAAAACTAATCATTTTTGATTGATAATTTTTTGGTTTTATATGTCCCATAAATATTTCATTTCCCTCACTCGTATTTTACCTAATCTTCTTTTTGCAAGTGAGACTAATATTGTCTCTTATTTATAGATAGGAACATCACATTTCGATTATTAATATTCATTTGATGCGATTAATTTGGACCGTTTTTCATTATCATATAGTTTTTTATGTAATTTTATACATCATGACAGTCATATATTTTTCTAAATAAAATTTGTGAAATTTTTCATAAAGGATATGTTTTTTAATATATAAAATGAATCCATTTTTAATTTTTTTATAAACAAATAATTCATTAATATAAAAAATTAAATATAAATATATATATAGGTTTCTAGGTTTTCATTATTTCAATAGAAAATTTCTTTTCTCATAGTGATATATAATTTTTATTTTGAAAATGTATTCTAATGATCAAGATATTAAATATTTCCTTAGTTGTTTTTCAAAAACAAAAAAAATCTGTTTATTGATCTAAATCATTTTACATTAATACATCTTATGATTAAAAAATGAATATAGTCAAACTATAACATCTACCATTTCTCTCTGAACTGTTTATAAAATTGATCTTTTTCCTCATGGGAACTATCCATCATTGAAGTTGTCTTTCCTAGTCATTGAAGTCTTATAAAACTAATTTGACATCTAATTTCTTCACATTATGAGTATCAAATGTTTGATTCTCTGGACTAAAGGGGTTTCAACATGTTTTTATTCATTGATTTATTATATAATTTATTATAGTAACCAAATAACATTTATCTATAATGTGGAAATCCCATATTTTTTTATCGACGGGTATTTACATTGAATTTTAAAAGATAATAGTATATGTGATTATATTTACTATGTGGTTATCATGTTAATTAGATCAAGGTATTAATGAATTAGTTTCTTTGTGAATCTAATTTTAATAATATATGATGTTATAAGTAATTTAGTTGAGTAATATCTCCCAAAAAAAGCCTACGGTTTCCCTGGAACCAATCTTCTCCATCCCTCGTGCGATTCTGGCCTTTATTTATTCTCATTATCTATTTCTCATGGGAATGAAATGGTCGAGAGTCAGGTAGTGAATAATTAATGTTATGGTACATCATATATTTTTACTTACCTTTTATTTTGTGTAATTTCAATACCTTTTTAGCGCTTTTGTTTAATCCATTTTCACTATCCCTCCTCTGAAAAAACTTGTTTGTAGGTAATTTCCAAATCACCTGAATCACCATTTAACATTTTTGGCCAAGATATGAGGGGTAATTCATCATATATGATTAATGGATATATTTTTGTGTGGTGTACCTATTCTTCTTCAGTCCTATGGTTCCTTATTATGTTATTATTTCAAAGAATTCATCAACACTTTCACCCTCATCCAATACTTCCATCAATGATATTGATTTCTAATTTTTTCCATCTGTAGACTGATGTCATTCAAGAATTTCATTTATTCTCCATGGAATCCCCTACCATTTCATCATTATACTTCATTCATTAATGTGGTTTTATTATTTCTAATTAATTTCCAATTTGTTTGGATTGTGATAGATGATTTTGTGTAATTAGATATGTTGTACTGTTCTTTTAGATTAGTGGAGTTGTTTGACCTAGATGATCATTCCCATGGTTCTAAATTTGAGATCCCTCTTAGTGATTTACTCACCATCAGTCATCCTCCATTGAAGGTTATTATATTTTTGTAAATCCTCCATAGTGTATTTATACAAATCTTGATGATATTTTTTTTTGTTATTTATATTCCTACTTATAGTTTTCCTGCTTTGTTATGGTTGTGTATCCAATGTCTCTTGCCTTCTAGTTTGTTTTCACAATAGTATGTAGTGCCCAACTAGCATCCATTTTCATTTATTCTAGAAAGTCTTCTCTTCTGTGTGATTTCTCGCAATTACTTAGTACATGATGTGAGAGTAAACCAGGTTGTGTGATTGGATTCTTTAGTGGAATTTTGTTGATTGTGTGTAGTGGTATTGAAAGAGGATCGTACCATCGATAAAAGATCTATTTGGGCATGACACTATCCAGTTGGTGTTTCTTTATAAGATTCTTATGTTACCCTTAATATTTTATTATTTTAAAAAATATATATATTTTAATGTTAGAAAATGATATGAAACTCATATTAAATACTTGTGTTCTTTCTGATATGATGATTGAATTTATTTTCATTGGTACTCATATTTGTGGATGATGATGTGTGGGGTCCAATATCACCATCCAATGTATAGGGTAATAATAAATATCCAGTAAGATAATTTTTTTCAGATCCATCATAAATACTCTAAAAAACTAAATGGCTTTATTTATATGATATTATCAAAAACAAAATTTCTATCACTCTTGGATATTCTCACAATCTAATGAGTGATTCATCTTAGATATTATCAACATTTATTCGTGAGAATTTTTTAATATGATTGAAATGAATTACATTATAATTCATGGAGATGATGAAAATTTGATGATGGCCTATGAATATGATTATAGCACCCCATAATTCAAACTCTATTGTAAAAATTATCCGCTAATAAATCATTTTATTAACACATGTTCCTACAAAGTATTGATCCTGATTATTATTTATTCCACTTTTTGTGCCATGTTTCACGATATCAGTTCTCTGGTATATTAATTTCATATGTATCATAATTGAACACATATCATCATCTTATAATAACTTATTGCCATTTTTTATCACATATGTTATCACTTATTGAGTATTTGAGTTCACTCTTTGATTTGTTTTCCTTTCCCCAAATTCACTAAAACATAAATATGTATGCTCTTTCTATAAATGTATCTTATATGGATAATTTGAGAAATAAGTTGAGGAACTATTGAGGATTATATAGTTGAAAAAATTACACTTTTATACAAAAAATATTATTTATATTAGTTATATATTTTTCTTATCTATATGAATATATAAATATGAAAATTTATATATAATTTATTTTTTACATTGTTTGAGAAAATATTTAATGTACGAATGTGTCTTAAAGGACGTGTATATAATATATCATTTCCTGCACATGATTTGGGTTTAAAGGCCTATGTCATTTTCTTAGGATCCTATTGAAGAATGTATTCCACAAATAATGAGGGTTTCATAATCATATTTTCCCTTAATGAATCGAATGAGTTTCTTCAGTATAATGGCTCTATTAATGTTTTCTCATGCTTTATCAATCAAAATTAACACATACAATGAAATTATATAATCATAAGTTATCGATTTTTAGTATCAAGGAACCCCAAATATTACAATCCTAATGAACTCTTTGGGTCACCACGACATATAATGGTCAAGAGAAATCAATGAGACAATTGGATATTTTAAATACAAATTACATAAATTAGGAAAAAATAAAATAACCAAATGATTAAACCAATAGTTTCAAAATCATGTTTTCCAATAATGTATGAGGAGTTAGTGGAAAACTATAAGAAAAAAGATATATTGGGATACATCTATGATACTTGATATTATTCCATAGAGATAACGATATCCTTCGTTAGTTGGATTAGAATATGTTGATTTTAAAAGAGATCCACCACCATGCAATTCTAAAAGTCTAAATAAATAATAAATTGTTAATTAAATTCAATCACTAATGAAAATATATAATACAGTTGAGAAGTCATTGAGATATCAAGAAATATATGAGGCTCTACTAACTATGATGAGTAGATCTCAAATAATGTTTCTCCCTCATATAGTCATAACAAATGAGATATGATTTTGATATGGGTGAAATCATTATGGGATATATTATCATCTTCTAATATCCATTATCTCAAGGTAGGGGGATGGGTTAGAAGGACCAACAACATGCATTATGAAAATGACATCATTAGAAATTATCTGTCTTTTATATATATTTTTAATGGTTGTTCATGGTTTTTAGATTTTTGTGAAATGTTAATATCTTAATATTTTTTTGTATGTTATGTTATTTTTTATCAAACAAATGGGTTTTAAATTGATGATAATTGTATAATGGATTACATATTTATGGTTTAACTATATAAACTTTGGAATAAATATTATGACTGGTACTGAAGGATTAAAAAAATAAGTTTTTAGATTAAATTTTATGAGTTTATTTGGATAAAAATATTTTTTAACATGGAAATGATATCTAAACAATTATAAAATATTTTTATGTGAATATAATATTTGAAAGATTGAAAAAGTATGATAATAAAACATTGTTTTATTTTTTACGTGAGTTATTTCATTTTTCATTAATACGAGGGTAATCTTTTCCCACAAGGTTTTATATTTTATATTGAAAAGTGGTAACAAGTATTGTATCCAAGATATATAGAAAACCAAAACTATTAATGAATTAGTGGAAGCTAGAAATAACGCTAACTACTAATTTTACAAAAAACAATGATGGATGAATATATAAGGTCAGATGAATGTCATTCAATATAGATATTTCTGTGGTTTATTTTTCTATCAAATAAACTCATAACCTAATACTTATTATTTTACTTTTATTTCCATAATATGTCAATGAGATCATAATAAAGTTAAAATGTCAATTATAGACTGAAATCTTATTTATATACTTATTAAAATGTATTATGGGTTTTTATATGTTTTTAATAAAATCAAAAACATGATTGAATTGGAATTATTTTATTTTGATGTATTAATGAATAACCAAAAATATACATTTGGATGATATCACAACATTGAAATTAATTGTGTATAATTTCAATGTTTGATGTATGATAATACATCATTACAAAGACCGAGAAAATAGAATGTTAATTACACTTATGTTTAATATAATATTATATAGATTAAGTAATTATTCGAAGACTTTGATGAGTAAGTATCAATTCGTACCACAACCATTTATGATAAAAAATGATATAATCAATAATACAAATCTTTTGTGGAAATCCCATATAAATAAAATAGAGATAAAATATTACATAATTAAGAAAAAATGGTATCATTAGTTTGTATTCTTCTTATAATTACTACTATGTTATATTTATAACCCCAATAATCATGTTTTCCTTCACTAATGTGATAACTAGTTTTTAAAGAAAAATTATTATCTCTTCTTTTACCATTTCTTCATTTTATAATGGATAAAATACACTTTTTAAATACATTTTATTCTATATTATTCATATTATTGTTTGATCAAGACAAAATATGTTTAATTGATATTGATTTAAATTATATGTATTTTTTTAATTTATCTTCTAAGACTAATAATGTATATCTAAAATATTTGAAAAATATAATAATTTAGGTCTTCTATATGTTTCTGCAGTTGTGGTGATGTTTTTCAAAGAATCTAAATGGGGGTCATTGGAAAACATGGATTATACATGAAATCCTTTAGTAATATCTTTATTATTGTTAATTTATATATATTATATTAAACTATAAAATATATGTGATGGGGATTGTTTATGTACATAGTTTATGGGTAAATAAAAAAACAAATAGTTATTAGTTTCCCTAGAAATTGATAGTGTTGTAAAAATGATTATGTAGCTGCACACATTAGCCATATATAATGATTTGTAAATTAAATCAAAAAATCATTTGATTTTGGACCATTATATACAGTTATTTGAGGTTTTTTACATCAAAATATTCTTACTATACGCTATTTGACGTCCCCAAAAAAATTTACACATATGTAACTAAATTAGTGGGGCATAAAGTCCATTCATAATATACATCTAT
Source organism: Viscum album (assembly GCA_963277665.1). Taxonomy (NCBI): domain Eukaryota; kingdom Viridiplantae; phylum Streptophyta; class Magnoliopsida; order Santalales; family Viscaceae; genus Viscum; species Viscum album. The sequence continues at coordinate 1,155,085,551 of OY728158.1, read as the reverse complement.
GCCAGTGAATTCCAACCACCAAAAATAGTATAATAATGGTATGGTAGGGATATTATTCTATCCAAATATTTATTAAATATATATTAATATAAATTATTATGTACAAAGACAATATAATAATAATGTGATGATAACAAAATTACCAACTAAAATTAATAGTGTAATAACATATAATGTTATGTGTACAAGTATTTAAACTCATAAAAATAGTTGATAAATATCAAAATCAGGTATGTAAAAACAAATAAATAATTAAGAAAACTGAAATCCTATATATAGTCTGAGTAAAAATTGGTCCACATCTCCCATGTATGGTCCTGGACTAACACAAGAAATAAAGAGGGACTAAAAAGTCATATCGAGAATCTATGATATTTTATGGTGTACCAAGTGACATCTTAAATAAGTATTGAGTAAATCATAGTAGGCCTCAATAAATAATGTTTTGTAATGTTTAGTTTTATGATTATTAAACATATTTTGTTATGTATATAAATATGAATTTAGTAAGATGGATATTTATCAAGCTATACCAATTACATAATTCTAATATGGTTTTCATAGATCATGAAACACACTGAGGTGTTACAAAACCAATGAAATATATTTTAAGAATCTAGGAATAATAAATAAATGTGAATCCATAGTGATGGTATAAGAATTCACACAATAAAAACCATAAAAATAATTGAAAATTTGTATGTAATATTCGGTGTGGAATTGGGGAGCCAACCTATGATAATCAAGAATTTATATCATTCTCCATAGTAGAATCTGATGGAGAAATCCCTAATATTCCACATTGAAAACAGTTAATAACTAAACTGGAAAATCAAGCCCCAGGTAATTTTTTTATTGATATATTGGGATCTATTGACATAATAAATTCCATAAAAAGTATGAGGAATCCATGATTAATAATGGAGTATATCTAATGAATTTAATATTTTCAGTATTTTTCATGTTAGTCGACAATTATAGACTAAAAAATTCACAAATATAATTTCTTTACCTTATAAAAATGGGAAACACTTTGGAATTTACAAAAATTAATAATTGGGATTCCATTGGTTTCATTCATGAAATTTAACTCAAGAATCCATTTCATAAGCGCAAAAAACATGATTTAACGTCTGATTTTAATATTTTTTATTTTTATTTTAAACCTACATTTATAAAGGAGAGATAAAAATATTTATTTCAGCAATTGATTCCAAAAATAGATTCCAAAATTTATTTTCATTAGGGGATTCAACAGTAGTTTTTCCAAAACGGAGGACAAACATTATTTTCGTTAATGATTTCAGTGTATGTTTATTAAATGACCAACGCTAAAAATAAAAAATATGAGGGCTTTTGGTATCATTTTTATAGAAATAAATGTGGAAAACTCTGTAGGAGTATGATTCATCTACAGATTCTTTAAATACTGACAGAAAAACTCGAATATATTTTTTAAAATTTTCACCATTGGTTTTTAATAAATCCCATGTTAAAAGTAATTTTTTTTGAAAATTTATTAATATTAAACAACCAAAATAATAAAAAAAAACCTTTATAATAAATTCAAAATGCACAACCATCCAATATTATTTATCATTGATTGAAAATATATAACTTATATGCTCTTATATAGTTTATAAAATAAATATGTACACATTTGTATTACAATGTTGAATTAAAATAGACATACTTAAAATTTATAACATGATAATTTTTTGTTATTATTGAAGCATTAATTTTATTATATGTATGTTCAAACACCTATTATATCAAAATAGTAAATTTTTTAACCCATATATAATATTATTCCTAAACATTACAATATACATACCTCAAATCCAAATTAGACCTAACAAGTAGTTCACAAAAATAGATTGAATATTGGTATGTTTAGTTTAGAATAAATATGGTAATCATTTGTATGCCTACAAATATATTGAATGATATGAGATTAAAAAATAGAATAATATAGCAGATAATATATAAAAATTTATATAACTATCTTTATAAAATTTAGTAGTTTTCCCAATAGTGATTATCTCATATATAATTTTTATAATATAATAACCACATCCAATATGACCTTTTTGAGGATGACACTGCTTTTATAAAATACTAAATTGATGATAAAAATAGATATATATATATAAATTATAATATTAATTAACATAAAAAAAATTACCTTTACTTCCACATATTGGATTGCATTTTGTTTTTTCTAACATGTGTTCTTTATAAAATTTACTCCATAAACTGAATTTTAATATATATGAACTAATAATAATTATCTGAAAAATAAGAATTAAACCTAATGGCCTTATAAAAAACAAAACACATTACCTATATAATAAGGTGGAAAATAATTTATGAAAATTATCTAATAGAGAGTAAAACCGATATATGATGCATTAATATGGGGAAAATGTGTCTATCATTAAATACCCCATATAATAAAAAAATATCATAATTAAGGACATTATATTTATCATTAGTTCATAATAATGTTTTATTTCTTACTTATCATGAAATGTAAAAAACGAACAGTCAATCTACATATGTGATAATATCTCAGATATGAAACACATTTAATATAAACTATTGACAATCAGAACAAAAACATATGATATGAAACACATTTATAAATAGTAAACATTTTATTTTAATATTATATACATTTGTTATATTGATATTATAATTTAATTAATATATCATTCATTCAAAATATATTACTTAATTTTACATATTTGTTGCATTATTTTGATGTTTCATCTGTCAAATTTGTTGAAGATTTCATTAATTTATTGGGAAAAATATTTTTTATTAGTAATACAAAAATAAAAATTAGAGAAACTGTTTATATTATAAGTTAAATAAATCATAATACTCCTAAAATTATGAGAGTTGAAATGAATAACATAACTAAATTGGTATATCATACAAAAAATATGATTAATTATTTTTTTAGTATCCAGAAATTAATATTATTATATTAAAAAAATTAAGAAAGAGATCATTTATAACAACTGTGGAATCAAAATAAAAACATACATTCAATATTAAATAATTTTATATTTATAATAAATACACCACCAACGAAAATACACCATCAAATCTATATGTTTTCTTTCAATGAATGATAAATTAAAAATCTACTTTAATTAGATTGATTCCGACCTTTTATTTGAACCAACAGTTCAAGTAAATTATATAATGGAATGATATCACATGTAATGAATAAAACATCATGATGTCCATGTACAGATGCATGTAATAAAAACACATATTACTAATTAATCAGAAAAATATGTAATTATCATGGGAACCATTAATAAAACTGTTAGAATAATGCACACCACAACAAGTGTTGGTAGACACGCTAGAGAAGAACCAGCATAACAAAAATTCTTGAAAGTGACTACATATATTGGAAACTATCCATCATCGAATTTATTCAAAGCATAATAATTATATAAGATATGTGTATTGTGAAAAAACATGCTTATGAAAGATCTAAACTGGTATAATATTATGTTTTCTTATAAAAATATTATCATTGTATGTAAATGGAATTATAAAGAACATATAAGTTGTATAATTATATTTAAAATGTCGGAGTAATGCAAATTGCATCGAATGTCATGGGAAGTACATGTTAATCTGTAAGTACCTATAAAAATGTGTGTAATTCTATATACATTATGTTCTAGTAAATCTCTAAATACCATAAATATCTAAAATATTTAATAATATTAGTATACTCACGTCACTCAAGGTAAAACTATAATAAACCATGATAATCTATATGAACAACAATCACATCCCTATCCACTTGGAATTTTCACTAAATGTGGGATAATCACTCTACAAGATGACTATTAACCAAGTTCCAACATATTTATAATTAACAATAATCTAATAATGCATTAAAATAAATAACCTAATTAAATGATAAATAATTTATCGTCAAAAATAAAAAAAAAACCTTACAAAATTTGGAGTTTAACATGAAAATAGATCCTCAATCCAATCATTGTTGTGTGGAATGATTTATAAAATTATACATTGAAAGATCTAGAAAAAAATTGATTATACAAATGAAAAATAAATAAGAAGAAATCTAAAAGAAAATCATAGATTAATGTGGCCTAAAAAGTATTTTGAAGAAAATATAAATCATTGATTATGAAACTAGGAAATATAATGAAGAAAATAGACTACAGAATGCGAAAATGGAAGAAAATTAACAACAATGGTGGTTGGAGATCAGAAATACTCTATTGAAGTCATCACAATTCAAGATGAGTCATTGTAGGTTTGACATTAGATGATTCAAAAACATGAGGGCTTCATGATATAAGACATCGTTTTTCCTAAAAACCATCCCCGAAATTTCACATGTTTCTAATATATGGTTTCAGTTTGTGCAAAAACTGAAGCAATAAATCTTATCCATTATGGTTATTGGAGTAAAGTTTTAGTATAACCGACACCAAAAACCTATTATAAATTTTTTTTGTCGGTCTAGATAAAACTGATTCACAATATCGACTTCAAATATAGTATTTCTACTAGTTTGTATTTCCAATGTCAGGCCCCAAATTTATTCCATATCTAGTTTCACAACATTAAAAATGGTATACACAATATATTTAAATCAAAAAAAATATGGCACATTGGAATCATTCTTCCAATTATAATATGGAATCTATGTATTCTCCATGGAATGATTAATATTTGTCTCTTAAATTGTTAAAAAATATCACTATTCTTAAAAAATATGTAATGACTTTGGAAAATTTGAAATTTAATTTAAAAAATCATGCATCATGGTCTAATTCCATTAAATTTATCAGCACACAATGTATTATAATAGAAATTATCCCATTTGACAGACACCTTATCAATATTGAATTTATTTTATTTATTTTGGTGTTTTAAAAATCATAAAAACAATTAAATTAATTATTTATCATAATTTTTATTCAATGAATCAATATCCATGGTTAGTTTTTATAATAAAAAGGGGGTTTATATCATAACTTTTTATTTTAAATCATCAGACACACAATAGCTTATTTGGGAAAAATATTCATTGGTTACATATTATTGGTTTTAGAACTAAAATATAGACATGGTTTTATTAAAAGGATCATGTACCATATGGTTATCTTTTAAGTTTAAATTAATTCCAATAATATATTAGACAAATAATATAGTGTAACCTCTTGTGTGATTCATATAATAGTATAAAACAATTATGTACCCTTAAAAATTAAATGTAATGAATTTTATAATTATATAACAAATCATATATAATAAACCATATTAATGGATACAAGTTAGATGTTTTATATCATGAGGTATATTGAATTCAATATTTACACATGGATCTCCTCATTCCTCAGATGATCCAATTAGCTATTAGTGTGTTAAGGAGTTCTACAAATAATTGATGTTCATAATTGAGGAGGTAAAAACTATACAATTTAAATACAAAGTAGTCTTTGGATAGAATAATGCTGAAAACACATTTCTGTCATATAAAATGGAAAGAAATTATGGGGAATAACATACACAAAATACTTCATTATCGAACAAATCCACTCATCTAATATCGACCATCAATTTTTGTTAAAATTATAAAAAAGGATAAAAAGGAGAAATAATATTCAAATATGGAATAATACAAATTAATATAATTAGGAATCATGATTGAATGAAAAATAACGAAATTGGTGGTGTGAACTCACACAATCACCTTTAATATTACAGATCATGTGAATATGTGAAAAAGTGTCTTAGAACTATGGATTTACACCATAAAAAACGTAGAGAAGATGAGAGATCATGGAACCTAAAAATAAACCACACTTTTGGAATTTATCTACTAAATATAAAATATGAATGTGGGGTATCATTAACTTTTACCCATATATAACCTCTTCCCTATACAAAAATAGGCCATTTTAGTGTTTCCAAATCCGAAAATCCCAATCTAGTACATAGTGAATGAACCAAAACCTCAAAAAAATACAAATAAACATGATTTACTCAAATTTAAATACTTTTTTTAAAATAAGGATATGTTCAACATCATCACTGTATGATGACTCATTCTCACATATTACAATTATTGAATAATGAGTCCTGAAAATAAATTGAAAATCACACCTTTAGCGGTTATGGTAATATAAACACTATGAAAATCATTAACAATACTGAATAGAGTATATCATTCTATACACAACATTATATGATTAACACTTTCAAAAATAATGAAGCACCACTATGGGTTTCATAATTTCATGATTGATTTAAAAAACGCACAACCTATCGGTGTATATCATGATAAAAAACGTACCATTATCAGTAATAAAACAATCAAAAATCATAGTATTCCAATAAGGATAATCCATCACATGTGGCCTCCAATTAAAAATTACTCATACATGACATCCCATAATTCTATATTCACATAAATCATAACACCAAAAAATTACATCCTGTCACACGTACACATATTCATTTTTTACAATACACCAATTTCCCATTCTGTTCATCCATCGAACATGATCTAGAAGATTCAAACTATAAAACAATAAGAAACACCCCCATAGTTGTCATATCATGATATAAAACCCCATCCATCTAGTTTTTCAACCTTCCATTCAATACATTGAATAAAAGGTACTTTAAACCAACAAATTATCTTAACTAATCCATGGTATTCTCTGCACTATTGAACAACATTATAACCATTCCATGGAATTCTAGATGAATAAGAAAATCAAAAAATTATTGCGTCACTCGACCTAGATTGTGAACCAGACCCGAATGTATTTTTATGATCATTATAATTATTATATTAGGATCTAGTTAAATATAATATTATTGTGTCTATTAAATATTTATATTATGGTGTTAGTATTCCCTGATTATCGTATGTGACCATCCAGATTATTATTCCAAAATTGAAGGACCCAACTATAGGGGAACAACATATCCCCATCATTATGTGAATATTCACTTAGAAGGTTCTTCCAAAGTATCAAAATATGAGAATCTATGGGTTTCTCTATCCACTAGTGTGTGGGGAACAACATGGGTTCATTAGGGGATTATCATCCCTATGTATTTGATGAATTTCCCAAGAGATGATCACATATATCGACTGAAAAATTCCAAGATTGAATGTTTGAATTAACTTTAATTTGTACCTTAATTCTAATATGATTGGATGAGGATTCATTATGAAGGATTATTCATCCATGCTATTATTAGGAAGGGAAAAATACATGATATTTATGTATTTAATTTCCCCTATGTTCGAAATCTCATTTATGGGATAACACTATTATATTATTTTTTATACTATAGGATTATGACATGGATACCCATTCTCTCCCATTGTGTTATAATAGTTCAGGGTTCTCTCTCCATGTGCATCAATTGATACATTAGTAATATAAATATAACACATTTTCAAATTATCACCCATTTATATGGAGTATCACGTATCATCTCTGATGATGATATGATGCTCATTATTAAAATTTTAAGAATATACATATTTTCCTTTAATCAAGTTATGTAAGATTATTATAAATGATGCGGCTGGATTAATAACCATGAAAAAAAGTAATTTATTCGTTTCTATGACCTGTTTAGAGAAACTATCAAGGATTATTGTGTATTCATTGAGAGCTTATAAGAGAATAATTTAATTTGAGTATCATGGATCCACCAAATCTCTAAGATGACTCAACATTCATAATATCAATGGGTTGGTCGATATGATTTTTAACAACATCCTTAAATGGAAAATATTATCCTTACTTTTTGAGTTATAATTACATTGGTGTACTATGTGATCATCTCTATTCAATTTCATATCATTTCAGTGGTAAATGGTCTTAAGGCGGGCGTATTAAAACATTAAAATCTCATGACCTCATTTTTATGTGATTCTCATGTTGAATGGATATGGCACTAGGAGTCATGGGGTCATCGTTCTAGATCGTTCAGTAAGGCATAGTGACCATTTATAGTGTCTCAGTATCCAATAAATGTAACTCTGAAATGATTGAATAGTAATTTTAGGACATAAAATATCATTAAGTGGATTTATTAGTTGTATATATTTGAATGATTTTTTCCATCCAAAAGGTAAATATCTAGTCTCGGGATGAACATTTATAATCATATAGCTGAACTCAATGACCACCCAAACTGTATAATGGGAAAAAAGAGACATCTATTTATTTTCCGTTAAGTAGGTAGGTACTCCCCCTAGCATTCCTTGATATCCAACCTCAAACATCTCTCATTCCATAGTGACAGTGAATCTGAGCTTCATTAAATATGTACTGTAAAAATAAGTGAAATAAATTATTAATGCCACGAGAATATGATATGAACAAGATAATTAAATCATCATATACATTTCATATGGTACCCTCTTGATGAAGAACAAAAATCATTTACATTAGGATAATCATTTGAATCATGAAGAGTGGGGTGAGATATTATGGTCTAAAGACATCGTACCCAAATAATTGATTCATTTATAGTTACTTAGTAATCATTAAATATCAAGAGATGATAATATTATATTGATGAGTATCCCATCTACTTCAAAATTATTATTTTGTCATATCATCATTAATGAACCATCAACCCATTTATTTTTTTAAGTATAGTAGGACTCAAACATATTGGGATATCTAATAAATTATAAAATATTTCATGAACAGTATTTTAAATGTAAACAATGTCAAAAAATATATATTCAAGTTTTTTTAATGTATAATCATGAGAACAATGTGATGTCAATATATATATCCCATGGTAGTCGGTGCATTTGAATTCATTGAATATATCATGGAGGAAGGGGTTTAATAACTAAAATACTATGTTGGATTCTAAGGTAAGGTAACTAGTGGTGGAGTTCACTAATCTATTGATTTGAGTTGATTTGGGTTCCTTTATAAGAATAATAATAGAAGGCATAAATTACTCATCAACTATTCACAATTTACCATCACTACGTTGATCATTGTAGTGGAATCCAAAAAAACATTTTTGTAGTCAACATGGATATATCCTTCATCAATCAAAAAATATGGGGGTAGTGGGGGGGAGGGGGTGGAGGGTCATACATTATCATAGGGTATTGGTAATTTTTTCATGCATTTCCTTCTATGGGAATGAATATGCATTTATTTTTGAATCTACTACCTTGGTGGGTGGCATTAAAATTTTGTATATGGTAATATTGATCTTGATGGTTGATGTAGACTAGTATTCCATTTATAATTATATTCACGATATATCTTAAAATCTTTTGAGTATCAATTATATAATACGTATATATAATTGGTTAATAACAAATTGGATTATTATTCAATACACATGTGGAGTGGAGAATAATTATGTTAACTTTGTAGCTTCTAGGTACCCATAGATCTCTCATCTAGATTTATACTATGATATAGGGTCCCCTCATGTTGAGTGCATTAGACTTGTAAGAGTATATTCAATATTATTAATATATTTTAGAACCACTTGATTCTATTTTTCAATTTTCCCTTAATTAATGACAATATTTCTTGTTATTATTACCAATCAATAGTGTCCACGAGGTATACTCATTAAACTTGATCAAATAGTTAACCTCACACAGTTATTATGTGTTCACAATATAATGATTACACAATGGACCATTTTATGAACTACGTTAATGAAATGTTGAAAATTTTACCATGTATTCATACCCAATATTACAACTATTTCTATAACCTTATTAAAAACAATGTGAAAATCCAACAATATATAATACCTGATAGATCTCAATTTCTTATAAAGACAGTCTAAATGATGTATATTAGATTCCTCATCCACAATGTCCAAAAACTCAAATATTTCCCCAAAATCCTTGTTCAATACTCATTTAACAAATCATATCAATCTCACTATATCTTTTTTTCACGTGAAAAAATCACGTTTATATTCAATAATTGATCACTTAAACACTGAGACCACCCAGCAGATGAATCATTAAGGAACACCTTAAAAACTTAATTCATAGACAGAATTTCCTATGAATATCCAATGTAATTTTACTGAAATATAACCAATTTATCATTAACAATCCAAATTTTAGATTCTTTCTAAATCTTCAATTTTTAATACATGATCATGATGACTAACCCCCCCATCGAGCAGAGTCACCCTCTGACCATTTATATATCACTTCAAGATAAAATCAATGATCATAGTTACTATGACCATGATAAAATTGTCCCATGATATTCACCATGGAATCATATGAATTCATATATATTAACCAATAAGTAGTCTCTCCACCCCTTCTATATTATAAAATAATGTCAAGCTTCTGATGAATAATTTGATGTTCATAAACAATTAATATCCCTATAAGACCACAAATAATAAAACTCAGAATATCCCTGGCCAATGTCCTATATATCTCTACACACAACGACCATACATATTTTTCCAGTGCAAAATAATAATCCCGGTATAACATAATTCAAAATACTCATGTATATAGTAAAAGTACATTATAAAAAAATTCACTAATTCCCCTCTCAAGGATAGTACATCAAAACCCAAACATCTTATGATGCAATACCAAACAAACATTTTTCACTTACATTGTAGATACCCAAAGCTTCACGTACGTGGACATTAAATTACATTTTCAAAACACATTACAAATGTGAAAAACAAACGCCCAAATACTGTATTAGTTTAGTGTCTTCTGAAACTCGGAACATACTCTTATAATCATGGTGAAAGATCTTCAACATCTCATATAAAGACCATCACCTTTTGTTTTCTTACCTAAAACATTTATTTATATCCGGTGGAAAAGAAAAAATAAAAAAGGGTGAGCTCAAATCCTCGGTAAGGGAAAGCATATAGAATATAAAACAATCCATAAAAATATGTATGCAAAAACTTTAACATAAAATCTAAACATAAAAATCTTGAGAAAAGACATAAATCATGGAAGTACGTAAGGAATATATCATAAAGGAACATCAATCATGATAAATTAGAATTGGAATAAAGCATGTAATTGTGGAAAACCATTATGAAGATGATATGATTTCCATAGTAGCCAAGGAATTGCTGCCAAGACCATCTTAGTGGACAAAGTCCATTTCTGAATCGAGTTCACTCCTCGTTGTAGTCCTATAAAACAGAACCCAATTAACATACCATTCTAGAAATGTCTATATCATGAGATATAAATCATTACCCATTTCATTGAAGGTAGATATAGGTCCCACCCATCTCATATGGAAATCATTGTTTCGTGTTCCACAAAACAATCAAAAATTCATTCATCATAACCCAAAGAATAAAATGGGTTTCATAAACAACATCACATCGTAACATAATCATTATAAGGAAATGGATATAATTTCATCATAAGAAAAGTGAAACCATGTAAATCATAGAGACATTATATTTGAAACATACACATATGAAATAATTTCATATTATATGGAAAAATTGTTTTGATAAAACACTTGAAATGAATTCTTGAGAAAAATATCCTTTCATCTTCAAAATCATATTCTTTTCACAAAATTCAATGATATTGTAAAAGAAAAGTATTTTGTTAAAAATAGTCATTAAATTTTGTAGAGGAAACTTCATTGAAATAAGTTTTTATGAAACTATAAAAATCCATGCACACTGTATAAGTTAAAAATAACATTCTTCTTGTAATTTTGTCGGAAAAGTCAAAAAGTACCTCCTATGGTAATCAAAAGAAATATTCCATACATAACATGTATTAGAAGTAAAAAAATGTGTAAAAAAGTCTTTAAACATACATGAAACCATTTTTAGAAAACAGGTACATGGATAATAAATATAACCCCAGTAAATACTTATGAATAAACTATATTAGATAAAAGCGAGATTAGAAAAGTTATCCCCTACCTTATGTCTGATATGCTTCATGTGTATCTGAAAATCCTGTATAATGATTTATAAAATGTCATTGACTTATTAAGGAATCATATTCATTGTTATGATATCATATATGGTTCACTTAATACTTTATATTACACATTCTTTTGTAAATTCCATGTTAAAGCAGCGTTTTGAGTTAAATCGTTTCATTTATCGTACCTGTTTCGAATTGTTGTTCTTGATATTATTAATTATATCCAGATTTAATTAATTCCAGAATTTAAAACATGATTTATATATAATATATATTAAGAATATACATATATATATTATAGATCGATAAATGGAATGAAATACACAGTTCATGGAGACGGTAGGCCGTACGTACGCATGAACATTGTTTTAGTGTCCTTATTGAATTGAATAGAATTATGTAGATGACATAAACATATATATATAAATCCAGTAACATTATTATCTCATATATTTAATTATTATTCATTATATATACTTTATAATCATTCATGAATGGTTAACATGGAGAATGAATCTCATCGTGTCGTGGAGATGGTAGTCTGTACGTACGCCCGAGTGATGATATCATTCCCATTATCGTCGAATTGTATTGAAGTGTATGTATGATATTTATGAATAATTATAAATTTAAATTAATCATATATAGTAATTTATTTTCACCATTATACCCATCCATGTATGGTGGTGGTCGAAAACAGATTACACAACAGTGTGGAGATGGTATTTCATACGTACGCACGCACAGTGAATTCTTTTTTCTATAGGAAGGATAGAAGGTGAAATAGGGTAGTTTCTTATTTATAAAAATATATCAGTATATTAGTGATACTTATGTTATTAATTTATAGTTAAAAAACATAATAAGATGAAGTAAAAGAAAAAAGAAACTTGAGTGATTCGGAAGAAAAGATTACCTCTCTTTTGACGCACCACCTTTAAGCTTTCTCTTAAAGAAGTAGAGTTGACCTTTTGAGAAGAAAAGAACATCCATAATGTTTCTAGAGAAGTGGATAAGATAAATGGGAAGGGTTTTTCAAAGCATGAAGGCTCAAAAGGGTTTGAAGAGAAGAGGTAAGCGGCGCCCTTTATATAAGAGAGGAGAGGGGCACCTTTGGAAAAACGTAAAATATTATTTTACAATCACATAATATTCAGTTTATAATAGCTCCAAATTGATTTATTTCGAAGATAAAGTGTTAATGGGTCGAAATAATCTCAACAAATAGGTTTTAGACAATTTTAGTTTACTATTTTAACCTTATCCTGTAGACTAACATAAATAATTTAGCTTTTACCGTGTCTTCTTGTTTTATTACACTATATGGTTAATAAACTTACTATAACAAGACAACTGAACCCAAAGTGGTTAAGTATTAATTTATATAACATTATATAAGTCATTTTGTTGATCCTTATATTTTTAAGAATATTATAACAAATAATAATATAATATTTTTTTAAAAAACTATTTTATGTCAATTTTGACACTATTTGGTAATTGATTTTTTTGAAACTCATAACCGCATGACTAGTTAGAAAAAATTTAATTAAATAAATACTAACATGTCATATTATTGTATAAAATTATTTTAATTCATAAAAAGTCTCAAATTACATTTATTTGGGTATTTATAATTTCAATTATTTTAATATTTCATTATTTAGGTAATTACTGCATCACTATTGTGTCATAAATAAATTAACTTATCTAATGTCTAAAAATTATAAATAAAATAGAATAAGGTATTAAGTATTATTATCTTGCTAATGAATATTTATAGTCGAATTTATCTTATTTATATCCCTATATTAAAAATGGTTTGGTTATTAAACATTGATTTTAACTATTTTAACAAGTTTTTAAATAAAATAATAATAAATTTCTTAATCTAATACAAGATGACCTAAATGATAATATTATATTCTTAAGGATTTTTTTGGTCTAATTATACTTATCCAATATAATTATAACATGTGTTATGGTAATAATAATAACATTTTTACCCTGAATTACCATATTTACTTTTAATCGTAGTAAATTAATGTAAAAAGTTTCTATCCACCAAAAATTATTTTTATCTTATTGAACCACATTATACTACTTGATACTAACTGTGTATCTCGGATTTTCTAAATTCCACTCACAGATGTGGTAAAATTAAATTATTTGTAAATTTTCAAATTCTCATAGGAGGTGGGTAAAAGACGTTGAAAAGTTCAATAAAATTTTTATATATCTCAAATTATTATAAAATGACTCCAATGAAATACATTGAACTTATATAGGTATTATGTATCAATTTTGACCTAATATAAATTTAAATAAAATAAATAATTATTTTAATAAATAGTCGATTTTTAAATAGTAACCGAGTGTTTTCACTATTCATCAAAAATTGAAATTTATCAAAAAAATTCCAAAAATTCACCCTAGGCTAATTTCGATATTCCGAATCCAAAAATGAAGTCCATTTTTAAATATAATGTTTACAAAATTTCAAAAGGTGGGAAATACTATTTATAACAGCTAGTTTATATAACCTATGGTTGTTTAGTGAAACTCGATATTACGTACAACACACACTATTGTGGAAGGTCACGATTTCGTGTAATGCAACACAATCCAAGTATGCATGTAGTGAAAGATACTTTTTGTGTAGCGTAAAAAAAGACATCAATGAAATTAAAAAGAATATTTTTCATAAAATCTCAGGGTGTCACATTTCTACCCCCCTAAAAATGAATTTCACCCTCGAAATTCGTTGGGGTTAGAAATCGTTTACTACTTATAAGTTTCTTTAATATAAATGCACATCATAAAAAGTAATACCAAAACATATCTTAAAAAACTAAAGTATAAAAGTTAATGGTTACCCATATTAACTAATCACTGGGTTTCCACATAGGAGAACATAGATGAAAATATGGATATAGAAGAGAAATCTAACTATCATGTTCTGATGGAGAGTGGTAGAGAACATGGCTATGAAAAATCCAACAATCACAAAGCCATAAATTTGTGATGATCTAAGCTACCACCTGATTAATCAGATATAAGGGCACTAGGACAACATTTTTGGTGTTCAAGATCATTTCCCTAAATTTGTATAATTTTTGAATTAAAATAAATACTTACTTGATTTTGGTACAATCTCAATGTTTCTAGTGCCTCAAACAATTTCCACTTAATCTCTTAAAGAAATAAAGTTGAATATTCTTTCGCGAAGTGTTATGAGATCATTCGAGATAATGATAGGTCATTCTATCTTTCTCAAACATAGGGTTATCAAAAGTTATATAGATAAGTCCATCTATGGTGAGATTAATAGGATATGGTTCTAAAATGGACTTATACTTCATCTATAATCATGCTTAATAAAATAAAACTAGTTTATACTAACCAAGGACTAACTGTAGGCCCCTGGTAGGCGATAAAGGCATGTTGCACTTCGGTTTTGGTTTTGATTCCCACAGAGTTTTCCGATGCGACGGGTTGTCGCTCGTCCTATGGGTTGTCCTTTTTCTAAAACTACATTATTTTAAAATTACATCAATAATATCAAAAAAAAATTATAGCATAAAACAATACTAACTTATGTCCAACATAATCCATTCCAATCTTTAGGATTATCCAAAATAATTCTGTCCAAGCTCATTGTATAAAAAAAACAACTACAAGAAATTTCATCTTAGGAGCATGTGAATACAATCATTTATCCGCCATATATCATACGATATATCTTTTTGGTCAAATTAAAAATATTTGAATACCTTAATCATGTATTCTCTTGAAAAATGAATTCCCATTGAACCTTATTGAAAACATTAATGCGGTATGAAGTTAACTCTTTCCACATCCCAAAATCCCAAAATTTCTATATACTCAAACCATGATATCACATTGTCCTTATATCAACCATGATCTTATCAAGACTATAAAACATGTCATTATCTCCTAGTCCATTCATTATGCGCATATCATCTACTTTAAAAATATATATGAATTAACCTTTCATGGATATTGGTACCATCCATCATATACATTCAAATACTTTAGGAAAAACAATAGTGTAACAATCCTTATATGTGTCTTTATTCCATAGTACCATTACCTATACAACATAACTCTTGATAAACATAAATCATTACACTACCTTGTTAAACCATTGACCAAGCTTCAATGCTTCTTTCATCTCATATATCATTTGTAGTCTCCTCATCATCATCCACATAAATACTACCTATATACCATGCTGATTCTCTTCATGAGATTTTCCATTAGGGAATTGGTTTTCATAATTCCCATACATTCCACATTTAAGACATCTAATCATTGTTGATGTCGTAGACTTACAATTATCCTTGTCCATGGTGTTAACTAAACCTTTTCCTTTGCACTTTCTGGATTTGTTTCCTTCTTTTCCACACCCAAAGAATCTTCCAGTTCCTTTGAAACGTTCTCTTTGATGCCTCTTCCCACACGATTTACATGAGATAAATTGAACTTTCTTTCCACTATGATCATCATGAAACTCCATCTTTCTATTATTATCTGAGTCGCGAAACTTACCAAAGTTGAGATTATTGATCATATTATGAGATTGTGTATTAGGCGTAATAATGATGATTGGACTTACAAATCCTATTTCATTTGGTTTCTCATGAATAATATCATTCCATTGTCCATAATATCATCCATTGTCGTGAATCTTCCTGTTTCCAGCCATTTTCTAAAACCCGAAAAAAATAGTGTGAGTGGAAAAAATCATGCTACGGAAAGCAACATAATAAATGGGAGTACTGTCAATATCTAACATCATAGATTAAATTCTAAGATCATTACTATAATTCTAGGACTATAACCTATACATATACTTATCCTTATGGACATCCCTACACATACCTTAGAAATATCTCTATGGATTTCACAAAATTTTTCGCATCCTAGTTTCTAAAGTTTAACTAAACCTTCGCAATGATACCAACCGTAGAGACCCAAAGGTCGACGTACATGGAAATTACATTAATTATGCGGCATACTCAGTACATGAAAAAAAAACAAATGCCCAAAGACGGTATTATTTTACTGTCTTTGGATACTCGGAAAGTAATATTCTAATCATGGTGAAAGATCATCAACATCTCCCATAATGATCTTCACCTTTGGTTTTCGTACCTAAAACCATTCTTTATATCATGGGGAAAAGAAACATAAAAAAATGGTGAGCTCAAATTATCAGTAAGGGAAAGCATAGAGAACATTAAACAATCCATAAAAATTTGAATGCAAAAAACTTGAAAATAAAATCTAAACATAAAAATCTTGAGAAAAGACATAAATCTTGGAAGTACGTAAGGAATATATCATAAAGGAACATAAATCATGATAAAATATCATTTTATTAATAAATGTAATTGTGGAAAACCATTAATCACATGATATGATTTCCATATTAGCCAAAGCATTGCTGCCAAGACCATCTTAGTGGACAAAGTCCCCTTCTAAATCGAGTTCACTCCTCGTTCCAGTCCTGTAACAATGAACCCGATTAACTTACCATTCCAGCCGTGTCTATCTCATGAGATATAAATCATTACCCAATTCATTGGAGGGAGATATAGGTCCCACCCATCTCATATCGAAATCATTCTTTTGTGTTCCAGAAAACAATCAGAAATCATTAATCATAACTCAAAGAATAAAATGGGTTTCATAAAACATCATCCCATCTTAACATAATCCATATGAAACAAATGGACATCATTTCATCATAAGAAAATTGAAACCATGTAAATCATAGAGACATTATATTTGAAACATACACATATGAAATTATGTCATATTAGATAGAAAAATGGTTTTGATAAAACACTTGAAATGAATTCTTGAGGAAAATATCCTTTCTTCTTCAAAATCATTTACTTTTCACAAAATTCCATTAAATTTTAAAAGAAAATGATTTTGTTGAAAATAGTAATTAAATTTTTTAGAGGAAACTTCATTGAAATAAGTCATTATGAAACTGTAAAAATCCATTCACGCAGTATAAGTTAAAAATAAAATTCTCTTATACTTTTGTCAGAAATGTCAAAAAGTACCTCATATGGTAATCAAAAGAATGATTACATAAATATAATGTAGTAAAAGTAAAAAATGGGTAAAAAATACTTTAAAAATAAATAAAACCACTTTTATAAAATAGGTACATAGATAATAAATATAAACCCAGTAAATAATTGTGAATAAACAATCTCGGATAAACATGAGATTGGAAAAGTTATCTGTTACCTTATGCCTGATATGATTTGTGTGTATCTGATCCTCCTTTATAATGATTTAAATAATGTCATTGACTTATTAAAGAATCATATTAATTGTTATGATATCATATATGGTTCAGTTATGACTCTATATTACTTGTTCTTTTGTAAATTCCAGGTTAAAGCAGCGTTTTGGGTAAAATTGTTTCATTTATCGTACGTGTTTCGAGTTGTTGTTCATGATATTATTACATATATCTTGATTTAAATAATTCCATAATGTAAAAAATTATTTATATATAATATATATTCAGAATACACATCTATATATGATAGATCGATAAATGGAATGAAATACACCATTCATGGATACAATTGGTCATACGTATGCATGAACGCTGTTTTCGTTTCCGTATTGAATTGAAAGGAGTTACGTAGATGACATACATTTATATATACATAAATCCAGTATCATTATTATGTCATATATTTAATTATAATTCATTATATATAATTTAGAATCATTCATGAGTGGTTAACATGGAGAATGAATCTCATCACGTCGTTGAGACGGTAGTCCGTACGTACGCATGAGCGATGATATCATTCCCATGATCGTGGAATTGTATTGAAGTGTATGTATAATATTTAATAATAAATATAACTTTAAAATAATCATATATAGTAATTTATGTTCACAATTATACCCTTCTAAGTAAGGTGGGGGTTGAAAATAGATTACACAACTGCGTGGAGACGGTATTCCGCACGTACGCACGCAAGGTGATTTGATATTCCGTAAGAAGGATAGAAGGTGAAATAGGGGTGTTTCATATTTATAATAATATATTATTATATTAGTGATACATATGTTATTAATTTATTGTGAAAAAACTAAAAAATAATAAGTAGAAGAAGAAAGAAACATGAGATAATCAGAAGAAAAGTTTACCTGTTCTTCGACATACCTCCTTTAATCTTCCTATTAAGGAAGTAGAGTTGGTCTTTTGAGAAGACCAGAACATCCAGAGTATTTCTAGGGATGTGGATAAGATAAATGTTCAGGGTTTGGCTGAGCTTCGAGGCTCAAAAGGGTGTGAAGAGAAGAAGGAAGGGGTGCCCTTTTTATAAGGAGGAGAGGGGCACATTTGAAAAAACATAAAATATTATTTTATAATAAAGTCATATTCGGTTTATAATAGCTCCATATTGATTTATTTAGTAGATAAATTGGTTTGGGTCGAAATCCTCTCAACCAATAAGTTTTAGACAAGTTTAGGTTACTATTTTAACCTTATCATTTATATTTAACTCTACGTAAAATAATTTAACTTTTACCGTGTCTTCTTGTTTTCTTACACTATTTGGTTAATAAACTTACTATAACAATCCAAAAGAACCCCAAGTGGTTAATTATTAACAAATATAACATTATTTAAGTAATTTAGCCGAACCTTAGTTTTTTAAGAATATTATAAATATTAATAATATAACATTTGTTTTAGAAACTATTTAATGTCAATTTTGACACTATTTGGTAATTGATTTTTTTGAAAATTATAATAGCATGATTAGTTAGAAAAAAAGTTAATTAAATCAATAATAAAATGTCATATTTTCCAATAAAATTATTGGAATTAATATAAAGTCTCAAATTACATTTATTTGGGTATTTATAATATCAATTATTTTAATATTTCATTCTTTAGGTAACTACTGCATCACCAATGTGTCATAATTAAATTAAATTATTTAATTTCTAAAAATTATAAATAAAATACAATTATTTAGGAACTCGTTTTATCTTTCTAATTAATATTTATAGTACAATTTATCTTATGTATAAAATTATATTAAAAATGTTTTAGTTATTAAATGTTGATTTTATCTATTTTAACTTTTTTTAAATAAAATAATAATAAATGTACTAATATATTCCAAATAGACCTAAATGATAATATTATATTCCTAAGGTTGTTTTTGGTAAAATCATACTTATCTAATAGAATTAGAACATGTGTTAGGATAATAATAATAATATCATATTTACCCTTAATTACCCTATTTACTTTCAACCGTGGTAAATAAAAGTAACAGTTACTATTCACCAAAACTTATTTGTATGTTATTGAACCACATTTTACCCATTGATATTAACCGTGTCTCTTTTATTTTCTAAATTCCGATCATAGAAGTGGTAAAATTAAATTTTCTGTAAAATTTCTAATTCACCTAGGAGGTGGGTAAAAGACGGTGAAAATTTCAATAAAATTATTATATATGTAATATTATTATAAAATGACTCCAATTAATTAAAATAAACTTATATAAGTATTATGTGTCAAGTTTTACCTAAAATAAATGTAAGTAAAATAAATAATTATTTAAATAAAAATTTTCTTTTTAAATAGTAACCTAGTGTCTTCACTATTCATCAAAAATTGAAAATTTTCAAAAAAATTCCAAAAATTCACCCTAGGATAGTTTCGATATTTCGAATCCAAAAATGAAGTCCACTTAAAAAGGAAAAATTTATAAGACTTCAAAAAGTGTGTATTAATATTTATAACAGGTAGTTTATATAACATATCGTTGTTTAGTGAAACTCGATATTGCTTACAACACATGCTATCGTGGAAGGTCGTGATTGTGTGTAATGCAAGCCAAGCCAGGGATGCGTGTGGTGCAAGATAATTTTGGTGCAGAATACAGCACAAGACATCAATGTATTTAAAATGAATATTTTTCATAAAATCTCAGGGTGTTACATAAACATCCATTTAAATGTTGTCTATAGGGTAAAAAATTAACATGTTGTATCCTTTAGTTCAGTATAACCAAAACAACTATCCACTGAAGAATTCATTAGGATTAAATAGTGGTGAAAGTATCATAAATACTATAAAATAAATGGTGTCATCATAAAATTAAAAGAATCATTTTTGAGCCAACAATAATCATTGGGCATATATGCTTAAAATTTCTTACCATTCTTAAATAATGTCAATGTAAATAAAACTTTGTTACATAAAATGTTTTTTCCATGTTATACTAGAATGCAGTGTTGAAACCAAAATAATAAAGAATCTCCCTACGTCTATTATATTTATCTCATCCAAGACATAAATGATTTAACAGGGATTCATACTTGACTTTTTTCATCAAACTCAACTACCTGGTCCCACACACAACTCATGTGATTCAACATAATCATATAAATACTATGGATTATCTCGCCTAAGACACCCCATTCAATGACCTCATCGACATCTCACTCCTACAACAATTTCCTTCATAGATTAATCATTTAATATAAAGGTTATAAAACATTATATTCAAAATAATTATGACATATAAATCGTGACCCTTAAATTATGAAAGAATGAGTCCTTTTTGAAAAACTGACCACACCAAAACATATCCAAAGGCCATCCATCACCTAGTAATCATTTAAATTAAGATAAAATATCTAATATAAATTCATAGTAAATTAAACTAAATTACAATATCATGGATCCACACTAGTATTTCATGTATATTTAGAAAATAATACATGATCCCTAGATCAAAAGAATATATATAACCTAAAGACATGGTAAACCACAAGAATACTAAAATTAAACAATGGTTATTCCCAAGGATCGTTAAATTCCCACAAATTAGCCTCATTAAACACATTTTTTCTTGGTAATGAACAGAAAATTATCACCATAAATAACTAATAATATAACATCTTATATCTGTATATTTTTTACTAAGAATTTGAATATCCACTACAGGATAATCATATAAGAATTCGAATAATCTTGTTTCCTGAGTATGATTCTTAAATCATAAGGCAAAAATTTGTTGGATTTTACTCATAAAACTAAATAAATAAAAATAAAAAATACACAATAATTCATATCACTTATTGTGAATCTATTTCTTAATGTTAATCCTTTATCCATGGTTCACATAAACAATTAATCACTCAAATAGTATAATAATAACACATATCCCAATACATTGGCTCTATGTGCACATTCATTCCAAAACTATATTCGTGATGCCCCTCATTAACACTATGTAAAATATAAAACAATTTCAACTGAAATGCATGGAAAACATCCATGTTCATTTATATAGCCATATATAAGGAAACGATAAAACAAACCCCAACCCTAGAGTACATCACAACACCATTTTCGTGGTTGTATTTAAATAATTTCACTGGTTTACATTTCTTATGATCATTAAGTATAATTCAATGAAAACAACACCAAAAAATATATAATATTGAAGTATGATGGATCTAATAAAATTCTTCAGGTAATGCTTATTTAATTGGATATATATGGGGTTCTCTCAAAATCATCTATCTCATTCAGTAAATATCTTAATATTAGTATAGTTTTATTACAACTCTGAATATATAATGGGAAAAAAATTAGATTATTATTTTAATTTTTAAAACCAAATGATTTTTATTCGTATACACCTATGGGGTTAATAATTAAGGAATTTAAATAAAAGATATACCTATAAAGAACATGTCAGGTATTCCATGGTTCAATTATATGGGTATTAATTCATACAATATTAATATTGAAGCATTATATTTTTAAATTCGTACCCCATTCAAGTGAAACCCATCAAAAAGTAATTTATTCAAGTATAATGTAACTATTTTTACACACTCAAAGGGTTTATTATATACATATAATGCAATCATAAAAAAATAATTGGTAACACAAGCATATAATGATTCTATTATATAGGACACCATTCACATGTAAAAGAAGTAAATTCATTATATGTAGTAATTGGAAAACCAATTAACTAATATTCATCATTACTAACTTTGATATATTAATATGATAATATAATTCATTTAGCAATGAAGTTATTGTCAATACACATTAGTTTTTAATATTTTTCAAATACATTCATTTAAATAAAAGAAAATCAACATGTTAGAAATAATTTAACCATTATGCTATATTAGAAGAAATAATTTAGCATTATGTACATATTTTATCTACCCAACCATAATTGACAATGATAATAAAAAAAGAAGTTAAAAATCAAATATTCAAGGATATAAATGAAATCATTATAATAGAATGTGATTCTTATGTCACTAAATGATGAATTAACGCAATCCCTCATGTTGTAATAGTTTATATGTAATAAGTATATAAATTAATAAAAAGAAATCTTGATGATAAATATGTAAAGGTGAAATAGTAAGAAATTATAACTATGTAATTGTATAATGGAGAATATAAATACTTGAAACCAATAATTACTCTGAGAGGACCAGTTTGGGATATAGCTAACTCGGAGAGGGTGGGTGAATAAGTGTTGGGGAATTTTTAAACCAATACCAACTTTTATCCCTGTACCTCTTCACCTGTTAGGATATGATTCTTTTATTCTCTTTTCCCTATCACATGCAATAATAGAATGCAGTAAAAATGTGCACACGATATTTTAAAAAGTTTCACCACTCAATAAGAGTAGTTACGTCCTTCCCATGCATGGATATGACCAGTGCATGGATTCTCCACTAAGATATGATATGAAATTATATTGAAGTGTCTAGGAAAACAATCATCCAGCCAGTGTGAGTCCTTACACTTAAGATGGGGGAGGGAAACAATCTTCTTCCCTGGACTGGTGATGAGTTAGTCCAACTTGCAGC
This sequence comes from Viscum album, assembly GCA_963277665.1. Classification (NCBI taxonomy): domain Eukaryota; kingdom Viridiplantae; phylum Streptophyta; class Magnoliopsida; order Santalales; family Viscaceae; genus Viscum; species Viscum album. Next base: position 1,155,061,613 of record OY728158.1, on the reverse strand, counting down.
CTCTAGTTTTTTCTTTATACTGCATATGGAGACAATCTTCTTACTTCCTCAAAAGGTAGGTTTGTCTCTTGGTCTTCATTAGTTACCTTCACTTCATTATTTTCAAAATAGAAGGAAAGAAGTTATTCCTTCTTTCCTTTACTTATTATCTAGTGGAGCACCAACTACACTAAACTATAGTTTTTCTTCATCATAGTGAAACAACCAACTACACTAAAACATAATCTCTCTTCCTGGCTAGAATCACATAAACCAATGTGATTATTTAGAAAATGGGTATCCCCTCACATAGAATCATATGAATTTAACTACCCTGAACAATTGTCTGCATTAAATTGGTCATACTCTGTTATTATTCTTTTTCTCTCCTTTTTCTTTGACACAGTAGAATATAAAATGTTACTGCAGTGTCTTTTTCTGTTTCTTCTATTCCCAAAACCAACACTTAAGTGTGTCAGTATACTACCTTCTTCCAGTTTGTAGATGTGAGTTTGAATGCATGTCTAGTTCTGGTTTACATCACAAAGTACAACGAGGGTGATAAACCCTAGTCGTGTGAATTTGTTTCAACTTCTCTTTGTGAAACTGAATGTTTCACAATTATTTTTTCTCCTCAATGATGCTTCGAGAATGCTATTCACCAATCGAAGGCTCGCAAGACCCCCTAATTTTTCATGCACCCTTCTAGGTGGATTTCGCGTAAAATTAAATCCATTCACGTAAAAACACATTTTGGCGTGAAAAATGCATCTCATGAAACTCTATTTTTTTCACAAAGAACATCCATTTTTCACGTAGCACTTACTTTTTCTTGTAGCACTGCATCTTTTCATGCACCACTCTATACATAAATTTTTTCACGCATCAGAGCTCAGGATTTGTCTATGTGTCGAGAATTAAAAAATGAGAGTTGTTCACCTCGTATATATAGGCCTTTTACCCCTTTGAGAAAAACAATAATCCACAAGTAAAACCCTTTTTGTGTGCTTAAAAACTCTTTAACACATCATTATATTTCAAGCAATTATCAAATATTTTGTGCACCGCATGCCTCTGCCAATTTTCGAGCTTCTGATCTCGAAACACCATTTGTGAGAAAAACTTCATTCTTCTATTTGGCACACCAAACCAATATTTTATAAAACCTTAATTTTTCGGGTAGAACATTGATATTTCAGTTACATCTATCTTTTTCACACATCCCTTAGAAATTTCGCGCATCCCACTAATATTTTTCGCGCATCCCTTAGATATTTCGCGCATTGGATCCATTTTTCATGCATTTCATGCCTTTGTCATTTTTCAATGATCTGACCTTGAATCCTACCTTGCATGCAAAAATCTAAACAATCATCAATCCTGCACACAAAATAAATTTCCAAAAACAAATCTTCATCTACCAATTTTTTGGCCCTAATATTTGGAGAACATTGGAAAATGGAACCACCTTAGACTGTGCTTTTTGGAGACCTCTAGATTTTCCATTGCTTTTTCATTTCTCTCCTCATTTCCACCCACAACAATTTTTTATCTTTTACAACTAACTCCACTATCGTGAAATATATCATTTGATAGACAAGATTTAGCATCGTCAGAATTACAATGGAAAGTACTGAAACTTCTCTATCTTTCAAAAACATCATTCCTTCCAATCAAAACTGTATATGACTGGCATCATTATTTCTCCTTTTCCCTTCATAAGGCTCGAATCACAAGTTCTCCCAACATATGATATTTGTTAAATACATATCAGCAAAGCATCATCTGTTTTTGATACAATGTGAAATGCACGGCTACCTTAGAATTCCAAGTCCTTCCATATTCTATCTTCTTCTTAAACCATCATTCTACACTTCATGCGAATAATATGATTCAATGTGAAATGCATGGCTACCTCAGAATTCCAATTCCGTCCACATTATCCCTTCTTCTTCAACCATAATCCTACACATCATGAAAATAATATGATTCTTTTCTTCAAGTAATATCTTCAATGGTTTTCTATCATGAATAATTTCATGGTATTATTCAAATCTTCGTTCATCTTCAATCATCATTAGATGGATGATACCTCTACATTCTTCATTGTTGAAAAAAATGTGTCACTGTTGATACAAGTTATTTGAACATAGGATCAGGGCAACAATAAACTAATTTAATTCATAGAGAATTTCCCAAGCATGACATTTAATGCTATGATTTCATAACAATTATCCAAGAATCCTCACTTCAGCCAATCTTCATTATTTTTACAGTCCTTCATCTCTTTATTCTTTTTGACCATCATTGATAACTGTTGACAACAAATACAATATTCAAACACAAAGTGTTCCCAACAATATCCCCCTTTGTATTTTGTTTCCAATACCTTAAAGACTCTTCAAATGAATTTGTCAACGTCAAAATGACAATATTATCTCTACCCTTTACTTCGTTCTCTCCCCTAGACACTCCATTTCATTTGTCTACCCCTTATTGAAAAGAAATACAATGTTCATGGTAGAAAGGGTATAATTTCATTCTTATGAAATGTGCCATCAATCATTTCACTCTAAGTCTAGTTGAGCAGTGCTCGATGTAGAAAACTACATGATTTGATTTGGAAAATAGAGTTATCCATTATCTACTAAATCATGATGCCTCATTAGATGAGAACACATTCACTCGTCTTCATTGGTTTTCTGCTTTAATTACTGGACGAAGATATTTAATGTGATATGAAATAATCAACATGAAATTCATACGCTCACTTCAAAAAATGGATCAAAAACATTCAAGTGAAATGGGCAGGATTAGTGGCCTTCGGAAACTTTCATTATTCTTATTTCACTGATTGTCTTAGTTACTACACCTTTATAAAATATTTTTTACTTTGAGTTACCAATGATGAGAGGATGAGACATGACATACCTTTTCTAATGACATGATCCTTGGAAAATCATCAGAGTGATTTATTTTAATACCAACTAAAATTCTTACTAATTGAGATATTGACTCCGAATGCTTCTTCAGGTGTCTCCCCCTCAATGGAACACTCCTAATCATATGTATCAATGATGATCCCTATTCATATTAATATTTTAATATCAATTGATGAATCTTACACATATGATAACTTTTTCAACTTTGATATCAAGATTTGATACCAATCACTACTTCTCTAGTTCTCCCCCTGAGAGCTTACTCCACCTTCAATTCCCTGTTTTATCAGAACAAATACAATAAACAATGATTTAAGGGAATAAGGTGGATCCTCCTTGCTCTATCAATGTGAACAACATAATTGAGATGATTTTCTCAAATAGGATTCTCTATTATTCACACTTTTAAAACTAATATTCAATGATGAATGTGACGGTGTGGACCTCAATTTTTCTTATATCTATTTTTCTGTGAATTTTATTTCCTCAAGGGATTTAATTGAACTAGAATCTCCTCATGTAACATTCATCTTCTTGAATAATTCTTATTGGGATGGACTAAATTCAATGCATATTCTAACAGTATGACCATCCATGTTCCACCTCACACACAGAACTTCTTTGTCTTCATGTAGATTCATTCTTTTGTTTTTATCACAATTCTTATCATGTGCATCTTCCATCTTTCTCATTATTTCCAAATCTTCTGTAAAAACTACCAATATATCATTTGGGACTAAGGAATAAGTATTTGATCTTCTACACGGATTATTCTGAGTGGATTCTTTCATAGTAGTTCTTTTGGATGTACAACCCTTCAATTTTTGTATTTAGAATCCAAGGACTTCTCATCATTCCTTCCTCAAATCTTCTTGGGAGAATTTTCTTTCACATTATTCATCATATTTCTTCACAAGTATAGTTCTTCATTCCTTCCCATCTTCTGTGGTATTCTTTTCATATATGAACATGCACTATTCATAAGACAATTCCAATTGCATATATCACATATTATATCTTACATTCCAAATATTTTTTTTACTATAGAGATGTTTTTGGAACCATGGATGTTTCTTCTTCTTCTTTGGATTTCTATCCCTTGATATGGTATTTCCCTATGCTATTACATTTAAAATATTTACTAACAATCTAGTGCACATCACCCAAGCCTATTGCAGCACCATCATTGACCAACAATCCATGAATTCTTTTCATCTTCTTGATATGGTCGCTGAGTCTTCTTCTTGGTATGTTGTTCTTTCTCTGGGGATCTATCTTCCACACTATTTCCCTTATCCACCCTATCCATGGTGATAGGTTTCATCTCACTTTTATTTATCCAAACTTGTTTATAATTCTTCTTCAAACTTGCACTTTTTGAAGAAGCAATTTTAGAAACATTTATACAAGTTGGTGTGGATGATACATTTAATTTCTTAGATTCTTGTGGTGGATCAATGAGTTACGTCATGATATACATATCACAGTTTTTAGGTCTTTTGATAGTAGAATATTCTAGTGAACATTGGGTACTAGTGGTAATTGTTTTCTTTTTTTTCTTCTGAATCCTCAATACATGTCTTCTCAATATTGGTCAACTAATCTTCCAACTCTAAACATCTCATATTAAGGAAGAAATTTTGGTCCTCAATCATAGTCATATTATCATCATAATCCTTCTTCAATCTTTCAACTTCATCTTCATGCATCTTTACTTTTTTTGGCAACAAAGATTCATGTTCATTGATCTTCTTGGAGTTATCTTCCAAATATAACTTCTTCACTTCATTTCCCATTTTCATCTCATCTTCTAGTTCATGGATCTTTTCTTCTAGAGTCTTGTTGATTCCCACCTTTTTTTCAACATATTTGAGCCACTTTGAAGAATTTTCTTCAAATCCCCTCTTTGTTTATTCAAATTCTCTAACCTGTCTGTAGATATTTAGACATTCAACAATTTTTTCTTGTATTGAATCCTCCAAAACATCAGTTTCTTCTTCCAGATGAGTGATATTTTCCTTCATGGACTAAAATACACCACAAACCAGGGATGTAGTTTCTTCAGGAATACCATGTAGAATCATTCTTAATCTATTAACTAATATTTCATGAGATGTTATAGATTTATCATCACCACTTGTGCTAGAATTTTCGTCATGTGAATAATTTCCATTTTTAATAAAATATATATCTTGAGTATTTGAGGTACTAAGGTTGTCCATATTCGTGGTGGTAATTGAGCCACTTTCATATTAGTTTATGAGCATTGTGTTTCTTTAATTTCAGCCGGACATACAGAATCAGATGCTTCCTCTTCATTAGATAAGAAGGAATTCTTCTTCAATTTTTACTTCTCTTTATTTTTCTTATTCATCATGGTCATGGTATATATATATATATATATTTTTATTTCTTCTCAGAGAGGGCTGAATCATGAAAAAACTAGTCTTCATTATTGACTCAAGAAAAGAAAACAGGTTTTGAAAATATAATAACTTCAATGTTGATATTCCAATAGAGGTGAATCTTCATCTGATACCAATTGAGAAGACCAGTTTGGGATATTGCTAACACTGAGAGGTGGGTGAATCAGTGTTGGGGTCTTTTTAAACCAATGCCAACTTTTATATTTGTACCTCTTGACCTTTTAGGATCATGATTCTTTTATTTTATTTTCCCTGTCACATTAAATAATCAAATGCAGTAAAAATATGCACACAATATTTTTACAAGGTTCACACTCAATAAGAGTATATACATCCTTCCCATGAATGGATATGACAACTGCATGGATTCTCTAGTAAGATATGATATGAAATTATAGTGGTTTATCTAGGAAAACAATCCTCTAGCCAAAGTGATTACCTACACTTTAGAGGGGTGGGGGGGGGGGAAACAATCCACTTCCCTGGACTGGTGATGACATAGTCCAACATGCAACTTCTAGCTGCTTCTGTATACTTTCTATGGAGACATTATTCTTCCTTCTTCAAAAGTTAGGCTATTCACTTGGTCTTATATTATGGATCTTCACTTGATTACTTGAAAAGAAGTAGGTAAGAAACTCTTCCTTCTTTCTCTCTATTCTTTTCCTGTGCACCACCAATTTCACTAAACAACCTCTTTCTTCTTCTTAGTGAAACAACCAACTACACTAAAACATATTATCTCTTCTTGGCTAGAATCACATACACCAATGTGATTATTCAGACACTGAAAATCCACTAACATAGCATCATCGGAATTTGACTGCCCTGAACAATTGTCATCATTCAGTTGGGTGTACTCTGTTCTTCTTCTTCTTTTCTATTTTTTCTTTGACATAGTAGAATTTGGAATTTTACTGCAGTGTCCAAGTCTCATTCATCAGTTCTGTACACCAAAACTTAATTGTGTTAGTATACTACCTTCTTCCTTTGTGCAGATGCGAGTTTGATTGAATGTCTAGTTCCTATTTACATCGCAATGTACAACGAGGTTGATAAAACCCAGTTGTGTGAGTGCGGTTCGACTTTTCATTGTGAAACTGAATGGTTCAATGTTATTTATTCTTCTCAAAGCTACTTCAAGAGTACTATGTACCTATCACAGTCTTCTGGGACCCCCAAATTTTTCGCGCACCCTTCTAGGTGGCTTGGGCATAAAATTCAATCCTTGCAAGTAAAAACACCTTTTGGTGGGAAAAAGTCTTCTCGTGAAACTCTGTTTTTTTTTCACGCCAAACATCCCTTTTTCTCACAGCACTTCCTTTTTTGTGTAGCACTTATTATTTTCGCATACCACTCTAAACTTCAATTTTTCATGCTTCAGAGCATGGTATTTGTCTAAGTGTAGAGCATTAACAAATGGGAGGGTTTCACCTCATATTTATAGGTCTTATTAACCCTACGCAAAAAACAATAATCAGCACGTAAAACCCTTTACATGCGCGTAAAAACTCTTTCATGCAATTTCATATTTCATGAAATGCTCCAATATTTTGTGCACCTCATGCAATTTCCAATTTCAAGCATCTTATCTCAAAACCCCTTTTTCACGAAAAACTTCATTCCACTATTTCACATATCACACCAATATTTTTAACAGCCTTTATTATTCATGCAGCACATTAATATTTCGCACACATCTTTCTTTTTCATGCATCCCTCTTATATTTCGTGCATCCCACTAATATTTCGTGCATCCCACAAATATTTCGTGCATCCCACAAATATGTCATGTTGCCTTCATTTTTTTACGCTCTCGGCCAGTTTTTTCATGCACTTCATGCCTTTGTCATTTTTCAATGTCCTGACCTTGAATCATTCCTTGTGTGTAAAAATCTAAACAATATTCAATCCTGCACGAAACATCCATTGCAATAAACACATCTTCATCTAGTGATTTTTCAAAACTAAATTTTTTGAAAACACTGGAAAAAGGAGCCACCTTATACTGTTATTTTGTGTCGCCTCCAGATTGCCCAGTGCTTTGTCATTTCTCTCTTCACTGATTCCCATAACCATTCTTCAACTTTTATCATGAACTACAATATCGTGAAATATATCCTTTGATAGACCAGATGTAGCATTGTCAGAATTAAAATGGAAAGTACTAAAACTTCTCTATCTTTCAGCAGCATCATTCCTTCCAATCAATACAGTATATAACTGGAATCATCATTTTTCCCCTTCTATTCATAAGGATTGCATCACAAGTTCTTATAACTTATGATAATTGTGAAATACATACCAGCAAAGCATCGTTTGGTTTTGATACAATGTGAAGTGCGTGGCTACCTAAGAATTCCAAGTCCTTCCACATTCTCCCTTCATCTTCAACAATAATTATACACTTCATGCGAACAATAGGATTCAATGTGAAATTCATGGTTACCTCAGAATACCATGTCCTTCTACATTATCCCTTCTTCATCAACAATCATTCTACACTTCATGCAAATAATATGATTCTTTCTTTCAAGTAATCTCTTGTATGGTTTGCTATCATGAATAATTTCATTGTATTATTCAAATCCTCGTTCCTCTTCAATCATCCTCAGATGGATGATACATCTCCATTCTCCATTTTTTAAATAATGTGTCACCATTGACACAAGTGCTTTGAAATTAGGATTAGGTCAACAATCATCTTTTTTACTTCATTGATAATTTCCCAATCATGACATTAAATGCTATTATTTCATAAAAATTATTCAGTAATCCTCACTTCAGCCGATCTCCATTAACTTTGGAGTCCTTCTTCATCACTATCTTCATTTTTACCATCATTGAAAACTGCTAAAAACATATACAATCTGCAAACATAAATTTTTCCCAACATACTCTATATGTGGGTTATCTGTACCCATACACAAGCTATTTTAATTTTGACACATTCATATTCCCTTGGATAATGTCCTAAAATGTTAATACAAAGGACTAAAAGTATATATAATACCATATCGTGACATCCCTTCCCAAAATTTATTCATCTGCAACTGAACAATAGTGAATCTATTCCTCATGTGAGCCCCCTCAAATGTAATAGGATTGTGAGAAGTTATGATAGTACAAAAGGGGTATAGTGGGGGAAAATATTCACTATGGATCAGTACTAAATATATTCAAAAATTAATTAAAATGAATATTATGAAGAAAATAATAAACTATTATCCAAAAAGATTCAATATAGAACCAACCATTGCAATCTTTTTGATGACATATGTACGTATAAATTTATAAGTTCAACATGTGATACATAAATAGATAGTCTGGGAGAAATATGTAAATAAACAAGATGACCAAACTATTATATACCATATAAATAAATTTTTATTATATATATCTCTTATCATGTACTATTTTAATTCTAGAAATAGTATAGGGAATAATTAACTTCCTATCTGGCATCAATAATAATTTCATAGTTTCTAAGTGGCATATCAAATAGCGAGTGCATAAAAATCTGTTTTCCATCTAAAATGGTTTCTAATATAGTTCTTATCAATGTGTACAAAATTTATATTGTTCAATGTATTAATTATATTGCAATAAATTGTAAACAAATCAAATATGTGGTAATAAGACCCATTTTATATGGCTCGAGAATCTATGAACATAAATCAAATGTGAATATATTGAGCTATTTTAGTTATTCTAGTGCAATGAAACCATATGATCCAAGGATATCTCCCTATACTTCTAGGTGTAGAACTATTGAGATAGCCAATAGTGATAAAAACTTGGTTTATTTTACTATCTTAAAAAAAGTATTGGATAAACCACCATATTTTCTATTTCAAAAGGGATATAACCAAATCTAAATGAACATTCCATTAATAATTTTAATAAGGGGTTGATTATGATATAATGAGTTAATCCATGGGATAATGGGTTAATGGGATGTACAATAAATCTTGGATCTTATCCTATAGATTCAATTTTTTTTGGGTACCAATATGATTCAATGACACCAAGATGATGCATTTTGGAATATAATACATCGACCAAATAAAATAAGTGACAACTAATTTAACACACATCAATGAATCATGGGGAACAAATTGGGATCAATATTGTTATTTAATTTAAGAATACAAGGCATAATTATTAAAGGTAATTCTTTTAATATATATATTGTTTCATTATATTAACATGGATTACCCATTATATTTTAAAAAATAAAAAGAAATATATCATTTAGAATCATTCTTCAAATTCCAATTTATATACATTTTATTATCAATATAATGCATTATTTTTAATCCATATATACATATAATATATTAATTAAACTGATAAGGCATGTAATCATTTTATAAAGAGGGAAATTTGACTAAGACAAATAATCATCATTATTCGAGGCCATTAATTTGAACTATACCGAATGGATTCCATTATGAACTATCCCGTTCAAAATATTCATCATCATTTTACAATTTTTAATTTAATTAATGTTTATAAGACCTTCCAATACAATTAAATTAATTTATTTACATAAAATCCATTCATTTCATCTAAATAGCTTGTGTTTTTGTTCTATAATGAGGGGTTTTGATGTTATATTTTAATTTACTAACCCAAATCACACCACATATAATATTTTACATAAGATCTAATACTAAATATTATGGTAAAATACAAACTAAAAAATAATTCATTAATTATAAATGATAATGAATCTACATGATGTTATTTTTACCTGAAATGTATTTAAAAAATATATTTAACAAATTAATGTTGGTCACCTCAGGTTTGATGCATATAGTATGTTAAACACATAAATGATCATACAAAGTCTATAAAAGTGGATGAAATAATTACTTAACATTACCTTAAAAAAAATTGGCTTATAAATAAATCCTTTAATTAAAAAAATCACGGTTAAGATAAAAAATTTTAAAAAAATGATTATAACATATAAGATGAAGATATTTAATTTTACACATAAAGGAATGGATGATGTATAAATATAGATTAAATGAGGTAAATAGGTGGGTAGACTCTTAGATTAACTAGTATTCCTCTAACATACCTTAAAGATAATGAAATAGAATATGAATGAATAATTATTTTTATTGAAATAAGAGGTGGATAAGATATCTCAAAGTACCATGAAATTTCTTTCAGATTGGACAATTATTGTGTAAGAATGAATGGGGGAAGAGATATATAATGATAAATTTTACCTTCCAAAAAAATCCTCAATAAATCTAATCATTTAGTTGGAAATCCAAAGAAATACTATCCTCTTACATGAATTTCACCAATTAGCTGGTGGCCTCTAGATAGTTAGTTGGTGGAACTACAACCACTTGGATGCAAACAAATACCTCATAATAACCATTAAAAACTAACTCAATACATCACAAACCCCTATATGATCGCAACATGATACTAAAATGTATATTTTGAGGTTTTTGATACAATTATATCCACCTATAGTTGTCATTATAATAACTAAAACTGACACCAAATAAAAAATTCAAACATTCCTCAAAATCAAACACATATACATAACATTGGGCATTGATGGCTACCATGAACAATAATCATAAAACTGTTTGACTATCATATTTAGTATTTGAAATTTATATTGAGACATTTATGAATATATCATTACATGCATTTTTTACTATTTTTTATTCACTTGGATTAATAAACATAATAGAATCTAAACATATTATGAATATTTTGGTTGTCTCATTCTTTACATCCAATAAAAATTTAATATGGTTGATATTTCCTATAACTCTACCATTGATATATAAATATAAAAAAATAACTCCTTTTTTCCATGATTGTGACATATTTCAATACATAGAATATCATGGCGTTGATGGATGTAATGATTACAATATAATATTTTGTCATTAATAACTCATATTTTATAAATACAATTTTATTAGGAGACATTAAAAGTAATTTAGATTTTATTACATATCATGAATTAATATTTAATATAATAGATATAATTAATACAAGATTATAAATATCAAATAATAATCCAAAAAAATGTAAAAACCATTGGATTGAATTCTCTGTGGATGATAGTTTCTGCCATATGAATTGCAATAACAAATAAGAGATTTATAAATATGATGATAAATATCAAAGGATCATTAGTAATATTATTATTTATGTATTTAATGATTATTTATGATAATTATACAGTATATATACAGTGTGTAATTTGAAATGTGACTTCTAGAATCTGATATTTACCTGACTGTAGGATAATATGACAATTATGTGTAATTACCAATGGAATTAGATTATAATTTGAGGTATTAGGCTACATAATTGATGAAAATGGGAGATTAAATGACCATTACAATGATGATCATTCCTTTTTTAGCACATCTATCCGATCATGGAAGGAAATGATAATTACTAGGGTTTTCCATTTACGATCCAAAGTAAAAATTTATCATGCATATTTAAATTAAAATTTCCAATGATACGACTTTAACCTAGTAGATATCTCCAATAGATCGATATTTGATAAGAAACTCATTGAATGTAACACCATAGTGGTAAATTCACAAAATCCTAAAATTATGTAAAAAGAGGATAATTATTATGGCCTTAATATTATTAATGTGTTATTTTCTCCTTGGAAATGAAAAATGCATCATCATCAAACCCATTTTATTATAGTTGTATTAAACAATATAAACAAAAATTTAATTTTAATATGAAATATATTTTTCCAAATAATTCAAACATAATTGTATTTTTGAAAAATTTATAATTAAAATACACAATGGTGAAATTTTAAGGTATTTTAAATAAATTTCACATTCAGGAAATATAATTATAAGTAATTATTATCTAAAAAATACTACTAGGTAAATAATTTTCTTATTTTTTAGTTAGTAATTATATGGATTATAATGTATACCAATTTATAAAAAATATTCCATGTCAATAATGAAGTATTATTATTTAAAAGATAATATTCTCCATTACATAAAAATATATTTTTCCAAAATATAATATTGTAATTTAGCGTGTACAAATTAGGTAACAAAGATTTTATTTATGTATCTAAAATACTATATTTCATATAGAATAGTAAACGAATGTTTTTTGGTTTAATTAATATTTATGGATTCCTAATTTTTTAATGATGTAATCATTAATTAAAATTTTAAAATAACACAAAAACATAATTTTAAAAATATATTTCATTTAAAATATTTATAATAAATTTAAAACAACTTATAACATACCAATGTCATGAATGGAAAAAAATATTTTTAAAAAATAATTTCCAAGAAAAATTATTTACCCATGTCAAATGTAATATATAATATTCATGTTTTATGAAACAAAAATAATTTGAGGAACAAACTTTGAATTTCATAAGAATTTCCCAAAAGCATTGATATGATTGTGGTTTTGTAATCTCCAAAATCCATATTTCTAAAGGCTATATTTAGAAACTAATAAAACAATATTCCACAAAATTATATGAAGGCCCATATCCACCCCCCCCCCCATTTCATTCATCTTTAAACTATTGATCATGAATTTGATTTCATTTTACCTCTTTAGAAATATTATGAAGAGTTTATATGGTCCCTAGAAAATATACTCATGATTTATGATGTTATCTCCAAATACAATAGATTATATTCCTATCCCTTTTAATTGAAGTTATTACTTTGAAGATATTATTTTATTATTATTATTGTTATATTCTCGTAAAATTATGATCATTAAATAGGTCAACTTTTTTAATCAATTAGAGACTTCCTTTCACTCTCAATATTCTCATTCTATAGACTACTTGGTATTCCCATTATAGAAGTGAAACCATTCATTGATTTCTTAGGCCTCTATTATATATTAGGAGTACCCAAACTAATATTATATAAATGGTATTCATATTAATGTAATTTTTGTAAATTTATTTTGAAATAAAATTTATAAAAACCATATTCTCTTTTGATGGGAAAAATGATCAAATTTTAAGGACATAAAAGTTTTGTAGTTGATTATTATAAATGAAACACAATATTTATTATCTTATACTTCTTGATGAAATAATTCCATATGATATTTTTTCAAAAACTGATTTAATACATTTAATGGTTATTACTTTATTGCTCACCAACACATTTGGTACGGAATTAATCATAAGATATGAACTGATATACGATATATTGTTGAAAAACATTAGTAATATGTACTATGAAATCATGTAATTGATCCATTTTGATTTAAATATTGAATTAACATGTTAATGGTGTTGAAAAATTTCCCTATTATATATCAAATACATATGACTATTCACTTTGGACACACCACAAAATTTATATTTAATGATCTCTCATGTTTCATTGCCATTTTTACCCATTTAATGTTTTTATACTCCATATTGTTTTAATGTATGCGTCCAAGAAATTACACCAAATGTTTTGAAATAGAAAGATATAATAAAGGTGACATTCCATAAGATTTTATAAATATTAGGGTCACATTTTAATTATATACTTTATATATTATGTACGTAGTTTCAAAGATTATAAACCTATAATGTTACATTGATGTAATCAATTTAATATATTGTACAAGAATAATGATAAATGTAATATATTTAAAGGATTACTCTCTAAAATTAGTATCCAGCAATTGTTTATTAATTTTATTAATTTATATCTAGAAAAAATTACAAAAACTCTAGGGAAATTTTTAAATGTAGGAAAAAATAATTAATTTTTTATAATTTATAAAATGAGTCATTTCTATGAATGGAATTTATTTCTAAATAATTAAATTGGATGTGTCTCTCAAAAATATTTACCTGGGGACAATACATGTAATGGATCCTTTTAAAATAATGTTACATGTACCGTTGAAACAAAAAATATCTTCATTATACAGGAGGTTATAAAATCTTGGGGATATTCATTTTTAAATAAAACAATAATGTATATTTATATTATTTAATTTTTATGTAGTTAATACTTGAGGATTAAAATTATAATATTTTAGGTTCAAATATTTTAAAAATATTTATAATATTATTTCCAATATTAAAAACTTTGACTCATAAGTTTTAATCATCTAGAAATTTTGTAGGATATAAAAGGAATCATTTAAATAATATATTCAAAGGTGAATGAAAAAAATATTATTATTAAGAACAAAACCAGAGTAAAAAACAACCTTATGATAATGAATATTCTAACTCAAGTGATTATACTAAATGCAACATAATAATCATGAATACTGATAATTAATAGAGAAAGAAACGGTATACTCCATGTTCCTTAAATTAACTCATATTTTTTGGGGAAAATAGAATAAAATATCATCGAACAATGGATCAACAATAAAGGATATATATAATATTCTGTACTATTTTTATAATGATAAATATGTGTTTGTTTTATACCATATATAGGGAGAATCAGAATAGTGTTTGAAATTAATCAAGAACTGAAAATGAAATGATGGGAAAGAAGCCATGAAGTTAGTACATAATAAAATTCAATTTTCATCATTTATTTACAGTGAAATAAAATAAAAATGATTTAGGTGTAATTCATTAAGCCATAAAAATGTATAATTAATGAGTGGGAAGTTATGAGTTTAACATTACTAAGACTGTGTGATAAAGTTTAATATTATCAATTATTTTTATAGGAAACGTTTCTAGTTCAATGGTGTGTTAAAACATTATTTCTAGATAACCCATGTAATTATATAATTTTTGATTTCATTGGAAAAAATATGGTATACTACAAACGTGGAAATAAATTTTATATACACAAAATTTGTACACTGATTGAATGATAAAAATATGATGATATAGCCAAATTACAAACAAAATAACAAAGTGAAATAATTAAATGAAAATATAACCAGATATTAAGGGTATGGGATGAAGCAATCACATAATTGTTTTTAATGAAGTGTAATTTCTTACAAGTGTTGAAATTTTTTCCAAATAGGTTAAAAATATAATTAATATATAAATCCCCAACTGTTTATGATAATAAAAATGAAGATATGATTTCATCATGACATGTTGTAAAAGGTTTTAATATCATTGGATTAATGATTCTGATTCCACTTGAAATTTTTCGATAGACAATTGGACTGTTATTTCACTTTTTAACAGCCTTACCTACTATAATATTTATTTTTAATCTTTTTTCTATAAAAATTTAAATTTATTTACATTTTGATAACCTTCCAAATAAGAATAATTAAATTCATTTCATTTAAAATTTCATTAATGGGGATAAATTCATTATTTGGGAACATTCATTAAGTGGTATTATAACATCAATTGTTTTACAAAAAATATAATTTAAATAATAATAATTCCTAGATAAAAATTTTCAATAAACCTTGGATTCTTCCTTTTCATTTTTCTATTGTGTGGAGAGTGTTTCACTCAATGTTACATAGAGATCATTTCTTAAAATCTATTGGAATCGTCTTTTTTGGAAATTGTTTTTATGTTACCATCACCATATTGTTGTGTATCATCAATTTAGGTGATGTTTTTCCACATCTCAATATTTTTCTACAATTGGTACCCTATTTCAGGTATGTTTTCCTCACTATATTCATATAATTGATTGCTTTGAAGCCTTTACTAACATGCAGTTCTCACATAAATATAAAAACATGATATAGGATTATTTTATGGAAAAGTTTTACATCATTTGGTGAATCCGTAATAAAATTATTCATTAAGGCTCTAAATGTTTCCAAAATTATTATTTTTGACATATTATCTTCTTGTCAAATTGGAAAATACCATACAAACATGTGTTTTTTGAAAATTATATACATGACATAATTCTTCTAAAACTATTTTGGTATTTTTACTATTTATCACCTCCGATTTTATACTCTTGAAGTCATATGGACCCATCATATTATTGTTTGGATTAAATGAATCCCAGATAAAACTCCTTGATGAAAACCACTTGATGTTGAATATGGTACTATATTCATGGATCACACTACAAAATCATTGGGCAATCTATATGGTCCATGTGATACAGACACATCTAAGGACATTTAAATTCTTTGAATAGTTACTATGGTTGAAGTGGATTATAGGATCAAATTGAAAAGTAGTTGTATTATATGTGACTCAACCACTATAGGGCACACTATTATAGATAAAATCATACATTTAACCTAGATAATTACTACTACATGAATGAATTTCTTGTAATTTATTTCATATTGTAACAAAATTATTACTAATGAGTATCATAGAAAAAAATTTGTTGTTACTAGTCTGGAAAACAAAATCTTGATACCTAGTGAGATCACATTCCTCAATGAAATTCCCACTAATAAAAATTCATTATAGTATAAAGATATTTGAATAACGTCTCACTATAAAATCATGAAATTTTTTCAAATTTTAATATATTTATATGCTTAAAAATAATCATGTTTGGGGAATATTTAAATTTCAATAATTAAATTACAAATATAAATTTATTATAGAAAAACTTATATAATCCCTCGAAAAAGACAGGGAATCATTAAAATTATTTTTAAATCAAAATGGAAGAAGTCGAGATCCAAATTATTTTTTTGTATGTACACTCTTCGTACACTCAAACATTAATTCTACATTATTTTATTTTGGTTGTATTAATTAATTTATTGACTTAATTACTTAATTTTTCATCTTTTTAACCCCAACAATTCTTGGGGTAGATTTTTTGGTTAAATACGTGAGATAAACTATTTGACAAAAAATTATATATTTGGTTTCCAAAATAATCATTTTTTGGTATACAAAATATATAATCCTAGTGATCATTCAAATGGTGTAATTTGACATAACACATCATTTAGATTAGGTTTCATTGTATAATTCCATGTTCAACAGCATAAGAATGGAAATTTCTTTTTTATTGAAGAGAAAATTTTTATTTATGTTCAATAGAGTGATATAACAACCTGATTATTATCATGAAACAAATCCAATTTTATTATTTATGGATGTTTTTAGTTTATAAAATGAAGGAAGTGAATGAATAAATGTTTTACATGTACCAAAAACTTAGGAATACATTGATTTCTTTCATAATGATTAACCTGGAAATCATATAGTACTAGAGGGAGAGTTATCAAAAGAACACTTGAAACAAACAAATATTTTATTAAATAAAATTAATCTTGATCTAATTGAATATCTTATTATGTAAAATGGTTATATAAAATTTAAATTTCCTCTATTTTATGTTTATGGATGTTAAAATACCATTATAAAATGTTACCATGTCTAATATAGTCGTTGAATAGTTACCACATGATTAGTATAAATATAAGATTCTAATAAATCCAATTTACTCTGAAAAAGGAGGAAATGGCCTCATCTAGTAGAAATACACCATAAGAATCCCATTTGTTGGAGCTCATAAAGGATATGGAATAACTGGGCTCACTCTTGACCAATCCCATGCTGAACATCAACACGATAAGATTGAACGAAATATATTATGGGATAAGTGGATGTTGATAGAGATTACCACCCTAACAATGTTATTCGAGCCACCCCATGTGTCTTTCACCATCGCACACCGTAACCATAGTAATTATATAGGTTTTATAAGGTTTTTTGTAACAATACCCTTGAATTATGATTATGTGTATTAGTTTTGTATAGAATAAAGAAGATACATTCATTTTCTTATTGTTACACTGTAAATGGTTTTTAAAACCTAAATAGTATTATTAGTTAATATTCAATTAGAAAATACATTTTGATGAATTAATGGATTTTATATTTAAATATATTTTAATAAATTATTATTACAAAATGTTCTTTTATTAAAGATAAATTATTGTATTTTTTTGAATTGAATTGTAATTTTTATTATGGTTTGATGCCATTTTTGTCAAACCCCATGAATTTTTTATAAATGTAGGTTTATATATTAAAATTTGATAAACAAATATTTATAAAATTATTTTGATAAATTGAAAATTATTTTTTGATTCATAAAGTTGAAATTATATAACTGTGAATTTATATTTTTTTTCTAAGACATATGTATATTTGGGTAAAAATTAAATATCGTGTAAATATATAATGTGTTTAATGACATAATAATGTAAAAATAGTGATCTAATAAAATAAAATAAATTGTATATTCAGACAACATATGTTTTAAATTTAATATAATGTCATTTTGGGTTTGTTTGACTTACTTTACAAATCCTTAGTGGACCCTCCAAGATGTATAAAATAGTTTAACATTTTAAAATGATTTCATTGAGAGTGTGACTCACCCCCACATAAGAAATCCAAATATGATAATAATTTAGAACTTTGTACATATAAAATAATTTTTTCACTATATTTTGGAAATAATAATTGAATAAAATATTTGATAGATTGTAGTTTTGATTAGTTTAATTTCTGGTGTACAAAGCCTAAATAATTGATAATTCCATCTCCTTTCTTATATAAAATGTCTCAATCTACCATTCCAGTTCAATAAAAACATTTGGGGCTTGACCAACCCCTAACCACCATTCTCTAGAATCCTCCCAACATTCCCCAATAACCTAATAATCCTCTTTAAATAATCTCCCAATCCCTTGGGTTCACACATCCATGTTATGGATTTCTTCCTTTCTCATTATTGTCTATATTTCTTTAGGATGTTATTCCGATATATTTTCAATTAAAAATGTTGGGTTATAATTTTTTTAATCCCCAATACTCCACTTATTATGTTTGAGTGATTAAATACCTCTTTTAATCTTATTAATTCCTCCAATGTACACCCGATACCATTCCAAAATTCTATAAGGGATTTCTCTATCCTCATTTACATTCAAGAAATTCATTTATATTATGCATCTAAATTCCATTAATAATGTTGGTAAATGTATAATTATGGCCTCCATACTATCCATTTCATGTGCACATTATGAGATACTTATTTCTCTATCATCAACCTTTTTTTTGAATTCTTATGTCACGCGATAATGCTGCCGAATTTGCACCATGATTTTCCTAGACAAAGTCCTTATGTATTGAATACCATGCTCATTTCACTATCAATGGTATTCAAATTTTTATACATTTAATTTTTTATTATATAGTATCATGTATTTATTCCACATTTCATTATCATGGAATAAATTATGATGTTGAATGGTTTTATGTTGTATTATACGTGTGGCAAAATTATTCATGAAATGAAATGATTAAGAAGCGCGCACCGTAATAGAACTCCAATGCATTAGGTAGAGATTATGAATCATGATATGTCAAGTGAAATGAGTTTTTAATTATTCTAATTCATTTTCAATGAGGGTTTAATCATTTTTTATGTGCAATGAGCCTTAGGTTAAGCTGACATCATGTTAAATGTTGTTACAAAATTTCCATGTTATGATAATCTTGCTGTATCAAGCTTTTATGTTCATGTTTCAGTTTTGATAAATCGATATTCCTATTGCATAACATATACTATATTATTCATGTTTCCCTTATTTAATCCTTAATTGTGTTTTATAGCTCAACTTTTTCTTATTAAAGTCTATAGGTTATCCCATCTAATGATAAGTACAAATGAATTATGTCATGTAAAAGATGTTTGCAATAAAGATGTTGGATTTTAGGTTCTATGTTATTATTTAATGTTCCTAGTATCCCAATATACTAGATATATCAATCCACATAGTTGTATTAAGTTCATGTTTATGTAATAAATCATCTTTAAGTATGTAATATAGAAAAGGGTTGTTATAGATGGTATTAGAGGGAGGTTTATTTATTTTTTGGGATTAGGATTAGAAAATAATTATGAAGGACTTAGGGATAAGTCTATGTATAATAAAAACATACCTAATGTTTGGTGAGTATTGAGTAAGTGTCTTATCTATATAATTAATTTTTTTTTTCTGGATATGAGAATGTAGAGGTGGCTCGGGACTGGATGAATCTTGGTGTGAAACCCAGAAACACTGCTTTGATCTAGACTCGAACAAAAACGGGTGCATTACAATGGACCTTACCTCACTCTTTGTTACAACACTCTTGGGGTATATGATTTTCTAAATTCATCAGCATATTATTAACCAATATAATGGGAATTTAAAAAAATTCCCCAAATAATATATGTTGGGAAGTAGATCATGGATAACATGGATTGAAGCCATTAAATAGATATGTTAAGAAAATAAAAATAATTTATATGTTATCACTTTTTGTCTTTGTTTTACCAATTTATGTGTTACCCTTAAACTCATTTTATTTGATATAATGTAATGCAATATGTGGCATCATGCTAATAACTGATGTAGAGATAAATGTGACGACTGTTCTAATGAGATGCCCAGTCCAATGGGAGCAGGAATCGCAAACTATATCACAATATTCTCTCAGTTATCTATTGTTTTGAATATAAACACCATTCAAGAAGAATGTTCAACCCCCCAAAAAAATAAGATGAAATTGTGAGATTCATGAGGCAAAATCCTTCTACTTTTAATGGATCATCTAATCCCTCAATCACTGAACAGTAAATAAACTCCATTGAAAATATATTCTCCATCCATCAATGTTCTAAACATTAGATGGTACTTCTGGCTACTTATTGTATGGAGGGTGAAGCTGATAAATGGTGGACATTGATAAAAAAATATGAAGCATGAGGAGGATATCAAGGTATTGAAATGGAATAATTTCCAGAATATTTCTATTTCTGTAAATAGTATCCTCGCAGAATCCAACTTAAGATAGAAATGGACAACCTTAACCTCATGAAAAAAGAATTCAAATCCATTGGAGGGTACGAGGAAAACATCACAAGGAATTCAAGATATGCCTCTCGCTTTTTCATTACCCCAAAATACAAGGTTTTCCACTTATTTGGTGGGATAAAACCTATCCTACAGAAATCCCTAGAGATCCATGTCTTCGAGATCTATGAATAAATTGTCTAATGTACCCTCAATGTTAATGAAGATATCACTGAATATCAATGGTATAATGGGGATAAAAAGTGTAAGGTGGACTTTGATTCAGGTGTTTTGATGGATAAATCCAACGGTGCTATGAAAATCCAACACCCCACTTGACAGATTTGTGGATTGAAGCATCCCAGAAATTGCCTGAAGGGGTTGAGAAAATACATTAGGTGTGGGAGAGAATGGAAACAAGACATTAACTACTGACATGAAAAACTAACAGTTGCAACAGATGAGAGGAATGCTCTATTAGACCATCAATGCATTGTTCATTGCTTCACTTCAAAATAACCAAAGATATTTTCGAACAAGTGGCCTAATCTATGGGTAATAAGAGGAAACAAATAACCTCCAAGATAGTATGGGTGAGAATTTTCCAACACTACCAACAATTTAATCCTTGAACACCATGTAGTGACAGGTAATCTAGTTATTCGTTCAAGAATATAGAATATATTTTTTTATTCTAGTTTTACGCATTATTTTATATCCCTAATGTTTAGTAGAACAATCCCAACACCACATAAATTCATTAATGTTAAGATGTCAGTGACAGTGGAAAATGGGGAAATAATTGCATCCCATGAATATAACTCATCCCCTATCATAAAATTTTCATTGAACCTTGTCATATTCCCTCTGGTGGAATTTGATCCAACACATGGCATTGAACAACCTTCCTAATATAGAGACATCATAAATTTATCTGAGAGGTAAATCACTCTTTAAATAGTGAATCACACCACGATTTTATACAAGCGCAAGGAGGAGGAAGAAAATTATTTAACCCCATCATATCAGGTGTGTAATTTTCTCCCCAATGGGCAAGAAAATCAACCATCCATGAAAACATGCCTATTTTGAGGAAATTTGCTGATGTTTTTTCATAAGGAATTTTTTGGTATTCCTTATAGAAGAGATGTTGGATTCTTAATTGATCTTATACCTAGGGAATTTCTGATATCCATGAATATATATAGAATGTTTATTTTGGAGCATGAGGAGATGAAGAAACAACTATAAGTGAATCTAGATAAATGGTTTATACACCCATGTGATTTACTTTGGTGTGAACCATTTCAATTTATCAAGAAAAAGGATGGGTAAATTCACCATTGGATTTATAATTGCGATCTGAACAAAATATTAATAAGTTCAAGATTCCTCCACAATAAATTTATTTCATTTTTTATCAGATATGTGGAGAAAAAAAATCTCCAAGGTGGATCTGGGGTCAAGATATTATCAAGTATGGGTGTAGAAGTAAGATATCCCCAAGAATGCTATTCGTATAAGATATGGGAACTATGGATTCATAGTAATTACTTTCGGACTCACTAATTCTTCAACAATCAACATGAACATTATGAATATAATACATAGAGAATAACTCAATAAATTTTTGGTAGCCTTTATAGAAGAATTTCTAATATACTCCAAAACCAAGGTAGAGCATGGTGAGAATCTAAGAACTATACTACTGTCATTGTGAAAGGATAACCTCTATAAAAAGTAAATAAATTGTTTGTTCTGGTTGAAGGAGGTCTCATTCAAGATTCATATCCTCACAAGCAATGGGATACCAATGGATACCTCCAAGACAGATGCAATTTAGGGTGGTAATGTTCAACATCGCTAATGGATATCCATAGATTCCTCAGGTTAGCAGGATATTATAGAAGATTTGTGTGAAATTTATCAAAATTGTCCAACCCTCTAACAAAGATAACTCAGAATGGTGTCAATTTTCCTTGGATTTATGAATGAGAAGAGAGATTCAATGAGTTGAAAAGGAGGCCTATCACTGCACATGTTCTCAAAGTACACGGAAGTGGGGAACTTTTTTGTGGTATTTAGTGATTCTTAAAATAATTTCATGGGTTGTATGTACATGAAAAACCAAAAATTAATTTCCTATGCTTCAAGTAAATTTAATTTTCATTGGATATTCAATCCAACACATGATCAGTAGTTTTCTTCTTTAATATTTTCTTTATGAATTTGGCGACATTTACTCTTGGGTGAGAAGTGTGAAATATACACAGATCACAATATCCTCACATATATATTCACAGAGAAAGAGTTTAATAAGATCCAATGAATATGGCTAAAGCTGATCATATACTATAATTGCCCAACCTATTTCCACCCTGGGAAAGATAACAAGGTGTCAGATTCTCTAAGTAGAATGGACATGGAAATTCAAACATTGATGAAAATTGAAAAGTATCCAATATTCATGGATTTTATTTATATGGACATGGGAATAAAAAATAAGAGAACATCATCAATCCATCAACAAATTGTTTCTAAACCATCTCTTTTGGAAAGGATAAAGGATTATCAAAAGGATGATATAGGAATTTAGATGAAACTAGTAAATATCCAAAAAAGGAAATCCTCGGAGTTACATGATAACGAAGAAATAATTGTGAGATTTTGGTCAGGACTATTTTTTCTATCAAATCCAGAGTAAAAGAAATAACATTTTGATGATACACATAGTTCAAATATCTCTATTAAACTATGAAACATAAAGATGAATCGATATTTCGTAGATAAATTTGGTTGGGATAACATGAAGAAGGATGTTGTTGTGTATACATCAAAGTGACTGGTATGTTAGCCAGTGAAGGCTGAGAGGCAGATGTATAATGGAATGATGCAACAATTACCCATAACATCATGGTAATGGGATAACATCACAATATAAATTTTATTTATACTTCTGAAGACATCTAAAAGAAACAATTCTATTTAAGTTGTTTTGGATTGTCTTATAAATACTGCACACTTCATTTCTATTCGATATGATTTATAACTAGATCAATAGGAATGAATATATATCAAATAAATGGTAATGGTTCATGGTATACCACAATCTATTGTATTTGATCAAGATTCACTATTCACCTATATGTTCGGGAAGAGACTTCAAAATGCTCTGAATACTGAGTTGAACTTCAGTATGGATTATCATCCCCAAAATGATAGAAAATATGAGGACACTATCCAAACACTTGAGGGAATATTGAGATAATTCTAAATTGCCTTCAATTTAGGATGGGATCAATTACTTCCTCTAATTTAGTTCTCTCATAATAACACTTTAATCTAAAGAATAAAAATGGATCCTTATTATGAACATTATGTGAAGAGGTGATGAACACCATATTGTTGGAATGAATTTAGAGAGTGAAAAGTCAGAGGTCTTAAAATGGTAGAATGAATTGGTGGTGAAGGTTTGTAATATCAATAATAACATTAAAGCTACTCAGATTCTACAAATGTTCGATGCTACTAATCGTCGACAAGACCTAGAGTTTGATGTTGGAGACATGTTATTACTCTGCATATCACAGAAGAAGAGATTTAAGAGATTTCGAAAGAAGGTAAACTTAGTCAAAGGCTCATCGGCCCTTTTGAGATCCTTGATTGAATTAGAGTAGTGGCCTATCAAATATTACTCCCACCGAACCTATCTAAAGTACATGATTTATTTCCTGTATCACTCATGAAGATGTACATACCTGATCCATCACATGTTCTCAATCCATAGGTGGTACCATTGGAGAATGACCTCTCGTATGTTGAGAAGCCTTTGAATATCTTATATTATAGGTAAAAAGTTATATGAAATAAGAATATGTCGCGAGTCAAGGTGTTGTGGTGAAACAACATGTTGGAAGAAGCAACATGGGAATCAGAGGAGTTGTTGAAGCAGAGTTACCCTCATCTATTTTAGTGTGGTAAAAGGATATTTTTAGGGCATTATTTCTTATGGGGGGGGGGTAATTGTAATGACCATAAATGTTGATAATAAAAATTACCCTTGATCTAAATAAATTTGTTGTTATGTAAAATGGTTTTATAAAATATGAGGTTCCTTGGAGTTATGTGTTTGGATTTTAATATACCATTATAAGTTGTTACCATTTCTAATATATTCATTGAATAGTGACCAGATGGTTAGTATAAACATTGGACTTTAAAGAATCAAATTTCTAATACAAAGGATGTGATTTCCTCATATAGTATAATTGCTCAAAACAAAGACTATTGGTCGAATCTTGTAAAGGAGGTTGCATCACTGGGTTTCTCTCTAGAAAATGAATATGTCAAGCTTTATCATATAATTCTTGAACAGAACTGCCTATAGGATAAGTGGATGATGATAGAGATTACCACTTGATTGATGTTATCCAAGCCATCCTAAGAGTATGTCACAATATCACACCTTATACATAGGTCATATGCAGATGTTAAAAGTGGTTAAGTTACAAAACCATAGCACTATGATTATGTGCATTAAATTTTTATGTAATAAAGAATATATATTCATTTTATTACTATTACATTGTATGTGGTTTTTAAAACTAAAATAGTATTTTTAGTTAATATTAAAATAAGAAAAAAAAATTAATAATAAATTTACTTTTGAATTAAATAATATTTTAATAAAATATTTTTACTAAATAATTTTTGTTAAATATAATATATCATATAATTTTTTTGAATAAAATTGATATTTTTATTATGGTTTGTAAGCTATTTTTGTCAAAAACGTTGCATTTCTGATAATTATTGGTTTCTATTTTTAAAGTAAGAATTTATATATATAGAAAATTCTTTAGATAAAATGAAAATTATTTTTGGATTCAGGACATCAAAATATTTTAAATGTGATTTTTTCATAATTTTATGAGATAGATGAATTTTTGAGTAAAAATTAAACACCTTTAAAGTATATATTTATATTTATGAAATCATAATGGAACAATAGTTATGTAATACAAAATAAATGGAATTTTTTGAAAATATATATTTTAACTATAATATTGTGTGATTATAGGTAAGTTTGATTTATTTTAGAAATCTTTAGTGGACCATCCATGACTTATAAGACATTAAAACATTTTAAAATGATTTCCTTGAGAGAGTTACTCACCTCAACATAAGAAAGCCTTATATTTTTATAATATTGACCATTGTCCTTACAAAATAGTTCATTCTAATAAAATTTTACAAAAATTATTGGAAAACCAATGGGATGGTTTCTAGTTTTTATTAGTTTACTGTGTGGTGTCCAAAACCAAAATAATAAAGAATTCCATCTCCATTTATATATAAACCCACTAAGTCTCCCATTAATATTCACTCAATCCATTTAGTGCTCAACCAACTCATACCATCCCCTCTTTAAAATCCTCCCATGGTGCCCTAGTCTCCCAAGAATCCCCTCTCAAGCCTCTCCCATGCCTTTTGGATCACACTTCCATGTAAGGGATTTCTTCCTTTCACATTTCGGTCTAAATTTCATTATGTTGTTATTCCCTTTTATTAACAATTAAAAAATTTGGGGAATGATTCCTCACATCTCCTATATATATCCCCATATTTTTTAGTGATGTGATACTATTTTATCTCTCATAATATCCTCCAATGTACACCTGTTACCATGGCGTAATTCCATAAGGTATTTCTTTCTCCTCATATAAATCCAATAAATTATTTTATATTATAAATATGAAATCCATTACATATGTTGGGACATGTATATTTAAGAAAACATACTTTCCATTGAATTTACACATTATGAGATACCATTTTCTCTCTCATTAACCATTCTTGTGAATTCTTATATCACTCCATTAAGCTATTGAATATGCAACATGATTTTCCTGATCCAATGTCATTGTGTATTGAATACCATACCCATTTCTCTATCATGGGTGTTCATATTCATTATAATTTACATATTGATTATATATTTTCTTGTATGCATTCCAATTTTTTTTATTTTCAAATAAATGATGATGTTTAATGGTTCCATGTTTTATGTTCCATGTGGCACACTTATGCATGAAATGAAATGATTAAGAAAGGTGCTCCTAGATAGTGCTCCAATGCATTGGGTAAAGATTTGTATCATGATAAATCATGTGCAAGGATGGTATACTAATTATAATTCTTGTTTAATGAGGTTTTAATCATGACCAATGTGCAATAAGCCTTGGCTCATGGTAACATCATGTTAAATGTTGTTTCCATATTTCCATGTTATGATAATCATGCTATAGCATGCCTTATTGTTCAAGATTCTCTTGTGCTCAATTGATATGCCTATTTACTAAAATATACTATATTATACATTTTATACCTTGTTTACTCCATTACTAGGCTTTATAGAACAATTTTTTCTTATAAATGTCCTCAGGTTGTCCCATACAATGCTTGGTATGATAGAAAATTGTAATGACCCAAACATTTATCAATGAAAAATACTATTGATCTTATTTAATGTCTTATTAAATAAAATGGTTAAGAAAGTATATGGATTTATGTTTTTTTATTTCAAAACACCATTAATAATTGTTATTGTTGGTAATATTGTCATTGAACAGTGATCACATTATTATTATTAATATAAGGCTTTAACAAATCCAATTTACTTAGAAAGTAGGTGGCATCATTAGGAATCACTTTTGACCAATCCAAAGACTCGTATTAACACAATAATCCCTAAAAAAACCGACTACAAGCTAATTTGATGTTGATAAAGTTTACCACTCGATAAATGTTATCTGAGCCACCCCAAGAGTTTGTCACCATCACACACCTTGCCCTCCTGTCATATGCAGCTTTTATAAGGGGTTATGAAAGAAAAAATTACACCTATGATTTTGTGCGTTATTTTTTTATATAATAGTTAATATAAATTCATTTTAGTATTGAAATATATTAAATAGTTTTTAATGCACAAATATTATTTTTAGATTATATTATATTAATAAATCTATTTTGAAAAATTAATGGATAATTTGAAATAAAATAATAATTTAATGAAATATTATTACTAAATTTATTTTTAATAAATATAAATTATTTTATATATTTTATGAATACCATTAATAATTTTATTATGGTTTGAAAGGCGTTTTTTTCAATACCCATGTATTTTTTATTAGTTTAATGTCTGGTGTCCAAAACCTATATAATATTGAATTCCATCTCTTTTCCTATATAAACCCACCCATGATCCTACTTCCTCTGCACAGAAATCCATTGGATCTCAACTAACATCTTCCCTCATCTCTCAAGAATTATCTCAAGATTCCCCAAGCTCTCAAGAATCCACTCTGAATACTCTCCCAAGCCTTTCGGGTCACACTTCCATGGGATTTCTTCCATTCTCATTTTTTCCCAAATTTCATTAAACTGTTATACACTTTTCCATTCAAATAAAAATTTTGGGGTATTATTTTTAACATCCATCATAAGTCCCTCAATATGTTTTAATTAATGAGAGAACACTTTCTCTCTAATTAGTTCCCCCCATTCACACCCATTACCATTCTGAAATTCCATAAGTAAATTATCTCTTTTAATCTATATTCGAAAAATTATTTTATATTATGAATATAAATTTCATTACATATTTTGGGATATGTATCTATATTATCCCATTAATGTTAATTTCATTTAAATATGATGAGATAACCCTTTTTCTCACATCAACCATTTTTATGAATTCTTATTTCACACCTTTATGCTGCCAAAATTTCACTGCGGTATTCCAAGCCAATTTCATTGTGTATTGAATACCATCCCCATTATCAATCAAGGGTATTAAACTTTTTTATAATTTACATATTTATTATATATTTTCATATTTTTATTTACACCTCTTACTTATGGAATATTTTATGGTTTTTAATAGACCCATGTTATATGATCCATTTGGAACATTTATGCATGATGTGTAATGATTAAGAAGGGCGTGCCCTAATAGTTATTCAATTCATTGGGTCATGATTAGTATCATGATAAGTCAAGTGAAAGGAGGGTTTAAACATGCTAATTCATGTGATATGAGGGTTTTATCATGACCCATGTGAAATGATCATTGGCTCATGCTAATGTCATGATAAATGTTGTTCCTGCATTTCCATGTTATGATAATCATGATATATCATTCCAATATGTTCATGATTTTTTTATTCTCCATTGATATGACTATTTACTAACACGTATTTTATTCTTCAAGTCATTCCTTTTTTACTCCCTTACTGAGATTTATCACTCACCCTTTTCTTATGCATTTTCTCAGGTTATCCCATGAAATGCTAAGTGTGAAAGAATGTTGTGGACATGTAAAATATGTTTTCAACAAAGATGTTGGGTTTTATGCATTAAGATGTATTGTAATGTTCAAAATATTACATGAAAGTAGACCTCTCAATCCTCAAAGTTTACTTATGTGAATTTTTATTTTATAAATCATGATTAAGTGTGGAGTAAAGATCATGGTTGTTATAGTTGGTATCAGAGGTAGTTTTAGTTATTTGTGGGATTCATATTAGAAAACCCTAGTGAAATAATTAGGGATAAGAATAGGTATAACAAAAAATTCCATAAATATTGGTGAGTACTATGTAAGTGGTTTATCAAGAAAATACATCCCTTTCTTCAAACGAGTTGGTTGAGGTGGCTCTGGATTTGATTTATATAAGGGAAAACCCCTAAAACACCACTTTGATATTGACTTGAATGGGAACTAGTGCAAGAAAACAAGCCTTTAAACACTCTTGTTTATCAAACTCCTAGGGGATATTCTTTTTAAATTTATAATTATATTACAAAACATTATCAAGGGAATATGAAAATTCCCATAAGATTCTATGTTGAGAAGTAGTTCATGGATAACCAAGATTGAAACCTATAAGTTCAAAACGGTAAGGAAATAATCATAATTTATAATTAATCCATTTTTTTCAAAATTACCTTTAGTGGTTACCCCTAACTTTCCATATATTCTAGAAAATGGATGGTAATAGGAGGAATCATGGAAACAACTGAAGTGAATATCAATATGACTACTATTCTAAAGAGATACCCAATCTGATTGGAGCGTGAATCGCGAACATTATCATGATAATATCTCATTTAACCCAAGATAAGAATAGAAACATGGGTCAATAATAACAATCTACCTCCCCCACAGAATGAACACATCACACTTGAAAGCTTCATGATATAAAGTACTCGTTCTTTTAATCAATCATCTTGTCCCTTGGTCACCAAACAATGGATCCACTCCAATGAAAGGATCTTTCTCAGCCTTCAATGTTCTTAACAGGAGATGGTTCTGCTGGATGCTTATCATAGAGAGGGTGAATCTACTCATGTGGTGGATATTGATAAAAAAATATGAGGCCTAAGGAGGATATAGAAGCATTACAATGGAAGGATTTCCCAAAGATGTTTTTTGATAAATATGTTCTAAACACCCTCCAACTTAAAATGGAACTGTTATTCCTTATATTAAATAAAAAAGATGATGAATCTTTCTGAGTGTTCACAGAAAACATCACAAGCCTTGCACGATATGACTCTGGAATTGTAGTTAACCTATAATGAAAGGTTGACCAATTATTTGGTGGGATTAATCATAGCATACAGAAAGACTTGGCGATCCGTGGCATCGATAGCTATGAGGAAATATTCTGATGTTCCCTCGTAGTTGATATGGAGATTAGAAAATATTATTGGTATAATGGGGATTAGAATAGTAAGGTGGAATCCACATAAGGGGGTAATATGGATAAATCCAATGGTGATAAGAAAATATAGCACCCCACTTGCCAATGTTTTGGAAAGTAGCACCCCAAAAATTGCCTGAAGGGGATGAACAAATAATTTTGCTCTAGAAGGGAAGGGAACCTGGATATTAAGTGCCAAAAATAGAAACTCACAGTTGAAAAAGAGAAGGGGAATGCTCCATTAGACCCACGACATTTTGTTTATTGCTACAAATGTAAAGAACCATGGATCTTTTCAAACTAGTTCCCTATGCCAGGGGGTTTTAGAGGCATATGACAACCTCAAAGGAAGAACGAGAGAGCATTTTCCATCATTACCATTGAAGTGAACTAGACAAAGAATTGGTGACATGTATGGTAGTTATTAATTCTATAATAGAGTAAATTCGTTTTTATTCTAGTTCCACCTAATATTTTAAATCCATAATTTTTAGTAGAATAATATTATCCCCTACAAAACTCATGGATGTAAAATGTAAGTGAGTATGACAAATGTGGAAATCATGGAATACCTGAAAATAATTGATCCCCTCTCACAATTTCTGGATTCAACATCCCCACAGCCATGTCATATTATCTATGGTGGTATTTGATGCATTTTCTAGTATGGATTGAATTTACGTATATAGAACTAACATAAATTGTTGTGAGATGGAAATAACACTCCATATGGAGAATAGAAACCTAATTCTATTCAAGTGAATGGGAGAGATGAATCTTCTTTGAAAACATCATCCCAATTGTTGATACGACTGCTCTATAAGGATGTGTATCTAACTTAGATGATTGAGTATAAGGAAGTATCCATCCTTGAATACATGCCTACTCTAAGGGGATTTACTGAAGTGTTTCATGTGCAATTGACTAGTCTTCCTCCTAATAGTAATGTTGAATTATCAAATTATATTATACCTAGGGCATTGAAAATATCAAAAACATCATATAGAATGCATGTTGTGGGTCTTGAGGAGATGATAATTACACTATAGGAGAATCTGGATAAAGGGTTTATATACCCTAGTTCTTCATCGTGGGGTGCACAAGTCCACGTTGTCAAGAAGAAGGATGGGTCAATGCGCCTTTACATTGATTATCATGAGCTCAACAAAATCACAATAATGAACAAGCATCATCTTATCCAAATTGATAACTTGTTCAATCAGTTATGTGGAGAAAAAAACTTTTATCAGGTATATTTATGGTCAGGATATCACAATTTAAGGGTTAATAAGGAAGATATCCCCAATACTTCTTTTCTTACAAGGTACAAGCTCATTGAATTCATATTAATTCCTTTTCGACTCAATAATTATACAGAAATCATAATTGGCTTGATGAATTGAGTCATTAGAGATTACCTCAATAAAATTTTGGTAGTTTTAATAGATTATATTCCACCATACTCTAAATATAAGGAGGACCATGAGGTGCATCTATGAATTGAACTAGAGACCTTGCGAAATTAGAAGCTCTATGCAATGTATATGAACTGTGAGTTCTGGTTGAAGGAGGTCTCATTATTTGGTGATATCATCACAAGAAATAGGAAATCTATGGATCGATCCAAGATATCTATATTTGATGGATGGAATACACCAACATCAGTAATAATTATCCATAGCATCTTGGGGTTTTCTGGATATTATCGACGATTTGTGAGAAATTTCTCGTTATTTTCCACCCCTCTTACAAACCAAACATGGAAGGGACTAAAGATTTATAGGAATGATGAATCAGAAGAAAGCATCAACTAATTGAAAAAGAGGAATATCATTTCACTCGATCTCACAATAACCACAAGTGGATAACTTATTGAGTTATTTATTGATGCTTCGAAGAAGGGCCTTGGTTGTGTGTTTATGAAAAATAAAAATGTAATTGACTATGATTCAAGTCAATTTAATTTCCATGAGAAAAACTATCCTACAAAATATCTAGAGTTGGATGCAGTAATCTTCAGGATGATGATTTGGAAACAATACCTCTTTGAAGAGAAGCGTAAAATATATACGGAGAATAGAAGCCTCAATTATATATTCATAGAGAAATTGTTGAACATGCGCCAGTGAATATAGATAGAGCTGAACAAAGACTATGACTTCTCAAATCATTACCTCCCAGAGAAAGCAATCAAGGTGGTAGATTCTATAAGTAGAAAGGAACTCGCAATTCAATAATTGAATAAATTGTAATGGATCCAATCTTCCTTGATTTGATAATGATGGAAATTTGAATTATAAATAAGGGAACATCATCAATCATTTCAAAAATGATTGCTCAAACCTATTTTTTGGAAAGGTTATAAGATGATAAAAAAGGTGATGTGGTAATTTAGAAGAAATTGGAATCTATCATAAAATGGAAATCCATGGAGTTCAATGTCAAAATAGAAGGAATTGTGAGATTTGGGTCAAGAAAATGTGTTATATCAAATTTGGAGTTAATGAAGGATATTTTAAATGGTGCACAAAATTTTAATTTCTCCATTATCTCGGGCAACACAATGATGTATTGAGATATCCATGAGCTTTATTGGTGGGATAACATGAAGAACGATATTGTTGAGTATACATCAATGTTACTGGTATGTCAGTAAGTGAAAGGTGAGAGGCTAGAGTTTAATGGGATTATGTAACCATTACCCAAACTAGTATGGAAATGGGAGAACATAACCATATACTTTGTAACCAAAATTCTGAAGTCATCCAAAGGAAACAATGCTCTCTAGGTTTCTGTGAATCATCCTACGAATAGTGAAAATGTCATTGAAATTAGAGATGATTTCTCATTGAATCGATTAGAATAGATATTTATTATAGAAGTGGTATGGCTGTAGGGAGTACTACTATCGATTGTATCCACTCAAGATCCAATATTCAACTCTATCTTCTGGAAGATTCTTCAGCATGCTATGGATACTGAGATGAACATCAGTAAGTCTTATCATCCTCAAATTGATTTCCAATATGAGCGGATTGTCCAAAAAATTAAGGACATGTTAAGAGAAAGCTCAATGGATATCATAAGAAGAGGGGATAAACATCTCCCTCTAGTGGAGTTATCTTACAACAACAGTTTTCATTGGAGCATCCAAATAGATCCTTATGATGAATTTTATGGGAAGAGGTGAAATACACTGGCATATTGGTATGAGTTTGCAGATAGAAAACTCCTTGGTCCAGAAATGGACGAAGAAATGATGGAGAAGGTTAAGACCATTGTTTCTGATGCTTTCACCGGGGCGCGCGCATCCGTCTGTGGAGGACGCGCTGCCTGTTGCCCCACATTCCTGCTTTCCAAAGGCGGGCGACATTCGCTCTTTATTCAGTGACGTCTGCTCCTTGATCAAAACGGGGTGATGGGATGTTGGTTCTTCTTTATGTGGATTTCTCCTCAGAACTCGTCACCTAGTCCGGGTCTCCCTCATTGATTTAATATGCTGTTCGTGAAACACTTCCCAGTTCCATGTTTCCATGGACGCCAGTTAATTACACTGCTTCTGTCGGGACATTCCAAAGGGTCCGGATAGGGAAGTAACCTTCAGTCGGGGGAGTAGTCATGTTGAGGCATCAGTAGCGTGTCTGGATACCGGGGACCTGGCGTGATTATCCCTGGTCGCAGGGCTTCTCAAGGTCGTGGAAGCCCGAGGCATCCCACATCGAGCGCGGGGAACTATATGTCGTAGATGCATATCTGAGGTTTTCCTCAGCTTCCCGTTTTTAACACAGGGTACGCCGTGAGTTTAACGTCCAGCGGAGACGGATCAGCCCAATCAGAGCATTGGCTAGAATGGATCGGATTGAGGGATTTCTCTCGAAGGGGTGCCAATACCAGGACCAGCCCATGGGCGGCTGTGAAGAGGAGCATACCGACATGGTCTCACCGAGATATGACGGTCCGGACAAGAATCAGGGTGGATGATGGATGAACGAATGAAGTGGAGGGGGGAATGGCAAGGAACCGTTGCAAGGGAGACGGTGAAGTTGGGCTTGAGCCTTGATGAGGCTTCCTATGTATCCCCGTGGAAGAGAATCAAAGTCCGCGTAGTTCGAGATGGTGCCAGTGAACCGGAATGAGGGTGGACCTTGTTCCGATGGATGTTGTCAGTGATCCGATGTGAAGGTGGACCATGGTATGATGGTCATCGTCAGCAAACCAACGTGAAGGTGGACCTTAGTCCGATGGGCTTCGTCAGCGAACCGACATGAAGGTGGACCTTGGTCCGATGAGAGATGGGGTTGAACCGCAGGGAGTCTTCCTACGTACCATGACTTGACATGGATCAAATACCTCGTAGTTCAAAGGGTTTCATCGGTGAACGGACGTGAAAGTAGACCCGTGGGTCCACTAGTGGTGGTCTTGAACCTTGGGATGGTTTCCTACGTACCATGTTGTGACATGGATCAAAGTCCCCGTAGTTCAAAGGATTGAGGGAATACAGTTTAACATCATGTGGGACGGTAGTGAACCCTGACGTGAATAAATGACGGGCGGTGGGTGTCGGTGAACCGACGTAAATGAGGGACCTTGGTCCGATGGGAGATGGGATTAAACCTCTGGAAGTTTTCCTAATACCATGCCTTGACATGGATCAAAGTCCTCGTAGTTCGGGATGTGACAACGGCTTTCCGTCGGACTGGAATGCATTTTAATGTCATGCTGGACGCAGGTAGAACTCGACGTGAATTGGATAATGGGTGGGCTTGAACCTCATGGAGGCTTCCTACGTACCATGCCTTGACATGGATCAAAGACCTCGTAGTTCAGATTGAAAATGGGAGGGGGCGTGGCACACCAACAAGAAGAAAGAATGGGCCAATGATTGTCGGGCTTGAACCTCAGGGAGGTTTCCTACGTACCATGCGTTGACAAAGATCAAAATCCTCGTAGTTTAGGTTGGGTGAGTCACAACGGCTTGTCGTCGGACTGGAATGTAGTTTAACATCATGATGGACGGGGATGGGACCCGATGTGAAGAAATGACGGGTAGGTTTGAACCTCGTGGAGGATTCCTACCTACCATGCCTTGACATTGGTCAAAATCCTCTTAGTTCAAATGGGTGTGCAATTTAATGTCATGCTAGACGGGGGCATACAGTTTAAGGTCATGCCGGACGAGGGCATGCAGTTTAACGTCATGCTGGACGAGGGCATGCAGTTTAACGCCATGCTGGATGAGGGCATGGAGTTTAACGTCATGTTGGAGGAGGGCATGCAGTTTAACGTCATGCTGGACGAGGGCATGCAGTTTAACGTCATGCTGGAAGAGGGCATCGTGGAAAATGCCAACTCAAAGCCCACGTGAGTCATGCTCGGTGTGAGAAATAAGAGGCAGAAGGGACCTGGTGATCACGTCGCGAAGGGTGCGTCCGTGAGAAGCGATGAGGGGCTTATGCCTTAAGTGGCCCATGGTGTTGGGACTTACTCTAGGATAGAGGCCCATGGTGCGACAGAACGCAATGAAAGAGGGATTTGGGACCAATGATGGGAGGTTCCTCGTTCCCTATCACTCCCTCCACTGACCTTGGTAGTGGGGATGTACGGAGATGCCGGGGTGCAACCATCCGTTGGGGAACTAGGGTCTCCCTTCTCCTAAGAACATAAGCGAATCTAGTAAGGAGGATATCATCTCTTGTGGATGGGTGATTCCTCTCCTGTGGAGATGAGTGGTGTAAAAAATGTTCGAGCTGGGGGGACCCTTTGCGAGAGGCACGAGGTCAGGTCACAGTTTAACGTCATGTGTTGAGGATGTGGTGCTTGGCAGTTTAACGTCCTGTAGCTCGGACGAGGTGGGTTCACTCCTCACCCCTAGGACATACATAACTGGTACCCTCTGGTCCTTAGGGGAGGGATGGTACTGGCAAGGACATGGTCAAGGGGGGTTGTGGAGCGAATCATCGAGGGGTCCACGTTAGCGTGGCTATGAGAAGAAGAAATAGTCGTTAGCGTGCCTATGAGAATAAGAATTAGGCGAAGAAACTCTACAAGTGGTATTGTCCATGAGACATTGAAATCACATCGTGCATACTTGGAGGGTCCCATGGAAAGAGGAATTTCCAAGAAAAGGAGTGTGCTTCGCGAAGCGGGGTGCCTTGGCCTTAGCGTGGGGAATATGTGTGAGTGGAGGGTGCTTCGCGAAGTGGAACAGTATTCGCGGAGCACTGCCTCGCGAAGAAGAGGTGCCTCGCGAAGCAAGGTGAAATGAAGTAGTGTTCTTCACGATGTGTAGTGATCCTACCTTAGCATAGGGACTACTAGTATAGGTTGGGTGTTTCGCGAAGCATAAATGCTCTACGGCTGCCCGGGTTCCCTTGGGAATACCCTTCCTTCAAGAATGCCCTTGAGCTTCGCGAAGGGAATCCCTCTCGGAAGAGGGGCTCAAAACGAGACAAAGCAAAGGTGTCACACGAAGTAGAAGTACCTCGGGGAGCTCATGATTCCCAGGGGAAAAGGGTGCTTCGCGATTCAGGAGAGTAGAACCCGAAAGGTCGGATTTTCCATCCCCATGACTCAGGGGGAGCCTCGCATTTATAGGAAAGGGGTGCCGCGAAGCCGTACTCGCGTTCTGACTCAGGTGCTTCGCGGCGTGCTGGTGAACGTCAAACGTGATCGCGGAGAGTTACCACCTCCAGAACTTCGCGCCGGGCTCGCGAATGTCAAACGCGTTCGCGGAGAGTTACCTCCTCCACAGCTTCACGGTGGGCTCACGAACATCAAACGCGTTC
The DNA here is from genome assembly GCA_963277665.1 of Viscum album. Taxonomy (NCBI): domain Eukaryota; kingdom Viridiplantae; phylum Streptophyta; class Magnoliopsida; order Santalales; family Viscaceae; genus Viscum; species Viscum album. The sequence goes on along the minus strand of OY728158.1, from coordinate 1,155,023,904 downwards.
GCGGAGAGTTACCACCTCCAGCACTTCACGGCGGGCTCGAAAAAGTAAAATGCGTTCGCGGAGAGTTACCGCCTCCGGCGCTTCGCGAGATCGCGATGCTTGGGGTGCTTCGCGAGGCAGCAGGCAGACCTTCTTTTCCGGCCCTTTCTATCATGCAACTTTTTTGCGCCAACAATTCCCCCCCATAGACTTGGAGCCGCGGAGGGTAAAGGGTCGAAGTCTGAGTGAAAATCGCCAAAATTTCCGGCGGTTTGCAATGCGACTTCGCGAAGAGGGCCCGCGGTGCTGACCGGGGCCACGTGTCTGGATGAGCCGCGATGCTTCGCGTGGGTGAGGCGTACTGCGATGCTCCGGGGTCGCTGCCTATATATAGGAGGTCGACTTATTTTGTCTTCACGCGACTTCCTTGTCTTTTTGTGCTCTCGACTTCGCGAAGCTCCGCGTACTCCGCGACAGCCCTCCACGAATCGAGCATCGCGGCGAACCGCGGGTCTCCGATTCCATGTCCATGCCAAGCGAACTTCTGATTGTCAGCCAAGGCCAGACTTCACGGCTTGGTCTCGCGACCGACCTTCGTGATCTGGCTCCGTGATCAAGCTTCGCGATCCGTTCTGAAAAAATTCTTTTCTGAGGGCCGGAATCGAAATGGCCCATCAAGAAGCTGTATTGGGGGTGCTTGCAGATGCCGTCCGTCGGGATGAGATGGCCAACTGTCTAGGCCTTGGGGAGATGATCTGAAGCCATTCGTACCATGCTTCTTTGAAAGATCTGCTATCATAGGGTTAGAAAGATTATCCGCAGTGTAAGAAGCTTCCATTGTACGACTTTGGGTTGAGGGATGATGTCTTCATCCCTGAGGAGAGTAGGGACGAACTGGCTTGTTGGTTCAGGAGTACACCATGCCAGCACCAATGGTTTAGGGAGGCCGATGGTCACGCACGTGAGGACTTCACACCCGTCACCGCTTATTGTCTCCACAACCATGTAAACGATATTTATGGGAAGCCATTGCAACCGAAGACGTCCCCTCCTCTCTATCGTACCATGCTGATTGCGACATTGTAGGATTCGAAGAAGGGATGGTCCGATGAGTGGGACCTGCGCCAGGGCAGCAACTTTACTGATGATTGGGCCTGGGCCTACTGGGTAGGAGCCTCATGCGAGGAGTTTGGGGCCGAGCTGAGGATGGTGGGGTTATATGAGGCGACATGGGCCTCCCAATTCCACATTTACCAACCAAAGCAACTGATGTCAGAATTGCTGAGCAGATGGTCGTCCAGGACCAATACGTTTCACCTACATCACAGGGATGTGGGAATCAGCCTGTGGGATGTCCACCAGATTTCTGGGGTTCCGATCCTGAGGGCCATGTATGATGAGTTCCTCCACGTCATGAGCGCGTGGGAGGATACCGAGCAAATTCCGCGACTGGCGTCAGTGCTGATGGCATTCGTCCCTGGAAAGGACAAGGAGGCAGTGAGGGAAGTCCACTTTAGGAGATGGTTCAAGTGCTTCCTGATTTTCCCAGAGAATCGAGAGTTCCCTCCGAGGCCTCGAACTTGTCCGGGGGCGGACCAACGAGGTAAGGGGCAATCGTATTGGCGGGTCTTGGAGGAAAGCCAATGGAAGACTTGGGGTTTCAGTGTCATCACTGAACAACAGCCGATAGTCAGGCGGGAGACGTTCATCGTGGCTCTCATCTACGGTTGGATCCTACCGGTGAGGGATACAAGCATGGGGGTGCGGCCCAGCTCGTTTATTATGGCGTCCATGTTGGCCATGGGGCAGCAGATCAATCTAGGGATTCCAATGCTCACCAACTGTACAGAATGCTACGGCACATTGGCGAGGGCAAGAAGCCGCCAAGGATATGCGGGCCCTTCCACTTCCTGTATGGGTGGATCGCAGTTCACATCAGGGTTATTTATGAGTATCCGAACCCTATTTCTCCACCAAGATCAAATTTCAGCCCTCCATCCTGAATGCGGTCGGGAGCGTTCCATTCAAACTATTCATACTGATGGTGCTGAATTGGGTGTGGAGGGCGGATGAGTTTAATTTCCACCCCTTCCCATTGCCGACGAGGATACTTACTGATGATGGGCGGGGAATGGAAGAACATCGGGCTTACCTCCCGGCCTTTTGAGGTGGAGTTTTGGTGGCACGAGTAGATCGTGAGCCCCTCTTCGAACCGTACACCCCGCATCGATTTGCGAGGAAGTTCTAGTGCATCCAGTGGCTGACCTCGTAGGTCTACTAGGAGGTGCGCCACGAAGAGCACCCGTGCGTGATGAGGCAGATGTGGCTCATGTTCACACAGGAAGATGGGAAGATGCGAATTTCATTACCTCCATCAACCACCTCCTTCGGATTGGTGAGGGAGAATTCCATTAGTTGGGAGGCTTCTTACCCAGGGGAGATGCTGAAGCAGCATACTATTAGGGTTGGTGACGGAGGACCTCCTCTATCTCGAGGTCGGGGTCAGAGGGCAATTAGGGCCCCTCGTGGTGGCGGGGCTGTCATGGAGGTGAGACCCGCACCGGCCGAGGGTGCGTCAGCAGCAGTGGATCTAGTGATTCTGGAAGAGTAGGGCCATCTGGAAGGGCAGCCACTTATGGGATTTCTTAGGATATCCACTCAGGCTCTGGGGAAGCGCCTGCGTCATATTGACGTGGCAGAGGATGTCGTCTTCCCGGAAGCCTGTGAAATTTGGGATGTCAACCGGAAATTCCTCAGCCCACCCGAGATTTGGGCACACCTAAATCGCCTTGGGATGGAATTACCGGGCATAGGCCCAGTCCAGGCTGGATTCATGTCGTCTCCGGTGGAGGCAGAGCAATACATGGATGAGATGGAGGATTACATCCACTACAATGGTGTCCCTCTCCCAATGAAAGGAAGAGTTAGTGTACTGTTGAATCAAACAGTCCCCCTGCAGTTATCAGCTGCCGATCTGAGGGAGCGCTTCCCCATGCCAGAAGAATCATAGGACTCCTCTCGGGAGGATGAGCCTGGAGGAGGGCGAGGTCGGAGATCAGGTCTCAGATTCTGACTATTTCACAGAGGCTCTCGAGGTAGCATTCCGAACCTTATGGTCCATTCTCGGGCCACTATGGACTTCTCACCGATGTTTGAGCCATGCAGGAGGAACTTTTTCGCAAGCCTCATTCTCTCCCCTCGGCGGGTGATGATGCGGGACCTTCAGAACCCATGCCTATGGATGCATCCAGTTCTGCATCTGGTGGGACCAGAGCACCTGAGGTGGCTCTTCCGGAATCTCCAGACCTTCCAACAGTATACGGAGGGCCTCGCCTCTGGGTCCCGTCAGTACCGGCTCAAGGGCAACGCCAGGAGGTCGATCTCCGTAAGTTTCCTCTACCGGTTTTCTCGTCGTCACATGTAGACTATTCCAACTAACTTTTATGTCCCTCTCTGTCGTACAGTTCTCCGACTGGCGTGGGCTGCTGCGGCAAGACTAGTCGGGATGTCTGGTGGCATCCCTCCTAGAGGCATGCCGGTGATGGTGGCGATAGTCCCCCCATCTCCTCAAGCTGCAACACACATCATCACTGGCGGGACCACCAGCAGGGTCGTGCCTGAAGTCATCGAGGTGGACTCCGATGAAGAGGATCAATCGGCCTGTCCCAGTCCTATCACGCCTGCTTCGGCGCCAGATGTCGTACTAGATTCAACTCCAGATGTTTATCCTGTCGAGGACTTCTTGCAGGCGTATCCCGCGTACGAGACTGCCAATCGTGCAGAATGGGACCAAACAACCTCCGATGAGGAGGACAACAGCATAGTCCGCCGCCAGTTGTGGAAGCTAATCACGCGCTTCATCAAGGACACCCCCTAAGCGCAATGGCTGGCCGAAATGGACAGACTCTTCTCGAGGATGCGTGAATTGTGCACTGGGGGAGTGGATTCCCAACATCCTAACACACTCATTCGAGATCTTATGGCTGAGAAGATCCGAGATCATGATCATGGGATCAGCGTGGGATGGCAACGGAGGAAGGCGACCAACATCAAGAAGCTCAAAGAGGCTGAAGGCGAGGTCCAACATATGCAGACCTGGGAATATGAGCTTTCAGTCTCTCTTAATGCACAATCTGAGCTGATCTCACAGTTGAAGGCCCAGCTGGTAGAGGCAGAAGAGCGTATGAGGCAGGCCTCTGGAAAGATGGATGTCGTTCAAGCTAGCGTAGAGAGGGCCAAATCCAAGGCTGACGAACTGCGCCCCGCCGCTACTAAGGAGGAGCGGGAGCTGAGTCAGCGACAGCAAGCCTTGGGCGCCACAAGCCAACGAGTGGCAGAGCTGCAATGCACTTTTGACGGGGTCAACCCATCCATGGGGGGAGTCGACCCTGGGTATTGTAACAAACCAAAAACCTTTTATTTTTACTTTCATACTTCAATTTTTTCTTTTCTTTGTTTTGAATGCCGTAGCGGACACAATTTCCACTATTTGAAACATCTTGTTACATCCCTATAATGTTTGCGGGACGTTCAACGATAATTCCCCAAGCCCACATGGGTCGAGCCCGATGTGAGAAACAGGAGATATTTGCCTTCTCGTCCCACCTAACATAGGAGTGGAGACCATTCTCCAGGCATCCGTGATTCGGATTACCAGTCCGGATTTCCGAAAAAAGGGAGAGGCTTGACCGGAGAAGGAACTTTTCTGAACAGCCGAATAACCATTTCTTCAGCGTACTCTTATGCACGAACCGTGCAATTCCAGGGGCACTGAAATTGGTCCAAACAGATGGAAATGGGAAGTGTGAATCATGACACCCAAGATTCGGAACACTGTGGGGATGGTGTGACAATAAGGGACAACCGTTATCCATGGAGGAGAAGCGGTATCCTTACTGCATTAGCCTGAAATGGGGACAAAAAATGAGGGTCGACCGTTGACCATGTTCGAAACACGGGACCATGTCACAAATGTTGTCGGTCAATCATTCGGGATGTTGGCCTAGGACAGTAGGCGTACCCTAGGTCAAGCATCCATACTGTTAGGGGGTCCTTCCAAACATGACCAGTCTTCCGGGAAGTTGGCCCAGGTCGGTAGGTGAGCCGATACGGCATGAGACCAGGCCGTTAGGGGGTTCCTCTAGACATGAAAGGGGACAAGGGTCCGAATAAGGGTCACAGAAAGCGTGGAATGTGGAGTGATGGTTTGTCCGAATAGAATCCAACACTCATGTAATTACATCACCGTGGTTGGAGTACACCATATGGGCACATTGGTCTGATCATGGATCATTCCTTCTTTGGGACAGGGCCTCCCCAGAGAGGGGGCCCGCCGCTTCCCAATGGGATCTTGGGGCATCCTGAACTTGATCAGGAAAAAATTGAAACTACATAGTTCCCCCCGAGAGGTCAGGCCAGAGGGCTGGAAATGGGGAGGAACATGATTTTGCGATTCCTGGGGTAGGACCCTAGGTGAAATGCCTGGGTGTCCCTACGTATCCCATGAGGATGGGAACCAAGCCATACGTAGTTCTAGGGATGCAGTTTAACGTCATGCGGGACGAGGATACATGGACTCCTGTAGTTTAATGTCATACGATAGGACGTGGGATAAAATGGAAGATCCCAGGGAGCGTGTGGTGCGGTAGATATGAAACCGATGTGAATGATGACTTGGAGTCCAAATCACACCACGTACTCTAGGAGGAAACACTTCAGGTCGAGGGACCAAGAGTAAGGATTAGGCTGGGCCCGAAGCAGAGTGGTCGGGTGTTCCTACGTACCCCGTAAGGATGGGAATCAAGCCATACATAGTTCTGGGAGTGCAGTTTAACATCATGCGGGATGATGAGAAGCCTGACCGTGTTGGTACAAATCCCGCCAAAACTACTATGCCCACGTGAGTCGTGCTCTGTGTGGGAAACAAGAAGTAGTGGTGGGAATTTCCCGACACAAAAAGGGGCAGGTTAGGGAAAAGGGAAGCTCAGTGAATACCGACCCAATGACACTAACATGGTCATTTAGAACACCTAGATGCTCGAATAGAAAGAGTAGAGTATGATGGAATTCCTCTGGAACATGAGGAAGTTGAAATGTGTGAATCATGGCGCTCGAGATTCGGATCATGATGATGGCGGCGTGACGATGGAGGATAACTGTTGACCGTGGCGGAAACCCAGCATCCATATCGCGTTAGCCTAGAATGGGGACAAACAAATGAGGGTTGACTGTTGACCATGTTTGAAACATGGGACCTTGTCACAATTGTTGTCAGATATCCGTAAGGACGTTGGCCCGAAACTATTGGAGGGCCCTTAGGTTCAACATTCATGGAGAGCCCTTAAGCCTAGTATCCATGTCGTCTAAGGGTCCTTTTGGATGTGGAAGAGTATGAGGATCCAAATAGAGAGCTCACGAAGCTTGGTTATGGAACGGGGGGAATGTCTGTATGAAAATCCCACACTTCGGGCTCTTTTTCAAAACACATCTGAATATGACAACGAGACGTATTAGATAGGGGGAGAAGAGTCCTTTCCCATAGGGGGATCTTAGTTTTTGGTCGTAGAATTCGGACCATATATGGGAGGAGACATAATAGATACATGGTGGAGTAACTCAAACACCTGGCGTGAATGAGGACGTAATCTCGCACTACGCACGACCCCCTTAGGAGAGGTTTTAGGTCAAGGGACCAAAAACAAAAGTTAGTCTGGGCCCACGGGGAAGTTCCCTGGCGCTCCTACGTATATCATAATGATGAGAATCAAGAATCACATAGTTCTTAATGGTTACATGGTAAGGTACTAGTGCCAGGGGAAAAGGGGAGCGCGGGCGTGGCCCTTGCACTAAAAGAAGTGGAATTTGATAAATCTTGTTTGTTCATTAAGGTGAGTGGTTTTTTTTTGTGAAGCGACATGCCTACAGTAGTAAGCCGTTGTGTCGCCAGGATCAAGCCATGATAGGCATTGACAAATGGCATGGCACGTGACCAATACCCAACGTGATGTCCTCTACAATGAGGTCCCCATAATGCAGTGTCGTTTTTCATCGTGCGGCCAGGACAATAATGTCACTGTTTAGGGTCGTATGATAGGAACAAGCATGCATTTTATCATCATGCAGCGCAGACGTAGCAGAGACGATGCTAGGCGGGGAACGTGCGTAGTGTTATAAAGACACAATTGATGGAGACATGATCCCACATCACATTGTACGCCAATCGGAGAGGGAGACCTTGGCCGAGGGGCCTATATATAGGTAAGAGGTTAAACAGGGGGAGAGACTGGCTCCCTAAATGGGTTGTACCTGAAGATTGGGCGTCCGGGCGGTCCTACGTATCCCATGAGGATGGGAATCAAACTAAACGTAGTTATGAAGGATGCCTTTTAATGTCATGTGGGACCAGGAATACGAGGGCTAACTCTTAGAATGGGGGTGCACGTGGTGCAGCTATTGCAAACCCAACGTGAATGAGGACATAATCTTGCACTATGCCATGCAGTCCCGTAGTCGGGGTCCCGATGGCAGGACCAGAGAGGCGAATTAGATGAACTCAAGATGGACACAAAGACAGGGGGTCTGGGCGGTCTTACGTATCCCATGAGGATGGGAATCAAACTGAACGTAGTTCTGGATGGATCTTAGTTTATAGTCTTAGAGCTCAGACCATGAATGGTAACAACCTCCCAAGTTAGCGCAAACGACAACCCAATCCCTAAGCCCATGTGAGTTAATCTCGGTGTGGTAAACAAGGGGGGAAATACTCATTGAAATACTTGGGGCATCCATCAGAAGGGAGTCGGCAGAGAGCCCCAAAGGACACCTTTGACGTGGTTTGTTTCCCCAACACCCAGACGTGAACTGAGGAAAAGTACCGAAAGTTCCAAGACTCTACTTGGACACGATAAAGTGATGAAGGGTGTGAATTGTGTACCCGACATTTTGGGCTTAATGGATTGGCATGGCGATAGAGGAAAACAGTTAACCATGGTGGAAACGCAGCATCCACAGCACATTAGCCTGAGGTGGGACAACAAACGAGCATCGACCGCTGACCATATTTGCAACGCGGGATTTTATCGATTTGTTGTCCGAACCCCTCGGGGGTGTTGGCTCGTAACGGTAGGAGATCACTTGGGAGAAGTATCCAGGCTGTTCTTGGGGGTCCCTCCAGGTGTGAAAGATGATGGAAGCCCTGATGCAGGGATACACAAAGCCTGGAAAGCAGGTGCGGATGTGTTCGAGTAGAGCTTGACATTCCAGGTAATAAACCAGAGTGCTCTTAGGCACATTGGTGACCCGCCGAAAAGGGATCGACGAAATATCTCAGGAGGGAGAGGTACATGGAATGGTCATTACAAGACCGATGTGAATGAGGACATAATCCCACACCACACCATATAATCCTCTCATGGAGGAAGGTTAGACCAAGGGGCCAAGGTGGGAGGACGATTCCCCAGAGATGGGGCTGGACCCGAATCCTAGACATTCAAGTGGTCCTACGTATCCCATGAGGATTGAAATCAAGCCACACGTAGTTCTACAGATGTAATTTAACGTCATACGAGACGAGGGGAGAGTAATATACCTCCAAATAAGGGAGGTGTATGGTATGGAGAATAAACCGACGTGAATGAGAAAATAATCCCACGCCACACCATACGCTTCTATAAGAGAAGACCTGGGCCGGGGTCTGAAAAGGCCCAGGGGCCTGATGGTTAGGCATTGGTCAAGAAGGCCTGACCTGCTTGTAGTTTAACGTCTTGCAGTGAGGATGGGGGTCGAGGCCCGAAAAGTCTAAGGGGCCTGAGGCTGGACCTTGTAAGGGAAGGCGTATGGAATGGTACATGATCCCTACCTAAATGAGTACATAGTCCCACACCACGTTGTACACCCCTATAAGAGAATCAGGGCCATGGGCCCAACCACTAGCACCACCCGGGGGGAAGATATCACTTCGGGATGGGGTAGAACGAATCACTGCACTCGATGTTTGGGATATCTCGCGGTGGACCCGAAGATCCAGGACACTGTTGACAATGTTCGAAACACAGCGTTCCTATGGTGACTTGATATGGGAGCAACAAATGAGCGTCGACCATTGACAAAATTCGCAACGCAGGGTTGTATCAGGTTGATGCTTGAAAACCCTCAGGGGAATTAGCCCGTATCGGTAGGAGAGACCTTGGGCGTAGTATCCAGGTCGTTCTTGGGGGTCCCTCTGGGTGTGAAAAATGATGGAATCCCAGTCAAGGAGTGGGTGAAGCATAGATGTATCCATCCACAAAAGGGGAAAACGACTCCAGGGGGGACATGCAGCCGGGTCTAGGCTTGCTCGACGTGAGTTGGGGCAAAAGTTTGTGTAACGCCCCGACCCCAGCTACCCAGAGTCGGTGCATTACTTCGTAACATTGGCATGATCACAAAAGATCAAGTCTCGAAAGACCGATTAGTTTAGTAGCCTTGGAAACACTAGATACATTCATAAGTCTTTCATTACATCAAAAAGTAAACAAACTACAATAACATGGTCTTCATAGTCCACACTCATATCCCTTTCGGACTACCCCTGCAGGTCATTCATAAAATACTTCTTCACATCCTGGAAAAATATTAAAACATTCAAAGGGGTGAGCTCAGATGCTCAGTAAGGATAACAATATAGCGGAATCTTTCATCGATAAACATAAACATTTAAGGCAGTGTATAACTAAAACAAAAGCCTTTTGAACATGAACTTCAACATAATATGTCAAAAGTAAAATGAGATAATTCCATTCACTTCTTCACATGGATATTCTACTGGTCAAATAATCACATGAAATATCAATAACCACATTCATAATAAGGGAATGTATAATTCCAGACATTCTGAATCATTTTGTAAAGGCCTCGGCCAAGACGTCTAAAATGATTAAGGCCTCGGCCAAAACCATAAATCAAATTGGGAAAGGGCCTCGGCCAATTCCACGTCTAGTTGTCTCATGAGACCTACCGATGCAATTTTTTTAGAAGATACTTATGTTTAAAATTTCTCAAATATACTCCAGTGTTTTTCTGAAAACATTATGCAAGCTTCTGAAAACAAAATAACTAATTCTGAGACTTCTCGACTAATTACAGGCCATGATAGGTCCACGCCCAATCCCTTCCTGTCTACCACACTCGAGAGTCGGGTTTTTTGAAAACATTTTTAATCTTGAGTTAAATACGTATACATTTGCACTAGATTTTCATATATTGGAGAGATATATCTCTTTTTTGAAATCATTTAAAAATCACATATTTATAAAAGAAAACCTTTTGAATAAACGTAAAAGTCAAAGGGGTTTATACACCGTATAAAAGAAAGTTGTGTATAAAACAAAATATGCCTCAATGAAAGGAGATTGAGACGAAGTCTTTACAAAGATCAATTTTTTTTAAAAAAATAGATCTATTATGTGTATTTAGTATAAGTACACATAAATAAAGTAAAAAAACAAGATAGGAAATAATAATATCATGACATAATTTGAAAGTAGGAGATTAACCCAAATAATGGAAATTGGGTTAAGAAGTTCCCTTACCTCATGTCTGACTTGACTCAACCGTTCTTTAACCTCCTGAATAATAAACTAGAGTTAATATATACCTTATTAAGAACCATTTTCAATTTCATTATCCTTTTTATATCACTTATTACAATTATATGAACATTATGTAATTATTTAAGTTAATAACGGTCGTTTTGTTGATCTTTGGTACTTGAGTCAACAATAAACTTCTTATAATTACAAGTTGTTTATTTGGTAGAATATCCATTATCTCCAGAATTATATTCAGGATTTAGATGTCATATATATCATATATATCCAGTATATACATTCTTTTATAATATTACGTAACATTTAGAGGTAATAAATGAAATGCACCGTTCATGGAGACGGTAAGCCGTACGTTCGCATGAACGCTACTTTCATTTCTATTTCGTATTTAATGGAATGAAATAATAATGATATAAATGTATAATATAATTCCAGTATAATATAGTGTATAATACCATTTAATACATCCTTTATACATCCAACATATGGCATTAACGATTCAAATCACTTTGAGGGGGCGGTAGTCCGCACTTCTTAAAATGAAATTATAACGTTTACCCATAATAGAAATCATAAAGTATTACATAAATGAGAAATACAGAAGCATAAGTAAAACATAAACACATTATATATCATATATAAATATAGTGACATCTTAATGGCCACCTTTGAAGGTGTTATATGAGTGTTGAACAATCATCGTTTCGTGAGGCAGAAATTCGCCATCCACAGAAACTGTATGTTCTTTAACCATTAGATGTAGGTGTGTGTAAGTGTAGCTCGAATCATTATTATAAAAACATACTAGTATATTTAGGATACTAGTTTTATTACAAAATAAATGAATAAAAAGAGTTTAGGGGGTTGGAGAAGAAAAATAATACAGAACAACATTAGAGAAGACATTACCTTAAAATCGGGTAACTGTTTTTGATTTGAGCCAAAGGCTTCCTTGGGAAGCGTTATGCCCAAAGTGAGGCTTCTAGGAGTAAGAGGGGGAAGTTGGTAGAGTATTTGGGCAGAGTTTGGCGGAGCCAAAAGGCTTTGAAAGTGTGAATGAGGTGGTAGAGGTGGGGGCCTTTTATAAGTGGAGAGGAGGGGCACTCTTGGAAAGTAAGGAAATTTTACATTATTATACAATGCTTTTCGGATTCTAAAGGTCCCAAACATATATAATTAGTTGATATGGTGATAAGGGTTCTATATCTACCCATCCAATAGTCTTTGGACAAGTGTAAGCCTTGGATTGTACATTATCATTTCATTTTATTAAAATCGTTAAATAATAAGGTCATCGCTGCATCATAATGATGTCATAAATAATTTACATTATTTAATGTCTAAAAATTATAAAAAAAATACTATGATGTATGAAATACTTTTAGCTTTCTAATGAATATTTATAGTCAAAATTTGGACTTGTGTAACCCCACCTAAAAACTATTTTAGTAAAACAACTCATGTTTGTGTAAATTTAATTTTAACATTAAATAAATATATATTAATGTCATTTTCCAACCAAAGTGGCTCCATGGGGTCCCCAAGTTGGCCCATTGGTTGTATTGGTCGGCCATGACTCATACAATAGGAGTAGGACAAGTTTCAAGCTCATCTCATATTATTAAAACATTATTTTTACCTTAAACTACACTAATTACATCTAATCGCGATTAAGAACTTAAAAGTTACTATTCACCAAAAAATTATTTTAATCTCATTGAACCACATTTTACTTCTTAATGACAACCATGTATGTTGGATTTTTGAAAATCAAATCACAGAAGTGGTAATATTTCATTTAAACGAAAAATCAGTTATTTAACTACCACTTAGTGGTTTCACTATTCATCAAAAATTGAAGTTTTTCAGAACAATGCCAAAATTTCACCCTAAGCTATAATTTATATTCCGAATTCAAAAATGATGTCTATTTTACAAAATTACAAACATATAAGTTGAATTAATTAATTTTTTAATTAATTCCCGCTGTCACAACAAATAGCGTGTTTTTAAGAAACCATTTATATCAAAAGATTGGCAATTGTTTATGTCCAATTTCAATGTTAAATTAATTCTAATGACCACCATTGGATAAAATGGTAAAAATATATTCTAATTATACTTTAAAACCACTAAATAGTATAATTTTACACTATAAATTATTTTGATTAAAAAAGTGGTTTTTAAGTATTTTTCACTATTCATAAAAAATTAGAAGTTCTCAGAAAAATAAAAAAAATTCAACATAGGCTAATTTCGATATTAGGAATACAAAATTGAATTCCATTTTGAAATATAAAATTTCTATAAATTTAAAAAGTGGTTATTACTATTCATAACGTCTACTTTGATTAGTTGCGGTGTGTTAGAACTCGAAGTTGCGTACAATGCAAGCTATTGCATTATTGAATGAGAAGCATATCATGGAAGCTCTGGGTGTTACATTCTCCCCTCCTTCAATAAATTGCGTCCTCGCAATTTGAAAATTTTCTTGAAAAATAAAATGTTGAAAAGAAAAAATACCTTTGTGGAAAACCCACATCGGAAATAAGATTAATATAATTTAACCTTAATAAGAGGGAAAGGGAAATGAAAAAGTCACCACCCAATTATGATCTCGATTAGGAGAACATTGGTGGAAATTAGATACATATAATTGGAGGAATAATGTAAATATTTGTAGGGAGTGATTGAGGTCATCAATCACAATCAACTGTCAAATTGATGGCCTCAAAGCCTTCAATCTATGTTGATTTAAAATATCACCAGTTCAACAAGACATAAGGTATTAGGATAAAACTTTTTTCATTTTAATATCCTTTTACTAAAGTTTAAGAATTAATTTATTCATTGAATAAGAGATAGGTATATATATATTTATGCTTGACAATTAGAGTTTCAACCTTCAACTCATCTTTTACTCAAAAAGATAATAGAACTCAAAAATATTATACTTATCCTAATTGAATAAGGTTCCAAATGTTAACACATACCATTTAGATTAGTAAAATTTTTTTGTAATAACCAGGGACTTCCTGTAGGCTAGTGGTAGGAAATAAAGGCCTGTCACACTATGATTGTGGGTTCGATTCCTACATCTTTTTTCGACGCGACGGGTTATGCCCCACCCTGCAGGTTGTCCTTTTCCTAAAACTATAGTATCATAATATTCCAAAAATAATCTTCATAAATTTTTTAACCTTAAACAATACTATCCAAAGATCAAATTAATCCACTCCAACCTTTATAGTTATCCAAAATACCTCTGTCCATACTTTCACTAAAAGGTCTCTTAATTCCAAAATCAATTTATCAGATTCCCCAAACAAAGTAAAGTTTATCTTATTGTCACATACTAAAAATATAATTACCTTCATCCTATTAAAACCTTACTGAAATCAACAAGTACTACAGTACAATCCTTATATATATATCACATTATTCTAATATCCAGAATATAATCAATGAGTCCAAAAGCACCAATACATTAGTTATTCTGCTTCAATTGTAGTAACAACATAAGATTGTCCTTGATCCCTTGGCCTTTTTTGAGGCATGTTTCCCTGACGCTTAGGACATTCATTTGCATAATGACCCATTTCTCTACAATTGTATCATTCAACTTTGATAGCCTCTTTCTTTCCCTTGCAATCACGAGCCTGGTGACACTTTTCTCCACATTTATAACAAACTCCCATTCCTTTTAGGCAAGTACCAGGGTGAATCTTCCCACAATTATCACATAGTGGGAAATCCTTCTTTCCCTTTTCCCCTTTATCTGTCTCTTGTTCCACCATTCTCTTCTTCTCTTGCTTTACTTTGTTGTCATAAGACTTAGAGAATTCCTTTTCTGTCTTGATAGCACACGAGAAAATATCTTCGTATGATGAGAAGGATTGTGATACTAAAGCTCGACGGAGAAATGGTTTTAACCCATCAAAGAAACGATCAATATTACTCCTTGGGTTACGTATATAATCGGCAGCATGCCTCGCTAACCTTGTAATGTTAGCCTCATACATTGCGACATTCTCATCCTCCTTCTGCCTCAGACTCAGAAATTGCCTTTCCATATCTGCTCGATGGTCATGAGGAAAGTATTTTTCTAAGAAAAGCTCTTTAAACTCCCTCCATTCCATATTCGATATGTCATCATCTTCCTTTGTGTTTTGAATCAGCTACCACCACTGATCGGCATCTCCAGTGAGGCGGTAAACTTCCATGACAACCATCTCCCTTTCGCTACTCCCCAAGGCATGAAATATTTTCTCTAAGGATTTTATCCATTGCTCAGCTACAAACGGAGTTGTACCCCCATTAAATGTTGGTGTTTGTTTCCTCATGAAGCGTTCTAACATTGATCCTCCGCGTTGTGGATCAGGGTGATCCATACGAGTAAGGTTATTATTCATAACTTGAGTGAGTTGTCCCAGTATGGTAATAAGTTGATCAGCACCAGTTGTATCTCCAGATCCACAATAATTATCTTGAGCAGGAGGTAAACCCCTACATGGAGTGTGTGCATTGATACGGTTTCCATTTCTTCCACTAGGTGCCATTTCTATACAATGGCATAAACTAGATTAGTTTATGAATCAAAATACATAATTCCATACTTATAAAATACTTAACATAAATTGAACTATTTATGGGTATAATCCATAATCATAAAAAGGTTTTATTTGAGGATGTATATACTCATAACCGTTCATAGTGGTTTGTAAAGAAAATGAGAATTATCCTAAGCATATCTACTGGGAGTGTCGTAACCAAGAGTGCAGCAAGACCTGTTGTCGTGCACCAGTTCCCATTCGAGTCTAGCTCAAAGCGGTGT
This sequence comes from Viscum album, assembly GCA_963277665.1. NCBI lineage: Eukaryota > Viridiplantae > Streptophyta > Magnoliopsida > Santalales > Viscaceae > Viscum > Viscum album. Next base: position 1,155,008,505 of record OY728158.1, on the reverse strand, counting down.
TTTCAGGTTTTACCCCTAGGTACATCTATGCCAGAGACGCATCTACCTGCTTGTATCCAGACAGGGATGTATTGCTCAGAAAACTCACAAAATCTCTACAATAACAAAATTCTAGGAAGTTCTTCTATACTAATCCTCAAAGTCTATCTTTGGGCTATGTGATCTAATCAGAGTTTATCTAAATCTAGCTTCCAAGGATAGTACTAAACTGCCTCTGATACCAACTGTAACGCCCCGACCCCAGCTACCCAGAGTCGGTGCAGTACTTCATAACATTGGCATGATCACAAAAGATCAAGTCTCGAATGACCGATTAGTTTAGTATACTTGGAAACACTAGATACATTCATAAGTCTTTCATTACATCAAAAAGTAAACAAACTGAAATAACATGTTATTCATAGTCTACACTCATATCCCTTTATGACTACCCCTGCAGGTCATTCATAAAATACTTCTTCACATCCTAGAAAAATATTAAAACATTGAAAGGGGTGAGCTTAGATGCCCAGTAAGGATAACAATATAGCGGAAGCTTTCATCAATAAACATAAACATTTAAGGCACTGTATAACTAAAACAAAAGCCTATTAAACTTGAACTTCAACATAATATGTCAAAAGTAAAATGAGATAATTCCATTCACTTGTTCACATGGATATTATACTGGTCAAATAATCACTAGCAATATCAATAACCACTTTCATAATGAGGGAATGTATAATTCCAGACATTCTGAAACATTTTGTCAAGGCCTCGACCAAGACATCTAAAATGATTAAGGCCTCGGCCAAAACCATAAATCAAATTGGGAAAGGGCCTCGACCAATTCCACGTCTAGTTGTCTCATGAGACCTACCGATGCAATTTTTTTTAGAAGACACTTATGTTTAAAATTGCTCAAATATACTCCAGTGTTTTTCTGAAAAAATTATGAAAGCTTCTGAAAACAAAATAACTAATTCTGAGACTACTCGACTAATTACCGGCCATGATAGGTCCATGCCCAATCCCTTCCTGTCTACCACACTCGAGAGTCGGGTTTTCTAAAAACATTTTTAAGCTTGCGTTAAATACGTATACATTTGCACTGGATTTTCATATGTTTGAGAGAAATATATCTTTTTTAAAATCATTTAAAAATCACATATTTATAAAAGAAAAAGTTTTGAATAAACCTAAAAGTCAAAGGGGTTTATACACCGTATAAAAGAAAGTTGTGTATAAAACAAAATATGCCTCAATGAAAGGAGATTGAGACGAAGTCTTTACAAAGATCATTTTTTTAAAATAAAATAGATCTATTATGTGTATTTACTATAATTACACATAAATAAAGTAAAAATACAAGATAGGACATAATAATATCATGATATAATTTGAAAGTAGGAGATTAACCCAAAGAATGGAAATTGGGTTAAGAAGTTCCCTTACCTCATGTCTGACTTGACTCAAACATTTTTTAACCTCCTGAATAATAAACTAGAGTTAATATATACCTTATTAAGAACCATTTTAAATTTCATTATCCTTTTTATATCACTTATTACAATGATATGAACATTATGTAATTATTTCAGTTAATAACGGTCGTTTTGTCGATCTTTGGTACTTGAGTCAACAATAAACTTCTTATAATTAAAAGTTGTATATGTGGTAGAATATCCATTATCTCCAGAATTATATTCATTATTTAGTTGTCATATATATCATATATATCCAGTATATACATTCATTTATAATATTACGTAACATTTAGAGGTAAGAAATGAAATGCACCGTTCATGGAGACGGTAAGCCGTACGTACGCATGAACACTACATTCATTTTTATTTTGTATTTAATGGAATGAAATCATAATGATATAAATGTATAATATAATTCCAGTATAATATAGTGTATAATACAATTTACTCCATCCTTTATACATCCCACATATGGCATTAACGATTCAAATCACTTTGAGGGGGCGGTAGTCCACACTTCCTAAAATGAAATTATCACGTTTACCCATAATAGAAATCATAAAGTATGCCATAAATGAGAAATACAGAAGCATAAGTAAAACCTAAACATATTATATATCATATATAAATATAGTTACATATTAATGGCCACCTTTGAAGGTGTTATATGAGTGTTGAACAATCATCATTTCGTGAGGCAGAAATTCGCCATCCACAGAAACCGTATGTTCTTTAACCATTAGATGTAGGTGTGTGTAAGTGTAGCTCGAATCCTTCTTATAACAACATCCTAGTATATTTATTATACTAGTGTGGTTACAAAATAAATGAATAAAAAGAGTTTAGTGGGTTGGAGAAGAAAAATAATACAAAACAACATTAGAGAAGACATTACCTTAAAATCGGGTAACTCTTTTTGATTTGAGCCAAAGGCTTCCTTGGGAAGAGTTCTGCCCAATTTGAGGCTTCTAGGAGTAAGAGGGGGAAGTTGGGAGAGTATTTGGGCAGAGGTTGGCCGAGCCAAAAGGCTTTGAAAGTGTGAATGAGGTGGTAGAGGTGGGGGCCTTTTATAAGTGGAGAGGAGGGGCACTCTTGGAAAGTAAGGAAATGTTACATTAATATACAATGATTTTCGGATTATAAAGGTCCCACACTTATATAATTAGTGGATAAGGTGATAAGGGTTCTAAATAAACCCATCCAATAGTCTTTGGACAAGTGTATTCCTTGTATTGTACATTATCTTTTCATTTTATTAAAATCGTTAAATAATAAGGTCATCGCTGCATCATAATGATGCCATAAATAATTTACTTTATATAATGTCTAAAAATTATAAAAAAAATACTAAGATGTAGGAAATTCTTTTAGCTTTCTAATGAATATTTATAGTCAAAATTTGGACTTGCGTAACCCCACTTAAAAACTGTTTTAGTAAAACAACTCATGTTTGTGTCAATTTAATTTTAACATTAAATAAATATATATTAATGTCATTTTCCAAACAAAGTGGCTCCATGGGGTCCCCAAGTTCACCCATGGGTTTTCTTGGTCGGCCATGACTCATCCAATAGGAGTAGAACAAGTTTCAAGCTCTTATCATATTATTAAAACATTATTTTTACCTGAAACTACACTAATTACCTCTAATCGCGATTAAGAACTTAAAAGTTACTATTCAACAAAAACTTATTTTAATCTCATTGAACCACATTTTACTTCTTAATGAAAACCATGTATGTCGGATTTTTTAAAATCAAATCACAGAAGTGGTAATATTTCATTTAAACGAAAAATCAGTTATTTAACTACCACTTAGTGGTTTCACTATTCATCATAAATTGAAGTTTTTCAGAACAATGCCAAAATTTCACCCTAAGCTATAATTGATATTCCGAATTCAAAAATGATGTCTATTTTAAAAAATTCCAAAAATATATGTTTCATTAATTAATTTTGTAATTAATTCCCGCTGTCACAACAAATAGCGTGTTTTTAAGAAACAATTTATATCAAAAGATTGGCAATTGTTTATGTCCAATTTCAATGTTAAATTAATTCTAATGACCACCATTGGATAAAATGGTAAAAATATATTCTAATTATACTTTAAAACCACTAAATAGTATAATTTTGCACTATAAATTATTTTGATTAAAAAATTTGTTTTTAAGTATTCTTCACTATTCATAAAAAATTAGAAGTTCTCAGAAAAATACAAAAAATTCAACATAGGCTAATTTCGATATTAAGAATACAAAAATGAAGTCCATTTTAAAATATAAAATTTCTATAAATTTAAAAAGTGGTTATTACTATTCATAACGGCTACTTTGTTTAGTTGCGGTGTGTTAGAACTCGAAGTTGCGTACAATGCAAGCTATTGCATTATTGAATGAGAAGTATATCATGGAAGCTCGGGGTGTTACAGTGTGCCCCCTGCTATATGTCTTGACCCGAGGGGAAGGTTTTGGCTTTTGGGCTGGGCCAACGGACGAAATGCCCGGGTGTTCCTATGTATCCCATTAGGATGGGAATCAAGCCACACATAGTTTTTGAAGTCCATGCAGTTTAGCGTCATCCGGTGAGGACGGGGGAGGATAGAAGAACGGGAGTGGGCACATGGTGCGACCCTTACAATCCTTGTGTGGGCGAGGTTGTATGAGCGGTATAAGAAAGCCTACTCCCTTTTACACAAAGATCCTCCAAGGAAACTATTCCAGGGGGATAGTGGAAGAGAAAATCATGGGGCTGGGCTCAAGACGAGGCGTCCGAGCGTTCCTACGTATCCCATCAAGATGGGAATCAAGCCACACGTAGTTCTTGAGATGCAGTTTAGCATCATGCGGGATGAGGATGCATCTCATTTGGGGATATGTATGGTATGGAAAGTAATCCGACATGAATGAGGATGTGATCCCACACCATACCGTACAATCAATCAAGAGGGTAAGTCGGGGCCGGAGGCCGGACCGCGTTCAGGGAGACCAGACTAGCTTGTGGTTTAACATCTCACAGTGAAGAAGAGGGTCGTGGGCCCGAGGAGGCCGAGGGGCTTGAGGCTGAGCGTCGATCAGGAAGGCCTGACTAGATTGCAGTTTACCATCTTGCAGTAAGAAGGGGGAGATCTTAGTTTAAGGTCATAGAACGCGGACCATTTTATAGTTTATCGTCTTGCAGGACGAAGATACAGTTTAAGGTCGTGCAGGACCTTTCAGTTTAAGGTCGTTTTGGACCATAACGTGCTGTTTAAGGTCCTGTGGGACCATGCCATGTAGTTTAAGGTCATACAGGACCACGATGCGGTTTAAGGTCGTGCATGACCAAGATGCAGTTTAAGGTCATGCAGGACCCTGATGCAGTTTAAGGTCGTGCAGGACCCTGATGAAGTTTAAGGTCGTGCATGACCCTTTTTCCCTAGGGAAAGTTTCGGTTAAGTAACTTGGTGTTGGTGGGAGGAGTTATGCGCTCTCCATCCGTGGTCACCAAGGAGTATGCTCCATTGGGGTAAAACTTATGGATGATATAAGGCCCTTCCCACTTGGGTTCTAACTTGGGAGGTTTCCTACTGAGAATCATTGGCGCTCGTAGGGCCAGTACTAGGTCGCCCTGTAGAAAAGAACGGAGATGAAACTTCTTGTAGAAGGCCCTCACTATCTTGTCCTGATGCCTTTCCAGATTGTGCAGGGCACGAAGCCAGTTCTCATCCAGCACTTCTAATTCATCTAGATGAATCTCAGCTACCTCATCTGATGTCTGGTTATCATAGAATGCAGTGTGTAATGATGGCAGCTGGATCTCAATGGGTAGGATGGCCTCAGCTCCATACACCAGGGAATATGGGGTCACTTGGGTAGAGTTGCGAGTCGTCGTCCTGTAAGCCCAGAGGGCGTTGGGGAGCTTGTCTGGCCAACTTTTCTTGTTCTGACCAACCATCTTCTGCAGAATGTTAGAAAGTGTTTTTTTGAACGCCTCGATCTGTCTATTTTCCTGCGTGTGGTAGCGAGAGGTATGGTTCGAACGAATGTCGTACTTGGCGTACAATTTCTTCAGTTCAGCCGCTCGGAAGTTAGTGCCATTATCAGTGAGGACGGCGTGTGGGACCACAAAACGGTGGAGAATATTGGAGCTCACAAAGTAAACAATGGAATGGGCCTTGACCTCTTTGAGTGGAACTGCCTCTGCCCACTTGGAGAAGAAATCTGTAGCAGTCAGGATGAACCTACACTGGCGAGATTTTGCCGGTGGATATGGTCCCACTACATCAAGTACCCATACCGCAAAAGGCCAAGAGTACTTGGTGGGGTGGAGGGGATCCAGCGGCCGATGCAGGAAGTTGGCGTGAACTTGGAACGCGTGGCATCTCTTGGCATACCCAATACAATAATGGATCATAGAGGTCCAGAAGTACCCCAAACACCGGATTTTATGGGACAGCTTCGGCCCAGCTTGATGGGCGCCACAGGAACCGACGTGAACCTCTTGCATAACTTGAGGAATCTCTACTCCTTGAATGCAACAGAGGAGGACTCCATCGAATCTCTTCTTGTAGAGGATCTATTCGAGACTGGGGCCGCTCTGGAGGGTAAATTGCAGCGTGCATCGTCGGATTCGCTCGTGCTCGGCCCGGTCATCCGAGAGGCCACCATTTTGGAGATACTCGACAAAAGGTGCCCTCCAGTCAGAAGAGGCTTCAACCACTATGTCTGACGAACCCGGGACCTCTGACGTAGAGGGACCGGCTGTGAGATAACTTACCCATATACCATCATTGTCCACTTTGTTGACAGGGGAAATGACTCTCCGATGTGCCACATGTACGATCAAATCATCTTGCTCAGGTTCTGCGAGCGACGCGGCTAAGCCATCCAAGGCGTCTGCTTGACCGTTTTGTGACCGTGGGACATTGGTAACCTCTAGTCGAGAAGAGAACTAGGCCATTAGGCGGAGGGTGTACTCCAACATTGGTACAAGCTCCGGCTTCCTGACGACGTAGTGTCCATTAACCTTTTTGATTACCATCTCGGAATCTCCTATCACATGTAGATGGGGCACATGGATCTCAAGGGCCAACTCGAGACCGGTGATGAGAGCCTGGTACTCTGTCTTGTTGTTCGTACAACCTTCTGACAATAGGAACGAGTATGGATGAATGGCTTGCGCTGGGGTAATGAATACAATACCCAGGCCCACTCTGTTGAGATTAGGATCTTTGAGCCTCCTACCAGTGGGGCTCCGGGAGGCGCCGTCGAAATGCATTTTCCAACACGATACGACATGATCGACTGAGAGGATAATATCATCCGGAAAATCCAGGTCCAGGGAGTGATCCATGGAGGTTGGATGGGAAGCTAAAAAGTCTTCCAGCGCCTGTCCCTTAATGGCCTTCTGAGGTACAAACCTGATATCAAACTGCTGGAGAATCACTGCCCAACGTGCTAGTCGACCAGTCAGCATGGGGCGGTTCATGATGTACTTCAGTGGTTCTACCCGGGAGACCAATTACACCTCATGGTGCTGCAGGTAATGTCGCAACTTCTGCATGGAGAATACGAGTGCAAGGAAGCTCTTTTCGATAGTGGAGTATCTGACCTCCGTATCGAGAAGCATGCAGCTGAGATAGTAGAGATTGTTCTCAGTACCCTCGTTATTCTTCTGGGCGAGCAGTGCACCGAGGGATCTTTCCAGGGCAGTCACGTAAAGGATCAGCGGATTTCCGGAGATGGGTGGCATCAAAACCGGAGCTTGGAGCAGATACTGCTTGATTTCCTCAAAGGCAGTTCGACACTCCTCATCCCATTCATAGGCGACACCCTTCTTCATGATCCGGGAAAAAGTACTTACACTTGCCGGCCATATTCGCGATGAATCGATGTATATAGGCTAAGTGGCCTTGGAGGCCTCGAAGTTCCCGAATGCTGCTCAGGAGAGGCATTTGGCTGATGTCCTTGATCTTCTCTGGGTCGATCTCGATGCCTCGGTATCTAACAAAAAAGCCCAGAAACTTCCCAGAGGTGACCCCGAAGGAACACTTCAACGGGTTCATCTTCAGGTGATGGGAACAGAGGAAACCAAACACCTTCTTGAGGTCATTGAGATGGTCTTGGCACTGACATGATTTGACCACTAGGTCATCTACGTAGCATTCCACCAACATTCCGAGAATCGGCTTGAATATGCGGTTCATGGCCCTCTGATAAGTGGAACCTGCATTTTTCAAACCGAATGGCATAACCTGGTAGTAAAAGGTACCTTGGGGAGCCCTAAAGGCAGTGACTCCTCGTCTTTAGGGCCATCCGGATCTGGTTGTACCCGGAATACCCGTCCATGAAAGAGAGATCATGGAACCCAGCCATGGCATCAATCAATAACTCCGTCACCGGGAGTGGGAAGTCATCCTTTGGGTAGTGGCGATTAAGGTCGCGGAAGTCGATGCAGACTCTGATCTGCCCATTCTTCTTCCTAACTGGCACAATGTTGGAAAGACACTTGGTGTACTGGACTTCCTTGACGAAGTTGGCTTTGATAAGCTTGTCAACTTCAGCGTCAACCATAGAACCATGAGAAGGGTTCATTTTACTGGGAGGCTGATTAAATCCACGATGGTTTTCCGGGAGGCCCAGACGGTGAACGGCTACCTGGGGATCTAGTCCTGGCATCTCGTTGTAACTCCAAGAAATCACATCGCAGTGTTGTTTGAGGAAGTCTATGTACTCCTGCCACTCCTCGGGGGACATGGCTACACTGATCAATGTGGGTTTCGGATCTGCCTCGCTACCAAGGTTCACCTGTACCAGTTCATCAACCTTGGTAGAGACGCATTCCTCAAAGGCGGGGGGAGCCTCCTCCAGGTATTCCTCTCCACCCATGGGGGGATTTCCCGCAACAGGAGATACTTCTGGGCTATCAAAACCCGAGGGGTAGCTGGTGCCGGCTTGGGCAGCAGTGGTCATCATATCAGGAGACTTACTCACCATCGAGACAATAGCAATGAAGGCAGTCGACCCTATCCCATATGGCCTTCGGCCTAAGGGGCCACGTTTGATGATATAGAAGTAGTGGTGACGTGTCGGCCTTAGTCGGTGGATTCCAGCCCAACGGAAGAGACACGTATAGCGTACCGTCGTTTTCATAAGCTTGACATTCAGGTACAGTACATGGGTAGGAGGTTCCAGGATCACCCGAGCCTGGTTGATGTTGAGTACGAGGTGATTTTCCGCCATCGCTTGGACACGATAACATGCCTTCCTTGTGTACCCGAAACAACAAAACATTTCCCCATGTCGGGGGTCGTGGCCTCCAATCGGTGGATAGGGAGGATGTGGGCGTCATCCATGCTTGCCCAGGGATCACTTATGACCGGGGCGGGTTCATCCTCACTTACTAGGATTTTCTTATCCTTACTTTTGTAATAACCCGCATCCAGATAGTAGGCCTCACAAGAGGCGAAAGGAGACACATCTCCTTTGAGCACGCCTACTCAACCATTGAGTGAGTATATGAGGCACTGTTGATACGACGAAGGGACCGTTGCATGCATATGGAGCCATGGCCTACCCATCAACGCGTTGTAGATGGGGTCCTGAGAGACTACCATGAACTCTGTGCTGGAAATTAATCCACCGAACTGAGTCTTCAGGCGGATCTTTCCGATTGGGGTTTTCTCGGTCCTGTCGTACCCCTGGATTCAGAGGTTAGAGGGAGTTAAATCACCTTCAGACTGACCCAGCTTTCGCAATGTCTGAGTAGGAATTAGGTTGATTCCAGAACCCGTGTCAACGAGGCAGCGGCGGACTTCCACACCATTGAAGTGGCCAGTGATGTACAGCGGGTGAATGTGCCCCTGTATAGGAGATTCCTCACCATCACTAGAGAAAAAAATAACCGCCTGACATTCGGCATTTTCAATCATCTCGGTATGGAAGGATTCTGCAGCTGCTACCTCCGTCTCAAACTGGAGGGGGCTCCTTAGGGCCTCAGAAAGTGCCTCGCGCATTTCAGATGACAGGAAAAGGGTATCAACGATAGAAAGCCTTGCCGGAATTCCGGACAGGTGCTTCAGGACATCAGACTTTCGTGCCAAATGTGAACCTCTTCCTACATGAGGTCGTTCGGCAGTTGGAGGCATAGCGGGTCCTGCCGGTTGAACCGGCGATCTGCTAGTAATGGGTGCATCATGCTTCCTACTGGTTGAAGCCTGGAGAGTAGTCGCCGGACTAGGATTGGACAGCATAGGCTGGCCTGTAGCCGGGCAAGACTGATTGTGATACGGACAAGGCAGATCTCCCTGATCTAGTAACACGAACGACGGTGGAGGTAGATCTGAGGGCATTATATGGGGTCACGCGTACTGAGCTCTGCGCTGAGACTGCTGTCTGGTCTCAGTTGCGTGCACGACTTGGCTGAAAGTTCCTGTTGACGCACCTCGATGACTGGCGCAATTGCGATTCCGCTGACGTTGACGTCGGCTATAAACGTTGGGGAGGTTCACCTGGCATTCCCCCTCGTCGGGAGTCATATAGGGCTTTACCAGCTCCATGGTGTTAACCAAAGCATACCCCTGACTTTCACTCAAGGATTCATCCACCACTGGGCGGATTCTGGGGTGAATCCCCATTTCATGGGGCATAAAGTCGCCGAGAGTGCAGGATGACGATGGCTCCAGCGGAGCGCTTTGCTTCTTTCTTTCGCAGTCGCTACTTGCCCTTTTGGGAAGTGGTCGGCTGTGAAGACGATGCAAAGGTACCAGATACTTCTTATGAAGGTTCTGGCCGCATCAGGTGCACCCAAATGATACCATGGCCACGAACGATAGTTTTTCGAGCCATCCAGTTTTCGTAACTCCAGGACCCGCAGCTGGGAACCTGCTGCCACTCGCCTTCGCTATCGCTGCTGATCTCTGATCCTGCAAAGACACCCGCCACTTGTGCTGGTGCTGGGCTCAACCTGACTATGTTGTTGTTGAACTGTTCTTGAAGCTAGTATTTAAACACATATCATTTCTTGAGGGTGTGCCCCAGAATCTGATGATAAGGACAGTAATTGGGGTGATCGGTGAGATGCGCCTCTGCCGGCCTTCTGCACTCAGGCAGGCGCACAATCCCTTTCTCTAGAGCACTTCGGAAGTAGCAAGGGACCTGATTTTTGTTGAACAAATAATTATGGTGCCTTCTTTCCAGATAGGGGGCCATGGGGGCCTGGCCCTGATGAGGGGCTGGAGGGGCCTGCCGAGGAGGCGGCGCCTGATTGTCTCGCCAGGGTGGCGGTGGCACCTTGCGTGGGGGAACCTGTCAATTCTGAGGCGGCCACTGCTGGGCGGGAGCCTATGCTTGAGGTGGAGGAACTCTATGGGGTTGTGGGGACGGTGCCGCTGGCAGTAATTCCAACTTCCTAGAGGCTTCTATTTGGGCCACCGCGGCGGGTTCAGCCCTGGCGGTCCTCCTGGCTGGGATCATATGGGGCAACAAACGTGCATGACTAGCCTGTTGTAGAGCTTCCTCATGGCGCTGAGCCTTATCTGAGAAATCTATGAACCCTCCAGGGTAGTTCTGGGTAATTAGGGAGGGTACCAGCTCTGTCTTGATGTTCCCCACACACATCATCAGTAATTGTTCCTGAGTCAGTGGCATATCGAGGGAATACGTATGTCCCTTCCACTGGGCGATGAAATATGCGACTCGCTCATCCGGCCTTTGCATGCACTTGAAGAGGTCTGCAATGCTAGTCTTCCATGTGGTGGAGCTGAAGTGGTATTGGAACTGCCGGCGAAGATCCTCCAAACCGGTCACCGATATGATAGGGAGCTGGATGTACCAGATGAATGTTGGACCTTCCAATGTCTGTAAGAAACATCGGAGCTTGGCGGCTTCTTGCTGAGCCGGGGTCCCCAGCATGGGGCCACACCTGGAAGAAAAATGTGCCAAGTGATGTGGCGGGTCTCCTGTCCCATTGAAGGGAAAGAATGTGGGGTTCCCAAAACCTGGGGGCACGGGCATATCATCCACCCACGTTGGATATGGCTTTCCATCCGGTGGGACCGCTACCTGCCGCATTTTCAACGCTTCGAGGTGGGCCGTGAGTGCCTCTATCATATCATCCGGGTGGGGTTCCCTGTCTTAAAGGGGCTCCCTGATCACAAGTGCGTTGCCAGGTTCCTCAACACAGTAGATGGATTCAGAAGCTCGTGGATAAACTGGAAGAACGACCTGTGGGGCAACTGGGGGAACCCGAACTAGATTCTTCAGATTGCCTCGTTGCTCGGGGGGTTTGGCGAGACGTATCGCGCCCTCTTTCCGTATGTTCCGGATTCTTCCCTATCCACGGAAGTAGCATGATTAGGGTTTCCCGGAGGCATCTCACCAGGGGGAAATTGTTCTGCCCCTGCTTCCCCGGCCTGGGATTACCATAGTCGGGTCGCCGCTCCACAGCGCGCTCAGCCAAGAGTTCGTCAACCAGCCTTTTCTGATCAGAAAGCTCCTGGCGTAACGTGACCTTCTCGGGATCTTCGTCTATTTTCTCCATAGAGGCGGACGGGTCGGAGTTCTTGATAGTTACGACGTGCTCCTTACCCTTGCCTGTATTTCGCCCGAGTATCAGCGACTCGGTGGGTACGGGGAGGCCTAGCAGGTTCCTCTACTGATGGGTTACCCTCCCTGATGGGTCCAGTAGTGGCAGTACGCCCTCAGGGGGTAAGTATCCATCAAGGAATTCAAGGTCGTCTTCCTTGTCCGCTACGTCATTCATGTGGACTACAACCCCTCTTGAGGGAATGTCCTCGATGTCGCATAAAGAATCGAGCTGCCGTCGGATAGGTTCGAAGAGGAGAGCTGCATAATGTCCGCAACCACGGACTTGCACATGGGGGGTAGCTTCCTTGAAGATTCTACGGAGTACTTTGAAACTCTGAACACATTTCCGTTGAAGGGCGCACTGGAGGCCTGGCGACTCAGGGTGCTGGGCCACAAGGAGTGCGGACAAATTGATCAGGTGGCATTGCTCTCCGATTTCTTCGAAGTGATCTCGACTCCTGGGGTATTCCAGCTGCTCATAACGAAGGAAGAAGTGTGTCTCCAATAGGTTTCGACAAAAGCACCCCGCTTCTTCAGGGGTAAGGGACTCTGGTGCGTGAAAGTTCTGCGCTGCCGTCGGCCAGAATTTCTCTTGGAAGTGATCCGCTGCGAGAATACACCAGAGGATCCTGGGTTCGGACTCAGGGTCTGGCCCTGTATTGCCCCACTCTTCAACCGAGGGTGGCTGAGGACTGGTAGCAGTACCGAGGCGGACCTCTGGGATAGTAAACTCGTCGGCGGAGAATACGGCGAACGAGCTGACTGGCCGCCGAATTCCGGGCCATCCTCTAAAGAGTGAGGTGACCTGGCCACGATGTCACGGTAAGATGGGCTGATAGCCATAGCTTCCGGCATGGGATTCACGGCTACTGGCGACAGGTCATGTCATCGCTCTACCGCCGTTGACCCCCAAAATAGCTCTCCGTGATCTCTGGTAGAGGTAGATGGCGCTTCTGTTGACAATGGCGTTGATTGCGCGATCAAGAGCTGTGGAATTCCCAAGACTTCTTCCACTAGGATTTACCTGTGGAGAGAGATGGGAATCTGGTGGACCTTATATTCCGGGAAAATGAGGCTAACACACCTAGTTCCCACCCCAGTCCTTGATACGGAGGAGCGGGGAGAAGGTTCCATCGCTGATTCGCGTTCTGCTTCCGAGTCGGAGAAGCGGGCAGGTTTGATCTCCACCCGGGCCTTCACAGGACTCTTCTTGTGGCGGCGACGACCCGTTCTCCTGCCCCGGTGTGGCTATTCGGGACAAGGTTGATCCCCAATAGGTAGCCTCGGGACGGCGCTGGCACCGTGGAGGAGAGGGCCCCCACTCGAGATAGCCGAAGTGTGAGGGGCACTAGGGAAAATGTCGAAGGGTACATGAGGAGAACCTCCATGGACAACACCCATGTGGGCGGAGCCTCTGTTGGAATCAGCAGGAGCATGGGGAGGACCTCCATGGTCAATGTGGGCGGGGCGAGGCTGACCTTCACTCCTCGAGTTGTTGGGGTGAGGAGGACCTTCGCCGGTCACAGAGAGGATGTAGGGAGGGCTCCCACACTGGAGAAGGACCGGATGGATAGTGCCTTCACATCGGTGGTCGGGTGCAGGAGGATGGAATCCGTACCCTGTATTGTGGGCACGGGAAAGGTTTCTGTGCCAAGCGTCACTGTCGTGGGGCAGGTCTTCCTTCGGGATAGGGGTAGCATGAGTCATACCTCCATGACGGGCTTCAAAGCGTGGAAGGCCCACGCTCTGTGGTGTAGTGGTACGGGGAGGGCCTCCGTACGGGGTGACATAACCGCGGGTTAGTTCGCCGTGATCACCACTCAGGCCATCAACCCGGAGAGTCAACTCAGCCTACCCGTGGGGTGGTTGGGGTCTTGATCCTAGTTGGGAGAAGGAGTGACCCTACTCCGCATTTGTAGGGACCCCATGATTCATGTCAACGGTGGCTCGGGCCACTGTAGCTGTTGACGTTGACGCACCTGGTCATGCGTCCTCAGCCCGAGCCCTGCGCTGACGTCGGGTCGGACGAGCTGGCGCAGGCGGTGTAGGGGCATGACTCGCCTGCTCTTCATGCGGAGTCGGACGACGGTGCTGACGTGGACGAGCGGGAGCTCTTTCCTGGAGCCCTTGGGTCGGGACCCTGAGCGGGCTGAGCCGGACGGCACCCGCCTCGTCAGCGTAAAGTGAGGAGTCGTCAAGGCGTTCCAGGGACAGGCTCCCAAAACAATTGAATGTTGGAGTGGGGAGTAGGGGCTCCCTGCACGACCTATTAGGGCGGCATTGACGGCGGGGCCTGGAGGCCTCCAGTTCCAAGTGGGCCATATCCCGAGTTGGGATGACCCCTTCCTCCTCGTACCTGAGTACGAGATTGTTGATCACCGTTCGCTGGATGACCTCTGATGGGGAAAGGGGACGTGGGCGCCCTGTATTCCGCGATGTGGTGGCAGTCGTTGAGGTAGTAGCACCATGCGGGGTGGTTGTGGCGGTGTTGCCCCTACCCCTGCGTAGGCGAGCAGGGGGTGATTGTGTCTCTGTAACAACAACCTGGTTCCTGAGAAACTAAGGGATCAACTCATCAGCACTAAGAGGAAAAGGACTGACAGCCAGTTCCCCAGCGTCCTTCCATTCTCCATGTCTGTAAAAAGGATCCACGCCAACACGTTGCAGAACGGAGTGCCCCACATTCTCCTACCCCGACATCCGGTGAGTTTCATGACAGACCCACTATTTGCTTGGTGAGACCAGGCACCAGATATCTGGATCTGGTGACACGTCAATCTACTGGTGTCTGGAACCCTACTAATCTCCACATTGATGAGAAGAATTTCATGTCCGGTTCACCATTTCTATTTCCGACGCTTTCGCCGAGGTGCGTGCATCCGTCTATGGAGGACGCGCTGCCTGTTGCCCCGTATTCCCGCTTTCCAAAGGCAGGCGGCATTCGCTCCTTATTCAGGGACGGCTGCTCCTTGATCGAAATGGGATGATGGGATGTTGTTTCTTCCTTCTGTGGATTCCTCCTCAGAACTCGTCACCTAGTCCGGGTCTCCCTCATAGATTTAATATGTTGTTCATGAAACTCTTCCCAGTTCCATGTTTCCATGGACGCCGGTTAATTACATTGCTTCTGTCAGGACATTCCAAAGGGTCCGGTCAGGGAAGTAACCTTCAGTCGAGGGAGTAGTCATGTTGAGGAATCAGTAGCGTGTCTGGATACCAGGGACCAGGCGTGTCTGTCTATTATCCCTGGTCACAGGGCTTCTTGAGGGCTTGGAAGCCCGAGGCATTCCACATCAAGCGCGGGGAACTATATGCCGTAGACACATATCTGAGGTTTTTTTCAGCTTATCGTGTTTAACACAGGGCACGCTGCGTGTTTAACGTCCAACAGAGACAGATCAGCCCAATCAGAGCATTGGCTAGAATGGATTAGATTGAGGGATTTCTCTCGAAGGGGTGCCAATACTGGGACCAGGCCATGGGCGGCAGTGAAGAGGAGCATACCGACATGGTCTCACCGGGATATGATGGTCAGGACGAGAATCAGGGTGGATGATGGATGAAAGAATGAAGTTGAGGGGGAATGGCAAGGAACCGTTTCAAGTGTGACGGTGAAGTTGGTCTTGAGCCTTAAAGAGGCTTCCTACGTATCCCCGTGGCAGAGAATCACAGTCCGCGTAGTTCAGGATGGTGCCGGTGAACTGGCATGAGGGTGGACCTTGGTCCACTGGATGTTTTCAGTGAACCGACGTGAAGGTGGACCTTTGTCTGATAGGCATCGTCAGCGAACCGACATGAAGGTGAACCTTGGTCTGATGGGCTTCGTCAGCGAACTGACGTGAAGGTGGACCTTGGTCCAATAAGAGATGGGCTTGAACATCAGGGCGGATTCCTATGTACCATGCCTTGACATGGATCAAAGACCTCGTAGTTCAAAGGTTTTCATCGGTGAACAGACGTGAAAGTAGACCCGTGGGTCCACTAGTGGTGGGCTTGAACCTTGTGAAGGTTTCCCATGTTCCATGTCGTGACATGGATCAAAGTCCTCGTAGTTCAAATTATTGAGGGAATATAGTTTAACGTCATGCGGGACGGTAGTGAACCCTGACGTGAAAAAATGACGGGTTGTGGGTCTCGGTGAACTGACGTAAATGAGGGACCATAGTCCGATGGGAGATGGGCTTGAACCTCTGGAAGGCTTCCTACGTACCATGCCTTGACATAGATCAAAGTCCTCGTAGTTCGGGATGTGACAACGGCTAGTCATCAGACTGGAATGCAGTTTAACGTCATGCTGGACGCAGGTAGAACTCGACATGAATTTGATAATGGGTGGGCTTGAAACTCGTGGAGGCTTCCTACGTACCATGCCTTGTCATGGATCAAAGACCTCGTAGTTCAGATTAAAAATGGGAGGGGGCTTGGCACACCGACAAGGAGACGGTCTGGGCCAATGATTGTTGGGCTTGAACCTCAGGGAGGCTTCCTATATACCATGCCTTGACACAGATCAAAATCCTCGTTGTTCAGGTTGGGTGAGTCACAACGGCTTGCCGTCGGATCGGAATGCAGTTTAACGTCATGCTGGACGGGGATGGGACCCGACGTGATGAAATGAAGGGAAGGATTCAACCTCATGGAGGCTTCCTACGTACCATGCCTTGACAAGGGTCAAAATCCTCATAGTTCAAATGGGTGTGCAGTTTAATGTCATGCTGGATGGGGGCATACAGTTTAATGTCATGCCGGACGAGGGCATGCAGATTAACGTCATGCTGGACGAGGGCATGCAGTTTAAAGTCATGATGGATGAGGGCATGCAGTTTAACGTCATGCTGGATGAGGGCATGGAGTTTAACGTCATGCTGGACAAGGGCAAGCAGCTTAACGTCATGCTGGACGGGGGCATGCAGTTTAACGTCATGCTGGACGAGGGCATGCAGTTTAACGTCATGCTGGACGAGGGCATGCAGTTTAACGTCATGCTGGACGAGGGCATGCAGTTAAACGTCATGCTGGACGAGGCCATGCAGTTTAACGTCATGCTGGATGAGGGCATGCAGTTTAACGTCATGCTGGACAAGGGCATCATGGCCAATGCCAACTCTAAGCCCACGTGAGTCATGCTCGATGTGAGAAACAAGAGGCAGCAGGGACCTGACGATCATGTTGCGAAGGGTGCATCCGTGAGAAGCGATGAGGGGCTTATGCGTTAGGCGGCCCATGGTGCTGGGACTTACTCCTGGATGGAGGCCCATGGTGCGACAGAACACAACGAAAGATTGGTTTGGGACCAATGATGGGAGGTACCTCGTTCCCTATCACTCCCTCCACTGACCTTGGTAGTGGGGAAGTATGGAGATGCAGGGGTACAACCATCCATTGGGGAACTAGGGTCACCCTTCTCCAAAGAACATACGCCACTCCAGTAAAGAGGATATCATCCCTTGTGGATGGGTGATTCCGCTCCTGTGGAGACGAGTGGCGTAAGAAATGTTCGAGCAGGGGGGACCCTTTGCGAGAGGAACGAGGTCGGGTCACAGTTTAACGTCATGTGTTGAGGAAGTGGTGCTTGGCAGTTTAACGTCCTGCAGCTCGAACGAGGTGGGTTCACTCCTCACCCCTAGGACATACATAACTGGTGCCCTCTGGTCCTTGGGGGAGGGAAGGTATTGGCAAGGCCATGGTCAAGGGGGGTTGTGGAGCGAACCATCGAGGGGTCCACATTAGCGTGGCTATGCGAAGATGCAATAGCCGTTAGCGTGCCTATGCAAAGAAGAATTAGTCGAAGCAACGCTACAAGTGGTATTGTCCGTGGGAATTTGAAATCAAATCTTGCATACTTGGAGGGTCGCACGGGAAGAGGAATTGCCAAGAAAAGGAGTTTTCTTCGCGAAGTGGAGTTCCTTGGCCTTAGCGTGGGGAATAGGTGTGAGTGGAGGGTGCTTCGCGAAGTGGAATAGTATTCGTGGAGCACTGCCTCGGGAAGAAGAGGTGCCTCATGAAGTAAGGTGCTACGAAGCAGTGTGATTTGTGATGTGTAGCAATCCTGCCTTAGCATAGGTACCACTATTACAGTTTGGGTGTTTCGCAAAGCATAAACGCTCTGCGGCTCCCCGGGTTCCCTTGGGAATCATCTTCCTTCGTGAATGCCCTTGAGCTTCGCGAAGGGTATCCCTCCCGGAAGAGGGGCTCAAAAAGAGACAAAGCAAAGGTTTCACGCGATGTAGAAGTATCTCGCGGAGCTCATGATTCCCGAGGGAAATGGGTGCTTCGCGATTCGGGAGAGGAGAAGCCGAAAGGTCGGATTGTCCATCCCCGAGACTCAGGGGGAGCCCCGTATTTATAGGCAAGGGGTACTGTGAAGCGAAACTCGCATGCTGACTCAGGTGCTTCGCGACGCACTGGCAAATGTCAAACGTGATCTCGGAGAGTTACTGCCTCCAGAACTTCACGGCGGGCTCACGAACGTCAAACGCATTCGCGGAGAGTTACCGCCTCCAGATCATTGCGATGGGCTCACGAACGTCAAATGTGTTCGTGGAGAGTTACCGCCTCTAGAGCTTTGCGGAGGGCTCACGAATGTCAAACGTGTTCGCGGAGAGTTACCACCTCCGGCGCTTCGCGAGACCGTGATGCTCGGGGTGCTTCGCGGATGTGCTTCGCGAGGCAGCGGGCCGACCTTCTTTTCCAGCCCTTCCTTTCGTGAAACATTTTGGCTCCAACAACCATCCTAAAATGTATTAAAGATACTCAGAGTCGACAGAATATCTATGCTAATAATTTTCGATGATACCTAGAGTTAGATTTCAGATACATGGTATTCCTCCACATATCACAGTGAAAGAGAGTTTTGAGATTTGGTAAGAAGGGAAATCTTAGTCCAAGGTACATTGACCATTTTGTGATCTTTGATCGCATTGGAGCATTGGACTATCAACTAACACTCCCACCGATCCTATATTAGGTACATGATGTATTCCAAGTATCACCCTTGAGGATATACAAAACAAAACCATCACATGTACTCAATCCAGAGGTGGTATCATAGGAGTTTTACCTATTCTATTAAGATAATCCGATGAAGGTCTTATATCATAGGTAAATATTTCTATGAAATATGACAATTGACATCAACAAGGTGTTTTTGTGAACTTGAGTGTTTGGAGAGGCAACGTGGGAACTCAACGAAGTGATGAAGCGAAGTTACCCGCATCAGTCTTAGTGTGGAAAATGGAAACATCGATGGTGAAATTTCACAATGGGGGAAGATTGAAACAACCCAAAAATTCATTAATGAAAATCTCTCACGATATAATTTAATGTATTACTATCTAAAATGGTTATAAAAATCTATGGTTTTAAGATTTTGGATATCAATATAACGTTATGAATTGTTACCATTTCTAATATAATTGTTGAATAGTAAAGAAATGATTAGTATAAATATATGGATTTATCAAATCCAATTTACTCAACCAAAGGAAATGATGGCCTCATCCATTAGAAATTCTTAGTACGAAGACCATTTTCCAGATATCGGAATGGATGTGGAGTCATTGGCCATCACTCTTAACCAAGAAGAAGCTAAGTTTCATCACGTTATGCTAGAACGAAACCGCCTACGAGAGAAGTGTATGTTGATAGAGATTACTACTCGAGCGATGTTATCCAAGCCACACAACAGTCTATCAAAATCGCACACCATACCCTTCGGTCCTATTCATTTGTTATAAGGGGTTATGTATCAAGACCTTATCACAATTATTATGTGCATTATATTGGAATATAATAAAGATTATACATTCATTTTAGTTTTGTTACTCTGTAAATAGTTTATAAATCAGAAATCGTAATTTTTTATTAATATTCAATTAAGAAATATATATTTATTAATAAATGGACTATTGACTTAAAATAATTATTCAATGTAATATTATTACTATATTACTTTTAATTAAATACAAATTATATATAATTTTTGTGAATACAATTGTGATTTATATTATGGTTTGAAAGTCATTTTTGTCAAAACCTAATAATTTTTTATAAATGTCACTTTTTATTTTAAAAGTAAAATAATAAAATATTTCAAATTTTTTTTGGTAAAATGAATATTATTTTTGGAATATGGACGTCGATATTATCTATTTGTGAATTTTGATTTATTTTCAGAGGTATCCGAATTTTTGTGTAATAATTAAATATCTTTTAATTATATAATGTGTTTTATTACACCATAATTAACTTTTAGTTATGTAATAAAATACTATAAATGGGTTTTTCGGGCAATATATGTTTTTAAATAAAAATAATGTGATGTTATATTTTTTTATTTATTTTTCAAAGCCTTAGTTGACCCGGCAATATTTATAAATAATTTTATCTTTTTAAATTGATTTCCTTATGAGTCTGACTCACCTCCACTTATGAAAGACAAATATTTTAGGAAGTTTTCCCATTGTCCTTACAATATAATTTCTTCCACTCCCCTTTGAAAAAACCATGGGAAAAAACCATGGGCTGGTTTGTGGTTTTGATTAGTTTAATGTGTGGTGTCCAAAAAATATAATAAATAATTCTCTCACTTTTCCTATATAATTCCACCATAGCCCCCACCACCTCATCACTCAAAGATTTTATATATCGACCAAACATTGACCACATCTCTATATAATCCTTCCAAGGTTCCCAAATCTCTAATGAATCCTCTCACATGCCTCTCCCAAGCTGTTGGTGTCACACTTCAAAGTATGGGATTTCTTCTTATCTCAATTTTGTCCAAATTTCATTAAGTTTTTATACCACTTCTAATTAAATTAAAAATGTTGGGGTATAATGATTCACCTACCTCATACTACCCTCCTTATGGTAGAATTTTTTAGAGACCAATTTCTCTATTATTAGTACCCTCATGCACACCTGTTACCATGCCAAAATTCAATATGGAATATTTCTATTCTCATTTACATTCCAACAATAATTTTTTATTATGAATCTAAATTCAATTTAATATTTTGGGAAATGTATTTATATTACACTCTTACTATCAATTTCATTTTTAAATGATGAGTCACCCCTTTCCCTCTCATCAACCATTTTAATGAATTCTTATGCCACATCGTTAAACTACAAAAAATGTCACAACGATTTTCCAAGCCAATGTCAACGTGTATTAAATACCATGTCTATTTTTCAATTAAGGTTAATCACCTTTATGAACATTTACATATTGTTTATATATTTTCTTGGATGTATTCCACACCTCTTATTCCAAGAATTATTTATGATGTTTTATGAACCCATGGTGTATAATCCCTATGGCACATTTATTCATGAAATGTACTGATTAAGAAGTGTTCACCCTGATTGCACTCAAGTGAATTTGTAAATGATTAGTATCATGATACGTAAGATGAAATGTTGTTTTACTAAAGATAATTCATTTTCAATGGGGTATTACTCATGCTCAATGTGCAATAGTCCTTGGATCATGCTAATATGATGTTAAATGTTGTTGCCACATTTCCATGTTATTATAATCATGCTATATCATGCCTTTATGTTCATGTTTCCATTATTATCCATTGATATTAATATTTCATATCATGCCATGTATTCTTCATTTTATTTTTTTAATCCCTTACTGGGATTTATAGATCACATTTTTCTTATGCAAGTCCTCCGGTTATCCCCGGAAAAGCAATGTACAATGGAATTTTTTTGTCTATATAAAAGATAATTTCAACAAAGATATTGTGTTTTATGTTCTAAGCTGTTATGTAATGTTCTTAATTTACCAATACACTAGACCTCTCGATCTTCAGATTTGTCTTAAGTGAATTTTTATGTAATAAATAATGTTTATGTGTGTAATAAATGGAATGGATGTGATAAATGTTTTCATGTAACAGAAGTTATCAATAAATATGTTTGGTTTTATGTTCTATGTTTTTATGTAATGTTCCTAATTTCTTAAGACACTAGAAATATCTATCCTCGGAGTTGTATTAAGGGCTTGTTTCTGTAATAAATATTTATTAAGTGTTTAATAAAGACGATATTTCTTATAATGCATCCCTCAGTCTAATCCAATATCAGAAACTACATATATAATGACATAAATAAAGATGAAATAATTGAAGAAGAAATCAAAATATCATTTGAAGAAGGTGTCCATTTGATTATTTTTGTGTACATGGGGATCCCTACATCTATTGGAAAATTAAAAGGATGGTTCAATGTGATAATTTATTTATTATAGAAAATAAAATAGAGTCATTGTGAAAAAACGTAATTTTATAAATTAATATCTTGTTTTACTCTATTCATTTGAATCAATGATTTATTAAATATAGACCTCCAATAAGGGTATCATAATCTATGAAAAAAGAAATATGGTAACCTAATTATTTTAGTTTGATCAAGATATATACGGTATGTGTTTTTTATTATTCCCCTTTCCTTTCCAAACAGTCTAGACATAATTATCTATTTCATAAATATAGTATTTTGGTACGACCTAGATAAATATACTGTGGTCATTAAAAAATTTATATAATATGGTGAAAAAATCACAATTATTATAAGATCTATATAAATGATCATTAAAAAATCGGATGAAATAATATATATATATTGTATATTTCAATAATTTTTGTTAGGGTTATATCAAGATACATTCATGGTATCAATGATGACTAGTAAATGAATCTTAGTGGATAGAGTAATGAAAAAATCATTGGATGGGTGACCACATCCTTTAATAGATAATGAGATACATTGTTTCCTTGGTATATTTGGACACTGTAAATGTTTTGTGAAGAAAATTTCATATATATCTAATCCACAAAAAATTCTTACTCTAATGAGTTTTAATATTATATAGAAAATTATTTTGAATAATGATTCCACATACTGTTGAAGAAGCTGGTTAGAGAATTTATTATTGCATTATCCTCTAATTGGAAAGGAGTTAACATTAATATTTAGTTATCCCAGAATGTAAATATATGTGTACTCATGAAAAATGATATTGTTATTTTCTATGTAATTTATCATTAAAATCATTATGAACCAAATTATACTTCTTGTGATTTGATGTTATATGTAGTTATCATTGAATAAAATATATTAAGACTCTATAATTATGGAAATAAGATTGATATATATATACCAACAACCATGTTATGATTTATATATTAAAAAAAATGGAAATGAACATATGATAATGAATATGGTGGAATTTTTTAAAAGATTATTATTATTGTATTCATTATCTACAAAAAAAATTCAAAAAAAAAATCTTTTATGCATTGAGTATAAAATATGATAGAGTTATTAAAATATCATTACTTATACATGGTTATTTATACGTAATTATTAACTATGCCTTTTTATTATCAACATCCATGTTTCATTAAATTTTACTTCAAAACATTTTTACTATTTCCTCAAATATGGGATAAAGTCATTTATACTTTTGTTTGACATTATATAAAATGTTTTTAAAGGAATGTTTATGTAATTTTCCAAACAAAGTACTTAATGATATTTTTGACAAAATAAGTTAAGAATATTTTTTTTAACTTATGTGGCTGGTGTGGCTATGTTCCAAAGTTATAACACCATCTAAGATTCCCATATAATCTTAAAATAATATTTTGAAAATATATGTTATATTTTATAATTATGTGACTTTTTAAAGATTTTGAAAAATAGAATGATATATTTATCTCAAATAGTTTTTATTTCATCTATGTCAGCATCCATTGATGGATATTACACTTTCTTGAAGTTGATTTATTATGATAAAAACTTAATTATTGTATTTATGATTTTGTGATATTTTTGACTGTGGATGTGTTATTTTTTATACCATTCATGGTTTATGGTTAAACTGTTATCATTTCTTATTCTAGTTGTAATACAAATGTTTATGTTATGATTCAACATTTTCAAATAGGGAATGCATTGGACATAGTAAGTGATGGGTGGATATCACTATAGATCATTGATGCATTGGTAGGTCTAATGAGACAAACTGTTATCTTTCACAAGGCCTTGAATAATTTTTTATTTTTAGTCTTGCCACAAGGCCTTGACTATGTAGTTAGGATATCTGTCATTATACATTCTATAATTATGAAATTAGATATTGATATTAAATGTTATTATTAGACTAGTTTAATATCCATTTGAATAAGTAAATTAAATTATTTGATTTATCTTTTCCATATTATGCTGATGTTTACGTTTAAATGGATTTTTATATTCTTATACATTACTGTAATTGTTTATGCTTTTGTAAGATAGTTTCTGCTATATTGTTATTGTAACATCCCGGGAAAATAAAGAATATGACATTCTAATATTTTCAATATTTTTTCAATAAAATGTTAATATTACTTTAAAGGGAATGTTATGCTCGATGGCGTAGCTAATACGCAACAACGAGTTTTTCGAAATCTTAAGTTACATCATAATAATATAATAATACAATTTTAAATAATAGTTAACGCCTAGCTATTGTAATGGAGGGAATGATCATAACTATCTAAAAAATTATTAAATATGTTTGTTAAATATTTTTACATTTATCCAGTAAATTCTAGAGGCTTAAAATTAAAATTAATTCAATTTTAAGAATAAATACATTAAAATTTGTAAAAGATTGTTTTAACCGCCTTTTGATGGAGAACCATTTTTAAATCTACTTTTTGTCACTTTTATATGTAATATTTGAAAAAATAAAATACTTCTTTTTAATTGGGACATTTAAATTTACTTCAGATAAATTTTTGGTATTTTTCTGACAATGTTCATCTGTTAATAAATAGTGAAAAATACTACATTTTACTTCAAAACTGCTTTTTCATCTAATTTAATTATATGGTTAGATTATATTTTTAATTGTTTAAAAGTATAATTAGAATATATTTTTACCATTTAATAAATGGTGGTAATTATAATTAATTTCACTTCTAAAATGGACATAAACAAGTGTCAATCTTTTGATAGATATTGTTTCTTAAAAACACGCTCTTTGTTTTGACAGCGGGAATTAACAATATAATTTATTAATGAAAATTATATGTATTGAATTTGGTAAAATGGAAATAATTTTTGAATTTTTAATTTCAAATATATCATAGGGTGAATATTTGGTATTTTTCTGACAATGCTCATCATTTTTAATGAATAGTGAAAAATATACCATTTTTTTTCAAAACTGTCGTTTCATCCAATTTATTTTCATAGTAAGATTGTCAATTTAATTGTTTTTAGAGTATAATTTCTTTATGTTTTTATCACTTAATACAATTTTTTTCATTGAAAGTAATTTCACTTTTCAATTAGATGTAAAAACATGTCAATCTTTTGATAAAATTTACTTCTTAAAAACACGACTTTTGTTTTCACAACAAGAATTATTTTTAAATTAATTACTGCAATTTCTATGTTTGGAATTTGATAAAATGGTTTCCATATTTGTTATAAGAAGGTCCAAATTATGTAATTAAGACACTTTTTCTTTGGAGATTATGAATAGTAACGACAGTAATTATCTTTAATTATCGTGTTTAATTAGTAATCGGATAGTGAAGGGTAAGAAAATAGTATCATAAAAATATAAAATGACCACAAAATGGGTCCTAATGCTTTTTTTTGGTGTTATGGCCGACCATGGGATGCCTTGTGCCAACTTTGGGGCCCCATGGAATCACATTATTGTGATAGTGTCTTTTTATGTTATTTTTTAAAGAAAGGAAATATAACATTGTTTTGTATATCCTAAGTAAAACAATTTTAATTTCGTTTACATAAATGATATCAATGAATATAAATATTCACTGGAAATCTAAAAATATTTCCTACATGATTATAATATTTTTATAATGTATATACATTAAATAAATAAATGTATTAATGACACCGTGATGACGTAGTGTTTAACTCATTAATGAACTATTTAAATAAAATAAAAATATAAGGTAAAATATAAGAGTTATAATTGTCAAAAACCTATTGGATGGGTGGATTTAGAACCCTTATCACCTTATCCTTGAAATATATAATTGTGGGACCTTTAAAATATTGAAATAATTTTATAATAAAGTAACATTTCATGACATTCCATGAGTTCTCCTCCAACCTCTTATAAAATGCCCCCACCTCTACCCCTTACCAACACCAATCAAGCCCTTGGCTCATCCAAACTCTACTCATATTGTCTCTACACATCTATCTCTTGATCATAGAATCCTCACATTGGGCCGAAGTTTTCCAAGGAAGCCTTTAGGATCAAATTAAAAAGAGTTACCCGATTTGAAGGTAATGTCTTCTTTTATGTTCTATTGTTTCATTTTTCTTCTCCAACCCACTAAACTCTTTTTTTACATTTATTTTGTAACAACAACAGTATGTTAAATATACTAGGATGTTGTTATGAGAAGGATTCTAGGTACCCCTACACACACCTCCATCTAATGGTTAAAGAACAAACTATTTTTGTGGATGGCGAATTACTGCCTCACGAAATGATGATTGTTCAATATTCTCTTAACACCTTTCATGGCGGTCATTATGATGTCACTGTATTTTATAAACTAAGGGAGGGTGAGCCCGATATAACTCTCCAATGCATTGGGTAATGCAAAGGAGTTAAACGTTAACATTTCCTGGAGGAGATTTAGGGAATATACTGTAATGGTTATTCCACACGTAACCCTGAGGGTTACTCCCTACGTAAGAATGTTATGAATTCCTCAGGTTACCTTTATGTCTTATGTTTTCTATGAGTTATTCGTAAATCATATGATTTCATGAGGTATGTTAAAGTGCTTATATTCTATCAATAAAGTATGATTTCATTGATTCTTAGGTATACATGGACTAATGTTTTCATTCTGTATTTTTTTATTCCTTATAGAGATTTTTATTCTCACCACAAGTTTTTTAAATGTTTTTCACATGAAATAATGTGAATTAGGGTCAAGGATGGGATCACGGAAAATTCATGATGTCTAAAACATGGAACTAGACATGACTATTTTTTTCAAGAATTTTTATTTTGTGTAAAAAATGGAAACTGTGTAAAAGTGTCTACTCTATAATATTTTGAGATGTTATAGTTATGTCCTAATTCTATAAAAATATAAACATGAAAAGATCCTCAATGTGAATTACTCATTTAATTCAATATTAAGTAATGTTTTATGGATAAGTCCTTATAGTTTGTATTAGAGATCAGTTAAGTTAACTTTAGAGGTTATAGTGTTTTTTAAGCTTAAGTGACAAGTTGTGTATAACCACAATGGTTAGTAGATTAGATGGATTCATTGTTATTTTTTTGGAATGTTGGAATGTATTTGAGATAACTTGGATAAGAATATATTAGTTTTTATCTTCTCATTTGTACATAATGATTTTGTTGATATACTGACACTGACATTTTTTGTTTTAGTAAATGGATGGATCCAACATGCACCAAAGTGACAAAGGTTTTGAAGGATACTGTGGTGGTTCTCTGATTAAGAGACTGGATGAAATGGGGGATTCAATGAGAAATATCATGGTTATTCTAAACCAACTATAATAATCTATGATTAACCACTTGACCATTGGTGAGTTCTCCAATGCATCATGTACGACAAAACCAACTCGATGTGGAAGTTCAGGTAATCATTATAAAGGTAACCATTATAGTTTATATGGTACTTACTTTTGAGGTAATTATGGGTTACTATATGTTATGATGGAAAATTAAAGGAATGAGGTAAACGTGAGGTTAAATTATGTTATGGTTATTTTTGAAGATTTTATCTCTTTTGGGTTAATGTTTTAAGAATTATATAGTTTTTAAAAAAGGACAACATGCAGACCATGTGACAACCCGTCACATCGGATGAAGTTGTGGGAATCGAACCCCCAACAAAAGTGTGATTGTTATTTTTCACCTACCACTGGGCTACGTGAAGTCCCTGATTAGTTTGACTAATTATTTTTAGTTAGATGATCTTACGAATCACGAATAAGTTGATTTTGGTTTATCAATGGAAATTATTAACCTATCATGGGGGATATATGATTAGGTTAATTACTTTTCAATATGAGACTTTAAGAGTAGCTGATGTTATTTATAGATAAATATTAAGATTTACCTTGTAAGACTATGTGATTAAACCCTTATGAGATGTGGGTTTCAATATTAGTTTGGATTAATTTTCAATAATTTTATGGATGGTAGTTTATTGAATGGTCTTTGTTGAACTTTGGATAATGTTTGAACAATTTTGGAGATTAAGAGTAGTATTTCTTTTTATAATGGATTATCATTTTTGGGTATTATATGATCTCATACTAACAATTTTGGTTTTCGTTAAGGTCTAAAGACTTGGAAAATAAATATTTAATCTTTTTTGGGTTATGTGATTCCCTCGATGTTGATTTTTGAGCTCTTAATGCGAACAAGTCATCCTAAATACTAATCTTTTGGAGAAAATATTAGTTTGTGTTAGAAATCTAGTAAAATTTGAAAGTATAATTGAAAAGTAAGTATGTTTCCATATATTTTAGTCAATATTATAAATAAATTCTCCATTGAAAAGTAAATTAAAAGAAAAACTTTTCCTGTTAACTTTTTCTACTGGGGAATCAAATACTGTTTAACCCATTATAAGTTTGTGATTTTATGGGGGTTAAATTTCTCCTAATCATGTTTTCTATCACTCTCCATCAGAACATGACCCTTTGTTTTTTTATTCCATATCAATGTTTTCCTACAAGGAATCCTAGTATGGGTTAAATAGGGTGACCTTTGTACTTCTCTTTATTTCTTTTAAGGTGATAGTTTTAGTGACTCTTTATCTGATTGGGGACATTCAATGATGTTTCTGAGACCACTTTTAAATTTGCAAGGACACAATTTCCAAAAGGGGGAAGGATGTAACATCCTGGGTAAATAAAGAATATGAAACTCTAATATTTTCATTATTTTTGAATAAAATGTTAATATTAAATTAAAGGGAATGCTATGCTCGATGGCGTATGCAATACGCAATAATGAGTTTCTTTGAAATCTTAAGTTGCACAATAATAATATAATAATACTACTATAAATAAGAGTTAATGCCTAGCCATTATTATAGAGGGAATGTACAGAACTAATTACAAGATGATTACATATGTTTGTTAAATATTTTTACATTTATCCAATAAATGTTAGAGGCTTAAAATGAAAATGAATCCAATTTTAAGAATAAATAGTCTAATATTTTTAAAAGATTGTTTTAACAGCCTTTTGATGGAAAACCATTTTTAAATATACTTTTTGTCACTTATATATGTTATATTTGAAAAAATAAAATCCTTATTAAGAATTGGGACATTTAAATTTATTTCAGATAAATTTTTGGTATTTTTATGACAATGTTCATTTTTTAATGAATAATGAAAAATACTGTATTTTACTTCAAAACTGTTTATTCATCAAATTTAATTATATGTTTAGATTATCTTTTTAATTGTTTTCAAGTTTAATTATAATATATTTATACAATTTAATCTAATGGTGGTAATTATAATTAATTTCACTTTGAAAATGGACATAAACAAGTGTCAATCTTTTGATAGGTATTGTTTCTTAAAAACACGCAATTTGTTTTGGCAGCATGAATTTACTATATAATTTATTAAGGAAACTTCTATGTTTTGAATTTGGTAAAATAGAAATCATTTTTTAATTTTGAATATAAAATATATATTACGGTGAATATTTGGTATTTTTATAATAATGTTCATCATTTTTAATGAATAGTGAAAAATACATCATTTTAATTCAAAACTACCTTTTCATCAAATTTATTTATATAGTTCGATTATCAATTTAATTTTTTTTGAAGTTTAATTGAATTACGTTTTTATCACTTTATACAATGTTGTTTATTGGAAGTAATTTTACTTTTGAATTGGATGTAAAAAAGAGTCTAACTTTTGATAATGTTTACTTCTTAAAACCCATCTTTTGTTTTGACAACGAGATTTACATTTAAATTAAATACTGAAATTTCTATGTTTGGAATTTAATAAAATGGATTCTATATTAGTAATGAGAAGGTCCAAATTATGTAATTAAGACAATTTTGTTTTCGGAGATTATGAATATTAAAGACGGTAATTATCGTTAATTATCGTGTTTAATTAGTAATCGGGTAGTGAAGGGTAATAAAATAATATCATACAAATATAAAATGACCCCAACATGTGTCCTAATGCTTTTCGTGGTGTCATGGCTGACCGTGGGATGCCTTGTGCCAACTTTTTGTCCCCATGGAATCACCTAATTGTGATAGTGACTTTTTATATTATTTTTTAAAGAAAGGGAATTTAACAAAGGTTTGTGTATCCTAAGTAAAACAATTTAAATTTAGTTTAAATAAATGATATCTTTAACTAAAAATAGTAATTTGAAATATAATAATATTTCCTACATGATTATAATTCTTTTATAATTTTTAGACATTAAAAAAATAAATTTATTTATGACACCGTGATGATGATCAGTGTTTACCTCATTAAAGAACGATTTATATAAAATGAAAATATAAGGTAAAATCTAAGACTTACACTTGTCAAAAACCTATTGTATGGGTGTATTTCTAAACTTTATCACCTTATCCTCTAAATATATAATTTTGGGACATTTAAAATCCAAAAATCATTTTATAATAATGTAACATTTCATGATCTTCCAAGAGTGCCCCTCCTCCCTCTTATAAAAATCCCCCAACTCTACCCCCTTACCAAAACATCTCAAGCCCTTGGATCATCCAAAGTCTTCTAATATTGTAACTAAACAACCCTATCTTACACCTAGAAGCCTGAAATTGGGAAGAATTTTTTCCAAGGAATCCTTTGGGCTCAAATTAAAAAAAGTTACTCAATTTGAAGGTAATGTATTCTCTTATGTTATTTTGTTTTATTTTTCTTCTCCAACCCCATAATCTATTTTTATTCTTTTATTTAATAACAAAACTAGTATCATAAATATAATAGGATGTTTTTATGAGATGTATTCGAGATACCCTTACACACGCCTCCATCTAATGGTTAAATAACATATTGTTTATGTGGAAGCCGAATTACTGCCTCACGAAATGATGATTGTTCAACCTTCTCTTAGCACCTTTCATGGTAGCCATTATAATGTCATTGTATTTTGTATATGATATATATGGTATTTATGTTTTCTATATGCTTATTTATTTTATATTTAAAACATACCTTTATGATTTGCATGTTATGAAAATGTGATAATCTCATATGAGGTAGTGTGTACTACCGACCCCTCAAGTGATGTGACACGTTCATGAAATATATGGAATGTATAAAGAATGAAATTAATGAAAATATGTGACCTATATAAAATATATATTATACTCTAATTATAATATATATATATATATATTTCTTATTTATTTCTAATTCAATTAATATGACAATGAAATTAAATTAGCGTTCATGCGTACGTATGGCCTACCGTCTCTATGAATGGGGAATTTCATTAATTTTTATCTCCAAATGTTATGAAATATTATAAAGTTTATATGTACTGGATATATATTATATTTAAAACATTGATACTATTCTGGAGATGATGTACTTATAACTACATGGAAATTATTTTCAAATGAGTACATTTTTTACTCATGTACCAAACATTGACAAAAAAATCTGATATGAACTCGCATAATTAACCAATTATCATAACATTACAATATGTGATATTAATTGAATAATAAAATTTAAAGGAGGTCCTTACGAAATTATAAATTGACCAGATTTTATTGTTTAGGAATATAAATAAACGAACATGTCATGTCGGACTTCAGGTAAGGTATACAACATCTCACTTTCTTTTTAAGTACACTCTTTTATATCACTTATTTTAAGCTCCAATTTATTATGTTGGGGGATTCTATCCCATATTCCTCTTAATGTACATTTTATGTTCATATGATGAGAAACCCTAATTGATATCTTCAATCCATTTTTGGAATTTTTATGTGGCGTCGTTAGGCTGGTGAATTTTCACAAGGGGATATCTTCTCTTACTTTAAATTCCATGAGATCTCAACTATTCTACACTTATTTATTGCATGTTGTGTATTGTGTTCATTCATATGATTTATATTATCATTATTCAATTCATGGTATTCTGTTATTCATATTGTGTTTATTATCTTTTGGTCATACGACTCAATTGATTACAATGAGGTATATGGGTTTTCTCTCACTTTTTGTTCCTATGAGATTCATGCTAAATTTTCCACTATATCCATTTGTTTTTTGTATTTACACCCTATGATTTTATTCTTAGTGTAATATACTTTAATTTATGGATATTTACATCTTCATTGTATGACCCTTATTTAATTGGGTGTACGTTTCGAAGGTTACCTAAATCGGTAAGGGAACCTTTCCCCCTCCTCTTTTTAAAAGACTTCTTTTGGTTAGGTATTTTAATTTGAATATTATTATATTGGGATATGTTATTATATATCCTTATTTATGTAAATGATTTGACCAAGTGATGAGATACCCTTTTTATCTCTCATCTTCTCATTTTCGGAATTTTAAAATGAAGATGTTAGGCTATCAAATTTTTGTAAGGGAACTTCTTAACCAAATTTCAATTCTTTGGGTTAAACCTCTATTTCATGGTTATGTCATACTATGAATAATATTGGATGACCTTTGATTGTTTTAAAATTAATAACTTCTTATATTTGGTGTATTTATAATTTTCACACATAATTTTTTAATTTAATTATCCTTAATCTAAGGATACCGACTTTGTAAGGGACGTCATCTCAATCTCCTTTCAATGAGGAATATTTTGTTTTATACACAACATTATTTTATACGGTGTATAAACCCCTAGGAATTTTACTTTTAGTCAAAAAGAATCTTTTTAAAGTAATTTTTTTACTAAACGACAAAAGGGAATGTTTTTTTGTCTTACATATGAGGCGATGACGACTCCTCAACCACTATGACCATTATTTGAGTTTTGGCTTCCTATATAGGTGATAAAAATATTTTAAAATGAAAAATAAATACCATGATTTACTTTTCATTTATTTTGTTATTGAAAATTGTTTTGATTATATTTTTATTATATCAATGTGTTCTTATATCTGGTGATTGAAATATAGAGATGTTATGTTTCCTTTATGCATGTTTTATGTGATACGATTATGTTATGTTTCTTGGGAATTATTTATGAAGATGGGTGGTTCTGTGATAAAATATGTGCGGGTGAGCCCGATATAGCTCTTCAATGCATTGGGTAACGTGAAGGAGTTAAAAATTAAGGTTTCCCCAAAGAGATTTAGGTAATATACTTTAATGGTTATTGCACACGTAACCATGATGGTTACTACCTATGTAATAATGTTATGAATACCTCAAGTTACCATTATGTCTTATGTTTTCAATGAGTTATTCATGAATCATATGATTTCATGAGTTATGTAAAAGTGCTTATAATCTATGAAGAATGTATGATATGATTGATTCTTATGTGTACATGGACAAATGTTTTCATTATGTATTTTTATATCCCTTACTGATCTTTTTATGCTCACCCCATGTTTTTGAAAATTTTTTCATAAGCAATAATGTGGATTAGGGTCAAGGATAAGATCTAGGAAAAGTCAAGCTATCTAAAACATGGAACCAGACATCACTCATTTTTAAAGAGTTTCTATTTTGTGAAAAAAATGCAAACTGTGTAAAAGTTTCTACTCTATAATCTTTTGAGATGGTATAGTTATGTCCTAATTCTCTAAAACTATAACCCTGAAAAGATCATCAATGTGAAGTAATCATTTGATTCAAGATTAAGTAATGTTTTAAGGCCTTGTCCTTATAGTTGGTAGCAGAGGTCAGTTTAGATAACGTTAGAGGTTAGAGTTTTGTTTAAGATTAAGTGACAAGTTGTGTATAACCATAATGTTTAGTATATTAGATGGATTCAATGTTATTTTTTTAAAGCTGGAATGAGTTTTAGATAACTTGGATATGTATATTATAGTTGTTATCTTCCTCATTACTACATGATGATTTTTTCGATATACTCACATTGACATTTTTGGTTTTAGTAAATGGATGGATCTAGCATGAACCAAAGTGAAAATTGGTTGGAAGGAAACTGTGGTGGTTCTCTGATTAAGAGACTGGATGAAATGGGGGATTCAATGATAAATCACAGGGTTATTCTAAACCACCTATCAGGTGTCATGATTAACCACCTGAACCTTGGTGTGTTCTCTAATTCATCGTGTACGAGAGAACCAACATGACGTGGAAGTTCAGGTAATAATTAAAAAGGTAACCATTAGGGATTATATGATCCTTACTTTTGAGGTAATTATGGGTTACTATATGTTATGATGGAAAATGAAAGGCATGAGATAAACTTGAGGTTAAACTATGTTATGATTATTTTTGAAGATATTTCTCTTTTGGTTGAATGTTTTAAGAATTATATAGTTTTGGAAAAAGGACAACACGCAGACCGTGTGGCAACCCATCACGTCGGACGAAGCTACGGGAATCGATCCCACAACAAAAGTGTGACTGGTATTTATCACATACCACTAGGCTACGTGATTTCCATAGTTAGTTTTAATAATTATCGTTAATTAGATAATCTTATGAATCATGAATAAGTTTATTTTGGGTTATCTATGGAAATGATTAAAATATCATGGGGGATATGTGATTAGGTTAATTATTATTCAATATGAGACTTTAAGAGTAACTGATGTTATTTGGAAATTAATGTTACGATTTACCATATAAGACTATGTGATTAAATCCTTATGAGATGTGGGTTTCAATCTTAGTTTGGTTTACTTTTGAATAATTTTAAGGATAGTAGTTTATTTAATGGTCTTTGTTGAAATTTGGATAATATTTGAAAATTGTTGGGGATTAAGAGTAGTATTTCTTTTTATAAAGGATTGTCCTTTCTGGGTATTATCTGATCTCGTACTAGAAATTTTGGTTTTGGATAAGGTCTAAATACATGGAAAATAAATAGTAAATCTTTTTTGGATTATGTGATTCTCTCGAAGTTGATTGTAGCGCTCTTTATGCGAACAAGTCATCCTAAATACTCATCTTTTGGAGAAAATATGAGTTTGTGTTAGAAATCTAGTAAAAGATGAAAGTCTAAATGAAAAGTTTGTATGTTTCCATATGTTTTAGTTAAACTCATAAATAAATTATCCAATGAAAAGTATCTTAAAACAAAAACATTTTTTGTTAACTTTTCCTACTAGGGAATCAAATATTGTTTAACCCATCATAGGTTTGTGATTTTTTGTTGGTTAACTTTCTCATAATAAAATTTTCTATCACTCTCCATCAGAACAGTTCCATTTGTTTTTTTTCGTACATATCAATGTTTTCCTACATGGAATCCTAGTATGGGTTAACTCGGGTGACCATTGTACTAATATTTGTTTCTTTTAAAGTGATAGTTTTACTAACAATATTTCTGATGTGGGACTTTCAATGATGTTTCGGAGCCCACTTTTAAAATTGCAAGGACACAATTTCCAAAAGGGGGAAGGATGTATCATCCTGGGTAAATAAAGTTTATGACACTCTACTATTTTCAATATTTTTGAATAAAATTTTATTATTTCTTTAAAGGGAATTCTATGCTCGATGGCGTACCCAATACACATCAATGAGTTTCTTTGAAATCTTAAGTTTCACACTAATAATATAATAATACTATTTTAAATAATAGTTAATGCCTAGCTGTTTTAATAGCGGGAATGAACAGAACTAATTACAAAATTATTACATATGTTTGTTAAATATTTTTACATTTATCCAACAAATTTTAGAGGCTTAAACTGCAAATGAATCCAATTTTAAGAATAAATAATCAAATATTTTTAGAAGATTGTTTTAACCGTATTTTGATGGAGAACCATTTTTAAATATACATTTTTTGACTATTATATTTTATATTTGACAAAATAAATTCCTTCTTTTTAATTGGGACATTTAAATTTACTTCAGTTAAATTTTTGGTATTTTTCTAAC
The DNA here is from genome assembly GCA_963277665.1 of Viscum album. Taxonomy (NCBI): domain Eukaryota; kingdom Viridiplantae; phylum Streptophyta; class Magnoliopsida; order Santalales; family Viscaceae; genus Viscum; species Viscum album. Next base: position 1,154,972,342 of record OY728158.1, on the reverse strand, counting down.
AATGTTTATTTTTTAATGAAAAGTGAAAAATACTGCATTTTACTTCAAAAATTCCCTTTTCATCTAATTTAATTATATGGTTAGATTACCTTTTTAATTGTTTTAATTTTTAATTATAATATATTTTTACTATTTAATCCAATTGTGCTCATTATAATTAATTTCACTTTGAAAATGGACATAAACAACTGTCAATCTTTTGATATACATTGTTTATTAAAAACACACTATTTATTTTGACAGCTGGAATTAACTATATATTTAATTAATGAAACTTAAATGTTTTTAATTTGGTAAAATGGACATCATTTTTGAATTTTTAATATCAAATATATCTAAGGTTGAATATTTGGTATTTTTCTGATAATGTTCATCATTTTAATGAAAAGTGAAAAATACAGCATTTTAATTAAATGTTTCCTTTTCATCCAATATATTAATATAGTTAGATTGTCATTTTGATTGTTTTTAAAGTATAATTGAATTATATTTTTATAACATAATACAATGTTGTTCATTGTATCTAATTTTACTATTCAATTGGATGTAAATACAAGTCAATATTTTGATAAATTTTACTTCTTAAAAACATGTCTTTTGTTTTGACAACATGATTTAATTTTAAATTAATTAATAAAATTTATATGTTTGGAAATTGATTAAATGGATTCCATATTTGGAATCACAAGGTTAAAGTTATGTAATTAATACACTTTTGTTTTTGGAGATTATGAATAGTAACGATGGTAATTATCTTTAATTATCGTGTTTAATTAGTAATCAGGTAGTGAAGGGTAATAAAATAATATCATAAAAATATAAAATTCCCCCAAAATTTGTCCTAATTCTTTTGGTGGTGTCATGGCAGACCATGGGATGCCTTGTGCCAACTTTGGGGCCCCATGTAATCACTTTATTATGATAGTGACTTTTTATCTTATTTTTTAAAGAAAAGAAATATATCAAAGGTTTGTATATCCTAAGTAAAACAGTTTTAGTTTTGTTTACATAAATGATATCTTTGACTATAAATATTCATTGCAAAGATAAAAATATTTCCTACATGATGATAATTTTTTTAGTCATTATATAAATAAATTTATTTATGACATCGTGATGATAAATTTTTTACCTCCTTAAAGAACGATTTAAATAAAATACAAATAAAAGATAAAATCTAAGACTTAATCTTGTAAAAAACCTATTTTATGGGTTTATTTTGAACCCCTATCAACTTTACATAGAAATATATAATTTTGGGACCTTTAAAATCCGAAAATCATTTTATAAAAAAGTATCATTTCAATACTATCCAAGAGTGCCCCTCCTCCCTCTTATAAAAGGCCCCCACCTTTACCCCTTAATAAAACCTCTAAAGCCCTTGGATTGTCCAAAATCTTCTCATATTGTCTCTCCACATCCCCCTATTACTCCTAGAAGCCTCACATTGGGAAGAAGTCTTTCCAAGGAACCCTTTGGGCTCGAATTAAAAAGAGTTACCCGATTTGACGATAATGTCTTCTCTTATGTTCTTTTGTTTTATTTTTCTTCTCCAACTCGCTAAACTCTTTTTATTCATTTATATTGTAACAAAAACATTATATTAAATATACTAGTATGTTTTTTGGAATATTATTCGAGCTACACTTACACACACCTCCGTCTAATGGTTAAAAAACATAAAGTTTCTGTGGATGGCGAATTACTGCCTCACGAAATGATAATTGTTCAATATTCTCTTAACACCTTTCATGGTGTCCATTATTATGTCACTTTATTTTATATATGATATATATGGTATTTATGTTTTTTATATGCTTCTGTATTTTATATTTAAAACATGTCTTTATGCTTTGTATGTTGTGAAAATGCGATAATATCGTATGAGGAAGTGTGGACTACTGCCCCCTCAAGTGATGTGACTCGTTCATGCAATACATGGAATGTATAAAGAATGAAATTGATGAAATTTTGTGACCTATATAAAATATATATTATACTGTAATTATAATATATATATATATATCTCATTTTTTTAATTCCATTAATACGACAAAAAAATGAAAGTTGCGTTCATGCGTACGTACGACTTACCGTCTCCATGAACGGTGCATTTCATTTATTTTTATCTCCAAATGTTATGGAATAATATAAAATTAAAATGTACTGGATATATATTATATTTAAATCATTAATACTATTCTGGATATTTTTTTATTATAACTACAAGGACAATTATTTTCAAACAAGTTCATTTTTGACTCATGTACCAAACATCGACAAAAACAACAGATATGAACTCGCATATTTAAATAATTATTATAAAATTATAATATGTTATATTAATTAAATAATAAAATTTAAATGAGGTCCTTATTCAATTATAAATTGACCGATGTTTATTATTCAAGAATATAATGAAACAAACAAGTCATGTCGGACTTGAGCTAAGGGATCCAACCTCTCTCTATATTTTTAAGTACTCTCTTTTATGTCACTTCTTTTAAGCTCCTCTTTATTATGTTTGTGGATGTTATCCTATATTAATCATACTGTAATTTTTTTGTTCATATTATGAGAGACCTTAATTTATATCTTCAATCAATGTTTGGAATTTTTAAGTGGCGTCGTTAGGCTGCCGAATTTTTTCATAAGGGGGTATCTTATCTCACTTTCAATTCTGTGCGATCTCCATTGTTCGCCACTTATTTATTGCATGTGGTGTATTGTGTTATCACATATGATATATATTATCATGATTCTATTCATGGTATTCTATGATTCATATTGGGTTTATTATCTTTTAGTCATACGACTCGATTGATTACAATGAGGTATGGGGTTTTTATCTCACTTTTTATTCTTGTGAGATTCATGCTACATTAACCAATATTTACTTTTATGTGGTGTATATACTCCCTATTATTGTATATATTTCTATAATATACATTAATATATGGGTATTTATATCTTCATTGTATGACACTTATTTCATGGAGTGTATGTTTCCAAAGATACCTAAATCGGTAAGGGAACCTTTCACCCTCCTCTTTTTAAAAGACTTATTTTTTATAGGTCTTTTAATTTACAAATTATTATGTTGGGATATGTTATTACATATTATTATTTCTTTAAATGTTCAGACCATGTGATGAGATACCCTTTTTATCTCACATCTTCTCATTTTCTGAATTTTAAAATGACAATGTTAGGCTGTCGAATATCTGTATGGGAACTTCTTAACACAATTTCAATTATTTGTGTTAAACCTATATTTCTTGATTATATAGTACTATGAATATGTTTGGACGACCTCAAATAGTTTTACACTTAATTTCCTCTTATATTGGGTGTATTTTTATTTTTCACATATAATTATGTAATTGAATTATCCTTAATCTAAGGTACCGACATTGTAAGGGACTTCATCTAAATCTCCATTCATTGAGACATATTCCCTTTTATAGACAACATTATTTTATATGGTGTATAAACCCCTTTGAATTTTACTTTTATTCAAAAGGAATCTTTTTATATAAAGTGTTTTACTAAACGAAAAAAGGGAATGTTTTTTTTGTATTACGTATGCGGCGACAACGACTTCTCCGTCGCCATGACCATTATTTGATTTTCAGATTCCTCTACAAGAGATAAAAAATTTAAATGAAAACCAAATAACATGTTTTTTTTCATTTATTTTTTTATTTAAAATGGATTTGATTATCTTTTGATTCTATCAATGTGTTTTTTATACCTTTTGATTGAAATATAGGAATGTTATGTTTTCTTTTATGCATGTTTTATGAGATATGTTTATGTTATGGTTCATGGGTATTATTTATGAAGACGGGTTAATCCGTGATAAACTAAGGGTGGTTGAGCCCGATATAGCTCTCCAATGCATTGGGTAATGTGAAGGAGTTAAACGTTAAGGTTTTTCTGAAGATATTTAGTGAATATACTGTAATGGTTATTCCACACGTAACCATCAGGGTTACTCACTACGTAAGAGTGTTATGAATGCCTTAAGTTACCATTGTGTATTAAGTTTTCTATGATTTATTTGTAAATATTATGATTTCATTTGGTATGTTAAAGTGCTTATATTCTATGAATAAATTATGATTTCACTGATTCTTATGTATAAATGGACTAATGTTTTCGTTCTGTATTTTTATATCCCTTACTGAGCTTTTTATGCTCAGGCAAAGTTTTTGAAATGTTTTTCACAGGCCATAATGTGGATTATGGTCAAGGATGGGATCAATGAAAAGTCACGTTGTCTAAAACATGGAACTTAAAATGACTATTTTTTTCAAGAGATTTTATTTTGTGAAAAAATGGAAACTGTGTAAATGTGTATACTCTGTAATCTATTGGGATGTAATAGTTTTGTTCTAATTCTATAAAACTCTAAACCTAAAAAGATCCTCAATGGGAATTACTCATTTAATTCTAGATTAAGTAATATTTTAAGGCTAGTCCTTATAGTTGGTATTAGAGGTCGGTTTGGATAACATTAGAGGTTAGAGTGTTGTTTATTCTTAAGTGACAAGTTGTGTATAAACACAATGGTTAGTATATTAGATGGAGTCATTGTTCTTTTTTCGAAAGTTGAAATGATTTTGAGTTAACATGGATTAGTATATCTTAGTTTTTATCTTCCTCATTAGTACATGATGATTTTTTTGATATACTCACACTCCCATTTTTGGTTTTAGTAAATGGATGGATCTAGCAGGAACCAAAGTGACCATGGGTTTGAAGGAAACTGTGGTGGTTCTCTTATTAAGAGTCTGGATGAAATGGGGGATTTAATGAGATATCTCGTCGTTATACTAAACCAACTATCAAGATTCATGATTAACCACTTGAACCTTGTTGAGTTCTCTAACGCATCATGTATGAGAGAACCAACTCGATGTGGAAATTCATGTAATAATTATAAAGGTAACCATTTGTTATATAAATAATGGATTTATTATATATTAGTTTTATTTTAGACAGAAAAACATCATGAAAACATATTATGGCACAGAACCGTCACTGGAAACATGCGATCACGGAGGTCTGAAAACGTGAAGGCCAAGAGCGTCTTCGAGAGCGACGTCCACACCACCTAGGGGAAGGGATCCAAGGGAGTGGAAAGTCGAAAGGGAAGATTCTTGAGTCACCCTGGAAACCAAAAAATCAGCCAGCTGGTTACCCTCACGCTGCGTATATAGGATCTCAGTATCATGAGGGATGAGAGCCATGCACTTGCGAATGATATAAGTGATGTTACAAGGTGGGGGTGTCTCTTTTAAGGGATCTCTAGATGATTTCTGAGTCTGTTTCCACAATAGTGAGATGGATAGCCCAAGATAGGTAGAGCTATAATCAAATATTCATGGCCTTGGCTTCGGCCACCAGAGAGTCACCCATCCCAAGGTATGCATTGACAGCGAGGATGACTGAACCCATATTGGACCTAACGACCCCACCTCCCCTCATGATGTCCGAGCCGCAAGCCCCATCTGTATTGAGTTTGAGTCCATCAGGAGGAGGTAACCATCTAACCCACGACCCTGGGGGTGAGTGGGATGGAGGTTCAGGATGTCGTAGCTATTCAATAAAACATATAAGGGAAGGTTTCGACTCATGGTGTTTATGGAGGGAACCCAGATCAGAGGCGAGAAGTCTGGTCCTAACGCCCGAATCCCGGAGGGAGGGACGAGAATCATGGTGCCTTGCCTGATTTCGTGCTTTCCAGATGCACCAAAATACAATGGCTATTAGAATTGACCACCGATCGGCCTCATGTATGGAGGGGGCTCCGTGAAACTAGTGGTGGAAGAAATCATCAAAAGAAAGGGTAACCCATGGAAGGACCACATACTCTTCCAGCACACTCCAAATATGGACGGCCCAGTCGCTGTGGTGGACGAGATGGATTGCAGACTCCTCTTTAGGGTATGAGATATAGATGCATCATGAGGCCATAAGGATACCTTTTCATTTAATGGCCAATTCTGTTGGAAGGGAATTATGCCAGAATCTCTAGATGAGAAAACTGAATTTGGGGGGGATATATTCTCCCTAGAGAGTACCACCCCAAGGGTAGTTGGCCGGTTGCACAAGAAAATGCACCTATCCGGAGATTCGTCCATGCAAATTTCACGAAAACGGTCTTCGTGGGATGGGATCAGCACAACCCTAAGGAATAAGGGGTGGATGGAAGCCTCCCTGACCAAAATATTAGAAGCTGGGCAGCCCGGGAAAGTGAGAAGACTGCCACCCGAGTTGCATTCCCAGAAATTTACCACTCATTTCCCAAGAATCCAAAGAGACTGATGACAGAGCGAGGACACCTGATCATGGATAGAACTCCAGATACGAGAGGGAAACCTGCCATTTTCCCCCAGGCCAAAACCATACTTCCCTCTGATGAAGCGGCCCCATACATACTGGCCCTCAATGACCTCCCAGGCCAGTTTACCTTGAAGAAGAAACATAGACACGTCTAGGCTTCTCGCATTAATGTCGCCATGATCCAGGGGTTCGGCCAGCTTATTCCACGAGTCCCATCTGCATTTTCCGTCACCAAGAGTGTCCCTGAGAAACGAGTTGAATGAAGACTGCAGTCATTTGAGGACACACCTTGTAACCTTAATCACATACAAGATGTACATAGGAATAGACGACAACACGCATTTTATCAGAGTGATCCTACCCCCAAAGGAGAGGAACCAGTTCTTCCAGTTTTTCTTTCGGTTTGTGATCCTGTTGGAGAGATCCTCGATGAAATGGACCCGAATCCTCCCCGAGGCAAGGGGAGCCCCCAGATATGTTAAGGGAAATTGTTTCTCAGGGATGCCAATAATGTTTTTAATGGATCACTTTAATCTTCTTGGGAATCTCCAAGGGAGGAAAATGCCACATTTTTTCCGGTTGATTAATTGTCTGCTCCACTTGGCATAAGACTCCATGATCTTCATGAAACCCTTAATGGTGGGGCTCCGCCCATTTATGAAGAACATTAGCTCATCCAAATAAATTGTGGGAGACACTGGGGACATGTGAACCGCAGTGAGAATGCTGAATAACACCTTGTTGCATGTCTAGTGAGAAATTTTTGCTAAGGGTGTCTTGGGCCAGAATGAAAAGGGTCGGGGAGAGAGGGTCCCCCTGACATAAACCCCTGACTGACTTTATGAAACCACACTGCTTCCCAACAAAAATGATGTTGAACCAGGCCGAGCTATAGTAGCGGAAGTAGATATCAATATCAGCCTCAGATAACCCCATGAACCTCATGGTGTTGTTGATAAAATTACACTCTAGAAGGTCATACTCTATGGCCATGTCAATCTTGATGATTAAATTTGAACCCATGACCATTCTGATGATGTCCCGAACAATATCCTGGGCCACCCCAATAGCCCCTTGGATAGATCTCCCTTTTACAAAAGCATGTTGTTCATCGGAGATCCATTGATTAGTGAAGTTTCCAAGCCAAATGTTAATGATGGTAGACATAACCTTGTATGAAAAATTACACAAGCTGATGGGCTGGTATTGTGAGATAGAGGAAGGAGAGCTATCCTTGGGGATCAAAAGCATGGTGGTTGTGCTGGCTACCCGTGGGAGAGATCCGCCTCTAAAAATGTCTTGGATGGCCTCAGAGAGATCTTTCTTTGTGATATTCTAAGAGGAAATGAAGAAAGAGTTTGGAAAGCCATCTGGGCCATTAGCTCTATCATGGTTGAGAAGATTCACTGCTCCCAATATTTCCTTCTCATTCGGGACACCGTTGAGAGTATCATTTTCTTGGTTGGTAACGTTGTGGGGGATTGAGTCAAAGATCTCTACCTTCACGGAGGAGTAGCCATCCTGGAAGAAGGGGATAGAATCACATTATAGGTTTTTGATATGGGAACAAGAAATACCACCAAGAACCACCGAGTCATTGGTAAACGAGCCGTCCTCAAGCATGATGTTGGGAACATGAGCCCAGAGCTTCTCCTTCAGGCAGGCATGGAAGTAGGCAATGTTTTGATCCCCCTCTCTCTGCCAGGAGACACGAGACATTTCGTGGAGACGCCACTCCTGTTCTATAATGATCTCATTGAGACGTTGTTTCTTGCGTCAAAGGGTGGAAAAGGCATTATCATCCCATTGATATTCCAAGGAAACTTCAATACTCTCGATGTATTTGGAAATTTCATCTTTGTCTGAATGGTTGGGTTCAAGAAAGGGGGACCAAGCCAGAAGGGCCTCTTTCAAGCATTGATGTTTCATGTGAAGCCTCACCCAGCTGCTTTGATAGCAAGGAGAGTTCTTGGAAAGATCCACTGTCTCTAGAATGCTCGGGTTCCGAGTCCAAGCATTGGATAAAAATAACCCCATCAATCTTGGGGGCCCTGTCTCATGAGAAGAAGGAGGGGGAGTGGTCCGATAGTTCCCGGAACAATTGAGAGACCTCAATGTTCTGAAAGGATGAGATACCCTAAAGGTTACCCAAGCAGTGGTTGAGTCTGCACCAGGTCCTCTTATTCCCTCACTGGTTGTTTCACCACATGAATTTATCCCCTGTGAAGCCAATGTCAAGGAGCCCCTCTCGTGCAGCGAAACAGGAGAAGGCCATCCTGTCATTGTGGGGGAAGGATAAGACACCTTTATTTTATGAGGCATGCATAGCTGTGTTTAAATCACCACCCACAATTCATGGAACCTCTCCCAGGTTTAAGAGGCTGAGATCTGACTAGAGATGCTCTCGCTGATTGGCGTCGCACTTGGAATAGAAAGAGGAGAAAAAGAAGGTGAGGCTTCCGTCCATCACCTCGACCGAGAGGTGCTGATTAGATGATGCCAACAGATCGACCCTCAACCCAGAATTCCATAAAATCCATATGTGTTGGTTAAGAGGGACACCATGAAAAAAATAGCACAAACCAATTTCTTTAGAAAACTATCCAATCATGGAAGGGTAGTTTTTGGGTTCCAGGACCAAAACAATTGAGGCTTTGAATTTAGATCTCTCAGATGAGAGAAAGTAAGTCTTCACTTTGGCCCCGAGACCACGAGAATTCCAGATGATGAGGGAGATCATTGTATGAGGGTGCACCTGGTACTGGCCCTGGGCAGCGAGGGCGTTTGGCAGGGCTCCGGTCGGTGAGAACGTGCAGCTCTGGTTTGAGATCTGGTGAGCATTTTCTTAGGTGAGGTTTTGTGGGAGAGATGCAAGCTAAATAGATTGATAGGGACGATGTGAGGGAAGAAACTTCTCAAGGCCTCTTGGATTGGAAGATAACGGTCCTACACAAGAGATAAAACCTCAAACGAGTTGGCTGTGGGGATAGGTGAACAAGCGGGGACCGGCAACCGCAACTGGCCAGGAGCGCACAGCCTAGCCAAGGCAAGGGGAAGAATGTCCAAAGGAGAGGAGGCCCGAAAAAAAGAAAACAGAGCTATGCAGGGGGGAGGGGGGAAGATATGGGAAAGGGAGGGGCTGTGCTTGAACAACAGAGCTAAGGGGGGAAGCAGGATTGAGGCTGTGGAGGGTGGGGCGGGGACGAGGGTCATGCATGGGGCGGCGTAGGAGCATCTAGAGGGAGAGATAGGAAAGAGAGAGGGAGGGAGGAAGGAGAGGAGGGAGGGGGAGGGGTAGAGGGGAGCGGGGCCAGGGCCAGGGGTTGGGGGCAGTCTGGGGCCACTGCCAGACATACCGGGAGGCCTCCGCGGAGGACGATTCACCTCTCTCATAATTATGAGGTCTCTTTGAGGGGACGCGATTGAAAAAACGCCTACTGAAATCGGAAGATGTGTGGACATGGATATGACTGAAGCCGCAAAAGCGAGATGCCATGGGGAAGGAGAGACATTGGGACCATTCCAAAGAGTCCCTAATACAGAGGATAAGCTAGGGCGGAGGCCGCACTGAAAGGTCCAACGCCACAAAAATGCGGGCGGAAGCAATATCAATCAGGCGCAGGTTCCGATCATCCACACACAGGAACTCGCCAATGGAGTTCCGGATTACCTCAAAAAAATCCATATTCTGATAAAGAAAGGGAGAGGCCTGGGAGGGTGACACAAACCGCTTCAATCGGAGATTCCCGGCCTATGTGGACGTACAATGTCCACATAGTGAGATGAAAATGCCAACAGTTTATTGATATAGGGCATCTCGCCCAGGCTTGCACAAAATCCTTGCAGGATTCCAGGACGATTAAGAACGAATTCTTTCTGATATCCAAAATCTTTACAGGAAGATCCAGCCCCCAACTACAATCAAAATCTTGGAGGAGACCTATTGGAAGTTTTTCAACCCCAAACCGAGCGACGGGTGACCAACGGAGCAGCGAGGAAGCCTCCTCGAAAGACGCAGGAGGCAAGGGCAGTACATGAATACTGTTCTTAGAAACCACACTGATGGACTCCATAAGGACCGCCTGAAATTGGAAAGGTGGCTACAGGGGAGGAGATCAGAGTAAGATCTCCTTTACCGAGGGCTTTTGATCGTCGCTCGCTAGGGCCACAGAGGGGGGGCGGTCTGTCGGTTCCCGTGGAGGGGGAGGAATCGCCGCCCCAATAGATGAAGGTAGAGAGGGAGTGTGCCACGCATTCTCCAAATAGAAACCCATCCAATTAGATATATTAGGGTTTATATGATCATTAATTTTGAGGTGATTATGGGTTACGATATGTTATAATGGAAAATGAAAGGCATGAGATAAACTTGATGTTAAATTATGTTATGGTTATATTTGAATATTTTATCTCATTTTGGTGAATGTTTTATGAATTATATAGTTTTGTAAAAAGGACAACACGCAGACCATGTGGCAACCCATCGTGTCAGACGAAGTAGTGTAAATTGAACCCACAACAAATGTGTGACTAGTATTTATCGCCTACCACTGGGCTAGATGAAGTCAATGGTTAGTATGACTAATTCTTTTTAGTAAGATGATCTTACAAATCAGGAATAAGTTGATTTTGAGTTATCTATAAAAATAATTAACCTAACATGGGGGATATGTGATTAGGTTAAGTACTTTTCAATATGAGACTTTATGAGAAACTGATGTTATTTGGAGATAAATGTTATGATTTACCTTGTAAGACTATGTGACTAAATCCTTATAAGATGTGGGTTTCAATATTAGTTTGGATTAATTTTGAATAATTTTATGGATAGTAGTTTATTGAATGGTCTCTATTGAACTCTGGATAATGTTTCAAAAAATTTGGAGAATAAGAGTAGTATTTGTTTTTATAAAGGATTATCCTTTCTCGGTATTATTTGATCTCGTTCTAACAATTTTGGTTTTGGATAATGTCAAAATACATGAAAATTAAATATTTAATCTTTTGTGGATTATGTGATTCTCTCAATGTTTATTTTAGCACTCTTAATGTGAACAAGTCGTCCTAAATACTCATCTTTTGGAGAAAATATGAGTTTGTGTTAGAAATCTAGTAAAAGATAAAAGTCTACATGAGAAGTAAGTATATTTACATCTGTTTTAATTAAGATTATAAATAAATTCTCTAATTAAAAGTAGCTTTAAAAAAATTGTCTATTAACTTTTTTTACTGGGGAATCAAATACCGATTAACCCATCATATGTTTGTGATTTTCTGGTGGTTAACTTTCTCCTAATCATGTTTTCTATCACTCTCCATCAGAACATAACCCTTTGTTTTTTCTTCAATATCCATGTTTTCCTACATGGAATCATAGTATGGGTCAACTCGGGTGACCTTTGTACTTCTGTTTATTTCTATTAATGTGATAGTTTTACCGACTCTTTTTCCGATGTGGGACTTTCCATGGTATTTCCAAGAACATATTTAAAATTTTGAGGACACAATTTCCAAAATGTGAGAAGGAAGTAACACCCCGGGTAAATAAATAATATTACATTATAATATTTTCAATATTTTTGAATAAAATGTTTATATTACTTTAATGTGAATTCTATTCTCGATGGCATACCCAATATGCAACAACAAGTTTCTTTGAAATCTTATGTTGCACAATAATAATATAATAATACATTTTTAATAATAGTTAACGCATATCCATTGTAATAGAATGAATGAACAGAACTAACAAAAAAATTATTCCATATGTTTGTTAAATTTTTTTACATTTTTCCAATAAATGATAAAGGCTTAAAATGAAAATGAATCCAATTTTAAGAATAAACAATATAATATTTTTAAAAGATTGTTTTAAACTTTTTCTGATGAATAAACCTTTTGAAATATACTTTTTGTCACTTTTATATGTTATATTTGACAAAATAAAATCCTTCATTAGAATTGGGACATTCAAATTTACTTCAGATAAATTTTTTCTATTTTTATGACAATGCTCATTTTTTAATGAATATTGAAAAATACTACATTTTACTTCAAAACTGCTTTTTCATCTAATTTAATTATATGTTTAGGTTACATTTTTAAATATTTTAATGTTTAATTAGAATATATTTATACCATTAAATCTAATTGTGGTCATTATAATTAATTTCACATTGAAAATGGACATAAACAAGTGTTAATCTGTTGATATATATTGTTTCTTAAAAACACACTATTTGTTTTGACACATGAATTAACTATATAATTTATTAATGAAACATCATGTTTTTAATTTTTTAAAATGGACATCATTTTTTATTTTTTAATATCAAATATAGCTTATGGTAAATATTTAGTATTTTTCTAATAATGTTCATCATTTTTAATGAATTGTGAAAAATACTGCATTTTAATTGAAAACTACCATTTCATCTAATTTATTTATATAGTTAGATTTTCATTTTAATTTTTTTAAAGTATAGTTGAATTATGTTTTTATCCCTTAATACAATGTTGTTCATTTTAAGTATTTTCACTTTTCAATTGGATGTAAAAACAAGTCAATCATTTGTTAAATTTTACTTCTTAAAAACTCATCTTTTGTTTTTACAACGAGATTTACTTTTAAATTAATTACTACAATTTCTGAGTTTGTAATTTTATAAAATTAATTCCATATTTAGAATCAGAAGGTCCAAAATATTTAATTAAGACACTTGTTTTTTGAGATTATGAATAGTAACGACAATAATTATCATTAATTATAATCTTTCATTAGTAATCGAGCAGTGAAGGGTAATAGAATAATATAATAAAAATATAAAATGACCCCAAAATGTGTCCTAATGATTTTCTGGTGTCATTACCGACCATGGGATTCCTTGTTCCAGCTTTGGGGCCCCATGGAATAACTTTATTGTGATAATGACTTTATATCTTATTTTTTAAAGAAAGGAAATATAAAAAAGATTTGTATATCCTATGTAAAGAAATTTTAATTTCATTTAAATAAATGATCTATTTGACTATAAATAGTCATATGAAATATAAATATATTTCCTACATGATTCTTATTTTTTAATAATTTTTAGACATTAAATAAATAAATTTATTTATGACACCGTGATGATGCAGTGTTTACCTCATTAATGAACGATTTAAATATAATTAAAATATAAGGTAAAATCTAAGAATTAAACTTGTAAAAACCCTATTTTATGGTTGTATTTCGAACCCTTATCACATTATCCTCGTTATAAATAATTTTGGGACCATTATAATCTGAAAATCATTTTACAATAAAGTAACATTTCATGACTTTCCAAGAGTGTCCCTCCTCTCTCTTATAAAAGGCCACCACCTCTACCCCTTACCAAAACCTCTCAAGCCCGTGGATCATCTGAATTCTGCTCATATTGTCTCTCCACATCCCTATCGTACTCCTAGAAGACTCACATTTGGAAGAAGTATTTCAAAGGAAGCATTTGGGCTCAAATTAAAAAATGTTACCCGATTTGAAGATAATGTCTTCTCTTATGATATTTTGTTTTATTTTTCTTCTACAACCCCCTAAAGTATTTTTATTACTTTATTTTGTAACAACAACAATATTTTAAATATACTATGATGTTTCTATGAGAATTATTCGAGATACACTTACAAAACCCTCCGTCTAATGGTTAAAGAACATACTTTCTCTATGGATGGCGAATTACTGCCTCACGAAATTATTGTTGTTCAAAATTCTCTTAACACCTTTCATGTTGTCGATTATGATTTCACTGTATCTTATATATGATATATATTGTATTTATGTTTTCTATATTCTTATTTATTTTATATTTAAAACATACCTTAATGATTTGCATGTTGTGCAAATGCGATAATTTCATATGAGGATGTGTGGACTACCGCCACCTCAAGTGACGTGACTCTTTCATGCAATACATGGAATGTATAAAGAATGAAATTAATGAACTTATGTGACCTATATAAAAAATATATTATACATTAATTATAATATATATATATCTCATTTATTTTTAATTCCGTTTATATGACAAAGAAATGAATGTAGCGTTCATGCGTACGTACGTCCTACCGTGTAAATGAATGGTGCATTTCATTTATTTTTATCTCCAAATGTTATGGAATAGTATAAAATGAATATCTAATGGATATATATTATATTTATATCATTAATACTATTCTGTAGATGATGAACTTATTACTACATGGACAATTATTTTCAAACAAGTTCCTTTTTGACTCATGTACCAAACATTGACAAAAACATCTGAAATGAACTCTCATAATTATCAAATTATTATAACAATATAATATGTGATATTAATTTAATAATAAAATTTAGTGGAGTTCCTTAAATAATTATAAATTGACCAATGTTTATTATTCAGTAATATAAATAAATGAACAAGTCATGTAAGACTTTAGGTAAGGGATCCAATCTATCTCTTTCTTTTTAAGTACTCTTTTTATATCACTTATTTTAAGCATCTCTTTCTTATGTTGGGGGATGTTATCCTATATTCTTCGTAATATATATATTTTTTTTTCATATTATTAGATACCCTAATTGATATATTCAATCCATTTTTGGATTTTTTATGTGGTGCCGTTAGGCAGCCGAATTTTCCTAAGGGGATATCTTATCTCACTTTAAATTCTGTGAGATCTCCATTGTTCACCAATTATTTATTGCATGTCGTGTATTGTATTATTCAATAAGATTTATATTATCATTATTTTATTCATGATATTCTGTTATTCATATTTTGTTTATTATCTTTTTGTCATACGACTCAATTGAATACAATGAGGTATGAGGTTTTTATCTCACTTTTTGTTCCCATGAGATTCATTCTACATTTGCCACTATTTACTATTGTGTGGTGTATGTAATACCTATGATTGAATTAATTGTGATATATAATTTAATTTATGGGTATTTACTTCTTCATTTTATGACCCTTATTCCATGGGGTGTACGTTTCGAAAGTTTCCGAAATCGATAAGGGAACCTTTCACACCCATCTTTTTAAAAGACTTCATTTTTGTTTGGTCTTTTATTTTAAATGTTATTATATTGGTATATGTTATTATATATCCTTATTGTTATAAATGTTCTGAAGAAGTGATGATATTCCCTTTTTATCTCTCCTCTTCTCATTTTCTAAATTTTAAAATGACGTTGTTAGGTTGTCGAATTTCTATAAGGGAACTTCTTATCCCAATTTCAATTCTTTGGGTTAAACCTATATTTCTTGATTATTTCGTACTATGAATATGTTTGGATGACCTATGATAGTTTTACACATAATATCCACATATATTGGGTGTATTTACATTTTTCACACATAATTATGTAATTGAATTATCCTTTATCTAAGGATACCGACTTTGTAAGGTACATCGTCTCAATCTCCTTTCATTGAGGCATATTTTGTTTTATACACAAATTTCTTTTATACGGTGTATAAACCCATTTGGCTTTTACATTTATTCAAAAGGAATCTTTTTATATGAATCGTTTTACTAAATTAAAAAATGGAATGTTTGTTTGTCTTACGTATACGGCGACAACAACTTCTCTGCCTTCATGACCATTATTTAAGTTTACGCTTCCCATACAAGCCATAACATTTTTTTAAATGAATAATAAATACCATATTTTACTTTTATTTTATTTTGGTATTGATAATGGTTTTGATTATGTTTTGATTATATCAATGTGTTTTTTATATCATGTGATTGAAATATGGGAATGTTTTGTTTCCTTTATGCATGTGTTATGTGATACAATTATGTTATGGTTCATGGGCATTGTTTATAAAGACAGGCGGTTCCGTGATAAACTAAGGGATGGGGAGCTTGATATATCTGTCCAATGCATTGGGTAACGTGATGGAGTTAAACATTACGGTTTCTTCGAAGAGATTTAGGGAATATACTGTAATGGGTATTCCACACGTAACCATGAGGGTTACTCCCTATATAAGAATGTTATTAATTACTCAAGTTACATTTATGTATTTTTTTCTATGAGTTATTCGTAAATATTATTACTTTAGGAGGTATGTTAAAGTTCATATATTCTATGACTAAATTATGATTTCATTTATTCTTATGTATACGTGGACTAATGTTTTCATTATGTATTTTTATATCCATTGCTGAGCTTTTTACACTCACCCCATGTTTTTGAAATGTTTTTTATAGGCCATAATGTGCATTATGGTCAAGTATGGGATAAAGGAAAAGTCATGATGTTTTAAACATGGAATTAGACATGAATTTGTTTTTCAAGAGTTTATATTTTGTGAAAAAATGGAAACTGTGTAAAATTGTCTACTTTATAATCTTTTGAGATGTAATAGTTATATCATAATTCTCCAAAAATCTAATCCTGAAAAGATATTCATTGTGAATTACTCATTTAATTCAAGATTAAGTAATTTTTTAAGGTCGGGTCCTTATAGTTATCCTTATTGAGCATATGAGATAACCCATTTCATATGTTTTCTTTTTACCAGGATGTGAAGAATTATGTTATGATTTACCTCTAGAGGTATTCCATGGATATGAGTGTGTTTAAAGGGGACACATTGTTTTTTTATTTCAAGATCAAATGTAAAACATATGAAAGTATCTAGTACTTCCAAGACTACTAAATTGATCTGTCTTTCAGGATTTGATCTCTTTTGATCATGCCAATGTTATGTAATAATGGACAGACTCAAGGTAACAAGGGTCAAGGTGTTATAGTTGGTATCCGATGATGTTTTAAAAAAACAACAGAAGATAGATTTAGGAAAAATTATAGTAGAGAATATTTCCATTTGATATACATTTAGAATTTGTATAGAAGTACATCCTATAATTTTGGTAATGTATATTTTTTTAATTTCCATGAAATACATCTTTGTCAGGATATGATCTTGTAGAGGCTACTCTGACACAAATGTACATAATAGTTAAAACTCTGACAAGGTGTTTCAAGCATGAACCGCGGTATCTTAGTACATGAAAATGGGCTTTCCCGCACTATTGGTTATGAAAATCTACTGGGATATGCTTAAGATAATTCACATTTTCATTACAATTCATTATGAACGATTTATTAGTAAATACATTCTCAAATAAATCAATTTATTAGGATTATGGATTATATGACAAACCTTTCAATTGAAGTTAGTTATTTTACAAGTTTAGAGTGTTGAATTGAGATTGATAAACTAACCTATTGTATGCCATTGTTTAGAAATGTTGCCCAGTAGAAGGAATGGGAACTCCAACAATATTCCCGATCCACATAGTAAGAGTGATTATATCTTTAGTGGTCTTAAGACATCATTTATAAGGGAAATACTCTCCAAAATATTCTCATCATTTGAAGAAATTATATCATGTGTTAATAAGATAAGTAATGATTTATCTGAGCACTATTTCTTTGAATGGAATCTAGAGAAGAAGAGTCTGGAAGAGATAAAGATATATAAATATAAGAATGGAATGAAGTATTATCACATATGTGATAACTATTTAATGAATCATCTTGGATAATGTTTGACAGGAATTAAATTTTGTTATAAGTTTGGAGAAAAAGGACACCCTATTCGTGATTGCAAGGGAAAGAAAACAGTTATAAAAGTATATTGATTTATCTACATGGTGTTGGGACTATAAGGCCCCAGCCTTAAACCTTACTTAATATTGAATGAAATGAATAATTCGCGTTGAGGATCTTTTCAGGTTTAGAGTTTTAGAGAATTAGAACATAACTATTACATCTCAAAAGATTACAAAGTAGTCACTTCTACTAAGTTTCCATAATAATAAAAAACTCTTAAAAAGAAACGTGTCTAGTTCCATGTTTTATATAGGATGACATTCCCTTGATCCCATCCTTGACCTTATTCCACATTAAGTCCTGTGAAAACATTTCAAAAAAAACTTGGGGTGAGCATAAAAAGCTCTCTAAGGGATACAGAAAGAATGAAAACTGTTCGTTTTTCAAACATCAAGTAAACCATATATACTCTATCAAAGTAATACCTTCACCTTCATGAAGTAGTAAAAACTCTTCACTGAATAAAGTATCATTACTTACCTTTTTGTAACCAAAGGATTACCATAAAACCCATAAAAAGAGCACATAACATATATAAAGGTAACTTGGGACATAAACATACTTAAGTGGAATAACCATATGGTCGACTTCCACACATATCACTTAATGGAATAGCCATACGGCCAATTTCCATACATACTTAATGTAATAGCCATACGGCCGACTTCCATACCCAATGAATTGGAGGTTATAACGTAACCACCCATCCTGGTATTCACGGCACCACCCGTCATATGGTTTATAACGTAACCACCCGTTACAATTTCCAAGTACCAGTATAAAATCATAAAACATAAAACCAATATAAAGGAATGATAACATTTCCACATTTCAATCACAATATATCATGAATATATTGACATAATAGAATCCTTTTTAAAAACCATTTTCAATACCAAAAGACATAAAAGAGTATATGGTATTTATTTTATTCTAAAAACATTACGGCTTGTTGAGAAAGCCAAAGACCATATAATACTCGCGGTGGCGGAAAAGGTTTTTGTCGCCACGTACGTTAAAAGAAACATTCCTTTTTGTCTTTTTGTAAAACGATTCATATAAAAAGTTTCCTTTTGTATAAAAGTAAAAGTCAAAGGGGTTTACACACCGTATAAAAGAATGTTGTGTATAAAACGAAATATTCCTCAATGAAAGGAGATACAGACGAAGTCCCTTACCTTGGGTCCGACTTGACTCGATCTTTTTTAACGTCCTGAATAATAAACATGAGTTAATTTATACTTGATTAAGAACATTTTTAAAGTTAATTATTCCTTTTGTATCACTTATTGCCATGTTATAAACATTATGTAACCATTTAAGTTAATAATGTTTGTTTTCTCAATATTTGGTTCTTAAGTCGAAAGTTGACTTCTTACAATTACATGTTGTTCGTGTGGTCAAAAGTTCTTTATATCCATAATTAAGTTCCTGATTTGGATATAATATATATCATATATATCCATCATATACATGTATTTATAATATTACATAATCATTTAGAGGTAAGAAATGAAATGCACCGTTCATGGAGACGGTAAGCCGTACGTACACATGAACGCTACTTTCATTTCTTTGTCATATTAATGGAATTAAAACTAAATGAGAGGTATGTATATTTTAATTCTAGAATTATATTAATCATTTAGATATATCATTAATTATATATATCCATTATATACATGTACTTTTAATAGTACATTACATTTGGGGATAAGAAATGAAATGCACCGTTCATGGAGACGGTAAGTCGTACGTACGCATGAACGCAACTTTCATTTCTATCTCATACTTTAATGGAAAGAAATAATAATGATATAGAGGTATATTATAATTCAGTATAACATCATATATAATAACTTTAAATCCATCCTTTACACATACCACATATGGCATTAACGAATCACATCACTTTGAGGGGGCGGTAGTCCGCCCTTCCTTAAATGAAGATATCGTGTTTACCCATAATGGAAACCATAAAGGTATACCCAAAATGAAAAATACAGAATCTTAAAGAAAAAATAAACATATTATATATCATATATAAAAATAGTGACATCATAATGGCCACCTTTGAAGGTGTTAAATGAGTATTGAACAATCATCGTTTCGGGAGGCAGAATTTCGCCATCCACTGAAACCGTATGTTCTTTAACCATTTGATGTAGTTGTGTGAGAGTATAGCTCGAATAAATATTATAAAAATATCCTAGTATATTTAAGATACTGGTGTTGTTACAAAAGAAGTAAATAAAAAGAGTTTAGAGGGTTGGAGAAGCAAAATAAAACAAATGAACAAGAGAGAATGAATTACCTTTAAAAGTGTATGTCCTTTTGATTTGAGCCTAAAGGCTTCCTTTGAAAGGATTATTCCCAAAGGGAATCCTATATGATGAGTATAGGGATGTGGAGAGAGTAAATGGGCAGGGGTTGGCCGAGCCAAAGGCTTGAGGAGTGTGTGAAATGAGGTAGAGGTGGGGGCATTTTATAAGAGGAGAGGAGGGGCACTTTTGGAAAGTAATGAAATATTACTTTATTTGAAAATGTTTTTAGGTTTTAAAAGGTCCCAAATTGATATAATTCGTGGATAAGGTGATAAGGGTTCGAAATCCTCTCATCCAATTGGTTTTGTACATGTGTAGTTCATAGATGTTACATTATCATTCCATTTTATTTAAATCATCAAATAATGATGTAATCGCTGCATCATTATTATGTCATAAATAATTTAATTTATTTAATGTATAAAAATTATAAAAAAAATAATATGATGTAGTAAATCTTTTTATCTTTCCAATGAATATTTATAATAAAAAATGTGATCATTATAACCCCATGTAAAAATTGTTTTCGTAAAACATATGATGTTTGTGTCATTTTGACTTTTACATTAAATAAAAAGTTATTTATGTCATTTCCCAAACAAAGTGTCTCCATGGGGTCCCCATGTTGACCCATGGCTTGTCTTGGTCGGCCATGACACAACCAATGAGGGTAGGACATGTTTCATGCTCATCTTATTTTATTAAAGCATTATTTTTACAATAAACTACCCTAATTACCACTAATCGCGATTAAGAACTTAATAAGTTACTATTCACCAAAAAATTATTATAATCTCATTGAACCATATTTTACTTCTTAATGACATCCATGTATGTCGGATTTTTCAAATTCAAAACACAATGATGGCAAAATTTCATTTAAACGGAAGATCAGTCTTTATAGGTACGATTTAGTGGTTTCACTATTCATCAAAATTGAAGTTTTTCAGAAAATTACCAAAAATTCACCCTAAGCTATATTTGATATTACGAATTAAAAAATGAGGTCTATTTTACAAAATTCAAAACATATAAGTCACATTAATTAATTTAATAATTAATTCCCGCTGTCAGAGCAAATAGCGTGTTTTTATGAAACAATAAGTATCAAAAGATTGACACTAGTTTAAGTCCGATTTCAAAGTGAAATTTATTCCAACGACCACTATTGGATTTAATGGTAAAAATATTTTCTAATTTCACTTTAAAAACAATTCAAAAGATAATCTAATCATATAAATAAATTATATTAAAAAGAGGTTTTGAATTAAAATACAACATTTTACACTATTCATTAACAAAATGAACTTTATCAGAAAGGTACCAAAAATTTAAACAATGTAAATTTTGATGTCCCGATTCTAAAGAAGAGTTATATTTGGTCCAATAGAATTTATAAGATCGATCAAACCTATATTTAATGACGGTTCTCCGTCAAAAGGTGATAAGTGGACCTTTCGTGAAAATTAGGGTATAAATGCCTAAAATTGAACTCTTTCCGTATTTTAAGCCTTTATCTTTTATTGGGTAAATGTAAAAACACTTAAAAACACATATAATCATATTTTAGTTATTTCTATCCATTCCCGCCAGTACAACGGCTACTCGTTAACTATCATTTAAAATAATATTATTTTATTACTTGTGTGTAACGTAAGTTTTCAAAGAAACTCATCGTTGCGTACCGAGTACGCTATCGAACGTAGAAACCCCTTTTAATTAAAATTAATATTTAATTCGTAAATATTAATAAATATGAAAATTCTTTATTCTTTATTTACCTGGGATGTTACATCCTTCCGCCCTTTTGGGAATTGCGTCCTCGCAATTTTATTCACTTATCAAAATAAGTGGGGGTATTTATCTCTAATAGCATTTTCAGATTCCCACGTTGCCTCTTCAATCACATGGTTTTTCCACAAAACCATTACCTAATGAATCACCTTATTCCGTAACACTTGCTCCCTATGGTCAAGAATCTGGACCGGTTGTTCCTCATAAGATAGATTCTCTTCCAACTGAACTACCTCTGGACTCAAAACATTAGATGGATCTGGTATATACTTTCTCAACATAGAAATGTGAAAAACATTGTGTACCTCAGATGAACTCGGAGGTAAAGCCACCCGGTATGCAACTGATCATACTCTCTCCAGAATTTCATATGGTCCAATGAACTTTGAACTCAACTTTCCTTTCTTACCAAATCTCATCACACTTTTCCAAGTAGAAACCTTGAGAAAAACATTATTACCTACCTCGAAAGATAGATCCTTCTTCCGGTTATCCGCATAACTCGTCTGCCTGCTCTGAGCTGTTATCATGTGCTTCTGAATCAACTGAACTTTTTCTGCCATCTCTTCTACCAATTATGGTCCCATCAGCTTCCTTTCACCCACTTCATCCCAAAATGCTGGAGTTCGACACCACTTCCCATATAATGCCTGAAATGGTGCCATCTGTATACTGGAATGAAAACTGTTATTATATGAAAACTCAACCAAAGAAAGATGTTGGTCCCAACTTCCCTGATAATCCATATAACAAGCTCGTAGCATATCATCCAATGTCAGTATTGTTCGTTCTGACTGCCCATCTGATTGAGGATAAAAAGTTGTACTAAAATTTAATTCAGTACCCAACGACTTCTAAAGGCCTTTCCAAAAGTTAGATGTAAACCTGGGATCACGATCTGATACAATGAAGAGGGGAACTCTATGTAACCTGACTATCTCTTTAAGATACAAATGGGAAAGTTGATCAAGAGATAAAGTATCTCGTATAGCAAGGAAATGAGCAGATTTGGTCAAGCGATCAACAATAACCCAGATTTCATTATTACCTCGAGATGTCTTCGGTAATCCAACAAAAAATCCATGGATATATTCTCCCATTTCCACTCTGGCACTGGTAAAGGCTGAAGCATCCCTTTCGGTAACTGCCGCTCTGCTTTATCCTGTTGACATGTCAAACACTTCATAGTAAAATCAGCAATATCTCTTTTCATTCCATCCCACCAGTAATACTCCCGCAGATCTCTGTACATCTTAGTACTGCCAGGATGAACTGAAAACGGGGAACTATGAGCCTCACATAACAACTCTTTCTTCAACTGTGAATCACAAGGCACACATATCCTCTTCCCAAACCTCAAAACACAAACACAAACTTATCCAAGAACTCATGGAAAATTTTATTCATAAGGTCCATGAATACAGCAGGTGTATTGGTTAACCCAAAAGGCATAACTACAAATTCATAATGGCCATATCTAGTACGGAACGCTGTCTTCGGAACGTCTGCTTCTTTTACTTTCAACTAATGGTACCCCGACCTCAAGTCAATTTTCGAAAAATACTGAGCTCCCTGTAGCTGATACCACTTCATTCGATGGCCCAACATCTGCTGAAGTTGTTGCAATGGATTTCACCACCCCTTTCTGCTTGTAGTCTGGCTGCATTCCCCCAGTTGAGTTCTTCGTTGGACACTCGTTTGCATAATGACCCATTTCGTTACACTTAAAACATATTACCATTGGCTTTTCATTTCCTTCTTGATCATCTTCCTTACAGTTACGAGCAATATGACCAGACTGACCACACCGAAAGAACTTACCAGACTTGGATTAGCATTCTCCAGGATGCATTTTACCACACTTCTCACATGATGGATATTTGGTTTTCTTACCTCCTTGCTTCTTTGATGAATTCTTCCCCTTTGCCTGCCAACTAGACCTCTTATTCTGTTGTTTGTCATAGAACACCTGATCATCGGCAAACTCCATTTCCACCTTCTCCGCACATCGTACAAGTTTTTCATAACATTTGAACTCACGAGAAGCTAAAGACCTTCGATACTTTGGCTTTAACCCTGAGTAAAAATGGTTTATTTTACTATCAAGATCTCGTATGAAGTTTGGAACATAACATGCCAATCGAGTGAACTTTTCTTCATAAGCAGCCACTGAATCATCCTCCTGCCTCAATTCTAGGAACTGTTATTCCATCCTAAGATGAACCACCTTAGGAAAATATTTCTCAAGAAACATACCTTTGAATTTGTCCCAGTGAAGATCCTCAATCTCATCACTATCCCTTATATTTTTCACCATCGACCACCACTGATCAGCTTCACCTTCAAAACGGTAAACAACAAGACTAACCTTTTGATGTTCTGAACACCCCATGACATCAAAAATCTTCTCCAGTGCTTTAATCCACCCTTCATCTTGCACAGGGTCAGATGATCCTCTGAATGATGGGGGGTGTTGCCTCCTGAAATGTTCCACTACTAACATGTTCCTCTGCGGTTGATCTGAATGATCTCATGCTTGGATACCACCACCATTTATAGCCTGAGTCAACTGTGCCATCACTGCAACAAACTGTTCAGTTCTGATTCCGACCATCTGAGGTTGCTGATTTGGAAGGTTATCTTTCTCCTGATGTCGTCCCAACATAGCTGCTTTGTTTCCTCTGTGGAAAACCATTCTGAACACAGAAATATCTTAGGTGAAGCAACATGGTAATCCATAAATGATATATCATTTAAATAATATTATAATTTAACACTTTTTTAACTCCTAAAGTTGTCTAAACCGACATTTGATACCAACTATAAGGCCCCAGCCTTAAACCTTAATTAATATTGAATTAAATGAATAATTCACGTTGATGATCTTTTCAGGTTTAGAGTTTTAGAGAATTAGAACATAACTATTACATCTCAAAAGATTACAAAGTAGTCACTTCTACAAAGTTTCCATAATAATAAAAAACTCTTAAAAATAAACGTGTCTAGTTTCATGTTTTATATAGGATGACATTCCCTTGATCCCATCCTTGACCTTATTCCACATTATGTCCTGTGAAAACATTTCAAAAAAAAACATGGGGTGAGCATAAAAAGCTCTGTAAGGGATACAGAAAGAATGAAAACTGTTAGTTTTTCCAACATCAAGTAAACCATATATACTCTATCAAAGTAATACCTTCACCTTCATGAAGTAGTAAAAACTCTTCACTAAATAAAGTATCATTACTTACCTTTTTGTAACCAAAGGATTACCATAAAACCCATAAAAAGAACACATAACATATATAAAGCTAACATGGGACATAAACATACTTAAGTGGAATAACCATATGGCCGACTTCGACACATATCACTTAATGGAATAGCCATACGGCCAAATTCCATACATACATAATGGAATTTCCTTACGGCTGACTTCCATACCCAAAGCATTGGAGGTTATAACGTAACCACCCGTCCTGGTATTCACGGCACCACCCGTCATATGGTTTATAATGTAACCACCCGTTAAAATGTCCAAGTACCAGTATAAAATCATAAAACATAAAACCAATATAAAGGAATGATAACATTTACACATTTCAATCACAATATATCATAAATATATTGACATAATAGAATCCTTTTTCAAAACCATTTTCAA
Organism: Viscum album; assembly: GCA_963277665.1. Classification (NCBI taxonomy): domain Eukaryota; kingdom Viridiplantae; phylum Streptophyta; class Magnoliopsida; order Santalales; family Viscaceae; genus Viscum; species Viscum album. The sequence goes on along the minus strand of OY728158.1, from coordinate 1,154,946,556 downwards.
TACCAAAATACATAAAAGAGTATATGGTATTTATTTTATTCTAAAAACATTACGGCTTGTTGAGAAATCCAAAGACCATATAATACTCGCGGTGGCGGAAAAGGTTTTTGTCGCCACGTACGTTAAAAGAAACATTCCTTTTTGTCGTTTTGTAAAACACTTCGAATAAAAAGATTCCTATTGTATAAAAGTAAAAGTCAAAGGGGGTTATACACCGTATAAAATAATGTTGTGTATAAAACTAAATATTCCTCAATGAAAGGAGGTTGAGATGAAGTCCCAAACCTCGGCTCCGACTTGACTCGATCGTTCATTAACATCATAAATAATAAACTTGAGTTAATTTATACTTGACTGAGAGCCTTCTTAAAGTTCATTATTCCTTTTATATCACTTATTTCCATGTTATAAACATTATGTAACCATTTAAGTTAATAATGGTTGTTTTCTCAATATTTGGTTCTTAAGTCGAAAGTTGACTTCTTACAATTACATGTTGTTCGTGTGGTCAAAAGTTCTTTATATCCAGAATGAAGTTCCTGATTTGGATATCATATATATCATATATATCCATCATATACATGTATTTATAATATTACATAATCATTTAGAGGTAAGAAATGAAATGCACCGTTCATGGAGACGGTAAGCCGTACGTACGCATGAACGCTACTTTCATTTCTTTGTCATATTAATGGAATTAAAACTAAATGAGATGTATGTATATTTTAATTCTAGATTTATATTCATCATTTAGATATATCATTAATTATATATATCCATTATATACATGTACTTTTAATAGTACATTACATTTGGGGATAAGAAATGAAATGCACCGTTCATGGAGACGGTAAGTCGTACGTACGCATGAACGCTACTTTCATTTCTATCTCATACTTTAATGGAAAGAAATAATAATGATATAGAGGTATATTATAACTCCAGTATAACATCATATATAATAACTTTAAATACATCATTTACACGTCCCACATATGGCATTAACGAATCACATCACTTTGAGGGGGTGGTAGTCCTAACTTCCTTAAATGATGATATCGTGTTTACCCATAATGAAAACCATAAAGGTATTCCCAAAATGAAAAATACAGAAGCTTAAAGATAAAAAATAAACATATTATATATCATATATAAAAATAGTGACATCATAATGGCCACCTTTGAATGTGTTAAATGAGTATTGAAAAATCATCGTTTCAGGAGGCAGAATTTCGCCATCCACGGAAACCGTATGTTCTTTAACCATTTGATGTAGTTGTGTGAGAGTGTAGCTCGAATAAATCTTATAACAATATCCTAGTATATTGAAGATACTGTTGTTGTTACAAAAGAAGTAAATAAAAAGAGTTTAGAGGGTTGGAGAAGCAAAATAAAACAAATGAACAAGAGAGAATGAATTACCTTTAAAAGTGTAACTCCTTTTGATTTGAGCCAAAAGGATTCCTTTGAAAGGATTCTACCCAGAGGGAATCCTCTAGGATGAGGAGAGGGATGTGGAGAGAGTAAATGGGTAGGGGTTGGCCGATCCAAAGGCTTTAGGAGTGTGTGAAATGAGGTAGAGGTGAGGGCCTTTTATAAGAGGAGAGGAGGGGCACTTTTGAAAAGTAATGAAATATTACTTTATTTGAAAATGTGTTTCGGTTTTAAAAGGTACCACATTGATATAATTCGTGGATAAGGTGATAAGGGTTCGAAATACACTCATCTAATTGGTTTTGGACATGTGTAGTTCATAGAGTTTACATTATCTTTCCATTTTATTTAAATCATCAAATAATGATGTCATCGCTGCATCATTATTATGTCATAAATAATTTAATTTATTTAATGTCTAAAAATTAAAAAAAAATACTATGATGTATTAAATCTTTTTATCTTTCCAATGACTATTTATAATCAAAAATATGATCATTATAACCCCATGTAAAAATTGGTTTTGTAAACCATATGATGTTTGTGTCATTTTGACTTTTACATTAAATAAAAAGTTATTTATGTCATTTCCCAACCAAAGTGTCTCAATGGGGTTCCCAAGTTGACCCATGGCTTTTCATGGTCGGCCATGACACAACCAATGATGGTAGGATATGTGTCATTCTCATCTTATTTTATTAAAGCATTATTTTTACCTTAAACTACCCTAATTACCACTAATCGCGATTAAGAACTTAATAAGTTACTATTCACCAAAAAATTATTATAATCTCATTGAACCACCTTTTACTTCTTAATGACAACCATGTATGTCGGATTTTTGAAATTCAAAACACAATGATGGCAAAATTTCATTTAAACGGAAGATCAGTCTTTATAAGTACCACTTAGTGGTTTCACTATTCATCAAAAATTGAAGTTTTTCAGAAAATTAAAAAAAATTCACCCTAAGATATATTTGATATTACGAATTAAAAAATGAAGTCTATTTTACAAAATTCAAAACATATAATTCACTTTAATTAATTTAATAATTAATTCCCGCTGTCAGAGCAAATAGCGTGTTTTTATGAAACAATAAGTATCAAAAGATTGACACTAGTTTAAGTCTGATTTCAAAGTGAAATTAATTCCAACGACCACTATTGGATTTAATGGTAAAAATATTTTCTAATTTCACTTTAAAACCAATTCAAAAGATAATCAAATCATATAAATAAATTATATTAAAAAGAGGTTTTGAATTAAAATACAACATTTTACACTATTCATTAAAAAATGAACTTTATCAGAAAGGTACCAAAAATTTACACAAAGTAAATTTTGATGTCCCGATTCTAAAGAAGAGTTATATTTGGTCCAATAGAATTTATAAGATCGATCAAAACTATATTTAATGACGGTTCTCTGTCAAAAGGTGATAAGTGGACCTTTCGTGAAAATTAGGGTATAAATGCCTAAAATTGAACTCTTTCCGTATTTTAAGCCTTTATCTTTTTTTGGGTAAATGTAAAAACATTTAAAAACATATATATTCATATTTTGGTTATTTCTATCCATTCCCGCCAGTACAACGGCTACTCGTTAACTAACATTTAAAATAATATTATTTTATTACTTGTGTGCAATGTAAGTTTTCAAAAAAACTCATCGTTGCGTACCGAGTACGCTATCGAACGTAGAAACCCCTTTTAATTAAAATTAATATTTAATTCGTAAATATTAATAAATATGAAAATTATTTATTCTTTATTTACCTGGGATGTTACAGGGACACTAGGTGAATCAATGTCTCAATCATCAAAGTAAAATCCAAATGATAGTATTGGATAATAATCCTATTATGATACAACCACATATGAAGAGGAATAATCTGTGTTATTATATTTTTATTAATGAATTATGTCAATTGAGTGTTGTATCAATGATGTATTGGTTATATTAATTATGAAAATAAATTAGGATTATACTGAAGTACTATTTGATTGAGGATTTGAGATTATACGATTCTAAGAGAAGTGACTCAACAAAAAGTTTAACTATTTGTAAAATACATGGTTGATGGAAAGATAAACCCTAATATGGTTCTTATATTGAGGTTATGATTTTGGAATAAAATATGATTGATTTGGATAAATTATATTGGATATTCTTGAGTACCATGGAACCAATTAATGGTTTTCTTTTTTCATCAATGTTGATGTATTAAAAAAAATTGATACAAGGAATAAATTTTGTATTCTGTATTTCCTATGGGTGTAGAATTTAATTAATAAGGTTTTATTGAAATTAAGCGTGTCATCATGTTTTAAGATAATACATTGTGAATTTAATCACCTGTTATTATGTGGAAAATAGTGATCTTCATTATCTTATGATGACCTTCCTTATTAATTTTTGGACTATGATTTTGGCCACATGTATTTTGGATAAGTCTAAAAATTATAATGGATTAATTTGGACATTGGATACTATGGTTTACGGTTATACCATTTCTTAAGATTATTTATGGATATTTTATTAAAATTGAGACATGAAGGTCGGTCGACAACCTATCGCATCTGGCATGGGCATGAGACTTGAACCCGCAATTGAAGGGTGACAAGGGTGCAACAGCTACCACTGCCTACATGATGTTCATGTTTTTATAATGTAGTTTATTTTAATTCTATGAAAGATGAATTATAAATTCATTTTCTAAAACCCTATACGATTCGGTTAAATAGAATATTTTTTAGTTATATTATGTTTTTGGAGTAAACGATGATTTTGTGGTAGCCATTATTGAAAGGACGGAACTCTACTTTATATGTTTTTTTCCTTATTCGATGAATAAATTAATTATGCAACATTAGGAAAAATAACATAAAACTAAAAATGTATTATCCCAATACCTTATGTTTTATTGAACTGATTATATTTTAAATCATCAATGATTTATGGATTTGAGGCCCTCTATTTTCTATTTATTGTTCAATTTTTTGTGATTGATGACCTCAATCATTGCCTATAAATATTTAAATTTTTCCTGATATTTTGTTTCTATAATTTCCACTAATTTTATCATATTTTAAAACATAATTTTTTGGTGACTTCTCATTTCCATTTCCATCTTATTAATACTAAATTTTATTAACCCTATTTCGGATATGGGTTTTCCAAAATTTTATTTTATACTTTAATAATTTAATTTTCAAAAAACAATTTCAAATTGTGAGGACTCAATTTATTGAAATAACATAGAATTTAACACCACAAGATCTGTTAATACGTTATCTCTTTAACGTAGTTCACTAACAAGCGCTGCATTCAACACCGAGTTCAAGGGAATCATGACTGATCATACTGGCAGTTTAGAAAGATGTTATGAATAATATTATCCAAATTTTCGAATTTATATATATTCTATTTAATATTAACATTCATATGTTTTCTTTCTTATACATAATATAAGGATAAATTTAGCTCTTCAGATTAGATAAATATTTTTCAAAAAATATTGTTTTCTTCCTTTTAAAGGAGAACCCTTTTTAGATCCAATATTTGACACTTTTATATATTCAATTTAGCGAAATTAAATTATTATTTAGTATATGGACATAAGAATTTAGTTACGATAAATTTTTGGTACTTTTATGAAAACATTCATATTTAATGAATAGTGAAAAATAATAAATTTTAATTAAAATCAACTTTTTATCAAAAATAATGTGTACTGTTAAATTATGAATTTGAGTGGTTTTGAAGTATAATTATATTATAAATTTTTATCATTTAATATATTTAAGGTCATTGTACGTAATTTCATATGTAAATTGGATATAAACGCATGTCAATCTTTTGATAGTTTTTACTTTTTAAAAACACGCTTTCTGGTTTTGACAATAGAAATTTATTTCAAATTTATTAATGCAACATCTTTGTTTTAAAATTGTTAAAATAAACATCATTTATTAATTTTTATTATAAAAATTAGCTTAGGTGGAATTTTTTGTTTATTCTGAAAACGTTAAATTTTTTATGAATAGTGAAGAACACTACGTTGAAGATAAAACCCTAGTTTTTCTTTAAATAATAATAATAATTATTTAAATATATTTTAAAGTGAAAATAGAGACATATTAACTATATTATTCTATTTTTATTCATTGGAGATATTTTATAATATGTTTACATATATAAAATTTTATTGAATTTTTAAACATCGCTTACCCACCTTCTAGGAATATTTTCCAATTTGAATAAAAGATAATTTTTCCACTTCATTGAATTGAATTTATAAAATATGAAGGACAAGGTTTACATCAGTATGTAAAATGTGGTTCAATATAATGAAAATAATGTTTGGAGATTAGTATTTTTTGAATTTTTACCCCATTTAAAAGTAAAAAACGTAATTAAAGATAAAAATGATATTATAATTACCCTAACACATGTCAAAATTCAATTGGATAAGTGTATTTTGACCATAATAAAAATACAGAATAAAATATGATTCTTTTTCATACACTTTTATTAGATTATTACTTTTATTATTACTTAATTTAAAGAAGAGTTAAAAGTTTTAAATTCGAATTTTCATAAGTAAAACATTTTTAATATTGGGTAATATATAAGATAAATTCGACTATCAATAATAATTATAAAGCTATAAATATTTTAATCATAATGGTATTTTATTTAAAAAATTGACATTATATAATTACATTTATTGATAACACGTTGATGATGTAGTAATTACATTATTAATGAAAGATTAACATAATTGATATTATAAATAACTAAATAAATATAAATTGAGATTATGATACCTTGAACTTATTTTATAGGTTAATATGACATGTAAGGCTTGATATAATTTTTTTTTCGGAATTAATCAGTTATCTTGTTACATTCACAAAAACTAAATACTAAATAGTGTCAAAATTGACATAATTGAGTTTTTAAAACAAAAACTATATTATTAATTAATATAATAATAATAAAAATATAAGGTATGGTGAATGGACTTAGATGAGGTTACATATGTCCCTAATGAACCACTTTGTAATCTCTTGGATTTTTGTAGTTTTTTTATTAAACATTAATTTTAATAATTTACGAATACATACTAAAATCCAAACTATTTAACTAAGATTTAAATATAAAAGAATAATGTTAATATGGTGACATAATCCTTCCTAAAACAAATTTTTTGAGAACTTTTCGACCCTGACCAAAATGTTCCTTTAAATAAATCCTTTTGGTTCCATTATAATATGAATAAAATTTTATTATAAATTAATATTCCATGCTTTTCACAAAGTGACCCTCAACTCTCTTATAAAAGGGTACTTCCCCTTCTCTCAAAATCACACCTCCAAACTCATTTTTCTTGACCAAACGTTTCTCAAATATCCTCTCAAATACCATCACTTGATCCTAGCGGCCTTACATTGATCATAAATCCAACTTAATGTTCCCTTTTGAACAAATCAAAAGGAAGCAGCCAAAAAGGAGGTAATAATTTCACCACCTATTCCTAAGTTTTTTTATTCTTTCACTTCCTCTTTATTTGTTGTTTCCATACAAAAGTAATATATCCAGTGCCCTCTACATACTGTGATGTTATTATAAATAAGGTAAAATAATATTAATTATTATATTTATGATATGAATGGCAATGTCACCATACGTTCGTACGTACATATTACCATCTCCATATCAGGGTGTAGTTTGTTATTCAACACATAATTTTTTGTCTGGGTATAATAATGAGTATAATTGAGGTAAATAATGAATATAATATGTTAATAATTCTTTATATAGGATATAAAATCCAATAACATACAATTTCACCATCAATTTAGTTCTATTTTTGCTCGGGCATACGTACAAATTACCGTCTCCACGAGTGCGATGAGATTCATTCCACATCAAAACCATTCAAGAATAAAATTAATTTTATGATTAAAAAATTATTTTTTAGAACATAATATAATTATGGATATGAATCAAATACATCCTATCCATAATAAGCATGACTTTCATAAAAAAAACATATAAAAGAAAACGAATCAGTTGACACCCAAAACAATGATACTATGGAAATATTATTAAAAATAAAATATTAAAAGATCATATATGATATCATATTTATGTATGTTGTTATTTTATAATTTAATAACAATGATCATATTATTATATACGATGTTAACATACACTTGAATATATACAAGTACATGGTAATGATTAATTTTACAATCTCTTTACTTATCTAATGTTTATTATATTTAAGTATCTACTAGGACTTATTTTTCATCAACATCCGTGTTTCATTAAAATGTATTTCATTTTATTTACTATTTACTAGAATATGGGTTAATGTAATTTTTTACGTTGTTTTAATTTATATAAAATATTTTTATCGAAATCATTCTATTGTTTTCTAAATAAGTTACTTTAAGACCTTTTCGACAAAATATGGAAAGAATTTTTTTTAACTTATTCTACTAGTGTGGCTATTTTCTGTCATTACAACACATTTGATGCTTCCCATAAAATCATATTACAATATTTTTAAAATAAATGTTTTTTGTTATAATTATTGGACTTTTAAATGATTTCAAAAATATAATAATATATTTCTATAAAATAGTTTTTATTTCATCTATGTCAACATCTTTTGATGGATCTTACCCTTATCTAAGGTTGATTTATTATGATACAATTTTCTATATTATATTTTAGGTTTTGTGATATGTTTGATTGTGTATTTGTTATTTTTATACTATTAATGGTTTATAGTTAAACTATTATCATTTTTATGTCATTCTTAATACAAATTTTTATGATATGTTTCAACCTTTTAATACGAGGAGTGCATTGGACATAATAAGTGATGGGTGGAGCCCACTATTGCTCCTCGATGCATCGGTAGGTCACATAAGTCAATCTAGTGTCCTGGAAGAAGGACTTGATAAAATCTTATTTGTATTTTTGGGAAAAGGCATTGACTATGATTTCTTGCATTATGCATTCCATCATTATGAAATTAGATATTGATTTTACATGTGATTATTAGACTAATAGAATCTTCATATTAATAAGTAAATGACATTATTTGATTTGTCATTTCCATATTATGCTGATGTTTTAGTTGAAAAGGATTTTTTTATTCTCATACATTCACTTAAATGTTTATGATTATGTATGCTCATTTCTGCTATATTGTTATCCTACTGTGCATCTGGGCTCACCCCTTTATTTTGTTTTCATTTTCCCAGGATTTGAAAAAGAATATTATGATTAACCTTAAAGGATAGGAAAAAGATATCAGTGTGTTAAAGGGTTCAAAATGTTGTTTTTTTCATGATGAAATGTAAAAATTATGTATGTATCTTGTACTTATATGTCTACTAAACTAATCATCCATTCAGTATTTGATCCCTTGTTATCATGCCAATGTTATTTTATAATTCACTGACACTAAGTAACTAGGTTCAGGTGTTAGAGTCCCAACATTAACTACCCCCTATGATTAAAACATAATGTTTATGAATGAAGTAATACACACCTTATCCGGGTATATTTTTTCCATTTTCAATAATGAAACAAATTGGTTCATCATTATAACTTGCAATTATTATTACAACTCCCTCTCTTAAAATATTCAATAAAAATTATATCTCATACTAAATTTTTATTTTTTAAAGTGAAATAAATAATATGACAAATGATATAGTGATATTAATAAATGTTTTATTTTTTCAACACTTTATAATATTAGGATGTTAAAAATGATCAATTTATTTAATGATTATGAAATTGTTTATGATGCTTATATCTCTTGGAAATATTTCATAATGATAACTTTATTGTTATATAATTATTGATTACAAATATAAATTTGACATATGTTATAAAATGTAGAATTTATAGATACCCAGTGGATAAAAAAATATAAATAGAAATTTTTATCATTAATAAATTAACAAATTGAAGGATGTGTTCCATGCCTCATTTGATATTTTCATTCATTTATATAAATATTATATAAATAAATATTTTATTTTTATCCTTAATGTTATATTCTTTGATAGAATATAGTTGGAATCGTTTAATAACAATTCTGAATAGTTTCATAATTTGATTTAGTGGTATTCAACTATATTATAAAGATACTTTTTACCTTTAGTATTAGAAAACATTCATATACCTACATCATTGATGAATACATTTTCATGAGAGAAGTATGTTGTACATGGATTTTTTGTAATTAATTATATATCTCAATATTTCTACTATCAAATAATTATTGTTTAAATGATTTCATTGTATATTTATTAGAATGAAAAATTACATTGTAAAAAAGATTTGTTATTAAATTAAAATCCAATTTCAAATAGAAGATATATAATAATAATTATCCCACAGATGTGATGAAAAACCCAATATAGACAGTGGTTAAACAATTTAATTATCTATAAAATAATATATATATATATATATATATCATATTTGGGAAAAAAAATTTATGGGAAGATGATATTTTTTACTATTATCTATTAAATAAATGGAATTATACGATTAACATTCCCACTATGTCTTCCATAAGTAATTTTTTCCTAAAAAAATATTACTTTTATCCATTCCTAAATCCATGTTTCAATGGATAATATTATAAAATAACTATATGCATGGAACATGATATATAATTCTAATATATCACAGGAAAAATAAAAATTTTATTTATGTTTAGTAAAATAGTTTTATAATATATTTTAAAAATGTTAGGATTGAAATATAGTTTACCATAGTAATTTGATAATTCAATGTAAATAAATGTCTAGTGTAGTCCTAATGTCGGTAAAAAATATATCCTAGTTAAAATTATCATTATCATAAATTATAGTTTTCCATAAAAAATATATAAGTTATTTGTTTTATTTAATTTAATTGAATTTTAAATATATATGAATTTTAATTGTTTATATTATATAGTTTCATTCTTTCAATTAAACTGTTTCTTGTTAGTGAAATACCTATTATTTAATTAGTTTTATATTAGCTGTTATAAAAATTTTAGCTTCTATCCAACTATAATATAATTTTTTATATTTTAAATTAATAATTATTTATGATTATTATTTATAAATATTATTTATTATTATTTTTTAGGAAGTGGGATTATAATATTTTTATAAATTATATAGGGTAGGAATTTGGTATAGGTTCAAATTTCAAGGGATTTGCAGTTTTGGTAAAAAGAATTGATAGTCGATTTCTCTTCAACCCATTCTTTATCATGAGTAATATTTCGATTTCATATGATTATAAACCTTTATATATTGTTTTTTCATAGGAAATTTTTCTATGATTCGTTTAGATATGTATGAATATGGTAAACACTTATTTTTAGACTATCATAAAAATAATTTGTTTTAAATGATTTATATATTATTTTTCTATATTTTTTGGGTTTATGGTATAAGTTATAAAATAATCCACTAGAAGATTGAATATATATAAATAGATGTGTGTGTGTGTGTATATATATATATATGAATCATTAAGGTATAAGGATATGCATGAGATACATAGTGATTTGGTGAATCTATGAGACACCTTCATAGTAGTTTGTTTTGGATTCAATATAATATAAACTCATTTCAAGGCCATAATCCTCTTAATTAGAAAATCATCTCAATGATAAGTATGTTGTAACAAACAATATAATTAATATTGGTATTTATTGATTCTAAATGGATAATGTTCCCATATTTATTTATTATATTTGGGTTACACTTGGTGGCATGACTGTAACACGATTATTTTGTTGATAAAATTTGTTTTTGATAAATTTTAAAAAAATTGAGAATAATGTTTTTAACCATTATATAAATGTTATTTTGAGTTACAAATGGAATGAATATTTTTATAATTATCTAAATATGGATCTAAATTTTAGGAGACAAAATATTTAGTAAAACAGAGATCATAGAATAGTAATTTATACAATAAATTGGGTTATAATTTTAGTGGGAGAGTGATAATATGAATAATTTATTTAATATAAAGAATAATAATGAGTTATCAAAGATGCCTTCTTTTATATTTTTCTATGAATCATGAAAAAAATTTCTTAATATATATTCATTAAAAAAATATGTAAATATATTGATATTAACATATGAAAATGCTTCCCATTGAAAAGTGTTTTGATCACCAAAATTTGAATTTTATTTGATATAATTTTTATCAATTTAACAATAACATATTGGATTATTTTAGATTATTACTTCAATATACACGTGTATAAAGGCTCTTATAAATGAATTAATTAATAAAATAATATCTATATATATGTTTTATTAATGGGAAACTGTTCTTTAAGAAGATATTAGGGATAAAACATTTCAAAAAATAAAGAACCATAATTTATATGACACAATGTAAGGCTTGAATATATGGAATCTACATAGAAGTTATTATCATTACACTAGGGTAATTTTTATGTGAATAGAATTGTGTTAATATATATTTCAAATTTTCTTAATTATCTAATTTTAATCCATTTAAAATCATGTATATCATAACTTAATATTTTTATGGAGTGTCAATTGTATAAATTATTAATTAATATATTAAAATATTATTGGAATGGTGAAAAAAATTATACGAGGAGTTATATTGTTAAAAAAATATTAGTTATGAATTAGTTTTTTTAAACATTCATGATCACATTGATTTTCCATTAAATATTATATATAGTATATAATGAAATATGAAATATAACGTACTAATATGTATGGGAAAATCTATTTTTGAACCTTGAAAACAAATGTCTCATTCGTATTTTCTTTTTAAATTATGTTATTAGTATGTAATAGATTAAGAGGGGGTCCAATCTAAATGATTAATGATTCATAAAAAATTAGATACACATTGATTATGGTGACTAATGATTTCCATCAATGGATAACCCATAATATTGTGTACCGGAGACTAAAAATAACATTGGAATAGAGATACATATTTTCCATGAATTACACTTCATCCAAACAACATGTGGATAGATATTTTTGAAAATGGCCATAATTTTTATTTATACAATGTGTATAAATTTATTATCCCCAATAAATTACAATTTATGGGATATATTTGCTATATTCTCTCATGTATTAGCTAAATAATGGAATTAATATTTACAAAGTTTTACCAATCAATAGTGTTTTTATTTAAATATCATTTTTCAAAAGAGATATATTTCATTCATGAATTAGAGTAAGAGGATATAAATATAATGTAATGTAACATTATTTGTCTTATAGAATATAATATAGGATATGTACATTGCAAACATGGATAATAATGATAATAAAAATTAGGTAATTAACATTAAAACCAAACATATTTGGAATTTTCACCATTTACATAGTAGTTATAATAACCCTTAATTGATATATATAGAATAATTTTTTCTTAGAATTATACTTTTACGAATTAATGGTCAGTTTGAATTCTCTTATAGTAAAATTACAAAAACAAAATCAATGGAATAGGTTATAATGTCCCATTAGTACACATCAATTCAGTGTTTATTTTTTCCAATTTCTCTTTTACAAATGATATTATATTCCATGAAAATCTATATCTTATGAAAAAAATATAACTATTTAGATGTTCAATTTTTTAAAAATTTATGTATGGAATTGTATATTAAAATATATTTTGATAGATTCATAAGGTCATGGGGGTGTATTTAAATAGTTAAATTAATGATAATTTTTTAAATTGTGCAATATTTTAACAAACAACTCCCTGTAAAACAGAAATTAATACATATTTTGTATTATAGTGGAATCCAATAATAGTGGTTACAGTATCAATGATAATTTATTGATTTTACCGTCTAATAGTATTGTATTTATATTCAATAAAAAATATATATTATTCATACATAACAACAATTTATAAAAGGAATTAATTGTGAATCAAATTGAAATATTATCACAATGTCATCCCAACCTGTATTTTAAAAGGATTTCGTTTTAAAAACGATGAAATTGTTTTGATAGATTTAGATAATTTTATCAGTAAAATATAATTTTTTGTTATTGTTATTTATTGTATTGATATAAATTATCAAAATTTCTATTGCAATAGTAAAAAAATCATTTATATCATTCCAGAATTCTCCATAAGAAAGAAAATATTATGAGATGATATTGTGGATGGAAAATGATCTTGTAAAAGATTATTAAAAAAATTATAAATGTATCCTTATTTTATAAGGATTATTAATTATACATTTTTTATAACAATAAAACCCACCCAAGTTATAAATAAATTTTGATTGTTTAGTGAAATTCATTAAGAATGTAATATTTATGAATTTCATGTAATTAATGATAATGGGTAAAATATTACATAAAATGAATCCTATTGTTAATAGTAGGCCATTAATTATTATAATTATAAATATAAGTTAGATGATATTAGATTTTAAAGTTATTCCAAGTGTAATAATAACATTTTGAAATTGATATACACTCATGATATGATGATAAACAAATGAAAATGTGCTTCTACCTCAAGTAATTTTTAGTTTTTTCAAAATTCTGTATATAAAAATATCTATCAGTTGAATAGGTTCATAATTTATTTTTGTTTTTTCCTTAAGGAGGAACATTAACTAGTTTTTTATAGAGTTGGTTACTGATTATTCAATATAAGTGGCCATTATTAATATCCAATATATGAAAAATTAATTCCAAATTTATATCCATGAAATAATTTACTTTATTTTAAAATAAAATTTTATTTATCCAGAAATGAATTTTTTATTATCATGTAGAGTAGAATTCAAAAAAGAACATTTAAATTTATTACACATCCAGTAAAAATATTAACTATAACATCAAAAAGATTATATATGGAGATAAACTAAAATAAAAAATACAAAAACGAATGTAAACTCCACTGGATAAAATTTTCCCACAAATATCACACTTGATATAAAAACTGTAAAAATAAATATAAACATATGAAAGATGATTTTAATATTCATAAAAGTGTAAAAATTTCATATATAATGATTAATTAAGATTGTGGTCAAGTATATATAAATATATATATTTTGTATTGAGAAAAAATAATATTAAAATCTAACTAATATATAGTAGTTGTTTAATGTGAACATTGGTCAATATGATTGTGGATCCTTAAAAATATTGAGAATTATGAGTATTTTTCTTTATGAATTTGATATTACATTATATAATAGGTTTCAATGAGATATAATTTTCAAATAAAGTACACATAATGAACTCCACCAATATAATAATAACATTTAATTATTATTTATCAAAACATGGGAGGGTGTTAGCATCATTAGTATTCACAAATGATGAATCACAACCACAGATTAAGTTGATAATGGCTGGGTAGAATATACTATAGGTTATTTTCATGTTAGTGTCAATAACCACTATATCAATTTTCGCTGATCCAGCCAATGAACGTTCCATCATCTCACAAGTCACCCTTTTGGAATATACTAGAGTAATATGTGGTAATGTATCTAGACCATTGTATTATATGGGTTTTATAACCTTTCATAATAGAAATATAGATATCATCTATCCCATTTTCATTATTATTTTATTTATTAAAATTTAAATGAATACAAGATAAATATGATTAATTTATTCATAGTTATAATCATTAAATAATAAATACATTTGATACTATATTATTTAAATTAATATTAAATTTTACGGAAAATAATTTATTTTCAATAAAAAAAATATTCATATAAATTTCATAAAATTACTCTTAAATGATATATAATTAATAATATTAATGGTAAACAATGATAAGTATGTTTACAAATCTCATAATGCTGATTATGTCATAAAATAATTATTTCATAATGAAAATTTATTTTAATTCATCAATTTAATTTTCTATACATATATAATTTTATGTTTATGAAAATTTAATTTTTGGAATTGTTGAGCCCAAATTTCTGAATGGTTATACTTTAATATTTTTGAGAGATGGTGTATTATATTTGTAAGATTTTAAATATGGAATAAATATATGTTAGGCCTCGAGAAATTATATTTACATTGAAGTGATATAATAAATACATTATTGGATGACTATAAAAAATATGAGTTCTTATTAAAATAATATAAATTAATGAGATAAGATTAATTTTAGAAAACTATAATTATTGTTTGAAAACATATTATATATTTAATTATTTTTTTAAAAAATCTATATTAAATCAAATTACATCACCACCATAAATGACATTATTTTATGTGTTTTGACCCTTTATAAAGTAAAATATTATAAAATATTAATCATTGGTATATCCCTTGGGAAAAATCAGGATAAGCCCAATGCTTCTATATTTTTATTAACAATGTGTTGAATTAAAATGTTTGGAAATAATTAAAAAGGCTACCTCATTTTATTTAAAAACATTATATTCTATAATTTAACTAAAGCTTAAACTTTTTAATAATTATTTCTATAAATATTATCTATTTTGATTGTTAATAAGTTTTTCATAAGCCTCCATTAATCACTTTTCACTCTTTATGATGAAACATATCATGTTATGGGTTATGTCCATCATTAAAATACTATTATTTCACTTGTTAGAATCCATTTTATCTCCAAATAATTATGTTTTAATATGTTTTATACATCCATTACTTATCATTTTGTGAAATAAAAACATCATCCATCACTAAAACCCTCATTGAAAGTATACCTACACCATTTATACTATCATAAATTCACATTTCTTTTTTTGATATATTTTTCTAAATAACTAATAGATTTTTCAATCATAGTTATTTGCTGGGATATAATTGTAAATCATTGATTAGGTACATCCATTTATAGAACCCATATTTTATACTCCTGGTTAAAAAACAAAAAAATAACTTATGATTTTTGATTAGCGAGAAAATATATAATGTCTATTAATTTAATTGTATTATTTTATAACATTGTATGGATTCATTTAAATAGTGGGAACTAATAGGAAATAATATTTATAGTCCCAATGTTTGTTAAATAAATGTAAAAATAATATAAAAATATATAAGAGAACACTCATGTAACGTCCATGAAAAAAGTGGAATATGTTCTAAACGGGAGCCTGGTTCAAATATATGAGGGAATTTTCGAGTTCAGAATATTGGTTTTATGATGGGAGTGATATAAAATTGGTCATAAGAGGTTAATTATGGAAATTTTTCATGGTCATTTTAAATGAATAAAATAATTTTATGGAAATATATTTTATGTTATTTCATTGACACTAAAATGCATTGAGAGGTTTGTTTTTTTAAATGTTGTTAGAGATCATGGGTTAGGATCATAACCCTAGAATCCTATAAAGACCCAGAAGAGAGAGATATGTAGAACCCTATCTAGTAGGAGACGATGAAACTATGAACCAATGATTTATGAATGATGATCTCAACAGATCTCTCCAATGATGACGACTTGATGATCGATCATCCTCTATGAGCGATACTAATATAGGTAAGATGCATTATTTAGATTCTCTTTAAATTTTCTTGAAATCCTATTATGAATGTGGAAAAATCAACGTATATATTATCTTATGAATCGATTGTAATTATAAGAGAGGTTATTTTGAGATTTATTAGGGTCTGATTCTTGAATAATGATTAGATTCATTTTAAATTATAATGATGACGAACCATTATTGAAATGAACATTAAACATGGTTTGTCCCTATCAATTTGTCTGCTTTTATCCAATGATTTATTATGTTCTTGGTGCATGTTCTTCATTCATCCCCTGACATGAAACAATTTATCATCTCTTTATAGATGCATGACACTATGATTTGAATCCACTTATTGATGGCCATCATGACATGATGGTGAAGGAAGCAATGTGATTTTGGTATAGATGGTTTTTCGACACAAATCTGGTGTGGTAGAAGGTGGCACCCAGTGTAGAATCTTCAGCTGGACCAGATAAGTGGGGTGTTGATGATAGTATAGGGAAATGTCAGTCGTTGTCGTAGGAGGATATATCTTAGGAGGGGGCTACATCAGTGGTACATTATAGGGAAGATAAAGAGGGTCTAGTAGAATTAGTAGAGTGGGTTGCGGTGACATACGTGGAGCAGGTGAGTCTAGGTGGGCCGATTCAGGTCAGTGGGCCGATTCGGGACAGTGTGTTGTGATTGGATGGTGGCCCAAGGTGAACTAGGGGAGGACCATGGCTGGATTTGAGGAAAATGAGGCAGATCACCCATGCAGTCAACCACGATGATCAATCAAGATGGTTGACCATGGTGTCGTGATAGTTTGAGCTACTTCAATTTGTAATGACCATGAAACCAGATCTTTTCGGCCAACCACAACAGCATGTAAATCCACAGGTGGCCGGTATGCACTGTAGGTTTGCAAGTCCTCAGTTGGTCTGCAGGAATATTGGATCAAATGATCATAACTCGTAAATGTAGAGTCAATTCGATGAGTCCTCTAGAACATTGAAAAAATTACAAAGATAGATTATTTTTTATACCAATGAAGTGGTTTAGGACTATTATTGTTTTAGTATATTACCCTTATCTTTTCCTCAAGTATGCAGTGTTGCATTAAATCCACATCACTAGACAATAATCCCCCTCTAGAGACCATGTTTTATATATTTTATTGTATCCCTTTGTGAGACATGATTGTGATCCTCTATAAACCCTAATAGATTTTATGGAATTGGCGTAAAATCATTGAGTTGGTTGTTAATTCTAAATCTTGTGGGCCACATCGGTAGGGTTTACAGAATCGTAGACATTTAATGACCTATACAATAGGATGATCTATATTTGGGTACTGGTGTCCCCAAAAATTCTTTGTGTAATCATCACTATGTGTATCATTGTATTCTATAAAAAAATGTGTTCTATTTGAGTGAGGCCCAAATGAGGTATGCCTCTTTGTCGAGTGTCTCTGATGATATCATGAATCGAGGACAGAGTTCTCCTAAATTGTTCATGATTCAAGATGAATCATCCGGATGGCTATTTTTTATGAATTACTGATGGTGTGTTATCTATCCTATGTATATCTATGATTTTATTTTCATCTTATATCCATTATCTAGTGTATTATCTTGTCTTTATATGAATACATGTTGATTTTTGTTTAATATTCATGTGGTGTCCTACTGAGTGTTGTTATAATCACCCCTACATGAGGTTTGACACATGTTTCCTCTCTTATGAAAATAATAAACCTTTATATGGAGTCCTACATGAACCAAGAGTAGGTAGAACATAACTAGATCATTCCATACCACGATATATTTTTGGAGCATATCATTGAGGTATTCATCTCCCATGTTTCAGGATGGAATATTTAATGATTCTATTATTCTTGTGTACAGAATCATTGTGTTGGGATTATTTTTCTCCATTTTTAATCTCTAGTACTTTTAATGTCAAACTCTTTTGAGGGGTGTTATTTTTATGCATGAATCCTTTTAGTAGTTTTATATTTCTTCATTTTTTGTCTTGGATATGTGTGTGTGTGTAAAATTACCATTGGCTAATGCCTCAAGTTTCTGGGATATTCCCACTCAATGATAGTCACCATACATATCCTATTAGAGGAATCCATTCGGTAGTCACGACATGTCCCCTCTGGGATGGGTCATGAAAGAGTGATATCAGAGGCGGTTAGTTCTACTTTTGTACCTGGAGTGTGTGATGTCAGTTTGGGTCAATTATGATAACTGTTTTTAGGTTTTACTTTATTATAGGGACTCTATAGTACATGAAATGGTAAACATATCCATACAAAAGGACTCTAATAACCTACCTTTTGAATTGGTACATGAAAACGCCAGTTTTAGAAAAAACAAAAGGGTCATGCATCATTTAGGAATGGTTGTGCCATTTATTTCATTATTACATCACTTCAACATATATCCTTTTTTAACCATGTAACATCCTATTTATTTCTAGATGCCTACCTATTGACCACTATCTAGGATTCTAGTGCATGATTATGTTGAAAATATATCTACTAACAAGGTATTATTATAGGGGCCTATACAGAAGATAGAACCGTTGGGTGGGTTAACTTCCATACTACCAACCATCGAGTAACAACTAATAACAACAATATCATATGAGG
This sequence comes from Viscum album, assembly GCA_963277665.1. Lineage (NCBI taxonomy): Eukaryota > Viridiplantae > Streptophyta > Magnoliopsida > Santalales > Viscaceae > Viscum > Viscum album. The sequence goes on along the minus strand of OY728158.1, from coordinate 1,154,926,913 downwards.
TTTCAGGCATTCAATGATCATTCTATGAGATTCAAAGGCTAAGACCCCCTAGGTTTTTGGGTGATCCAGACCAACAGATGGATGTTGATTGTGTAGATTCATTCACCCATGTTTTTCTTCTTGTGAGGCCATCTACCAACCAGATGCAAATGATTGACATGAGTATTTTTTATGGATTTTTGGGGAATTTTGGACATTTGGGTACAATCACACGACAAAAAATCTCCCACTTAGAGATAGAATTCAGTTGTCTCTTATGAGAGGAGTTATATCCAGCCATGTTGTGATTAGTATGCATATAAGACCTTCTATATCATAAGATGGAATGTATGACCGTGGAAGAGTATTCAAAAATGTTCACTGATATTTATCACTACTCTATAGATATGTAATGAGGCCATTTATTTAGTGTTCGAACCTTTGATCATCAATTATAATTAGTCATCAAATGAATCATTGTTATACTTTATAATTTATTCTTATGTTGGGGTACTTGAGAGAGAAATGTTAGTGGAATGTTTTCATGAAGAGAAGACACCAATAGTATGAGATAAAAGTTGGAAAACAGTAGATGAGGCATTGGTAGCATGTTTCCGATGATAGGTATAGTTATGTAAGAGGGTCAGGAGCTTCCATAGGGGATCCCATGACTCAGATACAACAGTGAAGGGATCACAGGGCAGCTCGAATTAGCAATGGGACTAGCGGGGTTTCTCATGAAACAATCGGTAAAATCTGGAATTTTATTTTCAGACCATCATATATCTGCTCGAGAGATGGTCGATAGTTCTCCGAGTCAGAGACAAAAATAAGATTAGGGTGGTCTAATGAGTGGTGATTTTGGAATAGTGGAAGGGTGGGCTGTTGGAGTTGGTAGACATTTCAACATGTTACCACAACTACCCCAAAGTTGTCAATGCCCGACATAGGGAGCCAGTGGGATTTGATAAGGCCAACTACAGGATATTGGGGGTTAAGACACCATTATTTGGGGATTATATGAGGAGTGGTACATGACATTTCAACAATGGGTGTGGTTTTTATAGACATAAGTGAATGTCAATAATTTGTTTCCCCAAATCTTGTTTGAGACTTGAAGATTCGATTACAAACATTGTCTCAAACATTAATTAGCAAGACTCTTACTAGAGGAGAATCGATTATCACACATAGGTAAATTAGTGTGATCAAAATCGGTGAGATGAGAGTTTATTTTGGGATATCTTAGTCTTGGTATAGAAGATGTACGCCATTATTTTTTATTTTGACTAGTTATCCGTAGTTCATACTCATAGTGACTATTTTAGGGGAACATCGTTGTGCGTCCATAGTAATGGAACCCTTTTTTTCATTCTTTATTGAATGTTAAATCTTGGTAGTGTAATATGGAATCACATATAAGAGGGTTCATCTCTTTACAATTCGATTGGATAGGATCACCATCGGTGTATTGGAGGGCATGGATACTTAGTTTCTTACATGGAATCCATAGTAATAGGATGTATTTCCCAAAGATGATCCAGGATTAACTCCTCACTAGGATATGGATATATAAATTTATCTACACCTTCGGATGACACTGTTATCAAAAAATTCATATCTTATGCCTTGGTGATCTTTGTGAGATGGGGATATAATAAGAGTACTTGCATAAAAATAGCTTTCTGAGACCAAATGTCTCACCATTGAAATCCATAGTTTTGATTTCATAGATGACATATATGTTAATGAGGTTATATATGAAACATCAATTCTTAATGTAGGTGATTGTAAAGAAAAATTTTCCACTACCGAGGATTTATGACCACTTTATTTAGTTGAAAGAATCCAGATAGTTCTCAAAGCTAGACTTCATATTAGGCTATCAGTAGATTATATTACAGGATGAGTATATAATGAAAACTACCTTCATATGTATTTACAGTCACTATGATTCCATGGTGATTACATGTGGCAGGATGAATTACGCATAGGTGATTATAATACTCATAAACAAGATATTTCAACCTTAATTACACTGGTTAATAGTTGTTTCAATGTATGGAATCCTAGTATATTCAGTGTCTATAGAGGAGCACATGAGAGACATGAGGATGGTTCTAGAAAGAATCATAGAAAAGAAATGTTATAGGTAGATCATAAAGTTACACATTTGAATTCTAGAGGTCCATTTTAAGGGAAATATCATCTTTATGGTTGGAGTTGCAATGGATCCAATGAAGGTTGAGATAATACTTTCTTGGACGTTATAGAAGAGTGACACTAAGGTGCATAGTTTCATTGGATTGAAAGGGTACTATCAAAGTTTTTTACCCAAAATTTATAGTGTGTTAAGACCCTTGAAAGATATTTCATGAAAGGGGAAGCCTTTCATGTAGACAAAAAAGTTCCAATACTGGTCTCACGAGCAGATATAAAGGTTGACAAGAACTCAAATCATGAATTTATTTCAGGATAAAATCAAGTACATAGGGTTGTGCGATTCATCAAAAATATTGATTGGTTGTTTCTTGGTTAAATGAGATGTTATGATTTCCTATGGTTCATGTGAATGAGAAAACATGACCTGAACAACCTGACACATGATCTTGAGTTCGATGTGGTATTCCATTCATTGATGATGTGGAACACAACCTCATGTGAGAGTTGTTTATTGTCTACTCTGATCACCAGAGTCTCAATTTTATCTCCTAATTTAAGGATATGAAATTAAGATATATTATATAGTTATAGTTCCTCTAGGAACATGACTTTGAGATTTTCAATACATCTGGAAAGGGGAATGTGGTGACAGATGATCCCAGTAGAAAATCTAGTTTGTAGTTTCTTTATAAGGCATCATAGCGGTTGGACTCATTAAAGAAATCATTTATAGATGGATATATAGAATCATAACACTATTATATTATTTTTCAAACAACCACTAATCGATTTTTTTGCATATATTGGTGATATAGACTATGATACCGTACATGATCAGATGCCTATAGGGTAGGTTACATATGGATTCTCAAAAGGCGGGGAGCACATCATTATTCTTTTGATGGGGAATAGTAGTACTAGTGACGTTGTGGGAGGGGTTTCTGATGGATTTTCATATGAACCCTTTAGACATACATCCAGATAAAAAAAAATTGTACCTGGACCTTCGATGATGATTTTGGTGACCAAGGATGAAGAATTGAGTAGCATAGTTTATTTCTCAATGCCTAACTTGTTACCATGTGAATGATGATCACCAAGTTCTGGTGGTCTTATATCAACCAATATTGGTTATATAATGGTAGTGTTATTGGATGTAGATGGACTTCATGATGGTTTTACTATATACGTCTAGAGGGCATGATACCATTTGGGAGATAAATGAATGACTCACAAAGTCAGCTCACATCAATGTTATTTGAGACCAGAGATCTGTAGAGGGAATGATATTCCTCTATGTAATTGATATATTTTGAATCAATGAAGTCTCATCGATATTTTTTTTATTTCAATTCTCACTTTATATTTTGGTTGTGGAAGATGATATTGGAGGCATTTAGGATCCAGCTATGTTTGAGAAAAATGTATTACCCCTAGAAAGAAAACAACATTAAGCTGACTATTCACGTTCTGCAAGACATGCTCCAGGACTTCATGTTAGACATTAACCATATTTGGGAGGATAACATACCTCTGGTGGAGTTTCTATACAAAAACTTCTATCATTCCACCATTAGTATAGAACTATAAAAGGCTTTATAAGGGAAAACTTGTAGGTCACTGCTTTACTAGACTAACCTTGAGATTCAGCACTCATGGGCCCATAGTTGGTGCGAGATAACATTGAGAAGGTGTATATCATCCAGAAGTATATGTTGACTATGTAGATATGTCAGAATTATTATATAGAATGGTAATGGAGGCCTATGGATTTTAGGGAAGGGGACCATGTGTTCATTCTAGTTTCACCTCAATGAGGATTATAAAGATTTTTCTAGGGAGGAAATGATATCATTGAGGTTCATCATCCCTTTATAAGTACTACATAGAGTTGGTGAGGTGTAATACCACTTAGCTCTACCGTCTTAGTTGTATCGGTTATAGGCATTCTTCTATATGTTATAGATGAGGAGGTACATGCATGACCCATTGCACGTCAGCAACTATTGTGATATGTACATCGAGGATATAGAGACATTTTTTGAGCACATAGTGGAGATTGAGGATTCATAGGGGAGGATCCTTAGTGGGAGATCGATTATATTGGTGTGTTTCTGCTAGTATCACGAGGATCATTAAGAGAGAACATGGGAGTGAGTGGCTTAGATTCGTACTCAATACCATCTTCTATTTCAGTATCTATTTTTTGGAATTTATAGAGATGAAATTCCCATGGTGGGGGGAATGGTTCATATCATATTTCCAATTTAATATATTTTGATATAGTATGGATTAGTATCGAGACAAAGCACTAAGATGGCATGAGAATTTGAGGCTTGGTGTGCCCAGAAAAGATGTTTGAAAACTATTTAAATGATTAATAGCATTCACACATATTTTTCAAGAAAAAGTTGAATAAAATCTAAATAGGTGACCAAATTCAAAATATAAGGGCACCATTGTGTTCATAACAGTGTCATTACCATTGTTGTGATCTAAAATTAGTTGTAATGGGTAAATTGTGGAATGTATTCATGGTAATTTTAAAAGAATAAAATAAATTGATGACCATTTATTTTATTTTATTTCATCAATGTAGTGATATAGGGATATTTTTTTTAATTAAACATTTTTTAGATATCAATGCTTTGGATCATTACCCCTGAATACTCCTATACCCATGTGGAGAGAGATGTGGAGAACCGTCTTGAATATGAGATGATGAAACACTGAATCAGTTATCAATGAACACAAATATCAATTGATTTGGCCCATGACAATGATGTGGTGACTTACCTTCATCATCGAGAGATCCAAATCATGTTCATATGAGTATTACTAATACATCTTCCCCATTCCTAAAATCCAATAACAATACTACAGTAATCGGTGAATATACTACCATGTTGATCGATCATAATCGCATGGTGGGATACTTTTTTTTCATTTATGGTGTATTTAATATAGAAAATTAATTTGATTCATTAAATATTCTGATGTTAAAAAACCATGATCAACACAAAAATCACCAAAGGTTATTCCCTATTTGTTTTCCTACTATTCACACATCATTTCATGTATTCTTGTATTAAATTCTTCGTTCTACTAATTACATTTAAAAATCGACCATTTCACCTTTGATTAATGTTAAAAAGATCCAAATTCGCAGATTTGGGAACAAAATTTCTTGATAGAGGTGTTAATATGATGGAGGAGGTGAATTTTTGCTGATAGGGGTGGTGTAGCATGGATTGGTGATGATTATGGGTGATGAGGTCAGCATAGGCATCCCAGGGTAGTGGTGGTCGGTGGAATAGGGGGCGATGGCTTTGAAAATGCATGATAGGGTGGATGTAGAGTGGTTAGTATGGCAGGAAGAGGTAGACATCTAGGAGGGATGAGTGAGGTGCAGTGGTAGACACAAATTGGTTTGGGCTAGGTGTTCCAGGTCAGGTTATCGAGATGGGTTGAGTCGGTTGTACAGGTCATGCTGGTGGGCTATGGCGGACCTAGAATGGATCTGAGGTAACCAAAATAGCGAATGTTTTTCATTGACCACGGTGATATATTGTGGTGTCGTGGTAGCATGATCTTCTGTGAGTTGTACCGACCACATGACTGGATCCCGGCAGTCGACTGGAGTGACCGGTCAAGCATTATAGGTGGATTAAAAAGATTATTCAGTCCTTGGGCGGCCATTTCACATGGTAGTTGGTTTAACTATGGTGTCAACCATGGATATCGACAGTTGTGGTAGGATTAACAACTACAATGGGATGTCTTCTGAGCCCCAATAGTTCTAGAAGAAGGTTCGTTCAAAGGATTATAAATCCCAAATGAAGTGTCCAATCAATGATCCATCTACGTTGATGATTCCCTAACATTGATATGGTATTTCAGAGACTAATGGTGGGTTATTTGTTTATAATAGTATAGTTTGAGTACCTTCCCTTTTTTCCTTTCTTGAAGGGTTCTGTAGGACATTACATCAATGCCACTAGATTATAATCCCTCATAGATGCCGAGTCTTAGATAGAGTACGCTATCCCTCAATGAGACTAGAGCGTGATCCTATATCACCCCTTGTGGAGTTTTTGTAATTTGAGTGAACATCTTGAGTATCCTTTGATCCACTATCTAGCAGGCTGCATCAGTCGAGTTTATGGAATCACTGACATGCGATGTTGTACATAGAGGGTTGATCTGTATTGGGTTTGCGGTGTCCCCCAGAGGTTTTAGGAGTGACCCCTATCTGCGATTCTAAATCATCCTTGACCAATGAATTCTCTTTGGGGATTTCAGAAATTGATGATACCTCTTCAATGAGTTCCTTCGATTATATCATGGCCCTATGAGTGAGTTCTCTTGAAACGAGAATTCTCAAAGAGGATTCTTATAGATAGAAGCTGGTTATGACTGCCTGATGGTGTGGTGTATATCATGACTATATAAAGGTTTTTAATTTACTATTGTGTTTGTTACCCAATTTAACATATTGTATTGAGCTGGCTACTTGGAGCTTCATGTTTCGTGTCATCATGGTGTCTAACTGAGTATTGTTATACTCACCATATGTAGGCATTGCACACACACGTCATGTATTGTGTAGAGAAGTGATATTTTTATGTTTTCCTATGAGCTCTAAGAGAGGGTGGTTTATTGCTAGATCAATGAAGAATGAGTTGTTTTCATGGAGAATACATTTGATGTAGTTCTCCCCATGGAGCAGGTTTGTCTCTTTATATTTTCAGTTATGCTTGTGAAAAGACTCAACATGGTGGGATTTTTTTGGTCATGTTTACTCTCCAGTACATTAATTATAATAATATTATGTTGTATCATAATTATATGCATTAATCCTTTCAAATGTTTATACATTTCAGAAATTTTTGGTATGGATGTGTGTTCGTGTGTACAGGTACATTAGGCTAATTCATCCCACTTGTGGGATATTCATTCTTTGTGCTAGTCACCACCCCCATCCCTATTGGATTCAGGCATGGGGTAGTCACAACATGCTCCCCTCTAGGAAGGGTCATAAAAATCATTATTTTAGATGTATAATGGATTACACAAATACTACTCCAACTAGTTGGTTAAAGAAGAAATCACTAAAGATTACATGTTCTTTATAACTTAGTGAAAAGAAATTATAAAATTTTTTACATAAAAAACTATAACGAGCATTGGTGATTTGATTATGAATTTCAAATTTTTATATATTAATTATATTTCCACATAACCCCACATATAAATACTATATTTTGATTATGATTTTCTATTTTACTAACAATTACTCGCTCTTTTAATGACAAATGAATTATTTATGGTAATATACTCCCAATAGTATAGATCATGAATTTTATTTCATATTCCCAAAATATTGTTAGAAAAAGTTAATGGATAATAAAATAATGATTTGGTACTCAAAAATATCCCCATGCATAGAATTGGACAACGAAAAACCTAACAACATGAAGACTCTAGCACCCCCCAAAAATAAAAACCCACCCAATGGAAAACAGTACATTGGATGAATCCCAACAACATACCAATTCAAGTGGATACCTATTCAAAGGGTTCATAATACACATGCCTTCCATGGTCCAACTGTGCCCACCCATTAAAATACACCACATAAGATGATATATATGGAAAAAACAAAAACAAAACAAGACATATTTATTCCAACAGCACCTACATGATCAGTATCATTAGAACATTCACCATGAACACCACCACCCTGTCAAGATTTCGACAACAACGCTCAACAATTTCATATTTTCAAGGAAATTTCCTTTTTTCAATTGATGTCCCTGTTCTCAATGAACAACATGAACCAACCTTTCATCGACCTATGATCACTAGCTACATCATTCAATGTAGTTCCAAAAATCACGCTAACAAAAACACCATTTCCATTACACACATCCCACCTACAGTAAATTACATCACCATCCCTTGGGGAACCCATTTTCACTGGGATCCTAGGCTGAATGCATGCTATCCTGATATGCACCACCACCTAAAAGGACCTATATCAGCATACAACTCATTCCAAAGTCGAATGTTATGCACTAACATTCCAAATTCGTCGATCAACGGTGAAAAAACTAGAAACCCCAGTCCAATCTTTTGGGGAACCCATATAAATTACTATCACATACCATTCATTATAATATTTCATTTATATTGATTCATTTCACCTAGAAATTATATATTTTGAAGTGAAATATAATGAAAGAATGAGTCTTCAAGGATAATAAATAAATATTTATGCATATTATGTATTATTTTCTATATTTTGATGATAGAAATCTAAAAAATACCATGTCGAACATTTTTATTAGAATATATTATAATGTAATTATTTAATATCTCATGCATTAAAATAGAGTGTCTCTACCATTTATGTCTGATAAATGGTTTTTAGTTTGTTAAAATTAAACAAGAAATCATTATTAAGAACTTTGACGCTTTTTTTATTATAGGAAAATCACCTAACATTTTTATGGAATACAAAATATAACATCCAAAAAATATATCCCGCTCGAAATATTGTTATGTAGATATATTTTTGGCCTTAATTCACATAGGTATAAGCCACTCAAAAAAATACTAGTTACGAATTTACATGATAGTAAATTTGTGAGTGATGAGCGGGAATATTACTACAAAAGGAGATAAGAACTCTCAGTGGATTTGATTTGGTTTATCACATGATTTATATGAACATATATTATAGGTGTATTGCTAATTTATTAAATTTTCAAATGTTAGGAATTAATTATAATACCCTAACAATGATATAAATAATTTCAAAAAAATTCAACTTTAATCTAATTATCATAAGATTGAAAATATAATATAATTTAACATTTATTTATTATTATCAATGAATAAAATGGTGTAAAATATATTGGCACATGTAGATACGGGATATTAAGGAATATTAAAAATTGGGGTTTTAAATATGAGTGTAGTGCATGTTGATAACATTATAAGGATGCTAAATGACTATAAATAATAAACATAATTTTTTGGGGAATATTTATTCACAAAGAATGAACAAAAAGGAGATGAATCCATCATTTATAAACAACAACCTATTTTCAGTCGAACCAACAATCCCATGATCATAGAACAATTTTAAAAAACAGTTGAGTTGATATTTTTATCATAATTATTTTATGAATGTGCATGTTACATTGGAAGTATACGATTTTGATTGATGTAAAATAAGAACCTGATGCTAATAGATGATGACGATTAATTCGAGAGGGAATAATTCTAAAAATATTTTTTAAAATTTATTTTCCCCGCACAAACTCAACCAAAAAAGTGAGAGGTAATTCCATGGGACAAAAAATGGAAAATAAATAAGATGTATGTTAGGATATGGTATTTATTAGGCATACATAATGCAATTAAATATTTTATATTTTTTATAATGGGTATATAGAGTTAGTTTTTTATGGGATGTGACCACATATGTGGAAAGAACTAGTAATTAAATACATTTGGTCCAATGAATATATAATTTATTATTCATAAATAATGATTTTTTTGTTTGGAGATGCATATTTTTCTCTTGGAATAAAAATTATGGATAGAATAAAAGACATGAACAATTGCGTGATTTTTTAATATAAAATAGAAGGTATGAAAAAAATACACATATTCAACAAGAGAATGAAAATTAATTCATTAAAAATCTTCTATGGAAAGAAAAATAATAGATGTGAATAAATTATAGAAAAATATTTAAACTATAATATAGATTTTAATCCTTAAATTTAAAAAGAAAATTTTAATTGTAAGATGTTTCAAAAACAACATATGGTGTAATTTTCCATGTTTTATGAAGAATGAGACTTATATAATAAATATCCAAATAAATTTTTAATAATGGGAAACCACTATTAATCATTTAAGATTCAATGAGATAAATATAACTCTTTTAAAATAATATTGGATGATTTTCAGGTATCGAATAATATTGCAATAATTATTTTCCTAAAAACCCAATTAATGAAAATGGAATGTTTGATTCATGTACCATTAAATATTTTATGTCATTTTAGTATGAAATAAACTAAAAATAAAACCATTATCATATTGTGGTATAATTGTTTCATACACATAATATTGAAACTATTCCTAAATCTGGGATATATAGAGGTTCCCCAAATAAAATGGGAGACATCAATATTTTTTCAAACTAGAGTGTCATGAAAATGGTATAAAATGACTAACTACTTGTGATATATGATATTCTAGAATATATATCCATGATCTGTTATGTGTGAATGAAAATTCCAGTTTTCGTTAGGGGGTAATATGTTCTTATTTTCAAAAGAGTGATGTACATCATTAGTCTGGTCAAGAACCATCTCCCATTTTATCATTTCCAATAATAATTGAGGAAACTGGTATAAAAGGTAATGTAGAAATACAGAATATGTGTCCATTTTTCTATATTACATTTCAGTGTTTCTTTATGAAATAGTATGATATACCCCAAAACATGGTAGTGTTAATAACTAATATCATTCATTGGTCTAATACTATATTGAACAACTTATATGAAGTGAAATATGTTGAGTTATAAAAATTAATTACTCATCTTAAATATGTTATGGTGAATGTTTTTATTTTATGGTGTGTTTTTTATGGGGAGGAACTATTCTATATGTGAAGATCAATGACAGATAAATGTGCATATGCGTTGATTATAGAGAACATAATGAAATCATAGCGAATATTTAATTCCAAAATTTATCTATTTCTAATTTATTATGACAACATAATGGGTCCCATTTAATTTTCATGTTTGATAACTAAATGAAGTCTAGTTAATTGATGAGAAAAAATGTAGATATTTAAGATACCTCTTTACAAATAAGATAATGAAAATATGAGTTTTTTTGTTATTCAATTTACATTGACTAAATCCCCTAACATATTTATGGATTTGATTAATAAATTCTTTTTGTAGTACCCTGATATATTTTTAGTGGTAATTAATGATTCAATTTTTATATATTTATAATTTTATAGAGGGTCATGAGAATCATCTAAAGGTTATAATACATAATCTATGTAAATAGATGATTTTTTATTGAAAATTTATTTAACTTGAGTTTCGATAACAATATTTATCATTATTGGAAAAAATTATCATGGATGAAGTAGTATACATTGATCATGAAAATAAATAGTAAATATATTCATGAAATAATCCTTCAAGGGTAACTAATATTCAGAGGTTCTATGGTCTAGCATGATACTATAAAAGGGTTCTGAAACCCATTTCATGGACATCTAACCAAGCATACATGTTACCATGAATGGGAGTTAAATATTCATAGACAATGGAATGTGAATAATATCATAATGAAATAATTAATTGGTTAATTGGTTAAATTTTATATAATTACCCTCTAAATGGGAATGATTTTTCATATATATTGATTCATAATTAAAAGGACATGGATATGTACTCATTCAAAATGACTTGGTGATTTTTAATGAATCATGGTAGTTAAGGCGTCATGAATAAATAATGTATACACATGAATCAAGGTTTAACAGGGATATATTTGGATTATAAGTATGTAGAAAAACTTTTTGTGGTGATTTGTGAAATATGAATGGAAAACTAGAGTCTAATGTATATGTTCATAAATAATGAATCAATCATGATGGTAAAGTGATTTTGGGGTATTTTAAGTACTATAACTTATCTATTTATTATCTCCCAGAAAAATAAAACAATTTCATTGATGAATTTTATAGTAAATACCTTAAAATTATTAAATAAATAATAGTAATGAATATCAATTTATTTAGGCCTTGGTAAATATTGAAATTGATTCCATAGTGGAAAGGACGTTGATAATATTATTTCCAATGAATTATGAAACATCATTATTGGTTAGTTCAAGAATGGAAAAAGGGATAATACTATGTTTGAAAATATTATATAATCCTGGAAAATGGTACATTTACAAACATTAAAATTGATAGTGTTTTTGTACATGAGTTTTTTAGAATGATATATATCTCTTATGTTGTAGATTTAGTCAATATTCTAATTATATAAACATGTACATATTTATTCACAATACATCGCCAAATATGAAAACATATAGCTATATATGAGAGTACTATTGTTTGTATTTTATAAAAGGGGATTGATTTGTTATACTATAATATGTTTGGTATGTCAAACCTTATAGGGGGGCCATGAATACCCATATGAATTTTTTAGCCTATATTTTACATCCCAAAAACAATTCACTCTATGGATATATTCAGGGGAGGATGAAATCCATGCATATTTTGTGGTTTTATCTATCTCTAGGGTTAGGAGTTAACCATGAGAGGTTTTGGGTGAATCAGAGATCCCAAAAGAAGAATTTCATTCTTCCAAAATATATTCACACTATAAAAATATATTTTATTCTCAAAACTATTAGAATAATAGATTTTCCCTATATCTAAATGATTCAAGGTGGAAAATTCTTAGTATCATCTGTAAGTATCAATATATTAAAAAAATTGAGAACAAAATATTAAAATGGAAATAGTTATCGAGAAGGCCATTTTTGGTCAGAAAGAATGATATATATTATGCTTCGCTCTTAGGGTTCCTTGAGTGTTATCCCAATTTTAATGTTGGTTATTGGTAATAGTTATCATATTAGTCAGATTAAATTATAGTTTACACTTAAACATCCCTCATCATTGATTTTGATCATTCTCTCGAGGTAAGGCATCGTTTGTGGTCATATTGCAATTCTTCATGGTTTTAATATTTTCAATTACCGATAAATGAATTTAAATAAATAGATAGTTATTTATATTTATGTTACAATTGTTCTATGGTAGGTGGTGATAGAATTTCTTTCTATAATACTTCTGTAACATAATATATCATAAATGGGAACTAGTAGGTTGTCCTATGTTATGTTGGGTTTGAAATTATCATATTATTTATATTGGATATAGTAAATAATGAGGTGTAATAATTTTAACGAAATGGTGTGATGGAGATACGAATAAGTTTTCAGGCATAAAATGGAGTTATGTGTTTTGTTTTGATGGATTGTTACAATTATTGAGTGTCATTAAGTTAACCAATGGCTATGTTGTTTCCATGGTTACTCATTGGTTATGCAATGATTCATTATAGGTAATGATAATTTATAAATCGTATGTGAATACTTTTTAACTATTGAGGAAGATCATGATGGCCAATTATGTATATGGGTGACATTGTTTACATTTGGTGATAATGGTTTTTTATAGGAGAGTACATGGATTCTATGGTAGTTTTCACTCACTCTAGTTGTCAGAGAAGGGTGTTAAGTTCTTATGAACATCATACATATACTAGTGAGGGGGTTATGTCAACTTTTACTATGTGATGACCACCATATATTGAGTGGAAATAGGATAATGATCAGCATCACAATTCATGAGTTTCTTACTTTAAGAAGTGACAATTAGTGGAGTGTGAGATAATCAAATGGAGATTAATGATTTACAAAATTATTGAGATGATGTTACCTCACTATGGTGTTGTGACTATCATCAATAAATGTGATTTAATTTTGATTAGATGGTTGTGATAAAATGATTGGAAACCTTATTGATTTATGCAATTCATTGTGGATGTTTTCTTGGGATGCGTAATTTACTCAATGGGGTTTCATGGAGATGTAGGATAACTGTTAAACATTATGTACATAATGATGATTGGTATGATACCATAAGAATTGTGATAATTTTTGGAGGTACAAATGTTATTTGAGAATTTATAATATGTATATATCTTTATACTCTTACATTATCCAATGTATGTAAATGTTTTTTTCTGACTATTGAGAATATGTGCAGTTTGTTATGTGATGATTCTGTGTTTTATCAAAAAAATTCAAATACACAATATTTATGTGGAAGTAAGCTACAAAAAACATTGGTGGCTTCCTACATTGATAACACTTATACCCTTAATTGGCCACATAATTGTGTGATGAATTTACAATAATGAGTACATGTAAGGTAGAAAGGCTTAGTTGTTGAAAATAGTCAGAATGGATGTGAAGATGGTTTACTAAATATATTATGTATTTTTGTAGATAAAAATGGAATTCTTGAAAGGATGAGATACTAATCATATAAATATCCATTATTGTGTACATATAAGATCAAAAAATATGAAATAATGTTCAGTTTTGTATTAAAATCATGAATTTTCAATGTTATCTTATAGTTATATATAGAATGTATAATTTTTTTACCATTGTAGTTGTTGATTTATTATTTCCATTGAGGTTGATATTTCCCATCTGTAGTGCTATTATCATTACAATTATTATGATTATCACTATAGGTTATAGTCTTGCCACTATTATCATATACTCTCTCACTAATATGTGATAACCATTTGTATATTGGGAGGCGGAAATATGGTCATGTTTTACACCAACTCGGAGAACCAGTTCTGAGGATCCAAGGGAGGGGATTTATTAATCAGTGTCAGAGTAGTTTTTATATAAGTAAGCATAACAAATACTAAATATTAAATTGTATAATACTACAATATTGATCTGAATTAGGAATCATAAAATTTTGTTTAAAAGTGATGATAAATTTTAGTTGATTTTAATGTTCTAATAAAGGTGGATTATCTGTCTTAAATTTTTGAGGGGTAATAAATTCATGAATAGATACCCTATATGTGATTGATGTTTTTTTATAACATCCCTCCCCAACTCATTGGCATGAGTCGATGAGTAATCATATCTTTCCCTTAGGAGACAACCCTATCCCACCAAACGTAAGAAATAAATGGTGAGGTCCTCCTGAATGGTGTGGGATGATTTTCCATTTGAAATGAGAAAAAGAAACCAAACAAGCCAATATGAAAACTTCAATGGGAGGCATGTACAAAATTTATTGCAATTAGTAATTTTTCATGGACCAAAAAACCAAACCCATCATAATACAATAATTAGAGTTCCACATATATGACTAAACAAAATAACACAATGAATCAAAGGAACTAATACAAAACTCCTTGTAATGATCTGTGATCCATAAACCACAAGACCACCAAATCATCATGATGAACCACTATGGAAATAAAATTCATTTCCCTTACCTATGACTTAGTGTAAACCCTCTTCAAAATAATCCATGTTCTAGAGTAGGGGGTGAGTAATAATACTGATAGAGAAAATATTTTCAATTAATTTATATTGAATATCATTGTTTTAAACCCACAAAATTGTTCCTATAAGATGAATTGTTTCATTTTTATGATAATGGTGTTATTTTGAGCTGAATAGTAAAAATTGTCCATTTTGGATTTTTAACAGTATTAAATTATTTCGGTTGTTTGGCCATAACATTATCTACACTTATCCAAATTGCAAAATTCTTTCTTTTCCAGATTCTATGCATCCGGGGATGCATTTAATATATTTGGACTAAAATCTGAATCGGCTATATGGAAGCTCAAAAGAAGATCACAAGTTTGCTCAAGAAAACTGTTTTCAGTTCTGCCTAGTTTTGATGTGGGATCCATAACTCATCCACTGTGGACCCAAATCTTGTGAAATTCGGTGGGTGGACGTGCAAGGAGTCCTGGAGAATCTTTTATGAATTAAGAACCGAGTTAATTGGCCCTTTATGGTGCCATTAAATCACCCTAAACCGGAGGATTTCGTTTTGGAGAGTCTGACTGGATGGAATAAATTTTCATAGTAAAACGGTCATAACTCTCGGAATACATGTCCAAATCCTCTGAAATTTGATGAGACACGGACAAGGGAATTATGAACAACATTCATGAAGGGATCAACGCGTGAAGATGTCATTTAATGGGGAGACAACGCGTCGACATTCGGGGGATGCATTCTGGCTATAAAAGGAGGAGAGCTCCACCCTCTCAAAGCATCCATTCTCCACCTCATTCCTTCTGGGACACCAAGAAGGAGAACTTTTCATCTTTCTCTTTTATTTATTTTCTTTTTCATTGTTTTTTAATTCCTTCTTCTTTCCCATTAAACTCGATTACCCTTACCATGGTGGGGTAAACATTTGGAGTGATTGGGGAAGGGTTGGTTTTCTACATTGTAATGCTTGAGTTCTTGGACGCAATTGAATAAATTTCTTTCTTCTTCAAAGTTGTTTTCAATTTATTATAGTGGATTTTATTATCAAGTTCGATCATTCTTGAATATTAATTCCTTTATTTATTTTTTCCTTGGTAAAATAATCAATATCTCCCTCCACTAATTTGTGGTTTATATACGATGGAATAAACCAGGAATTAGTGGTGAAGTACTCGACGATCGTCAGTACATGTAAAAGGTGTAGTGAATGTTCTTGATTGTTTGGGATAAACAAAACTAGATCGGGAATTTCCCATTTCAATTAAGGATATTCAATACAACTATTTTACACATGGAAGGAGAGTTGACCAAACCGAGATCTTGGTAAGGTTTTCTCTCACAATAACAATTTCCCCAAGGAAGTGAGAGGAAACGATTGTGGAAACTCACTTTAATCAACTAAGAAGAAGTGGTTTGAATTAAATTGAACAATGATAGAATTATAATTAGGAAACCGACCCCGACCTATTCACCCTTTTAAATTTCATTGTTTTTTTAATCATTTGAATTTCAAATTTCCGTTCACAACATTTTTACCCCCGTTTTAAAGTGACAACCCATTTTGTGTGCACTCCTCTTCAGGAGACATCCTAGGTCAACCACATTACTACATTTTAACTTAGGAAAAAAATTGTTTTGCCACACCCTACGACAGGCGTGCGTCAAACTTGGCACCGTTGCCGGGGAGGTAGTGCCACAAACTAATTGTTAATATTTGAATTTTTCAATTTTTTTAAAAAAAATTCTTTTTCCATGTTGTTTTCAAATGATTATTTCATTAATTCATGGAATAATTACCCATCAGTGAGAGAACCAATTATTGAATCACCTTGGTCTATAGATTATAAAGTTTCTTTCTTGGATAGACATATTCGAGGAGCTCGAATCAAAATCATCATAGAGGATGAATTCAAGGATCTCATTGAAAACCTTAAAGAGAACCTCGAATACCCAGTGTTGGAGGGTTTGGCAAGAGAATTAATTGAACTTCAGGAGTATTTTCTAGAATTTTATCCAAAAATGATCAATGTACAACACCAAGAATACGATGTTCACAAGGATATTGAATACCAATTTGAATGAATTAGTCAAACAGTTCAAAACCTAGAGACCTCAATACAGTGGATAGCCGAACAAGTACATGCATCCCAGGATCCACAACTGGAGCCAGAACCAGAACAATTGATGGAAGAAGTATCCTCACAAATCCTTCAAGTTGAAGAACCCATGGAGGCCTTGATGAAATTAAAAGAATATCCATTGAGCCCATCTCAATCAATGTTGGAGAAGATTGATGAAGAAGATTTAGCAATTGAAATACATATGGGAGATCAAAAAGATCTAGATAACTTCTGGAATGAGTGTGAGGAACTTCTTGATCCAACTATTCCTGATAATGTAGATGATTCAGAAACATTAAAAGAAGAAACCAACCAAGTAGTGGAATTTGAAGAGAAGATAGAGGATTCTGACTACCTACCTCTATCTACGGAAATTCAACTCCAAGAGACACCTCCTTTTGAAGAAGAAATTGAATCCAAACAAGCTCAGGGATTTAATCTTTTTATAAACTCATTATCTTTTGATTTTGTTGAAACTAAATTGAGTATTACCTCCCCTTGTTTTAATTTGTCATATTCATCCAACACTTGTATTTCCTTGGAGGGAGAATATAGATCTGAAGAGGAACATCTAGAGCTCCCCAAACCTGTTGAACATTTAATGAAGGGAGTACAAGAGAATATCAAAGTGGATTTTCTGGTAGAAAATGAGACACAAGATACTTACTTTAAAAGGGAAGAATTTGATATTGATTCTTCATGCTTTAATTTTTTTCAAATAGAATTAAACTCTGACATTCCCTTTGATTTTTCCCCAGATGTATCATACCTTCATCAACCACTAGAGAATAAAGATGATGTTGTTCATGCGGAACCCAAGAAGGAGGAGGCTCTGTACTTTATCCTACCCCCACCATGCACGGTGTACCACATTGATAAGGGGGTGGATCTGGTGTACTCTATCTATGGAGTCCTCCTCAATAAGAACAATGAAATGAAAGTTGGGAAGAGCCACATGTGGTGGTTCAAATCAAAGAAACCTCATCCACCATCAGATTGGGGATAACCGATTAGAACTACCCCACTGGAGGCAGTCAAAACCCAGGGCCCACTTGGGGGATTAAACCAAGTTTTATCCTTCTTTTCTCATCCTATTTCTATTTTCATTTCTTTTGATATATTTCTTATGTTATGTTTTTACTTTTTATTATGTTTTCAAAGATCAACACGTAGGATCCAAACTCAACGTTGCATTGCCAATAAGTCAGGTTGTACCTCTCCTTTATACTTACTTAGCTATTGTGATTCAATCAGAAATCTACATATATGTTAAATCCACTTGAATACATTGAGGACACTGCATCAGTTAAGTGTGGGGGAGGGAACCTTTGTAGTATAGGATTTTCATTTGATGTTTGTTTTCAAAAAAAATTGTGTGTTTTCAAATTTTTGTTTGTTTATTTTTCAATTTTTGGTGTGTTTCTGAAACTTTTGAGCTGAAATGATTATAAATACCATTTTTGAAACTCATTTCAATGAGTGAACCAATCTATTCCATGAAACTGAGTTTAAATGATTGCTGAAATAACTTTGTTTCAAGTTCAAATCTTTTGGAGTTTAATGAAAAGTACACTAATTTTTGAAACCCATACCATATTTCACTGTCTGTATCTTTAAGATCACTTTCCTGTGAGGCTTCTGAACCATTTTTGTCATATTCTTTTCAATCACCTCATTTCTTGAGAGAACCAGACCATGCTTGCTTTAACCAGAATTTGATTTATTCCTTTCAAAACTTGAGGGTTGGGGTACATGTGTTTTAAATGATTGAGGCACTTATTTTGTTTGAATCCCCCTATTCAAAATATTCCTTTTCATTATGGCCCACCTTTACATTTATCCTTCATTGTAGCCCCTAGTATCCATGAATTGCATGTTAGGTTAGCCACATTACAAGCCAATTTTCCCTATCATACGTGCTCTTGAAGTAAAATTGCATGATCTTGTTGAAATTAAGTGTGGGGGAAGATGTCTTGTGGTGTACTACCTCATTTGGTTATACTTTGGGTGGAAAATAAATTGTGGAAGTGATGTGTGTGATGCTGAAAAATTATTCTGTTGAAAGTTGTGCCTTTTCTGGAGCTTTTATGACAAGAGAAGTTGTGCCTTTCTGGAGCTTCCAATGTAAAAAGAAAGTTGTGCCTATCTGGAGCATTAAAAAAATCAGGTTTGAAAAGATTGAAATGTTTGCTGCTGAGCTGATTGAATGATGATGGAGCCTATTTTCAACAAAGGGGAAGTGAAGGAGACCATATTTGAGTGAAAACTAGAATCTTGCAATTTTGATTCAATAAGAGCCAAGGCTTCCTTTTTCGGCCTCAGAACTTTTAACATATAAATCCTACCAACCGGAAGCCACAGAACAACCCTGAAAAGTCCTAATGAGAAACACATGTTCTTGACTCACATCGGGTGGAGAAGTAAGAATTTATCAAACCTATGGTGACTCTTGTGTGAGTTTGGATGAGAAAAGCCTTGTTCAGGCTTTACATTTGTGAGATGAGAGAAAATTCATGTGAGGTAGGTGTTTTGTGTGTATGGGATAAGAAATGAAGTTGAAATATATTAAAATATTAAATGGAGAACTTGGAATAACAGTTTTTGTTGACGCATGATATCTTTTTGTTTCGTGAAATTGATTTGATTGATCTCATTGATATGTGTTTTGATTTTGATTTGATTTGATTTTTACTTGTCCAGGAGGCCAAGTGCTAAGTGTGGGGGAATTGATAGAGAAAATATTTTCAATTAATTTATATTGAATATCATTGTTTTAAACCCACAAAATTGTTCCTATAAGATGAATTGTTTCATTTTTATGATAATGTTGTTATTTTGAGCTGAATAGTAAAAATTGGCCATTTTGGATTTTTAACAGTTTTAAATTATTTCGGTAGTTTGGCCATAACATTATCTACACTGATCCAAATTGCAAAATTCTTTCTTTTCCAGATTCTAAACATCAAGGGCTGCATTTAATATATTTGGACTAAAATCTGAATCGGCTATATGGAAGCTCAAAAGAAGATCACAATTTTGCTCAAGAAAACTGTTTTCAGTTCTACCTAGTTTTGATGTGGGATCCATAACTCATCCACCGTGGGCCCAAATCTTGTGAAATTCGGTGGGTGGACGCACAAGGAGTTATGGAGAATCTTCTATGAAGGAAGCACCGAGTGAATTGGCCGTTTATGGTGCCATTAAATCACCCTAAACCGGAGGATTTCGTTTTGGAGAGTCTCACTGGATAGAATAAATTCTCATATTAAAACGGCCATAACTCTCGGAATACATGTCCAAATCCGCTGGAATTTTGATGAGACACGGAAAAGGGAATTATGAACAACATTAATGAAGGGCTCAACGCGTGAAGATGTCATTTAATGGGGCTACAACGAGTCGACATTCGGGGGAAGCATTCTGGCTATAAAAGGAGGAGAGCTCCACCCTCTCAAAGCATCCATCTCCACCCCATTCCTTCTGGGACACCAAGAAGGAGAACTTTTCATCTTTCTCTTTTATTTATTTTCTTTTTCATTGTTTTGTAATGCCTTCTTCTTCCCCATTAAACTCGATTACCCTTACCATGGTGGGGTAAACATTTGGAGTGATTGGGGAAGGGTTGGTTTTCTACATTGTAATGCTTGAGTTCTTGGACGCAATTGAATAAATTTCTTTCTTCTTGAAAGTTGTTTTCAATTTATTATAGATGATTTTATTATCAAGTTCGATCGTTCTTGAATATTAATTCCGTTATTTATTTTTGCCTTGGTAAAATAATCAATATCTCCCTCCACTAATTTCTGGTTTATATACGATGGAATAAACCAGGAATTAGTGGTGAAGTACTCGACGATCGTCAGTACATGTAAAAGGTGTAGTGAATGTTCTTGATTATTTGCGATAAACAAAACCCGATCGGGAATTGCCCATTTCAATTAAGGATATTCAATAAAACTATTTTAGACATGGAAGGAGAGTTGACCAAACCGAGATCTTGGTAAGGTTTTCTCTCACAATAACAATTTCACCAAGGAAGTGAGAGGAAACGATTGTGGAAACTCACTTTAATCAACTAAGAAGAAGAGGTTTGAATTAAATTAAACAAGGATAGAATTATAATTAGGAAACCGACCCCGACCTAATCACCCTTTTAAATTTCATTGTTTTTTCAATCATTTAAATTTCAAATTTCCGTTCACAACATTTTTACCCCCGTTTTAAATTGACAACCCATTTTGTGTGCACCACTCTTCAGGATACATCCTAAGTCAACCACATTACTACATTTTAACTTAGGGAAAAAATTGTTTTTCCACGCCCTACGACAGGCGTGCGTCAAATACACAGTAGGTTTTCCCCAAATTACTTCAATACAAATTCTAGAATGATAAAATAGGTTACACCATTTATATTCACAATTTATTTCCAATCATGAAATAAGGAAACAATTTCCGTCACTCTAAAAACACTCTTACAAACCATTTTATCCCATATTTCACAATACCAATGAATGAAACAAAACAAGTCATTTACCATTTTTCCATCACAAACTGGAATAAACAATTTCACATTGTTGGGATACATGAATATTCCAAACCTATTCATATGTTCTATACTTAATCACAGACACCAAAACTCGGTGTTACCATGATTTCATAAATTTATGTCTGATCCCATCAACCATTAACTATAGTGGTTCTTTA
The DNA here is from genome assembly GCA_963277665.1 of Viscum album. Classification (NCBI taxonomy): domain Eukaryota; kingdom Viridiplantae; phylum Streptophyta; class Magnoliopsida; order Santalales; family Viscaceae; genus Viscum; species Viscum album. Next base: position 1,154,904,758 of record OY728158.1, on the reverse strand, counting down.
TTCCCAATTTTCCTCGATGTTGGTATTTCATTCCCAATTTCCACACATTTTTATTGGGGTTCATCAAACCACTATCAATCCCTTACAACACATTATTAAAAACATAAAACATAAATGAATCCAATTGATGTTACTAAAAAAATTATCATGAAAATCATCAATATACACACAAAACAATACCTAAATTAAATAAAAAATTCCCATAATATGCCTAAAACAACATCAATATGTAACCCATTTATTAAAAACAGTCTTAATCAATTATCAATGCCAAACCACATTTCAATAAAACTTCATTATTATTGAAAACCAATTTCCCATACCATTTTCTATAAATCATCCAAGTGAAAAATTTTAAAATCATCATTTTAATATTAAGAAATAATAAAATTTCACAACAACAAAAAAAATTAAGAAAAATTCCTGAAATCATCTAAAAATGGGGTTTAACCCAGATTCACATATCCTAGAAACAATAAATTTCATGGAAGAACATTGACTTTGAAATTAGTCATTCTAGTTCTACAAAAATGGAGTTTCGAGTGATGCCACCAACATTAGGGATTTGTTAAATCAACCCTCCACACAACCACACACCAAAACTAGGAGAATCATCTAGAAAATCTCCTCATATTTCTTTCTCGAATATAAAAAAATCCAAATATATCCATTATAGAGAAATAAAATTCTATATAAACATGAGAAAAATTAGATCTCAGAACGCATGACAACAAGGATTGTATATATAAGGAAAAACATGAATACCCTATGAGAGGAGACTTACTAAGGATGAATCAGATTCTATGTACCTTAAAAAACATATGATTTTTATCCAAAATTTTGTGTACATACTACATAACCCCTAAGATTATAAATCATAGATTTGACTTCATAAGGGAGGAACAATGGTTTTTATTGGGAAATTCCAGACCAAACCCACTTTAAAAACCCATTTTTAATGTCGTTCATTGTTAGACAAACCATGTGATAACTATGCGAATACTACTATCTCAACTGGCTTCATCAAATTTTGGTCGCAAATTTTTTGAGAAATCATGAACCAACACTGAAAAAACCTAATGTCTCGAGCTACCCAGTTTCGTAGAGTTTGGTGCACCGTTTGAAAAAATGTGTGCCTTCCTAGAGAATTCTTCCTCACCATTCATGGTTTCCCATAAAATCTTCCCGATTTTCCTCAACCGTGATCGAACCACACACCCTTCAAAATGTCCAAAAACATTACCAATACCCTTATAAAATTCTCCAAAAATTACTCAACTACTTATTATACATAAAAATAAAAAAATGCGGGTTACATACCTCAAATTGGTGGAGACACATTATCCCGACCATTGACCTTTACTTTCTCTAAAATTATAAATCCATCAACCTTCTGAATTTCATCAGGCCATTGCTCGATTAATTCTTTTCACCCATTCCCAAATCACCTCATAAATTGGACCATGCCTCCAAAAAACCCACACTATAATGATACTCTTCCCATGAAATAATTTACATTGTCAATGTTAAATATTTGTTGTAATGTGGAAAAAATAATCATACAACTCTAGAACAGCATGATCCAATTGAATAATATGGTTTGGTTCACATTGATACTTCTTAAACTGAGATACATTGAAGACATTATTCACTACACCAAACCGAGGTAGAAATTATAACAGATAATCCACCACCCCAAATCATTCAAGTATCTCAAAAGGACCAATATATCATGATGATAAATTATCTTGATTTCAATATTAGTAATTTCCAAGGCTATGATAAATTATCAAGAATACATAATTTCCCACATCGAAATTCAACAACCAATTAACATGATGTGCATACGATTAATGATGACTCTAAGTAGTCTCAATTATTTTATGGATCAACATGATATTATCTATAGTCTCTTGGAAAAGGATCTTCCAAACCATCAAAGTATCACCAATTTCCACACAAAACTATGGAGAACAAAATGGATGAATATACATTTCTTAAAAAAGATCCATCTATATTGTGGTGTGAAAATTATTATATTATTAGCATTATAATAACATTATGTAATCCTCCAAAGTGAGACCAAAATGCCCCACATTATCCTTTAATATATCTTACAATGATTATATCATCTTATAGTATTTCATATCTATCTTGGATGATACACTATAATCATTTTCAATTGAGTCCTGAGGGCTTCATACAAGTATTTCTAGAAAAGAGATTTGAACCTTGGATCTCTATTGGATACATTTGAAACTATAAAACCATACATTTAACACCTATAGGATATATATTTTAGAGATATCCTCCACACTATGTGAATCAATAATAGGGATGAAACGATATAACATTATGATGTAATTCACTATCACCCATATTGCATCATGCTACCAACCTTTTCTAAGAAGAACTATAAAAAATTCAGTGCTATATACACCCATTTCCATACATAGATAGGTATAGACTACAAAATTCCTTCTGTTCACTGATACTCCACCTAGAATTTTTAAATATTAAGTCATCTTAATAAGAACCCCGCCACTTTCCTTTTCACACAATCCATCCAAAATTGTGATTTAACGACCCTACACATTTTCTTAATACCGGGGTGTAGAGCACATTGAGAATTATTATATGCACTATAAAGTTGATATAGAAAATCCATTGGTACAACAATTCAATAATAAAAACACAGCAATGAATTCTCATCATGTTTCCTTCCCTTAATGGTTTCCTAATAACCATATTTCAACCTCAGATCCACACACACTAAATTGGACATATGTGTATTTTTAACCAAGCTAACCAATTCTAGAACCAAAAAAATGGAAATAGAACATATTTAATCCCATCTAACTTTACATTTGAAAATCATGTTTGATAAAACTGTAATAATCTACCATTGATCTGAATCATCATTCTCATCCAAATCACATGACATCTGGAATAATGCATCTACCACAATATTGATATTACCTATTGTGTACATAAATTCAATTTCAAACATATGGATTTACTCCATTGATTTCTTATTCCTCAAAATAAAATATGTATGTGTATGAATCAATCACTTATAATAGGTAAACACTATGAATTTATAATATAAGAGATAATGACACTATTCTTTAAAATCTTACACCATATCTGCCAACTTTAAATCATGTGTTGGGTGCTTTATCTCATGGAACCTCAATAGTTCAGAGCAGTAGGCAACCACATGATCCCCTTGAATGAGAACACATCCCAACCCTGATCCCAATGCATAAAAATACTCAATATTCACATTCACTAGTTTTATCAAGAACAAAATTGGATCTGATGTTTGATTACCCTTATACTATGAAAATGAGTTCTAACATTACTTACTCTACTTAAACGGATCATTCATTGTTGTCAGAGCTTTCATCTATGAATATAATCATGTGAATTCTTGAAAAATGAGTTGATAGTGCCTAGCTAGACTTAGGATTCTTCATATCATAAAATGGGTACACAGAAAAATCATATTTGGAATTAGAAATTATAATTTTTGGATAATTTATTCATAATTATTTGATCATGCAAAGTTGTCATGAGATTTTAAAATAAAGTGAGAAAGATTCCGTTTTACATAATTCCATTAGAGATTCTAGAACAAGTTCGACAAGTTTCTTATCATTTATCACTATCTCAAAATCATTCAAAATATTATGATATTTTTTTAAATTTACTATTCCTAAAGTACATGTAATATCCAAAACATATGTTAGAAAAACAGGGTGTGGAATTAAAAACTAACCTATCATAAAATGAATCATCGATCTGGAATCATAATGAAATTGAATATGCATTAATGAATAAAAAATAAAACTCAATAATTTATTGTAAATAAATTACACATAGGATGAATACAAATGGGAACATGAAGGTGTTATTGTATTGAAACAACACCAAATATTTTAGGGTTGAGAAACAATTAGGGGGAGGATGAAATTTATCATGGAGAAAGACTGTAACATCACAATAATTAATTTTTTTTATTATGAAAATATCTTACGGCTCATAATAACTCTTTAGTTATGTTTTTAAATATATTCTAAAATACAATTGTATATTTCTTTACACATCATTAAATAATGATGACTATAAATGATATAAATTATATGGGGTGAATAAAATAATAATAATTCACAAAATAATGTAAGATCAATTGTTTTGAATTCTTATATAAATATATATCCTACGATAAAGAATGTGAAAAGAAATATAAACTATATGGATATAGTTGAAATAAAAAAAATTATAATATTCAATGTTAAAGATTTTATATTGTAATGGTAAAGTGTATATATAATGTGCAATAGGAAATTTAATCATTAGGATCTAACTATTTCAAAAAAATAATTTTATATAATTTTTGTTCAATCAGACCATTATAAACTATTACAGTTTGGAATTATAACCCATGTAGTTAGAGTACATAATGGGAATGAATAAGAAATTTTTGACGTAGAATTGTGAAACTATGTCCTCAATAATAATAATCATGTGTTTGGATAACTATTTATTAGAAAATGGGTGGGAGGGAACATCGTACGAGATCACTATTGACAAATTCCATTAGGAGATCCATTAAGTAATACTTCAGGGAAAATTATATTTGAAAAATATTCATGTTAAAATAGAACACAAGTAGATCAATGATATATCATCCATCCTTTGAATCAACCACTTTCAAACACCATATCTATTTTAGAACAGAGGTTTTTCATTGCTGGAAGTGGATTATTGTTTGTGTTTGTTCTCAACCATTTTTTGGTTATTCAAGGGGTTTACAAGTCCTATGATATTGTTTGAGAGGTAAATGTCGGTTCTTATAATGGAAAAATTTCCCATTTCTTTCCAAAATTTTCCCCCCTAACCAGGTGTTCAGTTTTTGGAAATGGAAGGATGTCCAAAAAGGAATAATGATGAAAAGGATTACCATGAAATGTGTGGATCATGAAATATGGTACACGAAGTGGAGATCCACAGACAACATAAAGGGAAAGGTTCGTGGAACATAAAATTTTATGTGGATAGTGTAGGAAGAATGGTTTTTATATAGAAAAATGTTCACGGTTAAGACTTGTGGTAAACAGTAGGATCGTAATACATGGAAGGTAAGCTGGTTCCAAGGATGCCACGTTATTCATGAAAACAAGGCATTGTTCTACGAAACCGTTAAGGGTGTTGTTTACCAAAACGAGGCGGTGATTTTTCCACTATGTAAAGAGAATGGAGGTAAGTGGACCGCATAGGGATTTTGATTCTGAGGAGATTCACATTGTGAAGTAATTGATATCCTGTATCTATGGTTTGTTAAATCATAGTTTATAATATTTTATAGTTCAATTTTCATATATAGGGATAACTAATCCATTCATTAGTGCAAGGCGTTGAGATTAAAAATCGAGCGGAATTAAAAAAAATTATGGAATTATCTCTCAAGAAGAAAATCGAATCAATTTAATTAAAAAATTAAATGGAATTCAGTGAAGTTTGGAATAGTGAAATGAATATAGAGGACGAGTTTGTTTATAAAGAAGAAACTGTATGTTGACAGAGTTTTTGAAATAAGTATGTGTTCACTGTTTGTAGAGAATGTATGTTGAGTAATCCTCGCGGTACATGGATCTGGGAACTACATGGAAGAAGACACACATAACATGGAAATATTTAGTATGTAGTGGATGCCATGAAGTAGACGAAAAAAGGACGTACATAGTGGAAGCCCCATAGTATGGTGTCACGGTTTGCAGAGGCAATATGCACTGCACTAGTAGTACGTGGTGTAGTTCAGTACATGGAGGAAGAAGTCTAGTTTGCAGATGATAAATTCAAATAAAGTATAGTATGAGGAACATTAGAATACATCTACATGGTAAAACAAGACCTCAACAGATCAGTTATCTATAACTGAGGATGTATGATTTAATTTCAACCCATTTAATTGAATGTCAAGTTGAAAAAATGAGTTCAGATTCATTCTAATTATGTGAGAAAGGGTGATTCAATGGATGTGATCTGAGGTACACAATGTACTATCCCTAAACACTTGTAATTGTAGTGAACCTACTATAGATTGACTGTTCTAATCTTATGTACTCCGAAACTAGTGACGATTTGTGAAATTTGGTATGACTGACGACCTAGTGGCATATTATCCTTCGGAATGGACCTTATGGATGAACCAAGTAAAATTTTTGTGACCTTCTTTTTCATGGTATTTTTTTAACACATTCACAGAAGAGAGGATAAACAGTTTCCAACCAATGTCGGAAAACATCCATTTGTTTAAAAGAAAATTTTGACACCCTAATTTACCCCTTACCAATCCAAGTTTTCCTGAGTTCCTTCAATCCATATGGTGTGTGAAGAGTTAATAATGGGTTCTGTGTCTAGAAACTACTATTAGAATAGTGTATATTTTTTTAATTAAATCATTGGTTTCATTAATATTGATTTAATTATTATTTAGAATAATAAAATAAAGAGGATTATAATATGAAAATGATTAATTGATTAATGGACCCAATGAAAACTAAATAGTTTTTTTAAAACATATAATTTTTAATAAAGAATTATTATATATTCATGAATTTATAATTTAATCTATTCTAATGATATCGTTTATAAATGAAATTTATTGTAATGGTATTCATAAGAATTTTTTTCAATGACCTACAAATGTTCAGTAAGATTAAAAAAGATAATAAATCCGTAAAAATGTCATTTTTTAATTGATATATAATTTAATTGGTGAAATAATATATCATATATTGATAACCTTTTTGATAAAATAGATGAAATTTTTGATATAAAAACATATATGTTAGAAAATGGGAAATATTTCATAATTTTTTGAGCTAGTTTAATTTTAGGATACAACGAATAGAATAAATATTTTTTTTGGTATTATGACTTCATAATTAAATTAAATTAATATAATAACTAATTTAATGTTGCTGACACCGAAAAAATTCCGTAACTCTCGTAGGAAGTTTCGGAATAACGAAGAGAAGTCATATTCAGAATCAGAGGCCCGATCCGGAGGCCCGGGATGTGGTGCGCGAAATAAAAGAGGATCCGTGCGAAAAATTGTTCTACGCGCGTAGAATCACCGGGTTTCGCGAGATTGAGCCGATGAGGCGCGCAATCTTTGCGCGCCCCGGTTCTGCGCGACGAGTTTTTTCGCACCGGCTGCGTGCGGCGCGAAGAATTTCGTGCGCCACCTAGATTCCGCGGCGGAGGTTTCTTATAAATAGAAGGTGACCCCGAACGGTTTGGGGGTTGAGGAATCTGAAGCGACTCTCATGCGCGCAATTCAGCTTCCCCCGCGTGAAAGATGACTTCCAGGTAAAAACCCTCATTTCGCGCGACCTTGCCCCGAAGTTCACCTTTGCGTGCAACTCCACCAGCTTCAGTGAATTTTCCCCCTCCCCAGTGTTCCAGCCTTGCGTGCAGTCCGTGTCTCGTGCGCGCAATACCCTGCCTTGCGCGCAAAACCTTGGGTGTAATTCCATCTTCGCGTGTAATTCCATTACTCCAATTGCGCGTCGTCCCAGTGTTTTGCGCACAAACCTACCCTTTTGCGCGTAGAGCCCAGGACCTCTCACCTTGACGCCCCTTGGCTGCCCCCTGCACCAGCACCTGATGTCTCCCCTGCCGGGCATGCACGCCATGTGTTGTTTTCCCACACGGCCTTCCAGGCTCGTGAGAAGTTACCTCAAGGTCCCTTGGGCCATGTTTCCCATTGCATTGCTTTGCCTTATGCTTCTCCGCATAGGCACGCTAACGGCTATTGCTTCTTCGCATACCACGCTAACGTGGACCCCCCGGTGGTTTGCCATGCGGCCCTCCTTCACTACGGCCTTGTCGATGCCTTCCCTTCCACAAGGGGTAGAGGGCGTTGGGCATGTAAGCCCTAGGGGTGTGGAGAAAACCCACCCCGTCAAAGCTGCAGGACGTTAAACTGCTAAGCACATTGTCCTTAACACAAGACGTTAAACTATGGTCTGACCCTGCGCTTCGCACGCAGGGTCCCCCCAGCTCGGGCATTCTTTACGCCACTCGTCTCCATGGGAACGGACTCTTCCTCACATGGAATGAGATCCTCCTTGTCGGAGTGGCGTTTGTCCGCGGGGGAAGGGCTGACTCAGAGCGTAATCCTCAAGACTTTTTGCGGATGACTGCACTCGTGCATCTCCATACTCCCCCCCTGGCAAGGCCAGTGGCGTCCTTTTCCCACAACGCTTTTTCGCACCACGGGCCTCCACCATGGAGTAAGCCCCGACACAAAGGGCCGCTACCACGCTTAATCCCATGTTTCCTCTTTGGGACGCTCAATGCGTAAGCCCCATTCTTCTTCTCACGGATGCACCGTTCGCAATGTGATCGTCTGGTCCCTGCGGCCTTTTGTTTCCCACACCGAGCATGGCTCACGTGGGCATAGAGCGCGCACCGACCATGACATCCTCTTATGGGCCTCCCTAGAGCGTAAGCCCCATCCTAGAGAACTACGTGAACTTTGATCCATGTTAAGGCATGGTACGTAGGAAGCCTCCCTGAGGTTCAAGCCCAACAATCATTGGCCCAAACCGTCTCCTTGTCGGTGTGCCAAGCCCCCATTTCCCCCCGAACTACGAGGACTTTGATCCATGTCAAGGCATGGTACGTAGGAAACCTCCACGAGGTTCAAGCCCACCACCCGGTTGTCCCGACCCCTCCAGGTCTGTTTCCTGACCACCTTGGGCCGCCTCAGAGCGTAAGCCCCTAACCCCTCGCCCCACATAACGTTAAACTGTATCTTGTCCCGTATAACGTTAAACTGTATTCCCCCCCTTGGGCCGTCTCAGAACGTAAGCCCCATGTCTCAGTCCACCATCCATCCTGATCCTTACCCGGTCCGCCACATCCCGGTGATATCGTTCCACCCCATCCAACTCCATAGCATCCGTGAAGCCGCCCACGTGCTGGCCCCAACATCGGTGTCCCCCCTAGGGGCCCTTCAACCCGATCCGTCTACGCAAGACGTTAAACTCATGGCATACCCCGTGTTAAACATTGGAAGCTGAGGAAAACCTCATATGGTACACATTCCCCGTGTTCGATGTGGGATGCCTTGGGCTTCCGCACCCTCGATAAGCCCTGTGATGAGGGACCAAAGACAGACATGCCGACGACGCCCCCACGTGACCATTCTCCTCACCGAAGGTTGCTGCCCCGACAAGACCCCTTGGAGCATCTTGATGGAAGCAGCGTAATTAACTGGCGTCCACGTAGATATGGAACCGGGAATGAGCTTCACGAACCTATCTTAAATCGATGAGGGAGACCCGAACTAGGTGATGAGATCCGAGGAGGAATCCACGGAGGGAAGAACCAACATCCCATCATCCCGGTTTCGATCAAGGAGAAGAGGTCCCTGAACAAGGAACGGATGCCGCCCGCCTTTGGAAAGTGGGAATTTGGGGAAACAAGCAGCACGTCCTCCACAGATGGATGCACACACCCTGGCGAAAGCGTCAGAAACAAAAATGGTGAACGCGACATGAATCTCTTATCCTCAATACGGGGAATGGTAGCCGTCATGGCATCGGGTCACACAAAAATGGTGAACCCGATCTGAAGATCTTCTCCTCAATACGGGGAATGGTAGGCGTCGGGGCGTCGGGTCACACAAAAATGGTGAACCCGACGTGAAGCTCTTCTCCTCAATACGGGGAATGGTAGCTATCGGGGCATCGAGTCACACAAAAATGGTGAACCCGACGTGAAGATCTTCTCCTCAACATGGGGAATGGTAGCCGTCAGAGCTTCGGAAGAATAGAATGTCACCGGGTCCGGGTAACCCTCACCGGGACGTGGACCCACCAATGGTCGAGGCCGTCAAGACGTCGACTACTCCGTTCTGCGACGTCGTCAGCGTGGATCCCTCTCACCAACCATGGGAGACGGAATGACACCGGGGCCTTCGTTGTTGATCTCCTTTCCTGTTGATACTAATGGGTTCATCTCCCTGTTTCTAGGAATCAGATCACTGCATTCGGAGCTCGATCGCCACCTACCCACCGGCGCACGGGCAGGGGCAGTACTGACGCGGCTACCACGCGCGGTCCTGCCCATTTCACGGCCGCTCCGACATCGACCGCCGTAGTCGCCGGGCGCTTGCGCCCCCTCTCCCCGTCAGAAATCATCCAGCGGAGGGTGATCAATGACATGGTTCACATGTATGACGAGGAAGGGGTCATCCCCACCAGGGGCATGTCCAGTTTGGATCTAGAGGCGGATGCGCCTCACCACCATCACCGCCCTCGAGGGCCGCGCAGGGAGCCACCACTCTCCACGCCAACATTCAACCGCTTCGGGAGCCTATCCTCGGAGCTCCTTGACACATCCCTCCCCTACGACAATGAGTTGGGGGATGTTCGGGTCCACCCAATCGGCGATCCAACCCAGGGGTTAATGGCACGAACCCCCGCTAGGCTGCGTCGACACCGCAGCCCGACTCCCCGAGCCGAGGAGCAGGCAATCTTCATGGCCGCACCGCTGGTTCCGGCCCATCTGACTCGATGCCAGCGTCGGGCGCGAGCGGGAGAGAATGCCCGTCCTAGGGAATCAACATCAGCAACCACTGTGGCTCGAGCCACTGCTGACTCCTGTTACTAGATCCACACACACGTTAAGCAGGGGCAGCCATGTGCCTGACTCGGATCGAAACCCCGACCGCCCTGCAGGCAAGTTTGGTCGAGTCTCCCGGTCGCGGACACTGGCAATGGCCACTACGGACCAATCCACGGTAGTGCCGTGCAACATGAAGGTGCATTATGTGCCTCCAATATAGAAAGTCGAAAGCTTCTTCGCGGCGGCTATGCTCCGGGTATGACTCCTTCCAGTGCCCTCTGCATGGGGTATGAGGTCACTCCCCCTACTGCTAGTCGCGAGCATGGATCTGTTGTGTATCCAGTCGCCCACTCACATGGAGGTCCTCTCCATGTCCCATTAGACATCTGTCTCGGTGCTTCTCGCACCCCGTTCCTTGGTCCCCTCTGCCCCAGCTCTATTGTGGTCGGGGGACCCTATGACTGAAATCGTCCTTACCCTGAGGAGATACCCAGGGGAAGGAAGGCCGGGCGTCGTCGCCGTAGGAGGAATGCCAGGGGAGTCCGAACGAAAATTAGACCAGTCCGTTTCTCAGATTCTGATGTAGAGTACGACTCGACGATGGAACCTTCCCCCCGACCCTTCGAGTTGAGGGCAGGGATGGGGACGAGGTGCATCAGTCTCGTACTCCCTAAATGAGAGATCCGTATGATTCCCTCCTGCCTTCGAAAGTATATCCAAGAGGACGAGGACGTGGCGTACCACTGAGGGTCAAGCCCGCAGTTGCCACTGGCCTCCTCGGAAGCACCTCCCGCCCCTATTAGGGAGGGTGAGGTGCTTTTCTTGGGACCGATAGAAGAATCGCGACGCGATACACCATTGGCGAGCACCGACGCTGTGATAGGAGGCCCATTCACCGGCCCATCCTATCACGACGTGGCACCCAGGGCACTGCAACCCCTGGAGGATGACCCAGGGATCGGCGGCCGATCGGCTTGTTCACCGTATTCCCTGCCGGCCAGCCCACCGCCCCGGCGGCCTGCCTCGGCGCTATTACTTATGCCACGACTTTATTCGGTGCACGAGCAGGGGCGGCAGGTTCTGGACCCCAAACCGGAGCCGTGGAGCTTCTGGACCGTTCTTGCAGCGGGCCACTTCCGTGAGAAGTTTTGGCCGGTTACAGAATCGGTTTTTGATGTGCCGGAGTCACTCAACCCGGTAGAGTTTGAATGCTTCCATCAGATTCTTCGGGTGACTCACTCCCGCCTCCGACATCATCTAGCGCCTTATCCCGGGAGCCAAGCGCATCTCAAGGAGATCGGTGAGCAGTGTCTTCGGGTCGACCTGGAAGCCCTCCCCGCGGTCCGGCACCCCGAGTCGCTGGACCACCATGAGGCCCTCCAACAACAATGCATCCATAGTTTTCAAGTACTTCGTATAGTTATCGAGGAAGACACCCCCATGCGCACGTCCGTGGATGGTGGTAGTGCACTGATATCCTCTTCTGTATGATCCACCGACATCCCGATCCACTGGGCGACCCTAAGCGATCGTCGCCAAGGGCAGTCGCGGTCAACATGGCTGACCTTTCAGATGAGGGAAACATTGTGGAGCCACTCGACGGGGACTCACCCCCCGAGGACATGCCGCTACTGGACCGATCTGGGAGGATTAATCGCCAACAGAGGAGCCTACTTGGTATTCATGTACCCATGGAGGCACTGACATTAGGCCGAAATATCGGCAAGGGTAAAGTGCCCATTGGGTCTGTCAAACTCGCCCACCCATCTGCCTCAGTGTAGAAGGTAGAGGAAGATCCCGAGAAGGCCATGATGCGCCAACAACAAGCTGAGCAATAGAGGCTGGTTGATGAGCTCTTGCCCGAATGCATTACAGAGCGGTGGCCTGACTACGTTGCTCCTAGACCAGGACAGCAGGGGTAGGACCATCTACCCCTTGCTGAGATCCCCCTGGGCAACCGTGACCGTTTCTTGTTTGCCGAAAGGGGAGATACTAGAACCCATGGAAAGTGGGAACGATATGTTTCGTCAAACCCTCCCGAACGGCGAGACAACCTGGGGGACCCTGCTCAGTTTCCTCCCGCCACTCCGAGAGCCGCTCCGCCAGCTGCCCTGCGAGCTGTTGAGCGTGAATACCGTATCGAAGAGCCTGGCAACACGCTTGTGGTTAGAGATCCCCGTCAGGACAGGAATCCACATCTGGATGATCTGATGGAAGTACTCATCGCTCGCTTAGAGTCCTTGGAAACTCGGCATGTGGCGATCCCGCCAGATGGAAAGCCGTACCCGACGTGGGTGGATGACATGCCGGCTCTTCCAGGATTTGGGAACCCCACTTTTCCCCCCTTTAACGGGACCGGAGGCCCGGGACAACACATAGCCCACTTCAACTCGAGGTGCGGGCCTATGTTAGGGACTCCGACGCTGCAGGAGGCTGCCAAGCTCCGATGCTTCGTTCAGACACTAGAAGGACCAACATTTGTCTGGTACAGCCAGCTCCCTATTGGATCAGTGACTAGCTGGGAGGACCTTCGCTGAAAATTCCTCTACCAGTTCAGTTCCACAACCCGGAAGATGAACATTGTAGACCTCTTCAGGTGAAAGCTAAGGCCCGACGAGCGAGTCGCGGACTTCATCGCCCGGTGGAATCGGCTCACGTACTCACTTGACATGCCGCTGACTCAGGAGAAATTACCGACGATGTGTGTAGGGAACATCAAGGCGGAGATGTTTCCTTCATTGATCACTCAGAATTACCCTGGACTGTTCCGGGACTTCTTGGACAAGGCTCAGCGCCTCGAAGAAGCCCTGCAACAGGCCGGTCAGGCATGCCCGCTGCCTCCTGTAATCTCTGCAAGAAGAGCTGCTAGAGCCGAGCCCGCTGCTGTGGCCCAGATAGAGGCCCCCAGACAGCTAGAGTTTCTTCCAGTGAGGCCAGCTCAGTAGGCTCGTAGGGGCCCACCCCCACGGGCACAACCTCTATCCTAGTAGCATCCGCCTCAAAATCCACAGGCACCTCCGTGTAACACACCGCCACCACCTAGGCGAGGTAATCAGGATCCACCTCCTCGGCCAGCTCCTCTGGCCCCTGGCCATGGTCATCCCCCAAGAGTCCCCTTTCCAGACAGAAGGAATCGGGCTTACTCGTTTGGCGAGGCCCAGATCCCCGGATATTTCCGTAGTGCCTTGGAGCAGAGGATCGTGCGGCTGCCTGAGTGCAGGAAGCCCGAAGAGGCATGTCTCACTGATCACCCTAACTACTACCCTTATCACCGGATCCTGGGGCACACCATCCAACAATTCTATGTGTTCAAGGACTGGCCCCAAGGCCAGATTGACAACAACATAGTCAGGTTAGGCCCAGCCCCGACATAGGTGGTAGGTTTCTTCGTAGGATCAGGTGTCAGCACTGATGACGGGGATGGGTGGAAACAGGTTTCTGACCGGGGGTCCCGGATGTATAATGACTGGATGGCCTGCAGGACGGTCTCCCATGCCCATGGCATCATCCGTGACCGCCTGAGTCAGCCAGAGCCCTTGGAGTCCGCAAGCACCGCTTTGGCTTCGTCATCCCAGCCTACTTCTTCCCAGAAGAGCAGGCGGTGACGCAAGAAGAAAGAACGAGCCCTACCATTGCCCTCTTCTTCTTGCACGCTTGGCGAATTCATGCCCCCGGAGATGGGGATCCCTCCAAGATCTCGTCCGGTAGTGGATGATTCCTCGAGTGAGACCCGGGGTACGCTTCAGTTAACACCGTAGAGTTGGTAAATCCATTCATGGATCTCGACGATGAGGAGCGCCAGATGGACCTCCCCGAGAGCCCGGGGTACGCTTCGGTTAACACCGTAGAGTTGGTAAATACCTTCTTGGCTCCCGATGATGAAGAGCACCAGGTGGACCTCCCCGAGAGCCCGGGATACGCTTCGGTTAACACCGTTGAGTTGGTAAATCCCTTTTTGGCTCCCTATGATGAGGAGCGCCTGGTGGATCTTTCCGATGTCCCCAGTCGTCGCCAACGTCGACGGAGTCGTGGCTACGTGAATCGCCGAGGGACGGCAGTCGTCACCTCCAGTTAGGCTGTGCACGCTACCGAGACCAGGATACAGGCCCAGTACAGAGATCAGCACTCGCAGCTCCCCCAACCGGTGACAACAGGTTCCCTTCCACCACCATTTGTGTTTTTGGATCAGGCAGAACCGCCTTTCCCGCATCGCAACCAGCCCAGCCCTGCCACTGGCTGACAATGGCCTTCCAGTCCTGGCATGACAGCCACCTCCCGGGCTTCAGCTAGTGAACAGCGGGACGTGCCTAGTACTAGTCAGTCACCGGTCCTGCCAGCAGGGCTCGTCATGCCCCCAATCGCAGAGCGACCTCCCGTAAGCAGAAGCTCGCGTTTGGCACGAATGTATGATGTCCTGAAGCATCTAGCTGGAATTCTGGAAAGGCCTTCCATCCTTGAGGCCATTCGCCTGTCATATAATATGCGTGAGGTGCTCCCCAAGGCTCTAAGGAGCCCCCTCTAGTTCGAAACGGAGGTAGCGGCCGCAGATGCCTTCCACACCGAGGTGATTGAGGACGCCGAATGTCAGGCGGTTATCTCATTTTCCGGTGAAGATGAAGACCTTCCCATACAGGGGCACATTCGCCTGTTGTACATCACCGGCCAGTTCAATGGCGTAGAAGTCCGTCGCTGTCTTGTCGACACGGGTTCTGGGATTGACTTGATCCCAACTTGGATAATGCGAAAACTGGGGTTGTCTGATGATGATTTAACTCCCTCCGACCTCAGAATCCAGGGGTATGATAGGACCGAGCAAACTCCACTCAGTAAGATTTGTCTGAAGTCCCAGTTCGGCGGCTTAATTGCCAATACTGAATTCCTGGTTGTCTCTCAGGACACTACCTACAACGCATTGATGGGAATGCCATGGCTCCATCTTCACGCAGCGGTTCCCTCATCATACCACCAGTGCCTCAAATACACCCTTAAGGGTCGAGTGGGTGTTCTCCAAGGGGATGCGTCTCAATTTGCCTCATATGAAGCCCGTTACCTGGACGCTGACTATTACAAGAGCAAGGACAAGCAAATCCTGGCAGGTGAGGTTGGGCCCGCCACTCTCGCAAGTGATCCCTGGGTAGGTCTGGATGACATATATGTCTTCCCAATCCATTGGTTGGAGGCCACAACTCCCGATATGGGAGACTGCTTTGTTGTCTTGGGTACCAGAGGATGGCACATTTCCGGGTCTAAGTGACGGCGAGAAATAACCTCGTACTCTTATACCAACCAAGCTCAGGTGATCCCCGATCCTCCTACCCCTATACGATATCAGGACGTTGGGATCATGGCAATAGCAGTACGTCATACGTGTTTGTTTCGCCAAGCCGGAATCGACCGGCTCGAGCCAACACGTCACCACTACTTTGATGTCGTAAAGAGTGGCCCCTTGGGCCGAAGGCCGGATGGGATTGGATCGACCGCTTTCGTCGCCATGATCTCAACGGTGCATGAGTCTCCCGTCGTGACGACCTCCGCCGCCCAAGCTGGTGGCAGCTCCCCATCTGGGTCGAGCAGCCCCGAAATGGCTCCCCCTATGGACAATCCTTCCTCAAGCAGAGAAGAGTACATGGAAGATGCTCCTCCCGCCTTTGAGGAGGGAGTCTCCATCATGGTCGACGAGCTAGTATAGGTGAACCTCGGTAGTGAGGCGGACCCAAGACCCACATTGGTCAGCGCCTCTATGCCTCCCGAGGAATTAAAACAATACATAGACATTCTCAGACAACACCATGATGTGTTTTCCTAGAGTTATGACTAGATGTCGGGACTAGATCCCCAGGTAGCCGTCCACCGCCTTGGCCTCCCAGCAAACCATCGCGGGTTCAAGCAGCCTCCCAGGAAAATTCACCCTTTTCATGGTTCCATGGTTGAGGACAAAGTTGATAAGCTCATTAAGGCCAACTTCATCAAGGAAGTCCAGTACCCAGGTGGCTAGCCAACATTGTGCCTGTCAGGAAGAAGAACGGGCAGATCATGGTCTGCATCGACTTCCGTGATCTTAATCGCCACTATCCAAAGGATGACTTTCCCCTTTCTGTGACAGAGCTATTGATCGATGCGACGGCCGGGTTCCAAGCCCTCTCCTTCATGGATGGGTACTCAGGGTACAACCAGATACGAATGGCCCCCCGAGGATGAAGAGTTCACTACCTTCAGGCCCCCCAGGGTACTTTCTGCTACCGGGTTATGCCCTTCGGCCTGAAGAATGCGGGTGCCACCTATCAATAGTCTATGCACCGTATATTCAAGCCGATCCTCGAGAAACTGGTGGAGTGCTACGTAGATTACCTGGTGGTTAAATCCCATCAGCGCCGGGACCATCTCAAAGACCTTGAGAAAGTGTTCGGTTTCCTCCGTTCTCACCACTTGAAGATGAACCTGCCACTTGAAGATGAACCCATTGAAGTGTGCCTTCGGGGTCACCCTCGGAATGTTTCTTGGCATAATTGTGAGATATAGGGGTATCGAGATCGACCCTGAGAAGATCAAGGCCATCAGTCAGATGCCTCCCTCGAGTAATATTTGGGAGCATCGTGGCCTCCAAGGCCACTTAGCCTACATACACCGATTCATTACGAATCTAGCTGGAAACTGTATGACCTTATCTCGGATCATGAAGAAAGGTGCCGCCTACGAGTGGGACGAAGAGTGTTAGACCACTTTTGAGGAAATCATACAGTATCTGCTTCAACCTCTGGTTCTGATGTCACCCATTCCCGGAAGGCTGCTGGTCCTTTACGTGACCGCCCTGGAGTGATCCCTCAGTGCCCTTCTCGCCAAGAAGAACAACGAGGGAACATAGAATAGTCTCTACTACCTCATCTGCATGCTCCTCGACGCGGAGTTTAGATATTCTCCCATCGAGAAGAGCTTCCTGGCGCTCGTATTTGCCGTACAGAAATTGCGGTACTACTTGCAGCACCTTGAGGTAAAACTGGTCTCTCGGGTAGACCCGTTGAAATACATCCTAAGCCGGCCTATGTTGACCGGCCGATTGGCACGCTGGGTAGTGATCATCCAGCAATTCGACATTAGGTTCGTACCTCAGAAGGCCGTCAAAGGGCAGGCGTTGGCAGACTTCTTCGCCGCCCACCCATCCTCTACGGACCAGCCACTAGATTTGGGCTTTCCTGATGAGGTAACCCTCTCAGTCGAACACGCCACCCCATTCTGGAAGATTCACTTTGACGGCACCTCCCGAATCCCTACTAGTAGAAGGCTCAACGATCCTAGGATTAATAGAGTGGGCCTGGTTATCGTCTTCATCACCCTGGAGAAAGTCGTTCTGCAATATTCTTTCTTATTATCAGAAGGTTGCACCAACAATGAGGCAGAATATCATGCCCTCATTACTGGCCTCGAGTTGGCTCTGGAGGTTACCGTGCCCCATATGTGTGTGAAAGGGGACTCTGAGCTAGTCATCAGGAATGTTAATAGTGACTATGCTATCAGGAATCCAGAACTCATGACATTGCTGGAGTGCACCCTCCATCTAATGGCTATGTTCCCCTCCCGACCAGATGTCGTTCACGTTCCCCGGTCGTAGAACAGTTGACCAGATGCTTTGGCCAGCCTGGCCACATCACTCGCGGAGCCCGAACAGGATGAAATAATCATCCACGTGGCACACCGGAGAGTCATAGCTCCTATTATCCCTGCTCCTGCTATCCCAAAGGGCAATCGTGGCCCGCGAGTGAACCATCTCACAGTTGGTGCCCCTGCGTCAGGACCCCTTGGGATTTCAGGCATGGTGATCGAGACAGTTCCTGACTGGAGGAAACCTCTGGTTGAATATCTTCGGCACGACAGTCTTCCGATGGACCGACCAGAGCGGGAACGAATCTGGCGCCGCGCGCCGCAGTTCACCCTTCAAAGCGGTCCCAGCCGTGAGCAGATCCTTTATAGGTGTGGGTTTGATGGTTGTCTCCTCTGTTGTCTTCAAGGAGTTGAGATGCCATAGGTCATGAAGGAAGTGCACGCTGGTTCCTGTGGCGCCCACCAGGTAGGGTCGAAGTTGTCCCACCAGATTCGGAGGCTGGGATACTTCTGGCCTTCTATGATCCACGAATGCATCGAGTACGCCAAGAGGTGTCACGTGTGCCATGTTCATGCTAACTTTGTGCATCGGCCACCGAAGGCTCTCCATACTACTAAAAATTCTTGGCCCATTGTAGTCTGGGGGTTGGATCGTAGGGCCTTACCCGCTGGCGACGGCCCGCCAGTGCAGGTTCATCTTGACCGCTACGGATTTCTTCTCAAAGTGGGAAGAGGCGGCCCCGCTCGGGGAATTCAAGGCTGGTTCTATCACTGACTTCGTGAGTTCCAATATCATCCACCGATTTGGAATACCTCAAACTATCTTCATAGATAACAGAACCAACTTCCGGGCGGCCGAGATGAAAAGATTGTACGCCAAGTACAACATTCGCTCTAACCACACCTCCCACTATCATGCGCAGGCAAATGGATAGATTGAGGCGTTTAACAGAAACCTCTCTAACATTTTGCAGAAAATGGTTGGTCAGAACAAGAAAAGTAGGCCGGACAATCTCCCCAACGCCCTTTGGGCTTATAGGACGACGACTCGCAATTCCACCCAGGTGACTTCGTATTCCCTGGTATACGGAGCTGAGGATGTCCTACCCATCGAGGTTCAGGTGCCCTCATTACGCCCGGTGGTCTACGACCAGCAAGCGCCGGATTGAGTTTCTGAAATCCATCTAGCCGAGTTGGATGCGCTAGACGGAAGTAGGCTTCGCACATTACATAACTTGGAAAGGCCCCAGAGCAGGATGGCCCGAGATTTCGATAAGAAGGTTTGCCTCCGCTCTTTCCTGCAAGGTGACTTGGTGCTGGCTCTTAGAGCGCCGATGATTCCCGGTAGGAAGCCACCCAAGTTGGAACCCAAGTGGGAGGTGCCTTTTATTGTCCATAAGGTCTATCCCAATGGAGCGTACACCCTGGTGACTATGTATGGTGAGCGTATCACTCCTCCCACCAATTCCTGGTTCCTCAAGAAGTACTTTTCCTAAACCATATGGTCCAACACGACCTTAAAATACACTCTGCCCTACATATGGGCTCCATGGTCTTGGCTCTAAGACCTAAAACTAAGATCCTCTTTTGGTTCTGCCCTTTCCACGGTCCGAGCTCTAAGACCTAAAACTAAGATCCATATTTCATCCAACATGACGTTAAACTGTAGTGCCAAAACTACGTCTCACTTGATTCCCATCTTAATGGGATACGTAGGAATGCCCAGACCTTCCGTCTTTGGGTCCAGCTTGAGGTCCGCCATCGTGTCTGTCTCACCTTCGGGACCTTATCCTCAGGATCACATGGCGTGGTGTGAGATCATGTCCTCATTCACGTCGGGTTTGCAATGGCTGCACCACGCACACCCTGTCCTCAGGATATAGTCCTCCTATATCAAATGGCATTATAAAACGCTTTCCAGAACTACGTATGGCTTGATTCCCATCCTTATGGGATACGTAGGACCGCCTGAACACCTAGATGTCAGGTTCAACCCCATCCCTTAGGAGATCCCACGATCTCCCGATTCCCATAGTGTTTGGCATTACACCCCCTCTTTTGCATGGGGATCCGCTATCTTTTGGCCGCTCTCGTACTGAGCCCTCTGACCCTTTCTTGTGGCCTGCTGATGTGCTCAGGGTACTCTGGTCTAGGACTTGGAGTGCCAGATTCGACTTAGGCAAGTTCCATCCACTTTACAAGCTTCATGTTCCCCTTCATTCGGGCACCCGTCATCCTTCACACCCGGAGGGACCCCCAAGAACGGCCTGGATACAACGCCTAAGGGATCTCTTACAATCATGGGTCAACTCCCCCGAGGGTTTTCAGACAACAAATTGATACAAATCCCGCGTTGCGAACATGTTCAGCGGTTGATGCTCATTTGTTTGTCCCCATGGCTAACACGATAGGATGCTGCGTTGCGAACATAGTCAGCAGTAATCCTCAGTCACCATGCCGGCTTCCATGGGCCCTGAATGTTGGTGGCATGGTTCATGTCATGTTCCAACCCACTGTGTCAAGTTGGAATCTCGACACTCCTTGTACTAACCCTCAGTACACCCCCGTACATCGGACAAACTGAGCTGCGTAACGGTGTCTCTCGGTCGGGACTCCAGCGATCTGAGCGCTGGAGTATGTTCTTGGGTCTCTTCTTTACGGGTTGCGTGAAACTTGACCCTCATCCCCATGGGAAATGAGGAGTCTCCCGGACATTGTGTTTCGAGCACAGCACAGCTGGGAGCTAGCATCTCCTGCCCCTCCCTGATTGTTGAACCCTCGTAGGCCCCTTTGGCCTGAGGCTCCTCTCTCGGTTGGTCCAAACCATACGACATGAAACTATGTTGTTGGTCCAAACCATACGACCATAAACTGTATTGTTGGTCCAAACCATACGACCTTAAACTGTGTTGTTGGTCCTATCACATGACCCTAAACTGTGACATTATCATCCTGGCCGCAAGACGAAAAAACGGCACTGCATTGTGATGACCTCGTTGTAGAGGACATCACGTTGGGCATTGGTCATGTGCCATGCCATTTTTCAACGCTTATCACGGCTTGATTCTTGTGGCGACACCACTCCCTACTGCTGTAGTCTTGTATCTTCACAAGAAAAACCCTCATTCAACTTAAAGGACAAACAAGATTTATCAAATTCCGCTTCTTTCAGTGCAAGGGCCACGCCCGCACTCCCCTTTTCCCTGGCACTGGTATCTTATTGTGTCGCCTTTTTGAACTACGTATGGCTTGATTCTAATTTTTATGAGATACGTAGGAGCGCCCGAGGAACTTCCCCGCAGGCCCAGCCTGCCTACCTTCATGTTCGGTCCCTTGACTCAAGCATTTCCCCGGAGAGCACATGGTAATTAGGTCTTAGGTCCTCATTCACGTCGGGTTTTGTAACCACCGTGTCATGTGTCCGTTTCTCCCTTTTCCCTCCATGGTCCGAGCTCTAAGACCTAAAACTATGATCACCTCGGTCGGAGCTCTAAGACCTAAAACTAAGATCACCTCGGTCCGAGCTCTAAGACCTAAAACTATGTTCCTCTCGGTCCGAGGTCTAAGACCTAAAACTAAGATCCATATTTTGTCCCACATGACATTAAACTGTATGTCGTCCCGCATGACGTTAAACAGTATCTCGTCCCGCATGATGTTAAACTTTATTCCGTCCCGCATGACGTTAAACTGCATTTCGTCCAACATGATGTTAAACAATGTTTCAAGAACTACGTGTGGCTTGATTCTCATCCTAATGAGATACGTAGGACCGCCCAGACATTTCGTCCTGGGTCCAGCCCCAGGAATTGTTGAACCCCGTCCTTCTTTATTGTCGGCCCCTCAGCCCGACTTCATGAGAAGTGGTGTAATCGGGACATTTACCCTGAGCAGGTTCGGGATGCCCCATGGTAATAATGGGAAGCGGCAGTTCTCTCTCTAAAGAGATCCAACCTGGAAATTGGGACGAACGGTGATCAGGCCGGTATGTCCGCCTCATGCACCTTCACTATGGTGGTGCAATATCAAGAGTGTTGGAATATGGTCGAACAAGCCACTACTCCACCTCCTACGCTTTGTGTTCCCCCATATTCGGATCCTCATTTCCATTCATGTTTGACGGAACCCCCTAATAGTATGGATGCTCGACCTAAGGTCCGCCTGCTGTCCTGGGCCAACGTTCCGAAGGACTGGTCATGTTTGACGGGACCCCCTAAAAGTATGGATGCTCGAACTATGGTCTGCCTACTGTCCTTGGCCAACGTTCCGGAGGACTGGTCATGTTTGACGGGACCCCCTAACAGTATGGATGATAGACCTATGGTCTGCCTATTGTCCTGGGTCAACGTTCCGG
Organism: Viscum album; assembly: GCA_963277665.1. Taxonomy (NCBI): domain Eukaryota; kingdom Viridiplantae; phylum Streptophyta; class Magnoliopsida; order Santalales; family Viscaceae; genus Viscum; species Viscum album. The sequence continues at coordinate 1,154,882,161 of OY728158.1, read as the reverse complement.
AAGACAGGCAGACGATCTTTGAGCTAAGCCCCATTTTGCGAACATGATCAGTGGTTAGCCCTCATTTATTGTCCCCATTACAGGCCAACATGATATGGATGCAGTGATTCCACCACGGTTGACAGTTATCCTACATGGTTGCGCCCCGTTGGGTTCCGAATTTGGGCAGCATGATTCACCCTTTCTCTCCATCACCCTGTGTTCAGATGGATTTCAATACCCCTGGCATTGCCCCGCTCGTTTGTTAAAGCACATTGATAAGTCGACACATCAATCGGCCCAAGGTCTCCTCAGAAGTCCAGGCCCGATTTCGGACGCCTGAAGCCTGGTCAATGCCCCACAGTTCAACAGAATGATGGTACGAGCATCTCCTGCTTCTCGTGTTGGGCATGTCCCACAGGATCCTAGGAGTGAGTTGTCATTCGTTTCGAAACTATGGTTGAGCGCATTAAACAAAGGATACAAAAGTGTGGATTTGGCCATATATTGGATGGATACGATGTGCAGTACAAGAAAAAGTTCATGAGATGGAAAAAACAAATCCATTAGGGATCAGAATGCTGAAGTGATATTTCTGGCACTGATACCCTCTGGCTGGTAGCCTCCAGGGCCGCTTTTCGCTCTTTGAAGAATCTCTCCTCATCGGCCACCACAGAGTGCAGCTCGCCAGCCCTAGCTTGTTCTTGCGCCCACTCGCTTCGAAGCACGGTCATCTGGTGACTCGCCTCCACCAATTTTTCCTGTGCATCAGCCAGCTGGGCCGCCAGTTGTTCTACGAGCTCAGAGCATGTTGCGATGAAGGCCTCATTATCTGCCGTCTTCCCTTCGAGGTGCCGGACTTCCTACTTTGCCCTCAGCAGTGCATGAGCGCTCTCCGATCCTTCCTGGCACTGGGAAATGTCGGTGCCCTGGCTGCTCTCGCGTATCTTCTCAGCCATGTAATCACAGACCGTCAGATAAAGACGCTGAGCGTCATCCCCTCCGACGCACAGGAAGCGCAACAAGGTTTGAATTGATCCCATCCACCTCAGCCAATCCGACTAGGGATGCCTGAGAATGCGCTGGATACACTTCCACCCTTTGCGCCGTGTCATCCATCTCTCCTCATATGCCTCTGAGTATGCGTCATCTATCTCCTCAGGGTTAGCGGGTCGGTATATGGGGAAGGCCTCCAGTAAATCGGCAGCAGGATCCACCCCTGGTATGTCCTCGTGAGGGATATAATCCTCGACGTCCGGGCGAACTTCTTCTCTTGCCCTAGCAGCAATGATTCCTCCACCAGCTTTCGACCTCATCTCAGGAATAGCGCCGCTGATGTCTGTCGCCCCCTGTTCATCAATTGTCGGGGCCGGATCAGTGTAGAGAGCATGTTCCGAATGAGGTGGTATGTCCACCACTAGTCCACTCACGGACGTCCCGGGCTCCACAGCCTGACGTGCCTCCAGTGTTGAGATCACTGCACAAGGCATATGCTGGTTAGATGGGATCTTTTTCCACCAAGCACCAGTAGTGAAGCGTGAGACTTACAGGAATCCAGAGAGCCGGTCCCTAGTGTTTCAGCCGCCGCAGGAGCCGCTATGATGGGAGACCCCTCTGCGATTTTCTCTGCATCCAGGGTCCTCCAGTATGACCCATCACTGCTCCTCTGAGTCATGGTTGAGCACCGTTTGGCCCGTCCCGGCATCTTGACGGCCAGATCCTTCTCAAGGAACAGGCTGAACCGGCCCTTGAAGGCTACGTCCTTCAGGAAGTCCTTGACCCCCAGCCTCTCTTTGGCCATCTCCGACAAGTGCCACTTCAGCATAGGCATCCGTGTCCTGTCTCCCCAGGTGTTCTTGGGAGGAACGAACTCGTCGTATTGGTAACCCTCCAGTGGGATACCTCCGATGCAGTGAACATCCCAGAGACTGATGCCGGCATCCCCATGATGAATGTTGAATGTGTTGGTGTCAGGAGACCATAGGGTGAATAGTTCCGGTCTGAGATTAGGCTGGTTGTGGAAGTGGAACTCTGATGTCCATACCGCCTCGAACAGGCCGATATACCACAGTTCGTCCCCAAACTGGTCACAGGTATGGCAGACCCAGAACGCCCATGCCCATTCGCTGGTGAATTTTCCCCCGGACCGCAGGCCCCAATCCTTCAGCCAGACCTTCGTTTAATCTGTGATGCTCTGACGGAACGTGATCACGTAGAGGGCTGGTGAATCCTCTGCCACAGGCTCATCCTCGGTAATGGTCCTAGTCCTCGGGTTCAGGACATATACATCCATATGTCTAGTTTCCCTGGCAGGATGGCCGTTGGTGGTGATGTTGTATCGAGGATGTTCATCCTCGCGAGTCACCCAAGACCGTGGTGTGTCCACTTCGAATCCCGACAGTGGAACCTCCTCCAAGATGCCAAAATTCTAGAGCGGGAGGTTGTCAGAGAGGGGAAACGCATTCTGGGCGGGAGTCAGCAGATTGAATAAGGTCAGATTGTTGGAGAAAATCACCTTGGCGCTGTAAACGTCCTCGTTCGCCGCCATTTATGTCCTACAGGCAGCGGCTTCCCCCTCATCGACTCAGTTTGAAGCAATCTCGATTTTTTCGGGAGTTGGGCGGAATCAGAATGTAGTGCGCGGAATCGGGGAGTTTTGTGTGAAATCTGAAGGTGTTGCTCGAAATCATAGAGATGAGTGTGCAATCAGCATGCAAAGCACGGAAGATACTGGTCTGGCGCGAAATCACGGCCAAATTTCAGAAGGAATTCTGCGCTGCCAGTGTGTTATTACGTGTAGCCGCGGAGCGATTTCGCGCATGAGAGTGATAAGACTATCGCAAGGAAAAGCAGACGTACGGATTTGGGACCCAACACCCCTTTTATAGGCAAGGCCAGGGTTCCGCACTGCGCGGAACGAGGATTCCACGCACGTCGGTAGTTTTGCGCGCCCCGTCGGATTTTTGCAGGCAACTTGATCAGGAGACTTAGCATTTTGGTGTTTCCCTTGGAATCTGATCATTGTGACCGCTCGCCGATCAAATTCCACGGGGGGGGGGGGGGGGGGGCACTTGTTGATGCTGCAAAAAGTCCGTAACTCTCGGAGGAAGTTTCGGAATGACGAAGCGAAGTCATATTCGGAATCAGAGGCCCGATCCGGAGGCCCGGGATGTGGTGCGCGAAATAAAGGAGGCTCCGCGTGAAAAATTGTTCTGTGCGTATAGAATCACCAGGTTTTGCGAGATTGAGCCGATGAGGCGCGCAATCTTTGCGCGCCCCAGTTCTGCGCGGCGAGTTTTTCGCGCCGGCTGCACGCGGCGATAAGAATTTCGCGTGCCGCCTGGATTCCGCGTCGGAGGTCGCCTATAAATAGAAGGTTACTTCGAACAGTTTGGAGGTTGAGGAATCCGAAGCGACTCTCGTGCGCTCAATTCGTCTTCCCCCGCGTGAAAGATGACTTCCAGGTAAAACCCCTCATTTCGCGCGACCTTGCCCCGGATTTCACCTTTGCACGCAACTCCACCAGCTTCAGTGAATTTTCCCCCTCCCTAGTGTTCCAGCCTTGCGCGCAATCCATTTCTCGTGCGTGCAATACCCTGCATTGCGCGCAAAACCTTGCGCGTAATTCCCTCTTCGCACGCAATTCCATTACTCTAATTGCACACCATCCCGGTGTTGTGTGTGCAAACCTACCCTTTTGCGCGCAGAGCCCATGACCTCTCACCTTGACGACCCTTGGCTTCCCCCTGCACCGGCACCTGATGTCTCCCCTGCCGGGCATGCATGCCATGCGTTGTTTTCCCGGACGGCCTTCTAAGCCCGTGCGAACTAACCTTAAGGTACCTTGGGCCGCGTTTCCCGTTGTGTTGCTTTGACTTATTCTTCTTCGCATAGGCACGCTAACGACTATTGCTTCTTCGCATAGCCACGCTAACGTGGACCCCCCCCTGTGGTTTTCCCTGCGGCCCCCCTTCACTACGGCCTTGCCAATGCCTTTCCTTCCACAAGGGGTAGAGGGCGTTGAGAATGTAAGCCCTAGGGGTGTGGAGAAAACCCACCCCGTACAAGCTGCATGGCGTTAAACTGCTAATCACATCGTCCTTAACAGAAGATGTTAAACTGTGGTCCGACCCCGTGTTTTGCACGCAGGGTCCCCCCACCTCGGTAATTTTTTACGCCACTCATCTCCACGGGAATGGAATCTTCCTCACATGGAATGAGATCCTCCTTGTCGGAGCAGCGTTTGTCCGCAGGGGAAGGGCTTCCTCAGAGCGTAAGCCCCTAGCATTTCTTGTGGATGACTGCACCCATTCATCTCCATAATCCCCCCCTTCCAAGGCCAGTGGAGTCCTTTTCCCACTGCGCTTTGTCGCACCACGGGCCTCTACCCTGGAGTAAGCCTCGACACCAAGGGCTACTAACCACACGTAAGCCCATGTTTCCTCTTTGGGCCGCTCAATGCGTAAGCCCCATTCTGCTTCTCACGGACGCACCCTTCACGACGTGATTGTCTGGTCTATGCTGCCTCTTATTTCCCACATCTAGCGTGGCTCACGTGGTCTTAGAGCGCGCACCGACCATGGCATCCTCTTATCGGCCGCCCTAGAGCGTAAGCCCCATCCCAGTGAACTATGTGGACTTTGATCCATGTTAAGGCATGGTACATAGGAAGCCTCCTCGAGGTTCAAGCCCAACAATCATTGGCCAAAACCGTCTCCTTATCGGTGTGCCAAGCCCCCATTTTCCCCCGAACTACGAGGACTTTGATCTATGTCAAGGCATGGTACGTAGGAAGCCTCCACGAGGTTCAAGCCCACCACCCAGTCGTCATGACCCCTCCATGTCGGTTCCCTGACCACCCTGGGTCATCTCAGAGCATAAGTACCGAACCCATCGTCCCTCTTGACGTTAACATGTATGTCGTCCCGCATGACGTTAAAATGTATCCTGTCCCGCATGACGTTAAACTGCATCCCCCCCCCATGGGCCATCTCAGAATGTAAGACCTATGTCTCACTCCACCATCTATCCTGATCCTTACCCGGGCCGCCACATCCCGGTGAGATCGTGCCACCCCATCCCACTCCATAGCATCCGGGAAGCCGCCAACGTGCCTTCCCATACATCGATATTCCCCCCTAGGGGCCCTTCAACCCGATCTGTCTACGCAAGACGTTAAACTCGTGGCATACCTCATGTTAAACATGGGATGCTATGGAAAAACTCAGATGGTACACATTCCCCGCGTTCGATGTGGGATGCCTCGGGCTTCCGTGCCCTCGAGAAGCCCCGCGATGAGGGACCAAAGACAGACATGCCGACGACGCCCCAACGTGACCATTCTCCTCACCGAAGGTTGCTGCCCCGACAAGAACCCTTGGAGCATCTTGACGAAAGCAGCGTAATTAACTGGCGTCCATGTAGATATGGCACCAGGAATGAGCTTCATGAACCCATCTTAAATCTATGAGGGAGACCCGGACTCGGTGATGAGCTCCGAGGAGGAATCCACGGAGGGAAGAACCGACATCCCATCATCCCCGTTTCGATCAAAGAGCTGACGTCCCTGAACAAGGAACAGATGCCGCCCGCCTTTGGAAAGCGCGAATGCGGGGAAACAAGCAGCGCGTCCTCCATAGACGGATGCATGCGCCCTAGCGAAAGCATCAGAAACAAATGTATTTCATGATCATAAATGAATCTTGCATTAAAATAGATTATTTTAAACATGAAAATAATTTTTTTTTCAAAACATAAACTGATCTTTTTGAATACCTAATGTATACTATTGGATTTTATATATAATTAACAATAATCATGAATCAATTCCACATCTTGAATGATATTTTTTAAGTAATTACATACATAAACATATAAAAAAACTTATATGAAAATTAAAATGTAATCGCCATGTGAATAATACAATTTTTTTATTAACTAGTTATCGAAGCCCTAGATTTTCAAATTAATATACAATCCCAAAATGTTTTCAATGAGACCCATAATTTTATACTATTCCACTCTAATAAAAAAGTATTTAGAACAATGATCCTCTAACTATCTAAATATATTAACATTACAATGGATTATTATTTTTATTTATATCATTTATAACGATTTACAATGAATCGTCTTACGAGAAGTAGTTCTCAATAAACTCATTTCAGTTAAATATTATCCACTATAATAAAATATTATATTTCTAAATAACCATGTTTTTCAATATTTATAGACATAACTTACTACCTATAAAATGACATACTTCAATCATATTATATTAAACACTTCAATTAGTCATAATGTACACCAATTGTGGTGGTTAAATTTTATCCTTTTTTCTTTGAATTTTTTAATAACATTCCATATTTTTAATCGTTGTTATTCATCAAGATATAACTAAAAATCATTGACTGATGGAATCCACATTTCAAACCCACATTCTGTTATCATAAGTGGAAACACGAAGAACTTTCTTGTGATATATGGGCTTTATGTCACACATAAATGTTTTACATATGAATGGTGATCCCTTAGAGATTCTTTATGCATTGGGTAAATAATTATTCATTTGATATTACATGTTTAAGATTCCTTGGTGAATTTTTATTATATTTTTTTATTACACCTTGATGATAAAATGTGGAAATATGGTTATGAATGTTATATTTGTTTCTACTTTTTCATGTTGTACATATTGTTCTTTAGATAATAATTTATTTATGTGCCTCATATACATATTTTCATAGTCTACTATTTTTACTCGTGAATTATCTGTGGTTATTTAGTACGTATATCAATTGATATTCCATAATGGGATATATCATCACCCTTTTGAATGAGTTTTTTTCTTTTGAAAATTTTATACATTAATGATAACTATGATGGAAATAAAAAATTATTTATAGAGGATTAAATAATGATTATATTCAACATGTATTTTGATACTATAATCATAGAAACTAATCCTTATGATTTCTTACATATAATTGTTATAAATGTATTAATAATTTTATTAATATGAAATTCATGTTTGAAAATGGTGGTTTTCATTAATTACCCTTTAAATATTAATTGTTTAGATGATTATTTAAAACTATTTGAAATTGCTGAAGATGAAAATGGTGTAGTATTATTTATAAAATTGGAACAATTTAATTTATAGATTGAATTAATATTATTAGTGTAAAAAGATTTTTAATATTATTCATGAACATTGATGATTGAATTTTGTACATGATTATTTATATGCTGATATAATAATTATGTTAATTTTTATAGAATATATATTACATGTAGTTCCCTAGATCCACACTACTAGGTCTAATGGTAAAGAAAATTAATTAAAAATTAACTTAAATTCAATGACATATTAACAAATATAATTATATATATATTACACATAATTTACATAAAATAGACAATACATCTCACAATAATATCAAAATACCATTAATAGAATGTTCAATGTCTCTACGGACTACATACTAGAGAATATTATTATACAACACTTGTGAACATTTACCCAAAACATAGTCATTCTAGATTCCATTTTGACATATCATATGTTACACTCATCATAGAAATCTATGAACTGGAAACATAATTATGGGGAGAGTTCAAACATTAAGTACGAGAAAAAACTCATCATCATTTTCTCATGGGTAATAACATAAGAACATAAGGAAATATTATCCCTGTATAAATTGTTAATTTAAAATGAAAATGGATGAATAATAGTTTTCCATAATCATTATATAACAAAATGTAATATGAAATGAATAAATATATTCCACGAAATAATAGTGTGACATAAGAATAGAAATACTGAATAAGTGAAAAACATAATAAGGTCATTACATCATAAATTTGTGGAAAAAATATAAAACGTAACATCAAAATCATTTGTAATGGCTTGTCACAATGATAAAAATTAATGTGTGCTTATGGTAGCATCCCCAAAACTATATATGTTATCTCATGAGTTGAAAACATTACACAATAAATTAAGGTGATATCATGAAAAAACACTGAATTTGAAAATATATTTATTTTTATTTTTTATATTAGTGGAAAAGTAACAATACAAAAATCATATGGATGATAAAACACATTAAAAATAAGTGGGTTTCAAAATATTTTGTTAGGGTATAACTGGAATCCATACATTAAGAATTCCTAGTAGAAGATAAAATTATTATTTTTGGATTCTCGTATATGATAATAATTCATAATAAGATAACATGGATTTAAAATGAATAAAAATTAATGATTCAATTCTCAGAAGTAACAATAATAATTAAAAAAACATAGATGATGTTTTCTAAATTGAGATACAATTTTTTTGTAAAGGGAGGGCATTATTATTCTTATTTAAATGATAATTGGATGTAGGTTTTTTCCTTAAAATAAATAAGTATTCCAAAACTATTCATATTTATAATATTTATGGGGTGATAATTTACATGAAATAATATATAATGAAGTTCTCTAAAATTGAGTTTTAATGACAGGTTTAATTGAAACGGGAATATAAAATATGTATTACCACAAAAATGTTTTAAACCCCTCCTTAAGATGAACCCACAATGAGGAGAGATAGATAATGGCACATAATTCGTACCTCTAGTAGGAAAACGGTTGGATAATGTCACCTACTATATAGTATTCTAATGAAATGGGAGGAGGGGGGAATTAACCTCTATAATAATGTAGGATTGGGAGATAAGATGCATGATCCATAAAAAAATCATGAAATAGTATTACAAGAAATCAAAACAATAACAACATTAATGTATAAATAAAAATATACATAGATAAAATTTTTCAAAGTTACTCGTTAATAGAAAAGATACAACATAAATACTACTATTATCCATGGTCTGAGCTAGTAATGTCTACCACAGTCCATGTAACCCCACTAGAAATCAAAAATATTTATATATGTGTATGGTGAACAAAAAAAGTATGTATAGTAGTAAATCAAATTATTCTCATGTACATGTGAATGATGCATACAAAATAACCCATGAAAAAATGGTAGAATGAATAGTACCGAAACAGTTCAACTATCTACCCCAATCTGACCAAGTTATTCCCATCAAATAACACTGGGCATGTAATATTATATAACTTGAATCATATCGATAAGGCCCCCACACCACTTTTCCACCGGTGGGACACTATAATACCCTAATATCATACATCCTGGCACTCGAATCACTTCTGGATTCCACAACAGCACATAGTCATGGTCACATCACATCATTCACATAGACACCTAGACTCACCTTCCCATAAGAACATTCATATCTCATCTCACCTACATACACCATGGACATAACATCATTTCAACTTCCTTTACCAATTTAGTTCCATATCATAAACATATATGACAAGTACCTTGTTACCAAATCCTATAATGAGACACTCCATCAATTTTTTCCCCAAAAGCACATTCATTTCTCTCTTTGTTGAAAAACACTAGGTCCTTCTCCCCAAATTCATGGTCACATATCACCTGAATACACATGATCTATCCCATATGACCCAAAAACACCAATGATATAAAACCATCCATATAAAGAATGTGGAACATCGTTAAATTATATCCTATTTATATCCTACCTTATGTATAAGTGATCCCCTGGAAGAGCGGGGTACCCAACCATGTATTATCCTCACCAGATGATGGAGAAAACACCACCACAAGACAATGTGGGTGTCAGCACATAGTGATCGATGTGGGTGGGGAGTGTATAGAAATAAATAAGAATATAGAAGTATATAGAAGTATATATAAATATAACCACATAGAATATTATCAGTTGGGATCACAACCAAACACAAATCAACTTAAAAAATCAGTCCTTTGGTATCCACGCCTAAATGATAGATAGAGCGCGACAATGAAGAATCCAAAACCATGTTATTAATACATTAAATTTATTAATCCAATTTGTATCATTATTTATATTCCAAAACCAAAATACCTACACATTAGTAATTTTCAATAATTTCCATTCCATTCCATTAACCTAACCTAACCATTCCATTTAAACCATTATAAATCTAATATTTTTTCCATCAAAACACAATAATATAGAAAAAAACCACATATAATATGAAAAACATAATAACCATTATATAAATATCTCGCCAATAGAAAATCATATGCCAAAAAATAACCACCTCATCTACCCAAAATAATAAAAACCCTATTCTCCATTCCAAAAGTAATGCCAAACTACAACCACCTATCCTCTCCAAAAGAACATCCACCATACCATCAACCATTTGACACAATCCCCACATCAACCAAAAATCCCCAACCAAAAAGATTGGAAATAAATTTCAACACAAAAAAATGTAGTTTACATAAGAATAAAAGGGATTTTATATCGTCCTACTATATTTAAGATATTTTGAAACAATCCATAATTCTGGGGAAATAATTTTATTATGCAAATATTTGTATTTATCTAGTTTACCTAAAATGGTGAGATCACTAAAATCAAAACAAATTCATATGTCAAAATACATATCATTGAGTGTAAAAAACAATCCAATATAAAAAAATTTGTAGTAAGGAATCATGACAGTACAATCCATCATATCAAAATAATAACAAACTATAAATAAAGGAGAAACCTACCTATTTCAACATTAAAAATATATTTTACCCTTTATTTATCTTATATTGAGCCTTAAAACAAAAAATGTATATGAAAAATAATAAAAAACTATGGATTGTTACACAATAAAGGGAAAGGGATAATTCCATACCTATGAAGCTTTCACAGTCATTGTTCACTACAATGCAAAGAAGAAGTGACCTCCCACCACAACTACACCATGGGATACCATTTTTTAACCTATAATTCACTTAAATATCATCAAAGAACATTAAAAATACACAACACAAAACTAAATGAACACGTATAATGGAAGTCCAAAAAATAATGGAAGACATCCAAAAAAGAATGTGGGAGAACACAAGAAAGATTAAATTTGAGAAGCCAGTAATAAAATATATTCTAAATGAATCCCAATATAGTAGGAGAGGTAGAATCTCCATCACATTAAATGAGATATGGGAGAACCAACCATAGGTTTCGACAAATACCCTAACCTTTAATGATGTGGTTCATTTTAAATTTACTTTGTATGTAATCTTTAAAAATCATGTAAATTTTTTTCATTATGTTCTACCAAAAACCCAATTCCTTGAAAAAATAAATCAAAATTTATTAAATGTTGTGAGATGTAAGAAAACATGTTTTGAATCACCATTAAACATATAAAAATATTTATAAATAATTATAACATATATTTCCATCTTTTAGTGAACAAACTCATCCAGATCCTCTCTATGCCTCATCTGAGAACCTCCATCACCAAAAACCAAAAAAGTAACAGAACAAGAAGGCATGTACTGTTACATTTGATAAATATAAAGTTAATATATCCCTTGATAATAAAATACAAATTCCAAATGGAATGGGGTTGAAAAAACCACATCTTGGGATACTTCTAAAGGATCCAATCATTCTTTAATCACATCCACCAAAAAAGATTGCAAAATCGAATGACCAAAATCATATCTCACAATCTCATCAACACCCAACAACATAACAAATAAAATAAAAACCACATAAATATACACGACCATGTAAATATCTAAATAGAAATCCCTAGGACCATCATTACTAATAAACCACACATCCCAAAACACATGAATTCTAGAATTTCATTCTCTATGTGATGATATAATCTGCTCCAGGCTGCACTAACTTGATGATAAATATTTAATTTCATTGTAGTTTTTGTATCTCTTTTTTGAATAATGTCTATCCATTTTCATATACGATAAATTTATCACACATCAAAAATCCCATATCATGTAAAACACATCATCTAATAACGATTGATCCAAACATCAAATCATACGGAAAAAATAGAAAGAGATAAATGAAAAAATATGTTGGTTCCTCGAATGAATATTCATATATTTCTCCCATTTAATGTTCTCCAAGATGTCAAGCCTCCGAGAAACTTTACCTAGATAATTGATTATTCAATGAAACACATTTTATTGGTGATCTTCGATATCTACATTCCTCTCTATGAATGTTGTGTAATCCTCAATATAAATCTCTCCCCTATCAATGATACGAAATTTATCATTTTGATACTAAAAAAACAATGATATATGGAGAAATAAGTGCATCATCACTATCCATAGTGGAATTTATAACTAATGCTCGACCTCAGAAATTTACCACATCAACTAAATAGGAAAAAAAATAATTATAATAAATCATACTCCATATCAGTATCCTTTTCTTCCCAAGTAGAGGGAAAATATTCATGAACATATGGTCCCTAATAACGAAAAATAATTTTCTGCTCTAGTGATTGAAATAAGGAATATTTTAATCCTACTCTATAAACATCATATCATGAACAAGATAAACCTCCTATGTAATTATCTATAACACATCCGGACCAAGAAATGTTGCCTCTCCAACCTCCTTCCAACAAAAAATGAATGACATTGCCTCACATACAAAGCCTCAAGTTGTCCCATGCCAATAAATGAGTGATATATATTAATATGATAAAACTAATGCAAGATAATGTTTCATATGAAAGATTCACCAAATTCCATGATTCAAGCCTTCAATAAAACCTATAGTATCTACATAGTCTACACCGTCTTTTCGTCTATCTGAGGATGGAAAGAAGTGTTGAGATGCTAATAAATGCCAAAAGCTGGTTATTATCACCTATAATGTAATGAGGAAAAATTTAAATCAAAATTAATGACAATTTACATCATAACATCATGATACCAAATCACCTCATCCATGTTCCTCTTAGCTAAATAATCCATTGTGTGTAGAATCATCATTTATAAGAATTGGGCAATTTAAATCAATTAATACATGATCACCCAGATTGCATAAAAAACCATGATTTATGGGTAAAATTTTGAAGCAATCCAGGAATATGTCATTCTACTACCACTATTTAAAATCCAAAAGTTGAAAAAAACCAGTTGTAATAAATTATTAGACTTTACCCATTGGCATATTATACTATTTTCTATAAACCACACCACCTCTTGTTTCATCCCTGAACACAAAAACTGAATCATCAAGCATGGTGAATCATGGAAACTAATAGTTGTACCACTGAGGGTGATATATGAAACTAAAAAAGGAAACAATCATGAATCACTAGTATAAAAAAACAGCCCATGAAATAATATCTGGGTCTAACCATTTACTAACCCTTCCTGTAGAGAATCACCATTGAAAGAATGATTATGCATGTCCTCAGTCTCATTGTCTCCCCACATAGACTATAAAAACTGATGCATCATAAAAATATATAATTTCATGTGAAAAAACCATATAATACCAACACCCACTATTATATCTATATGTAATGCTTCTAACACCGCAATTTCCTTTCATGAACCCCCAAACATCCAAACAACATCCTTCAACTATATTAATCTCAAACGGTTGGCCCCAAAAACATCCATTCCAAAGATGTAGGGGATCTCAAAATTGTAATCAATATGAAACTCTATCTACCACCACTACCTCAATTTCAAATCCCATTGGGAAAAGATTTACCTCGTGATTTTTTGATATATGTAGACCACAATGTTCTCCCACATGAGTTAGTGACGCAACAACCCTTGAAAAAACATAACCACCAATATATCAAGATCAGTTCTCATATAATTGAATATATGGGGATATATCACCTTTGACCCATAATAGATGAAATACATCTTCTACACTAGCACTCATATCAAGCCTAGATAGGAAGTCTCACAAAACATCTCAAATATTACACCATCCACTAGAAATTTATGCACCAGATCACTGACCACAATCAACATCAAGTAACAAAAATCTTCATTAAACTAGTCATTCCGTAAAAGGTCATTGTATTTCTAGGACAAATCTATAAAAAAAAGAAAAAACTCTAGAGAAATTTGAACTGTCATGAGATATTAAACCACATGATAGTGGAAACTATAACACTCTTCCATGTTCTTAGGTGTTACCCACAACATAAATTATGTTATATTTTATGATATTACCTCCAAAAAATTATAAAACACCATTTAAATAAGGAAATTATCATTTTATATAAAAAACCTCAACTTCAGAAACATTTTACATTTACAGTGCCATTGAATAACCGACAAGGAAGTTAAAAGATACTCAACATAATCTACCTCTAACATTGAGTAGATAAATATATGATCAAATAATATGATGGGGAATCTATATATTAACCCACATATCATGGAGTTGATAATCAATATGAACACATATTGTTCATTTAAAACAACAAATTTCATGACCACAAAATGGAAGTTTCTTTCCCATAATTTGAAGGTAGGCATTGAGATACATATCTCATTCTCCTAAAACACGTGAGATCCATAGAATATATAAATCATAAATATAAATATTTCCCGTATATGATATTCAGAAAAATAAATTGTGATCTATATTAGGTAATGATTCATGACCATCGACTTATTCAACATATTGTTGACTATTCACAATCACAAATAATAATCCGGCTACTTGAAGAACAACACTCGAGAACACAAGCACAACACACTTGGCCAGAAAAAGCCCTTATGCATCAGATCATCAATCAAAATAATCATATCTTGTAATTTAGAATGTTTCATCTAATATGGATCCATAAAAAATGAGACATAGAAGCCGGAAAACGTATTTTGAAATCAAAATCACATCGAGTTGTTTGATCACATCATCCTCCTAGAAAACATCCAGGAACACCTCTAAACCACATAGGACCACCATTGTTTAATTTTCAAATAAATGATATAAAAAACATCAATTAAATAATCAAGGGGATTCTACTGAAAAATTAAAACCTAAAACCCCCACTTCTAAATAAAAAAAACATTCTATTTATCCACATATGATAATATGACTCTTCTCTATAAGTAGTCGACATCATCTTGTATTGAAAAAATCATGTCGACAATTATGGTAACATTGAGTTGATGCATTTATAAAATGAATATATCCCTAAGAGACTAATGTGGCCCCATAAACATTATATTACACTAAAACACATAAAAAATCTATTCTCATCTTCGAATAGTATATTAAATACCAAGGCCATGTAAATCCACTCTACTTCTTGACCAAGTTAATGTGATAAAATGCATGAAAAAAAGTAGGTTGAAAATAATAAATTAAATAATACAGGAAAATTATTACTAATCTATCATATCTGTACATTTAGGATATCATTAAACTATTTAACTACTTCTTAAAATTAGTGAAAATTACCATGACCATCTCCTCTAACAATTTTCTAAAGACCAAAACCATGAAAACTCTTTGGTCGAGGTAATAAAAAATGAGAAAAATCACGAGGTTGGAATTTTTTTACTCAATGTACCCTTTGTGGAGCCCATCCCAGCAAACCATAATAATGATACAGTGTCATTTGAAACTATTGAAAATTTTATTCCTGAAGGATTACACCTCTAAAGCACATAGATTAGGGATCCAAATGGCACTAGTTATAGCATTGGCCAAAAACCCCAAAACAAAAAAACATTATCACAAACTCTAATGAAATGATCAAAATCCTCCAGCCCAAAATGTATAGAATGGTAGGTGCTGAGGTTTTCTCCCCACTAGATGAAAACTATATGGTCTTACATGTAACACCCCGAGCTTCCATGGTATGCTTCTTTTTGAATATTACAGTAGCTTGTGTTGTACGCAACTTCGAGTTCTAACACACACCACGACCAATTAAAGTAGTCAGTATAAATAGTAATACCAACTTTTTAAAATTTTAGAAATTTTATCGCTCAAAATGGAATTCATTTCTGGATTCGGAGTATCGAATTTAGCCTAAGGTGAAATTTTGGTACTTTTCGGATAACTTTAATATTTTGATGAATAGTGAAAATTGTAAAATTTTAATTAAAAACAACTTTTTAAATCAAAAAAATTATTGGTGAAAAAATATGAATTTGAGTGGATTCAAAGTTTATTTAGAATATATTTTTACCATTTAATACAATATTGGTCATTGGACATAATTTCACAATTAAACCGGACATAAACAAGTATCAATCTTTTTATAGTTATTATACCTTAAAAACACGCTTTTTGTTTTGACAACGGGAATTAAATTTAAATTAATATCTGCCACTTTTTGTGTTTTGAATTTGGAAAAATGGATTCCATATTTGGAAACATGATGTTCAAATTGTGTAAATAGGTAACTTTTATTTTTAGACATTTTGAATGATTACTTCGTTAAATATTTTATTTACCATTGTTAAATGGTAAATCTTGTAAATAAGGGTTACCAAATAATATTATAATAATACTAAATTACCCTAAAATGTGTCCTAACATTATTGGTTGATACATGTCCGACCATGGGAATCCTTGGGTCGATTGTTGGACCCCATGGAGCCACTTGAAAGTTATAATGACACATTATATAATGAAGTTAAAATAAATACAAAAATGACATAAGCATATATCTTTTAGAAAAACAATTTTTTCATAGGGTTATATATGTTGTAATTTCGACTATGAATATTTATTAGAAAGATAAAACGATTTCCTACATAATGGTTGTTTATTTATAATTTTTAGACATTATATAATTTAATTTATTTATGACACAATGATGATGCAGTAATTACCATAATAGAGAAAAATTAAAATAATTGATATTATAAATACCCAAATAAATATAATTTGAGACTTTTAATAAATTACACTAATTTTATAGGATAATATGACATATTCGGATTAATTTAATTAACGTTTTTCGATGTAAACATTCTATTATGATTTTAAAAAAAGTCAATTATTGAATATTTCCAAAATTGACATAAAAGACTTTTTAAAAACAAAAATTATATTATTAATTGATATTAAATCCCTAAAGATCTAAGGTTCGGCCCAGAGACTTATATCATGATATTTGTATCATTAATGGTCCAGTTGGGGGTCGCTTGGATTTATATTTTATGTTTATTAACTATATAATATAAAAATACAAAGTGACATAGTAAGTGTCAAACTAATAAACTAAGTGTTAAAACTAAATGATAAGGTTAATATAATAAACCAAACATTTCTAAAGTCTATTGGTTGAGTAGTTTTCGAACCATACCCACCTTAACCTTTAAATAATCCACTTTGGAGCCATTATAAACAGAATATGTATTTATTATAAAATAATATATCTAGCTTTTCCAAAGGTGCCCCTCACCCATCTTATAAAAGGACACTCACCCTTATCATTAATTCACACCTTCAAAGACTTGTGGTTCAAGAAAACCCTGCCGAAATACTCTCTGAAATTCCCTCACTTAATTCTAGAGGCCTTCCTTTAGTCAGAAATCCATCATAAGGAGCCCTTTTGGTCAAATCAAAAGGAAGAACCTGAAGAAGAGGTAATGATTTCACAACCTTTTCAAGTTCCTTTCTTCTTCCACTTATTCTTTATTTTCTATTAACATTATAAAATAACGAATCCAGTATCTCCTATATAATGTAATATTATTATAAATATGGTACAACCATATTCACTATTCTATCTATCCTTTGAATGACATGTCACCATACGTGCGTACGTACGGCTTACCGTCTCCACGTCGTGGTGTAATTGTTATTCAATATATTATTATTTGGATGGATATAATAATGATTTTTAATTCATGTAATTAATAAATATAACATTATAATGATTCTATATATATGATATAACATCCAATTATATATTATTTTAATATCAAAAGAATGATATTTTTTCTCGTGCGTACGTACGGATTACCGTCTCCACGATGCGATGAGATTCATTTCCAAGTTCACCATTCATCGATGATTATAAAAATATATATGTATAATATGTATGTAATATATGACATAATAATTCTACAGGAGATATATATATATATAAGATGTTATGTACTTACATATATCTTATTCACTTACTTCCCTTCAATACTAAATGAAAACAAAAACATCATTTATGCGTACGTACGGACTACCGTCTCCATAAACGTGTTTTCCATTTCATATATATGTCTGTTATACATATTTATATTCTAAATATATATGATATATTTATCATGTTTTATTTTATGGATGTATTTAAATCATGATCTATGTGATAAAACCATGATTTACAAGTTAAAACACGTACGATAAAGAAAGTGATTATTACACGAAATGTTAACTTAACATGGAAATTATTATTAATTGGGTAATATAAAGTAATAAATGAATCATGTATGATATTATAAATATTAATATTGTTCTGGTATAATTTAATAACAAACTACGATCTTCGTGCAGGAGGTCAAACGTACCCTCGACTAAAGGAAAGTGCAAGGTAAGGGGTCTTCATCTCACTCATTATTCCCGTGAGATTCATGCCATATTGCCACCATTACCTTTTGTGTGGTGTATGTACTTCCCATAATTATATTCTTTATGTAATAGACTTTAATTTATGTGTATTTACATATTCATTATATGATACCTCTTTAATGGATTTTATGTTTCGTAACATACCAAATTGGTAATGGTTTATTTCACAATATCTTCATTATCCGAGGTTGTTTATACGTAATTATCTTTTGGGACCTCTTTATCATCCACATCCATGTTTCTTAAAAATGTATTTCAAATTTTTTTTACTATTTAATAGACAATGGGTTAATGCCATTTATAATCTTATTTGACATTATATGTTTTTAAAGGAATCTTTCCAACGTTTTCGAAACAAGTTACATTTTATCATTTTTGACAAAATTAAGGTATGCATGTCTTTTTTTTAATTTATACGGAGGGTGTGGTTATTATCTGCCATTATTACACCTTCAAATCTTCCTTCACAAGCTTATAAATATATTTTAAAAATAAAGGTTTTCTCAATAATTATGTGACTTTTAAATGATTTGAAAAAAGAGATATTTCTCTCAAATAGTATTGATTTCATCTATGTCAACATCCTTTGATAAATTTTAAACTTGTTTCAAGTTGATTTATGATGATACAAATCATCCATATTGTATTTAAGGTTTTGTGATATATTTGACTATGGATAAGTTATTTTTATGCCATTAATGGATTATGTTTAATGTTTTTACATTTTGTATGTTAGTTTTAATACGAATGTTTATGATATATTTCATCCTCTTCTTAAGATGAATGTGTTGGACTAGTATGTTCCAGGTTGGGGACCGGTAAATGTAATCCCTCTCGGTTGGTGTCCTGTTATTATAGGCACCCCGGGATGGAGTCCAGTTAAAGAGGCTCACCGGGTTGGGTTCCGGTTATAGTTATCCCTTAGGTCTTGGCACGAGGCCTCGACACAGAAATTAATGTTCAGCATCACGCATTCCATCATTATGAAAGAGGTTAGTTATATTTCATGTTATTATTAGATTAGTAGAATATCCATGTGAATAAGTAAATGTTATTATTTCAATTTATTTCTTCCATACTATGCTGAATTTCAAGTTTAAAAGGCTTTTTTTAGTTTTATACATTGCCTTAAATGTTTATGCTTATTTTTGAATGTTTCTACTGTATTGCTTACCATTACTAAGCATTTGAGATCATCCCTTTCTATGTTTTATTTTTCCCAGGATTCCAAGAAGTGTAATGTGATTGATATACAGGGTTAATCCAAGGGAATAATGGCATTCATAAAGATTATTTATGTTGTTTTGTACGTCCTAATGTTAAAATGTAACATTTATCTATTTGATCTATTTTTCCAAGATAGATAAACTAATCGGTCCTTCGGGACAAGATTCCTTGTAATAATGCCAATGTATTAAAATAATGCACCGACTCTGGGTAACTAGGGTTGGGGCATTATAGTTGGTATCAGAGGATGTTTATAAATAACCTTGGAAACTAGATTTAGATAAACTCTGATTAGAGCACATAGCCCTAAGATAGACATTGAGGATTAGTATAGAAGAACATCATAGAATTTTCGTATTGTAGAGATTTTGTGAGTTTTTCGAGAAATACATCCCTATCTGGATATGAGCAGGTAGAGGCGGCTCTGGAACAGATGTACCTAGGGGTAAAACCCGAAAACACCGCTTTGAGCTAGACTCGAACGGGAACTGGTGCACGAAAATGGGCCTTGCTGTACTCTTGGTTACGACACTCTCGGGGGATATGCTTAGGATAATTTTCATTTTCGTTACAAACCATTATGAAGGGCTTATGATTATATACTTACTCAAAGAAAACATTGTTATGATTATGGATTATATCCATAAACTGTTTAATTTGTGTTAGGTATTTTTTATGTTTGGTAATTATTAATTGCAATTCATAAACTGAACTAGTTTATGCTATTGTATAGAAATGGTTACCAATAGAAGGAATGTGAAATCCCATATTACGTATGATCCAATGAGTAAGAAGGATCATATCTTTCGTAGTCCTAATCCAAAATTTAGAAGTGAAATATTTTCCCACGTATTATCATCATTTGAAGAAATAGTATCATGTGTTGATAAGATGAGTAATGAATTCTCGGAGTCCTATGGCTTTGAAGGGAAACAAGATAAGAAAAGGATGGAAGAGAGAAAGATGGATAAAGGGAAGTGGGAAAAGAAGAATTTTCCCATATGTGATAAATGTGGGAAGAAACACCCTGGAACTATCCTGAAAGGAATTGGAGTTTGTTATAAGTGTGGAGGAACATGGCACAATGTACATGACTACAAGGGTAAGAAAATGGTTTCAAATGTACAATGCTTCAATTGAAAGGAGTTTGGACACTACGCGAACCAATGACCCAATCACCAGACTATGCTGCAAATGTTGCTATTGGATAATAATCAAGTAATGATACTACCACAGATGAAGTGGAATGACTAGTGTTCTTATGTTGTTATTTTATAATTATTTCATTTAAGTGTTGTATCAATGATGTTCTGGAAATAAATAAGGATTGTACTGCAGTACTATTTAATTAAGGATTTGAGATTTTATGGTACTAAGAAAAGTGACTCTATAGCGAGTTATTTTTTTTTGGAAATTACATGGTTGAAGGAAAGATAAACCTTAATATGGTCCTAATATTGAGGTAGTGATTTTGGAATAAGAGATGGTTGATTTTGGTAATTTAAGATGTTGCGGTGTTTTAAAAGAATATATGAGGAAGGCATTCACATGTTATTACATGGAAAAAAGGATCCTCATTATGTTTAATTTCCTTGTAATTTTTGGACTGTGAGTTTGGATAATATTATTTTGGATAAGTCTAATGGTTGGAATGGATTAAGTTTTAAAGGATAGTTTTTTGGATTTTTATAAAAGGACAACACGCAGACCGTGTGACGACCCGTTGTGTCAGACAAAGCTGTGGGAATCGAACCCACACCCATAGTGCAATTGGGATTTATCGCCTACCATTGTGCTACATGAAGTTCTTGGATGGTATAATGTAGTTTATTTACATAAAGGGTCTGATATGTGAAATATAAATTCATTATATTTTGAACCCTATACGATTAGGATAAATAGAGTATTTTTGAGTTGTATTATGTATTGGGGTGAAATATGAGTTTGTGGTAGAAATGTATTAATAGATAAAACTGTAATTATAAAGTAAGTATATCTCCTTATGATCTAATCCAATCTCATAAATAAATTCCTCAACATTAAGAAAAGGAACTTAGAACAAAAATGGTTCCCTAGATGGTACCTTAGATCATCACAAATTTATGGCTTTTGGATTGTTGGCCTTTTCATAGCCATTTTCTCTACCACTCTCCATCAGATAATTGATGGTTATATTTCTCTTCCATATCCATATTTTCCTACAAGGAACCCTAGTATGTGTTATTTTCGATAATCTTCATACTGTCCACTCTTTATATTAAATAGAGGCCTCATTAATACATTTTTCGATGTGGGATTTAAACTAAGATATTTTGAAACGTCAAAAATGTGTTATCCTAATACCTTATGTTTTGTTGAATAGATGGAATTTTAAATCATCATAGATTGATGAATTTAAGGACCTCAATTTTAAACTTCTTTGTGATTGATGACCTCAATCAATACCTATAAATATTTACGTTTTTCCTCCAGTTATATGTCTATAATTTCCACTAATTTCCTTTTAATGAATATCATAATTTTGTGGTGACCCTTTCATATCTCTTTTCATCTTGTTAAGACTAAAATTTTATTAACCAAATTTCTGATGTGGGGTTTTTCCACAAATATATTTTCTATTTTCTGCCTTTATTTTCAAATAAAAATATCAAATTGTGAGGGAAAAAGTTGTTGAAGGAGGGGTGAATGTAACACCCCTAGATTCCACGGTACACTTCTCTTTGAATAATACAGTAGTGTGTGTTGTACGCAACTTGGACTTCGAACATACACCACGACTAATCAAAGTAGCCGTTTTGAATAGTAATACCTATTTTTTAAAATTATAGAAATTTTATCTCTCAAAATGGACTTCATTTTTGGATTCGGAGTATCGAATTTAGCCTAAGGTGAAATTTTGGTACTTTTCTAATAACTTTAATATTTTGATGAATAGTGAAAATTACTAAATTTTAATTAAAAACAAATATTTAAATCAAAATAATTATTAGTGATAAATTATGAATTTGAGTGGTTTGAAAGTATATTTAGAATATATTTTTACCATTTAATACAATTTTGGTCATTGGAAATAATTTCACAATTAAACCGGATATAAACAAGTATCAATCTTTTGATAGTTATTATAGCTTAAAAACACGTTTTTTGTTTTGACAACGAGAATTAAATTTAAATTAATTTCTGCCACTTCTGTGTTTTTAATTAGGAAAAATGGATTCCATATTTGGAATCAGGATGTTGAAATTGTGTAAATAGGTAACTTTTATATTTAGACATTTTGAATAATTACTTCGGTAAATATTTTATTTGCCATGGTTAAAGGGTAAATCTGGTAAATAAGGGATAAACAATAGTATTATAATAATACTAAATTACCCTAAAACGTGTCCTAACATTATTTTTTGATACCTGTCCGACCATGGGAATCTTTGGGTCGATTTTTGGTTCCAATGGAGACCCTGTAATTGATAATGACACCTTATATCAATTAAGTTAAAATAAATACAAAAATGACATAAGCATATATCTTTTAGAAAAACAATTTTTACATTGGGTTATATATGTTGGATTTTTGACTATGAATATTCATTAGAAAGATAAAATGATTTCCTACATAATTGTAGTGTATTTATAATTTTTAGACAATAAATAATTTAATTTATTTATGACACAATTATGATGGATTAATTACCATATTAGTGAAAAATTAAAATAATTGATATTATAAATAGCCAAATAAATATAATTTGAGACTTTTAATGAATTAAACTAATTTTATATGATAATATGACATATAATAATTGTTATAATTAACTGTTTTTGAATTAATAATTCTGTTATGATTTTTAAAAAAGTCATTTATTGAATATTGTCAAAATTGACATAAAAGAGTTTTTAAAACAAATATTATATTATTAAATGATATTAAATTCCTAAAAATCTATGCTTCGGAAAAGAGACTTATATCATTATATTTGTATCATTAATGGACCACTTGGGGGTCTTTTGTATGTATATTGTACGTTTATTAACTATATAATATAAAAATACAAAGTGACATGGTAAGTGTCATACTAATTAACTAAGTTTTAAAACTAAAAGATAAGGATAATATAAAGACCCAAACCGGTCTAAAGTCATTTGGTTGAGTATTTTATGACCCATACCCACCTTAAACTTTAAATAATCTACTTTTGAGCTATTATAAAACGAATATTAATTTATTATAAAATAATATTTCTAGCTTTTCCAAAGGTGCCCCTCACCCCTCTTATAAAAGGACACTCACCCTCTTCATTAATTCACACCGTCAAAGCCTTTTGGATTGAAAAAACACTGCCCAAATACTCTCTAAAATTCAATCACTTCATCATAGAGGCCTTACTTTAGTCAGAAAGCCATCCTAAGGATCCCTTTTGATCAAATCAAAAGGAAGAACCCGAAGAAGAGGTAACGATTTCACCACCCTTTTTCAAGTTCCTTTCTTCTTCCACTTCTTCTTTATTTGTTATTACCATTCTAAAATAATGAATCCAGTATCTCCTATATAGTGTAATATTATTATAATTATGGTACAACCATATTCATTATTCTATCCATCTTTTGAATGACGTGTCACCATACGTGCGTACGTACAGCTTACCGTCTCCACGTCATGGTGTAATTGTTATTCAATATACTATTATTTGGATGGATATAATAATGATTTGTAATTCATGTAAATAATAAATATAACATGATAATGATTCTATATATATGATATAAAATCCAATTATATATTATTTTAAAATCAAAAGAATGATATTTTTGCTCATGCGTACGTACGGATTACTGTCTCCACGACGCGATGAGATTCATTTCCAAGTTCACCATTCATCGATGATTATAAAAATATATATGTATAATAAGTATGTAATATATGAAATAATAATGCTACTGTAGATATATATATATATATATGGATTTATGTACTTACATATATCTTATTCACTTACTTCCGTTCAATACTATATGACAACAGAAACATCGTTTATGCGTATGTACGGACTACCATCTCCATAAATGGTGTTTTCCATTTCATATAAATTTCTATTATACATATTTATATTCTTAATATATATTATATATTTATCATGTTTTATATTCTGGATGTATTTAAATCATGATCTAAGTGATACAACCAAGACTGACAAGTTAAAACACGTACGATAAAGAGAGTGATTATTACCCGAAATGTTAACTTAAAATGGAAATTATTATTAAATGGGTAATATAAAGTCATAAATATTAATATGGTTCTGGTATAATTTAATAACATACTACGATCTTTGTACAGGAGGTTAAACGTACCCTCGACTAAAGTAAAGTGCAAGGTAAGGGGTTTTCATCTAACTCCTTATTCCCGTGAGATTCAAGACATATTGCCACCATTACCTTTTGTGTGGTGTATGTACTGCCCGTAATTATTTTATTTGTGTAATAAACTTTAATGTATGTGTATTTACATATTCATTGTATGATTACTCTTTCATGGGTTGTATGTTTTGTAAGATACCAAATTTGTAAGGGTTTATTTCACAATCTCTTCATTATCCGAGGTTGTTTATACGTAATTATCTTATGTGACCTCTTTATCATCCACATCCATGTTTCTTAAAAATGTATTTCAAAACATTTTTACTATTTAATAGAAAATGGGTTAATGTCCTTTATACTCTTATTTGACTTTATATGTTTTAAAGGAATCTTTCCAACGTTTTCGAAACAAGTTACTTTTTAACCTTTTTGACAAAATTAAGGTAAGAATGTCTTTTTTTAACATATACGGAGGGTGCGGTTATTTTCTGCTGTTATTACACCTTTGAAGCTTACTTCACAAGATTATAAATATATTTTCAAAATAAAGGTTTTCTCTATAATTATGCAACTTTTAAATGATTTAAAAAAAATAGATATTTCTCTCAAATAGTATTGATTTCATCTATGTCAACATCCTTTGATAAATTTTAAAAAAATTTCAAGTTGAATAATTATGATACAAATAATCCATATTTTATTTAAGGTTTTGTGATATTTTTGACTCTCAATGAGTTATTTTTATTCCATTAATGGTTTATGATTAATGTTTTGACATTTTGTATGTTTTTTTAATACGAATGTTTATGTTATATTTCATCCTCTTCTTAAGATGAATGTGTTGGACTAGTATGTTCCGGGTTGGGGACCGGTAAAAGTAAGACCTCTGGGTTGGTGTCCGGTTATTAGAGGCACTCCGGGATGGAGTCCAGTTATAGAGGCTCTCCAGGTTGGGTTCCGGTTACAGTTATCCCTTAGGTCTTGGAACGTGGCCTCGACACAGAAATTAAAGTTCGGCATCATGAATTCCATCATTATGAAAGTGGTTAGTGATATTGCATGTGATTATTCGATTAGTAGAATATCCATGTGAATAAGTAAATGCATTATTTCATTTTATTTCTGCCATATTATGCTGAAGTTTGTGTTTAAAAGGATTTTGTTTTAGTTTTATACATTGCCTTAAATGTTTATGCTTATTTTTGAATGTTTCCACTGTATTGATTCCCCTTATTGAGAATTTGAGCTCACCCTGTTATATGTTTTATTTTTTCTAGGATTCCATGAAGTGTAATGTGATTGATATATAGGGTAATGCCAAAGGGAATAATGGTGTTCATAAAGATTATTTATGTTTTTTTGTACGTCATAATGTAAAAATGAAACATTCATGTATGTGATATATTTTTCCAAGACTGCTAAACTGATCGGTCCTTCGGGACATGATTCCTTGTAATCATGACAATGTATTAAAATTATGCCAAAACTCTGGGAAACTGGGGTCGGGGCATTACATTACATCCAAATGCCTCCTACATAAAAAACCTCTCATTTGAGAAGCTCTTGTATTCCCCTCTAAAGGAAATATTTCTCTTAAGTGAATCCAATAAATCACCTCAACCATCCTCTAATACACAATGTACATTGGCAATGTAATGGGATTGATTGTATGTGGGATATAATTATTGGGTACCACGTCATGATTTCTAATATGTGATTCCTTTTCAAAATAATGTTATGAGAGGAATGAAGAAGGTCCTTGAATATAATTCAAATCTTGCACACTAAAATTCTCCACCGATGGATATAATGAATCTCCTACCACTTCACCGCATTTATCGTCAATAATAGAAACTATTCCCAAATATTGTTATGAACGTTAACCCATGAATAATATTCCTCCTTATATTATCATAGATTCAATGCCAACTATTGACATCTATCTCCACATATCTGAATAACAACAAATGGGACCCAATATCCCAGAGCGGATTTTATCAAATTGAAAGCAGTTCTAAACTCCTCCAGCCAACTCTTTGACTCCACGTCTAAAACAATCCCCTTATACTTACCCAAATCATACAATTGAAAAGTGAACCACTACCTATACCAAAAATAATCCTCATATATTGAGTTAAAACTCTATTTTTAAAATATTTCATTATGCACAACCACAACAACTTGAGCCACAAGTAGGTGATGAAAAGGAATTGTTGATGACAAGAAAACAAGATCATCTTACGCCTGATAGTATTTTATCATTATTTAGATTAATTTAAACAACATGATTTTCTAACCTTCTATTAAAACCAATTTAAACTAACATTATATGATATCATGATGAATTATCCTCTCCTGGGTCGAAGTCCAAAAAATAGGTCTTCCTAACTAATTCATTCAATAAGATCATATTTTGTCCTCGTGATCAGGTAGGGCCCTAGAATAAAGTGTCCTAGCTGGTCTCTCTGGCCAATGTAACATACCATGGTTAAAACGGTCTAATTCCATATCAACCCATCAGATTCATTATATTCCTAACTGGAAACATCCTTATATCTCTCAACTATCACCTTTGAGACCACGATATCATCACCCTCTCCCTCCAATGATATCGTAGAGAGTGTAGAGAGATGAGGAACCCCACCCCCAGAGTCCCACCTCATGTAGGCATATGTTTTTTAAATAGCATGAAGGCTATAAAATATAATTAAATTTGAGTTAGTACCCTCTATAACTAAATTGAATCAAAATATAAGGTGATTCATCTAAAATTTACTACACCATAATATATAATAAGAAACTAAAACAATAAATCAATTAATGTATAAAAAAATGATACAGATAAAAGTTTACAAAGTGGATACCCAAAAGAATGGCGAATGATGTGACATTATATCTATCTATGGTGCATGTTATTATTTTCATTATCAGTACCCATAAACCTCCTAGAATCCTTAAAACAGATTATATACAAAGGGTGATCATAGAAAATATTTTGTTGGAAAAACATTTCTCTCCTGCATAGGTGAAAGAATAATGCTAATGAACATGTGAAAGATTGTAGAACCAGCAACACCTAGATAGTTCATCTATCAATCAGAACATCACTGTGTCAGTCCCACAAAATAATGCATGGAATGTAATATAATATAACATGAATCACGTTGATATGGGTACCCATAACCACTTTACCTCTTGAAGGATGATCTCACACCCCAATGAACTACATCATGGAATTATCATCTCAAATGTGTACCACACTTACCCACTAGAATGGTCACATCACTTGACACATCTAGACACCTGGGCTCCCCTCCCCACAAGAATGTCAATATCTAATCTCTCCTGCATATTCCTAGGCATACAAATCAATACCACTACATTAAAATTTTTGTTATGTTATCATGAAAATGAAACACTTCACCTTGGGACCTCATCCTACCATGGAAGTACATAGTCATAACCACCCCCAAAAACATGATCATATAACAACTCATCCAAAAAAACATGGTCCAATTCCCCATAAGTATGGTCACATCTCTCCCAAAACACCTGGTCTATAAAAAATCACTAAAAAACATACATTGTAAAAAACACTATATAATGTACTACCAGTCCACTGAAAATCAATTCATATATAGAACCTACACCTCCAAATAGTGATATTTGAGAAGTGATGGTACCCAACCATCTGAGATCTTCACCGGATGTCAATAAAATTCACATTTATGTGTATATGTGGGTGTCTACACATAGTGCTTGACATGGATGGGGTGCATATAGAAATAACATAGAATATAAAATTATAGATACATATCAACATAAAATAACAACATGTTTGTTCAAAACCAAACATTAATCCACTCCATACAACATCACTTTTTTACCCTACATTAATGTAGAAAACCACACCATGAGAGACTATCCAAAATAAATTTATTATCCAATTTAATTTATTCATCCCATTAATGTAATTTTTTTAATCAACCACATTTAACCATAGAACCCATGATTTAATTATTTTTAATTTTTTTCAACCCCATTATCCAGACCATCCCATGCCATTCCAATCATTATTAGTTAATTATTTCTTCTATAACTACTTGGGAATATGGAATACCTTAACCACAGATCAAAAGAATTTCATCATCCCTAACATACCACTACCTTTCCCACATAAAATGATGACAAAAAACAACCACCTCACCACCCCAAAATCATGTCTATGAAACCATCTCCTCACCATCCCAGAAGCACATAAAAAAAATCACCAGCTCACAACCCAGAAAGCATTTCCATCAACCAATAATAACAGAAATCCCCAAACAAATATCAACTACACAAAACCACCCAAAAATCAATTAGACAAATCAAAAAATGTACTTATCCATTTTACATATAAAAAGGCGATTTTATCACGCTACACTATATGAAGGGGTTTATGAAAAACCATAATATCATCATAACCATTTTATTAGCCAAATATATGTTGTCTTAAAATATTTAACTTAGAGTTATGTAACAAATACCATAAAGTTAACATAGGTCACTAAACATATCAATTTTCGTAAAAAAACCCCAAAAGGATATAATTTTCAATTGTGCATTTTTCCCATTGAATCCATCACATCATAACAAAATCAACACCATACAAGAATTCTAAAAATCCCCCTTTACAATTAAAATTTCAATTTATCCAATTAATTATCATCAGTTATGATATAAAAACAATAAAACATAAATGAAAAAGAAAAAAATTTAAATAATATATAACAAATAGATGATTGTGATTTCCAGCCTCATGAAGTATTCTTACTATTCACATAACTCATAGTGATGAAGAAATTCTTTTCAACTCTAACCATACCATGGAAGAATAACACCACCATAGTGAAACCAAAACAAATAATGGAAGAAATATTACCATGAAAAGCGATTTGTTCAGCATAGATTGAAGGAAGAATGGTTGGAATAATTTATCATCGAATAGGATCCCAAGAAATATGAGGGAGCATATGGATCATATAGAACGATATAAGGTATCATAAACCATTAGGATTTCTAAATAACCCCATTATCTATAGACAATAAATATGTGGTTCACAAAACAATTACACAACCTATAATCCTTATATGACATTTAAATGTCAGGCCTTTGGTTTTGCTAAAAAATTCATTGTCTCAATGTATTTTTATACCAAATTTATTACACATATTAAAATATGATCAAACATTATGGGAATCAACATTAAAAATTATGTACACATAAAAAATCACTTAATACATCAACATCCTTTTCTAGTTTCTAAACTCCTCTTGATCTTCTACAGTCCTCCTCCAAGCTCCACCAATGCCCGTAACCAGCTATGTAACGTAATGAAGAGGCATAGAACATTAAAAAAATTACTATAATTAAAAATACTTTAATTTTATGGAATATTAATAATATCAATAATAGAAATGGAAATAATATAATAGGAATTGAAGAACTTATGGAGAATGTTAATCCAATATTTCTGATGAGGTTTGGAAATTGATACAGCATATTAAGTGACTGAAAAAAGATTAATAATTTTTTAGAAATAAATTAATTGATTTCATATTGCAAAAAACTTTTTATAATATTAAATAATTAATGTAAAGACCATATGAGATAAATCATATATTGTTATGCAAATATAAATTAGAACAATAGTGGGAATAAAAAACATATATAAGGATGATAGAGATGATACATGGGAAGGATGAGAGATATTGTAAATAATTGAATAGTTTTATGGGGAATAAATTAATAAAAGTCAAATATTTAAATCAATACTGTAATTAGACCCATGTTGAAATTGAATTTTCCAAATAAAGGTATAAAATTGAGAAAAGAAAGATGAAATGTAATACGTTCAGGATGAAATATTATATCTTATTGAAATTAAATTTTTGTTAAAAAATCTCATAAGACATTAAAACAATTTCAATAAAAAAAGTAAATATAACGTTATTTAGATGTCTAAATTCTATATATGTGATGAAAATTTTATTTAGAATGAATCCATTATAAATTTTATATAATAAAGGGGAAAAACTATTTAATGAAAATCATATCAAAATGAAGAAAACTGTTGTTATAGAAACCCTTAAACCATTATTGATAATGTAAGAGTTCTACATCCCTAAAAATGTCTATTTTAGTTAGGAATCACTACTTCCATGTGGTTTCCATTGGATTTATTTATTGAACCTGAAACAACCAACATTTTTTTATCCAATGGGACCTTATTTCCAAAGGTATGCATTTGTTACGATTGAACATATGATACAAAAGGACATGCATTAGTCAGGATGATGGTTGTTCAGACTCATCACACCCTTTGGGGAAACATATGGCCTAATTTTGGATGCTCTAATTGGTTTGAGATATTTCCATGAATCCTTATTAATTCACAATGTATAACGTAGATTTCCCTATGAATTTCTAATCAATTATTATCCTGTGTGAATTTTATAATAATATGTATGTATTTGAGGTTCTTAATTAATGGAGAAATCTATAATTATTCAAGGTTCTCCATCAATGGTATCCTCTAATATATTATTTAGAGATTATTTTATCCATCATTAGGAGAATACAAGTTTTTAAGCCACTTAGTAGGGCAGTTTGAAAATTTATTATTTTCCAGGGAGATAAATGAATGTTTTAATGTTAGGATCATTCCCCTAAATGGGCTACCTCTGTATCCTTGTTAATGGATTTAGAATACTCATAGGTCGGTGATGCTTAATGGGACACATCAATTCTTTTAAATTCATTTGACATGGATATAATCCTATAGATTAATGTCATGTGGTAAGGACATCTTAGGAAAAGGTTCTTAGTCAAATATGGTGTGGATATTATACCTACGTAGACCACGGAACATGAAAAAAATATGGGTTTCCATGATAGATAAGAACCCATTGGGATTATAGCCTAGGAAAAATAGGGGTGAATTGATGTGTTGGGTTTGACCGTTAGTGAGGCATCCTACGTGTCCCAATTATGGTTGGAATTAGTGTCTTTGTAGTTCAAGGTGTCTCATATGAGAGATTATTTCATTAAGAGAAGCGAGTTTGGGATTACTTCATGAAAATAATGTTTTTATGGATGAAATGAGCTGGATATCGGGCCTTTGGAAGGCTTAAAATGTATCCCAATTATGCTGGGAATTAGAGTTCTCTAGTTCATTCGAAGAGGTGATTGGGAAAATTTTGTGATTATCACTAATCACTAAGCCCATTTTATACATTCTCGGTGTGAGAAATAAGAGGATGTAAAAGATTCAACAAAGGCACACATACACTTTTCCACTTCCACTATTGGACGATGGTAGGAGTATGACATCAATGGTTGAAGATATCCAGACGATGTACCTTCTCACTCTTCACATTACATTAAATAGGGGTCCCCTATAAGGAAGGACTTAAGGTGATAAAAGTATAGTGGATGAAGTCTGCAACCTCTTTCTTGATTGGAAAGAGGCTTACACCAGGATAGATTCCATCAAATTGGTCCTAGTGAGGATAAAGAATACACACTTATTAAAAAGGAAAAGTAATTTTGAACTATACCTTCCCTACCAGAGACCTAACATTCCAGGATTAAGAGATGAGATGGTGAGGTCAGGACACAAACCCTAATCCTCAAATCTGAGAACATCCCAACAATGTACATGGGAGAAAGGTCCACATGACTTTAGATATAGAAACCCAATGACCCTCCATGAATTCTATCCCAATTAAAAAGAAAATGTGGGAATCCTCTATCTACATATATACAAACCCAATTAAGAGAAATGTTGTTGTCCCATTCCCAAGAGTTTGATATGTTAGTAGGTTTTAGTGGAGGTTTCAACTTAACCCCATTAAAATAATTGAAACTACAAAGAAGAATCCCTTTCATGAATTTCATTAAAGATATCAAATGAAAATCTTGTATAGACTAAAGGAATTATGTGAATCAAAAAAGGGTTCCCAAGTAAGTGTCAGCTGCACGGGTATGGGAGTGAAAGTAGGCTTGGGCGACCTGATTTCAACATAGTTGATGAACCATTTGGATGTTATTAAATGGGTGAGACTTGAATAAATACTACTATAGTTTTAACATGTATTCCTAGATGTGGGGTACTAAACATTCTTTGTTAAGAATTTGTGGCATGCATCTGTTTCTAATTTAAGGAGGTTGGGCACTTTAGACACACATATGTTATGGATTTCAAACACTATTTTTACAGTAGTCTGATGATCCTCCTTGAATTCCTCCCCTCTTGGTGTTAAAGAGATATCATGATGGTTTTAGAAGTCTTGGGTGAAGTAGTAGGGTGACAAAAGAAGAAATTGGACTTATGGGAAATTTTTATGTACAAATTAAGGCACCAACGATCTATTTATAAGGAAAATAAGTGAACATGGGTAAAATATTTACCCAGTGCACCAGAATATTGCATGTTGATGGTCCCTTAGTTTGACGGGGAAATCCATGTTTCAATACTTTTTAAAATTTAATTTTATTCACATATTTTCTCTATTATTATTGAATTATATTCCCTTTTTCATCATCATTTTAATTTATCAGTGTAATTGAATAATATTTCATCAAAATCCCAGCCTCAAATTTTGATCCGAAATGAAAAGAGGATCTTATACTGATGTAAATTTATGAAAAATAAAAAAAGTGGGTAATGTGGCATGCATGTTATAGCATGCAAGGTAAGGGGAATGCAAGATGATGGCATGCAACTTCCTCTCTATATCTTACATATAGTTTCTTTCCTTTATTGAACATTACAAAGAACTTGGGATATATTTTTCTCGACTCACAAGTGTTTTTGATTAGACGTTCATATCAGTCGCAGTTGTTCAGAATATTTTTTGGATTTCTATGCCATAACTTGGGTAACATACAAGCCCAACAGATTTATACTTGTATTATGAATCCATAAATACATGACATAATTCCATTTTCATACAAGTAAAGAAGAAATTTTTTTAACTTTTTTGGTTTCAAGTCTATACCAATTGCTCTTCTACCAATTATTCTATTATGAGAACATATATCAAAGTTTATACAACAGTTAAGGACCATTGCATTCATCATTCCTCGTGTTCTCTATATTTGAAAGCACATACACCTGAGCAATATCCACATTTTAATTTGTTCATTTTTCATGATTCTCAAATAGATCATTCATACAGCGAGAAGAATATTTGGAATTTAATCCTAGGAGGGGGTGTTAAACCGGTATGGATGAGGGTGTATTGGTTACAAAAAACATGTTTGGAGTGTATGGATGACATTAAAGGTGTTGTGATTTAGGAGGCAACATGGTTAAGGAAAACCAATGTATATAAACATGCTAATTTTTTTCCATAGTTTCTATGATGAGGGAGTCAAAAGACTAATTCTTTCAATTTTCCACAAGGAAAAGTAGGTATCAGTTTGTGGGGTGCCTATAAGATCTCTATAGATCCAATTCCTAGAGATTTATATGATGAGTTTATTCCTAAAAAGATCACATATAATGAAATTGAAAATAACCCAGCCTTGGTTTGTTAGTTAATGTAGATATTTTATAAACTCATGAATATGAACACAAAAATGTCCCATACAAGAAGGGATATTCACCCAGGGGATTTAGTGGAAATAATCATGGTGAAGAAGAAGGATTACAATCCCATATTTAATCGTCCAACATGTTTGAGATATGTTACAAAGAGAGGTACACCCAAAACTTTCTGGCCAACATTATGGAATGGTGTTTTTGAATATAGGGTGTATGATGTTAATTCCAAATTTATAGTGAAGCCACATCCTGGAGGTTTCCTGTACATGTGACTCAGCATGTATCTATTTCCTATTAGATATTCTAATTGAGGTTTATGTCAAGGAACATTTTATATCATTACATAGTCGGTCCAGAAGAGGATGATAGGATGAGATACCCCTATTTTGGAAAAGATTCATAAGATAATATTTCATATCTATAAGGGGAATTATATTTTTAGAATTGTGGGACCATTCCAGGAGTTATGGGGGTGGATCACCACTAATTATAAAAATTATGTTGTGAAAAGTGAGGTAATGGTATTTGGAAGTTTGTTCCGACCATCTGTTCAAGATTTCTCTAGTATTTCACATCTATCATTTAATGATTTTGATAATACGGTCTGGTAAAGAATATATAATGATTTTGATCTTTCCTATATTGTAAATCCTCCTAGGGTACAATTCATAATTATGGGATGTCCAGCATAGTGATAAGGGTGTATATATTGGCTTGTTTAGATGTAATATTGGCCACCAGGATTGACAGGGAAATCATATGCAAGGCCTATGCTCTTTATATATTTACACGTCAATTAAAATGTCTAAAAAAATTATATATGTCCTAGGGTGCATGTCATAAGAGAAAATTACCCATTGGTAGCCTGAAAACTATGGTTAGTGATTGCTATAGAGAAAATTTAAGAAATATTTAATTTACCTTCTACCAATGCAACAAGTATATTGACTATAAAGAATGGTGAGAAATGGGTTGCATCATTCCATGAAGGGGTGTTAAACCATATTGTCCCCTGAGTATAGATGAAAAGATACATTAAGAAGGAACCGTCTATTTTGAAATGAAATTATTCATCATCATGGTAAAATTCATTAGAATTAGAGTGTAGAGGTGAAGAGGCCCCATGCTTGCCGAAGAAACATCATGAAAGATATAATCCACCTATCAGATTCAAGAGAGCCACACCTTCAATGTCAACTAATGATTTACTGAGGCAGTCTAGTCACCATCATTCAGTAGAAAAACCGGT
The DNA here is from genome assembly GCA_963277665.1 of Viscum album. Taxonomy (NCBI): domain Eukaryota; kingdom Viridiplantae; phylum Streptophyta; class Magnoliopsida; order Santalales; family Viscaceae; genus Viscum; species Viscum album. The sequence continues at coordinate 1,154,846,276 of OY728158.1, read as the reverse complement.
CCCATTTTCTCATCCACCATCTTTTAAAAATGAAATTGGGAAGAATCTAAAATATAAAACTAAAGGATCCTCTTTACAACCGACAAGAATTTACTCTGAATATGTATTACCAAAAGAGGTTCAAACATGGAAAATCCATCATTGTGATTTTGAAACAACATGGATATAAATATGTTAAGGGTTTCATGTTCTGGGGATTGGGTATCTAAGAGTCTCTTTTGACATTATTTTTAAGAAAAACCCTGATAATGTGAGAACATATATCTGAGAACAATATATGGTCATATATGCAATTGATGAATCAATACAGACCACAAAACGAGGAAAGAAATGATAGATTGTGGCTCCACTGAAGGGATTGAGCTTTCATTATATGAATAATGGCATGATTTTGTTGATGTTGTAGATGTATTTATTATTTTTATCACAATCTATTATGGTTTAAAATATGAATTTAGTCAGAAAATTGTTTCTCAAGGGAAATAACTTTTTTACATGATGTTGGCTAATGCAATATCAGATGACATTCCATCAAAACAATATAATCATTCTTGTACATCAATCAGTGTTATTGGATCACACTATGAATCAAGAGATAAATATCTTGGTCAATTGGCCATGGAAAATGATAATGATAGGGGATTCCAGTCTTGAATACATGTTTTTTGATGATGATGATGCACGTCCTCCATATAAGGTGATGGAATAGAAACATAGATTAAATAAAACAATGGTCAAACATTTTCATAGAATTGATAATTATTCTTGAAAACTTGATTTTTTTCATTAGTTATAAAAAGAGATTAAACTTCTTCGAAGTTCAAGTTCTTCTTCTGTTTCTTCTATTAGACAAATAATTGATGAGCTTTGATGAACCGTGGAGGGTTCTTCTAAACATGCACAAATTCCTACCAACCTAGTGATTATTTTGACAGAACAAGCATTTAGGTCAAATGAACCAACTTATGTTCCCAATATTTCTCAATTTTCCTAATATTCAGAGATATGATTCCTCTGTTAAATTATATGTTCTTCATGTCAATCTATGTGTAAAACAACTAACATCCACACTGAGATACATTAGCTTCATCACATTCCACAGAAAATATTGCGACAACTGATGTTGACCACACAACAGTTACTAAGGAAGCTATTCAAGATTAAAAATTTACATAGGATGTCATGAAACAACAACTCTATGTGATCCCATGGGTGAGACTAACCTAGGATCTATGATATTATTAGATGCTATGATGAATTGTGGAATGTCTTTTGAAGAAGTATTTGAAAATATTAATATGCCAAATACATTATATGATTTTGAGGATCCTTATATGGTACCAAATGGAAGTGAATTTTTATTTTTCATCCTATCATTATTCATATGACTAATTTTCAAAATGTGGTCAGTTGAAATATACAGTTCCATCTAAAGAAACACCTATAGTGAAAATTCCTGAAGTAATCTTCTATATCACTATCAATCGCACCATTACAGAGACATTCGATGAGATGAATCACGAGTCATAAAATCATACTGATATTAATTTAGAGGATCCTGAGCCGATTGATTAAAGAAATCACCACCAAAAAACATTAACAAAAACTATTTACACTGAAAATATTAGGGAGGATTATTCTCAATATGTTGACCTATTTTTATATAAGGGATACTAATATTGTTATTGTTCTCACTCTTGTCATCCTTTGAAACTAACCATAAAAATAATTTTTAATTCACTATAATGAATTATCAACATCAATGGATAGGTATAGAGGTGAATATTCAACATCAAATCAAACAGTACTAGGATGTGATGCAATGACTTTCATGGAAGGAGTATAATAGGGTACATAACTATGTGCATTAATCACAGAATAAATTCATCCTTAGGACATAGATTCAGAATATGACCTCGAACTGAAAAACGCTCTTAGACTTTCACATCACAAGGAATTATTAAAATATGGAAGACAATATATAAAATTCCCTATAAGAACTTCCCTCATGAATTATAGAACATTAATCTCTATTCATTAAATTGGGATTTGGAAGATTTTAATACCATTAAATTCATACAATAGTGAAATAGATTTTCCGAAGAGGGAGAAAAAGCATAAAAATTGGAAATATGTAATAAAAACTAGACGGCTTACCAACACTTGTGAATTCCATGCAGCACTATCCCAAGAAGAGGCCAATAGTACTGCAGTTTTGAAAAAACCGAAGAAAAAATAAATAAATAATGGACTATTCAATAGCTATGTATTCAATAAGAGTTAGATATTGTTACATGGTAGAATGACAAACTTCATGATTCAATAGGATAAGTCCAGAAGGATGGTGAAAAATCCATTTCAAATGATAATGATGCACTTCATCATGCAAAAGATAATGATACAGGTCAGCTAACCAAACATAAATAGGAAGCTGATGGGGCTCAAGAGGCCATTAATCAAATAAGTAGTTATGTTTAAAACCTTTTATTATTTATAATAGAGAGAATCTATTTTCTAGATGATCGTATGTGTATTTTTTATTTCAAAATGAAAAATAATTTTTTTAATTATTTGTGTCTTCATCCATTCCATTTTTTTACAAAATATTTGTCTTTCGGGCTGAGACATTGAATTTTTTCCAAAGTTCCCAATGCAGGTATTCAATCTGGGATTTATTATGTCTCTTGATATTTTTCATATTATAGCCATGAATGTTTTACTAATAAGTATAGTGTTTATGTTTGAATATCATTGATCATAAATTTTAAAATTGCATCCCAAACAAGGCTCAGTGGATAGTAATTACTCTAATTTTTGTAAATAATTTTATGCGGAATATTGAGTCAAGATTTTTTTGGTCACTAAAACTAAAACATTTATAAACATAAATGATGACTTTTCCCTGAAAAAGTTTACAAATATTTGACAAACCCATTATGGGTTTTGTATAATTTAGGGATGACTAGGCCATATGCTACATAGACAAATAGTGGCATCTTTTAATTGAAATGCCTTTACATAGGAAAATTTATGCAAGGAAATCAAGGTTAATGTAATACATAGTCAAGAAATATATTTTTCTAGAATTTAACCTTTAATTGTTGATATAAATGAGAAAATACGTTTTGGGTGTCTTAAGACCACAGTGTATGGTTTTTCCAAGGATATGGATTTTAAGAATATAGGGTTATCTATCTCGATATATTTCATGATTGGGAAAACCACATCTACCCAAATTAGTTGTTTGAGGAATGGATAAAAGTAGTTAGAAAGGGGATATATGATATCATTCTATGTAGCTTTAATGCCATCCAATGAGGACATTATACTATTCCATTTTATGTCAGGCAGTACAGACATTGTACTGTGTACGTTTAAGCCATATAGTGAGGAAATTGGGTGGATCTAATTTAAAGCCTTTAGCTTTGTATAAAGGTTTAAGAATCGAAAATTTATTGATATTTTTTCGGAAACATACTACCATGTACACATATATAAAGTAATAATTTTAAACTATAATTTGGTAATTTTTGGATACAAATAATGATATGGGAAAATGGATATGGGCATTAGAGGAACTCATTACTAAGAATAAAGATACCCGTATTTGAAAAATCTATTGTGAGGGATGTATAAAGAAAGGGAAACTAGGGAATTTGTTGTATATCCAATGAGTGGAATCTTTTAACTAACATGTTCTATATATAGGAAACTTATGTATGGCCACCTAGGGGCACACGCTTCGTAGTCAGGAAAAAGTGCTAAAAAATTGACATTATATTGAAAAAAAATCAGATCAAAATTTAAGGAGATTCAAATTTTCCATTGCATAGAGTTTTTATTATGGAGAAATGAACTAGAATATAGAAATATTATTTCCAAACATGATTTCCAATGAATCGTAGGAATATGATTTCTACCATGGTCTGATCAAAATATTGGAAGTATGGTGTCTGTAGTTATAGGTCATACAATAAGAAACAAGATGGAAACAAGAGATGATATGTGATCAAATGATCCATGGTTATTTTATATTTCTTATAACACATAGATATGTAAATGTTTAAACCATGGCCTTGAAGATATTCAGATCGAGAGAAATGTAATGGAGTAAATATACATGGATTATAGCTTTATGATAAAGACTCATGTTTATTTTCCTAAATTTTTTAGGGAGAAAATAAAAATTAACCATGAATAATGTTACCATTATTTATCAAACTCATTATGGTTGTTGTGTTATCTAGGTCCAACTAGGGAATATGCTTCATTTCCAAACAATTGCATCTTTTGACTGACAGACACGTTATATAGGAAACTTATACAAGGACTCCTAAGGGCGTGTATTGCATACTCAAGAATTAAAATTCTCAGATATCAGGAACTCTTCCACAAAAACATGTAAGACAAATTCTAATGATCTAAAAATATTCAAGATTAGGAGTATGAAATATGAACGGGGGTTTTGGTCAATGCACGAGGGAAATATTTGAATCATTATTAACCCTGATTTTGGATTCCCTTACATAGATCTTACTCATATGTAAAATGGGGACATTTCATATATCCATGGTGGGATCCATAAGGAGAAGACCCAAAAAGAATATTCCAACATAGATTGTAAATTATACGAGGAAGAGAGTTGAAAAATTTATCTCAGGGATGGGAATAGGAGCTAAGGCATATATTTCAATATGTATCTTAATTCGGATGGGAATAAATCCATATATAATTCATTGGGTACTTGTCATTTTATTTTCATGTAGAAAAGACATTATGATATGATGTTTAGATTCTTTAAGAAAGTAAATGAAGTGATTTAGATGTGAAAAAGGAATATTGCAGCTAGAGTTGGAAATAAATCCACATGTCACTACGTATCTCATATTGATGAGAATCAATCCATACCTAGTTCTTTGAACACTTCTAATGAAAGATTGATTCATATACATGAAATAAAGGGGGGAGGGGGTTGTGTTTGTGGATGTGACAATGATTGGAGATCATGGGGTCTCTACATCTCCCATTGAAAATGTTAATCAAGCTAAACATAGTTATTTAAATAATCCCTTCCAACACCATTTGAATTTTATGTGACAAATGGGCTCTTTAACACATTCTATAATAATGGATAAACATAAGATATGAAATGTTATAATGATAAAACCATGTATCCTAAAAGAGTATTTTATATAGATCTAGTTCATATACATGAGGAGAAAATGGAAACAACTCGTGGTTGTAGTTGGGCCCAATATTGGATATGTAGGTGTCTATACATATCCTATTGGAAATGAGAATCATGCCATACATTTTTCTTGAAATATGGTATCTATGTAGATATGATTCAAACACAGGGAGAAATATAAGTAATGTTCCACTTAGGAATAAAAGTGATGTCAGTGATAGTACATCATGGATGCTCTTAAAATAAAATAAAGAAGTTATTAACAGTACTTTTTAATGTCATGTAATGACGTTAAATTATATGAAGACGCTTAACACCATCCGACAAAGTCAAAGTTGATAGACATATTGTCATCATGCCACATGGACTCTTATGGATGATATAAAATTTATTGTCTTTAAAATAAAACATTATGCAATGAAATTTATACTCATGCAGCTAAGAACAAAATGCATTGCATTTTATCTTTGTGAAATATGGACACTTATAGTTTTTATGGAGATTCATGTTTTGTAACTCATACATTGTGTTATGTAGTTTAGAGTCACGCAGTGATGAAAAAGATTTTGTGAAATTATTCAATGTACTACTTCAAAATTTTTTCATTGGTTGAATTTCTAATAATTTATCCATCCATTGAGATTAGATAAAAAACTCTATTAGAGTATACCTTATGTATAGTGTATGGTCCATTCCACATTAGCACATGTTTTGGAGGCTTCATTCATTATATCATTGGATTCCTGAGGACCAATACCATTTTTCGATGAATAAATGAGTAATGGTGAAATTTCATGTTAAAAGCTCTTGATATTCAGTTCTAATGGTCTTATAAATGATGCAATGAATGCAATATTTTTTTGTCTAATCATTCCATCTCATCAAATCATTTCTCAGACATTTCATCAGTAGATAACTGGTCACATATTGCAACTTGGAGTAAAGATAATTGAATTTAAATTGGGAAAAATACTTATGTTATGTACACTAATGAATATTTATATTCATGAGTGGTAGTACATGTAGTAGTCCGATAATCACATAATGAATTAAAAAGTCTATCTGTATAATATTTCATATCTTATCCCCCTATTTTCTAGTGTATTAATGATAGGGTCTTATTTAAAACTTATATATGTCAATTGGTTGCTTCATGACAGTGAGATGAATGGTTGGGTTTGATATTGTCCTATTGATATAACTTAATTACCTCAACAAAATAGATATTGGGGCTATTATACATCAATATAGTATGAGGGGCACCAAATCTGGTAATGACAGTTTCTATGAAAAAGATAATAATGATTTTGGCTCTAAATTCATTGAAATGTATTTCCTCAATGCATTTAGAGATGAAATCTGTATTCATAAGAATCTACATGAATAGCTTAGATGTAGCTTGAGGATAGGACCTACTATGTACATTACATATGTAGAAAATAGATAGAAGTATTTAGTTGTTTGTAAAAACCTTAAGGGTTAACGAATGATGTTGTCATGCACTTGGAAGGGAAAAATTACTTTGTGAAATCTATGCAATCATGTTTCATTGAAGGATAGATGTATCGAAGCCTTTAGATTTGATTAGAATGACTATTGCCAGACTACGGAGCACCACAGCCGCATGCTTATGATTCATTAATGATATTTGCAGTTTCGTCTTCGTCAATACACATAAAAAGGATTCTATCAAATCCTCGTTCGTATAGGATCTTATGGTAATCTGTACTATCATAAAGAGTGAAATTGGCCACACATCATCAGATCTGTTCTTTTTCAACTCTATCTTATAGAAGTACTCTATTTTGAATGTATTCCATGGTGGTTGTCATCCATCACGTAGTATGACCAAACGACTCAAAAATATGTATAATTTAATTGATTTATCCATTATAGTTTGAATAAAATTTGAAACCACACGACGATGGGAAATATTGATAATTTACCCATAGAGGTTTGGACCTTCCCAGGCTATGGCTGCCTTATCCTATGCATCAAATTGGGAATTTTTTTATCATGGGTCATAAGATAATTTTATCTCTATGGGAAACTCAACCATTAACCATCTGACATAATCACACAAAGGGATTAAATTTTCATTTCTGATATCATAATCTCTATTGATCTGTTTGATTACCCACTCTGAATCACCTTTTAAATTCAGGTGGTTCACTTGTACCTGGAGAAACAATTCCAGGTATGAAATGAGTGATTCATATTCGGCCTCTATTTTGGCACTGCCTTCTGGTAACGAGAAAAAATATGGAAACAATACCTTTTATAAATAGATAATTATAATTCTTAACCCATCAATGTTGTGTTCGGGGTTTTCCATTACCTTTCCCATTGAAATTATGAAATCACTATCAAACTACATTTCCAATGACAAGGGATTCTCTTTAAAATGGAAGATCTCTTCATTAGGATGTTCAATATTCAATGATATATCTTCTTCATATGGGTGTTCACCAAGTAATTCTAACAAGGCATGGATTTTTATTTCCTTATAAGGCACAAAATGGATATCAAACTATTGAAAAAAGAACTGCTTATTATTCCTAATGTCCTATAAGCATAAGAAAACTATGAATAAATTTATCAGATTATTGAGAGATACCAATTGATCCTTGTGATGTGGCATGAATTGACTCAATTTTTATACTAAAAATATTAGTACTAGGCTGCACTCATCAATACATTAATATTGATTCTCTGTATCATTCATATTTTGACTAAAATAGTAAGGTCTATTTTCATACCCAACAACATTATTCTGGGAAATGAAGGTACCAACTTACTGCTCTGATGTTGTCACATAGAGAATAAGTTGATTTCCTTCCAAAAGGTGGAATAAATACTAGTTAAATCATGATATATTTTTTGAGTGTATCAGAAGACTCTTGATAGCTTTTGGGCCATTAGTATGTAACTCTATTCATCATTAATCTGTTGAAAGGTAATCATTGGCCCGCCAAATTGGAAATAAAGAGCCAAATATAATACATGTTCCCTTCATGTCCTATTAATTCACTCAAATTTCAAGGAGGTGGAATGAAATGGTTTGATTTTGTCTTAACAAGATAAAATATGATGCACCGATGGAGTACAAAAAAGCCAATTAATTTTCATTAGTTTACCATGAAACCAAATTTCAATGGATTAAACATCAAATTATAGTTTAATGAATATAAAATATGGTCTCTAGATATTTTTAAATGGGCATTGAGTTGTTTGGATTTATCCAATAGACAATCCACCTAATAGTCAAAATATGTCCTAAGAAGGGTTTGATGATATTGTTCATGGAGTGTAGATACATTGCACCTTCATTCTTCACACAAAAGGGAATTAGAAGATATAAAAACTCCCCATGAGGGGCTCCGATCGCTTTATAGTCATCATCCTATGGGTCCATTAACGTTTTATTGCACCCACATTATCCATTCATGAATGATATCACTTAATAACTGGCTATTGCATCATTCAAATGTTCTATGATCAGAAATGGAAATTCATATTTAAGACAATGACGATTATGATCTATAAAATCAATGAAATATTTAAATTTTCCCATTTATTATTTTTCAACAGCACAATGTTATCAAGTCATTCAGGATATTTCACCTTCCAGAGAAATATTTCATTGATAATATTGTCAACTTCAGTATCAATTATAGGGGCATGAATTAGGTGTGTTCTTCTTTTTTCCTATTTAAATACTCAATTCTTTTCTGTAAAACCCAAATGATAAGGGCCCACATCAGGTTTCAGGCATAAAATTTATGTATATTTTCATTAAAATATATCCTTACATTTCTTTAGAAATTATTTATACATATATTTCTCTTAAAAATTCATAGACACAATAATTATAGTGGGGCACAGATCATTGTTTGTAGCCATATTTATTTCTCTGTTCTCATCCATGGTGTTGGAGATGCATTCCTAAAATGATGGAGGAGCATCCTTGAAATCTTCTTCTTCTTCCATATGTGTCACTTATTCTATTTCTTCATGAAAATTTTTTGACCTATCAAAACATTTAAAGCTAGAAGATGAGTTAGTATTTCAACATTTCTGGCACTACAGGTAATGAATTGTAGTATTTGAGCATAATAGAGAAGATGATGGGTTGAGATTCAGCATCCTTGACTCCTTATGTATTGATACATATTCTTCTATCCTCATTTAAAAATAAAATTCTTGCTTAATTACAATGGATGAAATGAAGTCATCTCTATTAATGCTTTCACCAATACATAGTAAATCAACAATTTCTACCATGCTGTAAGGCTCAATTTCCTTAATTGAAATTATCGAAGTCATTGGATGAGTTCATGAATTTGGGTCTATCCTTTTAATTTGATTGAAATGATACACATAATCTATACTCATATGTTTAAAAGGGTTTGAAGGTATCTTTTCCATGATATTCAGAGCATTAATTCTTATTACATATTTTCCATGTACCTAGTTACCTTTATGTGGAAGAATTCAGATTCAATATACTGAGATTAACATGTTTTTAACAAATCCCTGTCACCATAAAATGTACCAATTTTACCATTGAGTAAATACTCGAGACATTGGTGATATGATGAAGGAATGCCCGCTTGTTGTTGTAGCCAAGGCTTTCTAAAAAAATGTTCAAGGATTTGTCCTGAATGATAAGAAAAAATATGAATTAGATACAATATCTTAAAAATGTGTTTCAAGTGTAATTTATCAATGTGGTTATAGTTAATTCTTTTCATAACCTTGAATCATGAATGTGTAAGGAGATATGCTAGATTCAGTGAGGACCAGTCGACGAAGTGTACAGATGGGAGTGAGGTTGAATCTTGAGCCATTATCAATGAAGGATAGTCAGATGTCTGTATCATTAACCCTTAAAGATAGATACAAGGGCCTGATGTTTCCATGTACAACATGATCCTCATCATCATCCCTAATATATATGATTACGTGACATTCTACAAGATGATTCTCTATATGATAAACCTCTACAACAGAAACCTTTTTTTCAAACTCTTTTGGACTTGAAATGGCATTAAACAGTGATTCGTGAAGATATTTTGAATGATTCAATGAATCCATGATCGAAAACATGGATAAAACATGGGTTTGTTTTTTCAAACAATCATAATTTTGGTCTAGAGGTCTCTTTTTTCCAGTATGGAGATGTGGTTTGATAGGTGCAATGGATGTTGATGCTTCTGATATTGATGTACCCTATGTCGGGGAAGAAGATGGAAATACTATTTATTTTGGAATATTAGACTATATAGGACTATGAACATGCTGAAATAATAATGGTGTAACCTATAATCAATCATCCAAGATAATCATGTCAGGTCTGATCAAATTATGTGTTGGAGAATTTGCTTCTTCTTGATCCTTGTGAGGATATCTCTAATGAGATTCTACTTCATAAACGGTTTGAGCTGGGGAGAGTTAAAATAGTGGTTTGTAGCATATCAATGTCTTCCCTTGTTTCTTATACAGTGGAATATTCAAATAGTTTTCGAGTCATGTCTAGGGAATTTAAGCTCATCGTAATGAGAATCATAATTTTTATTGGGATATGTTAAATGGATAATGGTGATGAGACCAAAGAGAAATTCTTCATCTGATGAAGATTTTCCATAATAGTTTAGTTCTTCTTATGTTGTTCTGAAAGGCACTACACGTTATTTTGAGATAGATTTTACGAAATCTACCATATTCAATGATAACATTTTTTTTAAATGAGATCGTCCTCTACTGACTACTCATCATCTTTCTAATCATGTCGCTTCAGTGAGGATTGAACATTGAAGGAATGATCTATTTATGAAGATGAATTTGTTATAGAGGATGTTCTAAAAGACATAATCATTTTTCTCGAATGTTTTTATAGAATGGAATGAGTTTGACTGATCATTTTTTTGAACATCCAATCATTATTCTTTTTTTTCTTTTTTTCTTTTAACTTCCTTCCATTCACCTTTGTTATCTAGATCAGTAGCAGTAACACGTGATACATGGTATGATGAAATATTTTGTATCACTTATCCAAAGAATATAATTTTTTATAGGAAGTATTTTAAATAAAAACACTCTTGAATGTGATGCCACATCATTTAGTGAAGGGGGAAATAATTTATAAGATCTCCATTTCCTTCTTTTTACAGTTTCATCAGCCATGGAAACTGAACCATATTGTTTTCTAAAGTTGAAATGAAGTAAGAGGTATCAGATTCAGAAAAAAATAACCTTTATTCATTAATTCGTCTAACATTCTATGCCATTGTTCTTCTGGATCATCTTGATGACGTGGTCATTGCTGCTAACATTCGATATGTGGATCCCCTTGGTATGATGATGGTTTTGAAGTAGAAGTAGGTAAATATGATGATTTTAGTGTGATTGTAGTAGTCTATTCTTTACCAATTATCCTTCCCAGAATAGATGGAATAACACAAGATTTATCATTAGTTTCTAGAATATAATTTTCCACTGGTATGGAATTTGAAGAAAGGTCTTGAAACCCTCTAATGTATAGCACAAGGATTAGTGGTGTGTGTAACTCATCATTCAATGTATCCACACAAATTGGAATCATCTTTATTTTGGGATTGCTAGATTTAAAGAATATATTAATCATTTCCTTAGAGTGATGAAATATAGAAGACATTCACTATCCCATTGTTTGAAATTTTTTCAGATCATATATTTTTTTTAGAGCATTGAGATGAATTGGAGAAGGAATTTTTGAAGTAAATCTTCTAACTCAGTAATTGATCGAGATTGAAAACATGTATACCAGAAATATATTTCCCTCTGTAATGATTGTACAAACCATCGAAGTGTTACGACTTATTGATGTTGAGGGATACCCATCATGTGATGACAATAAGAAAAAAATACATTTAGATATACTCTGAATCTTCTGAACCATTAAATATTGGTAATGTGGTATTCACAACGTTTGGTGGGGGATGTATCAGATCTATCCATTCAGGGTAATATTTTTTTCTAGTTGACCTATTTCACTTAGTTCTTCTATAGAATACAATATTGTATTTAATGAATAGATTGTATTCATAAACACTTAGGGAATATCATGATGATATGGCCTTTATAGATATAATATCTAGAGTTTGAACCGATGCGAAGACTATCAAAAAAACTGGTGACGGCACTACTTATATTTCTCTTTGATAAACCATGGGGACATGCTAATAAGGTTTTGTTTTTTGTTTACCTAATTTTTTACCCAATTGAGGGAATTCATTAACTTCATCTGTAATTGCATCATATACTCTTTGGTGATTAGTTTCTACATGAAGTGCATGTAGAGGACCTATAAGGGGAGAATGTCTAGACGAAATGACACATCCAAGTAATGCTTCATTGAGTCTTTTCAACTCCTTTATCTCCTATTCTTGCTGGGAAAATATTTTTTAAATAAAATGAGATTTATCATCTCATGTAAGAATTTCATAAATAATCTAGATTTTTCCCCCTTTTTAAATGCATTTTGAGGGGGTGGGATTTGGTTATTTGATGCAATACCCAGATTTTGTTTAGGCCTCTGATTTTGAGTTGGTAAAAAAACATCATTTTAATTAGTGTGTATAGTGTTATGAATACAATATTCTTCTTCCAAATCCCCTGAAAAAGACTCATTATATGTTGGATCTTTCGTAAAGGTATTAATGACATTCCATGATGCATAATGAATTGATTACATTTTCTCAGTATATTTGTAAGATCATATCCATATCTATCATCCATCATACTTTGTTCAACTCCAGGTTGAATTCCCACGAACTGTTTGAAAAATAGTAATATGAAGGGATGCATTGGATACATCAGTTGTGCATTCAATTTTTTCCTTCTTCCCTAATTAGTAGAAAACTGACTGCCATTGAGGATGGGAGTATAGATGTGGAAAATTCTACATTCCTAGAGGATATGGATTTTCATGTTCTTCTTAGTCAAACCTACAACCAGTGTTAATGGAATTCGAAGATTAAATTAATCAATCCCATTGCCCTATAGTATGGGGAGGATCTTTAGCTGGTATAGTTTAAATTCATGTAGCAGCTCTTATGATTTTTTGAACTTTGGTATGAACATGGGTTGGGTGGATTATCTGAAAACCACATAAATAACCTGTTTCAAATGACCGATGTGCTCTTTTAGATATTTGTGCTATATAATGGCTTACATCCACTAAGAAGGATACCTACATAATTTTCTCATATTCATGATGCAAATGTATCTCAACAACATGCTATATTTTGGTCTGAAGCTGATTAGATATACTCGCGACATGTTCTTGAGAGTATCTTATATTACACACAAAATCTATGGATAGTAACTTGAAATGGGAAATAATATTGAAATATAATAATTTTTTTGGGAATTAATGATTTTGGACTTCAGTGAAATGAAAGGCTCCATGTGCACCCCATTCTCTAATACGAACTATAGATGGGGTATCATTAATTAACTAGCAGAGACTCTTCAGAACACAATGTCATTCCTTCTTAAGGACTCCCTTCTACTTGACATGCATTGTATATCGGGGAAATGTGAGATATTACAAGTCAATTCATAATTCCAACGCATCTAATACCTTTATGTGAGTTTTATATTCATCATACAGTAACACATTATCTTTTCGATGATGAGGTGTTTTCCATATATTGATGAAAATATCATGAATGTAATATTCTTCCATCAATTATAGAATGTTGAATAGAGATGTTTCCAATGGCCAAAACATGACTGGAATTTCACCTTTGTTCAATTTATTTTATAATATTTATCATTTATAAATCGTTATTTTCTAGAGGTTTTTCCAGATGGTCTGACCAAAGTGGATGCTTCTTGGTTGTTTTATTACAAACTGTGGAATCAATTTAGTTTTCCTCAACAATATTAAATGAAAAATGACCCAAGGGTGGTTCATAGAATGAACATCACCATTGGATTTGTTCTAGTTGAATGGTATTTCAACTTTTAGGGATAAGGAATTTGACATGACTGGCCTTATGTTGGAATGTGCCTCTTGATAAGGGGGACTTTTCATTACTACATTTTCAATTAAAGAATTATCTTGACAATTTGAAACACTAATGTGAAGAGAACATTTGAAAAAAAACTCTATCATGTAGAGGACCACCATGGAGAATTATTTCCAGGTATAAATATTATTGTTTCTTGTTCTTCAGGCTACCTAGTGGATTTATGTGGCTCTCATCTAGAGATAGATTCTCTATATTTACATAGTTTTCATGAATCAAGACTTCATGATAAAGTGATCCATGAGGAACATCAGAATTAGTACTAGTAATTAAATAATTATGTATGGGGGGTAGGATCTTTATTTTAAATAAAAAAATTTCCAATGGATTCATTGTAATTCCCTACGATTTCATAGTACATTATTTCTTCAATATAATTGGATAACTTGCGCTAAACCCAACACTGATATCTAGCACACCACAACATACTAAACTAGTTGTTCCAAAAGTGTTTATGAATAGTATTAATTTAATTTTGAATCTTATATACTCTATATAATTTTAACATCCATATTATGTGTTTCTTATACACAATATAAGAACACGTTCATTTTTCAGATAAATGAAGAATTTTTTAAAAAATGAAATGTTACCACCTTTTAATGGAGAACCCTTTTTATAACCAATATTTGACAGTTTTATATATTCAATTCAATTAAATTTAATTTTAATTTAGAAGCATGACATAAAATTTTAGTTAGGATGAATTTTTTGTACTTTTCGAATAACATCCATATTTTGAGAATTAGTGAAAAAATACTAGGTTTTAATTGAAATTTTTTAATGAAAATATTATATATTATTAAATTATGAATTTGGAAGGTTTTTAAGTATAATTATAATTTATTTTTGTCATTTAATACAATGGAGGTCATTATAATTAATATCAAATTTAAATTTTACATAAACACATGTCAATATTATGATAGTTTTTACATTTTAAAAACCCACTATTTGGTTTTGACAACGTTAATTAATTGTAAGTTAATAAATGATAATTATATGTTTTAAAGTTGGTAAAATAGGCTTCATTTTTGAATTAGGAATATCAAAATTAGCTGTAGGTAAATTTTTGGTATTTTTCAGAAAACATTGATTTCTTATGAATAGTGAAAAATAGTACATTATTTTTTAAAACTGACTCATTATTTAAATAAATAGTTATTTTATTTTTGTGTATTTTTTGTTAAAATACCTAAATAATACATATATATTTTAAATGTAATTAATTTCGTTCATTTTATAATAATTTTAAATATATAAATATTATCACACATTTAACCATATTTTATCCACCTTCTAGGGGCATTAACAAAATTTGCATGAAACTTAATTTTTCCACTTCTTGTGAGTCGAATATCAAAAATCTGAGAGACAACGTTGACATCAGTATGTATAATTTGGTTCAATATGATTAAAATAATTTATTGGTGAATAGTAACATTTGACATTTATTTACCATGGTTAAATTTAAATAGGGTAATTAAGGGTAAACATGAATTTATAATTACCCTAACACGCGTCATAATTCTATTGGATAAGTATAATTCGAACGAAATAAACCTTAGGAATAAAATATTACCCCCTTTGTTATACTTGGATAAGATTATGACATTTATTATTATATTTTTTATATAAGAGTTAAAAGAGTAAAATTCAAAATTTAATATCTAATAAATTTTTATATAGGGTTATAAATAATATAAATTCGGCTATATATTCATTAGAATGATAAAACAATTTCCTACTTATTTGTATTTTATTTATTGTTTTTAAAAATTTAATTATTTATTTTTTTTTACAAAACATTGATGATGTAGAAATTACCATATTAATAAAATAATAAAATAATTTATATTATTAATATCCAAATAAATGTAAATTGAGACATCTGATGAATTAAACTAATTTTCTAAATAAATGTGACATATTTAGGTTGTTTAAATAAAATTTATTCAAATAGAAAATTTATTAATGGAAATAAAATATTAAAAAACTAAATAGTGTCAAAATTGACATAATTGAGTTTTGAAAACATATATTATATTATTAATGGATATTGTATTTTAAAAAATCAATGGTTCATCCATAGGACAAAGAAAAGCTTATATATTTTAATAATGAACCACGTGGGGTTATATTGGCTTGTTATAGAATATTTATGAACCATTTAATGTAAAAATGAAAAGCGAAATAGAAAATGTCAAACTATTTAACTAAGAGATAAATCTAAATGATAAGTATAATATGAGGACCTAAACCTGTCTCAAATCAAATGATTGTGAGTTATTCAACCCTTAGACACCTTATCAATTATATAATTCATTTTGGAGCCATTAAAACAGGAAAATTATTTTATTACAAAATAATATTTCAAGATTTTCCGAAAGAGACCCTCACCACTTTTATAAAAGGCATCTTCCCCTTATCTTAATTTCACACCTCCAAAACCATTTGTCTTAGTCATCACCAGCCCACATGTTCTCATAAAATTTCTCCCTTAATACTATAGGTTTTCAATTGGTCATTAGGCTGACCTAAGGAGCCCCCTTGACCAAATAAAAAGGAACAACCCGAAGAAGAGGTAAATATTTCTTCACCGATTTTATGTTCCTTTCTTATTCCACTACCTCATTATTTGTTGTTTCCATTCAAAAATAAAAACTACAATATATTATATGTACTGTGATGTTATAATAAAAATGGTACAACCATATTTTTTATTCTATTCATCTTACAAATGACAATGTTACCATACATGAGTGCGTAGGAATTATAATCTCCATGTCATGGTGTAGTTTGTTATTCAAACACTTCATTATTTGGATTTTTATAAAAATTAGAATAACTGATGTAAATAAAAAATAGAACATGTTAATTATTATTTATATATTATATACCACCCAATTACATATGACTTCTTCATGAATATAATGATAATGTCGCTCGGGGGTACGTATGGATTACCGTCTCCATGACACGATGAGATTCATTTCCACATTCACCATTCAAAGAGGATTATTAAAAATATATATCATTTATAAGTATATAATATATGGAATAATATTGAAAACTTATATATATATATATGTGTGTGTGTGTGTACAAATATATATATTATTTCCTTAGTTTGTTTCAATACAATATGAAAATAGAAACTTCGTTTATGCGTACGTACGTCCTACCGTCTCCAAAAAAGTTGTTTTCCATTTCATTTATATGTATATTATACATATTTATATTATAAATATCTAGTTTATAAAAATCATGTTGTATATTCTCAATGAAAATAATTCATTATCTATGTGACACAATCAAGAGTAACAAGTTAAAACACGTACGATAAAGAAAGCGATTATTACCCAAAATGTTATTCTAACAAGGAAATTATTATTACTAAATGGGTAGTATTAAATCATAAATGAATCATTCGTGATATCCTAAATAATAATACGAATTTTTTATAATATAATAACTTACTACAGTCTTCAAACATGATGTTAAACACACCCTCGACTAAAGGAAAGTACACAGTAAGGGTTAATTTCAAAATGTCTTTGTTATCTGAGATTGTTTTTACGTAAGTATATACTGGGAAATATTTATCTTCTATGTCCATGATTCATAAAAGAGTTTTAAAAGGGATTCATTTAAGATACATTTTCACTAATACATCATTTTAAACGTTTTAATGATTTATTCTTCTAAACCTTTCTCATTTATTTCCATGTTTTCAAAATGGTTTTATGGATTAATTTACATGGACACAAATGTTTTAAAATGTTAATTCCATTCATGTCTTTCAAATTTTTATGGGACACATTGATTCTAAACAATCTTTTAAATGAATTCCTTTATAAAATTTCTGACGTTTAAAATGATTTCATGAAAAAGGGTTATTTCTCCCTAAGAGTTTTACAAATCATTGGCATTTATGTTAACATAATTTGATATATTTTAAACTTGTTTGAAGTAGATTTAATATGATAAAAATGTTCTATATTTTATTGATGGTTTTGAGATATATTTTACTGTGAAAGTGTAATTTTTATACCATTCATGGATTATGGATAAAGTATTGACATTTTGTAGTCTATTTTTAATAAGAATGTTTATGTTATGTTTCAATATTTTCATTCAAGGAATACATTGGACGTATTAAGTGATATGTGGAGCCCACTATAACTCCTCAATGCATCGGTAGGACACATGTGACACACTAGTTTCTTGGCATAGGGCCTTTACAAAATCATATTTTTAGTCTTGGCACAAGGACTAGACTATTTGGGTTTGAAGTCTAGTAATATGCATTCCATCTTTATAAAAATGGAAATGGATATTTCATGTTATTATTAGACTAGTATAAATATCCATGTCAATAAGTAAATGGAATTATTTGATTTATCATTCCTATAATATGCTGATGTTTAAATTAAAAGGATTTATTTTAGTTTTATACATTCCCTTAAATGTTGATGCTTATTTATGAAAATTTTCAATATATTTATATCCTTACTGAGCATTTGAGCTCCCACATTTCTTATATTTTATTTTTCCAGGATTCTAGGATGTGTATTATGATTGATAAAAGGGGTTAATCTAGGGGATTAATCGCATTTTTAACGAATCATTTATGTTGTTTTTTTATTATAATGTGTAATGTAACGTTCTTGTATATATTTTTTTCAAATGTTGCAAAATAGATTAGTCATTTAGGACATTATTCCTTGTAATAATGCCAATGTATTAAAATAATGCACTAAATATGGGCTTCCGGGGTAGGGGTATTACAATTGGTATCATAGGATATTTAGTACAAACCATGGAAACTATATTAAGAAAAACATTTATTAGAGCACATTACCCTAAGATATACATTGAGGATTAGTATAGAATAAATTCATAGAATTTGGGTAATGTATTGATTTTCAATAATTTTAAATCAATACATCCTTTTCTAGATACGAGCAGGTAGAGGCATCTCTGGAAGAGATGTTCCTAGGAGTGAAAACTCCGACAAGGAGTTTTGGGAATGACCCAGGGTATCCTGGTGCCCAAAAATGGGCTTTTCATCACTCTTGGATACGACACTACCGAGGTATATACTTAGGATAATTCACATTTTAATTACTATCCATTTGGAAGGATTTCATAGTAAATACTTCTCAATGAAAGAATTTTATAATTATTGATTATATGAAAAATATTTTCAATTTACGTTAGGTATTATACATGTTTTGAATTATTCATTGTGATTTATAAAACTAACCTAGTGTATGACATTGTTTAAAAATGGCGTCCAGTAAATGGAATGATAATTCCTGCAATATGTAAAATCCAAAGAGTATGAAGGATCATATATATCATGGAATTAAGTGAACATTTAGAAAGGAAATAGTTTCCCATGTATTATCATTATATGATGACATAACATCATTTGTTAATAAGATAAGTATAGAATTTTTTGAGTCCAGTGGCTTTGAAGGAATGCAAGATAAGAAAAGGAAGGTTGAGAGAAAGATGGATAAAGGGAAGAAGGGAAAGAAGGATTTTACCACATGTGATAATTGTGGAAATAATCACCTTGGTAAATGCTTGATGAGAATGAGATATTGTTATAAATTTGGAGAAAAAGAACACCAAGTACATGATTGTAAGGGTACGAAAAAGGTTACAAAGGTATAATGCTTCAGCTACAACGAGTTGGGACACTACACGAATCAATGTCCAAATCATAAGAGTAGTCCCCAAATGATGCTATAGTATAATAATCAAGTTATGATACTACCACAGATGAAGAGGAATGTCTAGTGTAATTATGTTTTTTAAAGAATTATTTCATTTGATTGTTGTATCAACAATGTAATAGTTATATAAATTATATAAATCAATAAGGATTGTACTACGATACTATTTGATTGAGGATTTCAGATTATATGCTACTATGATATGTGACTCAATAGAAAGTTAATTTTTTTGGAAAATACATGGTTTATGTATATTTAAATCATAATATGTTCATGATACCGATGCAATAATTTTGTAATAAGAGATGTTTGATTTGGATAAATTATATTGGATATTCTTGACACCCTTGGAACTGATTAATGTTTTATATATTCCATGATTGTTGGCATTTGCAACCTTTTTGGATATAAGGAGTATATCCAGTATTCTATAAGGAATAAAGGAAAATGAATGTAATCAATAAGGTTTTATGGTAATTTAGGTTGTTACTATGTTTTAAAATAATACACGATGAAGTTGTTCACACGTTATTATGTGGCAGAAAAGGATCTTCATTGTGATTACATTCGTTATAAATTTTGGAATGTGAGTTTAGATAGAAGAATTTTTTATTAGCCTAACGGTTGGAATTGATTAAGATTAACAACAGATACTATTGTTAAGGTTAAATCATTTCTTGAGATTATTTTTGGATTGTCATAAAAAGGACAACCCAGAGGTCGAGCGACAACCCGTCGCGTCCGGAAAGGCCGCAAGCCTTACACCTACAACGGAAGAGCAAAAAATGTGCATCACCTACTACTGGCCTACGTGATGTTCTAGTATGTTTAATGTAGTTTATTTAAATATTCCTACAAATTAATTATAAATTCATTAATTTTGTAACCCTATACAATTTTGATAAATATAATATTTTTATGTTCAGTTGTATTTTAAAGTGAAAGACGTGTTTGTGATAGGAATTAGTCGAAGGATGAAACTCTATTAGTTATGTATATTTATTTCTCTTATTCTATGAAGAAATTAATTCATAAACATTAGGGAAGAGATATTAAAAACAAAAATGTGTTATTCTAACACCTTATGAACTGATGATATTTTAAATCATCATAGATCAATGTCTTTGAGGCCCTCAATTATACACTTGGTTATGATTGATGACTTCAACCACTCTCTATAAATATTTACATTTTCCTCTAATTTTGTGTCTTTAATTGCGACCAATGTTCTCCTAATAGAGATCATAATTTGTTGGTGACTTTTTCATTTCCCTTTCCCTCTTATTAAGACTAAATTTTATTAACCCAATTTTCGGTGTGGGTTTTCCACAATGGAATTTTTTTTATTTTTCACTGTTTAATTTTGATGATAAATTTCAAATTCCAAGGACACAATTTATTTAAATAGGGGAGAATGTGACAACCCAAGATTTCATAGTACATTATTTTTTCAATGTAATCCAATAACTTTTACTACACGCAACACCGAGTTCGAGCACACAACAATATACCAAACAAGAAATTCGAAAAGCGTTTATGAATAGTATTAAGTGCATTTTAAATATAATATACTATATATAATTTAAATATACATATCATATGATTCTTAGACATAATATAAGAAGAAAATCAATTTTCAGATAAAATAATTATTTAAAAAATGAAATTTTACCACCTTTTAATATAGAACCCTTTTTAAAACAAATATTTGATACATATATATATTCAATTTAATTATATTAAATTCTTATTTATAATCGTGACATAAAAATTTAGTTTGGATAAATATTTTTTACTTTTCTAAAAACATTCATATTTTGACGAATAATAAAAAATACTATGTTTTAATTGAAACAATATTTTCGAATCGAAAAAATTTATAGTGATAAATTATGAATTCGAAAGGGTTTGAAGTATAATTTAATTATATTTTTATCGTTTAATACAATTTTTGTCATTATAAATAATTTCACTTTTAAATTTGACATAAAAACTTGTCAATATTTTGATAGTTTTTACTTTTTATAAACCACTTTTTGGTTTTGACAACATGAATTAATATTAAATTAATAAATGAAAATTCTACGTTTTGAATTTGGTAATGTAGACTTCATTTTTGAATTCGGAATATAAAAATTTTCTTTAGGAAACTTTTTTATAATTTTCCGAAAACATTCAATTTTTTATGAATAGTTAAGAACACTACGTTATTATTTCAAACTGACATTATCTTTAAATAATTAGTCATTTTATTTTATTTTATTTTATTTCAAAAACCATACTTAGTACCTATATATTTTTCTCATAATTTATTGGATTTATTTTATAAAATGTTTAGATATATAAAATTTTATTAAACATTTTACCGTCTTTTACCTACTTTATAAGAGAAATTACAAATTTGCATAAATCATAATTTTACCACTTTAGTTAGTTGAATTTAAAAAGTATATAAGAAATGGTTGACATCAATAAGTAAAACATGGTTTAATATTATGAAAATAATATTTTTTTGTGAAAAGTAACTTTTGACTTTTATTTACCACTATTAAAAGTAAATAAGGTAATTAAGGATAAAAATGATTTTATAATTACACTAAAACTTATAATAATTATATTAATTAAGAATAATTAGACTAAAAAAACCTTATGAATAAAATATTACCCCTTTGATGCACTAGGATAAGATAAGGACATTTATTATTAATTTATTTAAAGAAGAGGTAAAAGAGTTAAATTTAGTGTTTAAAAACTAAACCAATTTTAATATAGGATTATAGAGAAGATAAATTCGGATAATAATATTTTTTAAAAATATGAAAAAATTCCCTACAAAAATTTATTTAAATTATAATTTTTAGACATTATGAAATTTATTTTTTTATGACACAATGATGATGCATTAATTAACTTATTAAAGAAATATTAAAATAATTGATATAATAAATACCCACATATATGAAAATTGAGACTTATGATGAATTACACAAATTTTATAGGTTAATATGACTTGTTATGGTTGGTTAAATAAATTTTATTCGAATTTATAATGTTTTTATGGCTTTTGAAAAAAATTAAACTAAATTGTGTTAAAATTGACATAATTGGGTTTTTAAAACAAATATTATATTATTTATTGATATAATATAAATAATAATATATGATTTAGTAAATGAACTTGGATATATATATATATATATATATATTAATAATGACTCACATGGGGTTCTCTATTCATTTTTTAGTAAGTTTAGTAACAAAATAATATAAAAATACAAAGACATGTGGTAAATGTAAAACTATTTACCCAAGAGTTATATCTAAAAGACAAGGTCAATATGATTACATAAACCTATCTGAAACATATTAGTTGGTTGGTTTTAAACCGATACCCTCTTTAGCCATTATATAATTTATTTTTGTGGAATTAGAAACCAAAAATTATTTTATTATAAAATAATATTTCAATCTCTTCCAAAAATGACCCTCACCTCTATAATAAAAGTGAACATCCCCTTTTCTTAAATTCACACCTCAAAAGCCGTTTATCTCTGCCAAAACATGCCCAAATGTCCTCCCACCATTCTTCCCTTCATTCTAGTGGACATCCATGGGTTAGAAAGCCATTTTAATGTGCCCTTTTGACCAAATCAAAAGGAAGAACCTGATGAAGAGGTAAATATTTCATCACCTTTTTCTTGTTTTTTTCCTTTTCCACTTCCAATTTCTTTGTTTTTTCCATTCTAAAATAATAACTCTAGTATAATATACATAATGTGATTTTATTATAAAAATGGTACAACCATATTCAATATTCCAACCATCCTATAAATGACAAAGTCACCATACATGCGTACGTACAAACTATAGTCTCCACGCCGTGGTGATGTTTGTTATTCAAACACTTCATTATTTGGATGGGTATATTAATGAGTATAAATAATTTAAATAATATATATTACATTTTAATGATTCATTATATATTATATACCATCCAATTACATTCTATTTCACCATCAATATAATGATATTGTCCCTCATGCATATGTAAGGATTATTATCTCCATGACTCGATGAGATTAATTTACACGTTCACCATTCAATGATGATAATAAAAAATTATCCTTAATAAGTATCTAATGTATGAAATAATAATTATACTATATATATGTTTTTGTGTGTGTGTCTATGTATGTACATATATCTTATTCACATTGTTTCTTTCAATATGACATGAAAAAAATAGCGTTTATGCATACATACATCCTAATGTCTCCATAAACGATGTTTTCCATATCATATATGTGTCTATTATACATATTTATATTCTAAATATATATGATTTTTAAATCATTTTTTATATTCGGGACGTATTTAAATCATGATATAAGTGATACAATCAAGAGTAACAAGTTAAAACATATACGATAATGAATGTGATTATTACCCGAACTGTAAATTTAACAAGGAAATTATTTTTAAATGTGTAGTATATAGTCATAAATGAATCATGTATAATATAATAAATATTAATATGGTTCTGATATAATTTAATAAAATACTAATGTATTTATACAAGAGATTAAACGAACCCTCGACTAAAGGAATGTATATGGTAAGGGTTAATTTCACAATCTCTTTATTATCAGAGGTTTTTGTTAAGTAAGTATTTACTGGGAAATATATATTATCCATGTCCATTTTTAATAAAAGAGTCTTCAAGTTGATTATTTTGGGGGACTTTTTTACTAAAACAATATTTTTAATGTTTTAAATATTTAGTCTTCTAATCCTTTCTCATTAATGTCCATGTTCTGAAAATGGAATTAAGGATTTATTTTCATGGACATGAATGTTTTAAAATGTTAATTCCGTTCAAAATATTCATAGTGGTATGATACACTTTGATTCAAAACTGTCTTTTAAAGGACTTCCTTTATAAATTGTGTGACTTTTAAAATGATTTCATGATAAAGGGTTATTTCTCTCAAAGTGTTTTACAAATCATTTTCATCTATGTCAAAATAATTTGATGGATTTTAAACTTATTGAAGTTTATTTATTATGATACAAATATTATATATTTTATTGAAGGTTTTGTGATATGATTTACAGTGGATGTTTTATTTTTATACCATTGATGGTTTATGGATAATGTATTAAAATTTCATATGCATGTTTAATATGAATGATTATGTCAGGTTTCAACAATTTCATATGTCGAAATCATTTGACATAGTAAGTGACGGGCGGAGCCCTCTATAGCTCCCTGATGCATCAGTAAGTCTCATGAGATAAACTAGTGTCTTGGAACAAGGCCATGACAAAATATTATTTGTAGTATAGGCACAAGGCCTTATGTATGTGGTTGGTGTATGGAATTATTCATTCCATCATTATGAAATTGACTATTGAGATTGCATGAGATTATTAGACTAATAGAATATTCTTTTGAATAATTAAATGGAATTATTTGATTTATCATTTCCATATTATGCCGATGTTTTTAAATATAAAACGCTTTTGTTTTAGTTTTATAAATTTCATTAAATGTTTAGGCTTCTTTGTGAATGTTTCTGCTATATTGTTATACTTACTGAGCATTTCACCTCACCCCTTTCCTGTGTTTTATTAAACCATGTTTCTAGGAAGTTTATTATGACTGATAAGAAGGGTTAAGCAATGGGATTAATGGATTTCTAAAAGGATCATTTATGTTTTGTTTTATTTTCTAATGTGTAATGTAACATTCATGTATATAATATTTTTTCCAAGGATGCTAGACAAATATGTCTTTCAGAAAATGATTACTTGTAATTGTGCCAATGTATTAAAATAATGCACCAACTCTGGGCTTCTAGGTTCAGGGTGTTACATCATGAACTCCTTCCTTGAGTGGAGCCAGATCACATACTGGCTTTTGATTATCCAACTATGATTGGTGAGTCTTCTTCGTAAATGATTGTTTACACATAGTTGGGGAAACATTCTTGGAGAAGAGGTTATAATATTTTGTTTTATGATTATTACTAGGAGAGGTATTCATAATGGTCCTATTATCTCCAATTGTAAAGAATGTATGTTAACAATTTGGTTGTTCAATTGATATAGGGATGTATCCCCATAACCCTACTGGACTTGAATTGAGGTGTGTATCTATTCTGAGATAGAATGTTAATGAGTCATCCCAAGTGTGTAGACATAATTTTGTGTATGTTCTATCTAGTACAACTGATGTTGTTGTTATTTTATTCTGGTAGGCTTTTAGAATATGGTTATGAATTTGTGTCGTCCCGTTCTCCATTGCTAA
Organism: Viscum album; assembly: GCA_963277665.1. NCBI lineage: Eukaryota > Viridiplantae > Streptophyta > Magnoliopsida > Santalales > Viscaceae > Viscum > Viscum album. Next base: position 1,154,819,954 of record OY728158.1, on the reverse strand, counting down.
AATATTTATGGTGACTTTATAAGCCAGGATGATAATATATGTCCATTCAATATATGGAGTAGGTGTATGTTCTTAATCTTATCCCCATATTCTTTTAATTGGGTACTAAAAGTACCCATGTATAGGTACAATGACATTATTATCCCATAGGGTTGTTATTTAAGGTTTCCGACTGACTTATCCAGGTGCTCCCAAAGGAGACTATTGGTAGGATTAATAGATGTTGGCATGTATTTGTGCCCAATAGTTTCCTTCTACTGTGAATGACTTAAGGAAATCATTCAAGTATGATAGATGATTCTTTTTGAATAATTGTTGGGTGTAGGTAGGTGTATGTTCCAAATTATTAATTTCCACGAAATTTTATTGGAAGGATTCCATGAATGCAGTCAGACGAACCTACTGACTAGATGATAGTTTGTAAACAGGTGCTTGTGCATGTCCATAGTACTCCACCAGATATAACTAGTGGGATTGATGGGTTGCATCCCTACGTGTCTTATTGTTAGGAGAATTGGGATGGATGGGTGTATGTTCCCTTTTATTGTATTCCACCATGTTTTGTGTATGGACTTCTCCTACGGGATAAAATGTAAAAACATGATACCTATTAGAAGAAAATTGTCCCCAATTGTTTTTATTTCACCCTCGTGTCTAAGGTACCTAGACCAAACAACCAAAGGTAACATCCCCATCATGTTGTGGGTTCACTACTACATGATTCTACTGACAAATATTGTTTTTAAGATCCCTCGGAAAGGATACATGCATCTTTGAGATGAGGTCCTGAGTGACCTGGTGATCCACTTTCATATAGTATGGGAGGGAATAATAACTACATTTTGGGGATAAGGAACCGAATTTGTTGAAGGAGGTGGTTGAAACTGTAAACCTTTTCACCACCAGTCATCCCTGACTGGATGATTGAGTATTGTTGTTAATATGGAGAGCATGTCGAGCAGCCTCTAGGGTTGGGATAATACTTTGTTGACAGTATTCACATACCGTTACATTTGAGATACAACGTTGGTGACACTATGTTGGTGATAAAATCATTCCAAAATACGAGGATCCCATTTGAGAAGTGGTCTGTGAATTCATCGGTGAAAACATGAAGGAATACAATATGATTGAAGGGAATTTTGAGAAAACCTGAGGAAAACAATGAAATCTATTAAAGAAGTGTCTTTTAGATGGATACATGTGTGACTGATTCTCTATAATTCCCTTAATTTATCAACTGATAGGGGCCTTATATATGGGTAACACTATCAATATGTTTGAGGATTCATCTCGGGATCACAACTTCTATTATGCATCCCTTGGAAAGTGTGTTCTGGTAACAAATCATGACTTTTATGTAGTTTCCCTTGAATTTATTTTTGGAACTAGAATCTTCAAATAATTATTTATCCAAAAGACCTTTTTCCATTTGATGGAATTAATAATGTTTGGACTTATGATACGTAAGACCATGAATTGGTTGAGAGGATTGGAGGTCAGACTCATCATAGCCTTTTGGGGGGAATTATAGCTTACTCCGTGACTGTCTTATAAATTTAATATATTTTCATGAATCCTTATTAATTATCAAAGTGTAACATTTTTTTCCCTAGGAATTTGAAATCAATAACATGAATGTGTGAAATTTAGAATCATCTGTATGTGTTCGAGGTTCTTCATTAATGGAGACAATAATCTCTATTGAAGGTTCTACATCAATTTTATCCTCTCATATATTATTTTGAGACTTTTTTAACCAACATTCTAATAATATTGGTTTTTATTCCACTCAGTTGGGAACTCTATAATTTATTTCCATATAGAGAGGTGGATGTTTCTTTTATTATCAAAATCATACCCATATATGGGGTACCAATGTATCCTTGTGAAAGGATTCTTAAGCCTTATAGTTTTGTACAATATAATGGGACACATCATATCTTTTATGCTCATGTGATAAGAACATATCAGTACAGTTTAATGCCATGTGGTAAGGACATATATGCATAAGGAACTTAGTCAATACTTGGTGTGGGGATTATACATAAATAGCCTTAGGAACTTGAAAAAAACATGAATTTCAAAGTTGTATTTGACCATGATGAGAATATAGCCCAGGAAGAAGATGGTTAATTTGAAATATGTGATCCATTTTATATGATTTAATTTCTACAGCAAGAAAAATAAAATTTTAATATATAAATAAAAAACATAGTGAAAACTTCTTTTAAAAAATTATATAATTTAATAAAAAAATTTAAACAATAATCTGGTAAAATGTTGGTTTAAATGATATTAATTTGATTATATTTAATAAAATTAATCATTTTTAAAATTTAATTAAAACAAAATCCAAATGTGAAATTAAAATTACATTGATCAATTTAAATGAAATTATTGTTTTTGAAAAAAATAGTTTTTTTATAATTTATTTGAAATGTAAACAACCCAAAAAATCATAAATTTTTTTACATAATACTATTTTTACATTATGATTCTAAATATGATATACAATTTTAGAGTTTAATTATCATAATGTTGTAAATTTTTATGCATATAATATGTTTATAAATCATTTAAAATTGATGGAATATGTATGGAATTTAAAGAATTGGACTCTATAGTCAAAAAAATTTCATCCTAAAATATTTAAACATTTTAATATTTCATTTTAATCATTATAACACTATTATAACCCATTTTTACACCTTATTTCCCCCACCAATGTAAATGAATTTTATCATTGTTGTTATCCACAAATATTAAATATTAAATTTTTCAATTTAAAAAATTTTATAAATAAGGATTATAATTTTTGAAATAATTTTTTCAAATAAAATTATTATAAGTGTAATAAATTATTCATAATATATATTTTTTTTTTAAAAAGAAATAATAATGTATAAACAAATAAATTAAACTTATCAATTGGTATTTATAACAATATCTCCCCTTGAAAAAAAAACATTAAATGAATCTTAATTTATTCTAAAAAATATATTTTCTAAAATATCCAATAAAATAATTCAAAAATAATATTTAACAAATTTAATAAAATAAAATATAGAACACACGATGAAAATAGTATTCTAGAAGGTATATATTCGAGATTGAAATGAATATATCATTATTTATAATTAATATATGATCAATGAGTGATGGATTATTCATTTAATTTAATTAATTATTATTATATTTCATCAAAATCCTCATTAATTACTATATAAGTCAAAAAATATATAGGAAATGAAAATATTTATAGAAATTGATTTTTTTATAAAAAATAATTTTTTTTTAATGTATAAAATATAGTTATTTCCATTTTTAACCTAAAGTTAATCATTATGTTAGAAAATTATAGATAGTATTTATAAAATAATCGTATTTAATAATAATATCTCATAATAATATAATTTATTTATTTAATGTTCAATTTTATATATTAAGAACACAATAAAGTATTTGTAAATTTTTAAAGATAAATATGTCCTAAAATATCTATCTATTAAAACATTCACTCCCTATATGTTATTTATGGAATTAACAATACATGTCAGATGTGGGGAGAGATTCAAAGATATAGTATGTTTTATTCTTCGTTGAACTGCGGCTTTAAATGAGTGGAGATACATATTGCGGGTGATATTCTTTCATAGGTGTAAGAAATGTTTCATTAAATACAATAAAAATAGTAAGCCATTATTTAATGGTCAAAATGAACCAATTTTATAAAACAATTTATTGGGGTTGATTTATGGTTGTAAAACATATAATCCACCAAAATGACGAAATTTATTCTGTAACATCACATAGAATGATAGAAAATGAATTTTTATTATTTAGTAAATTTTATGAATTAGATTTTAATTTTTCCTAAATATTTAATCAATGACCAATAGAATATATGACACTAAATAATGATTAATGATGAATCAATTCATTCCAAGAAGGAATGAATTATATTTAATAATAACATATTGTTATTATTATTATTATTTTTGAATGTAGTTATCACCTAAATGTTGTTTTTTTTGGAATGAAAAATAATAACTATATTATTCTTAAACATGTTGATAATATATTCTTATATTTATCATGTTGGGAAAAAATCCCTCAAGGCATCATTGAAGAATTTTTGAGGTGATTGTGTTTGTTGACAAAGTGGACATCTGGGTGGTGATTGTTGACAAAGCAAAACAATGATATACAAATTTGTTGACAAAGAGGATTTAATGATGGAATGTCGAGTTCAAGAGCTGAGGTCAATGATCCATGTTTGATTTAAGAATGTAGACAAATGGAATGGATGATATGGAGGTGGTACAAAAGAACAGAAATAAGGTGGCCCCGTTTTGCATTGTTTTCCAAATTTTTGGCCCTGAAAATCGACAAATGAAGAAAAGTGTTTTTGGAAAAGGTACTTGTGCACTGAGGACTTGGAGTATAGGAAACGTGTGCGCCATATGTTTTTCAAGATCATAAGATCAAAATATGGAAAATGAAACAGGTTCGCTCAAGTTTGGGAATTGGTCGGGCAAGTGTCTAGGAGGACAGAAGACTTGTGCACCAAGACAGGGTCACGCAGGTGACTTGCGCGCCGTCGCGCAGGGTGGTCAATTTTCCTATAAATAATGGACCACCACTCTTCTGTCACCACCAGAGTTCAACACATTGAGAAATCAGAGCTCCCGTCACGCAGGTGTGGTGGTCGCGCAAGTGGTGTGTGTGGTCGCGCAGGTGGGACTTGCGCGCCAGGGTGATAGTTGCGCGCCAATGTTTGAAGCTGTGCGCCAGTGTGGAGTTGTGCACCAATATTGGATTGGGTGTAAAAGGAAGTGATTCATGTAGGTTTGGAGTTGAGGAATCTTGAGTCGCGCAAGTGTCTGAGAAGGAATTGCGCGCCAGTTGTTACTTGCACGCCGATACATGCGTGACGAAATTGACTTGCACGCCAAGTAAGGTTTATTTCCAGCTGTTATTTTCGGGCTGCATGGAAGACGAAGGTTTTCCCGATAACTTCGGTGCAAAGAGATATTCATATACGAGTGAAAATTGGGCTTCAATAGAGCATCTACTTATAGATGAAGATGCATTCCTTCATGCAGATTAAGAGACCTACAGGTCTATAATCTCTGAGTGGATCCTTTCCAGATCAGTGAGAAAAGGAAGAGGAAGAAGGTGATCCTCTCCACAAGCAGTGATCCCGAGAGAGGGAAATAGGGAGTGACCCTTGGGGAAGTAGTGAGATGACCCTAATCATTGTAAAGGTAGTGAGCTTGGGCATAGAAGTGAACTAGCCCGAACTTTGTATCCACGTCTAATGAAGAATAGTAGAATTTGGTACAACTGGCATCTTGTCGGTGTATGCTCTTTGGACGTAGCCCAGTGAGGGTAAACCAAGTAAAAATATATATGTCTGCCTGTTTTCATCCCTGCATTGCATTCAAAGCATCATTATTAGATAAATAAGTAAATATGTGATCATAGTTTACACACAAGAGCAAACAAAGTGGCCCTTATAATAAAGAGGTCAAGATCCAGTGGGGTAAGAAGAACATTGAAAAAGAATATCCATACCCTGATTCACCCCCCCTTAGGGTATATAGTCCCCTATTGGTCCTAACACATCCAATAAATGTTTTTGACATTAAACATGAATAAATACAATTTTATGCATAAAATTCTCTATATTTAAAAAAAGGGGATTAATAAGCTTTAATGGTGATCCAATTTGAAATATAATTAGTTATAGTTTTATAAATTTTTAATGAAAAAATCAACATCATTTTGGAGATAAAAAATATAAAATGATAATTTGGTTGATTTTTGTTATTTTTATGAGAACATTATTATTTTAATTATTACTGAATAATTTTTTATTTTAGTTCAAAATTGTTCTTTCGGTTGTATTATCTATAATGTTATACTATATTTTTCATTGGTTGTAAATCATAATTAGGTCATCTTTATAAATAGTAGTACAATATATGTTATTTTAATTAATTTCACTAGGAAATGTTATATAAAAACATATCAATATTTAGACCATTTTTACATTAGAATCATGTATTTTAATCCAATAAGCAATATTAATTTTAAATTAATTTATCCAATTTTTTAATTGTTATTTTTTAAAAATTATTCTATATTTAGAATTAGAATCATTTATATTTTCTTAATATTTCAACATAGTTTTGACGAAAAATATTTGACTATGTGATTAAAATTAATAATAACTATTAAGTGGAAAATTATCTTAACAAAGGATTAAACATTAATCATAAAGAACAAAATGACACATAAAATTATCAAAAAGTAATTTTCTATCTATATTTAGACTCTATCCTCAATTTTCATGGATTGGGTCAATTAGTGGTGTCATATGTTATAGGAAAAACATGGGTGGATGTCCCTTGGAAAAACATTACATGATTGCCACACCTCCTAAACTATAAAAAGTCACTCACACTTCCAATTTCATCACACCACTATTTCCTTTTGGATCACACAAATGTTTCAGATTAAGCTCTCAAAATCATTACCCACAACCTAGAATCCTCAAATTGGGTGGAAAAACAACCATGGAATCCATTTTGTGAAATGAAAAAGGAGTATATTAAATAAGTAGAAACATCCTTACCTGAGATCTATTTCATTTTTTATTCTCCAACAGAATAAAACAAATTGTTAAATGGTTATATAGAATCCACAGTATCCAAAATATATTTATATTTTTTCATTAAAGGGTTATACATACACTTACACACACTTTCATCTAATGGGTAGAGAAATTACACATTATGTAATGTAAAAAACTGCCTCACTTAATGATGTTGTTCATTGTTTCCTTTACAACCGATCAGTTTTTTAAATGATATTGAAAAAATATTATATGATATATATATATTATAATTATTATTTATTCAAAATTATATAATTTCTATATACACATAGATTCATGCATTCATTTTTTTGTAAATATTATAAAATCATTTGGGCCTTGTGGACAACCCCCTCCTCATAGTGATGTGATCCATTCACAACATTCATGTAATGTATTAAGGATGAGTTTAATTAATCATATTTAACATAAATAACATCAATATTATATTCCTTACATAATTAAATTTTTATAAATATAATTTATCATTTCCCTTATTTCCCTTTCAAACAATGAAAATTGATAACATCGTTCAAGGGAGTATAGAATAATGTATCCTCTATGTGATGAGATTAATTTGTTTCAAAATAAAAATATATATATGTAAATATTATAGAATTATATTTTATTTATGATATAATTATAAATCAATAATTATATGTATTATGTACCTTCTTTCCATAATTATCAATGAAAAAATATAACATTACTAATGTGTACGTACTACCTACCATCTCCATTATTGTAATGTTTCATCATTTTTAAAAACCATCATTGATTAATAGATTTAAATTTATAATTTACATATAAATATGATAATTATTTATCCATTATTAATTCTAATATAGATATATAATAACATTGTGGACCATCGTTAATCTACCAATGTTGTTTTTTACACAAATACTGAATTTGAGGAAAACATCCAAAATAATACAAATTGTTTAATTAGTTATATACAACATAATAATAATTTAAATAAAAGTAATTATAAACTGTAAAAATGTTTTTAATATAATAAATAATTAAAATATATTTATTATTCAAGAATGTAAAGACACATGTGGCATTCTTGAGTAATGGAAATGGATTTCATCACAATCTACTTTCATTGAGACATTTTTGGATGGTATACCCATTTAATCTTTTTCGATGTATATATACATACCCATTGAATATATATATATATATATCCACATTTTATTAACTCAAATTTTATTTATAAAAATTAATGTCCTTATTCTTTCATGGGTAGTGCGATTTAAATGATCAAAGTTGAATGAGTATCTTTGAATGTATAATTATTTAATTTAAAAATAATTTTCTCAATTATTATATATGTGATATTATTTTAAATATTTATTTATATTTATATAAATTTATTATGAAAGAAATTTATGTCTACATTGATTTTCATATGAGGGATTTCAAAAGTAATCTTTTTAATATTTTTTATGAAAATGTTTTTTCAAATGAAAAAATGAATGTTATGTTCTTAATATATGTAACAACAATGACCATTATGAAAATGTGAAGATTATTTTATTTTAATAATATTTGAATTTTTTTTCCTTGTATCAGTTAATTGTTTTCCGTTTTGGGTATTTTAAATTATTATTGAAAATATATTGATAGTTTTATAAATTTATATTGTTTCATAGGAGTGAAAATAAATTATTATGAGTGAAATATTAAAAATTGTATTCTTTTATTAATTATTATCATATAATAACCTAGACCTCTTATAGGTGAATATTTGATAAACCAATGATGGGTGTTTAATTGATATAAAATCAATGGGTGGTTCTGTCATTTCCCTCTGAGAAATTTCGTATGGATGTTGGCATTAAAGAGCGTCTATTTTAAAGAGTGACAAGTATAGAAGTTGACTACATTTGTATTTTATATGAATGATTGAAAAGTATGTGGATTTTCAATGATACTAATATTTATTATTTTCGAGATTTTTATTGAAATATTTTAATTACAAAAGGGTATAAAAATATATTATATAGAAAGTAAAATATGTATTACTTATTAAGGGTGAAAAATATTACACTTCGAATTTTTTTTCCTAGTATATTATTTATATAAATTGAAAAAATGGGTTAATTAATTTTTATAAACCTTATTGAAATTTTAATTCTCATCCAAAATTTTTAATTTTTATCAACAGATTTAATCAGGGTTAATGGATTGGTACAAGTCATGTTCAACGTCATAAAATTTTTTTATGAAGGATATAATGCTTTAATTTTAAATGTATTATATGGTAAAAAATAATTGTTACTGATAAAAATATTCCACACCATATTTTGTTTGTAGGACTTATGTTATAATAATGTTAAAACAATAAAGCTTAATAGATACTCAATGTTATATAAGATAAATTTCTAAACATAACTCAATATTATGAAATGTTTAAAGTACACTACCTGATTGTTTGAATGTTTTTTTTGGTTTTGATATATATAAAGGATATGGTAATATTAAAAACATTTCCATATATGATTTTTCATTATGAATGTTTTATAATGATATTGTATGTGAATATTAAAATATTTATTCATCTAAATGATCTTTTTTCATAATTTTTCCAGAAAGGAAAAATGAAAGTTTAAGTGGTATGTCATTGAGTGGAAAATATCATTATGAATCAGTATAACAAGGTGGTTTCAGTTGGAACAAAGAAAATTTTTTTAGTTACGACTCAGTTGACACAACATCTAAACATAGATGGAATCTATGCATTAGAGAAACTAGATCTACAATAGAGGAAAATGATTACCCTGGTGAATTTTATTATATAACATCCCCCATCATTCATAAGATAATATGGACCTCATATAGATGAAGAGGAATAAAAAATATTCATCATTAAGGGTTTGTAAGATCACAAAATGGTAACTCTTACAATTTATAATTTTGATAAGGAAGCATACAGTTATATTATTGGTTAAAAATATCAGGGAATATGAAGAGATATATTCCTTGGAATTGGAAGAATTTAGGAATATTTTCCCTGATATTTTTTATTAAGGTGGTTTACATAGTATGGAGAAAAAATCATGGATATGAGAAAAAAATGTTGATAATTCCTTGGAAATAAATGAATAAAACTTTACTCCATTGGTGAGGAACTTCTCAAATTTTATCAGACATATTGATTGTTAATTAAATTGGTTTTAATCAGGATTGTAGAAAAGATATCCATGGTAATTAGATTCTCTTGTGTTAAATAGTAATGAGAAACTTGTTGAATTTATTGAGAAGGTACAAATTCAGTTTATTGATGACCATGGGTCCCATGAAAATAAGAAATATAAGTTGTCTAATTTGTAGGAAATAAGAGAACGTTTTTCTATGAAGAATGTAGGTAAGAAAACCCAAATTCCTTGTCTTCTGTGATGTGTGGTAAAAATAATCCTATAGATGGTATTATAGAATTTTTATGTTCTTCTAATGTGGTTTGTTGGGTCATATGGCTCATGACTACAATATATATGATAAATCAATCAATGAAAAGTATGTAGTGTAATGACACAACCCATAGAGATCATATTTAGTATTTGATATCATTAAATATTCAAAAGATAATAGTAAATCATGTCCTTGAGGACCAATATATTTCATATTCATGGAATTCGATATTCATACATGATTCTTCTATTGTAAATTAATAGAATAATTAGAACATAAATTTCCCCTACATTATAGGATAAATACATTATTCCATCTAGTGTATCTTTTAATATCATTATTTGTACACTTGTTGGATTACAAGGGAAATTATACATAATATGGGACACCTCAATTTATATATATGGTTATGTAAAGTGGGAGAAATAATGAAATTAGGAGAAAAAAACAATATGTAAATATAAATAATAAAAAAAATCCAATCAAATAACTGTATAAGTCATAATATGTTTGGTAATGTATCAAAATGAAACACGATCCATTTAATCAATGAACTAATAATAAAATGAATCCAAAGATATGTAGATTCAAAAAATAATGGATAAAAATGATAACTAAATTGAAAGAAATCATATAATATTGGACATCATGAATATGTACATAAAACTGTATAACATCATTATCTATTCTCAATATTGCATGTTTAGAGACCCCCAAAATCCGTAAATTATCAATAAATAACATTTCTATAACAATTAATTTTTTATACAAAATAGACCCCCAGATATCATACTGGTCTAGTGCCTTTGGAATCGTAGAAATATAAAAAATGGACATAATTGAGTTAAATCATTTCTCCCTCGATTCTACTTGACTAACACCCTTCAAAGGAACATCAAACATAATTCATATCATCATAACCTGGTGGATTGGAAAATTAATATGAGTGAGCTCAAATACACAGTAAGTATAAAAAAGGGAGATACTTAAGCATAATAATGATAATAATAGAATGAGAACATTATCCAGAAAATAAATTATCATACCCTACATATAATAGTACTAAAGCATGAATCATGTCATAAATCATGGAATTTTATAAGACATGAATCATTATTAAATAAAGAGAATAATCTATTAAATCATAACATGGGAATAAAATGTGGTGTATTTGAAGACACATAAGTATATTAATGATTTATATTGTAGTGAAGGCATTGCATTCGAGATCAAGTTAGTTGGAAATGTACTATACTGAACTGGGTTCACACCCCATTCCAACCTTGTACTACTAGTCTGAGTTCACTCTTAATTACATCCTTGTAAATACTGAATTGTGATTATTGTTTGTTCTTACCCTATAATACTGAACCAGTTTTATTTATTATTCCAGCTGTGTTTATGACCTGAGATATAAATCATGAACCAATGTAATGGAAAGAGATATAGGTACCACCCATCTCATAATGAAATCATGAAAATTTATCCTCGATTATAATGGTTTTAATATTGTTAATAACTTATTATAATACCATATTTATATTTATGAAATCGTATTAATGTATCTAAAAATATATAAATACTCATTTGTTTACATTATAACATTTTTCACTATTTTAGGTGTTTTGAGTAAATTCGGTTCTTGTGTTAAACGAATTTGGTAGGTAAAAATTGGATGAAAATGTAATTATATAAAAATGAAAATAATAATAAACATGAAATAATTATCATAATTATAAAAATTATACTTTTAATACAAATGGGGAATTATGGTTATGAAAATGAACAAACATAACAGTCATGGAGATGGAAAGCCATACATTCACATGGGTAACATTCTGAATTTTCAATGATCATTATAGAATGAAGGTAAAAATATTATATCTTTATAAAATGATAAATATATCATAAAAAAATGCAATCTAATCAAATATACTTATATATATAATTATATTAATGTAGAAGTAATCACATCGTGTCGAGGATGTGATACTCTACATACTCATTACTGATCAGATCACTTTCCAGTGTGTGAAATGGGAAATATAGAAAATGATATCTGTTTTTATTGAAAGGCAATTATTGAATGAATCTCATAATTTTTTCACTTATTAATCATAATATAAATTACAAACATCTTTTATACATTCCATTCATAGTGTAAACAAATTACGTGATTATGGGGAGGCGTTAGTCTGCACTTCCACCAACAATGTTATGATATTAATGCAAAATGGAAAGTATAAAGGTTATTATTATTATATAATTAAATAAAAATAAAGATATAAAGAATATCATTATATCATATATAAATATTTTATCCATCAAAATTCCAAACCATAAATGGTGCTAATGTAAAATCGAATAATCATTGGTTCATGATGTGGTAGTTTACCGTACACAAAAATCATATGTTCGTAATCCATTATTTATTAGTGTGTGTAATGTTGGGTTAAAAATATAACATAATAAAATATAATTATATTTTTGAAACATTTTTTATTTTTTAATCATGGAATAATAATATATAATGGGGTGGAAAATGAAAATAAAACTAAGGATATTTATGAAGGATCTTACCTCTTCTGTGGGTAAATACTTTTGGTTTGGACCAAAGGCCTTCCTTTTATTTATTTATGACCAATAGGAGGAATATAGGATTAGGCTTGATTTTTGGGGGAGATATGTTAGAAGATATTGTTCTATCCAAATTTTCCTGGTTGGTGTTAGGATGTACGAGGGGATGAGGACTTTTTATAGTGGAGTGGAAATCTTGTATATTTTGGAAAGAAAATTCCACACTCAAATTTTAAGTATAAAACTGAATCTAATAATGGTAAACATTATATAAAATGGAGGATAGAGAATAAATATTTTTAGAAAATGGAATTTTGACATGTTATTAGGTTATTTGGACCCTTAGCTGTAAGGATTAGTTATTCCATAGCACAATTTCACCTACATCATTGTAATTATTTTTAATTACAGTCAATAATTTTTTTTTGAAGAAACTAGGCTGGACATATTTCATATTATTAATTATTCTTATTGAAAATATTTATAATGTTTTAATAAATTCAAATCTCTTAATTTGATGAAATTAGTTTACCTTTTATCCAGCAGACATGAAATAAATTTGGGGTTCTAAAAAAATATTTAAATCTTTTCTGTGTCTTTAAATAAAATTGAAAATTAAAATGATTCAAATGAATAAATATGAAATAACTAATTTAAAATTAGTATAATTAATCTTTAAAACTATTTTAAAATAAATTTTTTAATATAAATGAATTAGAATAAAAAATAATCAATATATTTAAATTCATTATTTTTCACTACACATTTATCATGAATCATCATAGAAAAATAAATTCAATTTTTCCTAAGGTAATTAATAAGTTACTATTTAAAATATATATTTTAAATTGATATATTTGTATTCTATTAAATTTAAAAATAAACTATACTTATAATGGGTTCTCTACTAATGACGGTAAAACATCCTTTATCAAAATATTAGTTTTTATGCCTAAAATTGTATTTTTTTTACCATATGATAATAAAATATATTGGCTGAATATCATGAAGTACATTGATGAATAATATATATATATATATATCATTAATATAAACATATAATTTTAAATAATTTAATTAATTAATGATTAACAAATTTGGGTGCTTAAAAAATGGTTTTTAGAGAAAACAATTCCATTATATTCAGTTGGATTCTATATCCATTTATAAATATTTGGAAACAAATGAATTAAAATATATATTTACATAATTTAGATAATAAAATTCATAACCACTAGGTTAATGTGTAGGATATACCCAATTATATTAAATAGTAATTTTTAATAATATATTATTGTTCGGTAAAGCTCAGTCTCGCATGTAAAGTACAATTTTGATCTAAGTCAATATTTCGTGTATCATATGATAACTCAATGTATCATGTATTAGAAAAACTAGAATATATTTAATCAACTTGAAAAATAAAATATATTTTATATTATTAAGGTATCATATTACCATTCAATACATGTTTCATGTGCCATAACTGCTATTGAATATATGGTTCTTACTTTATAATTTTTGGTTTCTGTAAGTGATATCTTGTTTTAGTTTGTAATGAGTTAGGTCATTATGACAATGTATGTTTGATTCTAATTACTTATGGTGTACACCATCATTTTAAAAAGGCAACAGGATTGTAAAAATCGTTTTCTACTATTCTAGTGGATGTTGGGACAACAAATGAAGTTGTGATATGTATGTTACATGTTTTTCTAAATTATTTGAATAATCTCTTTGACTCTGAATTACTGAATTCCAAAATTTATGAGAAATATTTTATAAATTTGTAATATGACCTCTATAATGTAAAATATATTTTTTGGTACAATATTTCTTGGTGTATATTAGAGTAACCATAATATATATGTATCATCCTATTTTCATGATTAATATATTATTTCTACAAAATCATCCTAAATAGACCAGATTAGAGTTTGATATTAATTGGGGCTTCGAATGGATTTATGTTTTTCATGAAAAAATAAAAATCATATCCAAGAGATTGTAATTCAATATTTTAAAATGATTGATATCATACCCAAAATCTAGTAAATTAAATATAGATTGAATCAAATGTTATATTTATCATCTCATTGAAAATAATGAAATAGTCATGATTTGTAGAATCCGATGAATAAAAAAATGAATATATGATTTTCCATATATTATTATTAATAGGAAATTTAATTTACTTCTAATTAAGGGCATAATCCTATGAATATATATAAACCCCATAATCAAATGTGTCAAGTTGAACATATGAATTAAAAACTGAATAATACGAATTTATTGATAAATGTTTCATATGAACTATCACTTCACCATGTGGTGATCCTGATTTATTTTTGAAATAGAATTACGCTTCATAGTGACATTGCGTTGGTTATAGATCCTTTAATAGCATCATAATATAGAAAAAGTACACATTCTGTCATATCAATTATTGTTTTGATCAGTTATAGTAAGATTAGTGCTTCTTGAAGTTTGATATGAGTTTTTTGTACCATGACATGAAGGTGAAGGTAGATGAAAATCACAAGACCTCATTTTGAATGTGATGTATTAATTGTGAGTTTTTGGTTATTCCCTTTAAGTTAACTAATGAACATAATTTATTTATGGATCATATTTATAGAGATTTACATTTGTTTTTGGATTAGATTGTGGTCGTATTTATAGATGATTTTATCGTATGATTTAAAATCCACTTGGTGCATGAATGGAAAATAAGGATTGGTTTGAAAACCATAAAAGAAATGAAACTATATGTAAATGTTAGTAAGAAGTTTGGTTGAAAAAATGTCATTTAATAGATATATTGTGTATAAAAATAGAATAATCAATGATCCCTCAAAAACCCACGTTATTTAAAATGTAAAGGACCAAAAAATGTCATATATATTATTATTTTTCAAGGAATAGTGGGTTATTTTATTAGTTTGGTTTAAAACCATGCTATGTTATCTATACCACTAACAATATTAATGTAAATGGGAGTAAGGTTTATCTGGATGGAATAATGTGATGTTTTTTTTTCTGGTGCTAAAATAATGATTGTCTAATTCACCATTATTGGCCATGTTTTCTAAAAATGGTGAATTCATCATCTATAATAGTTCTACAATTAAAGGTCTTTTTTTACTGATTCATAATGAACAGGTAATTACTTATGCTTTATGTTAATTGAAAACTCATGAGGTAAATTACCCAACACATGATTTTGAATTATTGGTTGTAGTTTTTTTAAAACACAAGAGGCATTAAATTTATAGAGTGATTTATGAAATATATACTGGTCACAAGTGTATGAAGTATATATTCCCTCATAAATAATCAAAAAATAAGAAAAAATACGTTTCTAACTAATATTGTATTATTATTTCTCATTTCATTATCATCATGGAAAAGAAATCTATTTTCCTGATGATTCAAAAAATTTATTATACATTAACAAAGTTATATTTTGAAGGTGGCTATTTAGTTTATTATTATATGAAATTTTCCTACAGGTTCTATATGTAAAGACATCTTATATTCATTCATGTCTTCGTTCACATGATTTTTTTCATAAATAATTAATACATCTTGGAATGTGGATCAATATTTTCCAAAAAATGTAGAATATATTACTAATTAGAATTTTCATAATTTATAAGTTCAAAAAGATTGTGTTTTATGATTTCAAAAATGATTATATGTCCTTTTTGATTCATATTTGAGGAAATGGTTGCTAACTAAATCTCATAATTCCCTATTTTATATTCATCATTATAACACTATGATGTAAAAATATCATTAAGAGTTATATTGGTGGATGGAATAAAAAGGATAGTTTTTTTATTATACTCAGAATTTGTAGACTAGTCCACAATTTAATGCAGAGAGATAGTTACCGAAGGTGATTCATTATATGTTTCCAGTTTTAGAGTGGTAATGGGAAAATATAAAAATGATTTTTTGTTATTTTAACCAATGAATTATCAAGGTAATACGATGATTTAATTTATTTTTGATCAATTGAATGAAACTATATATTTCGTTCCCATTTGAGATAAAATACCCTTACAAAAAATTTCCAGACTATAATTAATTTTTTTTATATTTTATATGGAGTTTATATTTCAATTATTTTAGACTATGTTCCTAGGTTAAAATTAAATATTTGGAATAGAGTTCTAATTTTGTTATACACTGTATTAAATTTCATTACATGTTTTTATCATCAATATAATGGACATCCATAGAGGATGTTTTATAAATTGTAAGATCTTCTTCATCAATTATCAATAGATTATCAGGGATATTAGGATTGAAATATTTATTTTGATGAGTTTTCCAGTAATTAAAAATTTTATTATATATTAATTATGGCACAAAATGTGTTATTATATGGAAATTAGTGTTATACACCATGAATTTTTTATTACGTTGAAGAAATGAGGTTAATTTGACAAGATTTAGTTGAGGAAATGGTATAAAAATATTAGCTGATTTAGTGGAACATGAGTATATCTATGAATTTATAGACAATATTTAGGGATAACCAATGAAATGAATTTTTATTCGAAGTAGGTGATAATGATTTTTTAAATGTTTATCCGTGGAAAATTTAGGTGAGATTTTTGTAAAAAGACTAATATTAGTCTACGATTCATTAGACCATATACAATCATAGAGATGTTCCATGTGTTTCCATATAAATTGATTTAACACATTGTTTTTACCATGTATATGATGTTTCAATGTAATGGAAACATGTACTGGATTCATATGATGTATTTATCATTGATGTTTTGTACATGGAAGTGACTTTTTTTACGACGAAAGACCAGTTCAATTTCTTGATTTTAATGATTTTTTTGTGGAATAATTTAATTCATCACATTATGGTTTTATGGAAAACCCATATGTTTTATAAGGTAACAAGTAATTATGGAAATTATATGATGGAAAAATAACCGCACTTATTTGATAAGTGAATAAAATTCCATGGAAAGAATTTCAAAAAGAGGAGATGTATGTATCATCACAGGAAATGATAGAATGATTATTTTTCATATTTATTAATATTTATTTATTTGATAGTAATTTTACCTTATTTTAGATTCTATTATTTAAAGTTTACTTGAAATACAAAAATATGTTTTTTGAAATATTACATTTCTTATAAGAAAGAAGTACACCAAAAAATAATACATTTTCAATATTATTATTCTATTTGTACATATCTCATAGTAATTGTATTAGAAGTATTAAACAAGACTGACTATATTATTATTAAACATGTTTATAATATTATTTAAATTCATTTAATAAATTTGATATGCTCAAAATAGGAATAAATCCAATTTTAATCATATAAACTATATATTTTTAAAAAGTATTTGTTTTGTTCGTTTTAATAGAGAACTGATTTTATATCTATTATATTAAAAATTTATTAATATTATATAAATCAGTAATATTATTTATTAAAAAATAATTATCAATATATTAATTTGGTAATTTTTTTTTAATTTATTAGAGAATATTCATATTTTGACGAATAAATAATAATAATAATAATAAATATTAATTCAAAACATATTTTTCATATAATTTATTTATAAGGATAAATAATATTTTTTTATAAATTATAAATCTTAATTATATAAATTGTATAAATATTAATCCAATTTATCTCATTATAATCAATTTCACTTTGAAATTGGATATAAAATCACTATAATATTTTTGAACACTTATAATTTAGAGACTTGCATTGTCATCCTGTCTGCTGAATTAATTTAAAACAAATTCAACCATATTAATGATTGGAACCTTGAAAAATGGATTACACATATGGAATCATCAAATTTTATAATTACTAATATAGTTATTTATGTTTTTTTTTACCAAAAATATTATTGAATGTGATTAAAATTAAAGAATGTGATTTAGAGGAAAATTAGCTTCACAAAGGAAAAAGTCATAATATTATGTCCAAAAATGACCGTTAAATTTGTAAAAAATCCATTTTATAGACATATTTATTCCTTTTGATCTAATTTAATATATTTTTACTATTATTTGATTGACATTTCATATAAACAACTTGGGGACAATTCCCTTTTCTAAAATTAACCAAGATTTTCCCTCCTTCACCAATATATAATGGCACTCACTCTACCTATTTATCCATACCTATAATTAAATTTTTCAGAAAAATAATATGAAAATATAAGATAATAGTATCCATACTCTCATCATAGAATCCTATAATTGGTAATAAAACAATCCATGGAAACACTTTGGTGGAAATCAAAAAGAGTTATACAAATAAGAGGTAAAAAACATCTTCAAGAAAATTAGTTTTATTTTATCCTCCACATCATAAAATTTTATTATTACTAGATTATATAAAAACTATTTAATCCTAAAAAATTGGATATGTTAGTATTCCAATGGTTTGAGCTAAACATACACCCAATTCCATCCATTGTGGAATGAAATTTAACTTCATGTATAATGAATTAACACCTCACATAATGATGTTATTATTTTTTCCATTATGACTTATCATAGTTTGGAATTAAGATGGAAACTTGTTTTTATATGATATATATATATATGTGATATTTATGATTTAATAATAATTATTTAAATTCTATATACAAATAATATCATTAATTCTATTTTGATTGAATATAGTAACATCGTTTGTTGTTGTCTGGACTACCTCCACCTCAAAGCGATGAGATATGTTAACAGAATTCGAGAAATTTATTAAGGATTATTTTAATTAAAAATATTAGGAATAATAAACATCAATATTATATTCATTCCATAATTACCATTATTTTTAATATAATATATCATTTTCTTTCTTACCCATTCACACAAAAAAGTGATAATGTCATTCGTTGATGTGTGGACTATATCCACCTTGACGTAATGCGATCTATTTTTAATCACAATAATTATAAATATAAGTTAATATTATTAAATTTTATTTAATTTATCATATAATTTCCATTATGTGATGATAATTAATAATTAAAATATTTTCATAATAATAATTGAAAAATTAGAACATTACTCATTTGTATGTATGACCAACAATATTAATGATTGTTACATTGGTTAATTATTCATATCAATATTTAAAGACTACTTGTAAAAGTATAATTGGTGTATAAATATGACAAAAATTTATTTACTATGATTTAAAAGAAGATTATATAATAAACCCTTTAACTATTTTTACCAACCAAAGCCATTATTGACATGTAAACTAAATTTTGTCAAAAAACATGAACCAAACATAAATTTTTAAGTAGTTTTTTAAAAATTTGTAATAACAGAATAAACAAAACGATAAAATATAAATTTTTTGACTCATTTATAAAATTAACACATCTTTATTATTCTAGATGGACAATATATACTTAACAAGTCAGACAAAAGGTATGGGATTTTGTCTCAATCTCCTATCATTGAGATATTTCTTGTTTACATAAACCTTTATTATTTTAAAATTTATATATACAGCCCATTTAAAATTATATATCCATATTCTATCTATTCTCATGTTTTTATTGTGTTTTTAAATTTTATTCTGTCACAGATATTATGATTTAAAATTTCTAATAGAATAGGTTTCTTTTAATTATATGATTTAATTAAAAAAATAATTTTCTACATGTAAATAGTTATGATATTATTTAAAAAATTTAATTATATGGATAAAAAATATTATAAAAGACAATTATTTTAATTTTTAATTTCATTCCATGTATTTAAATATGAATTTTTTTTATATATTTTATATGAGTCATTTTGTTAAACTAGAAATGGAATGTTATATTCTTATAGTATACGAAGAAAATGACTTTTCCTCCCACATGACTATTTTTTTATTTCTATATTCGATTAAAAGCATAAAATGTTTCTTATTTAAAAATACATTTCATCAATATTTAGTATTTTAATTTTAATTTTAAAAAAAGATTCATTATTTATATAATGTGAAATTTTTTCATAGTAATGAAAATAAAATATTATGACTAACATGTTAGAAATTTAATTCTTTTTTTATTATGATTATATAATCGTTGTTGGTCCTCTGATGAGTTGTAACATGATTAACCAATAAAGAGTGGTTTTGTGATGAACCAATGATTGGTGGGTCCCTGAAATCCCTCTCATGCACTGGGTATGTAAGTTATCCATATGGATATTCAATTCTTAAGAGTGAAAAGTTTTGAATTTGACCATAAT
Source organism: Viscum album (assembly GCA_963277665.1). NCBI lineage: Eukaryota > Viridiplantae > Streptophyta > Magnoliopsida > Santalales > Viscaceae > Viscum > Viscum album. The sequence continues at coordinate 1,154,799,031 of OY728158.1, read as the reverse complement.
GTTATTCCATTAGAATGAGTGATGGGTATAATTATTTTCCAAAGATACCAATATGTTTTATCTATTCCTATCAAGGGTTTTATATTATTTTTTAAAATATGTTAATAAATTTTATTTTTTAAAAAGTAATGTATTTAATTGAAAATAATGGATAAATGTGTTAATTTATGAAAAATTTTTTATGGGAAATTATTTTTATCAACATAATAATGGTTTATTTTCTTTTATATCACTTTTTGAGTTTTTTATTCGTATCTGATGTTTTAATTTTATTCTTTTAAATACATATGGATGATTAAGGGAATGATATAATTCATGATCATAGTTTTGTCAGGTATTCATGAAATATATATTGAATTAATTTTAAAAATTTTATATGGTGATTAAAAGAATAAAGGTCCAAAGTGTCCACATTGAATTTTTTGTAATTTTTTTCAAGGTTATGGAATAATAATATAAAACAGTAAACGTAAAATTATCATCAATGTCGTAGTATGTAAAATTCATGATATAATTCAATATAGTGAAATATTTTATGTTCATATAATTATATTTTTAGTTTTTAACCCTTGGTAAAAATTTTAATTTAACATAATTTACATTTACTATAGAAGAATAATTTTATCATACTAATTAATCTTGTTTTCATAAATTTTTAAAATACAATGAAATATAGTTTTTACCTTATTATTTATTATCCAAATTCACTTTCTCTATTTATTTCTCTTTGTTCAATAAATATTAATTTTTTTATTCTACTATATAACATGTTAATATAATATTTTTGAAAAAAGGGTTTTTAAATATAAAAATTATGATATGGATGAAAATATTAGTGTTATAGGTTTTATTTAATTTAATACATTTATTACATAAAATTTAAAGTTAAATTTCGTGGAAATAAATCAAAAATAGACAGTTATAGATTCATATCCAAATTAATAAGAAAGAGAAATAATGATTTTTTTCTTGAATAAATGATTATGTATATTTGAAAATTTTATGAATGGATTTTCAATATTCCACTTTATTTATAAATGAAAAATTTTATTCCAGATTTTCATATATTACCTTTAATTAAAAAATTATATATATATTTTTTATTGTTTCTTAGATCATGATCTTGTAAAAAATTCTATTATATTAATAAAAAAAATATGCTTCTTCATTTTCAACAAAAAAAAATTTTTAAGCACCCCAAACACTTATTGAAATTAAATATTTTTAATATATATTTAAATGTTAATATAATTCGTACATATTTGAATATCTTATTTAATAATTTAACCTTTAATTGAAACATAAAAAATATATTAAAGTAATATAAAAATTATATTTTTTTAACACTTCATATGAACATATTCTTACTTCTTATATATTATTAATTTTAATATATATATATATTATAAAAATATAAAATATAACTTATCATTATTTTCAAAAATATATTTATATTATATGCGTATAACACACTGTATATAGACATTCAGTTTTAGAAATAATTATTTTTAATTATAGTTTGATCTTATTAGTTTTTTATCCACACTAATATATTTTTATTGAATGAATTATTACTTCAGATAGGCATATTATTAATTTCATAATTTTATATTTATTTATTTACTTTTTTACCCACTAAAATAATTTATATATTACTAAAATGACGTTAAAAATTTAATCATGGTTTTTATAATTTTGTGTTTATTGATTCCCAAACTAAAAAACATGATATTTTTTAATATAAATATATAATTAAAAATTTCGGGATTATACATAATCAACCCCAATAAAATAAATTTAATATTCCAAATTATTAATTATCAAATCCTAATAAAATTATTTATTGGAAAATAAAAACTAGACAAAACTATAGATTTAACATCAAATATGGAGTCTACATTAATATGTTTTATATGTATAAGAATGATAAAGTCCCATATATCATTTCAACTGAACTCTTTATTTTTTATCAAAGAGATCTTGTTTTATGTAATCCTTTAACAAAGATAAATCAACATCCCATTCCATTAAGATATTCATATATTTTCAACTTCCAATAATTTTTTCTTAGGAGAAATTGAATCATTAAGACATAATCATCTCTATCAGCTAGTAATACCCAAGACACCATTATTATATTCTTTCCATGTTTTGGAATAATATAATATGAAAATTGTCATGACCCGTCCCCCGGGGCCCGTTCTGTGAATACACCAAGCATGCCTTTCATATTCCCGGGGGTGGCGACTAGCACCAAAGGTGTAAATCCCTATTATTGGGAAGGAATTGCAATTATTATGTGTAAACACACACAATAGATTATCAACTAGAAGTAAAACACTAAGTAAAACTGTATACAAAGGAGTGCTAAAAAGTAAAGGGGGCTGAAAATATAATCCCAACTGTAAAGTACAACTACAAATGAAAGAAAAGTAAAACAACTATTGGATCATCCATTGGGAAACCCTACAAGAAGTTTAGGTATATACAGCCTCCTCGGTGCTCCACGTTTGTCCGGCTCCTCTGTGTACCGACTTGCCGTGAGGTCCTCCTCCGGGTACCATCCAGTCCTGCTACTCTCGGCCTCCATCAGCATTGTCCTTCATCTGCAACCAACACAACGAGGTGCGGGTATAGCCCATGTAGGGGTGAGTATAATGATACACAGTAGGGACCCCAAGACTCTCAAGATCTCACAAATCCTACAAGAATATAGGAAAATGTATAAAATAATCACATAACCTCACTTAGGTATATGCCCATACATATACCTCAGTTATAAACTCATCAATCTCAAGAATGAGTAAAACACAATGTTATAGACTCAGCTCAAAGTATAATTTTATTCTAGAGGTAGTATCAAATAACATCCCCCATCACATTGTTGAAACCTCATATACTGGAGATCTACTCATCTATCGAGAACAGTGGGCCTCCCGTGACACCAAGGTGCTTCCCACTAACCATGGACTGTTGAGGTACTCCTCCTGTCGAGTTCCGTGGGTATGTCTCATCACACAAAGGTGCTCCCCACCATGGGTCTCTTGCGTCACACATAGGCGCTCCCCCTCTTAGCCTGCTGAGATACTCCTCCTGTCAAGTACCATGGGTCTACCGCGACACCAAGGCACACCCCACTCTGGGTCTGCTGCAACCCCAAGGCACTCCCCACTAGTCTAGTCGAATGACTCTGGGTTGAATCAGTCAGCACTCGTCAGGTCTCAACCATCTACTTGGTCTCCACCCTGTGCTTTCTCATCATTGGGAGGATCTACCCCAAAATCTACAGGTCAATGATCCAACTTTCACAAAGTCCGACGTATAAGCATCTCAATGGTCTTCCACATCCTAGAGATCTCAAAGAAACAAACATCATGTCAATCAGATGCCTGGTCTGTGAGTTATTTTCCTTTTAGTCCTGGGGGCCCGGTTGGATTCGTGCACGATCCAACATGACTTTATCTCCACATTACCTCGATACAAACTGGTGTATAATCAAAGGGACTATCTCACTCGATGAAAACAAGTGCTACTACCAGTTCGCAAAATGGTAATCCAGTGCCAATGATATGGCCAATGAAAGTAAAGGGTCGGTAGTGGGCCCGAGTCTGGTATGACCCGGTCGGATAGACCTGGTCTGACCATGTCTAGCCTAACCCAGTCTAGTTCAACCTAATCATACATGTTGGTTCTGGCCTGGCCCATTTGACAGGCCATCCTGTTAGGATCGGCCAGGCCTACTGGGCCCAACCTAGCGGGACGTGTGTGCTGTTCGGCATGGGCTCGGGGCCAGTTCGGACCGGATCTCTGTGAGGGTGTGACCTGGCACGACTCATCCTGGAGGGCGGGACTGGGCCTGTTCAACTATGAAGTCGTGTGGGGGGGGGGAGTTCAGGAAACATAGGGTGCGCGAGGCATGTTGGGATTAGCTGGGCAAGTCTCTAGGTGAGCCAGTGGGAGGCCGGGCAAGCCGGACGGTGGGCCGGTGGGTGGCGGGCAGGCCACGGCCAGGCCGACTAGAGGCTGGGTAGGGTGCCAGGTGGGTCAGCGGGTGGATGAGAGGCCTGGAGATTCGGTTAGCGCAGTTCAACGAGGATTGGGCATGTGCGGTTCCGAGTGGCCTGGGCCGGCACGGGTTGGTGGGGTTCGGGCCTTCCCGGGCCGACAGGTTTCGGCCGGGGCGCGTGGGAGGCTGGTGGTGGTGCGCGCCGGGGTGGCTTGCCCAGCGGGCCGCAGTTCGGCCTGGAGTGCATTGCATCCGGGCCGCATCACGGTTTATGATGGCCTCGAGAAGCGCAGCCTCTTTTTGTTGCCTTCTTCGCCTTCAACGACGCTTCATTACTATGTCTCCATGCCAAATAGTATCACAAACAATAATTTCGGAGGGGTTGGGCAATGTTATTTTGGCCCACACCCTGCGCATTTTGGGTGGTAACACTTGGATCATCATGAAGGAGAACGATGAACAAAAACTCACCCGTCAAAGGAAAAATATCCTTATTCATTGTTTTGAAAGAATAGAAAAACCTGGAACATAAAATAAGACAACCTCTACTGTTTTTCATTAATCATCGATGGAGTCATGGGGAAGAAGATTGTGTTTTCACCTTTCGTCGTGTCCGCCGCACACCTCCAATCCCGATCTCACATGTCAGTTGTGGAAGATTCTCCACATCAGTAGGTACCCAGGTGAAGACGTTTGAAGATGATCGTTGCCGGTGTTATTCTTCAGAAGAATGTGTTCCTTGTTCTCCATTGGAATATGAGGTTCTTTATTAGAGAACTCACTTTCTTCCATGCCAAATTCTCCCCAAAAAGAATAGATGTTCCAAATAATATATTAAAAAATATATTATTTAGTTTCCGTGATTTCAAATTTAACATTTTTTGGCATAATCAAATTAATGGGAGGATTTGGCCCCATTAATTGGTTTTGTGTTGGAAATTTTAATGTGGAGGATGCTCAAGAGGATCCTCCACATTAATTTGGGGGTTGAGAGGTTTTCATTTCCCCCCATTTAATAGGGGTTTGGGTGGTCTCCACCCCTAATATTCAAATTGACAAGTTATGTGGTCTTGGGTGGTCCCCAAAACATTTATCATGAAGAGGAGGTTTAGGAGTGGTGGTCCCCACCACCATAACCTCTCATTGGAGGTTATGGCCTAGTGGTCCCCACTTCTAACCTCCACAAAGAGGTTATAGATCCAGTGGGACCCACATCCGAACACCCATATGGCAGCTCAAATAAAAAAAAGTGAAGGTCACTTTATTTTATTATTTTCCATGAAAACCCAAAAACTAACTTTAATTCTACACCCATTGTCATCAAAGTGAAAGTCTCCTTAAGATAATATCGGTGCTGTGAGTTCAACTGTTTCCTCATATTTCAATTCCGAGCACCAGTTCAAATGTTAAAAAACCCACTCGCACATTTAATGAACATACCCAAAAAAATCAGATATTGATTACGGGCACACCATGCCTCAGAATCAGGCGTCTTCAATTATCCCAGACTCATAAAATTCCCATGTATTTATGAAAAAAAACTGGTCTTTACATTCTCCCCACCTCAGGGCATTACGTCCCAATAAGATACAACTCGAACTAATGGAACAAGGGGGTGTACTGAGCACACATATGAGGATCTCTCTTTCATGTTCTCTTTTGGAGGTTCCTGTGCTGCCAGTGAACGCATAATAGAGGTATCAAATGTCCATGTAGGACCAGTTCCTATCAATCATCAATCTCCCCTGGAATCTCTGTTTATGTATCCCAATCATCGACATACATCTCTCCATGTTCGATTATGTGAGAAGGATCATGCACATATCTCCTCAGCTGAGATACGTGGAAGACGTCTTGCACCCGATGCAACTGCGGTGGAAGTGCTAATTGGTAAGCCACCTCGGCAGCTCTACTGATGACCAGGAAAGGTCTGATAAACCTTGGAAATAACTTGGTGCCTCAGCCAAATCTCAGTGGACCTCATCGAGATGAGACCCATAGAAATACGTGATCCCCTTTGTCGAACACTATAGGTCTCTGTATCCTATCCGAATATGACTCATGTCTGATCTCTGAAGTCTTCATCCACTCTTGGATGATCTGTGCCTTCTATGTGGTAGCTCGTACCATCTCTGCTCCCACTAGTGCTGACTCCCCAGGGTCATTCCAACACAAGGGTGATCTTAAAGGTATTATCTTTAAATACATGAAAGGTGTCATCCCTATGGTGGAGTGATAGTTATTATTATATGAAAACTACACAAAAGGTAAGTGGTCCTCCCAGCTGTGACCGAAGTTGAGGGAAAATTCCATTAGCATTTCCTCAAGGGTTTGAATGGTCCACTCAGTCTGACCATCTGTCTGAGAATGGAAGGTGGTGCTCAGACAAACTTGCATCCCGAAAGCCTCCTGCAACCCCTTCCATAGCCGGGATGTAAACTCTGTGTCATGACCGAAGAAAATAAAAAAGGTACTCCATGTAGCCACCAAATCTCTTGAACATAGAGGCATCTCGTGCTCTCTACTGAACCCTTCTCTCTGATTGTTAGGATGTGAGATGACTTGGTGATTCGGTCGAAGATCACCCAAATCGAGTCATGAACCCTTGATTTACTTGGATGTCTTGTCATGATGTTTGTGGATATCCCATCCCACTTCCACTCTGGGACCTCTAAAGGCTGAACCAAGCCTTCTGGGATATGGTTCATTGCCTTCACTTGTAGATAAGTTGGGAATCGAGAGACAAACTCTAATACTGCCTTCTTCATACCTGGCCACCACTGCTGTCGTCAAAGGTCCTGGTACATCTTTTCCAATCAGGGATGTACCGCTACAGGGAATGTGTGGAAATCCCTCAACACTTCTTCCTGAAGTGACATTGGTACCATATTATATCCTCTAAAGAAGAAGACGTGCTCCCCAACATCAGAAAATCATTTAGCTTCTTGTCCTGTGGATATATAAGAACATCGTTTCTCGCAGTCAGCGTCCCCTAGGTAAACATTTCCATGAAAAAAATCCAAGTATTGTATCCTGAAAAATATTTCATCTCTCCAAACCAATTCACTATTATATGTTAAAAATCATATGATGTTTACATATAATAATATATATATTTATTGTTTTCACTATATTTTTCTCATCAATATTCCAATATTTTGAATGCCATTATATGAAAAAAAACTACAGTGACACAATTTATTCCAAAATGAGATTCAAATAATATTAATCATTTGAACCCATAATAGTGAAAAATTATAGAATAAAATGATTTATTATCAGGGGAAAACACTCTGAATTCATTTATTTTAAAAACCCTGTTTTTCTATAAAAGTCTATGGAATATTGTTGATGTTATTCCAAAGAGGCTCCTTCAGACAACATACGATTCCGAGCCCCATTGTGGCCTGAATTAAATTTTCAGTGCATTCACACTGGGCACTGAAATTAAGTAATCTAACTCCTAAATGGTAGCTCAGACAGGTAAACCGAAGGCACCGTTGAGTCCAGAAGTTGTTGTTTGCCGTAGGAGGGTGTAATACTTGTGGGCACGGGCATCTTGTGAAAAAGGACACCAGGGAAATTTTTGTAATTTGGCGGCCTCGGGGCTTATGTTTTATAACATTTGAACAGATCCTCAGATTAAAATTCTGAGAAAGCCATTGTGCTCAGGAGGAGGTGTTTATCTTAGGGGAGGTTTAACCTCCACCCCATCGAGAGGTAGGATCATGCATTTACATTTTTTAATTCCCACACCTATTTTGTTCTCTATTTGTAGAGTGTTATTACTATATGGTCTTCGAGAAAATCCCATAAATGAGTTGTATACATTCTGTGCTTTCAGACTCATGTTTCAGATATAAATTTGGTGTTCTGAGGTGTCTGCCGATGCAATTCGAAGATCGTGGTGTGTTGGGTGTTTTCCGGAGAGTATCCGGCCTTCCAGGAGGTCCGACAGTCTTCCCACGCGGCGGTGGCGGTTCTACATGGCAGAAGCAGCGGGCCAGCTGGGAAACACAGCGGTCGTCTGGGATGTCTTCGGCAGCTCGGTAGCAGGGTGGCCGAGTAGAGGCTGGCGTAGACGAGCGGTCAGTGGGGTTGTCGGCGGCGCCAGGTGGGGCGTTCGACTTGGGAACTGGCCACTTGTCCTGTTGACGTGAGGGGATACTGGGGTATTCAAACCCCGGCTGGTAGACACGAACCTGCGGTATACGGGTCCTATGGACGTGGAACCGGACCAGCGCCATCTATTCCGGGGGAGGCAACCGGCCCGCACGAACTGCGGGCCCGTTCCGGAGTTGTGGGTCGGTGGAACCGGCCCGTCCCACCTATTTTCGTCCTCTAAAAATTAATACGCCTTTAAAATTTTGACCATTTGTCGGATTCACGCGCCGTCAGTGGAGATGCATTCCTTGAAATAGGACGAGAATTTTGAGATGGTTTCAGGTGTTTTAATCCCTGATACAGGGGCCTCGGTGGTGTGACACTCCCTTGAAGTGGATTGTCTTTTTCCAGAGAGTACTTGTTTTGGATGGCACATACACATCTGATGTCCGTTTTGAGTTCTATCTGCGATGTTTCGACCCTGGCGTCGAAGCATAGTTTTCCATTTGGTTTTATGGTGTTGAATCCAGAGTTGAGGTGTGGACCCTATGGCCCGTATTTTAAGCGGTGTGGGTCACGTTACAAAATTTTCATCGGACATTTGTTTGGGGAGCGTGAGCAGTCGATTTTGGGTTTTTTCGAGGGAATTTCAATGGATAAATCCACCCTTTTTAATTACACACGCTAGTGTGGCCCCCACGGGGGCCATTTTGGGAGATTGTGGAGATTTCCAACATCTTCCCTGGGTGTCCTTTTTAGACATGTGAATAGTCAAACTAGTGTACCTTTTCGAGGGGATCACAATTGTGCGATCTATTTGCAGTGCTTTGGGACGGTGATGTAGCTCCCACGTAGCACCACTCATGTGCGGCATGTCAAGATGCATCTTTTTCTCCGGATATCTGTTCCACTCAACTGAGAAGTCCTTTTGACAGGTCTTTATAAGAGGATTTCAATGGTGCGATGCGCCTGACTATTTTTGGGACCGAGGCTCGGGACCAAGGGACGCCATTCGGGCATAAAGCGGCGTTGAAGATTTTTCCACCGGATATCCGTTTAAGGAGAGTAAATAGTATAACTCATGTTTTTATCCACAAGTATTACAACAGTGCAATCCATTTTGATGTGAATAGTCTCATTCGAGATCTCATTAAATGAGGAAGCATGAATGGTGCTCTAGTGGAGTTTATTCTTGCTGTGTTTGGAAGCGAACCCATGGCATGTGATCACGTTCACTACCATGTGATTGGAGATGATATTTGAAGAGATATGGTTGGATGTTCTAGGGTCATGGAGGATTCAGGCTGGCGAAATTATGTTTCCACCCTTCTTTTTGACGTTGGTTGTCATGTGCATGATAGACTTTGGGTTAGATATGTGGTATACTCTGGGAGTATACAAGTTTTCTTGGAGGTACATGTTGTAGTTTGTACCCGATAATGTTTTTGTACTTGGTTTGGAACGTTGTTCAGTCGTCCCAAAAAATGAATTGGTTGGGATCTAGGGAAACAATGTCAACATGTCTCGAGAGCGGCTCTAGGGCCAGGGAGTCCAGTGATGGTGTAGCGGCCGACGTATCCATTCACCACGACCCTGATAACCCGCTTGTCTACTCGACATGTTGATACACTCATTGCATGGAAATTGGTTTGTGCATCACATAGGATTGTGTCATTGACTATCCTTCTTGAGTCATATTCACATTGTTGTTACGTTCATTTACATATATGCTTATCTGATCGTGGTACTCCTTGATAACATTCAGGATGCCTCTACGAAGACAGCCAGCCAGGATACCAGCTTTCGTTCATGATGAAGACGCTATGAGTGATGAGGCCTTAGTACAGGACCCATTATAAGAGCCCCTTTCCCTGGGTGGTCCTATAGAATCAACCCCACATGGTGAGAAGAAGACACCTCCAGCATAGTAGACTGAGCATCAGCACAGGTTGAGCGTGCTCTGTGAGTTCCAGCGACAGAGACCGATGAGTTTCAATGGTGAGCCAGACCCTCAGGCAGCAGAGTTTTGGCTCGATACATTGGTTTTCCTCTTTAGGCTTGTGCAAAAACCGGCATATCTGATGGTGGATTTTTCCACTAGCCTTTTCTATAAAGTAGCTAGGCATTGGTGGAGTCTGGTGATGTAGTTAACTGACGAGTCGTCACTTTCGTGGGACGACTTTCAGCTACTGTTTCTTGAGGAGTTTTACCCCTCCTAAATATGCCTCATTTGGATCCATTATCTCTTGAAGTTTCAACAAGGATGGATGACAGTGACTGAGTACGCGACTAGGATAGCAGACCACAAACTTTTTTACCAAGACATGGTCTATGAGGGAAACTTCTGAGCACAGATGTTCAAGCAGGGTCTCTGTAGAGAGATTTCTGCAATCATAGTACCCTTGGGAATTCCCATTTATGTCGAGGTTATATTACAGGCACTAGTAATAGAGATATTTCTGTCATGCTTTATAGTTAGAGGTGGTAGTAGGCGTATTAGATCTGAGACGTCTTCCACAACTGGCAAGTGTCGACACACAACACCTCGATGCAGGTGGCCTTCCCACCACTAGTTTTGGAGATATGGTCAGACATCACAGTGGCGTCGGAGGGAACCAGGGAAGCCCGGAGAACACTGATGATATGCTTGCAACTAGAAAGGTCACCTGGCGTGAGACTGCCAGACCAAGCACAATGAGAATATCAGGAAGGCAGCTGGCGCACCACCACAACAGAGGTAGAGCCATGATCAGAGTAGTCCCCAGAGAGGTGGTGCTAGTGGAGGAGTGGGATAAGCTGGAAGTGGGGGACGACATTATGAGGTCTTCCCATCACAACCACGCGTTCAACGTTAGGTTCCAGGAGCTGACAATTGGGACCACGGATAGCAGCGAACATTGGATTTCTACGATCCTACAGAGCATGAGGTGATAAGAGATACGCTTTACATCTGTTCTACTTTTTGTAGTAGAATTGTTAGACTCTTTGTATTAAATTCATTCTCCAAGTTCCTTTTTTAGTTGTTACCAGGGTGACACAGGGCATTGGTTTAACCCTTTTTTAGTGGAATAGAAGGTGTGGACATTTTCTCTTTAGTCTATGGTGTTGACTTCATCACTATCTGATTTTATAAGAGAGCCATGGATGCGACACATCGACTATGAATCCTTGTATGACCAAATATCCTTGGGTGTTTCACGATATGGATATTCTGAAGAAGGTAATCATCGAGCATTGTCCAATATCCAAATGGTGATTTCAGTCGTGGTGTGTGATGTGGGGGGTTCGACCGTGGAGATGAGCTACCACTGAGGGCCTTTGTGCCATTTGAGACCATGGGAAGGGATGCCGAGGTTGTCTACTGCCTTTCCCTAACTCTACAATGTCTGGAATGGGTGCACGATGCCACCCATGTGACATATATATGGAGATGTGTGCATGCTCTTATTCACGTCATCTGCGAGGGATTACCTCAGATGAACATATCAAATCCTTTTTGTACAGTGACACAGAACTGTGTAAGAGTTTTTCAAGGTACGGGAGAGCCAGGTGTGGGCATAGTACTGTGAGTTATTTCCCTTGGTTTGCTTTTCGGGGATTCAAATCTTGAAGGAGGTAATGTTTTAAGAACCCTATTTTTTCTATAAATGAATTTGACATATTATTAATGTTATTTCAGAGCAGTGCCTTTAGACGACATGCAATTCCAATCCCTGGTGTTCCCGGAATTAAATTTTAGGTGCATTCACACTGGGCATGCCAATTAAGCAGAATAACTCATAAACTGTAGCTTGGACGGGAAGAACAAGGGAATCGTTGAGTCCAAATCATGCCGGTTACCATATTAGGGGTGTAATACTAAAAGGCATGAGCCTCCTGTGAAAAATTCCATAGGGGAATTTTCATAATTTAGCGGCCTCAGAAGTTTTGTTTTATAACATCAAAAGGAGGACCAGATTAAAATTCTGAGACCACTATTATTCTTAGGTGGAGGTGTTTATCCTAGGGTAGTCTTAACCTCGACCCCTTAGATAGTTTCATATGTGAGTCAGTATGGGGGTGTTTTAATTAACTAAACATTTTAAATAATTTTTCCTTACTTCAGCATAACTCACCACTCTGTCCCCCCCCCCCCATTTTTTCCCAGGAGGAATGAGATCTTATGGGAAACTCAATAACTCTCCCCTCTCCTGAATCCCTCCACTCCATGGTGGCTGAAGATCCAGAAGATCCCTCACAAAGTGTCGGGCTACGCCAGAGATGTAAGAGAATGCGATTACATTTTTTTAATTCTCGCACCTACTTTGATCTCAATTTGTCGCATCATATTTATGTTTTATCTTCAAGAGAAGCCGATAAATTGTTATTATATAGTCTGACCTTTTTAACACATGTTTTTGGTTTTTATATCGAGTTCTGAGGCATCCGCAACTACAAGTCGAGATCGGGGTGTGTTGGGTGTTTTCCGGCAAGAATCCATCCTTCATGGTAGTCCGGCAGTCTTCCTAGGCGGCGGTGGTGGTTACACTCGGCAGAAGCTGTAGGATGGCTCAGCGGCACTACGGTCATCCGGGAAGTCTTCGATGGATCAGTAGAAGTGAGGCCGACTGGAGGCCGGTTGAGGAGAGTGTTCAGCGAGGTCGTCGGTGGTGCCAGCAGGGGCACACAACCTGGGAACTAGCAGCTTGGCCGTTTGACACGAGGGGAGACCGGGGTCTTCGGACCCCAACTGTTAGACACAGACCCACAATATGAGGGTCCTGTATAAGTACAGCCGGACCGGCCCCAGCCAGTCCGGGCGAGGAAGCCCTCCCGTGCGAACCAGGGGCCGATTCAGGCATGGTGGGTTGGCCAAACTGGCCAGACACACCAATTTGAATAGTTTAAAAATTAAAACACTCATAAAATTCTGTCTAGGTGTAAGATTCACATGCCGTGAGCGGCGATGTGGTCCTTAAAACAATACAAGAATTATAAGATGATTTCAGGGGTTTTAATCCAAGAGACTTGGCCCTCGGTGGTGTGACACTCCCTTTAAGTGGATTGGTGTTTTCCCGGGTGTTCTTGTTTAGGATGGCACCGACACATTCGATGTCTCTTTTTATCGTCGTCAGTGACATTGCTACCCTAGCGTCGAGAAGAAGATTAAAAAGGGGTGTTCGAGTGTTGAATCCAGAGTTCAGGCGTGGACCCCACGGCCCATATTTTAAGCGGTGCACAGTGCTTTACAACTTTTTCATCAGACAGTTGTTCGGGGCTTACGAGCAGTTGATTCTGGTAATTTTTTCTGACGACATTGCATTGGTGAAATCTGCCCGCTTTAATTCAGCACACTGGTGTGGCCCCCACGAGGGCTATTTTGGGATTTGGCGGTGATTTCCAACTTCTTCACCGGGTGTCCTATTTGGACAATTGAATAGTCAAAATTGTGCTCTATTTTGAGGGGATCACAATGGTGCGATTCGTTTGTAGCAATTTGGGACCATGATGGGGGTCCAACATAGCACCACTCATGTGCAGCATGTTGAGATACATCTATTTCTATGGATATCCATTCCAATAATGTCATAATTCTTTTTGACGTGTCATTCTGAGAGGATAAAAATGGTGCGATGTGCCTGACTATTTTTGGGGCCGAGGCTCGGGACCACGAGACGCCGTTCGAGCATAAAGTGACATTGATGATTTTTCCTTCGGATATCCCATTGAGGTGAGTAAATAGTCTAACTAGCTTTTTTTTCACGAGTATTACAACGGTGTGATCCATTTAAATTTGAGGAGTCTCATTAGAGATATCATAAAATGAGAAAGCATGAAAGGTGATCTAGTGACAGTTCTTCTTGCTGTATTTGGAAGCGAGCCCTTGGAATGTGATTGTGTTCACTATCTTGTGAGTGAAGTTGGTATTTGAAGAGATATGGTTGGTCGTTCTAGGCCTATAGAGGAAGCAGGTTGGTGAAATTATGTTTTTCACTTCGTGTTGATGTTGGGTGTTTTGTGCACGATAGCCTTTGGGATAGAGATGTAGTATACTCTGGGAGTATACGGTGATGCTTGGAGGTACATGTTGTAGTTTTTACCTGATAATGTTTGTGTACTTGGGTGGGATATGAGATAGGGTCACACGTCGTCTAGGCCCCTTGTGCATGTCGTGTTTTTCATTACGTACATTAGTTCTATCGTGACGTAGAGGGTCCCTATATTCACGATGGTTTAGAACAGCAGGGTTGAGTGGTTTTCCCTGGTTCTATTTTCGACGGTTTTATGGGAGGAGTTTTTTGGGTTTCCCTATTCTTTTAGCCGTGTGGGATTTTAGTATCACATCCCTTCGAGTTCCCTGGTAGGGTTATTGTGGATTCGATGTGACCAATACATTATATAGGCACAGATCCTCTACCCAAGAGGTTGTTTCTAGAAGGGTATGGAGCCCTAGTGAGCCTGGGAATAGATTCCCTTTCTGAGAATTGAGATCATATCCTCCATTCGCGACCTACTGTGACGTGTTACCCTACATAGAGCCCCAAGTATCCACGTTTCCCACACTACATGGGCCCTGAACCTCTACTAGGTAATTTTTTCTAGAGTTGGGTGGTTGCACAATACAGAATCAGTGTTCTGTTGAATAGTTTTTTAACATCTAGTAGGGATGGACAAAGCAGTTCTGGGTTTATCTTCCAGTGGGGCTGGGCAGTGGGTTGCTCATTGACTTCATAGGGTTTACTCTCCAACAAGGACTAGGCAATGGGTTACCTGAAGACTTCTTAGGGTTTACCCTCCAGCCGATACTGAGTAGTGGGTTACCCGACGACTTCTTAAGGTTTACCCTCCAGTAGAGACTGGGAAGTGGGTTACCTGATGGCTTCTTAGGGATTACCCTATAGGAGAGACTGGGCAGTAGGTTACTTGGGGAGTTAATATGGTTTACCCTCCAGCAGAGACTAGGCCGTGGGTTACTCGACGACCTCTTAGGGTTTACCCTCTAGTGGAGACTCGACAGTGGGTTACTAGATGACCTCGTATGGTATAACCTCTAGCAAAGACTAGGCAATGGGTTACACAACGACCTATTAGGGTTTACCCTCCAGTGCTGCTGGGCAGTGGGTTACCCAACAACTTCATTCAGATTCATTCCTTTTTACCTGGCTAGTCTGTGGCTTTTCTCAGTGACTATCGGAGCGGGACACTTGGTTGTATAGGTCAGTGTTGTGCCATATTTGACTTTGAGAAGACCTATCGACTGTGTGACAGTGAAGAGGTGTGGTTTGACTTTCCCCAGAACTCTCAAGTATGAGGGGCGCTTTCCCCACCAAGATGTGTCCTTGTGATGCAACCTAAAACCATGCGGGCGATTTGGTGCCTCCAAAAGTGGATGGTGTTAGGGTTTGGTGATTTGATCCCATTGGCTTGAAGTTTGGGGCAGACGTGTAGGATACTGGGCATCGATGGTGTTTATTTCTTGGACTATTGGCTACTCACATTCATAGTCTGAGCTATGAGATGGATATCCCCTTATGATCTTTTTTCTAGTTTCTTGAATATGAATATATATATATATATATATTTATATCTTGTTCATGTACCCACTACTTGGGTTTTGGTTACTCTCTTTCTAGGAGAGGCGATGGCGCGTAGGGTATGCCACATTATTTTTGTGTCTAGATTCTCGTGGTTGGACAAGTCTACTCTCCTGTAATTGGTATCGAAGACTCGACAAGAAGTTCCTCTTATAACCATTTCATGCTCCTTGTGTTAGTATGGGTCTACTTCTTTCATCTCGTTGGGTTGAGTTGTACTATCTACTGCACTCTTTGTTGTAATCTGTTACTATTCCTTGTTCTATCTTCTGCTCACATCTCCATTACCTCTTTTGTTGCTCCCTCGAGCCTTTGGGGCATCCTACTGAGTATTCTTATACTCACCCTTACTTGGGATTTTCCCGCACTTGGTGTTCCCTTGCAGACGATGGGCGGTTTGGCCATGAATTCAGAGGAGCGTAGGAGATCGAGAGCTTGAACCGCATGTGGTGGTCATTGTAGGGTCTCCGGTGTGGGACTCTCCCAGCTATTTTTCTTTTTCACATGTTTTCGGGATGTGGAACATTTATTTTTGGGAATGTTTTTTCCCTTTACTTTTTAGTTTACTCTTCAGGACTTACTCATGTATTGTATAAAGGATTGATGCATACTTGTGGTTGGGTTTTAGAAGTTGTACTTTGTTTTTCCTTTTGACTATAGACTTCTTCATTGAGTTAGCTATGTGTGTGTGTACAGGTACTCAAGAAAAGGCCTTCCTGAGTTGTTGTGCATTCGACGCTTGTCGCCATCCCCTGGCCTATGGAGGTGGGTTTGGGGTAGTTGCGGCTCAAGCTCAGGTAGGGCGGGTCGTGACATAGCTATAACATAAATAATAGTTCATATATTTCAAACCCAATATCTCTATACTCAAATAATTTATCATGTTCTATTTATTAAACGTAATCACCAGAGGATATAGTTTAATGAATTTTAGGAGCTAAAATCAAATTTAGTATTGGAAAAAAAGACACGCATCACTAGTACATATGATAGAATAATTCACATCATCATATCATAATAATAGGGTCTTCATCATAATTATGATTGAAAATTATTATTATTTCATGGAATTAAACAAATTCCAATATTTTGTCCAAATTAATGAGTTTTAAAATACAATACATAGTCAACAAGAACACTAGCATCATGTAAAAACATTACATAAATGTATAAATCATAACATCATAATTTTGAAAAAATACATCATCATATTAAATCATAATATGCATAGTATCAAGATATATGACACAATACCCAATGATTTGGATAATGGTATATTTTTTGGACCACTTTTCAAAAAACAAAATACTCATAAACATGCATTCCACTTGGAATAATTATAAATAAAGATTTTAGTCATGAAATAATATCATGGAAATGAATGGGTTATATAACTTATTTTTATTGAATATATTCGTGATTCATTATTGGCGATATAAAACGATGATTGAAAATTATATTCCTGCATAATAGATTAGGACTATGTAATTAAAATATAACTCAGGAAGTGTTAAGTGGTTATTTTTAAAAATAATTTCATTTTTTTGAGAAATGTTTGATATTGGAAAAGAAATTATTTTTATTGGGATGGAAATATATATATTTTTTAAATGAAAAGTGACGGATTATTTAAAAGTTAATTTAAGAATATTAATTGAATAGTCAAACTGAAAATTATTTAAATGTTTTCATAACCAAGAATAGAATGGATTGGGTTTGACAATACCCTCACCCAAATCCTGCATTTTTAAAATTTTTTCTACATCCAAAATAATAAAATTATATTTATTTAAAAACATATTAAAAAAAGAACTATTATAATTTTTCTCTCTTGATTAATAATAATCATTGGACTCTATTTCTCAAATTTTTATATTAAACAAGAATTATTTTATATCTCATTACATTAAGAATACTGTTTTTTGTATTTATTTCAATTTTTTTTAAAGGTCATTTATAAATCTGAAGAATTACTTCAAAAAGTATAATATAAATATATAAATAAATATATATGTCTTAAAATATTTGTTATAATAATACACAAGTGATGTAATAAGAATGAATTTTAAAACATGACTATGTGATCATAATCAACCATTAATGATACATTTTCCAAAAAAGTAAAAAGGGGAGTACAATATTTTATTATTGAATTAATTTTATTATTACAATAGGTTCAAATAATTAAAACAATATATAGATACTACATAATTTATATACAATGATTTGGTTTTGAAGGTAAAAGTGAAGTTAAATAACTGTACTGGAAAGTGGAATGCGATGTTGAAGAAAAATTAGTTCATTATTTGTGTTTCTTATTTTATAAAGCACTAATATCATTTGATTCATAGAGTTCATTTAGACTTGATCACAGCTATGTAATCTACTGGTCACGAGAGAGGGGATTTTGGTAGATTTGTGGATTTGGTGTTCAGGGGAGGAGTTTTTTTTTCAAGAGACTGTCGAGGGATTATTTATACATGTAAAGAGTAGTGTTTCAAGTATAATGTATTTTATAAAAATAAATATATTTTATGTTTCCAACCATAATATATGTATCATTGAGATGGGGAATGGGTGAGTTAGTGATAATTTTTTCTTTTATGTTTCATTACTTATGAAACAACATTCTCGTCCTATTATATGCTTTCTATCGTAAATAGTAACAGTAGAAACACACATCGATATGATCATAATAATTTAGAAGGTTAAATACACAAAAAGAGTAGATACATACTCTGTAATGTTTGTAAATGATCCAATAACACATAGTAAATAAGAAAAAAATATTTTTGTTTGGAAAAAAATTTGTAGGACATTACCTTTAACACATGTAAGACTATTATAAATATAATAGTTAATGTGAATCATGTAGGCTAAAATTATGTAAGACAATTTTTATTACAAACATGTTACAATTCCTATTTCTATCTTTCACATATATGATCATTCAAGATTATTCTATGCATTCATACCTAGAATATGGTAGGAACACAATGGTCATCATAATAAAACTCAGTTCAATTTATAATTTTCAATCTCAAGTCTAATTATTCATTATTGAAATAATAAAATGTAAAAATATTGCTGATAGAATCCTAAAATAGTTATTCAACATTCTAAAAATCACTATCATATGGCTCAGTTAAATTCTTGAAACTCTCATAATAATATTACCTATTCATTTTTCTCTCTTATATTATGAATTCCTCTTCATAAAAAATAATATATAAAAACTTATCTTTTAGAATTTATGATCTTATCTCTCTTATTTTATGATTAATGCAATTCATCATATACATAATGTATTATCATGATTTTATATATATTCTCAAAATTTTGATGAATTATTTTGAAAAGGTTTTCATGATTTCTAAAATTCTTTAAATCTGAAATCATCTTTAAATATAATAATGTTATTTTATACGTTATGTGAAATTAATTTTCATTCAATTTAAGAAATATCATTGATTTATTGAACAGTTATTAATTTCAAGAAAATACTCATCTTGAATCTGATTCTTGATTCCGATAGCCTCATACAATTTCATTGTTAAAATATAGGCATTTTCTCACTCTAATGTTCTAAACAATCTTGAAAAATATAAGAACAAAATCCATATTATAATGTTGTTGTGGACGAATTGAAAAATTGATCTACACATTTTTTATTTCCAAATTAAAATAGAGACAAAAAATTCTTCAATATGTTTCTCTATATCAATAGTGGAAAATGTAAAAAATATCTATTAGACAATCAAGAATGATTCTTGTCCCTATTTTCCAACACATTCAAAAAGTCATAAAAATGTCTCTTAATCTTATTCTATTCTTTTGACACACATGTGAGAGATATAAGATATTTTCTTGAATCAATCAACAAAAAATCATGATTATAAAAGGTTGAGTATATTATTGTTTGATCATGATCTCACCAAACTTTTCTTATTCAATAGTTAAAACATCCCCCAAGACACTTTTTATAAAAAAAAATTATTCATAAAAAAACATATATTCTCTATATGCCTTTAATATCATAGGTATACCAATGTAATGTAATAACTAATGTCTGTATGATTAAATATGAGTGTTAGTGGAATGCTGAGTCCAATGGACCAGTTCTCGCATCACTGACAACAATAATTTATTTTAATTTATTATTAATATACTGATGAAATATATGTAACCCCCTATTTTCTTTCTATAACAATTTATATATTTATACATATTGTTTTGATAGAATACCAACACATTTAGATTCATTAATAATGATTAACCTTCTCAACCTTCAACAAGAAATCTGTTAGGTGATCTCATTCTGATGTTATGTTGAAAAACCCATCAGTGAAAATCATCATTCACTAAATTATTCTTGTAAACATGACTTCCTTCAAGAGTTTGACTATATTTAAGTTCATCCTCATCATGTTATATATTCTAATAGAATTTATTTTGAAATACCATTTCACTCAGTAAAATCATTCATTATTTTTAACAATCATTAAGATTATCTGCAATCTCCCTTTATTTCATCAAGCATTCATCAAAGGTGACTGAAACACATATTATTTTTCAGAATTACAGAACATAAAATCATCATAATATTTATATCAGATCGATGCTGTAAATTATATTATTCCTCATTATTTTCAGAACATATTTCTAGACCAAAGCTGCATCCGATGAGCATTTTATTACAGATTTTTTTTAAAATACAATGGAGCTTCTTAAGAATTATGAGTCTGAAATCCTAAATATGACAGTTAATATGATTATTCATAACATTTACAAAATGAAGTGATTTATCTTATTTGAAACCAAAAAAAAAACACTGGTAAAATTAAAATCCTCTAACATCCAAAAACCATCCCCATCCATCATGGTTAAAAAATTGCCTCGTTAATCATTGTAAATGTGATATTCTTTAAATTAAAAAATTTATATAAATAAATTAAAACTAATTTCATACATAAATAACCTTTCTAAATGGAATGTACCAATAATTTAAAAATTATTTTTCATAAATATATAATTTTTTTAATTATAATAATAATGACATTTGACTTTGAAAAAAAATTACATTTTAAATTTTCTTTATTTGTTTTAATAGAACAATATATACTTTTAAATTATCTTGGGTGAAGATAATAATTTATTGAGATATTAAGTAATTATTATAAGATTATAATATCATTTGACATATAAAAATTGAAAAATAATATTTTTTACTATCCACATAAAAAATCATGTTTCTACCAAAATTATTTAGATGAATCCCTAAAAAACATTTAACCTCATGATACAATAAAAGAAGTTTATTTTACAAAAAAAATTCCTATCAAATGAAATTGAAAATATAAAAAAATAATGAATTTTGGGAAATAAATTATAATAAATATTGATTAAATGTTTATAGTTCTTTTATAATTTTTTAATATTAAAATTATTTTATGGATGATTAATATTGATATTTTCATTAATAACTCAGAATAATTTTTTATATCAAATTCTATTATTTCGAGTCTAAATTAATATATCCATTGGTTTTATTTCTATTATAATGGTCATATTAACTAGAATAAACTCCAAAACATTCAACCATTAAAAACTAATTAAATTCGACCCAAGGGAATATATTTTCTTCTTATAAGATGATGATTCATTTACTAATTTTTCGTTAAATTTTTGTAGTGTAATTTACAGGGATGGTGACTCTATATAAATTAAGGAATCAATATTTTTCTACTATAAATATTATCATTTTTTCGATACTATAATTATTGACATGTTAAAATAATTTATTTCTCATTAATTTAATGATCTGAATAATTGTAAATAATATGTTGTTGGTTTGTCTATGTTTTTTATACTTATAATACAATAATGTTAAAAACCCTATATTTTGTGAAAAATATTACAAATAATTTATAGGTTTTCATATTTATTTTCATAGCCGATACCCACATATATCATCAAAAAATTATAAGAGAAACAATACATAAGTCCAGAAAAATTAAAAAATTATAATGTTGTGGTTTTTATAATCATGACTGAATTTATAATAAAAGAAAATATCCTAAGATAAAACAGGAGATAAAGGAATTAAATTTTTTAGTTATTTATATTTCATAAACAATTTAATTATGGTTCCTGGAGATAGAGTGTATAAAAATTATTATATGGATCATAAAATTAAAAACAAATAAAAAACCACATAGGGGATGTTTTTTGAATTAGAATGTAATGTTTGGATGAAAGAAACAACTTATTTATCCCCTAACCTATAATTCATCCATAAGGGATTGAAATAAAAACAGTTATGATTTTTAGAAACTAATAATGGTTATATAAAATAGATGGTTGTGATATGTGATAGAAAATAAGTTTTAGGGATGTTCCCCTTAATCATGTATAAATTAATTAGTTTATTTCAATTGAAAAATGAAAAATGGTGTATCCCAAAAATTGAATGATAATGTAAAGAATTTATATGTGTATGATGTATGTATATATAATATCAATGAAATATCTTATAATAATATTGACTACATTTAAAAAAATATAGAACATATAACTCAAAAATAACTAATTGTTTTGTAGGAGAAAACATATGGTCAATAAACAAAAAAAAAATAAATAATTTTAAAATATTCCACTATTAATATGAAAATCATAAAAAGGGATAAAAAAAATCATTTAGGTACGTGGAAAAAGGTAATATTAATGTCAAATGATATATCATATATTCAAGGTATCAAATATAGAGATAAACCATAGTGAGATTATAAATCATTGGTATAGAATATAAATGTATTACCAAGGAAGGATAAGAATTATTCATACAAATTTAAAATATTTAAGTGGATCAAAAAATTCATGGATGAATATTTGAATTGAATTATTAATTTAAAATAGATAGTAATATAATGTTCAATATAAAATACCATTAGATAAGAAACCAAAAATATATGTGAGAATATGAAAACAATGAAATCATAACACATATAAGAAATGTAGGAGTTAACAATATATCTTATGAATTTAGATTCAAATAAATGAAATACCATTAGAAAGTGAACATTAGTTGTATTTTTTAAAAAAAATATATATTTTATGAATTATGTTATAATAATATATTCAATTTAAATATTTATGTCACAAATGAATGAATACATATCATATCTCAGTATACAAATATTGAGATGTTTAATCCATTAAACACAACATATGTCTTCTACATGGTATCATTTGAAATGTTTTTATGAGATAGAAAAAAATATTGAAATTGGAGTGTAATTTATGAATAATAAAATAATAATCCATAACATAACCAAATTATATGAATAATTTTAATGAAAACAACCATAACTCAATGAATGAAAATTTAGATATTATAAACCCTTACATCGAATCTCAATTAACGCTATTCATGCACTTAACTGTATATAAATTATAATTTAATTTGTTCATAACATTCATATGAAAATTTTCCCTATTTCTATTTTATGAATTATAATTATTTCTAAATTTTATTTCATTATTAAATATCAATAAATTTAGATGATTACATGAAGTGGGTAAATAAATTCAATTAATTCATTCCCAATATATTGGAAGTCATCATAATTGGTGTAAAATAGATTAATAATATCAAAACATATACTTTTTATTCGATTATATTATATTATATTATAATTTATACATTTATATTGGTTTTCCAAGATGAATTCAAATTAGGAACGATTCATATATATGATATTTTTTATAATCGAGTTGAATATGGTAGTTTATTCTCTATATTTAGTGTTTAATTTACAATATGTTATTAATATAATATAAATAATATAATTATTATATATAAATAAAATTTTTCTCATAAATTTGAAGAGTTAAAGAAAACTAAATATATCATTCTTTTGAGGTGGTAGATTGTATGTATAGATGGTAAACAATTTTATATTTTATAATGGGGTAAAAAATAAATAATTATCATTAAAAAATATCAATAATCTGAAAAAAATATTATTTTTAATAAATAATTTATTTGGACCTTCCACAAAAGATGGCTTTTAAAATTGAATATTTCTTTTATAGAAGCATACTTCTACATGTATGTTTGGGGTTATCTTTATTTTTTGACTATTTTTTAGGAAGGTAGAAAATTGATGTTATATTTGAAGTGAAAAATTTTATTATATCAATAACAAATATTGGTTTCATAATTCCAAGGGTAAAATATATTTAAGAGGGTATAAAAATGAATTAATAGGTCTTGGTTAAGAAAATTACCTCTCATGTAAGATTTTATCCATTGGGAAACAAATTAACTCTATAATGATTGTATATTTTTAAGGATCAATGATTTCAGTACATTGGTATTGTGTTGAAAATATATCATTTTAGTTTTTTGGATGATATAATTCTTTATAATTTCATGATAAATGTATTAATGAGTTAATCTATTATGAGTGAATAAAATTACTTTTTTATAATAATATTAAATTCAAAATTCATGTTTAAAATTACCCAAATATTAAATATAATTGAGATTGGATTATGTGATGTCCTGATATATCTAATTAAATTATTACAATATAGGGTTTTGTAATGATTTATGTTTCATTCCCACGGTTAAAACATATTTAACATAATTTTCCATTACCAAATTAACTAATTATTATCAATAAATTTCATAATTAGATAGAATTATAAAATATTAATTTTTATATAACATGTATGAAATTATCTAAAATTGGAATAAATATTATTAAAACAATCTGAGGGTGATACCCATTTATTTGATATTACATCACATAATAGAAGGCCTCATCCTTAAACATTACATAATATTGACTTATACTAATAATTTGAAATTGTTTTACTATAAAAGATATTTTAATGATTATACATTTAGAGAATAAGGCCATACCTCATAAATTACAACTTAAATACTAAAATATATACACTTCTACTCACTATCTATTTTTTTTAGAAAACAAAAAATGATTAAAAAGAAACATGTTTTCGTTTCGTGTATAATGTTCATAACATTTCCATGATCTCATCAATGACTATATTCTTCATTAAATCATATAAAAACATTTCAAAACTAGGTATGAAAAAAAAATCTCAGTAAGGTATACATAATAAATGAAAAATATTAGTCTTGTAAAAACATGAAAACCATTAATACATTATCATAAAGTTATAATTTCACCCTTAAGAAGTACTAGATACATCTCATCAAATAAATGATCATTGATTACCCTTTTCGTAATAAAAGGATTACCATAAACCCCAATAAATGAAAAATATAAAATATAATGTTAACTTATGAAATAATAAAACTAAAATTGAATAACCATATGGTGAACTTCCACACATACCACAAAATGGAATAACCAAACGACTGACTAACATACCCAATGCATTAGAGGTTATAATGTAACCACACATCCCTGGTAAATCATCGAACTATCCATATCTATTTTATCACAAAACCACTCGAAAAATGTCCAAATTCTATTATATATTCATAACACATAAAATATTTTAATTATAATAATTTCACTGAAAAAATTCATTTTCAATCACTACAAAACATGTCACGATATTAATATAATCAAACCATTGATCAAAAAATTTAAAATAATATTGTTCCTTAAAACATAATATGGTGATTAGTTTTCATTAAAAACCCATTTTGGAATGAATAAAAATCCAAATTTCGAATAACATTCATAATAGAAGAAATGTCGTTTTTATCATGTATTTTAAAAAAACAATCCTTTTTTCATTTAGTGGAACACCCTATGAAAATTATTCCATTAGAAAAAAGTTGAATGAAATTAAATTTCAAGGGAATAATTATACACTATATAAAATAGGGTTGGGTATAACATCAATGTATTCCTCAATGAATTGAGATTGAAACGATGTCACATATTGTGAGTTCTACTCATAACACAAACCATTTATATTCTTGAATAATTGACGTGGTTTAATTTCTAATTTACTTAGAAACATTTTCATGCTTATTTTTTTCCTATAAATCACTTATTATTATATTATAATATTTTATAAATTTTTAAATTAACATCGGATGTTTTCCTGTTATTCAGAAAATGAGTATAAATTTAACATGGTTTGATGTCACTAATTCATGTGGTTATATGTAATTAATCAATATAATGGTATTAAATAAATAAATAAAAATTCTATTCATTAATAACACTATTTTAATAAAAACATTAATTATGGTTTTGAAAAATGAACATCGTTATAATCATGGAGAAGGAAGGCCATAAGTACGTATGAGTAACATTTTAAATATTCCATTAATAATTATTTAATGAAGATAATTATAATTTTACCTTCCCCTCAAATTAATAATATTATTTACACTATAATAATAATTTAAATATACTTATATTTATCAAACATGTTATGTGGTGAATAAAAATGTTTCTTATCTCTATGTGGAGGTAATAGTTCACTAGTATGCACAAACGACGTAATGATTTTTATGTGAATGAAATTTATGAAAATAATTGAAATATTAATAAATTAAAATGATAAAAATTTCTTTAGTATAATATATAAATATTTATTACAATATTATAAATATTTTTTATATATTGAATTTAAAACCAATCAATATCCGTTTGCGAGGTGATAGTCTGCCATTTAAACAAATGAAATGTTCTTTTCACATTTTATGAAATTAAATATTGATATAGGTGATGGTATTGAAATAATAATATATCCATATATTTAGGACATTGGATTTATTATTTCATCTTAGAAGAATAAGTGCTAATGGGAAATGAAGATCAAATAAAATAAAAACACTTATAAAAAGACACCTCTTATTCGGTTGATCAACAATGTGGAAAACATTAACACCACTACAAATTGTGTTCTTCCTAAACTGAGACATCAAAAAGAGGGGAGGGATTCAAGTATGGTATTTTTCTAAGAATTTCTATCCAATATGGTTGTTGAAGTCTGAGTCTTAGAGAAGAATGAGTACCATTTTTATGAGAATAGAGGGGAATCCTTAGAATCTCTTAAAATATTTATTTAAATTAATCTAAATTTTTAATCCAAATGAATGAAACATGATATATGTTGAATATACGATGAGGATAGTTTTAAATCCTATCAAAAAATATTTTTTAGATATGTATTTATTTTCTTTTTAACATTAAATTTCTGTTTATGCATAATTATTTTATTATAATAATTATCGTGGAATCAAATTTATATATTAAGAGGCTTTAAATTTAAATTATATGGGGTAAAATTCCAATAATTGAAAACATAATAATATTTTAGACCTCATCACATTCAATTTGTTATTTTAAAATATTTTATTCATGTCAAAACAATTTAATAAATTATTATTTTTATAAAATTAAAATTATGTCAATTTTATCACTATTCATTTCGTTGAATTTAAATAAAATAAAAGAAGATATTTAAATTCAAAAAAAAACAATTTAATGGACATATGAAATTCCATATCAACCAATATTGTTTTTTATTTCCTTAATTATGTAAAATAATATTTATTTTAATATTTATAATATCATTTATTTATTCTTCAATTAAAAGCCCAAACAATTCATCATCATTGGGTAGAAATTTTTTTTAATTATTTAATTACTAAAAATTATCAATATATCATCATGATTGAGGTAATTTAATGATATATATAAGGAATAATCCAAGTCAATGATTTCATGTCTATAACAATGTATTAAAATGGTTTCATTAATATGAGACATGATTATGACATATTTTCCATTACATTAAAATAAATGTTATAAAGTTCATAATCACACCTATGATTCTTACAAAGGCCACAATTTAGACCAAATGATTTTTTGGACTACAATAAGTTATCTAGTATCATTTAGAAAACTAATAAGATAGTTTTATTTTATTATAATTTTATTTTAACCTTTAATTACCATATTATCGATTAACCGTGGGAAATAAAATACTTGAGATTATATTAAAAAAATTATTTTTATCTTATTGGATCAAATTATTCATACAGATTACAAACATATATGTTAGTTTGTGAAAATTCAACTCACAAAAGTGACTAAATTGTATTTAATATTAATCTTGTTCTTGGAATAAGAAAACAAGTTTTTTAAGTTAAAATTTAATAATATCACATAGTTTTTCATTTATTTTGAATAAGAAAGTACATTAATTGAACTAAATTGGATTAAATGATAAAAAATTTAAATAATTGCTCATTATATACAATTAAATTATAAAATATATCTATATAAAATAGTTAAATGAAAAAGAAAGTTTTAATTAAAATTCTATATTTTTTACATTTCATTAAAGCAATAATTTAATCAAAAAAATAAACCAATGTAAATTTTGATATCCAAATTCAAAATAATAAGATTATTTTATCTCATAAATCTAATAAAAGTGAAAAAAATTACATATAAAAATGGTTTTCAATCAAAAGGATCTAAATAATCCCTTAAAATATTAGTGTATTTTATTCATAAAATTATCATTATTCTCATTTAAAAATAATAAATTTATTAGATGAATGAAAAAAATATTTAATAAACATGTATAAAAATATCATATTTTTTTAGTTAATTATTTCTAATTTAACATCTAGATGATAACTTCCATTTAAAATAAATATAAAAAATATATATTCATTTTCATTATAACTCAGTCTTGTGTGAAACACAAAATTTCAGAGAAGCCCATTGTTTTGTGATGAGTGTGGTTTTTGGTATTGAATCCCATGTAATGTAAAATAAATATCAAATATATAAATATTTATATATTTTAAACATAGGTATTCTAAAATTACATAAGAATTTATATACTTCTCCCTTTTTAAAGTAGCATCCTCAAAATTTTATTTACTTATCAAATATGTGGGGTCACTTTTTCCTCATAGGATTATTATATTCATATGCTTCCTCATCAACCATATGGTTTTACACAAATTCATAATATAATGAATCACAGTCTTCCATAACACAATATCTCAATTGTCAAGAATCTGTATATGTTGTTCCCCATAAGAAATATTTTCTTCCAAATGAATTTTTTTGGACACAAAATATCATATGGGTCTGGAAAATACATTCATAACATTGTAACTTAGAGAAAATTATATATATGGGATAGAATCATATATAAATCCACTCACTAAGAAGCTGATCCAACAGTCTCTATGATTTATTTGAGTCTAATGAACTGTGGAATCGACTTCCCTTTACTACTAAAACACATCACACTACTCTGTGGAGAAACTTTGAAAAACACATGATCACCTACCTCAAAAGAAATATATATCTTCTGGTTATCCACAAAACATTTATATATTCTCTAATTTATCCTCATGTTTTATTGAATCAAATAATCTTTTTCTTCCATATACTCTATGATCATTGGTCCCATTTGATTCCATTCTACAAAAAATCCAAAAAACCTATAGTTTGAAAGTAGTTTTCATATAATGTCTCAATTGGTTCCATATATATTTTAAAAAGAGAACTACTATTATATGAAAAAATAACGAAAGAATTATGTTGATCCCAATATCCATGATAATTCATTGAACATTCACATATCACATCCTCCAAAATATAAATTATTCGTTCTTATTACACATCTGATTGAGGATGAAAAGATACAATTAAATTTAATGAAATTCCCACAATAGTGCATAATGGGTTTTCCACATTAGTTTTTTTTGGTATTTTTACATCAGTTTCAAGGCGACATGGTCATATGGAGCATAATAAATATGTATTTTTAGGTCAAATATATACAAATGGCGTTATAAATAATTTTTTTCAGTTGATATTTCATGTTGGTTATCTAATAAATGAAAAGTACACACACAATAATCACCATTTATCAAGTCAGTTATTAAAAATAATGGCCATGATAAATTGGTTTTCACATCGGTTAGTAAATAACAAAAGTGATAACACATATTATGAACCATGTATCACATTAGTTATTTAATAAAGGATGTCCAAAACCATGTATAGTATGTTTTTCACATTAGTTACCAAATAAATCAGGTAAAATTCATATTATTCACCCTTTACCACGTCACTTATTCAATAAAACCGACTTGAAAAACATCACATGTGTATGTTTCACATCAGTTATCCAATAAATGATAATATTTATTTTTAAAAGTACATTGATTTTGTATGAATAAATCTTTATTTTGGATATGTTTTTAATATAATCATTTTTATCTGAAAAAATAATGCAATCTAAGATGAATTGGCATGTGCCTCAAGACAACATACAATTGGTTATGTTTGAAAAAAAGCCTAAAATGATGGTCACAAAATGATTGATATCATTTTAATGGGAAATGTTTGTGTTTTTAGTGATTTTCAGTTGAAAGATGAATTCATTAATGATTCTAATAGCTCTCCAAATTCTATTCATCTAGTATCACATTCATGTATAGTGATGACTAAGGATAATATTAATTTTTTAGAAATAAAAATAAAATGATTAATTTCTCTTTTATTTTTGAATTTATAATATGTTAGGGCTTAATGTCCAATAAGAAACTAGATTCATTATGAATTATAATTTTTTTAACAATGATTGATGAATATATCAATGAATTATATTGAAGCAAATATGAAATATTTGTTAAGGTAAGAGTGTTATTATCGTTATTGTCTATCATTAGTCTAAATTTTTACACTTATTCCTATTTGAGATAATATTTTTATTTATTTTAATATTGTACTATATTTGAAAGATATGTACACTCAAAAAAGATTTAATGTCTCTATGATTTTCCAATCATGATCCCAAATTTATATTACAATTTTGTAAAAAAATCATAATTCTATAGTTATCTTGTAAAATGTTTATAGATATATTCATCCTAATTAATCTATATTTTCAAAGTGAACAATATTGATTTTAGAATATATTATTTTTGAATTATCATTTTATTACTATTGTTGTTGTGATGAATATATTATTTCAAATAATTTTTTTATAAAACCATTTTCATTCTAGCATACAAATAACACCATTTGATGAACTATATGCTAAATTATGTCGAAATATAGTGTATTCGGATTATTTAGGTGAGAGAAAGTATTGGGGAGAATATTTATAAATGATACAATTGTGAAGGAAATGTTTATTAAACATCATATGATGGATTCTAAAAATAATAAGAAGAGTTTTGTAGATAATCAAAGGAAAAATGTCTCCATTGATGTATAAGATTGTATTTTTCATAAAATACACTATTTATTATCTATTCTATGCTTTTAGAGGAATGTAAAATTAATATTATCATTTACTAATCCATATGAAATTCATGATAATGTGGTTTCTGTTTCATGTTGAGTAACCTTACTAGATATTTTATCTTAGGTAAATGATATGGATCATGTTTAATTATTATTGATATATTTACCTATAGAATCTCATTTTTGAGAAATTTTATTTTTTATAATGGAATATAATAATCATTATAATGTAAAAATATTAATATTTTAGTTCTTATTGATTATTTGTTGTGTAATAAGGCAGTTCACCTAATTTTGTATTTACTAAATAATAATATATAGGAAAAAATCGGCATGAGAATTAAAAAAAATTCTATAATGAGAAAATCCCCAAAAAATTTTATGTATTCAATAAAACTATTAAAACATTTTTAATTATATGGTATGTAAATAAAAACTCTACTAATGTAAAAAATATTTATATTTAATAACGAAATAATATTCAGGATTATATTTTATTGGATTATATAATCTATGCTATTTTTTTTGTAAAATTTCATTACAAAAAATAATTTTATTCTAACTAATGTTTCTTCAATCAATTACATTAATTTATTCAAAATTTATATCTTTTATTTTTTTATGATAAGTTTTATGAAATTTAATTCATTTTATTATTAAAATATGAAATTTCATTTAGTGTGATATTTTGATATTTTAATAGAAACATTAAAATTTTCATTAAAATTAAACAATGATGATTTTTCATGAAAATACATTCAATAATGGTAAATTATTATAATTTTAAAATTATATATTATATAGGTTTAAAATTGAAGTTAGTCACCTTATATAATAAATAGTAAAACTAATTTCAAATGAATCAATATTATTATTTATTTTGGTATAAATTATTTTTTCCTAATTGAAACATATTATTACATATACTAATTTTTTATTCATTTTGTGTCTATATAATAAACTTAATTTCTACCACATAGATTTATTGAATTTTTTATAAATTATTTCATAATATTAATATGGATTTTGAAATATATTAATTTTCTAATTTCATTTTATACATAATTATTAGTTTATATGGTGATTTGTGATCACTATGGTAAAGAGTAATACACAATAATTTGTGTTAATAATTTTGATAGATAAAACATTTAACATTATATACTGTTGATTAATATTAGTGGAAATGTTGTAATATATTATTATTATTTTATCTATTATAGTTCCACATTATAATTAGTATGTCATTTTTATTATTTAACCTATATGAATAATTATAAGAGTATGAAATCCATCACTTATAAAATTGAAACAAGTGTCCAAATATATTCAAAATATGCGAGGAATATATTATGTAAATAAACATCCAAAATGGATTCACAACTCTCATCCCCACACTATATAAGATCTAGTATCTGAAATAGGGTAGTAATGATGGTTTAATATGTAAAAAAAGTGTTTTTTTAAATAATATGGATAACTATTAACTAATTAATTTATGTTTAATTATTCAGATACTTCATAAGAAAATCATAACCAGGCTCAAAAAATATCATTAGTATATAAAATATATTTATTTTTTGTTTTGTTAATTAAAATATCATATTTTATCTCCACACCCATCCTATCGGAAATGAATTCATTATGTGTGAATCTATGTGGAATACAACCTCTAGGAATATGTGCGATTTTTTTCATTATCATATACATTTAATGGCCTTAGTTTTAGATTTAAAGAATAAATATTATCATTTTCAAAATATTTTAATTTTTAATGGTATTTATTTATAGAATAATTATAATTTAAAACCATTCTGAAATTAAAACTTCAACTGATGTTTTCATTTAGACTACCACCACAATGAAACAATTTGAGTCTCTTATAAATACCTACTTACATGTATAGTCCAAACAGTTATAACAATTTATAATCATGATAATCATACTATTTTTAATTTGATATAGATAATGGAACAATTTCTTATTTCCTCCACATTGAAAACATCCATATTATTTTGAGGTTATAAAGTGATTAACCCCATAACGACCAACCTGAAATTAATTAAGTTAATATGTTAATAAAACATGGTACTATAATAAATATATAAATTATAATTAGGTAATTATGTAGAAAAAAGGATAAAAATAAAATATAAAATAAATATAATTTAATAATTTTATAATGTAAAGATTGTTGTAGTGAGGTGTAAGATTTGGTATGGAAATATTTGACAAAAAACTTTAAATGTTTTAATATCATTATATTCCTTATCATTTAAAAAAATAAGATAAAACGGTCTCTCAATATACACATATTATTTTTTAATGTAATTTCATACAATCCATGTGTTATAAAATATTTTCAAAAAAGTAATGTTTTAAATATTTTTTATACATGTAAAATTTTAATTATATTTTCGTAGTGAATTTTTTTATTAATTTTTAATCAAATAATGAATTTTTACATCATGAATATAATTTATTACTTTACAATAATCTTCTATAATAATATTTTTAAAAACAAAAATAATCGACATTTTTTAAGAATATTTTGTCTCAAAATGATTTCATTTGAGAAAAATTATTTTCATATTAAGGGATAATTGGAATTGGTTTTACAAATATTATCTAGTAAAAAAATTATAGTATTATATATATAAACATATTTTCTTGATTTTGAATGTTATTTTTACCTAAAAAATTTTATAAATAACTTTTTGAGGGCGATATAGCATTGAAAACAGGTGTGGTTCATATATTTCTACGATGCATTGTGTAATAATAACATAGTTTACATGAAGTCAGTTACTCGAAACTGGTATGTTGGAATTAACCATGATAGTTAGTATTTTAATAATGTTCTTCTAGGATGGATTATATGGACAATGGGCTAAAATCCCAACATTGTTTATTAATTTTATACATCTTCTTTGAGGTACAAATGTTTTATAAAAATGTATAAAAATGTGATCATGATGATAATATGTGTTTATTCTCTTCTAAAGATTTAATAATTTATATCAACTAAGTTTTATCATGAGAATTTATGGTTTCATAAGAAAAATAAATTATTATTTTTTTATTTCCATCCTTTTATATAAAACAGTTTCTAAATATTTGGGGTTCTTAATAGTAATTTCATCAATAGTTAAATAATTATTTTATGGAGATGCTTTATTTGGTAAAATGAAATAAATTGTTTAAGGCTTTTATTGAATTTCAAATAGACTATGGGAATTCCTTTCTTTTATACATCTTAATGTATTTTTCCCCATCCCATGATTTCCAATATTTTTCACTAGATATATAGATGTGTAAGGATTAAAGAACGAGGAAAAATGACCCATCATAAATTAAACCAATGTTTCAAGAATGAATATGAAGTTTAACATAATACAATATTTTTTTGGTGAAAATATACAATCTGTGATAACATATTTTATTTTTTTTAATGATTTATCTAGTTCTTGAAAACTACAAACCTATAACATATTTTAATTTTTATAATTTTGAACCCCTTATTCAAATCATATATGAATTTAATATTTAATATATAGGTATTTTTAATTTCATTACTGAATTATATAAAAGTGTTATAATATAAGTTGGAATAAAATAAACAAATAAGACATTTGGATTTAAATTTATTCAAATTTATTAATTGGAAAATTAAATCCATTTTTCTTATCAATATATGTGATGATAAAACACACATAAATCATGTAATTTTTTTATTAGAAAGAAGATTCACTAGATAATGGGTTACGTTTTAGAGACGGGGTTGAGGAACGATATCTATTTCCATATTTGTTAGTTGGTGGAGCTGATAGTAGGTCATTATATTATAAATATCGCATTAGTTAACATGAACATGAAATGATTCACCATGAAATAAATTATCAATACTATATGGGACATATAATTATTTATAATGAGGAGAGGGAAGAGAATCCCCATTACATTTCACAATCATTGGAATACAAGTATATTATTAGAGAGTAAGTGGAATTTGGAATATTTGGTCTATAGTTCTAAATGAAGAATTTTTTTCCAATATTTTTTAGAAAAATAATTTTTTGGGTTTAAATTATAGAAACTATATCTTACCCCATATAATGGATAATCCACGAACACCATTCCACGAGGATAGATTTTTATTTTTTTCATTATATAATTATCTAATTTTTAGTAATATTTAAAATTAGTTTTTAATGAATTAATACTAATTAGATAAGGTACCAATTGGTAAATTAATAATTTTTGAAAACAGTAATGATAAAATTAATTTAAAATCAAATATAATGTAAAAAATATTCTTGGGGCTTGAGAGAAATATATTTTTTATTTTTAAGTACTTTTTGTGTTGCTTTTATTTTTAAGGGAAGGAATGAGAAAAAAATATTTTTTATATTTACATATCTATAATAATTTATGAATTCTACAAAATTTGAGATGTAATTTTTTATTTAAAAATATAAAAACCATATTGATGATGATATGCTTTCATTCTCCTGTTTTCTTATTTATTCATTGTTTCTTGTATTAAATATCTAATGTTAATAATTATTCCTTCAGTCCATTATTTGTAATCTATTGGACATATATTTATAATATCCTCCATTTCATGTGTTATTATGGGTATTGTACTATCATATATAAATTAATTTTGTTCATTTATATTTATTTTCATTTCCATGAGTTTTTTTAATATTATTGAGTAAATAATTGATTTTTTCATATGTAATCCATTAATTTTATATTTTTATTTTTAACTTATTTTCCCCTTTTTAAACATGGACATCCAATACGGTAAGATATTTTTTAATAATAAAAATTAATTTTATACCTATAAATTATTTTTATTATACAATATTATACTATATGTTTTGAGGGGGGAAAATATGATTGTTTAATTTTCTTCTCTTGCTAAATGTAAAAATATATTTGGAAGAGTGTGTGGTTTTTTTATTTGGGGGGGGGGGCATGTTACATAATGAAATAACATTTTAAAATGTTAAATATAAATTATAATTTATATGAAAAAAATATTTAAAAAATTATAATATTAAAATATTGATATTAAAAATAAATGATATTATTTCATATAATAATCAATTAATTTTTATAAAAATTTTATTTTTAAACCATTTGGAAAATAGGAAAAGAAGCTGTTGGATAATACAATCTATAATTGAATGAGTGAGAAACTATGTTATTGAGTTTTATAGGTTAACGGTGAAATTTACACGATGTGTTAGGTATCGTCATTAATTCTATATTTATTTCAACCTAATTAGGGAAAAATCATTTATCTATTGATTATTCTTATCAATATCCTTTTGTAATATGAAAAAATTATCAATTGGCGATGTAACAAATAGAAATAGGTATTTTAAATATTTTTTAGTTTTCATGTTATGAAAAAATAGCTATATATTATATGTTTTAGTGAAGAATGATATTTTCCGATAAGGATGGTAGTAAATGGGTGCTGATCTTTAAAAATAGGTTTACATATGTTTAGATAATATTGAAATAAGATTATGATAATGAATATAATCATGGCTCAATGATAAGTTTTTAATTAATGTAATATATCATGTTATATGGTTTGGGAATCATTTTATATTATATATATATCATTAAATTCATAACATATTTTATCTCACATTGAAAATTTGATATATAATATAATTAATCGACCAGATTGAATGAATGTTTTTACGAAATATTCATTACAGTAATTTCCCACATTAAAATAGCCATTGATGACATTATTTTTATATTATCATCATTAGGATAATTTTTAAAAATAAATTAATTTTTTTTAATAATATTACTAATATAGAAAATTTAATTGAATTAGTTATACCTTTTTTGCAATTTGTCATCATATAAGTTAATTTTAGGGTTTTTTTCAACAAATATATTATGAAAAATGCATAATTCATGTTTTAAAAATTCCATTAACGTATGTAATGAGGAATAACCACAAGTTCTAAATTCACATAGAAGATAAAAATTAGAAGATAGAAATTTCAAATTATTATCATATTCTTATAATTAACTGGAATACGTTAAATTGGGAAACATTCTTC
Source organism: Viscum album (assembly GCA_963277665.1). Lineage (NCBI taxonomy): Eukaryota > Viridiplantae > Streptophyta > Magnoliopsida > Santalales > Viscaceae > Viscum > Viscum album. The sequence continues at coordinate 1,154,761,944 of OY728158.1, read as the reverse complement.
AATAACATTCCATATATATGAGGTGTGATGATGTCATTAAAAGAGATATTGTAGCATTAATTTCTAGAACAGAGTTCCAAGATACAATATGATAAATCATGGAGTTTTACTAGATAAAAAAGATAACGAGATTACATAATAACACTTATGAAAAGGGATGTCATCAACCATAAATGGAACATTTGTTAAAAAATTAGCAAATAAAAAAATTGTTTATCTATCTTTTAAATATGAATACTGTTATTTAATAAATAATAATTAATGACATGGGTAAGTTATAAATAAGAACTAAATTATCGATGATGGATCATCATTGTTTTATGTTACAAAAAATATTATTGTAGGAGACCAGATCATAAAATTAAACTTTTGATCTCATAGCACAGCCAAGATTGATTTTTAGAAAAAAATATGTCCTTATGTATGATACACAATATTCGTTATGATAAAATTATCATAGATACTAGAATTATCATAAAAGTTATTGAGTTATAGAATTAACTCTTATCATTTTTTTGAAATCAACATTTCAATTATTGTTACATTTGTCAAAAATTGTGAAATCTATTATAATAGATAACTCTTTTTGAATTGTTAGATTAATATTATAGTTATAATTCAATCTATTTATTAATACTAGTATAATTAAAATGTAGTTTTTTCATGATAAAATTCGAATATAATGATACATCATTGAGGATTAAGAATACAAATTATAGCATTTTCCCATGGTGGTTACTGAAGGTAGCAGTCCACATGATTGAGATATAGTTTTTAATGTGAGACCAAAGGTTGTAGAATAATATTCACTATGGTTTTCAAATAAATTCTATAATGGACAAAATAAATTAAAAGAAGTCATTATGAAAAATGAGTCATTAAATAATCACATACATTATTTGATAATCAATATTATTGGTGGATAATAATATATACAGTGGGATTTTTGAAAACTATAAGGATTGTAAAAAACATATATGTATCAATGGTTACTTTCTAGATTACCTTTATTAATCTTATAAGATAGGTAATGTTATGGGGATTTCCATTTGATCCCAATAAAAATTTACTATTATGAATGAGGTATGTATTCTAGTCATTTAAAAAAATTATTTTATATATAATAAAATATCTATATTTTATAATTTCATCACATATGCTAATTTGTATACTAATAATGAAGAAACCACTACGTATTTGACTAATAAGTTGAAGAAAAACTTATATTAAAATGTTTTTAATAAATATTTTTCTTTGTATAAAAATTTTAGTATATATAATAAATTTAATTCTATGAATTAATTTGTCATTTAATATATTATTCTCCCAAATAAAAATTAATTGTTATGTTGTTTTGGCATCAATGGATTTTTACTTTATAATATTCATTAAAAATTAAATATTAATTTAATATATACTTTGAGTATGATAAATCATAGTTATGTAAATTGAGTTTAATTAATGGATTCCATTACATGAACAATAATTATCATGGTTTTGTTTTCTTTAGATGAATAATCCGACATACCACCAGATTATGTGACAATCATTGAATATTTTAGACTAATAATCTCAGGATAAATGTGTTGTTGTACATTAATGTGTCATAGAATATAGATTCATCACATTTAACTAAAATGAAATTTAATGGTATTTCATCATGGATTCAATAATATAGTGATAATAATAATAAATAATTTCGAAGCCTTTTACTGAGTGGATCTAGGTGGTCATCTAAGGACAAAAAATAATCTAATTTAGTATTCAATTTCAACATTATGTCGTTTAATTTTTATTTTAATTATACTAATATAAAATCATCAGTTCTAATGTTTTTGGAAATATTAAATATATAAAATATAGTTAAATATATGTGTGGGTGTTAGATTGTATCCATAATAGTTAACATCCATAAGAATAAATTTATTTTATTTTATTCATATAATTCCTATTTTAAAAAAAATATAAATATTATAATCACATAGTTATGATGATCGAGTAAAATATGTTTAGTTTTAGTGAATATTCCATGAAAGTATAATAGTAATAAAATAATAGAATATTTCATTGTTTCTAGGGGAGAAATGAATGATCATTTTAACTAATGACAATTCACTTTTAAATATATTGTAGTTTAATCGATATGTATACTACTGATGAGGTAGTAGGAAATGATATGGGTATATGATAGTCATAATATTGTATTTTTTTAAGAGACATTTAATATCATTGTTATTATGATTATCTATAATATAATTTATATAAATAAATGGGAAACACATATCTATAGATGATGAAAAAAAATATACATTTAATATTTTGAAAATATAAAAAATAGTGGCCATTTTACAAGGATAGTAATATCTTAGATCATAATGAATTTCAATAATATACGATGATTATCCTAGTTGTAACATTAATCCATACATCATCCACTCTATAATTCTAACATGATATGAATCCTCAATATGATTTCAAAATATAATTAGTTTTCTATTTTGATTTCAATATCTAAATGACTTTTTTAAATTATTAATTATTTTAAAAAAATCCATTATATGGGCATTTATTTCATTAATTATCCTAAATATATCTCTTTTGAATAGAAAATTTCATAATTCTATGTTTAGGTTTAGTTAATTTTATAAAATCTATAATTAAGGAACATCCATATATCCATAGAAAGAAATTATTTTCATTCATATTGAGGTCATGGATGTAAATAATTGACTACTATAATGATGGATTGGATAATTTTATCAAGGATATAAAAAATAATATCTTAACCCAATTAATTTAAATGAGATCTATTATGATATGTATCAAAATCAGATCCTATAAACTATCATACCTTGTTATACCAATTAAATCTGGTTGGGGATAATATAAAAAAATTAATTAGTAAACCCGACATGAAAAACTATACAATTAAAAAAGTGATTGAATTTCCATGAAAAATAATTAGTGATAATATAATGATTAATTACTTGATTATATATCTTACTAAATCTACATTATTAGGGAAGGGTTTCACTGGTAAAAACTAATATATCTCTTTATATATATATTGGAATCCTGATAAGGATTACTCTCTACAATGTAGACCAGATTAGTATTGAATACATATCACTTTTTCATAGTGGCATCCCACTTCCCAAATATGGGTAAGAATCCATAGATTAATATGCATATTTGGGACCTAATAATTTTTAAGGAACATAAAGTGTTTATATTAACCCTTATTAAATTTTTTAGTCAAACTATGGTTGGAGACCATAGTTTTTATAGTAGAATTTATGTACTAAAAAATTTTGAATATAAAAATACATGTGTTTTCTTCTTGATTGATTGTTACAGTAGAATAAAAGTTATGATTAAGCAAGAGTTAAAAAAATTCATTTTATATTTTAAAAAACATGAATAATTCCATTACCAAATATAAAATCATTAAGAAATAGGAATATTTGATATAAAAAGTAAAATTCATGGGTAGAAGGTAGAAAACTGCCTATGAAAAAAGAAATCACACATAGATAAATGAGAATCTTCTTATAATAAGATAAACCAAGGATCTGGTTCTCATAAATTTTAGGGACAAAAAACAATGTAAAAGGATTTAGAGGATAAATTCATGGAAGAAGTGAATAAAGAAAATAATGTCTCATGATCTCCCAACAGTCCAAGTATATGGATCTCCCATTTGATGATAACATCTTTATGGGTGATGTTTGTTGTAAAATTTAGCATACTATTCCTTCTAAGCCTCAAAAAATCACTTTTTGATTATGTCCCTCATGCTATATTATTTAATACTGATAGAAAACATTGTTTTATGGGAAAGTATTCATTCAATAATATTAAATAAGCTATTCAAATCCGTTCTATGAAAATGGTTCAATGAATTAATGAATCAAATTTCCATTCTGTGTTCCAACATGAAACTTATTTTTTCAGAACCCCTATTGATTCGGGATCATGAAATCTGGAAAGGATAAACACATACAATTTAACGTGTGATGATCCTTCTAAATGTTATTAGTTGGGAATGGTCCTTCTGAGTTTGACTGGTGACCAATCGAACTCTATGATTCTAGGATTTGTGAATGTTAATACTTATCAGGATATTAAAATGACATTGTAAAGGGATGATATCATTATTCATATAACACAATTTTTTTATCCTCTGTATGATATTTCTCACCCTAAAATACGTTACGATATATCTATAACTATAATAACTAATTTACCTATAGGGGAATAAAAAAATCTCAACAAATATTAGATGTTTTTTCAATGGAGTATGGATCACCAAGGGGATCTTCTAGATAATTTAAAACCAGCGAATTGGAATATAGGAATTGTACAGTAATACTATTTTGATCATGAAAAGTTTTTTTTGGAACTACATGGGTCTTGTCAAATCAGATAATGTTAACATGATTTGGTTAATTCTTCATAATCCAAATCCGTAGATTATTAGTTCAGATGAACCAAAAATATTTTTTCTCAATGGGTTTCATCTCATGAATTTTTTTCTAAATAATTATTGATACAAATAATTCTTCTTCAGACACAAAAATACTTTGGGTTCATATGTATTGTAAGATTTGGCATATCACATTCATCAATTATAGTGAAAAAATAGTGAACTATAGGTTTGAAATTTATAGAAATTACCATGTATGTTCTATTATATATTAATAAAATGAATATCATGATCATAGATAATTATTGTAGGATATTTATTTCCCCATTATGAATATAATATAGTCCATTGATTCTTATTCAGGACGTCAAAACTATTGTAAATGGTAATAAAATATTATGTGTTTCAAGTATGTCAATATATTATATAGATATCATATCAAGTGTTTATGGATGTAACATACATGTGGTAAATCTTATTAGCTATATGTAAACTTGATTTTGTTAATTTACACTTAAAATGGTTTCTATAAAACCAGTTATATCTATTTTTATCATAATTCTCGGAGCACATGGGATTACCCCTCTTGGTCATCATATGAAAAAATAATTTTCGATCATCTCCCAATTATATTAAAAATATAATCCATGAATTAAAATACATATGTTCCCCTAACTATTATTATTAACCTGGGATATAATTATGATTGCATCGAAATATTTTGAGACACTTTGATCTCTTAGACCATTACGGATGATGCCTTTGCATATTCTCTCAAAAATTAATATTATAAAATAGAAGCTAATTTAAAGGACTGGAATATTATTCATCACTATAGATGAAAATATTTCCTCTCATGAGGCATCTCATCAATCTTTTAAAAAATTTAACAATTAGCTTGTCTAATCCAATGTTTTTAAGAAGGATACTGAATGTTATTATAATCTGTAGAAATGATTAATAATTAATGATTACTCACAAAAATAACCCATTAATTCCAGATGAATATTTTGTGGACATAGAAATGCCAAATTCGTCAAAATTCCATTCATAAAAATATAACACTTATTAGACTGATATAAATCCTAAAAAAGGATGATCATATATTTCTAAACAAGCATAATACCTCGAATAATATTATTTTACATTACATGAACATCTTAAATGGTCCAAGAACTGATAATGATTTAACTAAAGGGATAATTCCAAAACATTTTACCAATGATTATAATTAAATTCTCAGATAACCTCTTTTAGAATGCTAAATAGAGGGTGTTATTTTTATGATTAATTTTTGATGTTTCACAAGAGTTGATCATATTACCAATATCTTTTTCCATACATTTTTGGGGTGCTGTACAACCTTGAGTTTGAAATATTTTTCGTCACGTCTTTAATGGTTTCATACTCAAACAATGCTTAAATCCTCAATTCATTTTTTTGGTCCTAACAGATAACAATACTAATGAAATTAATTAATTTAGAAATATTTTGATAGTCAAGGCCTTATATAAATTTAATAATATCATTATCTCCAACAATATGGAAAAACTAATATCTATTATAATCAACATTACTATATTAAATGGAGGAGTATATACTCTTGTCTTATAAAAACCTCTGAATGTTTACCCCAGTTGATGAAATACACTAGAGGGATATACCTTTCCCTAATTCAATACATCAAAAAGGCCTTTGTCATCATGAATTAGGGTTTTGTTTTTGGGGTTCTTTCCTAAATTACCTTTAATGGAATTTTCATTAAATGGACCATGACTCTACTTTCATTATATCATAAATATATGCTGATAAATTTTTATTCATATGGTTATGTATATATATCTCAAGAATGGTAATACATGGTGACCCACTCTCATCAAGTATTGTTTTAGTTTTTAACACCTAATTTAGAAAGGATCTCTTAAAATTAACTAATAATGGTTAACTATAACCCATGAAATCCAATAGAGATATTTTTTTCTCATCGTCATCTACCTTATACTGATGAATTTATAATTTTGATTTATGATGAATGTAAAAATATTAGTATAATTGAGTAAACCTATTAACATTATCGAATGGTATTAGTAAATATAATATACTGAAATAATTATTTTGTATATTATGGAAGAAAATAAATCGTATGAAGAAAAATGACATCATACATGTTTTGGGAATCAAAAAAGGTGTGATTCCTATTAAATATCAAGGTTCAACCATGTTTTGGGGGATCTTAGGGCTTCTCGATAGAAAACTATCATGGTATAAGTCATTAGTTAGTTTTATACCTAGAAATGAATGTCCAAACGATTCATGGGAGAGTTTTGATTATAAAAATTATTATATATATTAAATTTGACTACTATTATATGGTTTATAGGGTTTTGGTTACAATGTTTAGTAATATTAAAAAATATGTTAATAATCTAATAAGGACTTGTTGTATCCTTTAATGAAAAATAAATATTGTCCCCTGGAATACAGGATACACGACTATTGGTATTTTGGACTTGGTCATAAAACACTATATATCTGTAACATGGATATTCAAAATCATATTTTCTATAGGATTATTAATAAAAAATTTCAATCTTAACGATTTAACACATCTATATTCTGGAATAAACATAAATTTTTTATGCTTTATTAAATTTGGTCCTCTATATGTCCCACACATTGTGATTCCTTCAATAATATTTTTTTATCAAAATCAATTGTCTATCAACTGAAATCATCAATAAATTCCAAGTTAGAAATGAGGTAGTTACCTCTATGAAATATGGTCAACATTGATTATACCATGATTGAATTTGATGCCACATTTAATGATTACATTAATGATTTGGATGATCTATGGAAGGATATTAAGAATGTAATAAAAAATTATACTTTTATTAATCAGAATGATTTTCTAATTTTGGAACCAAATTCTCTTCAAATTATTAATTAATATCATTTTTCTACAGTTATATTTAAGATACTAAGCATGGTTGGTAGGGTAAAATTCATAAAAACCGGATTGATCTATCTTGCATCCTTCTTCAATATAGTATTTTTCACTCTAAACTAATTATTTGTGAATGTATACTTGTGGTGGTAATTTATCTATTTTCTAGATAAACATTATGTAATCAATATATGGAAGATATTAATCATTTATTATATTTTTTTCCTACAACCACATAACACTTTGACTTCTTCATCATCATGATTGATATGTGGAGAACCTATGTGGACTCTATCCAGGTTTGATTTCTTAACTATTCTAGAACAATTGTTTGAGTCAAATTTTAAATTTATTTTATATATCCTATGTTAAAATATTCTAAATTATTTTTAAGAGATTTTAAACATGTAGTCATAATTTTATGCCCTTTGATAGAAATTATATTAAAGAATAAATCATCATGACAGTGAAGGGTTCAATTCTGCCCAGCATAAATGATGCAATTATATGGTTCTTGATCTTGTTGTATCTAGATGCCTACACAACTCGACATTGTTTCTAGAGGCATGTGGTACTATAGAAATCATTTGGATCTCCCCAATCCCAGATGGGTTTAATTGTATCTAAAATATGGCATATGAAGTTAACCATGGATTATCATGTTTGGAAGCATACCTCAGAGATCATATGAAAATAATTTTTGGAGGTCTTTATGGTTCTTGTGGTACTACATAATCATTAGAAGATGAGAATATTGGTTTTGTGACCCGTTTTATTTCTCATAAGACATTGAAATATTTTTAAATATTATTCTAGTGTTGGGTGCTGAGACGACATCCAATTTGAGTCATAGTTTAACTAGAAATAATTTTTTAGAAATAAAAAATATGTTTCATATTACCCGTGGGAATTTGATGAATAAAACCAAGAGATGTCTTAATGAGTTGATCATTTCTAAAATCTAAGAGCACGATTGGGTCCAAAATTCATTTTTCCCCTTGGTACAACATACAATAAGTCATTATAATATTTTCAGACCCCTCATCCATTTTCGTTATGTTAAACTGATGAATTAAATTATTAATTTATTGATTTAATGAATCAAACCTGAATAACTCACGAACAACGACTCAAATGATAAATCTAAAACCACTGTTTAGATTAGAATGTAGGATTTACCCTAAATGGTGTATAACATTTTCTGTGTGGGGAGGTTGTCTTATATTCCATCATAGAAGATTAACTTACTAATTAAATAATTGTTTATTAAATTATTTGATTAATTTATTACAACACAATGAGAGGATATAAATCCTTTATTTAGATTCATTGGCCATAAAATTCAGTTTTTCCAACTATGAAAAACCCTCCCTTCCTTTCATCTCTTCTCCTACTTATTGGCGAAGGAAGAATGAAGAATGATGATGAACGCTTGGATCCTGATGGATTAATGTGAAACAGATCCTCCTACTTCATCAAAGAACACATTATTATTCAAAACTGAGCTATTCAATTAATTTCAGACTCTTATTTTGGATTTTTACGCCTCTTGATTAAAAATTTGAGAATATTTGTATTTGTTCTCGGATCTGTCCCCCTCACTACACCCATTGCAAGCGACAACATACTAGAATTGAATTAGTTCTTTTTTTATAAGGAATATTCTAACACTGATTCCCCATTCATGTTTGTCGGGAAATAATTCTTTCCCTGTGACATTTAATGGTTTGTTTTGGTGCTTCCCCCAATCATTGTCTGTGTTCATCATCTTAGGACAAAGGGGTCATGATTAAACTCTTCCAGGGTAGGTTATATTGTTGCCGAACCCTAGAAAAATTGTGTTTTAATAAAAAACATTCACATTTATGATTTCGAGATAGATTGATAAATGAGCAGTATGGTGTTTTGTGAATGGATCAGATCTGCACCACATATGTGTGTTTGTGGTCAGATGTGGTCAACACATTAGGAGTTAGTTATTATTAATAATAATGCAAATGGAGACCCAAAAATGTCTATAATTGGTAAATTAAATAATTTTTTTTATGCTATGAGTTGTGTTATTATTATTATTTTTAGATTTTTAGTAATATTTTTTATTATACCAGTATCATTTGGAAAAAAAATTGAGTGGAAATAAAGGGTTCTAAATTTGAAAGAAAATTAAAAGATTTGAATTTATTAGAGGACAATTATTTTTATTAAATGTTGTTTTATTAGTATTGTTTTCAAAAACTGATCGTGAGTGTATAATTACACCTAAAGGTGATTTGGGTGACAATAGGGTTTGAGGAGTGAGGTTTTCATCCCCTCAAGTATTAAGAGTTGTTATTTCTTTTTTAAAGTTAATTATGGCATTTTTTATTTATTAAAATTACAATTTAAAAGGGTGGGTTTTTTATAATGAGTCACTTGTAGCATGGGGAGACGGGATTCTCCATGTGATTTTTTTTTTCAATTTTATTATTATAACATAATTATAATATAAGATATTGTTATTTACTATTTTCGATGTCGAAAAAAAAATTGATTTAAATTTCTTTATACGACATCAGGTGGAAAATTGTCATTGGTAGTGTTACCCTTGAATTAAGATCATCATTTTAAGACTGATGTTTGATGCATTTATAGAATCGTTCCTCAAGTCAACGAAACAACCCATAATAAAAAAAATTATTATTATCGTGGCATCTTGTATCTGGCACACCTCCCTCATACAATGTAAGAAAGATAAACTGTATGTGACACTGTGCCTCTGAAATTTAGATGGCTATTTAAGCACAAATTTTGGATACTTTAGTCGAGGTCGAGGAATGAACCCCCAAGGTCTGGTTCACACGCATTGTGTTGGAACACAGTTTCTTAACTGCTATCCATTTTGGGTGAATGTGTTTTCCATCTCATGTGTATTTCCATGAGAATCAAAATGGTTCAATCGATATATTTTGTTTTCTAATAGAGTTATGGGCCTTATAGGATCCCTTTTGAGCATATTATGATGACATATGACTTCTCCATCAGATGTCCATTTAGTGAGATTAAATAGTCGATCTTGGTTGTTTCCCCCAAGGATCAAAACGGTGTGCTCTGTCTAGGTATCTGCTTCCATTTGAGGTGTCCTTCAATTAAAATTGCATTTCCTCATTGGTTTAACAATGAAAAATTTGTGCTCTTCATCTTTTTGACTAGAGATATCATTTACTCTATTAGTACACTATCACGCTTATGGGTAGTTCAAATATAATTTTGTACCTAAGTATAGAAAGGTACACTGACAGGATAAGAGGTGGGGCCACACAACATGTGGTCCCCACACACACCCAATTTAACATTATGAATTTTATGTCTCTCATAAATTGTTCTATGGATTGGAAATTTGGCATATTAGTAACCTATCCATAGTGTGTCTTTGTGTATAATTTCACACTTCTCTCCATTATGTATTATGTGATATGATACATGATGTTCATGGTGCAATGCCAATCTTGGGAGACACTCGATGACTACATAGGCACATGTTTTAGAGGTACCATATAGTTCTGATGACCTAAGTTCCTCTATTATATTCTGTGAGGTAACATACTATAGGGATGATCATAGTTCCTTGATGGTTTTCTAAGATGAAAAATCCTTCATTAATGTCCAGAACATATCAAGGATTACTATCCACATAGGTGGTGAAGTAGATTTCCATTTTGATAGTTTCGGGGTAACCATCTAGCTAGGATGGTAAGTGACATTCCTCAGTGATCCTTCCAATTTTACCCTCATGATGAGTTGCAAAGTGGAATTTCCCAATGATCATTTTGGTAATTCCATCCATCTAGGTTGGAATGTTGCTATTACCAATGATAGTTTTGGGCTTACCCACCAGCTGGTCTAGGAAGTGTCATTCCCCAATGACAGTTTTGGGCTTACCTAGTTGTGAGGCTAGGAAGTGGGATTCCCCAATGAATTTTCTAAGCATACCCTCCAGCAAGGCGGGGATATGGTGCTCCCTGACTATCATTATAAGGTACCCTCAAGTGGGGTGGTTATGTGATGTGCCTCAAAGACTAACATATAATGACCCTTTTATGAGAGGCACATTGATGAAGAGCAGTTTGACAGACTTACTGACTCATAATAAAGAGGGGCACTTTCCACATAGAGACACATTTTTGTTACATGAACCAGAATCATACGAGTGAGTTAGTACTGCCCAAAGTGGCTAGTATCGAGGTGTGGGGATTTGATCCCCTTTGAATACCCCTAGTAAATTATGACAAGGGGAGGGACATCGTACATGATTTTTACATTGTAACTAATCGTTATTCACATTATTGGGTTGAGATGTGGAATGAAGATCCCCTCACTCTCGCATCTGGGTTTCATTGACTTAGAATATATATATATATATACATATATATAATTTCAATACCCACTCCTTGGGATTTAGTTACTCTCATTTAAAGAGATTCAATGAACTATGGTGTATTCTATGTGCTTTTTGTGTCTAGCTTCTCCTAGATGGATGAGTCAACACTCCAACTATAGGTAGTGATAAAATGAGGAGAATATCATATTATCCTTATTTCTAGCATCCTTATTTAGATGAATTTACCTAACTACATTTTTTGGTTATGTTTTACACTTTTATTGTTCATTATTTTATCTACTACTTCCCTCTTCAGTACCATAACTGGTGCTCCCTTGAGCCTTCAAGACATCATACTAAATATTTTTATACTCACTCCTTCTTGGGATTTTCCTACATTCAATGTACCCCTAAAGATGAAGGAGGGGATAATTGTAAATTTTGAGGAGCATAAGGATATATGGAGCTTTGACCGTGTCTGGTGGTCTGTGCATGGGATCTTGGAGAGGGGAAGTCTCCGATGTTTTTATTTTCCACCAATTCCTAGGTTGTGGCACTTTTTCAATGGGGTGTGTATTTTTCCCATATACCTTTAATTTTACTTTAGATGCACTTGTACTATTTTTTGTTTGATGCATATATATTTCAATTCCTTTTTATAGTAGTGTTGTTTCACTCCATATTTTCTATACACTTTTTTATTGAGTTGGTTGTGTGTTTCTACAACTTCATAGGAAAAGACCACCCCAAGCTTGTTGTTCCTTCAGTTCTAGTCTCCATCACATTGCAAATAGAGTTGGGATTGGGGTAGTTGCAGCTCGAGCCCTAGTACTAGACGGTCCATGAAAAACTGGAATCAGAGGTGGTTTAATCCTTCAGATGTTTTTAGGTGTTTCCCTAAAATTTTATTGGCTGGGATTAGGGAAACAATTTCGATGTGTCTTGAGTGTTAATATCATTCCAGGGAGTCCAGTAATGGTATGGGCGGTTGACCTATCCATTCAGAAGGACCCTATTTACGTTGTTGTTGACAAGGAACCCTAATAAACATGTTATAGGGAACAATAGTACATTCATCATATAGGATTGAGTCTTTGACTATATTTCTGGGGACATCTCCCCTTTTTTGTTGATATATATATATATATATATACATATATACTTTCTCATGTGACCACGTTACTCCTTGATAACATTCCAGATGTCTCTACCATGACAGTTATCCTTCGTACTTGCTTCATTTCTTAAATATGACTCTATGAGTAACGAGACCTCAATTCAGGACCATCGTGTGACACCTATCCTCTAGGTGTGTAGGGAGCATAACCTCATCATGTTGAGTAGAAGACATCCCCAATGGAGCTAGCTGAGGACTTGCATAGGATGATAACACTTATCGAGTGTCAGTGCTAGAGACCACTGAGGATCTGCAGTGAGGTAGACCCTCACGCTGTAGGGGTTTTCCTAGAATCGGTTGACCACCTCTCCAAGTATATAAAGACACAATAGATTTGATGGTTCCTTTGGAGGCCAAAGTTTCCCATGGAGCAGCTAGGCTTTGGTGAAGCATGGTTACACAGAAACATAATGAGTATGTACACTCATGAAACAAATTCTAGAAGCTGTTTCATGAGGAGTATTAATCCTCTTTCTTGTGCTCTTTTCAACATCAAGAGAACATCTAGTTTCAATTGGGACGGGTGATGGTGACATAGAATGTGATTGGGATGATTGACATTGCACACTACTCAATGGTCTTGATCTATAACGACTACTTTTGGGTGTTGATGTTCGATCATGGAATCTAAATATAGATTTATTCTATCATAGTATGCTTCTGTATCCCCAACTATGTCAGGGTTCTAGATCAGGAATTGGTGACATAGGGATTTCTATCAAAGGAATTCCATACAGATATTTGGGGTAGTGAGTGCAATAGAGATCAAACATCTCCTATAGCTAGCAGATGCTAGTTAAAAAGATGTTGACGACAGAGGCCTCCCAATAATCCATCTCTAGAACATAGACATATGGGGATGAGGAAGAATAGATAGTGGTGAAATCCTAGGAAGGGTAGGTGTTATTCTTGTGATAGGCATGGTCCCATGGCACGTGACTGCCTGAACAAAAATGATCAGAAAACTAGGTAGGCTACAAGATGATCTAGAGGTGGGGAATAGTGTTACAAGGCCATTCCACCACCACCATGCAGCCCATGTTAGACTCAATAAGTTGGATGTAGGGTCCAATAACAATAAAAAACATTATACATCTACGATACTATATAGAATGAGATGAAAAGAGGTCCACTGTTATTCTATTCTACATTTAAAAGTAGAACATGTTAGAAATTGTGTGAAATACTCTTTTCTCCTTGATGCTTTATGGGGTTTTAATGGGGTGATGTAGGGAATCAGTATAATCAGGTTTTAGGGTTTTCCAACATTGTTTTTAATGCATGATCAGTACTGGATGGGTCCCTCTAACTTTCACATTTACAGTGATGTTGTGCCATGGAGTGTTGAAGCAAGTCCTAGCATTTCTAGTTGAGTTTTTCACATGAACTTTTTTTTAGAATTCCACTAGTGGGTATGATGAATTTTTCGAATTGGGGATACTCTCCTTATGAGAGGGGAAAAAACATGGGGTTTTCAAAGTTCTTTTTGTGTTTAGTCTCTTGCTGTTGTATAATTTTTCTATCCATCCAGTTTCATTAGAACATTGAATTATCAACATCAAGTGTAGATACTATAGTTATCATATATAGGCCGGGGAGATGGATACCTCTTGAATATAATTATCTGACTTGAAATATATTGTTAAATACATCACACTTTAAGGATGTTAAAGGTTCTTGATCGTGACACATCAACTTGAAAATCCTGTGTGAGTGGATATACTTGGGCATTTAACCTTCTATATATTCTAAACCAGTGAATCATGATACCTTGTTCCAATGAAAAGCAGTGCTTCTAATTTTGTTATGTGATGTAGAGATATGGTCATAATTTCGAACTAACTTTCATGATCAACCGGCGTGGTTGAGACTATGAATAGTGATTGATATGTTTCCAACCGTCTTTCCATTCCCCTAATAGTTGTAGTGGGAACATGACGTCCTCCATGTCTCACATCTGAGGAGATGCATGTGTGCTCTTACAAACATCATCAAATGAAGAAAAACTTATTAGGGTGGACTATCTCTTTGGTCTATGTGCTTTGGAAAAACAGAAATCAATAGTTTCCCTTTGAATTGGTTGATCCATATGTGTTCTCATTCCTCTGAGTTATTGTTTATTTTTTCTTTTCGAGGAAGAAATGATTAAAGGATGGAATGATGTAGAGACCCAATTTTTATCTCATAAGATAATGAATTTGTATAATATTATTCCAGATATGTTATCTTATACGGCTTTCAATTTTCAGGATTGGTGGGGAATAAATTAATTTTATAAAAATGTTAAATATGTTTCAAATTATGTAAAAGTATATTGCAAATGAAATTGGTATACCTCATTAAAGGATGATCATATCTGAAATCCGAGTGCATGGTTGGTTTTAGAATGTGATATTTCTCTTAGTAGTGACATAAAATAAGTTTTCAGAGGATTTTAGGACCCCACACTTATTAGAGGTATAGTAAACGGATAAATTAAAATATTAATTTATTAATTTAATGGATCAAACTAGAATAACTCATGAACTATAAATGAGATGATAAATCTAAGACCAACATTGAGTTATGAACATAGGAATCACCCTAGAAGGGGTATAAACATTGATTGTGTCGGGAGGATGGCTTATTTTGCATAGTTAATGAATAATTAAATAATTAAATAATTATTTATATTATTATTTGATTTATTTAATTTAACATATTGAGATGTTATTAATCCTTTTTAGTGGTACTGAAATCATAATTAAGTTTTCCCTATAAATACAAACCTTCCCTTCCTCTCATATCCCCTCCCTCCCATTGATGAACATCGAATGGGTAACGATGATGAACCCTTGGATCATGATGGATCAAAAAGCAACAGATAATCCTCCATCATTGATGAACACATTCCATGTCATTAAAGAGTTATACAATCCAGGAAAGACTCATTTTTTGGTGTATTATGTAACTATATTAATAGTTTTAGTAGATTCATATTTTATTTTCGATCTCCACCCCTCAATGTACCCTTTTCATGTACGAACTCGCTAAAATGGAATTATTTCTTTTTTTAATGTATGTTATATCTCAGGTTCCATGTTTTTTTTTCGTACAAGAATGCATGGTGGATGGTGTTTAAACCATTGTTTTTTGCACTTTTCCCCCACTATTAATTGTATTCATCATCGTATAAACACATCCTAACATTCCGACTCTTCTAGGGAGGGTTCAAATGTGGTAGAAACCCCAGACCCATTGGGGTAAAATGAACAACATATGGATCGATGATATAGGGATGGATTAATAAACAATCGGTGTGGTGTTTGGTGAACAAATCAAATCAGTTCCATAGTTGTGTGATTGTGGTCAGATTTGGTCAACAAGGCAAGAATTAATTATTAATATTAATAATAATGAAAATGGTGATAAAAATGTGTGTGATTGGTAAATGAAATTAAATGGTTTTTATTTTTAGGAGTTGGGATGTTATTATTATTTTAATAATAATAATACTGTCTTATTATTATTATGGTTTTTTAATAATATTAAACATTTAAAAAAATGTGTAGCTATCAAAATTAAATTATTTTTACATCTGGTTAGGAAATTAAATTAATTTAATTTAATAATGGAAAATGGTTTTAATTTAATCTGTTTGAATAATTATTGTATTAAAAACACTAAAGGTGATTAGATAATTTTTCATGAAGGAATGTTGAGTGAGAATAGAGTGTGGGGAATTGGATCCCCCCCTAAAGAATTATATTTTTTATTATTTTTTTTAAAATTAATAATATCATTATTTTTATTAAAATAAAAATTTAAAAGGGAGGTTTTTTCATTACGAGGCACAAGTAGCATGAAGATAAGGGAGTCTACACAACGAACATTTTTCTCAAAATTCTGTTCTATAATAAAATAATAATATAATGTATCATTTTTATTTTTTGGATATCAAAAAAAAATTTATCACAAATATTTAGTACTACATCAGATTGACGAATCATCTATGGTAGTGTCACCCTCGAACTATGATGATAATTTTAATACTGATGTGGGATATCTTTTATGGACTCATGCCTCAGGTCAACAAAACAACACATACTAATACAATTATTACTATCATGGGATCATGTATTCGAAACATATTCCATATACTATTTCTTAATGAAAAACCATCTATGAAGCTAAGATATTAAAATTATAAAGGATATTTAAATACCAATTTTGGATATTTAAGTTGAGTTTGAGGCACAGTCCCCCTCTCCCATGGGGCTTGGTTTCCAATTATTGTGATGAAATACATATTTTTTACCAAGAATCCATTTTGGATGAATGAGTATCTCATCCCATGTGCTTTTATATGAGGATTGCAATGTTTCGATATGTATACTTTGTTTCTTGAACACGGAATGGTCCCAACAGAATTCCACTTGATTGTATTATGGCGACATATGACTTTTTCATCAGATGTCCATTTTGGGATAATGCATATTCATTATCGAGAATTCTTCTCAAGGATCGAAATAGTGTGATCCATCGGGTTATCTGGGGCCATTTGAGGAGGCACTCTAGTATAATTACATTTTCAACCAACAGTTTAACGATGTGAAATGAATGCTCTATATATTTTTCACTCGAGATATCATGTAATCTGAGAATATACTAGCACTCCAAGGGGTACTTGATTTTTATATTAGTATTCGAGTATGGAAAGGTACATGGACAAAAAAAAAGATTTGGGGCCAGACAATGTGTGGGTCCCACATGCACCGTGTACAACATTAAAAATCTCATATCTATCATATATCCTTATTTTGGACATATAATTGTGTATATGAGTAGCCTATACTGTGTTTTTTTCAAATAAAATGTAATGGTACCCTAATAATGACTTCAGAGATATGATGCCAAATGTTCAGTGTGTGTTTCCTATCGTCGGTGACACTCGTTGACTGCAGCAAGGTTTTTCCATGAATTACCATCTATTATTAATGACCAGGGTTCCTCAATGATTTTTTGAGAGGTACCATCCATCAGGGATGATCAATATTCTTGGATGATTTTTTTTTGAGGAAACATCCGTCAAGGATGGCCAGAGAAGATCTAGGATTACCCTCTAGATGAGATAGGATGTGGTGATCCCCAATGACAGTTTCAGGTTTACCCACTAGTAGAGATGGGAAGTGATGTTCTCCAATGGTCCTTCCATTTATACCCACCAACCAGTATGGGTTGTGATATTGGTTGATGATTCTACTGATCTTACCACCCTCTTGGGATAGATTGTGTTGTTCCTAGAAGACAATTCCAGGCTTACTCTCTAGCTGCGAGGGGATGTTGCATTCCCCAATGATTGTTCTAGGCTTACACCCTAGAAAGGGTAGGATGTGGTGTTACCTGATGAATGTTCCGGGCTTACCAACCGGTGAGGCTGGGAAGTGGAGTTCCCTAACGATCATTATGAGTTTATCTTCACTGCGGTTGGGAAGTGGTGTTCCTCGATGACTACCATATCATGACCCTTTTCTGGGTAGTACAATTAGGCGGAGCAATTTGACTTACATACCGACTCATAAGAAAGAGGTGTGCTTTACCCATTAAGATGTATCTTTGTGATGTGACCCAAAATCTTGTGGGCGAGTCAGTAATGGAAAAAAAATATAGAATCGAAGGGTTGTGACTTGAGACCCATTGACATGTTCCTCCTTTGAAATTATGATGAGGTGAAATACATACAATATGGTTTTTACCCAAGAACTGATGGATATTCACTTTTATGTGTGGGGCTATGGAATGGAGACCCATTTACTCTCACATTTGGGTTCCATTTACTGAGAATATATATATATATATGTATATATATATAACGTATTACATTACCAACTCATTGGGATTTTGTTACTCTCCTTCGGGGATATGCAATGAAAAGAGGGGTATGACACATTCTTTCCATGTCCATCTTCTCTTGGTGGACGATTCTACTCTTTTACTATTGGTCACAAAGACTCGATGATAACATCATGTTCTCATTTTTTCTAGCTCATAAATTTTAGATGATCTTAGATCACACCATTTTCCGGTTGATCTTTACTCTTTAACTATGAAATATTGTACCTAACGCCTCCCTCTTTAGTACCTCACATGCTCCACTGTTGAGCCATCTGGACATCCTACTGAGAATTTTTATACTCACCCGTATTTTGGATTTTCTCTCACTCACTGTTCCCTTGAAGATGATAGGCATGTTGATCATGACTTTAAATGAGCATAGGGATATAGGGTGCTTGGACGGGGTGTGGAGTACGTTGCTTAGGATCTTTGAGCAAAGATCTATCAGCTATTATACATTTCCTCATATTTCTGTGATGTGTAACTTTTCAAATGGGGAGTGTATTTTTACCCTGTCCGTTTTAGTTTTCATTTATCATAGTTTTACTATTTAGAGTTCGATTTATATATTTTTGGATTCATTTTTTGGTAGTGTTTCATCACCTTATACTCTTTTCCAATTTTTTATTTATTTGGATGTGTCTATTTGTGTAGTTTCATAGGCAAAGTCCTCCCATAGATTATTTTCCCTTCGATGCTAGTTGCCAGCCCTGGGCTATGGATAATGGCTTGAGGTAGTTGCAACTCGAGCCTCAGTATAGGTATGGTTGCAAATATTTTCTTGGTAAATTCAATATACATTGAAAAAAAGGTGGAATAATTATTGGAATTAATGTGACTCTAGTTCTCTTGTATAAGCAATAATAAATGGCCAACTATATATTGTTTGGAAGCATACTACACAATGGATTTTATGTTTTTGAATTTCACAAAACAATGGGGTTTTTCAATAAAAATATATTTATATTAACATTTTTTAGAGGATGGTTGAAAAATGGTATTTAGAGTGTTTGGTTTTAAGAAAATTTACAACATTATCATTTTACTCATTTTCAATAGTATATTTATAAAATACTATATTTTCATATTCTGAAATTGTTTTTGTTTCATAACTAAATAAATGTTCATTTTGGGGTGTATTTTCATATTATGGTCTACTAGATGGTGAATAATTTTTTAGAATTACAATGATAATGAGGATATCTCATAAAGATATATAATTGAATAGAATAATGAGGTTCTTTTTCGAAGTATTTTTACAATATAAAGTATTGATTTGATAGAAAAACCCATAACCACCATAAAATATATTTTGGATATCTATAAAACATTTGACATGTAGATATACAATAAATTATGGATGATGATTTCCATAATCCCATTATTATTTTATACAAGTTAAAATATAGAGATCCATTTATATTTATAGTAAACCATAAAATTAAATAACAAATAAAAAACAATGGTACTAAAATATTGCTATTTTGGAAGATACACCAAAAAATTAAATTCATTAATGCATATTCTATTTGTATTTTGTGGGAATAAAACCTCATTGTAATTATTTTGAACATTATAAGACACTTACAAGTATTAAAGACGATAGTGTGGATAATATAGTATCAAGGAAGGGAAGAAGAGCTAGACGATCTCCTCCTATATATTTGATGTGAAACAAGATGAAACCATCCACTATTGGTTGAAATTAATTATATAGTTTGACGTTATGATAAATGAATATCCAAAAACTATAGAGGTCCACTCAATGATCAATTATAAATACACCATAAATCGATACCCCATTTGAAAGGAAATAACATCCATGTGTTTTACCCTAATTCTAGTGATATTTTAATCTGTGGTAGAAGTGTATAAAGAATAAATTGATAGACATGTTCTAGTGAAACTAAATAATATATATAATTGAATAGAGTTTATCCATATACTGGTAAAATTATTCATTATAGGGTTTCAATATAATATGATGAATTATTCTATTTTGGATGTCAAATATATTATGATACACTAAAAAACTACCGGAGGACCTCTCTATGCGATCAATATCCATATATATGGGTTTTACAATAGAAAAATATTCTATATATTGAATTTATTTTTTATTCAAAACAACTTAACCTATTATGTATCATTATATAAAGAGTGATGAAATGCATGTATATATTACTCTCCCCTATCCTAGTGATAAATCATCAATTTAGAGTGATAGACATATTGAAATGGTTGTTACAAATAATTATTAACTTTGTCCATATATACACCCCCTATCACCTTCCATTTATATAGTATTAAACATTCAATTTATAATTAATGTTTTTGTAGTGTTTAGTGGTAGGTGTTACCAGATAATGATAATTGGTGGAGCAAATAATTGCCTAATTTTAGTATTATTAATTTACATATATAATGTAGAAGGGTTGGGGGAGTATTATCAAGTGTGTTTGGAATTTTTAACACATGGTCCATCTAATAACGTTGAATAATCTGAAGATTGTGTATATGTGATTAATAATAGATCTTTTTCAGATGATTATATCATAAATAGAGGATAATATATAGTCCAACATTGAGCGATATTGGTTTCTATAACTAGGTTAGTTTTATAATTTTCCAAAACATGATTCTAAACCTTTTGTTCATCATTGTTATATAATTTTTTTTAAAATACCCATTCTCCCTTGATAATTGATAATAATGTTATACACTAATTCTCTAATTTCATTGAGTCTAATAACGTAAAACGTTTTTTCTCATGCATTAAATATTTTAATTGGTTCTTCCTTTGTGGTTTACCTATTAAATGAGTGAGAAATATTAATCCTAAACATTATTTTCCCATTGTTGCATAATATAGTCTCTTATACTTCTATAAAACACATCCCTCTAAAACGTTAAAGATAATTATGGTCAAACCAATAGCCAATAGTTATCTTTTATGGAGGTTTAAAATTTTCAAATATTTATATTGATATTTTTTGATGAGGATAAGATTATTATTCCAAATTGATCATGTTTAATTGAATGTGGTTTCTATTTACATGAAATATCATTATTAAACGTACAATAAAATTATTGGGTTTTTATAAAATATTATCTTCTTGACTTGTACATCTACATAACACCGTAAATTTTTTCATTAAATAGATTTAATGGATTTCATAATAAGAAACAAAATTTATCTAGTTGTAGTCCTGAATATTATTAAATGTATACCAATAGTGAAATCCAATCCAATATTTTAGTAAACTAAAAATTGTTTAGATTCTAGGATGGTCCAAATTGTGTCTTTCTCCTTATAGTAGAATGTGATGGGTTATGTGGTTCGACCTACGATGGTTTATTATGCACCCACATGTATTTTTTTTTATATCTATTTTAACAATAAGCATTACTCTAATATTTAACATTCTATCACAAATTGGGTGTCCATAAATTCGTAAATATAAATGGGAAAACCATAGAAATCAAAATCATAAATCATTAGAAAGTCTACTATAATAAATAATTTAGACATCTAACATTATGAAATGGTTACTTATATCAAAGGGGTCCGTTAATCCATAGATAATATCAAATAATACTATTATATTATATTAATTTAAATTCATTATTTCTTGTATAGGATGTGATATATGATATGGAAATGATCATAATTGATCTATAATATTTAAATAGTTATCTATGATTTGGGATTTTTTAGAGATCCCTATTATAACATATACCCTTCTGATTAAATAGTTCTTATAATCTTTTTTTTATGATGAATTAGTTAGAATAAATCTCTTGTATCATAAAAGGGGTAATTATTGATTATTCTTCATAAGAGTAATCCATGTATATAAAATGTTTAATATATTATCACATCACTACTAATAAATATGTTGTTCTTGAGATTCCTAATGAATATTAATAATCTTATATATGAACAACCTCATAATTTTATACAAAAGAAATTCAATATGATTCATGTTGTGTTTGAAATATAATGTCCACATCAGAGGACACAATAATAATTCATGATAATTCATTCTTATTACAAATATCAATGGACACATCATTTGAGAAAACAATTTAATAGATTTATCATATTTTTTAATACAGAGTCAAATCAATTTTCCAAATTACTAATAATGCATCCCACTTCCACTATTTCATTAATTTGAAATGAGTAAATGAGATCTCACCTTCAATATTATTGATGGATCATTCAACATATATGACATGAAATGTCTTTAATTTTATTATAAGTTCCAAAATGAGTGTGATTGTTATAATTTTTATATATGTCATTTATTCAAAACATCAAATGAATAAATGAAAAATTCATGGCGAGATCAACATGTTTAAAAATTCGTTAAAATTGTTACCCTGATGTAGGTCATAATGTTGTAATAAATAATATTTTATATCATTTATACCAATGTATATTTCATTAATATAATAACACATCATACAATGGTTTGATCAATTAAGCCAACCATTATTAATTACATTCATCGAGATGTTTTATGGAATTAATTTTGATGTGATCGTTGGGATTCCAAAATATCACACAAAATGAATCACTTTATCATTATTCAAAAGGCATATTGATTTCAAGAATCAAATTCATAGAATTATATTTAATTGAATTGAAAATTACCACAATCCTTCAATGTTTTTTTTAAATTATCTTTATTATGATTAACATTTATGATGGAATCCAATCCATCATCTACTTGTGAATATTTATTAGTAGTATAATGAAGAGATTATTTATAATCTCCATCCAATGGTATATTTATTTATCAAAGTAAAAAATATATTTATTTGATAAAATAGAATTAGATGTTTTGAGAGTCCTTAATCACCATTACGACTTCAATTACAATTATCAACCAAAATAATGATATTAGTGATGTTCTAGTATATGATGAATACTTTTTAAAAAATAATGATGATGAATTTGGAAACAAATTTTTTATATATGAATATGTTAAAAATAGTTAACATGAGTGTTCCATAAAAGAAGAAGTGGATTATAAAATAGAAAATAATGTAATATATGTTTTTATCACAGGCTTAGGCGATAGGAACATGAGGATGGTTTTTTAATATATATAAATCTGACAAAATATATTACAAAATTTTATTGAATTACAGTGTATTTTAAATGAATAAATCTAGGCAATATCCAAAAATTGTGATTATTCAAAACATGGGTCTAAACGCAAGGTGAACATAATATAAAATTTTCAATGAGGTGCAATCTTTACTATTAGTTGGACACATATCTACTCATGTTAGAAGAATTTATTGTGGTATGAGATATAAATTATTGGTTTAAATTTTTTTCTTCTAAAATATTTTACCACTCGACTAAAATGAGTCATAGTCATTGATTATCTCATATTATAAGAGGAAAATTGTTCCACCAATACTATATTTCTATATAATGTATTATTTTATAATATCAACATCTCTGATACATATACATATTCAAATTATAAACCATAGTTAAAAGTGAAGTATGAGTAAATATCATTGATCCTAGTAAAAAAATTACAAATAAATTTTAAGTTAATATTTAAAATATATATAACGGATTTATATAATAAATAAGAATAAAAAAATTTCTCAGAATAAAATTAATTCAATCCTCCATTATAGAAGAATCAATCTAAAATATTAATTAAATTTTAGAAATTGTATATATAGATCCATTATATAAATGGAACATCCCGGATTCTAGTGCCACACCACAGGTGCCCTGAACTCGGTTGGTCACATGACCTCAAGCACATTTCCCAATCGCCGGAGGCTACTGACTAGCAGCGAGGGCCCTAGTATGATAGTGGGGAAAATATTCCCTCATTTTTCAATGTGTCACATAGTGGAATAGATAAATATCATAAACATGCAACAATGGATGCAGTAAACAACATACAACTGAAATAGACAATTGATGTAAAAGAGAACTAGAAGTCATATATATAAAGATGCCGCATGTCACTAATTCTATGAAAATACCAAGAATATGATACACTGCAATACAATACATCTCAAGGTACAAGGTACATCCAAACAAAACAAAGCAGAGTAATCAGAACACAACAACATTGCAAGTCTATGTTTGGTCACATGCTCTCCTAATCATCTACTACAATCATGTACCTTTATAGGGACTCTTTCCCCTGTCAACACCTTTAGAAATATAATCTGTTTGGGCCAAAGGAAAGACCCAAACATGGTGTGATAAATAAATCCAAGTAGGCAACCACCAATGGCCCATACCAAACTGTCAGTGAAAATGTGCAACAACAGTGTGCAGTAGTAAATGCAATAAATTAAGTAGTACTCAAAAGTTACTAACTTATTTACATTTTTAATATTCATTTAACCATGTCAAGAATGTGATTTAACTTGATAGGTACAACATATGAAAATCACAATGTTGAGCATTTATGATAACGTTGTCTTCAGACAGACAAATCTTACCCTCAGGTAATCATAGTCGAAACCCAAAGGTGTTTGCCCACAGGAATAATGATTATTTTACATAGGTGCACGAGGTGTCTCCCAAAGGCGCAAAATCTTTTGCCCATAGGCACATGAACTACTTCCCATAGGCATGAGAAAGTTTTCCCACAGACTAAACAAATGATTCACTCACCCCACCCCAATAGGGGTGATTTAATGATTCTTTTAGTGAATGCCATATTTTGGAGAATTTATATTGATTTTTAAGACAAATAAATATGTTATCCTAAATGGGAGTAAAGTATATATTCATGAATTAATTTAATTAAAACAACAGGGATGTCATGATGATGGTATTCACTACACTGAATGTCATAGTGGCCACGATTTGGAATGGATTTTTGTTGTATAATTTTAAATCACTGAAGGCACAAAAATCATTCCACTAGAGAAATTATAATTCTTTTTCAAATGAAAATAAATTCAAATGATAAAAATTATTTAATTCATTATTCAAAGTTATAAATAATTATCGTTTAAATATAATTTTATATAAATTATACAATTATATTATTTTTTTATCTATAGATTTAGAAATGGGGAAAATTATATATTCACATATACAAAACTACACATGAATTAATAATAATAAATAGAGGGACTATGATAGTTCCATCACTAATATCTCAAGAATGTAAATAAAGGAACTTTTATTATTAATCTTTAATAAGTTACTGCCAAATCCATGATGAGGATTGAGTATGTCAAAATCCTCAGAAATAAAAAAAATGATGGATCGTGAAATGATAATGTCATTTGTGACATAATACCTCATTCTTTTTATTACCCAACTATGAATCCAAAATAAATTAAATTAAGCATTATAAAAATATTTATAGCAATAAACTAAAATTGAAGTAATATAGAATGGTAATATTATTATATTTTACATCATTAATAAAAAATCATTTTCTTTTGTATGCAAATTAATATATAGTGTAAATATAAGAAAAAAGGGAACTATTTTATGTTTCACATAAATTATATTTCTTGATTCACCTAGGACATAACAGAATTTATCCTGATGATCTAGTGTCCTTTGGTACAGACAAAATTAATAATTTATATTTTAATATATATATATATCTCACAGTGTATGGTGTGCCATCATGTTAATGTATAAAATAAAATTTGTAATGAGATGATATAACCACTACCTATACCAATATAGAAATCATAGAACATATCCATTGGTATTTTCATGTGTATTCTAAATATGATTATGTTAAATAACCACTTACATGTTATGAAGGATCTAATATAAGTACATGATTCTTAAAAATTTTATAGAATATTTATCACATTATTAAAATGTAATTATATATATCAATAAAATAGTGAGGTTTTATGCGGAACCACATTAACTCTTATCAGATTGAGATTAGTGTGAAAAACTTTTTTTTTTGGAATTATTATCATATATTGAACATGGAGGTGTAATTTAGGTGCGACTATGATCAATATATCAATTATTTTTTTAATGTATGTTCTAGAAAATTATAGATATTATAAAATCAATCTTAATAGAAATCATAGGAAGCATGGATTATCATCTTCAAACTATTATGTTATTAAATAAAATAACATTTTATACTGAAGTAAAACAACGATGACATTGTTCAATGTTTAGTGTCATATTGGATTAATAAATACATCTTATTGTGTTCATATTTATGAAATAAGTGTTTCTATAGAAAATTGGGTAAGAATTATAGAGTCTTTTTAGTACACAAAATATCAAATCTAAAAAACTAGTTAATAGATGAGGGATTATAAAAAAAATTGATGCTTCCTTGAATTTGATTCAAAAAAAAATTCATCCATTATATAAAAACCTATCAGATAGTAATGATGTTTTGATGGAATAATTCCTATCTATAGATTAATTAATCCCAATGAGATTTTCGATCATATTTAGTTGTGTCAAATCATCTCAGGAACCTACCAAACGTGGATCATGTGAATAATGTGTACCACATGACTCATATAAGTATATATATACTATATCCCCCACTTTTATTAAATATAATGATAATAAAACAACAAAAAATATATCTCTTATGGGGACAAATGATTGATAATAATGGATTATTTTTAAATTATTTTATTCATCAATACAACTCTCCTAAGAATGGTACTTATAGAGACTATAAGTAAAAAAGATATAATGTGGGAATATTATGATGTAACCATGTAATATTACTAATATTTATATTTATATGATGAAAAATAAAAATTAATTGCGAGCCAAGTCATAACGTGGTAAAAATTTATTAACATATACATTTATATATGATGATTTCATTCATAACAAATTCTTGCTTCAGAGAGGGACATACTAATTTTGTAATGGAAAGTGAAATGTACAACATAAATATATCTTCATATCAATATAATAAAATATAAAATAACTTTTTAAATTTTCATATATAATATACAAAAATTTATATTATATTCTTTAATAATAATAAGAACAATCCCAAATTGTATATAGGCGAATAAGATAGAAAATGCTGTATATCCAGTTGATTTTTAAAATAATCCAATTTTATAATTCCAAAATATAACATATTATAATATAAATATTTAATAATATTTAAAATAATTAGTTATAACAAAAGGAAATGAAATATAAGAAATAATGTTCTTAGTTTTTATGTAAGGATAAACATAGAATATATCATTATACAATAATATGAAAACATAATATTAAAAAATGGGTATAATATCATGAAAATAAATTATAAATATCCTACCCAACATTTAATATCACATTAACATGATTCATGTCACAATGAAATATCATTAAAAAATAAATGATACATATATGACTGAAATGATAATTTTTTGTGAACCATAAGCTTATATCATAATAGAGTTGCATAACTATAGGTATAAAAACCATTTCATTTTCCCATAATAACTTACCAAACCATAAAACATTGTGGATATACATTTACCAACTATTTCCCATTATTGATCAATCCAATTGGTCTATTCCCCTTTGTAAATCAAGAAAATCGACTTGTTTCCCATTGTTATCCCATGATTTATAATGCTTTACCCACACCATTGGATTGATATATAGGTCCAACCCATCCTTAATTTTTACATAACCCCAACCACTGGTTATAATATAACCTGTAACCTTAGTTAAAATGTAACCAATGTTTTATAATGAGTATAATATATAATGGTGTCTCAAAATCATAAAACATTAATTATATTAGTTCCCATGAAAATTATTTGGTTTAAAAATGATTCATCATATTATAACTTTTAGATAAGACATAGGTTTCCTAAATATTTCATCACATCCTCATATCATAATCCATGTAAATGTAATGGGTTTCATAAAAAAATTCATTTGATCATATTATTTGATTCAAAATAGTAATTGTTTTAAAAAATAATTTCATCTTATGATGTCACATTAAATGAAAAAATATTTTATAAAATCAAATGGAACATTTGTTGAAGAAAATATACTTCCCACATTGAAAATTCATTTTTAATACACAATGATTGTCCAAATATTAAATAAAATACCTTATTTTTTAAAATTAAATTTAAATCATTCATTGTAAGCTCTTAATAATTTATTATTCATGATTATGCGATATATATATCATTTCATAAAGGTTAAAAAAAACATTCCTTCAACATTTTTTAATATAATAAAAAAGTTGATTTTTGGAAAAATAAGAACATTGCATTCAAAATAATTATCTATCAAAATTAATAAATATTTACTTAATATATCACAGTATAATATTAAAATAGAAAATTAATACATTTTTAGGGAAATGTTCATTGAATAAATATAATTTTAGACCAAAGAGAGGAATATTGTAGATTTGTCATTAATTTTTTTATTGATAATATGATTACATAATTATAGGATATAAGAAAAGAGTAAAATCTATTATTATTAAATTAATAGAGATTAATAATAGTAATGTATTTATTGAGATGTTTATTATATTATTTCTTAATTGGAATCATTATTATTAGAAATCTTGATAAACAAAGTGATTAGAACATAAAACCCAAATTTGAGTAGTAATATTTTTATCATAATATTAATTATAAAAAAATATTCTATGTACTTTTATATTCCAAATTTATAATTATAATTATATAAAAAATAGTTATGGAAAGTATAAACACTACACAAAGGAAAAAATGTTGTATAAATCATGTTCCCCATAGAAATAAACGTAAGATGGATATACCCTACCACATAGGTAAATTTTGAAGAATAGGTCCAATTAAATAATAACATCAAACAAAACATATTAATTAATTGAAATAATGATATTCATTTAATAAAATATCATTTATTATGCATATAAACCTACTAATATAGGTTTTAAAAATACCATATATCCCAAAGAAAACAATTAAAGACAAAAATAACATACCTTGTGTCTCAAAACCATCCACACACATTAAAAAGTCACGTGAATTATATTTAAGTCTATTATAGATCTATTAAATAACAGAAATTATATATATAATACCATGTAAGATTTAATTATGACATTTTATATCCCTTTTATTAATGAATCATTTTTAATAATACCTTTGGGTTAATAAGTGCTTCATTTTTCTTTTATGTTTTCATTCTCAATTTTTGGTCCACTAACATTAATCATGATATGAACATATCTTGAATTGTAACCATGAAATAAATATCATATATATGTATTATATATGTATTATTTTATTATACATTAATTATATTTGTAGAAAATTAATTAAACTATTGTTGGAGGTTGCAGGTCATATATACACATAACACTATTTTTTCAGGATGAAGGATCAGAAATAAACGCAAATAATATATAAATTTTATAGAATCAATTTAATTTCATATATATATTTATATATAACATATTTTTTTTAATTTTATTTTCATTACATTTTATGTAAATAGTATGTGATGAATGAATCACATCAATTCGAGATGCATTACTACGCCAAACACACAACTGGCATTTTATTATTACCAAAAAATCAAATTTAAGATGTAATATATGATATAATAACTCCAATAGTATAAATATTTCCTTAATATTATATTCGTATGTTAAATCCTTAATTATATATGTCCATTAAAATTTGTGATGGAAAATCAATTACATCGTTTCATGAGGTGGTAATCGGTTGTACAATTGATCACCAGTTTTTCCCACATGAAAGAAGATGAGATAGTCGTAGGTTTTACAATTAAAATAAAAACAACTAAGTTTATATTAAATATTGATGTTATTATAGAAGAATTTTTTGATTAAATTTTATTTATTTTGAGGAATAAATAAATTTAAAATGTGTGGTTAATGGCTATACATATTCATTAGAGAAACCTATTAGTGTTGTACCAAAATCCATTATAGGAGGGTTTACTAAAAATTATCATTACTTTTAAGTGGATTTGGAATTAGGGAATATATTAGGGTACGTATTGGATGAAATAATTTTTTTAATTGTGATGTGGAGATGATATTGTGTGAACATTTATATGTTATTAAATAAACCATCATGGAAACTATATTCAAATTTCATAATTAATTCAAAATAATAATGTTCATACAATACCAAATTCATAAAAATAAACTTTTATTTTTTTTTAATATAATTATTTTTAAATATTTTTATGAAATTGGATTTAAATAGTTTTTATTATGAAACATAACCTAATATATTTTTAGTTCAACCCCTCTATAAACTTGTATCGACCTTAATTGATATAAATATTTTTTTCTATTTTTACTATTAATATTAACCAAATTCTAGGTTGAAAATATTATATAATATTCATTATTTTTATTCCAAATATGGTTTCAATTTTTAACAGCTCAACCCATATATGTGGTAAAATGTAATTTAACATTGATCTCGAAGACATGACGAAGAAGTGATTTTATATAGGGATAAATTATATTCTAATGGATTGTTTTAATATAAACTTTTAATAAGAAATTGATTCCATAAACAAAATTTGATAAATAAATATATTATTTTGATAACAATACTGTTAATGTTATATAAATATAAAACATATCTTATAGGTTCTTTAATTCAAAATAAATTGTTTAATAAATATCAATATTTTGTGCTATTCATAATAAAAGTAATATTTTCAAAAAAATTCCAACTAATATATAAATTTGAAATTTGAAATTATTATTTAAAAAATTATCATTATTTTTTAAAATAAAATTAATAGAATTGTATATTATAACTGTTTTTAAAAAAATCAATTTTTTGATAATGTTCTATTCTCAAAACATACAATGATTTTAGAATAAAATTATGTCTACATTGATCAATTGGTTATATTTAGATAAAAATGATAGAAATTATTTAAAATGTTTTTATTCATATGCTTACCACCAAATATAATGAAAAGGTTATAATGGATATGTTTTAAATCATAAAATATCTGGTATAATATAGTTTATAAAAACATTTTTTTGGTGTAACAGAATCTCTTGATGCAATTTAATTTATTATAAAAAATATTTTATAAGATATCGGGTTGTGACATTCTAATCACCCTAAAAAATATTTTCTCTCATTATTTTATCACACTTTTATATACAACAAAGGATACATTTTTCTCATTACAACCTTAGGATAAAACAAAACATAATAAATCTTGAGGTTTTCCCAAAAAAAAGAATTTCACATATGGACGGTCAAGTATTGTAGCACGTGGTCACTATGATATAGGATCTCCACTATAATTTAATAATTATAGTGATCATACTACACTGTAAAATATATACTGATTCCAATACATCTAAAGGGATATTCATGTACTTCCATTGGAGTGATATATAGAAATATTTGTGATCATGAGATTGGTTTACTAGAAGTTCCAAGAGATAGTAAAACATCCATATCTAGTCAAAAATTTAAAATAAAAAAATAAAAAAGATATCATCATTCATTTATTTCTGAATCTCATAACCTACATCACTAGAAGAATTTTATTAATCACCTAATCCCCATATTTGAATTCCGGATCACGCTGCAGATTGTCACCAGAACTTTTATATTAACATTTTAGTACCTGTGTGGGCTAATAAATATATCATACCTTCGCTTCCATTTCAAAATCAATACCTGGTCTAAATTTATTTATTTCACTTACTTTATTTCATTTTACTTGATCAATACACTTCGTTATGTATATGGGTTCCGAAAGAGCCATATAAATGATTGATTTAAAACTATTAATGTAAAAAAACTCAAAGAGAGAAATTATTTTTTCCAAGCCAAATTTGAAATATATATAAAAGTAACTCAACAAATCATTTATTGTTTTAATTGTTGTATAATAATGATCATGTTATTGACGATGATATATGGTTATAAAACACATCTCTGTAACCAGGTCTTGATAAAGTCTAATCCATAATGTCAAGGTAAACCTCATATATTGAGTATATATAAAATAATTTACTATTATTTGAAAAGTTACTACATGAATAATGTATATATTAAAAATCTAATCTGGAGAGAAATATTTTTTAATGGTAATTAAGTCCTCTCACATTGATTGCCGATCAATTACAACCAATATAGATTTATTCACATTATAAATTTTTTGATTTCATATTGAAAAATAATAGTTGACATGTTCCCATTTATATTAGGGTATTGGTAATGGTTGTCAATTCATTATTCCATTTTATCTCATATTTATATTTTGGAAACACAAAACACATAGATACATTATTTTAAATATCTAAATTTATTCTATCCCACCATAAATAATCATTCAAATTTATAACAATATTTAAACATCTAGGAATAATATAGAATAATAATATATAATCTATCTCTAATAGCTCAATCAGTAAATCAACTATTGGTGGAACATATACAAGGTTCATATACATTATCATTCCATATTATTTATGGTTAAACATAAGATAATTTTTGAACTAATTTTTCCAACATATTCTTTTGATTCCTATTTAATATTCACTTAAATATATGATTGAAAATTATTTTCGGATAGATAACATGTTTTACCTTTCTTATATTATTTACAAATCCATCATTCATAAAAATGAAGAATTTAGATAGTTTTTTATCATCGTTATATAAAATCAAGCATGATAATTTCAACTCAAATAACTACCCACATTTTTGTCCTTTTAGGGGTTTTAATTAAATGAGAATTCATAATCACTATTATAGTATTTTAATCATCTACAAAATATGTTCAAATCCTGATGTTGGAATATTAATTCTGAACTACTGTGACTATTATATCTGCCACACATTTTCCCACGTGCATATTTATTCCATATCCATAATAAAAAACACAAAACAGTTAACTCTAAATAATGAGATGGTTAATTTTACACATTAAACATAAATTTCAATGATGTGTATCTTGTCACCATATAATTATACATCATAATAAATCTCAATCACTTATTCAAAGAATGACTATAGATTATAAAATATTATCCGCAATATGTTAATATAAGAACATGTGTGGTAACTATTATTCCATTAGATCTATGAAATTTCATTCAAATTCCTCTTATAAAAGGAACATGGATCCCTTTCAATCAATAGGTCTCTAAGTTATATTGTTGTGATAAATTATCCATATTAAATCAATAATATCTTTCCAATATTTGAAAAATTTAGATATCAGTCACATTGATTGTTCTTAATGTGTAATCAATAACAATTTTCATTGACTGGACTTCTATTATACACTCTATTGAGAAAAGACAACCAAAATATTAGAGTATTCGTAGAAAAAATTCCCACATTGTAATCTTTTCATAAAAATTAAACTTTTAGATGGTCATCAGTAAGATCTAATCATGTTAATATATATATAAACAATTAATTAAATCCATGATGATATCTTGACAATTATTAAGACAAAATGCAGTCACTATATTTTCATAGCTTCAATACCTCATATGGAATGATTTCCTAGGTATATTCTCCTTCATAAAACTATATTAATGATATCCACAAGAAATTTCATTATTTAAAAAGTGTTTGGGTCCTTTTCATTGATCCAAACATCATCAATATGGGTTACATGATAATTTTTCTTGATAGTGATAATGTTAAGTTATTTATAAAAAATAGAAATACACATTAAACAATAAATATTCATTACAAATAGAACATGTTCACCCCAATATGAAACACATTATAATATAAATATTTTATCTATGATATATTATAGTTTATTATTTAATGACTAAAACTAATGTTAGGCCATTTTTATGGAGAAATAAGAATTAGTGAAACAATATATGTGAGTTCAATTGAGAAATCAACATTAGTGTTCGGTGGAAGAATATTATACTCATATAAGAATACATACAAATATATCCAACATTATATCCATGTAATTTATGTTCATATTATCCCAAAAAAGATCTAATCATGCCTATTAAATGGGAATTAGGATTTATATTGTTTTTGTAATCTATCTCTCGTGTTCATATATATAGTCTCACTGATAGGAAATAATAGGATTGATTTTAAAATTAAATGTGATAAATATTTTATAGGAATTAATGTGTTATTTATAGGGATAAATCGATTCCAAGCATAAAATAACATAAAATTAATATATTTGGGAAACAACCATATTTAAGAAAAAAATTCCCATAAAAATTTACCATATATGATCCGTAGACATGTGATGTTATCATCATTCCATTAAGATTTTAATAATAATTCAATATCTAGTCTGTGAGGAAAAAAATATTAATACTACATAATTTTTATGACATACATGATATCAAAATTTGAATCTAAAATAGGGTTCTTGAATAAATTATCATACCCATTACCACCAAAACATTATCATTATATCATCAATCCAATTTTAAATACAAAATGGTCATCATGATAGGCTGAAATATTTTATCAAATTGATCAATAATTCAAAAGATGTATGAATATGCAACATTATTTTCAATCAATGGAATGAATGTTTTAAGCTAGGACATACATGATCTTTATGTATTCATATTCTTCATGATGTTTCATCAATAAAATTTGTAATATCTTAAGCATATACCCTGGGAGTGTCATCCAAGTTGTGAAGAAAGGCCTTATATTTTGTAATTTGTACTTCATGATTTATGGTCAATATGCTATTCCCTATTTTATTACCCCTTGGTACATGTATACTAGAACCATTTCCTTTGGAGTATCATGATTTGGATTTACATCTTGGTAATATATACAATCTGTTCCATTAAATACATTATTATGTTATCATATACCAAGGGTTTTCATAAGGGTTCTAACTATTGTTTTCTCATACTAGATTGCAATGGTTAAATAAACCATTATCTGAAACATACAAATAATAAATTCGTTTTTAATAGATTAAAATAACTTCTTTTTATATTAACTTTCATAACATTTCAGCGACTGATTCTCAATGACCATAATGGTTTAGTGTATTTGGATTATAGGTATAAAATCTTGTAACTTAATTATAGATCTTCAACATCCCGCAAAATTATTTTCCCCTACTATAATATTTTAAAAAAATACAATACATAAATAATTTATTCATAACAGAGAGAATGTAAACATAATAATGGGTTTAACTAATGCGAAATATGTATCCATAGGGTAGATATAATTCAATGATAATATAAAATCATAAGACAATAATAGAAGTATGATATCATGAAAAAAACATACATAGTTCAGACCCAACATTTTATACATCATAAACATGAATCATAATATAAATAATATTCATTATCAAAGTCAATATTCACAAGAGTTTGAAATCATCATAATTCCTAAACAATAATCTCATGTAATAAAATAATGGAATAATTATTGTATATAAATCATTTATTTTATCAAGGATAAACAACAAAAATATCTAACATAGTGTATCTTGTATCATTTCTTATTTGAAATTATAGATCAATCCCATCAGCTTGTTTCCCATTGTGTATCAAGACCATTAACTAGTTTTTCACCTTTTTATCATGAGATATAAATATTTACTAAATTCATTGGTGGAAGAAAAGAGTCATATCTTTATTTAGTTATATCTTAACCACCATATGTGGTTATAAAATGACCACCATTAAAAGAAATAAAACCGTAAATAAATGTTCTATAATATCATAAAAATCATTATATTAGAAAACATATAACAAAATTGGACGCATAAAAAATATATCATAAAATAAACCATGGAAAAAGGATAGATTTCATAGAAATTTAATCATTAAATTTTAACATGACCCATAGAAAATGAATAGGATTCAAAATAATTTAATCAATTCATTATAGTATAATCCATAAAAGGGCCACATTTCATAAAAATCATTTCAATAGATACATAAATATAATGATAAAAAAACAAGGAGGTATCATTATATCATATCTCTAATAAAGAATATGTTAACTCAAATGATGTCTTTGTAGATCGAAAAATATTTTGAAAGATCATCTGAAACATCTATTGATGAAAAAAACAATTCCATTTTGAGAAAATTTCTTTAACATCTAATGATTTAAAAATGGTTAAGAAAAATTGTTTAATTTTAAATTTACATTTATTAAAAAATGATAATCCATAAATTAATGATTATTCCTAATTATAATATATATTTTTCATCTCTTACAAATTTAAAAAAAATATTCCTTTCATATTTTTAAGAAAATCCATAAGGGAAATGTTTTTTGGAAATATAATGAAAAAAAATTTTAATCAATTTTTTTAAAAATTATAAAATTGTTGAAAATGTATTAAAATAATCTATAGATAATACTAAATCATAATTAAAAATTCCATTGAAAACATATCAAAAGATTCATGTTTGGATGATGAAGTAAATGAAGCTGAATTTCTAGAAATTTATACATTTCTATATTGAGTGACTATGGATATAAGAATGAAAAAAACATTTAATCCCAATCAATAACAAACTGTTATGAATATTTTTATTTATCTTGAAAAATATATCATAATATATCGTCATTATAAGAATAATCATAAATAGTCATGTTAATTATATAGATTATAAAATAAAAAACACTATAATTGGTATTCTTTGAATCATGATACCCATGAATGAATTTACATTTTATGGATATTTATTTCCAATAAATTTATTAAATTTATTATAAATTAAATTCATGGGATGTATATTTACCACAAAAAATAAACAACTGATGTATGAGAAACATGAGCCACAAATGTAAATCTGAGACCAAAATCTCTTTCCACTTGAGTTACTTTTGAATTGTAAGCCCAATTAAATATTAAATGCAAATGAATAATAATATATTTTTAAAAAAATTCTATTTGTGATATAACATATAATCTAGTATTTATATTCAACTCATATAAAAATATAGTTGCATAACATATCATATTACTCATAAAAGTCAATTAGAGGAAAAAATCCCATACCTTAAAAAATATCCATGTTATTACTTTTTTGATCTACCGGTGTAATAAATATTGGTTAATTATACAGGTATTGTTAACCCACATATATATATATATATATATATCATACAATATATGATTTTATGAAGACATTTTATTTCTCATTTTTTAAAAATTCTATGTTTAAATAACATTTTGGGTAATAACTTATTAATTTTTCATGTATATTAATGTTTTTTATTTTATTTTCATTTTCAATGATCATGTTTTTATTACCTACTAAATTGTAACATTTTATTGAATATCATAAATAGTCATTATATATGAATTTATACTTATACATTAATTTTATAAATATAAAATTAGCAATGTCGTTCAAGAAGATGATATACCATACATATCTTCAATACAGTTTTTAGTTTCTCAATGGATGAAATGAAATAATGATTAATTAGATAATAAATTTATAAAATAATTTTTATTTCATATATATCTATATACCATTTTTTAATAACCCTTTCATTACGAGCTTTCCTTTAATGTGTATGTGAAGAACGAATCACATAATTTCATGTGGTGGTAGTCCCCCATACACAAAAGAAACATTATTATATTCCCAATGAATGGAATGTAAGATTATTTGTACTATATTATAATTATATAATAATATTAATGACATAAAGTTCATATAAAGAATATATATATATATATCCATCATTATATCAATCTATGAGAGATTTTGACTGATAATGAATTACATTGTTTTATTAGGAAATGTTATTTCATACACAAAGTGGACAGTTCATTTCCAACTATATAGAAACAGATATAGATATATGACACGAAACATAAATAATAAAATTTCAACATATTATGGATATAAATGATTTTATACAATCAATTTTGAATAATATTTTATGTAGTTATGAGAATAAATAAAATGATTACATATGGTTAATGCCAATACCTATGCATCTGACAACACCATTAGGTATATTCCCAAATCCATTTTAAGAAGGTATCCTAAACAAACTATGACATCCTGGAATTTGATATGGAATGTTCTAATTTTCATGGGAATGTTTTTTCCAAAAAAAATGGTTTTTATTTGATAATTAGAGTGGAGTTAGGGTTCCCTTTTATAAATGGGTAACAAAACCCACATGGATGTCTCATAAAAATTTAGTGAAACAATCTAAGAGGATAAAATTTATTTCAAATAAATAATTATTTTAAATTTTCATTGATAATATCATGGAATGTTAAATGGTTTTAATATCCCATTAAAATATTCTTTATAGACACATTATACGAATGATAAACTAATATTATTTTTTAGATTATCCCCTTAGTAAACGGATTTTACCAATAAACACCGAAATTAGTTTTTATTTTTAACAGTTCATTTTGAAAAAATAAATTATTTTGAAATTATTATATAATATTTTTACTACTAATATTTAATCCATTTTACAAAATAAATTTATTGATTTTGAAAAATAAATTTATAATTAATCAATATATATGTTAGTGGATTTTCTGAGAAAGTGGTATATTTAAAACAAATATTGATTTTACATAATGTTTAATAATATTATAATCAATAAATTTACTCATTATGAAACAAATATAGTTATTATTTAAAATTAGTTTATTCCTATTCATACCACCATGGTAATTTTTTTGGTTATAACACTATCATTTTCAATAATAATAAAAATATTATAGTTTGGTTTTCTAAAACGTGATTTTGTGTGTAGAAAATGTTATGGAGGTAATTAAATTAATTTGTAAAAAAATATTTCATACAAACATGTTGTGAAACACATATGTTATCCTAGAAATATCAATACAATGTATCACACTGCATAATAAAAAGTAAATATTCAAAACATGATTATATATTTCCTAAATTCATTTATAATGCATTAATAACAACTATGTGAATTCAAAGGGATTGAAATAAGAGAATTTTTTATGATATTAATAATAATACATATAAAAATTATCCATATTCTATCAATAATATCTTTCCAATATTTGAAAATTTTAGATATCAGTCACATTGATTATTCTTAGCATGTAATCAATAACAATTTTCTTTGACTGACATTCTATTTTACACTATA
The DNA here is from genome assembly GCA_963277665.1 of Viscum album. NCBI lineage: Eukaryota > Viridiplantae > Streptophyta > Magnoliopsida > Santalales > Viscaceae > Viscum > Viscum album. The sequence goes on along the minus strand of OY728158.1, from coordinate 1,154,722,061 downwards.
TTGAGAAAAGACAACAAAAATATTAGAGTATTCATAGACAAAATTCCCACATTGTAAAATTTGCATAAAAATTATACTTCAATAGGGTCATTAGTACAATCTAATCATGTTAATATATAAATAAACAATTAATTAAATCCTTGAGGATATCTTGACAATTGTTAAGACCAAATGCAGTCACTATATTTTTATAGTTTCAATACCTCATATAGAATTATTACCTAGGTATATTCTCCTTAATAAAACTAAATAAATGATATCCATAAGAAACATCATTATTTAAACAGTGTTGGGGACTTTTTCATTGATTCAAACACCATGAATATGGGTTACATGATACTTCTTTTTGATAGTGATAAAGTTATGTTATTTGTAAAAATTCAAAATACACATTAAAAAATCAATATTCAGTACAAATAGAACATGTGCACCCCACTATGAAACACATTAGAATCTAAATATTTTATCAATGATATATTAGAGTTTAATATTTAATGACTAAAATTAATGTTAGTCCATTTTTGTGGGGAAATAGAAATCGGTGAAACAATATATGTGAGTTCAATTGAGAAATCAACATTACTGTTCGGTGGAAGAATAATATACTCATATAAGAATACATACAAATAAATCCAACATAATATCCATGTAATTTATGTTCATATTATCCCAAAAAAAGATCTAATCACGCCTATTAAATGAGAATTAAGATCCATATATTTTTTGTGATATGGATCTCATGTTCATATATATAGTCTCACTGATACGAAATAATAGGATTGAATGTAAAATTAAATGTGATAAATATTTCATATAAATTAATGTTTTATTTATAGGGATAAATCGGTTCCAAGCGTAAAATAACAGAAAATTAATCTATTGTGGGAAACAACCACAGTTATGAAAACAAATTCCCATAAAAATTTACCATATATGATCTGTAGACATGTGATGTTACCATTATTTCATTAGGATTTTACAAATAACTCAATATCTAGTCAATGAGGAGAAAAACTATTATAACGTCATAATTTTCATGACATACATGATATCAAAATTTGAATCTAAAATAGGGTTGTTGAATAAATTATCATACCCATTACCACCAAAACATTATCATTATATCATCAATCCCATATTAAAACCAAAATGGTCATCATGATAGGCTGAATTATTCTATAAATTTGATAAAAAATTCAAAAGATGTATGAATATGAAACCTTATTTTCAATTAATGGAATGAATGTTTTAAGCTAGGACATACATGATCTTAATGTATTTATATTCTTCAAGATGATTCATTAATTAAATTTTTAATATCTTAAGCATATACCCTAGGAGTGTCATCCTAGTTGTGAAGGAAGGCCTTATATTGTGTAATAAATAATTCATGATTTATGGTCAATATTCCATTCTCTATTTTATTTCCCGTTGGTGCTTGTATACTAGAACCATTTCCTTTTGTAGTATCATGATTTGGATTTACATCTTGGTAATATATACAATCTGGTCCATTAAATATATTACTATGCTATCATATACTAAGGGTTTTCATAAGGGTTCTAACTTTTATTTTCATATACTAGTTTAAAATGGTTAAATAAACCTTTATCTGATACATACAGATAATAAATTGGGTTTTAATAGATTAATATCACTTAATTTTATATTAACATTCAAAATATTGCAGTGACTGATTCTCGATGACAATAATGGTTTAGCGTATTTGGAGTATAGGTATAAAAACTTGTAACTTAATTTTAGATCTTCAACATCTCCCATAATTATTTTCTCCTACTGTAATATTTAAAAAAAAATACCACACATAAATAATGTATTCATAACATAGGGAATGTAAACAAGAATAATAGGGTTTATCTAATCAGAAATATGTATCCATAGGGCATATATAATTCAATGATAATATAAAATCATAAGACAATAGTAAAAATATGATATCATGAACAAAAGATACATAGTTCAAACCCAACATTTTATACATCATAAAAATGAATCATAAAATAAATAATATTCATTATAAAAGGCATTATTCCCAAGAGTTTGAAATCATCATAATTACTAAACAATAATCTCGTGTTATAAAAGAATGGAAAAAATATTAGTATGTAAATCATTTATTTTATCAAGGATAATCCCAAAAAATACCTAACATAGTGTATCTTATATCATTTCTTATTTCAAATTATAGATCAATCTCATCACCGTGTTTCCCATTGTGTATCAAGACCATTGACTAGTTTTTCACTTTTATATCATGAGATATAGAAATTTACTAAATTCATTGGTGGAATAAAAGAGTCCTATATTTATTTAGTTATATCTTAACCACCATTAATTTTTATAATGTAACCCCCATATGTGGTTATAAAATGACCACCATTAAAAAAATAAAACAGTAAATAAATGTTCTATAATATCAAAAAAATCATTATATTAGAAAACTTTTAATGAAATTGGACTCATAAAAAATATATCATAACATAAACCATGGAAAAAGGATATGTTTCATAGATATTTAATCATTAAATTGTAACATAACCCATGGAAAATTAATAGGATTCAAAATAATTTAATCATTTCATTATTGTATAATCCCTAAAAGGGCCACATTTCATAAAAATCATTCCAATAGATACATAACTATATTGATAAAAATGAAGGGGGTATCATTATATCATATCCCTAATAAAGAATATGTTAACTCAAAGGATGTCTTTATAGATGGAATTTTTTTTTGAAAGATCTTCTAAAACATCTGTTGATGAAAATAACAATTCCATTTTGAGAAAATATCTTTAACATCTAATGATTTCAAAAATGATACGAAAATTTCATTAAATTTATAATTAAATTTATTAAAAAATGAAAATCCATAAATTAATTATTATTCCTAATTATAATATATATTGTTCATCTCTTACAATTTTTAAAAAATATTCCTTTAATATTTTTAAGAAAATTTATAAGGGAAATGTTTTTTGGAAATATAATGAATAAAAATTTTAATCAATTTTCTAAAAATTATAATTTTTTTGAAAATGTATTAAAATAATCTATAGATAATAGTATATCATTATTAAAAAATCCCATTTAAAAAATATCAAAATATTCATGTTTGGCTGATGAGGTAAATGAAGCTGAATTTTCTAGAAAAATATATATTTCTATATTGAGTGACTACAGATATAAGAATGAAAAAAAAACATTTATTCCCAATCAATAACAAATTGATGTGAATATTTTTTTATCTTGAAAAATATATATAATAACATATCGTCATTATAAGAATAATCATAAATAGTCATGTTAAATAAAAAGATTATAAAATAAAAAACATTATAATTGGTATTCTTTGAATCATGATACCCATGAATGAATTTACAATTTATAGATATTTATTTCCAATAAATTTAGTAAATTTATTATAAATTACATTCATGGGATGTGTATTTACCCAAAAAAAAGAATCAACTGATGTATAGAAAACATGACCCACATAAGTGAATATGAGACCAAAATCTCTTTCTAATTGAGTAACTTTTGAATGGTAATCCCAATTAAATATTAAAACCAAATGAATAATAATATATATTTTTTAAAAAATCATATTTTTGATACAACATATAATCTTGAATTTATATTCACCTCATATAATAATACAGTTGCATAACATATCATATTACTCATAAAAGTTAATTAGAGGGAAAAATACCATACCTTAAAAAATATCCATGTTATTGCTTTTTTGATCTACCGGTGTAATAAATATTGGTTAATTATATAGGTATTTTATACCTATATATATATATCATACAATATATGATTTTATTAAGACATTTTATTTCTCATTTTTTAAAAATTCTATGTTAATATAACATTTTGGGTAATAAATTATTAATTTTTCATGTATATTAATGTTTTTAATTTTATTTTCATTTTCAATGATCAGGGTTGTATAACCTCCAAAATTGTAACATTTAATTGAATATCATAAAAAGTCATTTATATGTATTTATACTTATACATTAATTTTATAAATAGAAAATTAGTAACGTCGTTCAAGGAGATGATATACCATACAAATCTTGAATACAATTATCTGTTTCTCAATGGATGAAATGAAATAGTGACTAATTATATATAATAATTGTTATTTCACATATATCTATATAACATTTTCTAATAACTGTTTCATTATGAGCTTTCATTTAATGTGTATGTGAAGAACGAATCACATAACTTCATGGGGTGGTAGTCCCCCACACACAAAAGAAACATTATTATATTCCCAATGAAGGGAATATAAGATTATTTGTACTATATTATAATTATAGAATAATATTAATGACATAAATGTCATATAATATATATATATATATCCATCATTATATCCATATATGACATATTTTCACTGAAAATGAATTACATTTTTTCATTAGGAAATGGTATTTCTTACACACAGTGGACAGTTCATTTCCAACTATATATAAAATTATATAAATATATGACATGAAACATAAATAATAAAATATCAATATATTATCGATATAAATGATTTTATACAATCATTTTTAATAATATTTTATAGAGTTATGAGAATTAAAAAAATGATTACATATGGTTAATGACAATACCTATGCATCTAACAACACCATTAGGTATATTCCCAAATCCATTTTAAGAAGTTATCATAAACAAACTATGACCTCTTTAAATTTGATAGGGAATGTTCTAATTTACATGCGAAGGTTTTTTTCCAAAAAAATGGTTTTTATTTGATAATTATAGTTGAGTTATGGTTCCCTTTTATAAATTTGTAATAAAACCCACATGGAAGTCTCATAAAAATTTAGTGAAACAATCTAAAAGGATAAAATTTATTCCAAATAAATAATTATTTAAAATTTTCATTGATTATATCATGGAATGTTAAATTATTTTAATATCCCATTAAAATATTATTTGTAGACATATTAGAAGAATGATAAAGTAATATTATTGTTTAGATTAACCCCTTAGTAAACCGATTTTACCAATAAACACAAAAATTTGTTTTTATTTTTAACATTTATTTTTGAAAAAATAAATTATTTTGAAATTATTATACAATATTTTTACCACTAATATTGAATCCATTTTTCCAAAATAAATTCATAGATTTTGAAAAATAAATTTTTAATTAATCATTAGATGTGTTAGTGGATTTACTGTGAAAGTAATATATTGAATGAAATATTGATTTTACATAATGTTTAATAATATTCTTATCAATATATTTACTCATGATAAAACAAATATAGTTAATATTTAAAAGGAGTTTATTCCTATTCATACCACCATGATTATTTTTCTTGTTATAACCCTATCATTTTCAATAATAATAACAATATTATATTTTGGTTTTCTAAAACATGATGTTTTGTGTAGAAAAAAATATGGAGGTAATTAATTTTATTTGTAAAAAAATATTTCATACAAACATATTGTGAAACACTTATGTTATCCTAGAAATATCAATATAATGTATAACACTACATAATAGAAATTAAATATTGGAAACATGATTATATATTTTTTAAATTCATTTATAAAGATTAAATAACAACTATGTGAATTCAAAGGGATTGAAATAAGAGAATTTTTTAGGATATTAATAATAATACATATAATTAAAATTTATTGATAATGTTTTTAAATTTTAGAAACTTCTTCCCCATAACAACCAGATCTTTGTTACGCACACTTTTTCCCCAAGACAACCAGTCACATGTCCTTAGGCATGCCTCCTTGTAGGCTAGAGGGTAAAGACATGGAGAAAGGGTCTAATATCTATCATGGGGAGATTATACCATCTTTATCAAAATAAAATAATAGTGGAAATAAAAAAAATTCTAAATGATATAACCATACCCAAATGAATCCAAAATCACATGATGACCAGAAAGGAAAATAAAATATCCAAACTAAATAGTAGATATTTTAGCATAGGTATGTTTCAATTTTTATAATAAAAAATTTAAAATAAATAATGACACTATAGACTCCCAAGAGGGTCTCGTCACCATGTTGGGTTCCACGTTCGTGCTCTATCCGGAATCATCCATCATATGAAGGATCATTCCCTTATCATTGCATCCAAATGTGAAATCTATTCGGGTACCGATCAGGCATCCCATGTACGGTGTGATTACATATTTGTAGTCCACTAATAATGAATTGTCAAATAATATCATATAAAAAACTATGTTTGAATTTCTATAAAGGATAAATAACAACACAGAAGTTATCAATTTTATCATTTATCATAATTTAAATTCACTACATTGACACATGGGTTCCCATGGACTCCCAATCCATCAATACATTCATCCGCCCATGATAGTGCCTGAACCACATCACAATTATATAATTATTATTCATAGTCATATTCTATCCCATCACAAAAACGTGGGACCATTATCTAATGTCACATCATTTTTATAGAAGGAATTATATAACATTATGAGGGTATTTGGAGCCTCATTCCCTATCCTATACATGTATCTAATAGGGGTATTTATTAATCATTCTATATCCCATACCACTTTATTTAATCATTTCACCAATATCAGATTATGATGCAGTAGAATAAGTCACATACATGTTTACCAATCAATTAATCACTTTGGGATTTTGATCCATCATACGATTTCACATAAATACAGATAACATAGATAAAAATATAAAATATATACCAACATAACATTAATCTCATCATTCTATGTTAATCAACATTAACCATCTTCTCATAATTTCAAAAAATCAAGGATTAACCAACTGCCACACAATATCAAGTGTTACATTATTTTTATAAACATAAATTGACAAATAACCCAATTCATTAATTAAATAGCCAAGTACTGAATTAAATTCCACAATCTTAATTATAAAATGTTGAATCAAAAATTTAATTAATAAGGTTCCACATTATAAAAAATCTGTTAATTAATTAAACCATTAATTAATCCAATTCCTCGTTCACGACAATAAATTAATTAATTCAATAATTTAATAATCCACTTCCAATTATTCCAAAATACAACAATTAATTCAAAAATAACATAATATAATTTATTCATTCCTTATCATAATAATTTTCATTAATTATTTACCAAAATAGCTAATCTATTTCAATTCAAATTTCACAATATAAACATACTATTAAATAATTCAACAATTAATTAATTTAAATATACCATTCAATTCTCCCAATTAAAAAAATTGTAAACATATTTAAATTAAAAATTTTAATTAAATTATTCATTTAATTTCCCAAGAATGGGAATTTGAATTATAATAATTACATAGATATAATTAAATTTAGATTATGTGATTGGAATTTAGAACACCTACCTCAAATAAATTATGATAAATTTCCCAATAAAAATTTCCCATATAGAAATGGATAGTTCATACCCATGAAGAAGAAAAGGGATATTGAATCAAATACTAGGAACTAGATTAAATGGGTCATGATGAATTAATCATAGTTTAGGATATAACACCAATAGGTGAAAAAATCCATTAAAAGGATGAGAGAAGAGTTATGAATCGAGAGGAAACTACATGGGATGGCATTCTACTTTTTGGAGACATGAATATCTTCAAAACATGTTTCAAATAATCAATTAATGATGTATAGAGGATTATGATTTCATCTAGAAGCCTCTAAAATTGAGAGGAATGGGTTATAGATGAATTTGGTTGATTTGCGGTGATGTCGAGGGGGGGTCTGGATGTGATATTTTTTTTGTATGGTTAAATAAAACCACTATCAAATTTTCCAAGGCTGAAGTCCACTATTTTCCAAAACATTATCCTTAAAATTTAGCATATTATAGGGTATTTAATGTCTTATCATTATAGGGTGCATAGTTTGAAAAATTGTGTGATATATGTTTCAATCCATTCTATTTAGCATCATAAGGTTTATTGGGATATGTGCATATTTTAGGGAAACAATGTTCTAGTTGTGCAAAAACCCTCTAAATTTTTTGAATTTCGCAAAATAAAAACTCTCTAAGGTAGTAGACTATGAAAAATTACTCAATAAATGGAAAAAATTTACCATCAATCAAGCTTGATACATCTCTAGAAATGGTTTGTATATTACAGACTCCCCACCCTTTAACAACTCTTCATCTATATATAATACCATTAATATCTATGAATAAAAGTGAAATTGATTGGGATATTGTGCAATCATCTCATCTAATATCTCTCATGTTTACTCTTACAAATTCCATGTCTCTACATGACACAAATGACAAATACTATTTCTCCTAAAAACTCATTATCACTACAATCCAAGACACATATCAAATGCTCATAAAAGGATTCATATATTTATTAATAACATTATCCACATATATTAAATGATAAGGGTCATAATGATACTTCCAATGTTGGGAAATGTGAATTAAATATTGCCTAGAACTGTACCTCTATAGAATTGCCAATCAATATTCCACAAGCTCAATTTCATTCACAAACTCATATTGTCTAAAAATATTTGGTACCAAAATGACCAGTATATTTATCAATTGGTGACCCATTGTATAGGAAACTTAAAGGAATAAAATACCACACCTATAAACAATATATGTTATATATTTCAATCCTAATATGAAATCTACATTCACTAAGCCATATCCATATGATTTCAAATCAATAGGATGTACTCTAACATCTAATGCATCATACTTGATCACTAAAGCTCATGATCACCTGCCTCTATCACACATAGAGGTGATCATTATGGCCTATAATAAAGATACTCATATTGTGATATATGTATATTTTTATGAAAACTATTATTATAAAATAACTCCACAAAAATTTGGTGCTTCTCCAAAGACATACCAAATTCATGGAGAGATGCCCTTAGGAAAATTTTCAAGCACATATATATAGTATATTCGAACATTCCATATTTTTATTGGTTTAAATCCATACATAGTAAATGTTGTTTATCGAGAACCTTCATCAATCCCTACAATAAGAGCAATATAAATCGTTCTTCATGATCAACAAACCATACTCTATGGAATCACATGTAGAAAAACTATTTCTTGATCATACAATTCTCAAATATATTCCACCAAAAAAGTATTTGATATTGGTAATAAATTCCCTTAATTTGAAAAATGGTCTACTATATCGCAATAACTATCAATTTTCTAAGGTTCCATTGGGATATCCACCATATAATCCATGGTAACATCATCCCAATTCAATTCTAAAATACACAATGAATCTAGTAAACCATTGGGTTGTTGATGCTATATTGTAGCATATTGATGGTTATATCATCATGTAAAAGACCATTCTATCTCTCTTTTCATTCCTGTTAACCAAAATTGTCATCAATGTAAAAGATACATTTTTTTCACTCATTTTTTTACTTCCAATTTCATGGCATGAAATTGATGTGCTTCCAACAACTAAAAAAATTCTGAATCAACATAATTATTATCTTCAATTTTGGACTTAATGTTTATACTCTAATAAAAATGATAAAGTAGTCCTCTACTTCTTGATCTCTTGAACCACAAAATGAATCTCATCCAAAAAATTATCATATTGAACTCAACACTCGACTCCAAAATTGCATGATTCTTAGTTTTACTTCTTAAGGTGCAATCCATAATGTTTCTATTACTGGGCATATATTCTAGATCAATATAGAATTCCTACATCTACCCATAAAATCTTCAGTAATGTAGATTTAAATCTCATTGTGTTTTGATATTCATAAATACCATGTGATACATATTCATAGTAAAGTTATCTATGAATATAAAATGAATCCAACACATAAATACATATAAAACTATCGTAATTTTAAGCCATTATATTGGTAATTCCGTTCATGTGCACTCAAATACCATAAGTAGTAGAAAAAATAAATACCTCCCTATATCAACACCACACCGGTATTGATCCTATAAAAACCACAAAACATTATATAGTCCTCACCCAGAAATGGTATGTTCATAATTGGTGATATTTAGAAGTGAATCATTTCTCCTAGAAGGATTTATCACATGCGTGTGACATTTCAAACATTATACCATTCACGGTCATGATCTAATGTGGTTCAGATAATAAGGAGATGCACTAGATGAATATATGATAAAGTGTATTTAATACCAAAAATATACATATGTTGAAAACATTGGTGGGTTTATACAAAAATCCACTCCTTTAACATTATCTATGTCCACCATCACACATTCCTATGAGATGATATGACCCAGAAAAATACATAATAAATCCAAAACATAAATTTATATATATTGGTTTATATGAAATTATATCTCAGTGTACATAGGATTATATAATGATATTGGGAATGATTTCCAAAGTCTTAGAGTAGTTAATGAGGGTATCCAAAAACAATATGATTATATATTCCAGTTACAAGATGATCATTTTGTACATAAAAGAAATGAACGCTACTGGTGTGGTCGACCACACAAGTTAAATTATGAAAAATTCATATTGTCCATACCTACTTATAAATTTAGTTCTTTTCATATCACTAGGTCAAAATCACAACTGATGATACTATACTTCCTTGTAAATCGTTGATAAGAAAAAATATCCCCTCCACTATTCAAAAAGGCCATCTATACATGGTATGTTATATCAGTTCTCCATGGATATCTAGTTCAACATTTGTTAATCAACAAAAATGTTCAATGTCCAATCGGCCTTCATTGAAAACATGACTAGAGAACCCCAAGGTAGTGTACTCAGATGTATAAACCTCATATCGATCCACTCTTATTATTGATTCATGATATCTTGAGTCTTTTTGGGGATACATTTATAGTGGAATAGAAAATATAATATCTACCTAACAGGAGATCAATTATAATGTATATGTGTCTCTCATGTGGAAGAAAAGCTCTATCCTCATGAAACATGTAATGTGGCCTCTCTACTATGGGTGGAAATAAATCATTCATTACACCTTATCCATGTAGAAATTGACTAGAAAACAATGCAGTAATATAACTCATTTGAAGATAAAATATCTTAATATTTTAGGACATAATGTACCACTCTCCTAGAATAAAATAATTTTCACCATCAGGAGAGTTAAAAGTCATTATCCTATAGTAAAAAAATGTGGGCTCAATATGCTACTAAAATGTTCATAACCATAATTAGGTCAAAGGCTATAATTTTAGTAATGTAAATATACCATCTGAATTGATGCTCTCAAAAGTCTATTAAATACCCTTTACACAAACTGATGTCTCTTGAACATACCCCCAAAGGTCTAGTCAACCCCAACTCACAAAATCCATAACTAAGCTAAAACAATTAAAAAGTTGTGTAAAAATAAATGAATGAGTGGAAGAAACTTGAAATAAGGATCTTGAAATTTTATAAGCTACCATAATTATTCATCTTAATATAGATAGTGAAATCTCTCTATCTAATAGTCTAGGCTAAATGGTATGAAAATATTCTACCCCGCTTCCCTCTGATACTGTTTGAGTCCCCATAGTGGCACTACTCTGCTGATACATGTACTCATATCTTATAGCACCTCATACACAACCTCGACCACCATGTCCATTACTACCAAACTAATAGACTATTATGGTGTAAAATATTACCTTACCACACTCTAATTCTATCTAGATCCTCCATCATTACCCATCTATCATAGGTTCCTACACATATTCTATAGATATTTCATACTACAATTGAATCATTTCACTACTTGTGGTAAGGTATACTTTCTATGATCATGGCCTAGCATAGAACACTGGTGTAAAAGGACATAGGTTGGTTCATGTGTTCCTAATTACTTCCCATTTACCACTCATCTATCCATTGATCTGGTCAACATTATCATATAGATGCTTCCTACCCTAAAAAATATGAATATTATCATCCAGCAAAAACCAAATGTACTCTACTAGAATCCTTTTTGAAGTTCCCCTAAAATATGAGATGATGACCCCTTCTCATAAATATTATTTAACAAAATAAGTTGTCTTGTGACATAATTTAACATTTCTATCTTTTAGAAAATAGTATATCTAAATATTTATCATCCATATCTTGAAAATGATAAATGAACTAAATATCATTAAAGAGACCATCATAGTCAATCAAAAACATACACCCCTAACTCATCCATATAAAAACAGCTACTGTATCCTTCATCAATATCTCAATATAAATTTTCTCCATAATTTTATTACAAATTTTCTTCCACTCCATGCCATCTATTTTACCTATCAATACCTGAACAACCCAACATCACTTCTCTTATCATTGTGACATATATGAAAATATCTAGATAGTATTATAAGAAGAAGTCTCTAATTGGGGATTTATTGTTTGGATGGATATAGTCCGGAAAAAAAATTCCTTAGGTATACCATCATTGGTGAAAGTTATAGGGAGTTACAAATAAATATCACATGTTATATTGGGAATTATTTTCACAACATGAAATTGGACTATTCACATAAATTTCATAAATAAATAAATGTTCTCCTAGAAATACTCTCAATCTTCCTCACCTGACATCCTCGGTGTATCCTATTCCACATCTGGTAGATAATCTCTAATAATATTCTCATGTCGTGAACTCAAAAAGAATAATCAATGAGACATATCTCAACAATTAGAAACCCATTTCTTCAGAATTTTAATAGTAGCTTTAAACAATTAATATGAGAGGGATTTATAATAATCAATAACAAGTCATTTACCCTAAACCATCCATTCATTCAATGATGAAGCACTATATATATGACTATGCATCCTACATCCAGGCCAGGGATAAAATTGATAAAATCCTTCTAAAAATAATGTGTCTCGTTAATCATCAATATATTCACATTTTATTTCATTATAAATTCTCATTTTCACATTATGAACATTTATTAGTTCAATTTCATAGTAAACGAAAAATATAAATAGTTAAACCACATACCCAAAACAAATTTTCTAGTGTGTGCCTAAAATTATCAATGTCACCAAATAATCACATGTATCTAGAATAATGCATTCATACTCAATTCTCAAGTATTACAATGAAATGAGTAAAATTTTATAAAACATTGAAACAAAATCACATCACACAACATTTGTGTCACTCGAGGTGATAAAACATCAATTGTAACAACACACATAAGTAAAAATAATCTAAAAAGCGTACATGAATTTTAACCTAGTAAGTGTGATATATTCTCCCATTCTCATACTCAAAACCAAGGTCTGATCCTTCATAATATCATACCTATATTTAAAAATTATTATTAAAATAGAAAATGAAAAAAAAAACATCATTTAATTCAACTTTATAAAATTTTAACATAGGATACAGAAAGAATTTGAATAATCCGTTCATTTACATGACCTCAAGTGTGCATCCCTACACACCGTAGGCTACCAACTAGTAGAAATATTCAAATATTTATTTTGGGAAGACTATAATCTATATAGCAATGTAGAACAACAACTTAAATAAAAAAATAATATCCAGATGATCTAACGATACCCAAACCAATTCATAATCACATGATTACTAAAACGTGAAATACAATATAAAAACATAAAAATATATATGTCATGCCATGTATGATTCATGTTAAAAAATTAGTTACCCAAAATAAATAAAAACCACGAAAAAACCATGTGGGACCAGACAGAACATTAAGACCCCCCATACATGATCCATCCACACTCAAAAAAATAAAAATGTTATTTACCATATCCTATCATGTATACATGTTTAATTTTGGGCACAAATCTAAAAGGACAATTAGGGTGTGATCACAAATCAGTAGGCCATCAAAAATAAATTTAAAAATAATATCTAGTCAATAATAGTGTATGAAAATGTAAAAAAAAATCAAATTGAATAGGTAATACTTTATCAAATTTATTATTCAATTAATTCACAACATATACACCTACTTTTCCAAGGATACGTGAACACTTGATACCTAATCTGGCCCATACCGGATTCATGACTACATCAAAACATCATTATTATCATTTATCATCCCATTTAATTGTATGAGTACCACGTGAAACCATAGTCCCATTCCAAATCATAGATGTATAACATCATGTCAAAATCCCAATGGGTATTTGGATCCTCGATCCTTGTCCCATTCTCATATTATATATTGTCATTTAGAACATTAGTCCTTATCTCACAACTCATCTATCAATTAGTTCATCACTATGTGATTTTTATGGATTTATCCATTTCCTATAAACTTCTATCAATCAATTCATCTACACAGGATGTTGATGTCGGAGACTCTGTCCTACACTTGTATAATACCTATATCAAAATATCTCATATATACCAAAATCACAAACAAAACATAAATTAATTTAATCAAAAATAATTCTTATAAAAAAAATTTAAAAACTAAAATTTTTAACCAAAAATTACATGATTTCATGTTTCAATTAAATCATAAATGTTTTAATTAACTGATCACATAATTCATTAATCAATTAACAAATTAATTATATCAATTTCACATTAAAAAATATATTTAAAAATTAATAAATTAATTAATCCACTTCCATATTCCTAATATTAAATTAATTAATTCATTAATAAACTAAACACATTCAACATTCAAAAAAAATCACTTAATTATTTAAAAAATTAATAATTAAAATTCATATTTTACAATGATCAATTAATTAATTAAAAAAATAAATTATTTAAACTTTGGAACTTAATAATTAAAAAATCCTTTTAATAACACATAAATTAATTAATCCAATTGAATCCAATATTAACAATCCAAATATCCCATTAATTATGTCAAATATTAAATAATTAAATTTCACCATTTCATTTTCCCAATTTACCTAAATTTGTAACACATGAGAAATAAAGAAAATCAATTTTATTATTGTTTCTTTTCCCAAATAATGGGAGTTTTAATTATCATAATTAAATAAAAAATAAAATCAATACTATGGGATTAGAAACTAATAGGTCAAACCCATAACAAAGAATGAGATCAGTAGTCAAATAATAGAAAAAGTAATGATCAGATCATAAAAAATCAAAAAAAAAACATCTGGGTCTGAAATCTAAAATGTAATAATATATTCAATGTATGGGAAAAGAATGGGAGAGTAGGGATGAAATAAATATGATGAGACTATCATACCATGATAGGTGCATATATTCAATATGGAATTCAGAATAATCAATTCTAGAGGTGGGGAGGCCAAAAATTATTTTGTAACCCCAAAAAATGATATCAATAGTTTACAGATGAGTAATATTTAATTAGGGTGATGTTTGAAGTTTAAGAGATTTTACAATCATAATTATCATCTTAAATAAAACCACAGACATTTTTTCTTGGGTAGGGGAACACCGTTTTCTTAACCATGCGACATAACTGTTTGAATCTTCTAGGAGGCATAGTAACAGTTTTTATGGTACAAAATATGACAAAACATGGTCCATTTTTTTAGAGAAAACTATGTTTGGGTTCATATGGTTTTCTTGTGTGGGAAGACGGTTTGAGAAAATTGTGCATCAACTACACACTTCATCCCATAATTCAAATTTTATCTAATTTCTATAATAGAATCTACAAGGTAAGACAAAAATAAAATTTAAAAAATAAGTAAAAATGAGTAACTAAATGAAATATAGAGACATCTATATTAATGGTTGAGATATTACATTCCCCTTCATACCCAAGGATGTGAATGTATTTCTGCTAGTCTTTCCCCTGCAGTAGGGCGGTGGAACTACTCCATCTTCTATGAAGGTATTACCACATTATTTCTATCCTTTTTCCATTAAATATTATATTAATCCCATCCATATAATTTCTATTTTTCATTCATGTTCATGATTTGATTAATGTATTTCCATATATTATTCCCTCATCTTTTAAGTTCACTCATACAACATCCATTTTAATTCTAACATTGGTATCATGATATAAACAACATCATCCATCAGTATAACATTCATAAAGGTTAATAATTGAATCATGGTGTTTATAGGAATGAGTTATAAATGATTTTCATGATAATATGAATACTATGACTTGATTATATTCATATGATGATTTGATATTTTCCCAGTCTACTATTCCCTGGGCTGATAATGGATTCAAATTCTTCTTGTTTATGTTCTACTATGATTTACAAATTAACTGAGATCCCCAACCATGATTATTTTTGTATGGTTTCCTAATCAACCAATTCACTTTCAAAATATCTTAATCATTCAAAATATTTGATATTGGATTGGAGAATTTATATGTTCTTATAAAATAAATCGTGTTATTTAACCAAATCTACCAATGAATCCAGGTAAAATTAGATATTTCATGATTTATGTTTTAGTATATATGGATCATGGTTGGGAAGAGTTTTGATATATGAAAATAACCTGTTTTGAGAGGTTTGCTGATTATAGTTCTTCTTGAAAGGTTATTGATCATCTGTGTACTATGTGTAAGGATGATATCATGCACCAATATCAAGAATATTGTTTAAGAGGGGGAAGGTCCTGATGGAAATGGTTCAGTGTTTTTGTCTACTAAATGTCAGATGGAGTTTCATATTTATTATTCCTTAGCCCAAAACATTTTCAGTCCATAGTATTCATCCATTATGGATGTATCCGATCAGGTGGCATTACATGAATGTGAAATATATGTTTCTTCCATGAATATGGTTCATCCCAAGGATATTTATCCAAATTGTTTGGATGTTTATAGTAGATTAAAATTTCAAATGAATTTTACAAAACTATATTACATGTCTATTTTAGAGGGATATTTAGGGTATTTTTTCTTCATTTAGTTTTATTTCATCAATGGAATCATCCCATACAGAGATTTTGAGAATTGAAAATGGAGCCAAACACATATAGGGTTTATAGGGAACATATAAGATTTTTGAGCTTAAAAAAATATCATCATGTGTTTATCCAACCAATAAAATGAATAATTTACAATGGAGTACACGATTCAATTAACAAAGATAACAAAATATGTACAAATTCTATAAAATCGATAGGTTTAGGGAAAGACATAGAAAATATTAATATGTGAATTGTGTTTAATGTTTTGGCTAATTATGAGTTGTACTAGGATAAAATAGAAGACGTTTAAGTTGAGGTTTCCTCTAATTGGAATGATATATTAGGGGCATAGGAATGTGATATATATCTATTCATTTTGTATAAGTAAATACCCTTAGAATTGATGGTATATAGATTCACTACTCGAGTAGGAAGAAGGGGAAAAAGAATCAAGGAATCATGATGCTACATTCTGACTAAACTATTAAAATCAAAAGGACCTAATGAAAAATCCAATCATTCTGAAGCTGCGAAGATAATGTCTATATAGAAAATGAGACCCAAGGATATGGTCTATTAATTAAACTATAAGGGCTATAATCATAAGGATACAAAATATATTCAATGTTAATCCCAAATTACTAATGTTGATTTATCCATGGAACATGTTATGGATGGCGGTGTGGTGGTAGACTCAAATATGAAATAGAGTGAATCAGTTATGGTGGAACACTCGGACAATTATAACACCACTAATTAGGGTTATGTCACTAAGGGTTAACTTGTTGAACATAAATGGTGGTCATCATGTGGTTCCAAAAAATATTGAAATATGGGAGATTATCATATACTATGAGGAATAAAAATTTGTGAAAATATTCTTGATAATTCATCTCAATTGGATGCCGATATGATGTTTGAGATATTGATTCATGTTAAAAATAAAAAGGATCTGGAGGAGTTGATCAATAGGTAATATCAAATTCTTTTAATAGGATTTAATGTGGTGAATAAAGAAATGAAAAACTGCATTTAAACATGGGAAAAGATGTCCATTGGTCCATAGAACTTACCAAGGATGATCTAGCAATAGAGGTAGTTGGACTCAATTAGATACTATTTTTTAAGAATGCCTCTAATTGGATTATGTTATAATTTATGAGTACAAAATTCATAATTATTAATACTAATGATTTCATTTAAATTCAATTAATGTTTCTAAATAACTAATAAGACTAATTTATGCCTCAAAATGATAAACTTATAAAAAATTGATCTGATTTATTTTTTAACATTAAATATACCACTAATGAATTATATTTTTTATATAATGATAAAATTTTAAAAATTATTTTTTATTAATTGATATGATATAAAAACAAGATTAGTTGTTATATTAAATGATTTTTTTCCTTTGATGAATAGTTTAATTCTAGATTTTGTGGTTTTATTAAAAATTTATATTATAAAATTTTTAATTTGGATTTAACCAATTATAAATCTTATTTTTATTTATATTTAACATATTATATTATAATGATGTTTGTGTATTTTTTAAAATAGTTAATATTTATGTTATTTGTGAAAATATCTTTTTTCCTAACCAATATGATTTATGAATTTATCATTATATAATAATTGACTATATTATTATTAATCTATTTAATAAGTCTAATATATAAATTATTATTAATATTATGTTTTTAAATACACTCCCTATGATGAAATGTTTTAGGAATTAAGTAATATATTTTAGTAAAATTTGATTTTGTATTTTCTATTAGATATGAAATATTAATGATCTTTTTTTATTTCATTGAAATGGACATGGAATATATTTTTTATTAAAAAAATATATATAATGAAAATAATTAGCTTTATGAATTTTTTCATATATATAATTTTAAAATTTAAATTAATATTTTTTTTCTAATAATTGGTAATTTGTAATGTTAACTGTATTAAATTAAAAAAATTTAAACATTGATATGTTTCTAATAAAATTTATTTCATATTTTGAGTACTTATGTAAAAATACTTTAATTATGAGGGTATTACATTACTGTATAAAAACTAAATTACTTATGTAATAATTACATACCTGATTAAAACCAAATGATGACAAAAGTGAATTTTATTAGAGTAAAAGAATTATAAAAATATTTAAACATATTTGAATATAATAAGTTTAGAGAATATAAAATATATATAATATCAAACACCATTGTTAATCCCCTTTGGAATCATCTTGACATGTGGATCATGTTATCACATTATACGATTTGTAAATACTTGTCAAAATTTCATTCTCAAATTTTATAAATGATGACTCTGATGACCCCTTCATGAAAATAATAATGTTATGTTTACTCATGGAACAAATAATTTTTTAAATATAATATAATAATATTCCATTTTCGTGATCCTTTTTAAACTAGATATTAGTCTACGATATATATATCATTGTAGTCTCTCAAGATAAGTTGTAATTTGTTAATTCTAGAATTTATTTCTTCCATATCCATAATTAATTAAAACATACTATCCCAAATATAAATATTTATTAAATATTTATATATGTAATGTTTATTCATGTATAAAAAATATTATTATCAAATAGAAATAAATGTAATGTTGTTTTCCCCATTTCATTTGTAATAACTAAAATGTTCATTCCTGAATGGTGAGAACTAATGCCTCCAGAAATTGAAATATTCCATGTTGGACTCATCATGTTTTAATGATCAAAATTCATGTTCTACATATCAAAAATCATGAGGGGATATTTTTTTCATTATGGTTTAATTCGTATAACTCATGGTCTAATGTTCCACCAGATCCTGATTCAGAATCTCACAAATCATTTTTAAATCTTGTAAACAATGTTTGATCTTGTTCAATTATGTTTTATTATATTAATTATTATGTCGAATACAATATATAATTATTAATTCTCCATATAGTTTATATATTTGGCTATGTTTTTTAAACCATAATTCTGTAACAAATTTTGGATATTGGAAAAGTCCCTTCCATCGTTACCCAGACACTGTGATTCTGACACCATAATGTACACATCGTGACTCTGACACCATAACCACTTCTAGATTTTATAAAGCACGTGACACTGATTCCTTGTGACCATCTCCATGACATCATAAAAAGACACCATGAAAGACTTTGATAAAGGACTAAACATTGTAACCTGATGCATCATGATCTGGACACCGCATCTGGGATACTAATTCCAGATCTCAATGAAAAAATTTCAAAGAGACTTTATCATCGTGAATATCTCACTACTCAGTGGAATAAGGGAAGTAAATGTTTCCAGTGAAACCATTTCATGACAAACTATTACACTTTTCCATACATAACTATTTTTCAGTTATTTCCATTTTATTAAAATGTTTTTTATAATGGTCCTTACAGTTCACTTAATGAAACTATTATAATAAATTCTATTTTGAAGCCCAGCAAATAGAATGTATGAGGTAATATGTGTGGAGATCATTCTCCCTATCGAACATAACAATAACACCCTGAATATAAAATATGTGTTGGTGCACTAGCTGAAATAGGATACAAGAGTTCGAGAAGTTGAATGCATGTGAAATAAAACAGAACACATACACATAAGAACACTTGAAAAATTATTTGTTCCTAGCGATTGAACTATTGTCGATCAGAACCTCAAACATCCACACAATAGAAACTCTAATAATAAAAAAGAATCAAAGAACATCTCATATAACTGTAAACCATATCATGAGACTTACGATACATTATTTTCATAATAAGAATCAAAAATCACATCTTCTACATCCTACATGTCTAATGCTACAGAGAACAACACTCATCTAATTTCAAATCCATTGTCATTATCTTTTATATACAATTTATTTTTTCTATTAATTTTTGATCAGTGTGTTTATCATTATTAAAAAACTCACTACCTCCTACATTAAACTATAGGAAACAATCTATCCTCCCTTAAACATATTTTTACAATTTGTGTTACCCACGTGATACTAAGGAAGAGGTCATGAGTGGCATGATTATTAGTTTTCCTTCATCGAATAGTGGAAGAAGAATTGGGACCTGGACTATCCTGTGTACGATTGTTAACCCTGATCTATGGTGTAGATAAATTCTTTATATATATATTTCATTTTTTAGATGATCACCAAGTGGATTTTATTAGGTTTCATCTTGATACTGATCCACTTTTTTATCCACTATGTTTTTTAATTTTATCTTTCTCTGGATTAATTTATATAACAGTAAACTAAATTTTACTTTGATAGTTAGTCATGGATAGTAGTTATAATTTGTTTTCCTTTTTAGATTAGTTCAAATTTTTTATATATATCTCAAAATGATACTACTAAGAAATAATCAATCTTATGAGAATATTTTTGAACGGTAAAAATATTAAATTTTATTACATTATACTACTTAAATGTTTTAAGTTTAATTGTGGGAATATATTATGTAAGCCATTATTAATATAATATTTAAGTAGAAATCAATTCAACCCCTATTTATTATCCTAATCCAACCAAAATATTATTACTATCGGAGTTTTTAACATCACCGTATTCAAAATTTCACGTTATAAATATGTTTAAAATATTTTTCAACCTTGATTTTAGTTTTGTATTTTTAAGATCATTGAATTTATATTAGTTATAAATTTATAGTTCCTTAATTTTTTATTTCCTTATCACAGATAACAGATTAGAAGGTTCTTCTACTAATAGACCTCTATTCATTAATATAAAAAATATGAGCAATGGAAATTAAAATTAAAACTCACATAGAATGTATGGGTTTTGTGATTTGGACTTCAATTATAGATGAATATAAGGCTCTTCTGACTGATAAGAATAGTTTGGATGACCCAATCATGGAAGCTTATGATAATAACTAAAAATCGATGTATTCCATATAATCCTAATTTTGAGATAAAGATTTTACCATAATTTTTCCATGTTAAAGAGATGATGAGATTTGGGATACTTTATACATTTCACATGAATAAACTTATAGGGATTGAGAAATGAGACATGAAACATATAATATTAAATATTATAACATTAAATTTAATCATTATGAGCCTATTTGTTAGTTATATCTCAGGTTTAATGAAATTGTGAATAAAATGATCTATTTGGGAAAAGATGTTACATTCAAGACGAAATTTATGAGAATATATAGATGAAACTAGATAGTTAGAGAGGGAAATATGTATAAATTAGTGAATATTGTGATATTATAAAAGTACTAGTCAAGGAGTTGATAGGAAAGTTGATGATACATGAGGAATAATTAAAAGTCAACAATGAGGATGAGGATGAACCCAAAAGAAAATATGTGGCATTTAAAATTACTAAATATAAACACGATGAGAAATGAAAAATTATATGCCCCAAAATAATTTAAAAGTATTAAAAAATATCACCAAAAAATGTTGAGGAAATGGATCAATTATATAGATGTTTTAAGAAGATCTATAGTACAAATATATGTTTCAAATATCCCAACATCTTGGGAATATATGATCCAAAGGAATACTTGGAGGACTGGAAAAGAAGTGGAAAATTAAATGTAATTGTATATTATGAATATAAGAGAAAATGTAATATAAAGATTTATTTTCCAAAGATAAAATATAATATGAAGTATGATGAAAAATATAGAAAATATGAAAATTCAATGAAGGCATAAAATATTTCTTCTAAGGATAAATAATGTGGTTCAGAGTCTTCACACGATGAAAATTTGGACAAATCCATTTTGGTTTTTATGGAAAACACATCTGAGTTAACACGTTAATCTCTTGTACAAACTTCCAATTATAATAGAGAAGGTATTTATTCTAAAAATACGACAAATAAAT
Source organism: Viscum album (assembly GCA_963277665.1). NCBI lineage: Eukaryota > Viridiplantae > Streptophyta > Magnoliopsida > Santalales > Viscaceae > Viscum > Viscum album. The sequence continues at coordinate 1,154,699,253 of OY728158.1, read as the reverse complement.
AATTACATGAATATTTTAATATTCATGAAGATACTTGTAATAAACTAAATGATAAAAAAATTATTAAAAAAACAAAATTCCATGACTAAAAATTTCAAATCAAAACATGTTGTAGATAAGGCAAAAAATGATTAATAATCAAAAGAGACCATTATAATTATTTAATCTAATGAGAAATTTAGAAAAGACCTGATGAAATTTAAAAATAAGACAAATAATATTAAATAAATTCTCAGTAAATAAATTTACCTAAGATACCCTACTAGTATGGGATACGACCATGGGAAAAGATATCTCACTAAATAGAGTTTGTAACTAAAACAGAAAAAATATATTTTTATACAAAAAAGTGAAAATTCTACTTATAGTTCCAGTTATGGAAAAACTTTTACTGCTTCTTGTTTTCTTGTCATATTAAATTATATATTTTCAAATATGTTTCATAACTCTTATAGGAAACCCATGAAGGTGATTTGGGTTACCAAGGCACTGATTAATAATGTTACTGGACCTAGTCAAATATAGGTACCAAAATGTATTTTTTATTGATTATTTTATACGAAATTTTATTGATGAGATCCTATAAAAAATTATATTACTATGATAGTTTATGACCAAGACATATAACATGATATTACACATGCTTCAATAAGTAAATTAATATTTATTGTGGGAATGTCATATTTGTAAATAATGCTAAAGGAAAAAATAAATGGCATAGGCCAGATTTGTAATCTTAGGACAGTTTTAATTAATAATGTACTTTTTTTATGTAATGAAATGTAATTTCCATAATATTTAACAATATAGTGATGATGGATTTTTTTGTTAAATTAGATAATAAATCATAGCATTTTTTTATTTCTAATAACGATTTTATATTTTCTACATTAAAAAATTAAAATGTCTATACTATTTAAATAGATTGCTTAGTTTCTAAAAATGGTTCATTCTTAAGTGTATTTCCCCAAAATTCCAGGATTTGTAATAGATGACTAGAAAAATATTATATATGCTCCCTTTGAAAGATTACTATTAATGGCTTAGTTAAGGACTTACCCAAACATGATTTTCCAAATAAAAATGTCTATACTCATTGTCAAAAGGGTAAATATCACAAAATATCTTTCAAACTAGAGAAAAAAGGGTCAAATTCTCAACCAATTGATTTGGTTTACCTGGATTTGTTTATAAAATCTTGATTTTCTAGTTTAATTTGGAGTCACTATGTTTATGTTCTTTTAAATGACTATTCTAGATATACATGGACCTTTTAATTGGGTCACAAAAGGGAATCATTATCTAATTTCCCCAATTATTCTAGGACTATAGAAATTCATAGTGGACATAAGATAAAATATCAAGGAGTTTACAATGGTCATGAGTTTTGGAACCAGGAGTTAGAATCCTTTTTCTCAAAAAATGGCTATAGTAAAAACTTCTCAGTCCCTAAGACACCTCAAAAAAAATGGATTATTAGAAAGAAGAAATATAAATTTATATGAAATTTCTAGATCTATTCATAGAGTTCCTAACGGACCTATTTTCATTTGAACATAAGTTGTCAATACAACAAGGTACATTATCAAAAGAGTCTTAATTATAACAATTCTTAAAAGAACTCTCAATGAGTTATGGTAAAATTGAAAACCCACAGTTAATTTCATCAAGTCTTTGTCTGAAAATTATATATTATTAATTCTAATTATAATCATGATAAGAATTCATACAAGTGTGATGAAGTAATTTTTAAATGATAATAAATCTCTAGTAACTATAATTGAGTGTTTATCAAATGAACCAAATATGGGGAAGAATCTGTAAATGAACAATTTTATGAATCAAATCCATAAGGACATATGATATCCCTATAGAATTGGGAAGATGGTATGTCAAATTTGGATAATTCTGATAAATCTTCATTCCATCTGATAAAGGAATATGGTAAAACTTTATGTTCATGAAATTCCCGATAATCAATCCATAATGAACCTAAACATATTGAAGAACACTAAATCAGAAGTCATTATTTATCTAAGATATTAGAACTATTAAGAACCATACTTTAGATAATTTTGATGTAGATTTATATAAAGGAACCCAAACTGGATCTCCTCCATGAAATATGGTTGAACGTAAAGATTACTTCTAACAACATGAACAAAAAAACATTAATGATTTTATCAATGATGAATTTCAGGTGATTTCCATGCAAGAGGATCTATAACCATTTTAAAGAAATAAGGTTTTGAAACTTATGGATACCCCTAAGATACCTATATCCTAGGAACTAAATAGTTTTTTAGGAACAAAACACATGAAAATGGTAACATATAATGAAATAATGAATGATTGGTTTCATAATGTTATATTTAAAAAGTATGAATTGACTATGAAGAAACCATTACTTCGGTAGCTTGACATGAATCCATTAGACTTTTTCTTTCATATACAGAACATATAAATCTCAATCATTACCTAATTGAATTCACGAGTACATTCAAAAAAGGGTTGACAGTAGAGGATGCTTTTTTTTGAACAACCCATTGGTTTTACAAACATTCACATTCCAAATCATGTTCATAAATTAATAAATACATTCATATGGATTAATATGAGATCTAAGGGATTGGTATGATAGATTAAATATATTTCATAATTCAATTGTATTTACAAAATGTATTGAACATTGTAATCGTTTTATGAAAATAATATCAATGGATATTTTATATGTTCAATTCTATGTTGATGATATTACTTTTTCATCTTCATGAAATTATTTATGTATTTTTTTCTCAATGATAATGGAAAATTATTTTGAAAAGAGTTTAATGGGTGAAATAAGATTCATTCATGAATTTGAAATCATTCATTGAAAAGAAGTATTTATTTTAAATTATAGAAAATATAAAAAACATATTGTAAAACGTTTTGGATTGGATAACACTAAATTTATTGATACTCCAGTGAGTACTACCTGTAAGTTGGATCTTAATGATAATGGCAAATATGTTAATAAGACCGATTAAAGAAGATTTATTGGAAACATACTCTACTTAGAAACATGTTGCCTTAATATTATGTTTGGTGATTTTATATGCACATTTTTTCCTGCAAACTCTAATGAGTCTCATTTAAAGGATGTTTAAAGCATTTTCAAATACCTCGAACATACATCCAATATATGAATGTATTATCTTAGAGGACAATAATTTTATTTAATATGATATTCCTATGAGGATATTGGAGTTTGTATGTTTGATATAAAAAGAACCTATAGAACATGTCACCATTTAGAGAAGTCTCTGGTATCATGGTGTAGTAAAAAAATAATTTTGTTTCATTATCTACCAACAAAGGGGAATACATATTTACTGGTAGTTATTGTGGAAAATTTTTTTCGATGAAACACACATTACTAGACTAAGGATATCAATTCAAACATGAAACTTTAAGTTGTTATAATAAATTTTCTTTTAAAATTTCAATAAATCATTCTTCAAATTCTTGAAAAATGCATATTGCGGTATGGCATCAATTTTTGAGATATCATTTAAAAAAATGGAGATATCACTTTGGAAATCAATGGAACTGAACATCAACTTAATGATATATTCACTAAAACATTAAATTATGATTGAATAAATTACAATGTAAATTATTTATTAATGAGGATCCTTAAGTGAAATGTTTTCTGCTTCACATATTATAGATCTATGATTTACAGTCTCGTAGTTACTATCTCATACTTGATTTTTCTATGATATTGTCACACTGTTTGGATTCACACCATAATGGTGAAACCATGACTACCTATTCTCGTCTCACCATAATATATCAGATTTAAATTATTTAAATTATTTTCTTTTATCATTGTATCAAATATTTTATTGTTTTTATGTCGCGTATTTGTGTTTGTGATATTAGAAATCCCTGAATGATAAAATACTGATATTTTCCACCCATCTATTCATTCAAGCTATATACCCTTCAAACGGAAACCCTTATATCACAATATTTTATCTCTCTTTCAAACCTTCATCTTTATTGAATCCACGTTTCAGGCCCATAATGAAGCCACTATCTTCATAAAATATTATGAAGTGCTGATCTCAGAAGAAAATGAAGATTCCCGTCAAAATTATAACAAAAGAACCATTAAATCTTGGAGTTACTGATAGAATAAAAGTGATAGAGAATGAAGAATATCCGTATTGGTTTCTGTAAATGAAGTCACTCATTTTGAATGTACTAAAAGAATAGGGTTGGGTGGACTGGTTCACAAAAGAGAAAAAAACCAATTTATCTGAATCATGTTTCAAAATTAAATCAATATTTTTAGTTCTTGGTGAACTCTAACAGTGATTTTGTAGTCAGAATTAGTGTAAAATGTAAATTATGTACCTTTTCATTGATGAAATGGGCTTCCTACCGAGGAATTACTCATGAAAGAATTGTCGTTGATTACCAAAGATCCCTCATCTTCTTAGTGATATCCATAAGATTCCCTTGTTAATATTACTGCTGAAGGGAATAAATAAAAATGGGGAAAAAATTTACCTTCACAAATAAAACTACAAACCAATATTCCATAAGAAAATAAAAATTTATATAATTCATGATAACAATGAATGAAAAGAAAACATTTTATATATAAAAAATAATTTAACACCATGTAGCAGAATGGAATAAATGAATATCAAAGTACAAAATGGAATGTAAACTATCATAACTCAATGACACCAAGTTCAACACTCCATACTAAAAATCCATGCTAGAGAATCAATATATTATACGATAGAAATATAATTCATAACCTTTATCTTTAACCCAGTTAACAATATATTCAAAAGAACCATTATTCCAAATCATTGGTGAGTAATGAAACTCATTTTATTTTCCCCATGGAAATTACTACACACCCCACTAGGATAGAACTAGTTATTGCATTTTATAAAACTATTTATAAAAAATAAATTATATAAAAGCAACTTGAAACAATTTCTCTCACAAGTAAAAATACTTCTACTAGAAATGATTTCCAAACTAAAATCATTTTCATAAAAAAAATAAATTTTCTCAAAACCATTCCATCTTTTTGTTTTTTATATAGAATTCCAAACCACATATCCCCATATCCATGCATAAACACGTGGATTCATTATTATGAATGTTAAATACACCTGAGTAGTTTCTAATATATCTACTAACTAGTAAAAATGTAATTAAATCCTATGTTACATTATACTTTTGTCACCAAGGGAATGGTCTTATTTCAGCGATGAATTGTAATTAAATATCAACACACACTACCAAGTATTGCAAATAATAATTTCAATTCCAATACTACATAATTTACAAAATAATTTCAATAAAAAATATTTTTATTTGAAATATTTCCAAAAATTTATTTAAATAAAACCTACCTTATATTGAATAACCAATCCAATTAAATCAATAACAAACTACAATTTTTAAAGTCAATATATAAAAAGAAATTAAAAAATCACATTTCACAACAATTGATAATTCCAAAAAATCCACAAACATCACTAAAAAATGGTTATTCCATTACTTTCAAAAAAAATCACTATATATTTCAATAAAATAATAAATATGACGTTAATATTTCATGTTCTAAAAAAATGAGTTAACAATGAAGCCACCTTCATCCGTTATAATGATGAAAATTAGGAATGACAGTCAAACGCTAATAAAGATTTGTTAAAACACTAAAACCCCATCTTAGATATATTCCTTTATCCTAAAAAGGACGAAATTTAGTTATATTGTGCTTCTATTGTCATATATATATTAAAAACATACTTATATATATGAAACAAAGATATATAGTGACTTATATATATGGGAAAATATGAAACCCACCAAAAACGAACACATAGCATGATAATTTGGATTTAATTCACCATGTGAAGCCTCTAGATTGCATCCATGTTGATGGGAAGTGGTTCTCTAACCTCTGAGAGGATACAATCATGATTTATTTATGTTTTGGGGAGAGAAGAGTAATTACTACCATAATAAAACCAATATACAATTTTTTGGGATCTAATTTTGTGAATTTTCATAGTTGGTATCATAGTTAATAAAATAATTATATAACCATGCACCATTTACTGCATCTTTTGTTAAAACTAACATGATTTGATTTCATAGTTTTTGAACCATGCATCTATCGTGCTAAAGACCATTGTCTCATATAGCAAGGATTCTACTTCGCTTCCACACAATTAAAAAAAACGGTGTTCTTCCTGTGTGCCAACCCTTTAGAAAATTTCTTATTGTTCAAAATTTATTGTACATGACTCATTTTGGTCCCATACCATACACCAACTGTGAACCAATAGATAATCCCCATGAATGCTCAAAATTTTTTGCAAACTCTCCCAAAAATCACCAATAGTATATACATACATAAAAAGAGTAAAAAAGGGTTACATACTTGATACCATGGGGGTGAATCATTTTCCCCACCATTTGTCTTTCCGTAATAAAAAAGTACAAAACTATCAGATTTATGAATGATTTATGTCCATATCTATTTCATTTTATTCTATTATTCCTGTTTATATTCATGAATATTACCATGTTTCCACAAAACCAACAATAGACCAATGTTTTTACACCTAATAATTTATCATTACTATCCACAATAAACATAGGGATATGTACCAATGGAGAATTTGACTCCAGATTAATAGGATCCCATTTATTCACAAGGATATGATTAGGATGATAGTTTTTCAAATGAGATACATAGAAGAGATGATGCACCACACTGAACCATTGTGGTAATTCCAACCTATATTCCATATCACCAAATAGCCGTGTATCTCAATATGTCAAATTTATCAAGGATATGACTATCCCAACATCGAAAAACAATTATTTACAAGACATGGAAATATCCTATAGAGAAGAATATCCCTTATCACATATGACAATAGTAATCGACGATGATCCACCTATGATTTCTGAAGACTCATTGCCATCTCCATCTATATCCTAATCAACAGAATCTTCTTAATTGTCTCTAGGATAATGATAGGATGGACTAGTAAATTATCACAAGTGTACACACAACATTGTGGTGAATCATAAAAACACCCATTAAATGCTACAAATGTATCATTTTGTATTGAGGCTTGAGAACATTTTTTATATGAGACCTCTAGTAATGGAAAATACTCTTCCCATGAGAAATTTAATCCATGACAAAATAATGTGACTTTTCATCCAATGTTTATATCATCTATTTTGATTTTATATCCATATGAGGATGATAAAACATACCCATAGTCAATTATGTCACATTCTATTTTTTAAGGATATTTAGAAATAAGACCTAAACATGGAATCTATGTCTGACCCGATCAAATATTAAATTTCATGCATCATAACCAATTCTCATATATTGATCATCAACATGTCCTCCATTATATAAGATTTAAAAAAAGAAATGAAATGGGTCAACTTTTTGTATTCAACCACTAGCACCCACAATACATCGTGCTTTTGATCCATTCATTGGATACTTATTAAAAATCAATAACTATATAAACCCACTTCCAAACAGGGACAGTTAATGACTGCAACATACCTACTGGTAACCAATTGTCTATATAAACTTGATAACATGTTACAAATATTGAAACAAAGTCATCCAATATACATATCATACTTCTTAACTAGTAATGTGCTTTGAACACCATATACACTATATGTATTCTAGGATGAAGATCTAATCCTGAAGGGTAGAAAGCAGGTAGAAGTTATTCCTAATAATAAATAGGTTCAACTAGTTATTTCTAAACAAGAAAAATTTTCTTGAATCGAGTTTACATCCCTATATGGTCTCCCCACAATTGATTCATGACCTCATTTACATAAATTCTGAGTAAGTACTTTGTCCACTTTATCCATCTTTACAAAATTAGGAACCAATGAAACTGGAAATAAAACTGCTACCTCACCCCATTATTGACAATCTATGTTCAAGGATACAACCATTTTCATCAACTTCCACTATCCTAAATCCACATTTTTTCAACTTATCATATTACAATCTACATAACACATCTACCATCATATTTTCTGTACATTGTTTATACATCAAATCAAAGTCAAACAATTGGAGATAATCAATCCAGATTTTTTGTCTTATATTCAAATCCATTTATGATAAAATATTCTTCAAACACTTTTGATATAATAATATAATAAATTTTTCACCAAAGAGATTATATCTCCAAGACAAAATGAAACAAAATACAACAGATAAATTGAAATCATTTTTTGGTTATTTATTTTCATTCACCATCAATTTCAACGATCCTAAAAAAAATAACTCTATCCATGATAACAATTCACATACCATATCCTAATGCTTCACCATACTCCACATACCCATGAATTGATTCATGAAAAATCAATATTTGTACTGATGTATGGAGAATATTATGGTCATGAATATATTTTTATCATTCCACATATATTATTAATATTGAATTTATTATTGTCAAAGAAATCATGGGAGATTCAATTTATGAGAAGTGAAAAACAAATCATTGTTAATAACAATGTATACTAAGTAAACACCATATCTCGAAGTCATTCATTGGCAGTTTCCAGGTGAAAATGGATTATATATTTAATACATATATAGAAACACCTCTTTCATAAATTACATGGAAAAGATAATGAATCTCTATTATTGAAAAATCATTAATTGATAATTTTTCATACAGAAAATGATCCCAGAAGAATCTGAACATTTTGTCCAAGAGTTGTTCATCTTCATCCCTTCTCCTAGAAAAGACCAATATGATTACCACAAAAACACCTCCAAAAATACAAATATCAATAAAATATATTATTCATCAATTTCATAATGACTTTTTGGGAATTAATAAGACCAAAAGGTTTCACCACACATAAAGGACATATATTCTTCTGAAAGATGCCTTTGAAATATCCTCTTTCGGAACCCATAATTGATAATCTTCAGATAGTATTTTAAACATAGAGAACCACTATGATACACTCTATTGATTGAATAGATCATCTATACATATATAATGATACAAATTCATTATCATTATTTTTATTAGTTTATTATAATCCACACATAGTTGAATATTTCTATCCAAATTTTTATAAAACAAGACTTTTGATTCCCACATAAACATGTTAGGGTAATGAAACCTTTTACATCGAACAGTTCCAACTCAAATTTTAGATCCCTTAGTTTTTTTGTTCCATTCAATAATATCAATGTTATATATGGATAGTCCTTTGAAGTAGAACAATTATAAACTCTAGTTCCCATATTGGTGGTATCCCTGATAAATTCTCAGAAAAAACACCATGAATCTAATCAACCACTATTGGAAAACTATTACTCATGATATCTTAATATGATTCAAAATAAAACTCTACCAAATGGTATGAGATGGTTCCAAATACCAATTCCAAGAATCCATCCCCACACACTGTTAATATTAGGTCCCTGCAAAGGAGATACTAGATAGAATCCTCTATTGTAAAACATAACATTTTTGTATAATATCTGATGTGAGGAATGAAAATTTCAAACCAATACATAGTGAATATTATATAAAAAACACCCATATCCTGAATAGATAAATCCCATTTCATCTCCCCTCCATCAACTTTTATAGAACATGTTCTACACACAAAGGTGTTACATTCTCATTGACTAAGAGGCATTTTATGTTTAATCTTGAAAGGCATCATCAGGAATTTTGTACCCAATAAATAAATAGTAGGAGTAAAAATAATGGAAATGGATGCAATCATAAAAAATAAAGATTTTATATGGGTTGAATTAAAAATAATCATACCTCACACCATAGGTGATCCAGACTATTCATCTACAACAACCTATTCACCTTCATATAAATATTTTTCACTGCATATTTCTCCTTGTTTCGATGTTATGTGTTCATATCCTGATGATTCATGGTATTACTTGAATCGATATGTATAACTCTATTATACAGATGATATTGATTGTGATTCCCTTCTACCATGGAAGCATACTAAACGTGTGACTTAAGAAGTGTCACAAACACGAATCCACAAAGTACTACATCAATAGAACTAATGATTATCTATTTTATTTCAATTATGGAACACTCTTAGAGGATCATGTAAAGTACCAACGCTAGTTTCCCAGATATGTAAAATTAATAAATTAAATTGGAAGTATTACATAAATGTTATATCTTGAAGGATGTAATAGTTTAGTATATTTGGAAATCTAGATAAATAAATATGATCAACATTATAGTATGAATAGGCATAGAACGTTTATGTTTTATTTGGATCATTCAAAACAATATGATTATCCCAGCAGGTCATTCAAAATAAAATTAATCGTATCTTGAGAAAATGAATCAAAAGAAATGGGTGATCTCAAATGATTAGTAAGACTAATAAATACATCAGATGATAAAATAAACATTAGGAATGGTGAAGAATTAAAAACCCATGACTTATAAAAATAAACATTAATATAACATGGAAGGGAAAACGATTTAAGTAATCATTTCTATAAAAAAAATCATAACCATTAGTATTAAAATAGTCAAATAACCACATAAGCTATTAATATTAAGCGTTATAATGATGGAAAATCATATTAATGACATCTAAAACATGTTGTTATGGCCTCATCCTGGACATCTAAAAATGAGTAAGTCCTTCACCTCAACTATGTCTAAAAATGGGCAAGGCCTCACCTAAGTCCATGAATATTTTTCTAATTAGACCTATCGATGAATTTAGGGGTTATAACATGGAAAAAATGTCATATAATAAGTCTAATGTATTTCTTATATGAGCGGGGATAAATTTAAAAAATATATACATTCAATTTTGAAACTAACATAGGAAATGTAAATAACATTCTCTGAACACTATGCATAAACACTAAACATTCCGAGTAAATTTGTCAAATGTTGTAAGATAGGTTGTCCACAAAAAAACTAATCATAAAACATTAGATTAAATATGATAAATTATTTTATTCATAATAATGAAAAAGGGTGTTTGAATTTATTAATATACTCTTATAAAATCATAGATTAAATCATGAGATAAATACCATATTACATTGAAAATAGGATTTATTTGGGAAATGTAATTATATAAAACCATAATTTAATTATGGTAATATTTTCATAATAAAATGTTTTATTTTATAATGATATTGGTTTCTAAAAATAGATAATATATTTCCCTAGAAAGTATGTATGGATTTGAGAAATTCCATGAAATAGCATTGTATTTCAAAAATTATTTTGAATGATACATTTTAAAAGGAGCGAATCTCCATAGAATAAAGTATTATACTAGTTGGTAAAAATATATATAAAAATAAAACATAATTTATGTTGAGTGAATAATAAAACATAACAACTTCATTGAGTTATGTATACAATTAAATAAATCTAAATTAAAATAGAGGTTCGGCTAGAAACCCCTGAACTTATGTAAGAATCTGTTCCTCTCTTGAACTTAAGTTCCTCGAATATGAAAATAGAATTATTAATAACTTAATTTTAGAACCTATTAGACATGTGTATAGTTTATCATAATTTTATTATGTATATTTTTTTCTTATTGAGATGTTATAATATTGAATTCCATCATTCCAATGTGTTTGTTTCCTTGGTTTTTAGAATCAGATCACATGTTTTTATGTAATGGGGTTGTAGTGGAATGGATTTAAATATCCAAAATTGAAATTACACATTATGTATGAAAATAAATTTTTGATAATGGTCATTTATATCAATTTTATTTATGATATTATTAAGAATCATTACATGAAATATTATTTATCATCACATTTATTATTTTAGTGGTATTTTGATTATTTGGAACTAGTTTGTTCATATGATTTAATATTGTGGTCATATAATGGTTCCTGAATTTTTTGTAAGTTATAATATGAGTACTATAGTCTATTTAAAAAATCAAAATTGTTTCATGAATAGTAATTTATGATAAATTTAATAATAAAACGTCATCACCCATGAAGGTTCTAAATTGGATCCTCTCGGATGATGAGTTCATTTAAAAAAGAGAGGGAGAGGGTTATAATATTGATAGAGGCTATTAAATTAACTGGTTATAATTCCATTATATATTTGATAAATGATTTATATGAATAAATTTGACAAAGTATGATAGATGATAATAAAAAAATAATATAAATTTAAATGAAACTAAATCAAATTGAAAGATGATTAACCTCTAAAAATAACCTCCTTGAAAACAACCTTATGGTAATGGGGTTTTTTCAATCTGAAAGACCATGAAATCATCTATGTGGAGTGTGACTAAGGAACGGTATTTGGTAAGAACCTAGAAAAAGAACAAGGCTTGAAATGAGTGAAGATATGAGGGAGTGGGGGGGTTATAGTTGAGGAGATGATTGAATTTTTAATATTTTATTCATTATTTTATTATTTCCATCAAGAAAACAAGTAGCGTTGATTCATATGAACCAAAATAGTTATAATTTCATGTGAGTTACAAGTAAGTGTTCTTACATCATCCATGATTCTATAAATATAGTATTTAATAGATAATATATATATATATGGTAAATTACTGAATATTATAATTCATAAAAAATTTTAGTATTTCAGAAAAATACGAAAAATTTATCTTAACCATTTTTCAACGTGAATATTTTAGAAATGTACTCCATTATTAGAAATTAATTTTCTATATACTATTAATTTATTTTTTAAATACAAACATTGTTTATTTAAAAATTAAAAATATTAGAACTATATTAGTTTTATATTTCATTGAAAAATTAATCAAGATGTCAATATTTAAAACATTAAGAAAATAAAATTATATAATTTTTTACTATTCAGAAGGGACATATTATTATTCATATTACTATTCATAAAGGTATGTTACTATTCACTAATAATTATGTTTATCTTATCAGTCTTTAAATATCTTACTGAATGCATCTGTGTTTATCAGTTTAACAAAATTTAAATCACAGAGGTGGAAAATTAATATTTACTTGCTTGGTTATAAAAAAGTGGAATTTTTTAGAGACACGGTGTTTCATTCATTAGATATTAAATTAAAATAAATATATTATTATTGTATATTATCCCATCCTTAAAAAAAATTTGTCAACAAAATTAATAAAATGTTACCTCACAAAATGATTTGGGTAGTTTTTCATTATAATCTCATTAAACTCCCCTGTTGCCTCTTCGATTTTGTAATTTTTTCAAAATATCATTACCAGTATGGTTATACGTTCCTAAACTTTTTTTCTATATTGTCCAGAATCCAGATATCCTTTTCATATTATTATTGGCATGGTTCCTATTCTATACATTAAAATGTGAGAAAATCATTGTGTCCTGCATGTACTTTCTCATTAACGTGACATGGTAAATATTTTTTCATTTAGAATTCTAGGTGGCATATCCAAAAGATATGAAAAATTTCCAATTATCTAATAATTTATAAAATTCCCTATGTACCTAGGGAATAGTTTTACTTTTTTCTAAAATATAATAACACCATTCCATGGAGATAATTTTAGGAAAATACTATCTCCAACTAGAAACACCACATCCTTCTGTAGATTTTCAGTATGTCTTTTCTCTCTGCATGGAGTTTCATTGATATGGCCATAAATATTCTTTACCTACACTGTTGTTTCGTCCACATTCTCAGGGCCCACAATCCTCTTTTCTATAATTTCACCCCAATATGTTGTTGAACGAAATATCTTTTCATACAATTCATCATATTATGTCATTTTAATACACTAATGTAATCTATTATTGTATAAAATCTACACTAAATGGAAATATAGATCCCACATACATTTAAATTCAGGTGAACATGAACTAAACATGTCCTTAATGGTTTGAATTTTTCATTCTAATTGCTTGTTATTTTGTGGGTGAGAATCAGTACTCAATCAAAGTTTAGTATCCAATGATTTATGAATAATTGTTAAGAATTTTGATGAAAATCATGGATCATGATATGAAAATATTGAGGGAGATGATCCATGAAGTCTCACTACTTCATTGATATAGAGTCTTTCTATGAACTCTAGTTGAAAATATCTCCAAATAGAAAGAAAATGCGATGATTTCATATGTTGATCAACAATTACCCATATTTCATCATTCTAGAATTATGTTTTTGGTAATACAGTGAAACAATGTATGGTGATTCCATCCCATTTCCATGAAGGAATATGTAGAGGTTTCATAAATCCTATAAGATCTTATCATTTGTCCATTTTATATTGACATACTATACATCTTGATACATAATCATCTAGTTCCCTCATCATTTTGTAACACCATAAATTATCCTTAAATATCAATACAGTTTATTGATCCCAAGATGTAAAGATATATTTGAGCTATGATCATCATCGAATAACTCTCTTTTCATTATGGGTATATAGGGAACACATATCCTTTTCTGACATTTTATAATTCCACATTCGCATATGATGTAAAAAAACTACCCACTATTTAAATAATAATATTTTATTTGAAGGTTCTCATAATCAGTGTGATATTTTTTAATCCATTCTAATAATGATGGTTTGGAAATGAATTGAAAAATTAATGATTTTTTTCATTCTTTGATAATTCCCATCCCAATCCATACTAGATCCATGTTCAAAAGATATTGTTCAACCCTCATTTTGTTGAGAAATCCATGGTCTTTCATTCTGAAGAAATATTCTACCTTAGTTTACTTTTCTAGGTGGTAGTGTGTGAAAAAATCATAATACCTGAGTAGTTAGAGCCACCTCCATTTCCTCATGATGTGTTATATCTATGAGAAGATATACATCAGACTCTTGTGATATATATATATATATATATATATATATCTCAAATTTTCTCTATAGAGATAATATCTTTATAAGGACCTGGCCTTAAAATATTACATAATATTGAATTAAATGAATAATTGAAATTGAGGATCTCTTCAGGTATAGAGTTTTAGAGAATTAGATAATAAATCAGGAATTACATTCCATATTTAAACAAGGTTGTTACATAAAAAACTATATTTATTTTCTCCCATCAAGATAACATATTTAAAATAAAACATGGATTCTTTCTTGACACTTCCTCGACACTATCATCACATCATGTACTTTTCCCATGAACTGTGAAAAGATTTCAAAAAGTTTGTATGAGCATAAAAATCATAGTAAGTGATGTAAAAATACGGAAAGAAAACATTAGTACATGTATACATAATAATAAATGAAATCATACTTTACTCATAAAACATAAGCAATTTAACATACCTCATGAAATCATAATATTTATGCATAACTCAATAGATATCAAAAGACATAAAGGTAACTTGAGGCATTCATAACATTCTTACGTAGAGAGCAACCCTCATGGTTATGTTTGGAATACACATCACAACATATTCCATAAATCTCTTCGTAGAAACATTAGAGTTTAACTCCTTCGCATTACCCAATGCATTGGAGAGCTATCACGGGCTCAACCGCCCTTAGTTTATCACAAAACCACCCGTCTTCATAAACAATTTCCAAGAACTATAACATAATCACATCACATAAAACATGTAGAAAAGAACATTACATTTTCACATTTCAATCACAAGATATCAAAAACAAATTGATATAATCAAAACATTATCAAAACCATTTTCATTACCATGATAATAGAAAATTAAAAAATAGTATTTATTTTTCATTAAAAAAGTTATGGCTTGTAGAGGAATCCAAAACTCAAATAATACTTATGGCGGAAGAAAGGTCGTTGTCTCCGCGTATGTTGAAAAGAAACGCAATTTTTGTCATTTATTAAAAAGATTCGTAGAGAAAAGATTCCTTTTGAATAATGGTAAAATTCAAAGGAGTTTATACACCGTATAAAATAAATGTGTGTATAAAACAAAATGTTTCTCAATGAAAGGATATTGAGACGATGTCCCTTACAAAGTCGGTATCCTTAGATTAAGGATAAATCAATTACATTAACATGTGTGGAAAATATAAATACACCTAACATAAGAGGATATTAAGTCTCAAAAAATAGGGGGTCATACACACATATTTATAGTACAACATAATCAAGAAGTAGAAGTTTAACCCAACGAATTGAAATTTGGTTAATAAGTTCCCTTAGAGAAATTCGACAGCCTATCGGCGTCACATTAAAATTATGAAAATGATTTGATGAGTGGTAAAAAGGGTATCTCATCACTTGTTCAGAACATTTACAAAAAAAAGGATATATAATAACATACCCCAACAAAAGAATATGTAAATTAAAACACCTAACAAAAAGAAGTATTTTAAAAAGAGGATGGTGAAAGGTTCCTTTACCGATTTGGGTAAATTTTGAAATGTACACCCTATGAAAGAAGGGTCATACAATGAAGATATAATTACCCAGTAATTATAGTATATTACACAAATAATACAATCATGGGATGTACATACACCACACAAAAAGAAATAGTGTAATTGTAGAATGAATCTCACGGGAATAAAAACTGAGATAAAAAACCCTTACCTCGTTGTAATCAATCGAGTCGTATGACCAAAAGATAATAAACAAAATATGATTCCCAGATTACCAGGAATGTAAATATAATCATGTTAATATATATCAAATTTCATAACACAATACACCACATGATATAAATAAGTGGTGAACAATGTAAATCTCACGAAATTAAATGTGAGATAAGAAATCCCTTACGAAAATCTGGCATCCTAACAGTGCCACTCAAAACATCCAATTTTTTTTGATGAGATTAAATAGGGTGTCTCATCATATGAACATAAAAATGTATAGTAAGTGGAATATAATATAACATCCCCTTACATAATATAGATGAGGTTAAAATAAGTGGCATAAAAGAGAGTACTTTAAAAGAAAGAGAGAGGTTGGATCCCTTACCCCAAGTCTGACTTGTATTGTTCATTTCATTATATTACTGAATTATAAAATTTGGTAAATTAATAATTTATTAAGGACCTAATTTTAATTTTATTATTAAATTCATATCACATATTATAATTTTCTAATAATTATTTAATTATGTGAGTTCATATCAGAAGTTTTTGTCGATGTTCGGTATATGAGTAAAAAATAAACTTGTTTGAAAATAATTGCTTATGTAGTTATAATTACATCATCTTTAGAATGGAATTAATGATATAAATTTCATATATATCTAGTATATATTCATTTTATACTATTCCATATCATTTGGTTATAAAAATGATATGCACGGTTCATGGAGACGGTAGGCCGTACGTACGCATTATCGCTACTTTCATTTCATTGTCACATTAATGGAATTAAAAATAAATGAGAGAGACAAATATATATATATAATATAAATCAAGTATAATATATATGTTATATAGGTCACATCAATTTAATTAATTTCATTATTTATACATTCAATGATTTCCATGAATGAGTCACATCACTTGAGGGGGCGGTAGTCCACACTTCCTAAAATGACATTATCGCATTTGCGTGACATGCAAAGCATAAATGAATGTTTTAAATGTAAAGTACAGAAGAATAGATAACAAATAAATATAAAATATATCATAAATAAATATAGTTATATCATAATTTCCACCATAAGAGGTGGTAGGATAAGATAGAACAATCATCGTTTCGTGAGGCAGTAATTCGCCATCCACAGAAACAGTATCTTCATTAACCATTAGAAGGTGGTGTGTGTAATTGTAGATCGAATAATTATCATAACAACATACTATTATATTGAAGATACTGGTTTTGTAACAACATATTTGATTAAAAATAGTTTATGGAGTTGGAGAAAAAAAATAAAACAAATGAACATAATAAAAGACATTACCTTTAAATCGGGAAACTCTCTTTGTTTTGAACCAAAAAGGTTTCTTGAAGAGCTGTCTGCGTAAGGTAAGGATTCTAGGATGAAGAGAGGGATTTGAGAGATACAAGTTTTAGTTTTTGGTCGTGAAAAAAGCTTGAGAGGTGTGGGTAACGGGGTATAGGTTGGTGCATTTTATAAGAGGGATGATGGGAACTCTTGGAAAGTCTTGAGAAGTTACTTTATAATAAAATGATTTTCAGATATTAATGGTCCCACAATTATATATTTCGAGGATATGGTGATAAGGGTTAGAAATCCACCCATACAATTGGTTTTTGGCAAGTGTAAGTCATAGATTTTACCTTATCTTCTCATTTTATTTAAATCATTGATTAATGAGGTAATCACTGCATCATCACGATGTCATAACTAAATTTATTTATTTAATGTCTAAAAATTATAAACAAATACCATCATGTAGGAAATATTTCTTGATTTCCCTAGAATTTTTATATTCACAGTGATAATTTATGTAAACAGAATTAATATAGTTTTAATTAGGTGCTACATACCTTGGATACATTTTCCTTTCATTAAACAAAATATGATAAAAGGTCACTATCACACTAAAGTGATTCAATGGGGTCCAAAGGTTGTCAAAAGGCATCCCATGGTCGTCCATGACACCAAGAATAGCATTATAACACATGTTGGGGTCATTTTATATTTTTATGATATTATTTTATTACCCTTAACTACCAGATTGCTAATTAAACACGATAAATAAAGATAATTACCGTCGTTACTGTTCATAATGTCCAAAAACAAAAGAGTCTTAGTTACATAACTTGGATTTTATCATTACAAATATGGAATCCATTTTATCAAATTACAAACATTGAAATTTCAGTAATTAATTTAAAATAATTTCCCTTGTCAAAACCAAAGATAGATTTTTAAGAAGAAAAATCTATCAAAAGATTGATTTGTTTTCACATCCAATTTAAAAGTGAAATTACATACAATAACCAAAATTGTATTAAATGATAAAAAAAAATTAAATTAAACCTTAAAAACAATTAAAATGACAATCTAACTATATAAATTAATTGGATGAAAATGCATTTTTGAATTAAAATACATTATATTTCAATAGTCATTGAAAATGTACATTTGTATGAAAAATACCAAAAATACACCCTAAGCTATATTTGATATTCAAAATTCAAAAATCATATCAATTTTACCGAATTAAGAACAAATATGTTTCATTAATTAATTTTATAATCAATTCCATCTGTCAAAACAAATAGTGTGTTTTTAAGATACAATATCTATCAAAATATTGACACTTGTTTATGTCCAATTTCAATGTGAAATTAATTCCAACAACCAACATTAGATTTTATAGTAAAAATATATTTTAACTATACTTTAAACCCAATTATAAAGATAATATAACCATGATAATAAATTATATTAAACAAATGTTTTGAATAAAAATGCAACATTTTGACTATTCATTATAAAATGAACTTTATCGGAAAAATAAAAAAAATTACACAAAGTAAATTTTTATGTCTATATTATAAAGAAGGATTTTATTTTTTTCAAATATAACATATAAAATTTTAAAAAATTATATTTAAAAATGGTTCTCTATCAAAAGGCGGTTAATCAACCTTTTAAAATATATGAGAAGATTTATGCTTAAAATTTGATTCATTCACATTTTAAGCCTCTAACATTTACTGGATAATTGTAAAAAGATTTGACAAACAGATATAATCATTTTTTAGTTAGTTATTTTCATTCCCACCGTTCCAATAGCTAGGCATTAAGATCCATTTAAAATAATGTTATTATATAATTAGTGTGCAACGTAAGATTTCAAAGATACTTGTTATTGCATGTTGGGTACGCCATCGAACATAACATCACCTTTAATGTAATATTGATATTTTATTCACAAATATTAATAAATATGAAAATTTCATATTCTTTATTTACCTGGTATGTTGCATCCTTATTCCCTTTTAAGAATTGTGTCCACACAATTTTAAAATTGGACTTCGAAACTTCATTGAAAGCCCCACATCTGAAAAAGAGTCAGAAAAACTATCACTTTAAAATAAATAAATAGAAGTACAAAGGTCATCCAAGGTAACCCATACTATAATTACATGTATGAAAACATGGATATGGAAGAAAAAAAGGGTTATCTTCTGATGGAGAATGATAGAAAACATGTTTTGGAGAAAGTTAACCACCAGAAAATCACTAACGTGTGATGGGTTAAACGGTATTTGATTCCCCATAGGAAAAGTAAATAAAAAAAATTTTTGATTTAAGATAATTTTCATTGAAAATTTATTTATGAGCTTAATTAATCATAAGGAAACATAATTACATGTCATGTAGACTTTCATCTATTACTATATTTCTTACACAGACTCATATTTTCTCCTAAAGACGAGTATTTAGGATGACTTGTTCACATTAAGAGCACAATAATCAACCTCTATAGATTCACCTAATCCAACAAAGAGAACTATATATTTCCAATGACTTTATACCTTGACCAAAACCAAAATTTTAATTACAAGATAAAATAATCCCCAAAAAGATAATCCTTTATAAAAAGAAAAGCTACTCTTATTCTCCAAAATTTGTTAAACATTACCCAAAGTTTAAAAAAGACCATTAGATAAACAATTGTATATAAAATTATTCAAATTAATAAAAACTAATATTGGAGCCCAAATATTCAAAGAATTTAATCTAATATTCTTCCAAGATAAATCTTAACATTTATTTCCAAATAACATCAGTTTCTCTGAAAGTATCATATTTAAAAGTAAATAACCTAATCACATATCCCCCATGATAGGCTAATAATTTCCATATATAACCCAAAATCAACATATTCCTGATTCATAAGATCTTATAACTAAAAATAATTTTTCATAGTAACCAGGGTCTTCATGTAGTCTAGTGGTAGGCGATAAATACCAGTCGTACTTTGGTTGTGCGTTCGATTCCCACATCATTGTCCGACGCGACGGGTTGTCACACGCTCTACGTGTTATCCTTTTTCAAAAGAAAATAATTTTTAAATCATTCCCCAAAAAGAGATAAAATAATAAAAAATAACCATAACATAATTTATCCTCTTGTTTATCTCAAGCCTTTCATTTTCCATCATAACATATAGTAAACCATAATTACCTCAAATGTAAGGATCATATAAACTGTAATGGTTACCTTTATAATTATTACCTAAACTTCCACATTTACTTGGTTCTCTCATACATGATGTATTAGACAACTCACCAAGGTTGAATTGGTTAATAATAACTCCTGATAGTTGGTTTAGAATAACCATGATATTTATCATTGAATCCCCCATTTCATCCAGTCTCTTAATCAGAGAACCACCAAAGTTTCCTTTAAACACATTGTCACTTTGGTGCCTATTAGATCCATCCAATTACTAAAACCAAAACTTTCATTGTGATTATATCAAAAAATCATCATGTACTAATGAGAAAGATAAACACTAAGATATACTTATCTAATTTATCTCAAACTCATTCCAACTTTCAAAAATAACAATGACTCCATATTATATACTAACCATTGTGGTTAAACACAACTTGTCCATTTTAATTAATGAATACGCTAACCTATAAGGTTATCTAAACAAACCCCTGATACCAACATTAAGGACCTGGCCCTAAAAAATTACACAACATTGAATTAAATGAATAATTCACATTGAGGATCTTTTCAGGTTTAGAGTTATGGAGAATTAGATCTTAAATCATGAATTACATTCTACATTTAAACAAGGTGGATACATAAAAGATCGTATTCGTTTTCTACCATCAAGGAAACATATTTAAAATAAAACATGGATTTTTTATTGACACTTCATCGACACTATCATCACATCATGTACTTTTCCCTTGACCTGTGAAAACATTTTAAAAACATGGGTTGAGCAAAAAAAGATCATTAAGGGATATAAAAATACAGAATGAAAACATTTGTCCATGCATACATAAGAATAAATGAAATAATACATTACTCATAAAACATAAGCACATTACCATACCTCCTGAAATAATAAAATTTATGCATAAATCAATAGAAATCATAAGACATAAAGTAAACTTGAAGAATTTATCACTTTCTTACAAAGGGAGAAACCCACATGGTTATGTTAGGAATACCCATCACTATATATTCACTAAATCTCTTCGGATAAACCCTAGCGTTTAACTCCTTTGCGTTACCAAATACATTGGAGGGATATCACTGGCTCAACATCCCTTAGTTTATCATAGAACCACCTGTCATCATAAACAATGCCCAAGAACCATCACATAATCGTATCACATAAAACATTCATAAAGGAACATAAAATTTAGACATTTCAATCAGAAGATATCAAAAAAACATTGATATAATCAAAACATTATCAAAACCATTTTCAATAAAAAATTAATATAAATTTAAAACGTTGTATTTATTTTTCATTAAAAAAAGTTATGGCTTGTAGAGGAAGCCAAAACTCAAATAATACTTGCGGCGGTAGAATGTTTGTTGTCACCGCATACGTTAAAAAGAAACATACTTTTTTTCATTTATTAAAATAATCATACAGAAAAGATTCCTTTTGAATAATAGTAAAACTCAAAGGATTTTATAAACTATATAAAAGAAAATTGTGTATAAAACAAATATGCCTAAATGAATGGAGATTGAGATTAAAACCCTTACAAAGTCGGTATCCCTAGATTAAAGATAAATAAATTACATGACTATGTGTGGAAAATATAAATACACTTAAAATAAAATTATATTATGTTTCCAACAATAGGTGGTCATCCAAAATTATTCATAGTATGACATAATCAAGAAATAGAGGTTTAACTCAACGAATTGAAATTGGGTTAAGAAGTTCCCTTAATGAAATTTGACAGCCTATCA
Organism: Viscum album; assembly: GCA_963277665.1. Lineage (NCBI taxonomy): Eukaryota > Viridiplantae > Streptophyta > Magnoliopsida > Santalales > Viscaceae > Viscum > Viscum album. Next base: position 1,154,676,318 of record OY728158.1, on the reverse strand, counting down.
ACGTCACATTTAAATTATGAAAATGAGTTGATGAGACATAAAAAGGGTATCTCATCACCTGGTCAGAACATTTATAGAAACAAGGATATATAAAAACATACCCCTACATAAGAATATGAAAATTAAAAGACCTAACAAAAAGAAGTCTTTTAAAAAGAGGAGGGTGAAGGTTCACTTTCCAATTTGGGAATCTTTTGAAACGTACACCCTATGAAAGAATGGTCATAAAATGAAGATATAAAAACCCATAAATTAAAGTATATTAGAAAAATAATACAGTCATGGGAATAACATACACCACTAAAAAGGAAATAGTGTCAAATATCAATTCAATGTCACGGGAATAAAAAGTGAGATAAAAAACACTTACCTCGTTTTAATCAATCGAGTGGTATAACCAAAAGATAATAAACACAACATGAATCAAATAATACCATGAATGTAAATAGAATCATGATAATATAATTCAAATTGAAGAACACAATACACCACATGGAATAAATAAGTGGTGAACAATTGAAATTTCACAGAATTAAATGTGAGATAAGAAATCCCTTACGAAAATTCGGCAGCCTAACGACAGCACTCAAAACATCCAAAAATGAATTGATGAGATAAAATAGGGTATCTCATTATATAAACATAATGGTTTTCAGTAAGAGGAATATATAATAACATCCCCCAACATATGAATTATTATCATAAAAGAAGTGACATAAAATAGAGAACTTAAAAAGATAGAGAAAGGTTGGATCCCTTACCTCAAGTCCGACTTGTTTTGTTCGTTTCTTTATATTCCTGAGTAATAAACGTTGATAAATTAATAATTTATTGAGAAAATAATTTAATGATTATTATTAAATTAATATAACATATTATAATGTTATAATAATTATTTAATTATGTGTGTTCATATCAGATGTTTTTGTTGATGTTCGGTATATGAGTAAAAAATAAACTTGTTTGAAAATAATTGCATATGTAGTAATATGTACATCATCTCCAGAGTGGAATTATTTATATAAATATCATATATATCTATTATATATTTATTTTATATTATTCCATAATATTTCTAGATAAAAATGAAATGCACCGTTCATGGAGATGGTAGGCCGTATGTACGCATAAATGCTACTTTCATTTCTTTATCACATTAATGGAATTAAAAATAAATGAGTTATATATATATTATAATTCCAGAATAATATATATGTTATATAGGTAACATATGTTCATTAATTTCATTTTTATAAATTCCATGTATTGCATGAATTAGTCACATCACTTGAGGGGGCAGTAGTCCACACTTACTCAAAATAAATTATTGCATTTTCACAACATGCAAAGCATAAATGTATGTTTTAAATTTAAAATATAGAAGAATATAGAGAAAATAAATATTATATATATCATAAATAAATATAGTACAATAATAATGGACACCATGAGTGTTTTTAGGAGAATATATAACAATCTTCATTTCGTGAGGTAGTAATCACCATCCATAGAAATAGTATGTTCATTAACCATTAGACAAAGGTGTGTGTAAGTGTAGCTAGAATTAATCTCATAAAAACATCCCCATATATTAAATATACTGGTTTTATTACAAAAGAAAGTAATAAAAAGAATTTAAGGAGTTTTAGAAGCAAAATAAAACAAAAGAACATAAGAAAAGACATTGCCTTTAAATCGGGTAACTCCCTTTTGTTTGAACCAAAAGGGTTTCCTGAAGAGATTTCTTCCTATGTTAAGGATTCTAAGATGAAGATAGGGATGTGGAGAGATAAAATGAGTAGTGTTTGGTCGATCTAAAGGCTTTATATGTGTGGGTAAGCGGGTAGAGGTGGGGGCATTTTATAAGAGAGAAGAGGTGTACTCTTGGAATGTCGTGAAATGTTACTTTATTATAAAATTATTTTCAGATATTAAAGGTCCTATAATTATATATTTCATGGATAAGGTGATAAGGGTTCGAAATACACCCATAAAATATATTTGTGACTGGTTTGCGTCTTGGATGTTACCTTATCTTCTAATTTTATTTAAATAGTTCATTAATGAGGTAATCACTCCATCATCACAGTGTCATAAATAAATTTATTTATTTAATTTCTAAATTTTATAAAAAAATTACCATCATGTAGAAAATGATTTTAGATTTCCAAATAATTTTTATAGTCAAAGTGATAATTTATGTAATCTAAATTAAAATTGATTTACATAGGTGATACATACCTTTGTTACATTTTCCTTTCTTTAAAAAAAATATTATAAAAGGTCACTATCACACTAAAGTGATTCCATGGGGTCCCAAGGATGGAACAAGGCATCCCATGGTTGTCCATGACACCAAATATAGCATTAGAATACATGTTGGGGTCATTTTAAATTTTTATGATATTATTTTATTACCCTTAACTACCTGATTGCTAATTAAACACAATAATTACAGATAATTACCGTCGTTACTATTCATTATGTCCAAAAACAAAAGAGTCTTAATTAAATAATTTGGACCTTATGATTCTAAATATAGAATCCATTTTATCAAATTTCAAACACAGAAATTGCAGTAATTAATTTAAAATAATTCTCATAGTCAAATCCAAAGCGTGGTTTTAAAGAAGTAAAATCTATCAAAAGATTGATGTGTTTTTACATCCAATTTAAAAGTGAAATTACATTCAATGACCAAAATTGTATTAAGTGATAAAAACATTATTACATTACACCATAAAACCAATTAAAATTTCAATGTAACTATAAGTCTCTGGCCTTAAACCTTACTTAATATTGAAAAAAATGAATAATTCCCATTAAGGATCATTTCAGGTTTAGAGTTTTAGACAATTAGATCATAACTATTACATCTCAAAAGATTAAAAAGTAGACACTTCTAGTAAGTTTCCATAAAATAGAAACTCCTAAAAGGAAATATGTCTAGTTCCATGTTTTAGATAGCATGACTTTTCCTTGATCCCATCCTTGACCCTATTCGACTTTTAATCCTGTGAAAAACATTTCAAAAAAACTTGGGGTGAGCATAAAAATCTCAGTATGAAGTACACAAAGAATGAAAACTGTTAGTTTTTCAAAACAACAAGTAAACCATGTATACTTTACCAAAGTAATACTTTTAGCATTTATGAAGTAGTAAAAACTCTTCACTGAATAAAAGATCATTACTTACCCTTTTCGTAACCAAAAGATTACAATAAAACCCATATAACTCCACATTATATATAAAGGTAACTTGGGACATAAACATACTTAAATGGAATAACCATACGGTCAAATTCCACAAATATCACTTAATGGAATAGCCATACGGCCGACTTCCATACCCAACGCATTGGAGGTTATAACGTCACCACCCATCATAGTATTCACAGCACCACCCGTCATATGTTTTATCACGTAACCACCCGTCAAATGTCCAAGTACCATTATAAAATCATAAGACATAAAAAAAATATAATGGAAAGAAACAATTTCCACACATTGATCACAATATATCACATAAATATATTGAAATTAAAAATCCATTATAAAAACAATTATCAATACCAAAATACATAAAAGAGTATATGGTATTAATTTAATTTTATAAACATTACGGCTTGTTGAGGAAGCCAATGATCAAATAATACTCGCATCGGCGGAAAATGTCGTTGTCACCACGTACGTTAAAAGAGAAATTACTTTTTGTTGTTTAGTAAAACACTTCGTAGAAAATGATTCCTTTTGTATAAAAGTAAAAGTCAAAGGGGTTTATACACCGTATAAAAGAATGTTGTGTATAAAACGAAATATGCCTCAATGAATGAAGATTGAGATGAAGTCCCTTACCTCGGGTCCGACTTGAATCGATCGTTCTTTAACATCCTGAATAATAAACTTGAGTTAATTTCTACTTTCTTAAAAACCTTTTTCAAGTTAATTATTAATTTTATATCACTTATTAACATGTAATAAACATTATGTAATCATTTAAGTTAATAATGTTTGTTTTGTCATTATTTGGTTCTTAAGTCAAAAGTGGACTTCTTACAATTACATGTTGTTTGTGTGGTCAAAGGTTCTTTATATCCAGAATGATATTCCTGATTTGGATATCATATATATCATATATATCCATAATATAAAGGTATTTATAATATTACATAATCATTTAGAGGTGATAAATGAAATGCACCGTTCATGGAGACGGTAAGCCGTACGTACGCATTAACGCTACTTTCATTTCTATTTCATATTAATGGAATAAAAACAAAATGAGAGGTATGTATATTTTAATTCCAGAATTATATTAATAATTTAGATGTAACATAAATCATATATAATATCTTTAAATCCATCCTTTATATGTCCCACATATGGCAATAACGAATCAAATCATTTTAAGGGGGCGGTAGTCGGCACTTTCTAAAATGAAGATATCACGTATACCCATAATGGAAGCCATAAAGGTATACCAAAATTTAAAAATATAGAAGCATAAGGAAAACATAAACATAATATATATCATATATAAATATAGTTACATCTTAATTTCCACCATTAAAGGTGTTAAAAGAAGATTGAACAATCATCGTTTCGTGAGGCAGAAATTCGCCAACCACAGAAATAGTATGTTCATTAACCATTAGATAGAGGTGTGTGTAGGTGTAGCTCTAATCCTTCTTCTAAAAAAATCCTAGTATATTTAAGATATTTCTGTTGTTACATAATAAAGAAATAAAAAGAGTTTATAGGGTTGGAGAAGCAAAATAAAACAAAAGAACGCAAGACAAAACACTACCTTTAAAACGGGTAACTCTTTTTGATTTGAGCTCAAAGGCATCCTTGGTAAGCCTTATGCCCAATGTGAGGCTTCTAGGAGTACGAGAGGGGTGTGGAGAGACAAAATGGGCATGGGGTGGCCGAGCCAAAGGCTTGAGAGGTGGGATCCTTTTATAAGAGGAGAGGAGGGGCACTCTTGGAAAGTTATAAATAATTACTTTATTATAAAATGATTTTCGGATTTTAAAGGTCCCACATTCATATAATTTTAGGCTAAGGTGATAAGGGTTCGAAATATACTCATCTAATAGAACTTTGACAAGTTTCTGTCTTAGATTGTTCATTATCTTTTCATTTTGTTTAAATCGATCATTAATGAGGTAATCGCTGCATCATCATGATGTCATAAATAATTTAATTTATTTAATGTATAAAACTTTTAAAATAAATGTCATGATGTAGGAAATAGTTTTATATTTATAATTAATATTTATAGTCAAAAATATGACCTGTATAACCCCATTTAAAAATTGTATTAGTAAAATAACTCATGTTTGTGACATTTTAATTTTAACATTAAATAAAATGTTTTTAATGTCATTTTCCTAAAAAAGTGGCTCCATTGGGTACCCAAGTTGACCCATGGATATTATTGGTCTTCCATGACACATTCAATAAGGTTATTACATGTTTCACGTTCATTTCATATTATTAAAACATTATTTTTACCGTAAACTACACTAATTACCTCTAATCACGATTAATAAACTTAAAAGTTACTATTCACAAAAAATTATTTTAATCTCATTGAACCACATTGTAATTATTAATGACAACCATGTATGTCGGACTTTTGAAATTAAAAACCCAGAGGTGGTAAAATTTCATTTGAATGAAAAATCTGTTTTTTAGGTACCACTTAGTCGTTTCACTATTCAGCAAAAATTGAAGTTTTTCAGAAAAATACCAAAACTTCACCCTAATATATATTTGATACTCTGAATTAAAAAATGAATTCTATTTTAAAAAATTTAACACATATAAGTTTCATTAATTAATTTAATAATTAATTCCTGTTGTCAGAGCAAATAGCATATTTTTATGAAACAATAAGTATCAAAAGATTGACACTAGTTTAAGTCCGATTTCAAAGTGAAATTAACTTCAACGATAACTATTGGATTAAATGGTAAAAATATATTCTAATTTCACTTTAAATCCAATTCAAATGACAATCTAATCATATAAATAAATTAGATTAAAAATAGGTTTTGAATTAAAATATAACAATTTTTACTATTCATTAAAAAATGAACTTTATCAGAAAAATACCAAAAATTTACACAAAGTAATTTTTGATGTCCCGATTATAAATAAGAATTTTATTTGGTCCAATAGAATGTATAATAGTGAAAAAAACTATATTTAATGAAGGTTCTCCACGAAAAGGTGATAAGTCGACCTTTAGTGAATATTAGAGTATCTATGTCTAATATTGAATTATTTTCTTATTTTAAGCCTTTATATTTTATTGAACAAATGTAAAAACACTTTACAAACATATATAATCATATTTTAGTTATTTCAATTCACTCCCGCCAATACAACGGCTACGTGTTAACTACCATTTAAAATAATATTATTATATTACTATTGTGCAACGTATGATTTCAATGAAACTATGTGTTGCGTATTGGGTACGCTATCAAAAATAGAAACCCCATTAAAGTAAAATTAATTTTTAATTAGTAATTGTTAATAAATATGAAAATGTATTATTCTTTATTTACCTGGGATGTTACATCATTCCCCCCTTTTGGGAATTGTGTCCTCACAATTTTATTCACTTATCATAATAAGTGGCGGTATTTATCCGACATAGAATTTTCAGATTCTCACATTTCCTCTACAACCATATGGTTTTTCCACAACACCGTTACCTGGTGAATTAACTTATTTCGCAACACTTTCTCTCTTCGGTCAAGAATCTGTACTGGTTGTTCTTCATAAGATAGGTTATCTTCCAGCTAAACTATCTCTAGACTCAAAACATGAGATGGATCTGGCATATACTTTCTCAACAACAAAATATGAAAAGCATTGTGTACCTGAGATAAACTCGGAGGTAAAGCCACTCAGTATGCAACTGATCCAACTCTCTCCAGAATATCATATGGTCTAATGAACTTTGGACTCAGCTTTCCTTTTTTTACCAAATCGCATCACACTTTTCCGTGGTGAAACTTTGAGAAATACATGATCACCTACCTCGAAATATAGATCCTTCCTCATATTATCCGCATAACTCTTCTGCCTGCTTTGAGCTGTTCTCATGTGTTTCTGAATCAACTGAACTTTTTTTGCCATATCTTCTACCAATTCTGGTCCCATCAACTTCCTTTCACACACTTCATCCCAGAAAGCTGGAGTTCGACACCACTTCCCATATAATGCCACAAATGGTGCCATCTGTATACTGGAATGGATACTGTTATTATAAGAAAACTCATCAAAATAAATATGTTGGTCCCAACTTCCCTAATAATCCATAGAGCAAGCTCGTAGCATATCCTCCAAGGTCTAAATTTTTCATTCTTACTGCCCATCTGATTGCGGATGAAGAGCTGTACTAAAATTTAATTCAGTACCCAATGACTTCTAAAGGCCTTTCCAAAAGTTAGAAGTAAACGTGGGATCACGATCGGATACAATGGAGAGGGGAAATCCATGCAACCTGGCTATCTCATTAAGATACAACTAAGTAGGTTGATCTTGAGACAATTTATCTCGAATAGGAAGGAAATGAGCAGATTTATTCAATCGATCAACAATAACCCAGATTGCATTATTACCACAAGATGTCTTTGGTAATCCCACAACAACGTCCATGGATATATTTTCCCATTTCCACTCTAGCACTGGTAAAGGATGAAGTATCCATTTCGGTAACTGCCGCTCTGCTTTAACCTACTGACAAGTCAAACACTTCATAGTAAAATTCGCAATATCTCTTTTCATTCCATCCCGCCAGTAACACTCCCGGAGATCTCTGTACATATTAGTACTACCAGGATGATCTAAAAATGGGGAACTATGAGCCTCACATAACAACTCATTCTTCAAATGTGAGTCACTAGGCACACATAATCTCTTCCCAAACCTCAAAACACAATCATTATCAATGTTGAATTCAGACAACTTACCCTTCTAAACCAGCTCTACATTTTTCTGCAACTCATTGTCCTGCTTCTGTGCTTGCTTGATGCTACCTGATAGAGAAGATTTCACCGATACCTGATCATTCTACATAAGGACATAACCAAGTCCCTTCAACAAAGCATCACTGTATATAACAAACTCACCATTCTTGGAAGGATGTTACAAAACTGGAGCATTCAACAATCTCCTTTTCAACTCTTGAAAACCTTCATCACATTCTTTTGTCTAGATATACATAACACCCTTCCGAGTTAGCTTAGTCATTGGACTAGATAACCGTGATAAATTTTCAACAAACCTTCAGTAGTAACCTTCCAAACAAAGGAAAGTATGGATCTCGGTTACATTTGTGGGTCTTGTCCATTCTTCAACAACTTTTGTTTTATCAATATCAACAGTTATGCCATATTTTGAAACAATGTGACCAAGGAAAAAAATTTGTTGTAACCAAAACTCACACTTGCTAAATTTTCCATACAGTTTATTTTCTTTCCTAGATTGAATGATAACACTTAAATGTCTTTCATTCTCCTATTTACTTTTCGAAAACACCAAAATATCATTAATGAAAACAACCAACATTTTTCACCTGAGTCAACTGAGCCATCACTACAATAAACTGTTTAGTTCTGATTCTGACCATCTCAGGATACTGATTTGAAAGGTCATTTCCCTATGTATGCCTTCCCATAAAAGCTTCTTTTTTTCTCTATGAAAAAACATTCTTAACACTGAAATACCTTAGGTGATGAAACATGGAAATCTTTAAATGCTATATCATTTCAGTCATACCATAAATTAATTTATAATTTAACAATTTTCTAACTCCCAATGTTGACTAAACCGACCTCTTATACCAACGATAAGGCCCCAACCTTAAACCATACTTAATATTGAATTAAATGAATAATTACCATTGAGGATCTTTTCAGGTTTAGAGTTTTAGAGAATTATATCATAACTATTACATCTCAAATGATTACAAAGTAGACACTTCTACTAAGTTTCCATAAAATAAAAACTCATAAAAAGAAACATGTGAAGTTCCTTGTTTTATATAGCATGACTTTACCTTGATCCCATCCTTGTCCCTATTCCACATTATGTTCGGTGAAAAACATTTCAAAAAACTTGGGGTGACCATAAAAAAGATCAGTATGGGATACACAAAGAATGAAAACTGATAGTTTTTCAAAACAACAAGTAAACCATGTATATTTTATCAAAGTAATACTTTTCACCATTATGAAGTAGTAAAAACTATTCACTGAATAAAAGATCATTAATTACCCTTTTCGTAACCAAAATATTACCATAAAACCCATATAAATAACACATAACATATAAAGTTAACTTGGGACATAAACATACATAAATGGAAGAACCATACGGTCGACTTCCACACATATCACTTAATGGAATAGCCATACTGACGACTTCTATACCCAATGCATTGGAGGTTATAACTTAACCACCCGTCTTGGTATTCACGGATCCACCCTTCATATGGTTTATCACGTAACCACCCGTCAAATGTCCATGTACCATTATAAAATCGTAAGACATAAAAAAATATAATGGAAAGAAAACATTTCCACATTTTGATCACAATATATCACACAAATATATTGACATAACAAATCCATTATAAAAAGCATTTTCAATACCAAAATACATAAAATAGTATATGGTATTTATTTCATTTTAAAAACACTACGACTTGTTGAGGAAGCCAAAGACCAAATAATACCCGCGGCGGCGGAAAAGGTCATTTTCACTGAGTACGTTAAAAGAAACATTCCTTTTTGTCTTTTAGTAAAACGCTTTGTAGAAAAATATTCCTTTTGTATAAAAGTGAATTTAAAAGGGGTTTATACACCGTATAAAAGAAATTTTTTTATAAAACGAAATATGCCTCAATGAAAGGAGATTGAGATGAAGTCCCTTAACTCGGGTCCGACTTGACTCGATCTTTCTTTAACGTCCTGAATAATAAACTTGGGTTAATTTATACTTACTTAAGAACCTTTTTCAAGTTCATTATTAATTTTATATCACTTATTACCATGTTATAAACATTATTTAATCATTTAAGTTAATAATGATTGTTTTTTCAATATTTGGTTCTTAAGTCGATAGCGGAATTCTTACAGTTACATGTTATTCATGTGGTCAAAGGTTCTTTATATACAAAATGATATTCATTATTTGGATATCATATATATCATATATATCCTGCATATAAATGTATTTATAATATTACATAATCAATTTGAGGTAAGAGATTAAATGCACCGTTCATGGAGACGGTAAGCCGAACGTACGCATGAACACTACTTTCATTTCTATGTCATATTAATGGAATTAAAACTAAATGAGAGGTATGTATATTATAATTCCATAATTATATTCATAATTTATATGTTACATAAATCATATATCATAACTTTAAATCCATCCTTTATACATCACACATATGGCATTAACGAATCAAATCACTTTGAGGGTGCGGTAGTTCGCACTTCCTAAAATGAAGATATCACGTATACCCATAATGGAAGACATAAATCTATACCACAAATGAAAAATACAGAAGAATAAGAAAAAAATAAACATAATATATATCATATATAAATAGAGTGACAACTTAATGGACACCATTAAAGGTGTTAAAAGAAGATTGAACAATCATCGTTTCGTGAGGCAGAAATTCACCAACCACAAAAACAATATGTTCTTTAATCATTAGATGGAGGTGTGTGTAGGTGTATCTCGAATCCTTCTTATAAAAACATCCTAGTATATTTAATATAATTTTTTTGTTACAAAATAAACGAATAAAAAGAGTTTAGATGCTGGAGAATAAAAATATAACAAAAGAACACAAGAGAAAACACTACCTTTAAATCGAGTAACTCTTTTTGATTTGAGCTCAAATACTTCCTTGGGACAACTTCTGCCCAAAGTGAGGCTTCTATTAGTAAGAGAGGGATGTGGAGAGACAAAATGGGCAGGGTTGGCCGAGGAAAAGGCTTGAGTGGTGGGGGTAAGGTGGTAGAGGTGGGGGCTTTTTATAAGAGGAGAAGAGGGGTACTCTTGGAAAGTTATAAAAGTTTACTTTATTATAAAATGATTTTCAGATTTTCAAAATACCACATTTATATAATTCTAGGATAAGGTGATAAGGTTTCGAAATATACTCATACTATAGGTCTTTGACAAGTGTAAGTCTTAGATTTTACATTATCTTTTCATTTTATTTAAATCGTTCATTAATGAGGTAATCGCTACATCATCATGATGTCATAAATAATTTAATTTATTTAATGTATAAAAATTATAAAATAAATATCATGATGTATGAAATCGTTTTATATTTCTAATGAATATTCATAGTAAAAAATATGACTTGTATAACCCCATTTAAAAATTGTTTTCGTAAAACAACTCATGTTTGTCACATTTTAATTTTAACATTAAATAAAAAGTTTTTAATGTCATTTTCCTACCAATGTGGCTCCATGGGGTCCCCAAGTTGACCCATGGATTTTCCTGGTCGGCTATGACAGATCCAATAAGGGTAGGACATGTGTCAAGTTCATTTCATATTACTAAAACATTATTTTTACCTTAAACTACATTAATTACATCTAATCGTGATTAATAAACTTAAAAGTTACTATTCACCAAAAAATTATTATAATCCCATTGAACAACATTTTACTTAATAATGACAACCATGTATTTCCGATTTTTGAAATTAAAAACACAAAGGTGGTAAAATTTCATTTAAACGAAAAATCAGTTTCTTAAGTACCACTTAGTGGTTTCACTATTCATCAAAAATTGATGATTTTTCAGAAAAATACCAAAACTTCACCCTAAGCTATATTTGATATTCTGATTTTAGAAATTAAGTCATTTTTATAAAATTAAAAACATATAAGTTTCATTAATTAATTTAATAATTAATTCCCGCTGTCAGAGCAAATAGCGTGTTTTTATGAAACAATAAGTATCAAAAGATTGACACTAGTTGAAGTATGATTTCAAAGTGAAATTAATTACAACGACCACTATTGGATTAAATGGTAAAAATATATTCTAATTTCATGTTAAAACTAATTCAAATGATAATCTAATAATATAAATAAATTAGATTAAAAAGAGGTTCTGGATTAAAATACAACATTTTTCACTATTCATTAAAAAATGAACTTTATCAGAAATATACCAAAAATTACACAAAGTAAATTTTGATGTCCCGATTCTAGAGAAGAATTTTATTTGGTCCAATATAATTTATAAGAGTGAACAAGACTATATTTAATGAAGGTTCACCATAAAAAGGAGATAAGTCGACCATTAGTGAATATTAGAGTATTTATGCCTAAAATTTAATTCTTTTCTTAATTTAAGCCTTTATCTTTTAGTGAAAAAATTTAAAAACATTTAACATAAATATATAATCATATGTTAGTTATTTCTATTCATTTACAAGAATAAAATGGCTACTTGTTAACTACCATTTAAAATAATATCATTTTATTACTAGTGTGCAACGTATGATTTCAAAGAAACACTTTGTTGCGTATCGGGTACGCTATCGAACATAGCAACCCCATTAAAGTGAAAATAATTTTTAATTGATAAATTTGAATAAATATTAAAATGTATTATTCTTTATTTACCTGGGATGTTACAGTAACTATATAAATAAATTGGATGAAAAGGAAGTTTTCAATTAAAATGCAGTATGTTTCACTATTCATTGAAAATGAACATTTGTCTTAAAAATACCAAAAAGTAACCCTAATATATATTTGATATTCCAAATTAATAAAAGATATAAATTTTACCAAATTAAAAATATATAAGTTTCAATAATTAATTTTATAATCAATTCTCGCTGCCAATACAAATAGCGTGTTTTTGTGATAAAATATCTATCAAAAGATTGACACTTGCTGATGTCCAATTTCAAGGTGAAATTAATTAAAATAACCAACATTGTATTAAATGGTAAAAATATATTTTAACTACAATTTAAACCCAATTAAAAATATAATCTAACCATATAAATATATTAGATTAAAATAACGTTTTGAATTAAAATACAACATTTTCAGTATTCATTAAAAAAATGAACTTTATCGGAAAAATAACAATTTACAGAAAGTAAATTTTGATATCTAGATTCCAAATAAGTATTTTATTTTGTAAAAAATAACATATAAAATTTTCAAAAAGTATTTTTAAATAATTTTCACTTACAAAAGGCTGTTAATCGTCCTTTTAATGAATATTAGAAGATTTATGCTTAAAATTTGATTCATTCGCATTTTATGACTCTAATATTTATTGGATAAATGTATAAATATTTGAAAAATGTATATAATCATTTTATAGTTAGTTATGTTCATTCCTTCCATTACAATGGCTATGCGTTAACTACCATTTAAAATAATATTATTATATTATTAGTGTGCAACATAAGATTTCAAAGAAACTCGTTGTTTCATGTTGGGTACGCCATCAAACATAACATCCCCGTTAAAGTAATAATGATATTTTTTTCACAAATATTATTACATATGAAAATGTCATATTCTTTATTTACATAGGATGTTGCAGTTTTAATATCTACAGAGAAAATAATACAACTGTTAACACAAGATCATTAGTAGGATTGTTGTGTTCATGAATTTTTAACTTCCATGATGCATAAGAAATACCTCGATAATTATTATTATGGAAAAAAACATTTCCTTTAATTAGTGCATCAAAATAGATTGCAATCCCTTTATTCCCCGATAGTAGAGTTAGGATCTGAGCATTAACTAATATCCTCTTAAATTCATTGAAAAAATACTCAAATTATTTTCCCTATACGAACCTAACCCCTTTATGTGTAGGCTAGGTCATTGGGTGGGCTAAAAAGACAATGTTCTGAAAGAAACTCCGATAATAAATTACTAAAAAAATAAATCTACATACCTCAGTTCTGTTCATTGGAGTAGGCCATTCTTGAACATCCTTTGTCTTCATAGAATCAACATACATTCCAACTTTAGAGAATTATACACATAAAAGATAATAAATGAAGCAAATAATTTCACTTTCTAAACATCCAATATAATTCATTCCATTTAAGGGGTTTCTTGAATTGTGTGCAAGTGATTTTCATGATCCTTATTTCTTTATAGTATACTAATTTTTCATAAAAACCACCACAAAGTCATCATGATATTCCTTGAATAATATATTCATTAGATATATAATAATAGAGGGTGCATTAGTTATTCCAAAAGTCAATTCTGTGAACTCGTAATGCCCATTTCTGGTATGAAATTCTATTTTTGGAATGTCTTCCTTCCTCACAAGAAAATGATGATATCCGAATAGAAGAACAATATTTGAAAAATACTGGGCTCCATGAAGTTGATCGAATAAATCATCAATGAGAGGCCGTGGATACTTGTTAGTTTTTGATATATCATAGATCTTCCTATAGTAAATGCTAATATCATATATCTATATTTCATCTTAACTAGAAAAACATGGTCTCAAATTGGATAAACACATGGGAGAATAAATACATTATTATTCAAATCCTCAAGTTGTTTCCCGAGATCCTCTTACATAACATTGGCCATTATATAATGGGTCATTGATATGGTCCTTGAATCCAGAATTAAGTCAATGGAAAACTAAATTTTCCACTCTGGAGGATGTCCAGGAATTCCCTCTAGAAATAAATAAACATATTCTTTCACAATAGGTACATCCTCTATCTAAAAATTCTCTTCCTCAACCATTGTTAATACTTTATATTCCTCTCCAAAAGACGAATTCAATAGAGGTATTGGGGATGGATCTTGATTAGAAACAGATGGCGAGTTTTTGGATCTAATGATATGGGATTCCATAAATGATTAATGTTCGTACCATCCCATAAATATGAAATTAAATATCTAAGGCTGGGATTTTATAATATTGCCTCTTATCCCTTGGCATTTTTTTGGCATATTTCTTTGAAACATTGGAAAATAGGTAGCATAGTGTCCCATTTCCAACAATTATAGCAATGACCATTTATTTCTTCTTTCTCCTAATTAAAATCAATATAAAGATGAAATTTCTCTCTATATTTTTTGAATACTATTTTTCATTTTAATAGGGACCATAGTTTTTCCTTAGACAATTATCACAAGGTGTAAATTCAACTCTTCCCTTAATCCAAATTTTCTTATTTCATTTTCAACAGTTTTCAACAACCCTCTTCTTCTCTTGCATTCCCTTAATGTCCTAATCCATTGTTAATTGTTTTGTTATCTTAATAGTACATGAAACTATATCCAAATATGATGTAAAAAAATCAGAGACTAGTTCTTATCGGAGGAATGTATTTAGGACATCAAATCCATTTTTCTTGTTGAATTACGTATGTAGTATGCAAAATGACATTATATCCTTGTGATGTTATCTTCGTACATTAAAAAATTCTCATCTTTCATTATCCTCAAATTAAGAAACTACATTTCCATATCCGTACGCTTTTCATGAGAAAAGTTTTTCTCTAGGAATATTTCATTATAGAACCTCCATTCCAAATCTTATAGCCCTTTCTCCACATTTGTGTTTTTATTAACACCAACCACTTATCTGCATCTACTGATAGACTATAAACATCGTTGAAAACCTTCTCTGTTATGTTTCTTCCCAAATATAGAAATATATTCTCTATGGACCATATCCACTAATCAGCTACAAATCAGTCTGTTTTCTCATTAAATGATGGAGGTTGTTGTCACATAAAGTGATCCAGTATAGCTCATCCATGTTGTGAATCCTGATGATCCATACGGGTAAGGTTATTGTTCATAACATAAGTCAGTTTTTCCAATATAGTTATAAGTTTCTCAACACCATTCCTAGCTCTAGATCCAACATCATTATCTTATAGCAGTGGGTAATATCTATATGGGATACATGTGTTCATGATGTTTCTATTTCTTCCACTAGGTGACCTTTACAAATAATGGCATACACTTGATTAGGCTATGAATAGTAATATATAATATCAACATTGGAAAATCCCTAGAATAAATTTAAATCAAATCAATGGATAATCCCATAATTATAAACATGTTTTCATTGAATAAGACATTACATTTAAAACCAGAAGAATGGCTTTTAATGAAAATTTAAATTATCCAAATAATATCTCCTTGAATTTTGAAAGAATGTGCGCAGTATGGCCCGTTGTTGTGTACCAAGATACCTGAGGTCAATCCCTAAAATCATTTTTGGTGTTTTCACTCCTAGGTACATATGTGGAAGTACCGTGTCCACTTGTAATATCTAGAAATGGTTGTATTTATTATAAATATCCATGAAATGTTTTCCTTACCAAAATACAAGGATGTTTTAGTATGTTTATCCTAAAATACTATATTAGGGGGTTGTTCTATAATCATATATTTCTAAATCTAGTTTTTATGTATTCTATAAAAAATCATATGATACCAACTAGAATGATTGTACCCCAATTACCCAGAGCTGGTGCCTTATTTCATTACATTGGAATTATAATAAGATACTCGTATACCGAAGGAATGAATAGTTTAGTATATTTGGAATGATATATAAATTCATAAGCTCAACATTACAAAATGAAACTAAATAGAAAATCTAAATTTTATTTGGATTATCCAAAACTATAAGATTATCCATACAAGTAATTCATAATAATCTTCATCATATAAGGAGAAAATGAAAACTAACAAAGCGGTGAATTCAAATACGTAATAAGAGTAATCAATATAAAGAAATATGACATAAAAATTAGACATAGTGAATGATTAGAAACAAATTCATTATAAAATAATCATTAACATAATATAGTTGAAAAATTAGTTAAGTAAACATTTCCATATAAGATCCCAACTCTACATCTTCTACTATTTGAAAAATGATATCAAATATGAATTTATATCTTCATAATGAGATAATTACATATACCGGACACTATGAAACATACAATAATGGCCACATCCAAGATATCTAAAATTTAATAAGGCCATGGTGAAAACCATATCTAAAAATTGGCATGTCCTTTGATATGACTGTGTCTATTTTTCTCATTAGACCTAAAAATGCATTAGTGAGATATAGTAGGCCCCATTAATAACATAAAATGTAAATTCAGTCCTCTTATAACCGGGGATAAACATAAACAACATATATATTCATATTGAAACTAACATATGAAATGTAAATAAATTTCCCCAATCATGAAGCTTAAATGAAAACCGTTCGGAGTAAATTGGTGAATGGTTTTAGGATAGAATTTCCATAAAAACTAGTCATAAACAATTCGATTAAGTATGTTATATAAAATCATAAATAATAATAAAATATATTGATTGGAATAGAATAATATTCTCTTATAAAATCATCGATCAATTCTTGAGTTTAATACATTTTTTACTTTGCGAAGAAGAATTCATTTAGAAATGTATTTGAATAAAACATGAATTTATGTAAGGTAGTAATTTTAATATAAAATGAGTATTATTATATATATATTGGATTATAAATATAAATTATAGAGTGCCCATGAAAATAGGTTATGATTTGAGAAACTCCCTTGAAACTCCCTTGTATTTAAGAATTAATTTTGTAGGATCCCTTTTAATATGTGTGAACCCACATATAATGGAGTATTATTGGGGTTTGAAAAAATATATAGAACACTAAAACATAATTTATGAGTGTTACTTAATAATAAATAATAAAATAATTAAGGTATGTAGGAAATACAAATTACAAGAATGAAAATGGAGTTGTAAGTGGAAAACACTTACCTTAAGTCCAAATGTGTTCCTCTCTTGAACATAAAGTCCTGGAATATGAAACTAGAATTATTAATATATTAATTCAGAACCTATTATAAATTTATTTAGTTTATCATTATTTTATTATGTTCATTATGTACATATTGATAAGTTATAGAAATTAATTGTAGTCATTCCTATGTTTTTGTTTGTGTGGTTTTCATAATCTGTTCACTTGTTCTAATGTAATGGAGTTCATATAGAATGGATTTAAACCGCTAGAATTGAATTTAATCATTATATAAGAACCTCCATATGTTTTAATTCCCATTTATATCCTTTGGTCTCATGAAACAAGGATGAATAATTTTATGAAATATTAATGAAAGTCACTTATATTATTTTAGAGGAATTTTGATTATTTGGATGTAGTTTGGTCACATGATATAATATTATGTACATATACTAATTCTTGAATCTTCAGTAGGTTTTAATATATATATATATATATATATATCTGTCTAGTTAAAACATCATAATGGTTTAATTACTAGTAATGAATGATAATTTGAAGAACAAAACATCATCGTCCATGACAGTTTTACATTGGAACCTCACATACAATGATTTCAATTAAAAGATAGTGGGGATAGAGATCGTAAGAATACAGATAATGGTTTTTACCTTAAAATGATATAAGTTTAGTATATAGATTATACTAAATATGTAATGATAATAAATAATGATTAGTTTATGATATAATATGAAAATATTATAATTGTAAATGAAAATAAATGAAAAAGAAAGATGTTTTACCTCTTGAAGTAACCTCATTGAGAACCTCCTTAACGGAATGTGTTTTAGTCTTTTGCAAATAAAATAGATCATGGATGTGGGGAGTGACTAAGGAACTGTATTTGTGAAGAACATAAGCATGTCACATAGAATTAGAATAGTGAATATTAGTGGAAATACAGGGGGTTATAGTGGAGGAGAGAAGCGCATTGTGAATATTTTATTCATTATTTTAGTATTTACCTCATGACAACCAACAGTGCTAATTAATGTGACCTCTAATTTTAATAAGTTCATTTGGTTTAGAAATTAGTATTCTTACATCATAAATTTTTCTAATAATAGTGAATTTAACTATTAATGTATATATATGGTAAATTAAAGTATTTCATTATTCATAAAAAATTCAAGTATTTCAGAAAGGTAAGAAAAATAACCATAATAATTTATTAACTTGTAAAATTATAAATTTAACTCAATTTTTTAAAAAATAATTCACTTAATATAATTAGTTTAGTTTTTAAAAACAAAAATA
Source organism: Viscum album (assembly GCA_963277665.1). NCBI lineage: Eukaryota > Viridiplantae > Streptophyta > Magnoliopsida > Santalales > Viscaceae > Viscum > Viscum album. The sequence goes on along the minus strand of OY728158.1, from coordinate 1,154,657,142 downwards.
TTTTATTCAAAAATAACTATTTTAAAGCTATAAATCATTTTATATCATATTAAAAAATTAAAAAATATCAAATTATCTTTTATCCCTAATAAAATAAAATAAAATAATTATTTACTATTCATAAGGGAAATATTACTATTCATATTAATATTCATAACGGTATTTATCTATTTTAAAAAATTGTGTTTGTCTTATTAGACATTAAATTTCTTATTAAACACAACCATGCTTGTTAGTTTTTCTAAATTCAAATCAGAGAGGTGGAAAAATGATGTTTACTGGCTAGGTTATGAAAATGTTTTATTTTTTGAAGATTTAGTTTCATTCAATCAATATTAAATTAAATTAAAAAATCATTTATAGTATAACTTAATATGGTCTCACATTATGTGGTCGATGAAAAAACATTGGAAACACCCATCTCAAATCTTTAGTCTTCGAGAAATGTTTTATAATCTAGCCATTGAAATATTACTCCTGATACCACCTTGAAAATAAGTGTAACTCTTCCTATTTCCCCAGGAATTAGAGTTTCCATTGTTTCTTATGGGTATCAACAAACTACCTCCTCCAATAGATCAAGATATACCCCTTTAATCTACCATCTCTATATTGACTGTGTCCTTATAGTCTGTAATAATGATCACAAAAATCTATGATTGAATAATCTTTCTAAACCATGATTCAATGATTCATCCCATCATGAACTCAAAAAAAGAAACATTTGGTGAAAAGAGGACTAAATTCAAGATTATTTATTGCATACTATATGAATTAAATATTTCTCTACATTGTTTTGATGAAATACCACATTCTTTGAATTTTGATATTGTGGGGATATAATTGTTTGTTTAAAATTTCATAAAAATACTATCGCATAAGGTTGTGGACTAATTTATATTGAAAAAATCAATACCATCACTGGAATTCAAGATCATCCAACATTTATGTCTCTATATTGAATTTCATATCAAAATCACATCGAATGATGGGTGGATTTGGTTTTTAGAAATGGATTGATTGATCTACTTGGATCAGATCATCCATCTTGTTTCTATCATGCACAATATGAAATTCATGGATAATACATTGAACTTGTTTTTTTCACCTATGGATCATGTGTAACATCATTATGAAAAGAATATTTTAAATTTTTTTTCTATGGCCTCTAATATGTTTCATTTTCTAGAAAAACAATTAACATCATACCTCTTACATCCATTTAAACAAAAGCTTATCATTTCATATTCATCAATATCATACTATCAAAATGATTCTTTACATAAATTAATTCATCCTCCATCAACCATTGTTGAATAATAAACCATGATTTATAACGTCAACCCATTTTAAAAAGACCATAATTATGATCTTTTTAAAAATACCTCTAATGAAAACAAATTTATCCATGTTAAAATATTTCCCCTTTTAACACAAAATCATAGTTCATTAATCAAATTGAAATATTCACTCCAAGTGCTAAGTCTTTATTATATTTCATTTCATGGTCATCTCATTTTATAAACCCATTCTAATGATATTATAAATTGTATATGTGTCTCTAAATCAGTTAGGTACCCATCTCCATAGAAATTATATATTCAGTATAAAAAGGACTGATATGTATTGATATGATCTATAAGAAATGTCGCTGCAACACCACACCTCTCTAAGATCCCAACTAAAATAATGATCTACAATGATTTCAACTCCTAGGAAAAAAATACCAATCCAAATACCACTCTTTCTAGAAATAAATAATAAAGAATCAAGACGATAAAAATTATCTAAAATAATTATTTGACATAACAAATATGGTATCACCAATAACATACATATTTCTATCAATTTCATGGGAATGCCTGAGTATTTTATATGGCTTTAGGTGACAAATCCAAGATGGAAAAGGCTGGAAAGAAATTCTAAAGGGATTAAATATATTTTTGGGATGATTGAAAATTTGAAAATAAAACAGTCAACCAAACATGAAAAAACCCAATAAAAAACTATATGATGCTTGATAAAAATGAAATAAAACATGACATTTAATTTGTAAAAATTAATTTAATACAATGTTACACTACAGAAGACCACATTTAAAATGTAAAAAATGGAATAAAAACTAAAAAAACACAAAGTCTCCAATGAAAATTCTCTATACTTCTACTACAAGTTCCATAATCATGAATCACTACTAAATAAGTATAATGATTTACCCATACATGTGCCACAAAAAACAACAAACGATAATAAAAAAACATGCCTAAACAGGGGTTACTAATGTTTATTGGTATAAATTCACCATTTAGATCCATACTCATACCAATATGATATAAATGGTTATAAAATTTTATAAAACAATTTATATAAAATGATTTATATAATACAAATATGAGAAATTTATCGACAACAAAAACTAATTCTAAAAAAAATGGTTTTTCAAACTAAAATTGTTTTCTATGATGTATCTAATAAAGCTCTAAAAACCATTCTATATTTACAATTTTGGTATACCCCATTCCAAAACCACATATCCACATAACCACACATCTACAAATTCATTTTTTTATGATTGTTCCACATATATTAGTGCATTCTCATCGATTTACCAAATCACTACATGGTAATTAAATACAATTTTTTTACTCCTTTGGCACTGAGAATAAGGATAAATTTAAACCATGATCTATAATGAAATATATACACACACCACCAATTATGACCAAAACCTATTTAAATACCAAAACTACATCAATGTAAATAATGATTAAATACAAAAACTATTTATTTTGAATCATTTTAATATAAAAATTTTTTAATGGAAACCATATCTCATAAAATCAAAACCAAACAACCATTTTTAAAATAAACAATTTAATACCATTCAATAATGAATATTTTAAAAAATTTCCCAAATCCTTGTAAGTCATGAAAGTATCTATAAATACGGTTTTTAGGATGTTTTACAAACCAAAATCATAATCAATTTTTTTAGAAAATTAATCAATTAGAAACTATGACATCATGTTTCAAATGCAGGATTTTATAGTGATACCACCTACATCAAGAATTACGATTAAATAACGAATCCCTCTCAAACACCAATGATATTGGGTTAATACTCCAAAATTATTATTTAGATCTATTCCCTGATCATAAAAAAGACCAGATAAATAATATTTGGGAACTAATATCTTAGTTATATTCACATCCAATATACATCTATTAAAATATGAGATATAATTATTTATATATAAGGAAAACCAAAAAATAACTACAAATAACAAACACTTACTATGAGAATCCAGTTTCAATTACATAAAAATGCCTCAAGATTTCATCAATATCAATGGATAGAGGTTATAAAACGATTTAGATGGAAAAATTTAAAGATAGATACCTCTTGGTGAAAAAAGAGGCATTAAATAATTAATCCGACTTATATAATTTTTTGGATCAGAATTTTAAAGAATATGCAATTAGTTGAACAATAAAGAAAATTGTTCACTAACAGAGTTATCGATATTGCCTCCTGGGTTGATCCTCTCACAATTTCCTTGTATGTTTTCCAAACTGATTTTCAGTCAGGAAAAATCCCACAGTCTCAATAATCATGGGTTCTCTTAGGTGAAGGAATGGTGTGTAAAAAGTATGAAATGCTGGTGCGACTTCCCATTAGCCCTTGTCTCATTATTCCATATTCATGTAGGAGTTTCATTTTTCACAAAACCGTTATCCAACCGTGCACCTATAAAAAAATAAAAAACACACTAAATGATCCCCAAACTTTAGAAAAAACCACCCATAATGATTACTTACTTAAAAGGTACAATGAAATTTTTTCCTACATGAACCTTGGGGTGTTATATTTTGATTATTACATGAAGTATTATTCAATTGGAATCCTGACAATGAGGAATCCAATTTAGGCTCTGTTGATTGGCCATAAAAAACATTTCTGAAACTATAAACATCTCAATACACAATATAGAGTTGATTTGTCCTGATTTATTTTTTGGAGGGACATGTTTGTGGAGGTGTGATAGATTATAGGTGTCCTAAAACTCATGAAATATGAACATCTTTCATTAAATATCCATCAGAAACATCACTATCATGAGAGATTATGGGTCTGTGTACTTTTCGAATGATGGTGATCTAAATGAATAACATCCTTGTTTTATTATGCTAAACTACACGAAAACATCAATACTACATGATGTTAAAAATTATGGTGATGTCATTATCGCCTGATGCTAAACTACATGATCATGTCCATACCATTTTACATTAAACTCAATGGATTAATTCATAGTCCGAAAATGATAAATTACATGACCATGGCCATATAGTGTGATGTTAACCATCCCTGGTTACATCCTATCCGCATGATGGAAATATTCAGCACCACATCCTTACTTCAGGACTATAAACAACAAGGAATACTTCATAAAAATATGAAAATATACTATGTGTCATCTAAATAATTGGGATACATCTTCTGAATTAGGAGGAAATAGTAGTTCCCAAAACCACCATCGATATAATACAACATATATACCAGATATATTACAAAACCATAAATACCCCTCAGTCGCCTACTAATAGAATTATCCAATTGGTTAGCTACCAATACACTTTAACATGGGCTCCAAGGACACATCTCCATTGTGGGAAGCTTCATTCTATATGAATATAGATCTTCTTCCTAATAGGTAAAAAAATCTCATCTAACAAATTAGGACATCATGTAAAGGAATCTAAAAATCCACACCATCACTCATGAATACCACCTGTATATTCTTATGGAACAAGAGGTACTTGAGTTAGATTATATCCCAACATCAAATTAATTAATTGGAAAAAATAACCATTATAATGAGTGTGTATAGGAATATATTAATTTATATACCCTATTGATGTTCCAGTGCATTTAGAATGTAGTAGATGAGGATCACTAGTATATTCTGGTAAATATGTATGGAAATACAAATATTCATATCCAGATAGCCTTATTAGAACATCAATATAGTCAGTGTTAATGAGTATAAACTATGGATAAAGGACATATCATGTATCTTATCTTGAAGGATTATCGATATAATATGATAATGGAAAAATTATAATAACACGATCATAACATCATTCCATCCTAGAATAACAATGTGAGAGGGATCATTACTATGGGGAGGCTTAAAATTCTATCAGAAAATACTTGAGAAACTCTCTAAATGCATATGAATATTTTTTATCCGACTACTTATGGGATTCACCATTTTAGGAAATCACATACCTTAAGACATTATCACATTCCAATCTAAAAAGATTATAGAAATAATCCATAGGCACCGAACTGGACTTATATACCAGTTCTAAGTGGGGATCAAAATGTGAACACCAAATATGCATTGATATTGGTTCATATTCCTTTCAATGAAGCCACTTAAAATATTCTAACTTCTTATAAAAGATTTATCATTTCCCTACTCACATTATTGAGGTCCATTCACATATTCCATTGCGGAATGTATATAATAAGTGGTCATATATCTCCAATTTTGCAAGGATTGATCAACATATTCCAACAACCACCTATAAGAAGGATCATATCACTTCTAACAGTATATAATCTCATTAGTATAATTCGAAAACATCATGTTAGTATGATAAGATCCAAAATTCACCTAACAGTTATCAATATATTTTAGAATTTATCAGGGAGATGTTTTATATCCCAGCACAACCACAAATGGAAGGTCAAAATATTCTAGTCATGTTGTAGAATAAGGTGTATACACTTAATATAATCAATGATAGTATCCAAGATTTTGTTCTAGAAATGTTGTAAAACCACCCATCAGGTCACATGATCATATGTTTAATATAAAATCATTTGACACAATAGTGCATGACCATGGACATACAGTGAACCCATACAGGTGTCAGTGGTTATAAACATGTAGAAATTCCATTATTAAAACCCTTAGTATAATGTGGCTCACACATAACCCTGTAAGTGGTTTCCTCGACACAAATCATTCCCATGGATCACTTTCCATGACATGATAACACTGAGGACATTCACATTATATTCCATGCAATCCACCACACAATAAAGTGTGAACCTTCATCAATGTATGTACAATATTGATTCAAAACTCACATGAATGATAAAAGAACACATTAGAAGAAACTATAGAGGTCATGAAATGACATGAACTATATATATTATTGTGACTCCATCTTGTAGGAATTCATTTTCCAGTTCTAGTTATTATTAGATAAGTGCACCCATCGATATGCACTTAAAATTTCAAATATTCCGGAATATGTGAAGCTACTAAATGAAAATGTTACTCATGAACACATATTAATAAAAAATCATATCTCTTGTGGTCAAGGGAAGATAACATTGAACATGTGACAAAAACACAAGGGAAGGTGTTTGATAATAAAAATATTCATGTGATTGTGTTATATGATTTAATTAATTCCAAAAATCGAAGGATTATTCACTACAATCACGGTGTCCATTTGTGGAATTATACATGTAACATTAAGAATAATTTAGTTCTTAGAAAATTCATTTTTCTTATGAAACTACATAATTACATCTCTGAATCCCCATATGATTGACAAGGGACAAGGTAAGGTGTTCAATCGATAGATTTTTGAAAAGTATATACTGTCATTTTATTTCTTATGGACCATTATATTTTTATTATGTAATGGTATCTAAGACATTCAAATTGATTTTGATCTTGGATTTTTTCACTTGAATCATGAGAATGAATTCGGGAAAAGTCCATTGATCAGGACAATATATGTTGGAAATGTTAGTCGATCATAAAAAATAGCCTAGACATTTATTAATGAATATTGAACCTGATTATGTACATTTCTTCTCTGATCATGGGAAATATCAAAGTAATTTTAAAATTCACAGTGAGAATCATATTATTCATGTCATCCAGACACTCTTCTATGTTTATTACAAGTCAGACAAACTTTCTGGGACAAGACAACCTCTTCAAGAAGAAGCTATACGACCTTGGCCATATGTCCTCCCATACCTGAATCATTAGCATCACACATTAATTATGAAGGAATATTCCTCAATGGGTTAGGGTTATGAAGTCACATGAACCCATTTAGTTTATGATCTAATGAGGGACCTTTATGTCTTACTAAGGATATAAAACATTACATTTATGTTAATTATCATTCTTTATCTAAAAAAATATTGAAAATTAATATGAAATTGGTAATACAATATAGTATAATTATTTGGCTTTCCTATAACATCTTGGAAAACTATAATTTATTTGAGAGTGATTACACACATTAATCCACCAGTGGGTCAACAGACTACTATACAATAAAAACAGCAATGCCTCACCAAAAATGATATTGATGAAGCCTTCCTATGTCCTGAGGTCCAAAGCAGAATCCAACATAGTGTATGTCCCTTCTAATTAAAAATATTCTATGCATATGGAAATTAGTTCACCCTTAATTATATCATCCTCCATCTTCCTTCAATAGATTATATATGGGCACATACATGGAAATAATTTTAATTGTATGAACATACCGTGCCATTAGAGACAATAATCCTATTATTATAAATAAAAAAGGCTAATAATAAAGGATATTATACCATTTTATATGAATATTCAATACAATTTAATAGAAAATTCCCTTGGAATATAACATTTTAGTGTCATTCATAACATGGAATCAAAATCTTCAATCCTAGTGAATGATCTTTATTATCCCCCATAAAAATATACACTTTTAGTAGATCTACATAAAATATTTCCCCATTACATGGGGGTATGATTCATATAAATGATTAATCTCATATGCTCAATAAAGTTATTAAATGAAATGTGTCAGAATAACATAATAAATGGGAATTGAACAGAAACATAATACTTGAATATCCAACCATAAGTATTGGATATCATAATAAGGAAAGGTAGTTCATAGGATAATATTCATAATGAAATAAAAAACATAATCCATAAAATAACAACATAGGTATAAAACTTGTAATTATGGAAGGGACATGAGAATATATAATCATTTCCATTGTAGATAATGAATTTCTATTAAGACAATATTAAAAGTAAAATTTATTTACTAAACTAGGTTCAAACCCCATTCCATCCATCAATGACTAAACCAAGTTCACCCCTTATTCCATCCCTCTATTACTGAACTATGTTCACCCATAATTTCAATCCTATATTACTAAAACATGATCATTTACCATTCTAGACCTATAATGTTGATCAAAGTAAATTTCTCATTCCATTCCTATCTATCTCTTGATATATAAATCATTACCCAATACACTGGAGGTAGATATATGCCACATCCATATCATAGTGAAATCATACATACATATACAAAAATATAAAAAGAATCATTTCATAACCCATGAAATGAAATGGGGTTCATAATCATGTAATCAAACCATTACATTTGGTAAATGATACATGTTTAATAATTATTTCATCAACAGAATAACCCTTAAAGATAAACATGTTTCAAAACATTATAACTCATTGAAATAAATTGGTGTCATGTGAATCATTTCATAAAAACATATCCCATTAAAAATGGAATAATAATGGAACCTTCAGATTATATCATAGATGGGAATGATTAACTTCAAAAGATGTAATCATTGTAGGATATTATCATAGAAGGATATTTTCAAAATATTCAAAGATTAAAATATCAACTCTTTTATGAGAAATGATCCATAAAAAATAATTTTTTTAAAAACAATTTACTTTCAAAATACATTGAATCTTAAAAATAATGCTTGTAAAAATTTACAAAATAATTTTCATTGAAGCCTTATAAAAGGATCATGAAATATTTTTGAAAACCATTTCCTTAAAAATTTCATCAATAATATAAAATGTGGTTTGAAATCACATTGAAAATAGTTTTCATTGAAAAACTATAAAATAAACAACAAACATTAATGAAAAAAAATTCCTTGATAACATATAAAATAAAATTTACAAAAATGTGGGAAATAAATTTTATTAAAACATTTAAAATAATATTAAAAACATTTGCAGAATAGGTTTCTATGAAAACAAAAAAATGGAGGTTGAAAAAAAATTTAAAATCATTTTACTTCAATACAAATAAATGAATCTTAAAACCCCGTTAAAACATATATCAATAAATTTTTTTTATAAAAACATTATTAATAACTAATATTTAAAGATGAAAAAACTATTACATGGATTGATGATGGATATATATTTTACTTTAATACGAGGAAAAAGATCAATCCTTGTACACTCTAAAATGGTTAGAAAAAATCCATTTTAGGAAAGAGAAATGAATATTCCTTTGATAAACTTTGAAAAATAAAAAATTTTAATTTTTTTTAAAGTTATAATAGTATAATAATATAATATTATTATAATCCCATTTAGAAAAAATTGATTTTAAAAGAACAATGATTTTCGATCGACGGGAGGGAAAATTCAGACCATCATAAAAAAACATTCTTATCCTACTTTTATACCAAATAGTAGAAGAAATGTTATAAATATATGAATAAATAATTAATAACCATTGGGTATTCAACATCATTAATTTTCCTAACTGAGGGATCAGAATATTTCATCATGGAAGAATAAACATAAATTTTATTTAAAATTGATGATATTGTCATTAAAAAATATTATAACTTGATAACATCAGATCATACTATCCATGTAATAAAATGAAATTTAAATAAGCTTAAAATAATTTTAAAATAATTAAATTCATGATATGATATGTAAAATTGATGTATATTCACCTTAAAATTTAATTTTGGTGGGAAACGGAAACTGAATCTCAAAGAAGGACACTTGAGACCCAACAATTTCAATGATTTTTTATTGTTGGAATATTAAACACCATGAAATAAGATAACTAAGTGAATATTAAAATACCCATAAATAAAATTATAATATAAAAATATTGTAATAATGGCTATTACATACACCACATAAAATAAAATATTGGTGAACATAGCATATATCTGAAGGAAATTTAATGTGATATTCAACCTTATTGCATTCTATATTGACTCTCATGATACTGATTATATTCAAATTTATATTAAAAATAAATTTATTATAAATATTTTACATATCTATTTTATTATATTGAATAAATTTTATTTTTTGATTATGATCTTATACTTACCTCTTATTAACCAACATTTATTATGTTTTCACATTAGGTAATATTCAATTTGTTTTTCTTATGTTTCTAGATTTGTTTTGTTGTTGGCCATTATAATTATATCCAGACTCTAGAATGTAAACAATGATATAAATATCATAGATATCTAGTATATATATATTATTTTATAAAATATTATATAAGAATGGAATTGAATAAACCATTCATGCTGATGGTATGCAGTACGTATACAAGAATGTTGCTTCCATTTTTGTTGTTGTGTTAAAATAAAAATTGTAAATGATATGTGTTTATATATATATATATCATATTATTATTATTATTATTATTATATCATATATATCATTTAAGTTCACTGAACTCATCCTTAATACATTCTTTGTAGTGTGAGAATGAATCGCGTCATTTTGAGGGGGTGGTAGTCCACAATATCTCAAAGAAAATTATCGTATTAACACCATTTGAAACATAAAAAGATATGTTATTTATGTTTTATAAATAACATTAAATAAATATTACATATAATATAAAACATATATAAATCGGACTTCCATCATAATTTCCACAATCAATGGTGATACAAGTAAATTGGGTAATCATCAATTAGTGAGGCGGTAGTCTGATATACACGTAAGAAATATCTTTGTTACTCATTTTACAGAGATTTGTGTAAGGATAAGTTAAAACATTAGAATAAAAATAACATATTATATTTAGGATACTTTTATTATTACAAAATAATTTTATAATAAAGTGTAGGGGTGGAGTTGAAAAATAGGAGAAAGGACATGAGAGAAGATGATACCTCTTAATCAAGTAATTCCATTTGGTTAGTCTTGAAAGGATTACATGGCTTTCCTCTGCCAAATAGAAGTATTATATAAAAAAGGTATGATGTTGGATATTTTATTTGATAGATCTTGTAGTAAACAAACACTTTTTTGAGGTTTTATAATTTGGGAGTGTTAGTGACACGTTATTCTGATGGAAAGTCGCTCACTTTACTGAAAGATGTTTTTTATTGAATTTAATGATGATAAAACACTACAAAACCATGGCCTGGTAGCCCTCAAGGAGGATGAAAATAATGAAGGTTTAGGGTATCCCCTTGGTAAATATTCTTATAATAAAAAAGGACCAGGTCAAGACTATTATAAATCATAAGACCCTCTTTTTGTCAACCCATGTGAGACAACTCATTATCCAGGAAGTTGGTCTCCCTAAAACTATGATGGATAATCTTCCAATGATTGGTTTCAAAAATGAATCTACAAATATGTTAGTTGAACTCCCAAGGCATCGAACAATGCCATTGGATAGCCTTAACAAGAAAATAGGAATCTGAATCAATATTTTCCACCTTAAATCCCATCCTACTACAAACCCTCCAATCTAAAATGTGAGAATGATCATCAACACCGAGTTATTTTCAATGACCATAAAAAGAACTGCCCCAAAGGAGAACAGAGCCCCAGATATCCCATAGAACCCCACTGCCCCTCATGATTCCTTCCGTGAACGATACTTCCACGTCCAGTTTAATCCTACCAGTAAGAGGTTCCCATTTATCCCAATGACCACACACCCTACCCTTAATGTGAAAAGTGTTAATGAGATTGCAGATCGTGGTAGAGGTTTGGACCCCTTCAAAAACAATGTTAGCAAAACAATGATGGAACATTACTGCATCTGCATGAATAACAACGAATGTCTAGAGCCGATCCAGACAAGGATGCGTGCCTCCCAGATAGTCCAGCATATGAAGGATAAGATAATGGTTTTTACCTTATGATTCATGGTTCTATTCCCCATTACTTGTAAAAAGGAGTCCAAGTAGCCCTGCAAAGATATAAGATTTTCATCAAAGAATGGGTGGGGAGAGAAGAATGGCCAGAGGTGTGCGGCCTAGGTACTGTGAAAAAATAAATGTAATTTCATCTATTTCTTTGACTCACACAACAAAATCATTGAGATGCCACTGATATTACCTTACATTGTATGTTATCATCAGTCAAAATTGCCTTGTTTTAGATTCTCCAAAACTGGAAATACATATTTGTAGGTATCTCATTCCAATATACCATCAGTGGCCGTTCATCTGAAGCAATTTAAATATTAAGAAGACACATATAATCCTGGTAATAGAACATGACCGAACTCGATCTGATGAAATGAAATTTATCGTGGGTGTCAGTCGTAGTAATACATTCGAAAATATCTATCTGAATTGGATTCAAAATTTCCTATATGGGATCATGTTGTTTACTAGAATCATTTAACGAAATGTGTGGAGAAGGAATGTTTGGGAAGGTCAGCTTCTGGCATGACCAATCTGATTAACATTAGCTGATATCAAATTTAGTGATGATCAATTTTATATGGTCTTCAAGATTTTCAAAGTGTTAAATCATTTCGCTCTCTAGTTCTGAGGAATGAGAAACACGATCGTTTGGAGCTCGTCCACATTGACCTCTAAATAATTCTCCACTTAGGGACTACCCAACTAGTATTTCTCATGCTAACTGGCCATGCATTCTGAAAATGGATTCCATGATATCTTGGGGGACAACACCCCCTACGAAGAACAGTTTTTCCATGTGATGCCAAGAAGTCCAGTGGATGTTCCATCTTTGATTAACATTGAATCGAAAATTGTTGAGCCTTTTTTCATTTTTCTCAACCACACCATTTGAGGTATTGATATTAATGGAAATGTAAATTGGAATATAGGCAAGAACATTGTTAGTCAATTTAACCCACCCTCCGAAAGAAAATAAATAGTTTTTTAAATAGAAGATCCAACCCATAAGTCTGTTATGAATCTAATCGAAGTGTAGTTTCTTCATGAGGCCACATGATATTACGACATAGAGGTAGAGGATTGGCCATATCCCTTGATGACAGTAGATTATATACTTCATTTCACTAGAGCGCCTTACAGAACATGTGTTTAAGAAACACACATGGCTCTTTGAGGAAGTAATGTTATTCCCATACAATAGACCATAAATAGAAACTATCTCCATGATATTGAGCATGGGCCTTCTCCATCTATTTTTAAAAATCAAAATATCATCAGCAAACATCAAAGAATAAATATACCCCATACTCTTCCATAGTGATACAAATTAATCCTTCCATTATACAGGCTCTTATTTAGGTTTCAGGACAGAGCATCTTGTGCCAATATAAAGGGATTTGGGAATGATGGATCTTCCAAACGGACACCCCAAACTAATTTGAAGTAAAGTAAGATAATTCCAATTAAATAAATAGATAGACAAGGTGATGAGAGGAACCAGAAATAGATATAAAAACCCATTCCTCGAACCCGATTTTCATCATAACATTGATAATGAATCTCCATTCGATATTATCATAAGCCTTTTTTCATATCAAATTATAGAATGACATTGGAGCCCACTGAATTCATATGCATGTAATTAACTAGTTCACTTGTGATGCCAACAACACATTGAATGTTCTACCCATGAATAAAAAATGTGTTTCTACTGAGACCAACATTGGGATTATACCACTATGCCTTCTAGAAATATTCGTTCCCAATATCTTATAGGCATGATAGCACAAGTAGATTGGAAGATAATAGAGAATTAGAGTGGGAATATTAACCTTTAGAATGATGACCACCATCAAAGAACCAGTGCTTCTATTCAATGTACCAACACTAAAGAAATCATGGACTCCCTCCACTATCGGAGGACCAACCAAATCCCAAGATTCCACATAAAATAAAACATGAAAAACATTCAACCCATGGTCACTTTCATGAGGCATTCTCAAGACTGCGTACATAATTTAATTCTCTTTATGGAGTGTGGTAATAAGGGAATTATCAGATTTATTCAATAGATGGGGGCACAACTCAAGATTACCTCAACATACGAGTAATCTCGATTAACAAAAGAAGAAGGCTTTCCCATTAAGAATCCTTCAATGTGGTCCAAATCAATTATGCATACAACATCCTTATTAGAGGTATAAGTCCCATTGACAATGATCAGGTTAACCTTCATGCTCCCCATATCCTACATGAATGCATGAAATAAGGTGTTATTATGATCACCTTCCCTTAACATCTCACTGAGAAAATTATCTATAACATCTATCTATATCTAGATGTTTTCTAGAAAGGGAAGTCCTCTTATCACAGAGAGAAATTAATGATTTTTCCTCCCAGTCTGTTTGAATACCTTCATCCAGTAGATCCCCCCTTCTAAGTATTTTACACCTCTGAAACCACATTGGATTTGTTAATGAACCATATGTTATGGTGATTTTTGAGATTCATGATGCGATTGTAAAATCCACAACTAGACCTCATGTTATCCCTTTTTATGCTCAATTTGACCGTAATCATTGTGAATAATTTTAATCACCTTTACTAATATTAATGGTAAAAAAAATTTCTTGAAATTATTATAAACTCAATATTATAATGAATAAAATTGTTTATCTTGGTTTTTCAAAAATCCATTCATATAAGCTAAAAATTTAAGATCAGTTTTAATCAGTCAAACGTGATGAAATTACATGTTTTTATGTTAGAAATATATTCAAAAATGTACTATGTTTCTGTATTCAATTTCAAATTGAAATTAATAATAATTACAAAAATTATAATAATTTATCTATAATTGATCAAATTTTACTATTAAAAAAATTAATATATCATTTAACAATATTAATTAATTAAGCCAGATGGTATCATTAACTTATATTTCGTATTTTTCATTATTCATCAAAATTGTGTTTCTCAAATAAATCCAAAAATTTCACCCAATGATACTTTTGGAAATAAAAATTCAAAAATGAAGTTTATTTTACCAAATTAAAATTATTGAAGTGTTTAAAATTAATTATATTATATTTCATATAATGACATAAAGGTTAGTTTATAGTATTTATAAACTCATAATAACTTTACCAAAAATTATATTTTTCATAAGAAATGTGTTATATATATATAACTATTATAATAAATAATTTAAATGGATTAATTAATATTAATATATTTAATTTTAATATCATGGTTATAATTATAATATTTTAAATAATTATAATTAAAAGATACATCATATAATTTTGGTGATGTGTGAAACATACACCGAGAATGTGTTATGGGTAGCACAAGCCATGTTGGAGTTCCTTATAGTGTATGAAATGTTTGTATTGAATTTAGCACAAGCCAAGTCAGTATTGTGTGATCGTAATGTTGGAATTAGTGTTTTAATATATATATATATATATATATATAATAATTCTTACTGTCACTTGAAATGAAAAATATCTAAAAGATAAATTATTTAAAAAACATTAATTCAAAAATTCAGTGGGTGTTACATTATACCCCTTATAAAATGATATTTTTCCTCTAAATTAAATTGGGATTTAAATGGTTTATTACTTTAATGATTCATTCATATAAATCCACATCAAAAAAATGGACACTAAAACATACCTTAAAATAAGAAATATGGAACAATAACGATCACCAAAAGAAACATATAACTCAATTTCCACATAAGACAACATTTGTTGGTAGTAAATATTGGACATAGAAAAATATGTAAATATTAATAGGGTGTGATTTATCCCATCAATCACATAACTATGAAAGAACAATAGAAAATTGTGTGACATAATGTCATAAATATTTCATTATTTTAAAGGCCATTGGTTCAAAAAATTAATGTATTAGTATTTTTTCTATTTAATATTATGATATCATTGAGTAATTATTTTATTAAACATCAATATTTTTAAATATAACTACTTGAAATATTTAAAAAAATCATTCATTAGTTGGGATTTTATATATTTATTATTCATATGTTACATCATGTATTGGGGGTCCATAAATTTATTTTATGACTTAAAAGATAAAATGAAATTTTATAATATATTAAGGCTCATTAAAGAATGAAATGTATAGCTATTTATCCATAAAAATTAAAAAAATTGAATATGTTTAATACATTAGTAAATAAACATAAAAAGAAACTCTATGATTTCATTATGAATAATTATTCATATAGAATAATTATACATTAATTAGAACATTGCGTAGGTTAGTGGTAGGCACGAATCCCTTATCAGACATTGATATTGGGTTCAAGACCCATCACCTTTCAATACGTGACTGGTTGTCACACTACATACATGGTGTACTTTTTTAGAACCATACTAACATTATTTTGAAAATACAGTTGACATCATTAAATAAGGGATAATCAATAAATAGCCTCTTAATCCAAATTTTCAATACAAACTCAGTTCATAAATACTTCCTATGATGATAAACATAAGCATTTCTTGAATGGTAAAGCTTATAAAAATAGAAAATAATTAAAAATATATTCATGAAATTAGTATGGCATTAATATACCCATATATTAAAAATTATTTATTGGTTTTCATATACTAAACATGTTAAATACTTGTGGTAAATTCTATTGGAACATAGTAACAACCAAAATTACAATTAATAATTTTTTGTGAAATATGAATGCTCCCATATTCAATAGATTACTGGATATATTTCACAATTCTATGTTGTGGTAAACATCATACATGATAACAAGAAGCACTTTACAACATTTCCTTAATTAGATCCAAGTATATTTGTAACATTCAATTCACTTATTCATTAGGACATTATCTCAAAATAATGATAATAATAAAGGTTTCCTTCCCTGATAAAAAAACATCACCCTATCGTTAAATCAAATCCCCCTATCCATATGGAATATTAATCTTGAACTTTTAAATACTGTGAAAAAACATAATTAGAACAAACCTTATATATTTCATAATTAATGTAAAATAAATTTATTTTAAATACATACAAACATTGATTATTGAACAATAGATATATTTTATTAACAAGTTAACCTCATCACATTACACAATACCTCTTTCCTTTCACATTCAATCTGAACTCTTATTATCATCAGCAATGTTACAATTACTCTCATTAGATTTCAAGTTACCTTCAGTAGATTTCAACTTTGATCAATGAATTTCAAATTAACCATTTAATACACACATAAAATTAAAAATTTATGATGATATATTATAGAAGATAACATTATCCTCCAAATCATTAAATGAAATATCCATTTTCCCTTTGAGTCACATTATTTATTTATCTATTTTCCATAGTCAAAACATTTTACCATTCCTCAATGAAATTCACATAGGAGATTATTTCGACATGGATGAGAAAATGGAAACCAAATCTTATTTCTTATTTGGTCTCCACTACCTGAACTCTCAATGAAGTCATTATTTTTCTCTCTTGTAATGTCTGGTATTATGTTACTGTATACATTGTTGATCATGTTCCATGAAAATAGTTTAGGCATGATCACTACAAGTTTCACTCTAGGAATAATCTCATATGAATTCTCATCTAGAAATAATCCATCACATTCAACATTAATCCAATTATGTCGGGTTCCCTCTATTCACTAAAGAAAGAATCATAGTGTGAACATTACATTTCATACTAGAAAGCCACATATTCTTGAAAGTAATTATTTACCGGATGATTAAATCCTAACACCTTCCTTTTTCTATGACACCATATATTTATACTAGATTATTCATATCAAATGAATATTTAAATCCTTAATTATTATTTGTGATGTTAATTTGAATTCTCAACATATATACCCCAGGTGATTGAATGAAAGTATTTAGAACGAATCATGCTCATATACCATATTACCACATGTTTGGACTAGGACATATTTCCAGGGTTTTTACCACTAATTACATTTGTTCCATATCCAAATCCACTGGTAGAATATATAAAGGTATTTATTTCTAGGAAACCTGTAACTAAATGCGTTAAAAAAGTTCTATATCTTTTTTATAAATGTTAAATCATCGTTATACATATCCATAGAGTCATACCTAGAAATATATTTAGAAATATAGGTGGGGTCTCAGTAAATAGTCCTCCCCCTAGTTGAAAATGTTTGACTAAACATTAACTTTGGTTGAAAATATGACATCCCAATCTTAGAATAGATAGATATTACATCATTTTATATGAATATTAGGTATATTATAATAATAAATTCAAGAGGAAAATAATAGTTTAGTGTATTTAAAAACAAGGGGAAGAAATATTATATCATAGCCAATGATCTTATACATCTCCATTAAAGATATACACATTTAGTACTTATATATAATTCCATTATTCATAAATATGGTAAATGAAATATAAGACGACGTAAGTTCATATACTCAATAAGGGTAAATGAAGGAAATGTGAAGGCATAAAACGTATAAAAGATGGGGAACCTGAAAATAACATTTTTTGATGATGCCTAATCTATTATATATCATAATAAAAGTTTGAAGTTCATAATACATGAATCATAAGGAAATAAATAACATAATCCATGAATGAATAAAATAGGTATAAAACATGGAATTTTGGAAGACACATGACCATATATAATTATTTCTAGAGTAATCATGTCATTCCTTCAGAGACAAATTTAGTGGAAAAAATTCTTTTTCTAAATTGGGTTCACATCACATTTCAACCCTCTATTACTGAAAAATGTTCACCACTCAATCCAGTAATTTCAATTTTACCTATTTCACCCCTTATTATAATTATTTATTAGTAAACCATGTTCGTTTCCTATTCCTGAACTGAGATGATTTATTAATCAATATATTTCTATCTCAAGGATATGTATCTTTAACCAATTATTTATAGGGAGATATCGGCCCAACCAATCTCATTGTGAAATCAAACATATTTGTTCCAAAACATGCTAAAGAGTCTGATTATATCCAATGAAAATAAATTTGTATCATAAACATAATATAACATTATAAACTATGGAAAAATATGATGTTTTGGTAATATATTATTCAATATCATGACCCATGAAAAGAAGAAGGTTTCAAAATAATATAAAATTTGAAATAGAAATTTTTTTCATAAGAATCATTCCATCAAATCATAAACCATTCAAGAATGAATATTAATGGATCATTTGGATTATTTCATTTAAGGAATTGATTAATATCATCCTAAGTCATTATTGAATAAAAATTACTTTTAATGATAGTTTTTATACATTGTATGAGTATAATATCATTTCATCATGTATAAATGTTATTTAGAACATAAATCAATTTAGAAAAAATTACTTTGAAAATACAATAAAATATTAAAAATAATGGATGCAATCATTTTGATAATATTTTACCTCTAAAACATATAAATGATTCTTAAAAACATTATGAGAAAAATTTCATTCAAAATACCTTCTAAAGGTAATATTTTTCCTCAAAATCATTTTGAAAACTGTTTTCATTAAAACATTTATAAAGAAAAATTGAAAAGATTTTGAAAATAATTTCCCTAAAAAAATATACAAAAATATTTGAAATATTTTGAATATAATTTTTGATGAAATAATATAAATAAATTTTGAATACACTTTGAAAATAATTTTTTTGCGAATACTTATGAAAAAGCATGAAATCATTTTGAATATAATTTTCCAGAAATATATATAATGGAATATTGAAAACATTTTAAATTAATATTCTTCTGAAATATAATTTAAAACAATATTTTAAAAATTAAAAATTATAAATGTAAGTAAATATTAAAATGATTGATGTTTGATGAATTCATACATGACATATGAGGTATAAAGTGCATTCCTTTTTTTGTGTAAGAAGGCTATACAAATGTATCATTTGGAAATAGTATTGAATATTACATGATAACATAAGAAAAATAAAAAAATGCTAAATATTTAATTTAATTATCATAGGATAATATTATAATATTCTTGGAAACACATTATGTAAAACCTGATTTTAAGGGAACATGGATTCTAATCAAATATATGGTAAAGTAATACTTTCTTATAAACATTATCTCAACTATATTAAATACCAAATAGTTCACTATATAGTCCCAATACATGAATAAATAATTAATAACCATAGGATAAAAAATTAATAAATTTTCATGAGAGATTCATCATAATATTTCAACATGTTTGAAACAACATATGTAATATTGAAAAGTGAAGTGATTGTCTAAATAAATTATCATAACATGGTAAACAGGGATCATATATTCTATGTTATGAAATGAAATTAAATGATGCATAAAATATAATTAAAATAGTGAAACTAATTATATTACCTATTAAATGGTAGTCTATACACCTCAAAACATAAATTAGGTGCATAACAAAACATGCATCTCAAAGATGGAAAATTGAGAAAAAAAAGTATTTTAGCGATTTTTCTATCTTTTGAAACATAAACACCATGAAAAAAAAGATAATGAATTGAATATTTGAATAATAATAAATATAATTATAAGATACATGGAATAATTTCATGGATGTATAAACATTACAAAATAGGAATAACAGGTGAACATAGAATGTAACTCATTGAAATAAAGAGTGGGATGAAAAAATATTACCTTCTGTCTTAACAGTCATCATACTTATTCAAACAACAAAACTATTAACTATAAATTTAATATAAATATATTAAAGGACCATATTATTATATTAATACCATTTAAGTTATTATTAAAACCTTATATTTCCATCTTGTTAACCATCTTATATTAGGCTTTCACAGAGAGTAATATGCACTTTCTTCTATATATGTTTCTTAATATGTTAAAATGTTGGTCATTTTACTTATATCATGATTCTAGAATGTAAACCATGATAATAATATCATTTAAATCCATTATATTTTAATTATAATAATCTATATAATATAGATCTATAAAGTGGAATACACAAATCATGGAGATGGTATATCATACGTACACAAGAACGTTATTTCCATTTTTTTGACGTATTGAATGAATGATGTAAATGACATATATATATATATATAGATATTTATAAATATAAATATTTTTATTCAAACATACATATATATTTATATAATTATTCCAATAGAATTGTTTTTTCATATATTTTATGTATGTTCACTATTCCCATTTTAAATACATTCCATGTACCATGTTAATGAATCACATCTCTTTGAGGGGGTGGTAGTCCCCACATTTTGAAACAAAAATATCCCATAAAAACCCAATGGATAGAAAAATGATATGGGTTGTAAATGGATTAAATAATGACAAATAAATAATAAATATAATAAATAATACATATTAATATATTATACATCATAATTTCTAGCATGAGAGGTGGTAAGGAAAATTAATCATTCATCACTCCTTGAGGCGGTAGTTATCCGTACACGTATACAATATGTTTGTTACCCATTTGATGGAAGTTTTTGTATGTGTAATTAAAAAAATTAGTATATAAAAATACTATAATATTTATGTTGATTTTGGTTTTGTACAATTTCAGAATAAAAATAGTGGAGCTGGGAAGAAGGAAAATTATAAGATATGACATAGGGGAAGAGGTTGCCTCTTAATCGGGTAAATCCTTTTGGTTTATACCAAACAACATCACTAAATTTCCTTCATCCAAATAGAAGGATTCTATAATGAAGTTAATTATTTTTAAAATTGCATTGACTATAAATTTTCCAATAATAAAATGTTTTAACGGTTTGAGTAAGTGGGATATATGATGGCCATCCTTAGGGATGAAACTAACACACTTAAAATTATTTTAAAAATAAAGTTATCCTTAATGATGTTAATAAGTAAATAAAGACATATAAAACCATTGTAAATAAATAAAAGATTTTATATTGCCAATATATGTCCATCTAATGGAATTTGGAAATGTTCTATGCCATTTAGGTACCTAGTATGAAGGTTGGGTCACTAATTATGCTCAATTTGACCTTTGTGGAATGATAATTTTTAATCTCTTTTACTAAAATTTTTTTGTAGACAATTTACTTGATAATATTTTAATATTAATATTATAATAATTAAAATGTTTTATTTTTATTTTTTAAAATTTAATTAAATAACGTAGTGAAATTACGTTTAATGCTACTCCCACAGTTGGAATAAAATTATGGGTTTTTATTATTGGAAGTAGTTCAAAAGTTTATTACGTAATTATATTCAATTAGAAGTTTAAATTTATTCTAATGAACTATATTTTATTAATAGAGTTATAATTTATCTAGTTTTACCTTAAAACAAATTGGAAATTTAATTTAACATTAATAATTATTTAAATGAAATGCTTGTTTTTAACTAAAATGAGTTTTTTTCTATATTTATAAAAAATGATATTTCTCAAAAAATTAAAAAAAGTAACCCTAATTTATTTCTAGAATTAATAATTAAAAAATAAATATTATTTTTAAAATTAAAATTATATGTTTTTATAATAGTAATTTTATTGTTTTACATAGAAGGACATGAAGTGTAGTTCATAGTATATTTAAATGAATAAGGACTTTACAAAAACTAAAATATTTCATTACCAATATGTTTTATTTATATAAAAAAAATTATATATTATATATTTTAATATGTTATTAATATTAATATCACCTATTTTCATTTCTCAGTTATAATTATATCATATATAGATATTATAATAAAAATGTGTTTCAATGAAACCCGATAGTAAGAGTATCATAAGATAAGTTGGTGTTGTGTGTAGAATAAGCCATGTTTGTAAAACATGTATCACAAGATAAGTAAATTACATGTTAAATGAACAATTTAATTAGGGTTTTAATATATATATATATATATATCTGCGTGTGTGTGTGTGTGTTTTATGATTCACGAGAATTGTAAAATATCAAAAGGATACAGTAATTTGAACAAAATAATTTATAAAGTCTCGGGGAGTTAGAATCACTAGGATAGAGATAAAATGAACTAAGAAGACTATTTTTCATGTCATAATATGATATCTTGTATTCATTGTCGTGGTATGATCCCTATGATTATGTATATACTACATGGTGTTCAACTATGAGGATTTGTCCAATCACATGACATCAAAATTATATCAAACACACTATTTGGTTTTTTTATTAATATTCAAATATGGAATAGAGGACACCTTATATAGGGATCAACCCATATCCAAGAAATGAACTACATTACTAGATGTATATAAACTCTATATTTCCTGAACATGAAAATAACTTAAAGCATAAAAAGTAAATAATAAAATAATTGACAACCTGTGATATTTATATGGTTTTTCCTATTAATACACAGTCTTATTCAAGTTCTAAAATCAATGGTATTTATTCCCATTTCATTATTTAGAAATTTATTAATGAAAATATCATTAAAACATTATATATTATATAATTGGGAATACATTCCCCCAAAATAAAGGCTTTATAATGACCTCTCATCCCCTTTCCCAATGTGTGTTCCTATGAGTAATTGGAAGTAAAACCCAAAAGGACCTATTGCCTTTGGAATTTTGGTATTTTGATTGTTATGGTTGTGGTAAAAATTAAGAATATAAATTAGATAGAAATAAAGTGATCATAAAACAAATTGTTGTGCAACCACACTCAACCACTAAAATCTAATCGTCTAGATTACTTTGATATAAATTAATTAGGAATCATGGTTACATACTTATCATTGAATATGTAGTTTCTAAAATAGAGTAATAAGTTACCATTATTTTAAAATTTCATAGGAATTGTATTTTATTATTATTTTTAATTATCTACTTATTTTAGAATAATAAATATTCTGTATATATGTAGCACAGTATTTAAAAATTTCCATTAAAATATGGGATTTTTATGACTGAGAATCTATAATTTATAACTAAAGAAATATGAAAAGAAAAAGTTTTTACCCCCATAAATGGTTGTATAGGTCTATGAAACTTTATTTAGTATTATATCATGATTTATTAGTTTTCATATAATTTTATGTTATCATTTGAGTATGTAAATTCCATTATGGAGTGATAAAATGAATCAAAAATATTTTATTTTTATATAAAACCATTTTTGTTATTAGAGGTAATATTTTGTAAATTTGGGATCATGATAGTTTAAAATTAGTTATAATTATAGGGATGAATTTAGATGGTGATTATAGGTGTATGATATGATATAAATGTTTTTTAAGTATATATTCTCCCCATGAAATTACATTATTATCATGATACTAGCAGGTGGATATGGCTTGGTCATAGATGCACCCAGAGGTAATCACCAAATTTTTTTCATTGAGTCTCTAATAAATATTCCTTATTCATGATGTGTAGTACTAATACAGTATAGATAGTGTGGAAATATCATGATATGTTCATTCATTAATAACATGATCTTTAGAAATCATTATGAATGTATTTTGAGGTTACAGAATTTGGAAATGGAATATGATATAACCATAGATAAACAAATATATATTGATATTAGTGTTATTTGATATGATTTGAATGATAATGTAATAATTTAATATAATAAGTTGTTTTTATGATATTAATTTCATGGAACTATTAAAAAATAGTTCCATAAAAGTTTTCAACATTAATTTGAACATATTTTTGGATTTAGTAATGGTTGAAACATGTAGTAATTACATTATGGATGTGTACCATTTTATGTAGAATTTTATTATTATACTGATCCTATAAAATATTATTCTTGATAACATGAACATAATTGTGTTTCCAAAAATAGTAAATAATATAAATATAAGGACTCATTGATGTCTTGTAGGTGAAGATGGTGATGAAAAAAAGATTTAATTTTCATTATGTTATAAATGATGTCGTAAACACTAAGGGGAATTTTAAAATAGAACTAGAATTTTCAACATGACTGGAAAATTGGAGAATATAACAAGTTATTTAAATGATAAATATGAAACAATAATGTATCATGATATAGGGAAAACATATGTCTCATTTTCATATCTAAAATTATATCTCAACACCTCATTTAAAATTATATCTTTTAGATAACCCTGTAAAATTTTAGTATTGAGGTTGAAATAAAATTAATATGATGTAATTATTTTTTGGAACTATAGAATGATTTCATAGATATTTTAACTTATATGTTATTTTTAAACAATAATTTGATCATATAAATTCCTAACATTCAAAACCTATCCAAATAAAATCATATAATTTTATATAAACATTATGATGTATCTCTATAATTGTAGGGTAATAATAGATATAAATTTATCATTAATTGTTTTTATAAAAAAGTATTTTTTTATTATTTATAAAAATACATCGATAAAAATACAGTTAATGTTAATAAATAAATTTAAATTCTTTTTTATTCATTAAATTAAAACACTTATTAAATTAGTTATTTAAAATTTTTTATGATACTGCATATATTAGGGATAAAAGGTATTGTTGATATGTATAAAGTGATTATAAAAAAATACACATTTTATTTATTGGATATAGAAAAATCAATAGTAAATATATTAAAAATATTATTTCCTTGTGAATTAAATTTTAATTATATGTTTATGTTTTAACATAAAATTTTAATTCTAAAATTAAATAATACTATAATAAAAAATTAATTGATTATTTATTTTTCTGAAAAAAATATATCTTACTATGATTATTGAGAATTTCATGAAAAATATTTTTATTTGATAGTGACAAGTTTTTTTACCAAAAACATAATTTTATCAAGTTAACATTATATAATAACTAATTGAGAGTTTGTAAAACCATTTATTTAAAAAATACGCATTTAGGAGTTGAACTATACATTTTTAAATTTATATTTTGTATTTATATAATTAATGATAATTAATTTATAGATAATTATAATTTTTTTTTAATACTATTTTTGGACCCATTTTATTTAAATATTATTTATATTAACTTATTTTGGAAATATTTTAAGGAAAATTATAATTTATGTTTTTTATAATAAATAATTATATATCATCAAAATTAATAACTTTTTAATTGTATCCAACACTTAAATTTAGTTCATAAAAAACACTTTTTCTAAAAATGGTGTTTTACATGTTACATTATATAATATTACAATTGATTTATGTGGACATTGAAATTTTATCTACTAATTTTTATTTTATAATTTTCATCAAATATTTATAATTTATATAATGTGTTCAATATTTTTTTTGGGTAGTAAAAGATAAATACAGTTTAATCAAATAGTTATCCTCTTTAATCAAAAAAATAGAAATGTAAAAATTCAATTTGTAATTTTCTTAGAAAAATTTCTCAAGAATTTTTTAATGGATGTTAAAGGTATTATCAACCTTCTATAATCCCATTCCCCATTATTATCCATTTTTAAGTCTTCTTCATCTATAAAGCATGCACTCTTATAAAATATATTGGCAATGTTTTTAAAATATCCTTTTTAACAACATATAATAGGGTTATACCTTCAAGATAACACTACAAATTATTCATTATATTAACACCTTAAATTTTTTAATGCACTATAATAAATATATGTTTCCCTTAGAGAGATTTATAATTTAATCGAACTAAAACCTCAATTTCAATGGTGTCTTCCAAGGGAAATTTTAATTCATCAACACGAGTCCTCTTTTAATGAACATCTTTTTTTCATACATTCCGATATATAATTTTTAAATTCCTAAACAATAAAATTTGTAACATTATTAAATGAATTTTTCATATTTTATGGTAAAAAAATATTATCCATGATTTCTCTTGTCCATTTGTAAAAATGAATCCAGCATTCATGTGTTGTAAAAAATAAAACCTCCAAAAAATGAGGTTTTACATTATCCAACACCTATTCTAATTAAATGTTTAATGGGGTGAAGAATAATATAAAATATGAAATATATAATATAATTTTGATTATGAAGATTTATTTTGGAACACATAATATTTACCTCTAATACTTTGAAAACATTATATTTTATTCATGAGTCGTTCTATATATTACTTCTACGAATTAAATTATATATTTTTCCGTGTAGTTATATTATTATAAATTAAATAATATTCAAATATGAAACAAAAACATATAATTATTCAAAAAATATCATCATTATACTTGAAAATGTTATTATTCCCAAATAATAAATTGTCATAATAGTAATGATACATTTACTATGGTGTGTTCATATTTGGTTCTTTAAAAAAAATAATGGTATAAAATAATACCATGTATGAATAAGAGAACATAATTACTAATAATTAAATTTATAAATATGAAAATAATTTTCTTTTATTTTGTAATGCTTACATTAATATTTAACTCATCAATTATGATACCTTTTTTTGTTCACGAAATCTAAATAAAATGTGCACTATGTCAATTTCATCTATAAATATCGTATTAAAAAAGCTCCATGAATGTCATTATATAATTATAAAAATATTTGAAAAAACTATTATAGTAAATTTTATTATATCGTGCTGATAAATTTGAAGTGACGAATAATATATAACATAATTATTATGAATGTTGTTAAAATAAATAAATATTACTAACAACCAATATAAATAATATACAATAACTAAATAATATACATGTATGATATAATTACGATTTGTGTTTATAAATTATTGAATGTTTTTATAAAGTTCTAAAATAGATGATTATGTTATTTATGATTGTTTTAAAACCTGTGAGGTTTTTCTGTAGATCGAATAAGGAATATGGAAATTGTCTTTTCTAAATAATTTTTTCCCGTTGTGTTATGAAATTTAATATTAAAAAATATTAAACTATCTTTTATTTATTCAACCTAATGAAATATTTTTTGTGTCTATAATATTCCATTTTATGCTCATTATCAAATGATTTGTTTCTAGTAAATTTTTTTACAAAAAATGGGTTTCTATAACATATATGAATTCATTGAGATGATATTATGTCATGTAAAATTTATTTCATTTTATTATGATATTATGTAAATCCTCGATCTCATGCTTTCAAATTTAGTAAATAAAAACATGATATGTGTTTTTTAGAGTCAAATGAAAAGTAAATATATAATTTATCATACCATTACCTTTTTAGATTAATGTCTTATTGAATTAATAATATACATTCCTTCTTATAAATGTTGTAAAAAAATTTAAACCACTTTCTTCATGTGATTTTCCTATATTTGTGAAATAAACATCTATTAAAATTTTATTTTGTGTATGATAATTAAATTTAATCCATTTGCTGTGAATTAATTTTCATATTGAGGTGTTTAAAAATATATTTTGAAATTATTATATTTGAATATGATAAAATTATGTGGAAATATGTATCAAGTAAAATATATTACAAAATAATTACATTGAAAAAGGGGTTTTCAACAATTAATTTTTTTTAAATATCTATAAAAATTTTATATTATATTGAAAAAAATATATATACTAAAAATTGTAATTATATATAAATATAACACTATATTTCACCTTTTTTAAAATAAAAATATTTAGTTATTATTAATGATACGTAGTAAGACATAGGGAAACAATAAAGACACTTTTCAATATCACAGGTATGACATCATCCCCTTGAGGCCATGGTTTACTCCCCATAGAACATTATATATTTCAATACTCTAGCTCCAAAACCTAATAATACCTTTTAAATTATTCTCTCATTCTCAAATATATTGAATAAATATTTCCAAACCATATATAAATTATTATAATAGAGTAAATAATATTGAAAAAGATTTGACTTGGGACAACCATAAATATTTTGTATTTATAAAAAAAACTAGGTGAAGTAAATATATATAATGAATTACTCTAATTTAGAATAAAAAATTATAACATCATAGAAATTCAACAAAATGTTTTATTTAATGGTCACGACGTGTTAATAATATGTTAGATAATGGCCACATATAATGTTAAGAATGGCATTCATGGACGTAAATTAAAATTCACTGGTAAAATGATAACATTTATTATTTACAACATGACAAAAATTAATTGTAATTATAATATTATCACATATATGGAATATATATAATTATAATATTTCTCATATAATTTATTTATAAATGAACAAATTTAATATTATTAAAAAAATGATAATTGTTTTGTTATTTTTTGGAAATAAATTATTTAACATCAAAAAATAATTATTGTTGACATTCAATATCTAAATAATATATAAATATATATATCATATAAATTAAATAAATATATCATTGAATTTCACATACATCCCTTGTAAGGGTTATGAATTAAATAGTTGTTGGAAAAAAATAATTTTTTTTGAAACATATAATTGATTTAGTTTTTTATGTATTTACATATTTTATTATAGAATTTAAGGATATATATATATATGTATATTTGAAATTAATAAAGATCCATTAAGATAAACTGAGATTTGTTGAAGTATATTGGATTTCGGTAATATAGAGGAATAAATATTTTGGGTTTGGTGTGGATGAGTTGAGTCATTTGTTTATGATTAAATAAGGATTATATATATTTCATTATTTTATAATTTAATTATATCATTTATTAGTAGAGATGTGTTTTAGTGTAAATTTTTTTATTTAGAAATCCATTACATGGTTTTATTATTTATCCAAGTGCTGTGATTCATTTTTTTATGATAAATTGAGTATGTGTATATTCTAAGAGTTTTTGCTACTAGGATTGAAAAATAGAATATGGGATTTGATAAATTTGAGAAATCATGATGAAATAAATAATTTAGCTTTTTTAAATTTTAATGTAATCGGATAATTAAATATATATATATATATATATTTCATATATATAAACAAAATCAAAGAGAAAATACAAAAATGATAGATATATGTTATCTGGTTAAGATATTGGTTTATATTTCAAAAAATATAATGTCATTTTTAGAAAACAGAAATTGAGATCAGGATGTGGGTTGAAGGAGAATGCAGTTTTGAAGATTTTTTCAAAATTAGGAGGAAGAGTATGGTTATTTCATATATTTTCTATCGAGGGTCAACAAAAAGATGATTAAGACAATGTCTGGATGGATCATCTGAACTTGATATTGAATGGACTACTCAGATGACATCCTATGTTTTAAAAGATCACCCCACATAAAAAATGTGAGTGTTTGTATGCACCTTTATATTATATAATGTGGTTTTTATGCCCCAAAAACACTATAACACATGAAAAGTTCCTTAAACATGGGATACTGTGGGCTATCATCCCACACTATTCAACTATTGAGTGGGCCCTATAAAATGGCCTTGGTCTAGCCCTTGTGAGAGCTATGATAGATTTTATTAGAATTAATTGTGGTCTTCACCTCTATACCCTACTCACCAATGTCCTGGACAATGCCCACATATGTAGTGGTTGTATGACTGTCCTTTTTTTGTGCATGAATTAAAATTATATTTTCCAAACAAAAAAATTCCTTAATAAGAGACAATAAAAAATTTTCAATGTGTCATTGTTTTACATTTTATTGTTCATGATTTAATTATTTTCCTTAGGTTACTTATACAATTTTAAAAAATAATTTATATTACTTTTATTATGGTTAGATGTTGAAATTAATCATTCTAAACTATCAATTAAATTTTTTATAGATTAAAATATATATTATGTTTTCTTGAATGTTTTACTTATTATTAAAACATATTAATTATGTTTTATCATTTTAATTATTTTATTATTCTATTTTGCAATTTAGTATTAGATTGAAATTTCATTTTTTAATTATTGCATGAGATACAAAAACCACAATGGATAAATTGTCCAAAAAATGAAAAATTGGTCATATAAATACCAATAGTTAATGGTATTCAAAAACATCAATTTTCAAGAAGAGTTTTTTTGGATATTAGTACTATACTTTCCTCTTGTTTTATTTATTTTTTCCATTCTATTCTATACCACCTTAATAATTATAGAATATACATGGGATATGGGCTACACAATTTTCATTATTGTGTCAATACGAGTTGTTCTCATTTGGTTTCTAGATGTATTTCAGAGATAACTGAATTCACAATAGATTTGTAGTTTCAGTAAAATGTAATGAAAGAAGTTATTTATTTTGATATATATTCCTTATTTTTTGGTTATAAAATTCATCTATGTTGATGTTATTTATTAATATTACAAAAAATAAATAAAAGATTTTGGATGATACATTCATCCCCCCTTAATTTAATTTCCCCATCACAATTCATTCATACACACATCCTAGTTATTATTAATTCATCCATGGTGTTCCTATATAATCAAAATAATTATTTATACAAATTAATAAAATTCTATAGTAATAATTAATTCATAACATCAACAGAATCACCAATGATAATGATTCTTACAAAATTTCGGGTTTCATGCAATCTAACTGATTTTTAGAAAAATTCCTCATAATTTAAAACTGTTTACCCATAATCAATTTTAGAAATTTTGTTGAAAATCATATAAAAATTAATATGATGTTGAGACATAGGTATGAGGGATATAATATTTTGATACATATGATTGGAATTGATTCATATAGAAAAATTAAACATACTAAGAATATAAAATTTCTATATATTTATTACATACTTATAAACAAAAACCCATGGATTGATAGAGATAATATATGTTGGCTTTACCCTCTAACACAACTCGTAGATAGTCTACTAAATATTCAATCTGATCATGTATGTTAAAAATTTTATAAATAAACTCATAATATTTTAAGATTAATTCATAATATTGAATTTATGTATGCATAATTTCATAATTTCAAAACCTGATCCTTGAAAGAATCAGAGTATATCATTTGTGTGGTATGTGTTGTATATAAATTTTCAACAGATTCCAAGGTTTTCAAAGTGTTAAAATCATTTGAGCATGATTTTAGAATTACCTTTTAAATTAAGTAAACTGGTATGGACAAAAGAGTTATTCATTTAGTTCTACTATCCATCTGATTTTTCTATTGAAAAATAATTTCACTATAGTGTCATTATAAATTTTTTAATTATTTTTAATTTATTATTTTTTCTTTATTTTCTATCTGATAAAAATTATTTATACAGGAACCTATGCTTACAAATTCAATACATTAAAAAGTGATAATTTTCTAGAAACCAATGAAAAGTACAGGGATAATTTTATATACCAGGCCCTTTTATCATATAGGTTTTGGAGAATTATATATATTAATTATAAATTAATATGGCTAAAAAATATTTAATGAAATGCTTCCATAAGAAATATGTATTTATGTGAAATAAAAACCAATTAAAATTATATGAATTTTATGAAAAATAAATTAAAAAAAAAGATAAAAAGCATTACTTTCCCCATGTAGGTGTTTTAAAAAAAATTTATAAATTATTTTATCTGAAAACTATAAATTTAAATGAAAAAATTTATCATATAAAAAATTTAATAAATCCCTGATATAGAGAATGACATTATAATAATTTTATCAAAATGTCCTAAAAAGTGTATATTAATGTAAAAACCACATATATTTTCAAAATATAAATTTCTATATATACATCTTTTGATTTTTCCATTTTTAAAATAATAAAATTTGTGTATTACTAATGTTACATAGGGGGCCATGCAAATTACATAGGTACACCTAGCCAAATAAAATTTTGGGAAATTCACCATTCCATTTAGGGGTTTACTCCCCATACCACATCATAACATTTCATTCTCAAGAACAATAATTTATTAACTAATATAAAATATTTCAACATTTATTCCTAAAATCCAAAAAACATTCCCAAACCGTATATAAATTATGTTACAAAATAAAATAATCTCAAAAATACCATTACATTGATCATTTATATTTCCTAAAAATATATAGATATATTCTTATGTAGAATATCCATTATTTAGAAGAGATAAACATTAATTATTAACAATTTAATTTACTCTTGAATTAATTTTCTCATGGTTTGAATAATATCTTAGATTATGGCCATTTCTAATGTCATGAATAACCTTCATAAACATATACATGAATTCACACATAAAATGAAACTTTTTTTACATTTACAAGGTGTAGAAAATTAATGGTACACATAAAATGATAACATATAAAGAATAATTAAAATGGTACCTTCTCTCTTTAAAATTCATTATAAAATAAGAATTTTTAGGTTTCTAATTAAAAAAAATATTCAATATTTCATAAAAATTATTTATTTATTATCATGAAATAATTCAATTTAACCTTTATTATTTATATAATATATATATATTTGGTTATTTTAAATTTGATAAAAAAATTATTATATTTCAAATGCATCCCATAAAGGGATTATGAAATAAACAATAGTTTTCGAAGAAAAAGTAATTGTTTTTCGGATACATATACTTGGTGTGAATATATATGGATTAAAATCATTATATTATTGAATTTTATAGTATATATATATGAGTGTGTGAGTGTGTGTGTGTGTGGAGGAATATAAATCTGTAAATCAACAATATCCTATACCTTAAATGTGGATTGTTTGAAGGTTGTTGGCCTCTTGACATAGATAATAAGAAATAGAATGGGTTTGGGGAGGACAAGTCGTGTCTTTTGGGTTAGGAGAATGTGGGTTACATATATATATATATTGTATAATTTAATTATATCTATCAACATTATAGTGAATATGTAGTGGAAAAATATGTGTTGAAAGAATCCTTTGAGGTTTTGTTTTTTTCCAAGTGGTGTGATTCATTTGGATTGATTATTAATACAGTAAGTATATATATATATATATATTCAAAGTTTCATCATTAATGGGATTGATTAATCCATAAAGGGTTTTGATAAATTTTACAAATCATAATGATAAAATATATTATTTTTGTGTAAATCATAAATGCATTAATACATTAATGTTATATATATATATATTATTTATATCTTTTAGTGGAAGCTGACAAAAAATACAAAAAATATTTATATTTCTTTGATTTTCAAGAGATTAGTTTATATTTTATAAATGATTTATTTCATTTTTAGATAAATAAAAATCAATATGGGACACTGAGTTTAAGGGGACCACAATGGTTGAGATGATGTGGAATAACACGAGTTGAGGTGTATTGGTTCGTAGAAACAGAAATGTGGATCAACAAAGAAGATGATTGGGAAATAGGGTGTATGGATCAGATGAGAATGATCTCGAATGGATGGATGAGATCACATCAAAATAATTTTGAAATCATTTTAAATTGAAATGGTGAGCGTTTATGAAACCATTTATATTACATAATGAGGTTTTTAATTCCCTAAATACAATAGCACACATGAAATTATCCTTGCACAAGGACTCCTACTTGCTATTGGCCCAGAATATGTACCCAATGATTGGATCTTACACACAGGTTTGAGCCTCACCATTATGGGTAATATGTATGTGTTGGTTGTAGTACATGGTTATCTAATCCTATGTACACCACTCACCAAAGGATTGGACATTGGAAACTTAATATGTGGTTTCAAAAATTGACTTCGGTTGTGGGTAGTACAAATGTATTTTTTCAAAATATTTTTTATCCATATATTAGAAAGTAAATAAATATCAATGAAAAATTGTTTTACTTATTATTGATTATTTTTCAAAATTATTATTTTTTATACATTTAAAATTATAAAATGTAATCAATATTACATTTATTGTCATTATTAGTTGAAACTAATTATTTGAAACTCTAAATTCAATTTAGTATATTTTCAAATCTATATTATAAAATTATAAAATTTTTAATTATTATTAAAACATTTTCCAAAAGTGATATCATATAAAAAATTACATTGTTCTATTTTAATATTTTAAATTATTTTTGAATTTATATTTTCATCTATAAGAAAAACAACTATAACTGCAAGGGATAAATTCTTCAAACATTCATAAAATGAATTTAAATATATATATATATATATCTAAATGTATTCGAAAAATATCAAAATTTCTCAATGGTATTTTCTTATTTCAAAAAATTGTGGTCAACATACCTATTTTTCTAAGTATTATTTCTATTATACTTGATAATAACATTGTTATTATTATAGATTCAAGGGATGTGAGTTATACATTTGTTAATATTGTTTTAATTTGAGGTCTTCTTGTAATTTTTGTAGCGCATATTGTGTGATTACTAATAAACTCTTAAATTGTTGATTTTTTGTAAAAATGCAACGAATAATGTGATTAATTAAAATAATAATAATATATATTTTTTATTATTTCATAGATTTTTTGTATTAAAATAATTTATTTATTATAAAAAATACATCATATATTCAGGATCTTATAAAAAAAATCCATCAAAATGTGTTTAATTGAAAAATATTAAAATATTATTGTTCATTTATCATTTTTTTTATTTTAATGATAAATGTTTAATATTGTACATTTTTTTCACTATAAGTTTTATTTATAAACATTACATTTGTACTTAAAATGGGAATAATAATTAATTATTATATACGTGACCTGCAACACCAGATATAAAAAACCATGATTATTTAAATATATCTATGATAACATAACAATTTAAATGAAGGGATTTAATAGAAGAAATTTATTTATGAAATAATTATATATATTATATTCATCATAAGTTTTTTGAAAAAATATTACCGAATAATAACACAGTGTACAGTAATGTGGTATTATTATTCCTATGAGCTTTTGTTGAAAAAATGAATTTTATTTCTTATTATTGAAAAATATTATAATTGATTTCTAAAAAAATTAAAAAAATTAATTGATGTAATGAACTACATTTTTTATTTAATTATCTTAAAATAAACTCTTTTTGGAATTTTGGAATTTTTTAAAAAATATGTTATTTTATTGAATAGTTAATATATATGTTTTTGTATAAATTTCATTTATTTTGATAAATTAATTATTGGAAAAGGATAATTATTATTTTGATAATATTTCAAGGAAAAATATATTTTGTTTAGTTATTTTGTTCAAATATATAAATTTAAATAATCTTTACAATGGTTGTTAATATATGTTTATTAGTTGGCTTCAGAACACATTTTTCGGTTTTTCTAAAATTACTAAGTATTCAACGTTTAATTTATCTAAAATAACCACTCATGAAAGATTATTTAAATTAAATTAATATAGATTATATGTAATTATTTATTAATTTAAATTCATATAACTAATAATATATGTTATATATTTAATGAAAAATCCTATTATCCTAGAAAAATACATTTTTCATACAACCTCATTCGAATCAAGATTATATGTTTTGTTTGTAAAATAAAATTCTTACACATATATGATTTAATTTTCAAAAAAATTATTCCATATTTGGAATCCTAAAAATAAATATTTTTTAATGATCCAAAAATAATTTTTAAAAAGTTTCAAAGTAATTGTATTAAATATTTTTTACTATTCTAAAAAGAGCATTGTTTTATTTTATATAGAAATAATATAACAAGAACTATAATCTTTTTAAATGTAATGGTTTGAATATTAATATTTTATTTTCAATATAAAATGGATAATATTTATTTTAAATAATTTATAAATGAATAAATAATGATTTTGATAAAATGATTTGTTTGTTACATTATAGCATAAATTCTATTTGGTGTAATATATTATTTTATTCAAAACACTATTTTTAATGGTTCGTGATTTTTAAATAAATGATATTTCAATTAAATAATATTGTTAAATTGTATATATTAAATATTAATTACAATACATTCCTTATGAAGTATATCTAATTATTATAGCGGTTTGAAAAATATTAATTTTCAAATAACTAACATTTCTTATTAAATATTGGTTATTGATTAAAAATTGAAAAATAAAATTTTTTAAAAAATAATTTCATAAAATAAATTTTATTTTCATATTATCTTTGTCCAAATTACACTACTGTATAACTTTTATAATTATGATTGATAATAGAATTGTGATGAAAAAAATAAATACGGTATGAATATTTCATTTCTATTATGAAATCATAATGATCCAAAAGATATGAAATAAATAATATAAATTTTATTCAATAATATTTATATTATTCCACTAAAAAATATTGGAATCCAATCACCAGTAGAAATATTCCTTATTTCCATTGTAAAAAATCCATGGATATAGGGGTTAAACCCATGTATATAAGAAATATTCGAGGTTCCAGTTGGTTATTCCATGAATTAGAGTGGTTATAGCTAAAAGATATAGCTGCTGATTTAGTGGGCTATATCCATGATCGTCAACTATGGAAATAGAAATATATTACAAAAATAATATACGCCCAGTATGATTTGATCTTTGTATCCCCGTTATGTACACCATCCACCCGACCACTAAAAAATAGATGCCTTTGGGTATATAACTGGATATTTTGTTATATATATATTATTAAAAACAATTAATATTGAATTTTAACTATATATATATCTCTTTCCTCCATATTTTTTATAGGTTTATTTTTTCTCGTGCACAGGAGGGAGACCAATATCTATGGATTTGAAAAATGGTGGCTATATAAAATAATTAATATCTATATATCCACTATTTAAGAAATGTGTGCTATTCCCTTGAAAAAAACTTTCTAACCATTTTTTTTCCACACAGTGGCTATATACATTAGAAAAAACACTATATATATTGTTTTACTAAAACAGTGTCTATAACCCTTTCTATAAACACTATAACCACATATTTACAAAAAAATGTTGCAATATTTTTAAGAACAAGACCATGTAGCCATGTTTGAACCCAAACTATCGCTATATATGTCAACGAAACCCTATATAGCCATAGTTTTTAAGAATTGTAGCTACAAATTTCAAACTAAAAACATTATAGACACATTTTCAGAAAACATGGCTATAGGCTTCAAAAAATTACCATATGGCAACATTTTTATTAAATATAATGGAAATATCCTTCATATAAATACTTATAGCCATGGTTTTTGAAAACCATGGAAATATTTATATATATATATATATATCCTATTTTAAAAGTAGTGAATATTATTTGGATAAATCCACAAGAAAAACCAATTAGGTTATTTTAGTTTTTTCAAATTATTTTATAGAATCGAAATCGTTTGGTTAAGAAATAATAAATCAATCCCATCTCTTTTCAAATATCTACAAACCCAATCTCACATTCATATACACTCAAAACCAGGATGAATTTTATAACTTTTCCTTCCACTATTAAGAGTCCTCCAAAGGTTCCCAATGATCAAATGAAGCTCCTTGAATGCTTTTGAAATAACCTGTTCAGGTTAATGGACCCCTATCTCTTAATTTCCATTCAAGCGGCATCGTTATAATTATCATTTTGAATCACAATTTGTTATTTATTCATAAAGTAATAAAATCCCTATGCTATGAAATTTATTAAATTTTTAATATATATCTTTTATACCATAAAATTAAATATTTTATAAATAACATTTTAATACAAAATATAGTAATGTATCAACAATTACACCTCATTATTTAAGAACAATCCTCACTTTATCACTTTAAAATAAAATTACTAATTTTCGAATATTTTTTCCACATCTATCTTGATTTAAATTTTATATAAATAATAATTAAATTCCCCTTTAACCCTAAATAATCCATTTTTGTAACCTTTATGTACTACCATTAAGCAATCAAAATTTTCCTTAAAAGTAACCGTATGAACCCTTTTTATTGTGAATATCATTTCTATTTCAACTACTTGGAATTCAATTACACCAACTATATTTAATTTATTTTTGTTATCAATCTATTTATAACAAACACAATGGTCTTATAATTTAATTAGATGAAATGTGATCATATTGTATATGATTGATATGGAACAATAATTCATGTATAGGATATTATTATGAAAGGTGTGCCCAAATAACACTCTAATGCATTATGATTTTTTTTCAGATGTGACATATTGTACTGTTCATATGAGGTTATGTATACCATATTATGTTGTAATTTTTTAAATTTTTACCATCACCCATGTTTATGATGTAATTTATATTATTGTTAGAACATTTAAATGATTCATTCAAGGATGTCATTCTAAATCATTCATCATTATTCATGTTATTTAATAAAACCTAATTTAAATATCATTAAAATTCATATTGAAAAAATGAATTCCATTCATTTTATATTTGTATTTTTATCATTTAAGGGATTTATTTTTCTCCCATTTCATATGTTTGTCTGATGGATATCACTTGAATTTTGAAGATCTACTAATGACTAAGAACATATTACAAATGTTTTAAATAATGATGTTGTACCCTCATTTTATGTGGTTATGTAATGTACATTATTTTGGAATACAGTTGTTGTGATAGTTGATATCAGATTATTTTGTAGTAATTTTTTTCAATTACGATTATAATAAATAGTTAATGTATTTATGGATAAAACTAATCCATATACGAAATTCCTAAATTTTTTAACATATAGAGGAAATTTTTATAGGAATTTAAATCAATTTCATGATACTACAAGTTTTTGTGTCTCTATAATAGATGAACCTTGGGGTAACCAACAATAACTCTATATTGATATTTACTCGATTAGGAACTGGTGATTGAACATGGTTATTTCTATACACCTAGTTTGACACTCTTTGGGAATATAAAATGGTCACTTCACCAAATCATTATAATCATTTATTAAAAAAATAACTATAAAATATGTGTTTGCAAATATATCAATGATAATATATATTTTTTAAAACAAATTCATTTGGTAAATAAATACATGTAATTTATATATTATCCCATTATTGTTTGTGCTTTCCCTTGTGTTTTTAATAGATTAAAAGTACACATCCTTAATTTTCTCTTATTCGAGTGAATTTCGGTAAGTTAGATTAAATGATTCAACAAAAAATATAATTGAAAAAGATTATTTCCAAAATTAGGTATATAATAAGATACGATCACATGTGTGAAATATTGTAAATATACTAAAAAATATAAATAAAATTATAAATAATACTAGAACACAGTAAAATTTTGAAAAACATAAATAAGATGAGGATTAAGTTTCATAGTACTTAAACTAATGAATATTCTAAAGGAAAGAAGATTCAATTCCATTTATTTCAAAAATATGGAAAGTGGTTCCCTGGGTAACACTATAAAAGAACTAGATGTTGTTTTATGTGTGTAAAATTAGGATTATTGTATATAGTTGACGTAAACCATTTATTATTTAAGGTAGTAGATTATATACTATGAAACCCTATATTTGTTAGCTACATATGATTAGTGAATATAGTCTTTATTCGAATCCATTCCCTAATCCAATGGATAATCCTAGGCATTGAGAGGACCTATGATATTGAACATGTTAAATATTGATGATTAATGTGTTTATGAATTGGTAATTTCTATTTCTATTGTAAAAGTAGAATATCAATGACATTATATATATAAGAATAATTAGAAACATTTTTAATGCTCCATAGTAGTATTTCCTTAAGGATTGTAAATATATTTTTAATGGCAGTAATAACTAATAATTTTGATTTAATGATAATATTATTGATAATAATTAATGTGTCCTTGATGTGGGGAAAATCATGAAGAATCGTGGAATGATATGCATAAGTATAATATTATTCTAAAATTTATTGATACCACTTTTTAGGATTTATGTGATTGACCTTTACCATTATTAATGTTATTTGTTTCAACATATTACACTGCTAATTTTCTATTTTAGTTAAT
This sequence comes from Viscum album, assembly GCA_963277665.1. Classification (NCBI taxonomy): domain Eukaryota; kingdom Viridiplantae; phylum Streptophyta; class Magnoliopsida; order Santalales; family Viscaceae; genus Viscum; species Viscum album. The sequence goes on along the minus strand of OY728158.1, from coordinate 1,154,616,259 downwards.
TATTGATACTTAGGGAGATGTTATATTTTTTGATAGATTTATAGTATTTTTATGATTTTAATAAATGATTATATTATAAAAAATATTTAATATTTTTATATGTTTATGATGAAGTTTGTGAGACAACCATTAAGGTTATATAATTATCTACTGTTGTTGTTGTTGGTGTCATTTAAGATTTATTGATATTTATTTAAGGAATGATCAATGATAAACCAAAAATGATTTTTTGTAGAATTTTGGTTATTAATATAATAACATTTATTCATTTTCATTTTTATATTACTTTATTTTTACAATTATTTTATTTACTAATGATCGGTGTAATATCATGTTATACATTGGTGGATTTTGTGATCCTTTAGATGATTATTTTACTACAACAAGTTTAAAAAAAATTCATCTTAGTTTTTAATTATTTAGAGTGAATATGAGATTGTACTATCAATTGATTAAAGGAAAAAAAATACTTGTTAGGAATGATTATTTCTTGTGTATTATATTCATGATGGTAAATTAGTTCCACAAATCTATTAAATGAATCATTAAATATATGTGTCTTCAAATTATGCTCGTTTTTTATGATTTGGTAGTATTTATAACCATCATATATTTATTGTTTTACGGATACTCACATCCTCTAAACCATGATATATAACATGGTCAATTATTTTTTGGGTGGTAGTTGATTCCAGATCTCCTATATTACCGTATCTTAATATTGTTCCCCTACTTGGATACATAGTTATGTGATGACCTTGATAATTCCCTCTCTCTAATTCCAAGTGGATGATATATTAAAAAATGTAGCTTTGTGGGTTTCAATTTATATATTTTCAATACTCCAATATTTAATAATAAGATCAGTTTCATATTTAATGACTAAATTTATTAAAGGGGGAATAATTTAATTCCCTAAGTATTTTAATGGAAAATCATTAAGTAATAGTTTTTTTGACATGCAACACATAACCAAAATAGATCATGATTATTTAAACATGACTATAAAAACCTTGATGTTAAATTAACTAGAATGAATCCAATTAAATAATTTATTAAATATGTATAAATTTCATATGAATATTATGTTTTGTGATAAAATATTACCATATAATAACTCTATTTTCTAGTTAAGTCCTATCATTCCTGAAAAACATGTTTTCTATAAAAATTATTTTTATTGATTCTTATGAGAAATTAGTATAATTAATTTCAAGAAAACTATTTCATAAGATACCTGTTTTTTAGTAAATAGAATAAAAGAAAATGATTGTGTAAAATTTTCATTTATCATGTTATATTATGTAATTTTAAAGCCAAATTATTATATAAAATTTTTAATATTATTATTAGAATTATTTATCTAAATTTTATTAAATTAATTACATTTCAATCAACTTTATATTGGACGTTATTATTGGTTTATTTGTAGGAATAAAAGTGAAATTTTTCTGAAAACTGTTATTAAAATACATAAAATTTGTCCATTTTAATTTTTTAATATAACCCCTAATAGAAGATTATTGTATATTATATTATTTTATATTATATATCTATTGTTATGAATTTAAATTAATATTTTTATAATAAAAATTAATATATTTGATGTAAAATAATCTTTTACTTGAAATTATATTTTTTATAAAACCATTTTCCTTCGCACATACAAATTCTTTATATATTAAATTAAATTATTCCACATATTTGAATTTATTTTTATAAAATGGATTCCATATATGGAGTTATAATATTTAATATTTTATAACAAATTCAAAATATTTTAAGATATTTTGAATAGTAAATGTTGTAAATATTTATTACCATGGTAAAATGAAAAGAGGATAATTAAGAATAAAACAAAATTTATAAGGACTATAAATATTGTGACACTAATCGTATTAATGTAATTTTATTTTCGATAAAATAAATTATATATTTTTGTTCCAAAATTAATTATTATATACAAATTTTGGTTAAAATTTATATTTTTCATAAGATAAAAAAATTTTATTTTGGTTGATATATGGTTTTAATAAAAATATAGATTTTATTAATTATATTTATTTTAAATAAATTATATTACAATTAAATTTTATTAATTGATATTATTTTTTGAACATAAATAATTATACCGTCCTTATAAAGATAAACATATTTATAATAATGTTTAAATTTTTTTATTATAAATAAAACTAGAATCTCTCAATAAATGGATATTATATTTTTAATATTTAAAATTTATCTTGTAAAAATATTTTTTTATGAAAAAATATGATTTTATGAATCTTCACATTGAAATTTCCCATCCATGAATTTTTTCATAATTATCAAAGGAAGTCGAATAGTAAGTTAAAAATTAAATATTCTATTGATATAGAGTGGTCATTAAGATAACATGATGAAATATAATTAATTTAATAAACAATATAAAGAGTACCTGAAACCAAATATATATATGAACATTAAAATAATGTGCTTTATTTGATTATTTTATTAATTTTATAAAGACTTAATGAGTCATTGAAAACAAGTATTATAGTTTATGATTTTAAAATCCTTTATTGATCAACATGGATAACATCCACATCCCCATGGATAATATATTAATGAGTTTTTACTTTGAACATATAAAATAATAAAAATTACTCCCATATTTAATTATATATCATAAAAACCCATTTGATGGTTTCGAGAATTGATCACGTTTTTGTATAGATTACAAAACCTAATATTGTGAAATAAAAAATAACTCAACTATTATTTCTTATATAAACAGAAAATATATCCCAATACAAATTAATAAAAACCCATTAATAACCTTATTACTAATCATTACCCTCTATAGATTAATCTCATGGTTCACCCTAATATGAAAAACCCCCCAAGCTTTTGGAATCATCCTTTCTTGTTAAGGAATATTCATATCATCTTTTCAATTAAAGCACATTATTTGTAATTTTCCATTAGAAAACCAATTGAGGTTTTCGATGAATTTGTAATGATCCATCATATAAATTATTTAGTACTCATAAATTATATATCATAAATCCCCTCTTATTATATCTTTTACAATAGTAGTTACTATGCCAAAATTTAGTTGGGCATCCTCTCCTCCCCATTATTCAATCATCTTCTTCATTTTAATCATTTTAATTATAATTCATAACAATGGTCTATGTTTTTCCAAATTCTAATTAATTAAAATTTGATATAAAAATTAATAGGTCCCACTATTTCTCTCATTAAATAATTTATTTTTAAAATTATTTATTATCATTATATTATAGAAATTTCATAGTGATTATTTCATGCAAAAACTTTCTGTTGTGAATTCCCTAACTATATCAACACAAGGGTATTCACCTAGAAAAACATATACTTTGTTTATGGGGATATTTTAATTATTTATTGATCAAAATTGTATCATTCTATTAAATTTGGTGAAATATGTTATTATGTTATTAATCAATGTAGCCCATATATGCATGTCAAAGATATGATTATGGTGGGTGCCCCAAAATTGTACTTAAATGAATTAGATAATGTTTTAGTCTCATTAAATTCCTTATATGGGGATCACAATGCGATCAGTATATAATTATATTATGATTTATATTGGGTTAAACATGAAAAATGTTTATTACATCCTATGTAATATTTTTTGAAAAACGCATGTGGACATTATGTTATCAAACTATATCATTCTTAATTTTTTAGTTTTATTGTTATCAGAACATTTATATAATGTTCAAAAGTATATTTCCTAATATTTCATGATTTCTTCATGTGATGGTTTTTTATACCCATAATGAGCATTATATCTCACATACGAATTATGTATATTCCCAGGATATCTCATGAAATCATATGAATTATTAAATAATATGATAATTGTATGGATATTTTCAATAATTCTGATCTACCCCATTATTTATGAGGTTTTTTAATTTACATCATTATATAAGATACTAGACATATTGACATTTTCTGTCAATTGCTTGTATTTTTATGAATAAGCATTAATTAAGTAGTAATGGAGACAGGGGTAGTCATATTTGTAGTATAAATAATTTTATTGGATTTTATTATCATGGTATATCACTAATTCACTAAGGATTATAATGTTACCCTTATATAACTTATGTTTTCTTCTATATTATTTTTCATTGAGTTACGATTCTTATTCAATGTATGCTTTCTTTTTCTCTTGTATGCATTGTTCATTGATAAAATCATAGATCCTCTTATAATATTTTTTTATCAAACTATTATAAATACATTACTACTGTTTTATTTCAAAATAAACATTTTTATAGGATTCGACATTCTATAAATTAAATCCCAAAATTAAAACATTATTTTTTAATACAATGTTTAAAGATAATTCACAAAGATAAAAATACATTCTTTCATGAGAGATGATATTTAATTATAGATATAAAATTACATAATAAGGTGTTAGTTTGAGGTATTAATACATAGAATACTATCATAATAATATATTTTTAATGTATTTTCCATCAGTATATATGTTACTTCAAAATATATTTTTATTTATTAATAATGAATTTTTGTAATATTTTGTATAGCTTATTCATTCATTAATATGATTAATGAATTACAAATAATTAGAAAAATATGTCCTCCTATAATATATTTCCACTTGATTCTTTAATATGTATGTTTAGACAAAATTTATTAGGTATTTTAGTGCATTCCTTCACAGAGTAAATTATTTTTTAAATATAGGACCTTTATTATAAGATTATAATGTCATAGAACGTAAAATATTATATATAGACATGGAATTAGATTCCAAATAGTATATATTCAATCATGAATAAACAAATACTATTTTTCTATTTTGTATTTTCATTTCATTATTACAAATGGATAGGGTATGCTATCAGTTTAATTCTTTTAAATATTATATTCCGTAATATATTGCAACCATATTTTTTTCATCTCATGATCATCCATGATAAAAGGTTTGTATTGTTTTTGTTTACTATTACAAGGTATTTTAGATTACCAATAATTATATATCCATTTCCATTGGTCATTTAATATTTTATTATAGATTATATATCGCACAGAGTATCTTCCTCATTTAATATGTGGGAGATGTTGAATAAATTTTTTATATGTTTGTTTATAAGAGATTATAATGAATTTCCAATCTTTGAGAATGTTATAGAAATTATCAGTTTATTTTTTAAAAAAAATTTATATATTAAAAAAAGGGTATTTTGAAATTATGTAATTTAATATTTAAAATATTTCATTAAATTTTGTTATGATTATTTCTATGAATAAATATACGTTATAACATCAAGTATTTAAATTATATTTTTTTACCATGGATCCTATAATGTAGTTAAAATCCACAAAAATTGACAAATGTGTTTCCATAAACTAACAGGCTTTCAAACATGCATATATAATATTATTGAGTCCTTGATTGATTTGGTAACAACTAAGTCACATCAAGATAAAGGTCTGTAACAATATTAATTTTTGGGGTTCATATAATTTTTATAATAGTACTTGATCATCCCCCATAAAATACTGAATTGAATACATTTTTATAATCATAATGAACAATTATGTTATGATAAATAACCATTAGTGGAATATATTATTGTGATAAAAAACAATTTTTTTATAGAAAGTATTTCTAAATGAGAGAGAATAATATAACATGGCCTCACCAGATATTAGGTACTATTAATAAAATGATAGAAGTTTAACATGCGTAGGAATTAATTGAATAATGAATTTTGGGGATATTGTTTCCAATGTTGTTCATATGTTAATTAGTTTGGATTTTAATTTCAATTCTCATTTGGAAATACCATGGCTACACATAAATAATGATATTCCATCATTTTTTCATTAGTAATTAATAAACTATATATTTCATATTATATGTGTGATCTATGAAGATAAATAAAATTATGATATATTTGAAACCTATTAAATTAATGTTTTATATTATAATAAGATGTATTAAAAAACCCAATCTAAGGATTCTATGAATTTTTGGATCAAAATGGTTTACTGGCTACCCCATCATAAATCATCCTAGATTTAATGGGGTGTTCCCTTCATGTAATATATTAAATGGATATGATACCTAATGTCTTGTGAAGTTGCCTTATTATACCAACCTAATTGTAATTTTTATATACACATTTCTCCATTTATGAAATTTGAATATTTTTACTCCTCAAAATTTCAAAATTTGTCTAAGGAAAGAGGGATGATCTTATGTTTGTTAACAACTAAATAATTCTCATTTACAAAAAGGTGGGTATATTTGAAACATAATCAACTCAATCATGGAACAATTCCTCATAAAATAAAATCATTTTTTTATTTTTTTTGGGTTTTCAACATTCAGTACAAAATATATTATTTATGGATCTCAATAATAACATTAACTTATTAAATATTTCCAATATTAAATTGTGAATTATAAAATTCGTAAATGACCCAAGAAATATAAGGAGGTTGAGAATCCTTATATTATATATTATCATGATGATGATTATTATTTTTTGTCGCTTCCCTCTTTCATGATAGTGAATATTTATATTTGGTATAAACATAGACTACTGTATTTATGTGGTATGGAAAATAATAATCCCACATTTATTATAACAGAAAAGATATCCAAAATTAGAAAAATTATTTTAATTATTTTTTGAAAATTTTTTACCTGATGAATTGAATAAAATATCCATTCCTTGTTTTCCCCTAAAAAAATTTCAATTCATATTCCCACTATTGATTGATTGTGGTTATAAACACATTACGTGATGGATGCATTTTTTGATAATAAAATTGAAATAATCAATTTGGATAATAATATCCAAGACTAAATCATTCTAGTATAGTATTAAAATTATATTTTTACATAAAAAAACTAACTAAAAATTTTAATAGATATATCAATACCATTAATAGTATTCCAGACTATAAACATCATGTTCTAAATGATAAAATCAGTGTTCCAAACCAATAATTATTAATTGACAGAATATAAATAATACAATAAATATTTTCTATTGATAGATATTAAATATTGAATCTAATATTAAATCCCATTAGCTATGATTAAAATAAAATATTTTCTATGATTTAGGGATTATACTTGTATTTGGTTATACAATTTTCTGTAATAAAATTCATTGTAACCTTCAAAACAGAAATTCAATAGACATTTATCAACCATATGTAATGGAAATGATATGTTAAATACATAACTCATAAATCTATCTCTATTTTTATAATATTAGCTTTTGGATATGTTATTTGGCCCCATGTTTAGGACTTTATTACATTATATTGATCACATGGGTGCATACATTTGGTTTACATGAGAGAAATTATCTTAGTTATTTTTTGAGTAGAAAATTAAAATCATTTAAGACTATAAACCACAAACAAAGTATAAAAATTAACTTCTATAGAAAATGAGATATATGATATAATTATAATTATATATTCATTATATAATAAATATCATCATGAACACCTATGATAGATTTATTTATTTTTAAATATTATTGAATGGTGATATATTTATATAGAAAAATAGTGGAAAATAAAATTTCATTAAGAATTCATTATCATTTTTATTCAATAATGAAGATATTGATATGGTAATCTCATAATCTCTTATATGGAATCCCTAATCATCCAACTTCGTGCATTCATGAACCGAAAAATAGATACATGAATTTATAATAAAATAAACTACCTCATAATGATGATATTTATGAATATGGTCAAATATATCCCCATTATGGAATCTTTCTAGGCCATGATATTTGTTTTTCTAATTACTAACACTACCTATAATATTTCTTTGTTCTTTTAATAAAACATAAATTCTATAATGTAGTCCCCAAATCATTTTATGTTGACATAATAATTAGTGGGATGCATTTTTATTCATTTTTGCTTTTTAATTATTTTCCATTAAAATATACTTGCATGATATCCACATAATATATCAATAGGAAATAATCTAGATGAACAAAAATACACTATGGACATGTTTTTGGGTGACTAAAAGTTATTATTTAATTAAATATATATAACACACTCGAGATATAATTTATTGGATTGTTACAAAACATAACTCAAATGGGTATAAAGAACTCAATGATAATAATGGTTATCCGGGATAATATATTCATTTCCATTATAATTTAAGAAACATCATATTAAATCATCATCTTGGAGGGTTATATATTCTTTGATTCCATGAATATTTGTTCAAGAAATAATTTTATTTATTTTCAAACAATATAAAAGAATTATTAAATATTGCATTTATAATATTGATTTTATCATGGTAGATTTGTGGAATATTGAATAATGTGTTAACAATATCAATGATATGTGGGTTATATTGTAAAAATATAGTCGTTATTGGAAATTTAATATATTAAATTAATTTAAATTATAAATGTATATTAATGTAACCATATCTGATGAGTGGGTGTTATTCATCACATTTTATTTATGATATTAATATTTATTTTATGGGGTTTCTATGTTGCAGAATTGATTTATGTTATGATTTTTTATGTTAAAGATGATATAATTTCTATGAATCTTTGAGGAATACATAATAATAGGTAGAGAAGCATGATTTTATTGAAAATAATGTTATATGATCCTTCTAGGGGAGTCAATATATTCATTACAGGTCAGTTACATCTTCATTTAATTAATTTATCAATTATAAGATGAAATTTTTTTAGTTATCTCTTTTTGTGGGAATATTTTCATGGACTCAGGAAATATTATGATAATTAATATATTATAATTTTTTTTGTTATATAAATGTTTACTCCATTATGGATAATAATTAATAAAATTATCAAAATATTTGATTTATTATTGGAAATTTTTAATTAATTTTTTATTGGATTCCCCATTCTATAAGTATTTCATAAGAAATTACACATATTTTATTTTTCTTCTATATTGTTTTTCATATAGAGATATTGTCATTTAATTCATAGACCATGTTTTCTGACATGTTATTATAATTTTTATGATCCTGGTGGATAATGATGATGAATTTTATAAAATAATGAAAACAAAATGAAATAATTTCTTGTTTATTTATATTAGAACCACTAAATGATATAAGATAATCTAGAATATTTTAAAAATAATTACCTAAAAATTACAAATAAATTATTCCATGACAAAACTATGATATTATTAGTAAAAAAATATCATTTTTATGTAGGAATTTATTTATTTTATGGTATTGGAAGAAAACAACTATATATTTTGAATAATAATCCGGGAATATATAACCCTAAAATGAAAAAAATCTCATTGCTTGAATACCACATCATAGATCAATAATAATATTTGTTTTCTGATTATGGTTAATAGGTTATGTAATAAGAGTCTATTGTTACAATAATAATGGAAAATACGACATAAGTTAACTATTTCAATAAATTTTCACATAGTAATTTTTTAAGAAAACTGATTCTGGGATACGATTCAAAATTGGCGAAGATAAATTACATAACATGTGTAATGAAAATTACAACATTATATAATAAATAATGATCTAAAGATAAAAAACCCATAATTTCTATATTATGGTTCTAGGGTTGTGGTATATGTTTTGGAATGAAAAACTATGATTCCTAATAATGGGTAAACCACTAAAAAGGTGGATGGTGAATAATTGATAAATTTTTTCATTACTTTAATATTATGCTAATATCTTTGAAATGTAATTTTACCAATATTCTCCTGATGTAAACAAATATTTCCCATATATATATTTATAATAAATAATGTAAGGAAAACATGTTTTTATAATATCTTCCCCAATGATGGTACATCATAATTGTTAGCATTAGGTTCTTAGTGCAACATATTTTCTTTTATATTAAATTATCAATTATAATACATTTGGATGAGATTAGTATTGATAAAAAAATTCAAGGAACATTAATAATATCTAAATAATATTACGTGTATTCATTCAATTTTAATAAAATCATTCTTTTGAGACTATTAAAAATTAAAATATGTCATTTTAAAAAAAATATGAAATCTCAATAACATTAGATGTCAGGAACTATTATTTATGATGCATAAACATTTTTCCTCTTAAACAAAATGATAACATTATTGGACACATCAAATATTCTAGAGAATGGAGGTCAGACTATCACTGATCATCCTATCTCTTATGCTCTACTATATCGACAATAATAACCCAAATATCAATTCAAATGGTATTTCTAATTATATAAGAATCCTATACCGAATAAATATTTTCCAAATTCTTAATTTAATTATTTTATAAAAAAATTGTCCTAAATGACCTTTTATTTATTTTGATAATAGATATATTTTATCTCCCATTGAATGTATGAGTTAAATTTATCTCAAATATGGAAAATATATTCTTTGGTTCACCCTCATTAAAAATTCATTTTCCATATAATATGCATTTTATGATACAACACTTCATCCAAATAATTAAATTTCATTCCCCATCATATGGATGAATTCCACTTTGAATGTTGTTTTTATGAGGATCAATAAATAAAAAATCCATGGAATATTAATTTAAATCATTTATAATAAATGTTCCTTATTATTTTATTTATTTAGAACTAGAACTACATAAGATAATTACTGATCCATTGTGTCTGACATGCCTCTAAAAAGACATTATTAGAAAATGGATGAATGAAACTATATATTTATTGAACTAGAATACATTTACTATAAGGGCATTGAATAGGGGATGTAATGGGTTGACTCTATAATGAATTTGAAAGAATCTAGATAACATTGAACTAAATGATAGGACTCTGCAATCTTGTCATTATCACAAACATAAATTTAATAGAAATTAATTTGGTAAACTAAATATAGAAATAAATACTAGATAAATGAAAATAAAAATGACTGATGAGTGCAATATGATTTCCATGGTAAATTTTACTTAATATAAAATTTGACAAAAATGATAAAATAATCATATAATTTCTCAAATCTATCAGTTAATTGAATCTAAATGAAATTTTTTAATTTTCATCAAACTATCATAAAATCTCATTAAATTATGACCATATGAATTAATATAACTAGGAATCAAAAATATAATATTTTCACTTCTACTTAATAGTCCAATTCAATTTTCATTAATGAATTACCATTATCAGGTTGGGTATTGTTCTTTATCAAACATACATGATCAATTATTTACTAAAAAATATTGAAATTATTGAAAATAATATCTAATTCATCCATTTATCAAATAATGGAGGTATAAATGAAAATAATTTGTACAACCCTGCATGAACTCATTTTTCTGTCACTTATAGATCTAGCTGATCATCACTAAGTGAAAACTGGAAATGAATAAACAATAAAAAATTTAATAGACGATACAGAAGAAGATATTAGAGTTTATATAATTTTACTAAACTAAATGGAATTGAGAAATTATTACAATTTCTATTGAATATTATTATGAACATAAACATAACTAGAACCTTCATTATAGTCAAATACAAGATGAAACCTCTGTAGTGGTCAAACGCGAAGACATTCTAACTATAATGGGATGAATTATAAAACTAGAAACCTAAAATTTCACCCACAAAACATCAATCGAGAAAAAATAATTATATTTAAGACTTTGTAAATTTTTTGACTACCTTATGAGAATGTGTCACACGTTCCTGATATAAATGAAAAATTCATTGTGTGAATAATGTGGATCATTTATATAATATCTCTAATAAAACATTCACAGTGTGAATTAATATTAATGTAATGAATATCCTCTCATTTTGTTTTTTAATTAAATGTATATTCATTCATGTTGTGAATTATAATTTATTCTCTATATAGGTATTTAACAACATATGAATTGCTTGAATCGTGGTTTCTGACCTAGGAGAAATTTGAGAGTGAATCCACATATTCATATTTCATCATTCAGGTTGGGAATATAATATCATTAAATGAATCTCATGTATATTTTAACTATTGTTTCTATTAAACTAATTCTTCCAGTGCCCCTCAAGAAAGCTATGTGACCTTTTCCTACATGTTATACCAAATTTCAAGTAATATATGATCTTCTTAAATAAAATATGAATGATTTTTTTATACTAATTATCATCTAATAAAACATAATATATATTGAAAAAATTAATAAAAATCTAGGAAATCAGTGATATTAAACTATTATTAATATTTTTACCTTATATAAATCAGAATAGAGTTTTATCTATAATTAATATAATATTCCTTCTTCCAAAATGATTTCCAACAATAATCAAATATTTTGTACATTTCTTTTGTTTTTTATTTCCGTTTAGAAATTTAGCTTCATTTATTTAGATAAAGTCTAAGAATAGTTTTATTAATTCTTTTACATATTGATCACTTTGATAACAACTTCAACATGTTTCATCCAAACATTCATTGTAACTTTTAATAGATGAGTATATATCATCTGAGTCCACCTCCATCTAAATTTCTATATTGTTATTGGTGTTTTATATTTTTTTAATGAATATCCACATTAAATCATACTTTATCTCTTGAAATGGTATATATTATTAGTAATTATATTTTTTTTACCTAACTAAACATTGAAACCAGTAGTGGTCATGGAATCTTCGCCTTCATGATTGAAATAAATATTTTCATAGAACTATTCCCGTGGTTCATTAAATGACTTGACATCATTTAAACTCTTTTGTGGAGGTATTAAAATTTATAAATTGTTTCTAATATCAATTAATTAAAAATATATACTTTTACTATACATTTACATACATACGCTCTAAATTTTTATCGATTATAACTTTTTTGTTAAAAATATATCTTTCTACATTTTTATTTGTAAACAATTTTACCTATTTTCTTAAACCTAACCATTCAATATACTATATACAGTCATTATATAATTACATTTCATTGGAAAAACCATCTCAAAATATCTTTACAGTTCATTCATCATCATGAAATCAATGTTGAGTAATTAATAGTTTATATTCCATTATAGATTTCTTAAAATTTATAAACAAAAATTATTTTTTCCTTCTCATCCACCATCATCTCAGTGTTATTGATTTCCACCAAATATGAATTATCTATTTTTGGATAATCTAATTCACTTTAAACCAACACATCTTTGTTCTTTTCAAATTTTTTATATTCCATTTATAGCTTATAATTTTACCCTACATAGCAATACATATTAAATTTTATAAGGTGTTCAAACAATGTTACTTCAAGTTATTATTATTCTCTATATGAGGGTCCCTCATATTTTATAAAACCCGTGAACGTGAATTTGTTTATATATTTTCTTTATAGGATGATATAACATTTACTAATTAAATATCCATTTAATTTCTAAGAAAACACCCATATATTACTCTAGGTATTTATTTCTTGTAATATTCAATCAAAATTATAAGTATCTTTGTTATTTTATTACAATTATTCATAAAAACATTTTATCTAGATATATAATTTTCATATTCAATATCATTTTTCATTGGTAATTTAATGGAAACATTATTAACTCCTCTCCATTTGAATCAATTCAATTGATGACATCATATTATTTGTCATATAAAATTTAATAAAATTATGAGTTATATTGGATTAAATTATATTATAGGCATTATACATATCATTTATTTTTCCAATTAATCAATGGTACATCTATTGGTTCATTTATTTTGAGTTTCCTACCATTTTTTAATGTCATTATTTTGTTATATATTTGTTTGTGTGTGAGGTAATTACTCCTTTCACAAGGAACATGAATAATTTAAATATGGTATGGTTAAAAATTATTTGTATACATAAAAGATGATTTTTATAATGTAAAGAAATAATGAAATTTCATTGTATCATTTTCACAATAATTTAGTCATTTATAATGCATCATAATGGCATTATATAACGCTCAATTTTTATAAGTTATTTTAAATAATCATGTATAATTCCATTGTTATCCATCTTAATGTTTTCAAATTAACTTCTCCATATTATAATTTATTATTCTATTACCCTAACATTACCTCCAATGATACTTCCCAACATATCCAATGTTTTATTGGATAGTTAAGGACCCATATATTCAGTGTAAACATTTTATTAAAAAAAATACATTTTTATTAAATTCATAGCCAAACAATTATCATTTAATTTCATTTAATAAAAAAATTATGTGTAAAAAATTTTATAGATCAAAAAACAACTATAATAACATAAAATACTTCCATGTATAGGCATATGATATAGGGGTTGGAATCATTTATTTAGATAAAGATTTTTTATTAGTGGATTGGATAAGAAAATTATCTAAAGAATTTTTTTATTAATCATCAATAGACATATCAGAAGAGGGAACCATCTGTGATACAACTCATAATAACTTCTAATGGGTTAACTATAAATAATATAGGGGTTGGGGATTTAAATTAGATTTTCCTTCATAAAATAATCACTAATATTAACACTTACTATTCTCAACCCACTAACACAACAAGGATACTCCTGTTCATTTTAAGTAAAGTTATAATGATATTATGGAACATATATTTTAATATTGATTATCCTCAATCAGGGTACCCAGTTAATTATATTCCTGGGTTTTTCGATTCAAATGTTTTATACTACAAGAAATTTATAATAAAATGGGTAGGAAAATTATTTTATATAAACTAGAATATTATTCCTTAATAATCATCTCCAAAAAATATAATATATATCCTTACCACTTTTGAATATTAATTTTTTTAAGCATAAAAAATGAAAATTCATTAATTCTGAAAACTCATAATTTATCATGAGTTGTTATATTAAAACATGTATATATAAAATTACATGCATAGTAAAAATCCCTAATTTATTAGCCTCCTTTTCCACCCATTATATGTTCTTTTTAATATAGCTTTCATATCACTGATCTGCTCCTCTTAAAAAATTTATTGGTATTAACAACAATAATAGAATAATCTGTTTAAATGTTTTCACCGCAAATAATAACCAATAATCATCCAATAAATTAGGAAATATTGTAGACTATTATTTTAAACAACTTATCAAATAAAGTCAAAATTAAATGGATTTCAAAAAAACATTCCTTTATATTGGAGTTGATCACATTCAAATCATTTAACAATAACTCTATAAATATTATTCCATAATTTCACAATACTAAAATTAATTCATAAATATTTAATCAATGATATTAAATCATTCATCCACTAAGACTAATTTAATTATTCTGGTATTCAATCTAAAATATTTAATTTAAATTTTAAGGTACGTCATATGGATTTAATTAGATAGACATTGCATACCCTATCTTACTAGTCTACTTTTACATCAACACACCTCATCCTACTAAATATTTTAGTACAATGAATAGTTATGATAATATACATATTCATTCAAATCATTAAATCATTTCAAATATACAATATTCAAACATAGTAATACCACATCTCTTTTTAGTGAACTCTTCATCTAGACTACAATTATTATATCATATAGTGAAAATATATGTCATCATTCAATTATTTATCACAACATAAACATTGACCTTATTTTTTGGTTGTTTTATTATTCAACCAACTCCTCTCAAATACTTATTTAAATTTACGAAATATCACTTTATTATATGAAAAATAAATGTGACATCATCTAACTAAATATTTGTGGATCCGTCCAGTATTGCACCAAAACATCAATCCTCAATGATTATCATGTGTAAATCTGAAAACAAATTATAGAATTAGTTTTACTGATTTTAAAATATTTTACATACCAAATCAAAAAACATTAATTCAATTATAGTTAAGATAAAATACAATCCCATTATAATCTCAATAAAATATAAAATATTTGATTTTTTTTTAAAAAATCATATCATGATTCGTGTCAACAAAAAAATTTAAATAGAAGATGACAAAAAAATTAATGGTAAGATATTCAACAATGGATTTTACTTATTAATTTATCCAAAAATACAAAACTATGAGAACCCCATTACATTATGGTTTATTATAGATATTGAGAATATACATTATTATTATCCTACCAATTCGATGGAATTGTGGAAGTTTAAATACTATATTTTGGTAGAATTATGAAAATTAGTATCAGTTGTGGAAAAAAACTATATATAAAATTATGTAATAAATTATGATATTTAAAACTAATTGAGTTATGATTGATTTAAAAATAAAAAATATACAAATTATTTTGATCGAAGGAACTAAGAGATGGTTTAAAAATGTTATTAAAGGATTTGGGAGTTTATTATCAAACTTATTCTATTTTGATTCATTTTACATTCATATATAATTCTTAAATGATCTTTAATATCTGTATATATTGAATATAATATCATGGAAAAGAATAAAAAATTTAATTTATTACAATAGTACAAATCAATGGCCATATTCACATGATTATAATAATATATGATCATTATAATCAAAAAATTTCATGTTAAATATTTTCTTACTCTACCCAGGTAACGTCATATTCATCACTAATACATTTATCATCACATTAAACATATACTAACAAGAAACTTGAATTCGTTATTGAAAACCAATAAATGATTACATTTGATTTTCACTTATGATTCATCAGTCTATTTGTGTTATAAATATCTTAATCAATCTTATCTCTTTGAATTAAAAGAATCAGAGTGACGGTTTGTAGTACACCTACATTGATCATTTGTTATTGATAAAATAGGAAAATATCGATTGTTCTATATCTATAAAATATTTTGGTTCATAATTTAATTCATGAATTATATAATTTTTGGAGATTGAAACCTTATAATATAGAATATCTATATCTATTTTGGTTGATAATAGTATGTAATATTCGAATCTAAAAAAAATTTATTAAAATTAATGTTGGTGTATTGGTCACAAATAATGATATGTCGACTCTATGATGAGGATCTAATATTATTACTAGATAGAGCAACAATAAGTTATCTTGATATAAAATATCTCCCAATGAAAAGTGAAAATCATTAATGGAAAATGTTACCCAAGAAGATAGGATTATAGTAAATACATTATAAATAAAATTAAATAATGGTTGAATTTTAAAATAAAATGTTGCATAATAAATAATTAATTGTTAATGAAATATATACTGTATATATAACCTATTGACTGAAGAATATCATATTACAAGGTGTAATTTCATCCATTATTCATGAATTAATGATATAATATTTCTGTAGTGATACACGAAAATAAGAATAATTTTCAAATTTATAACAAAACATAGAAATTATTAACTAGCCTCGATACACTCAAGGAACAATTTATGTAATATAAAATATTATGGAAAAACATCTATAAAACATATCCAAAAATGTTACTAATATACTTTATCATGAATGAAATATCAAATTCACTAATCATGAATATAAAACAAGATTTCATATATAGGTTTATCTGTTTAAAAAAGTGGATCCTACCAAATTATTTTTAGATTACCTATAGAACAAGACATAATGTCTGGAAAATATTATTTTAAATATTTATCATTACAGTTTTTCATTAGTAATACACATAGATAAATAAATGAGAAATATATTTTAATTAAATCAATATTTTCAGAATAATATTTTGTGTTAATTTTATTTACACAACCACATATCCCTAATAAAATAAGAAAAATATATTGGATTTAAATAAAAAATTGTTGTGGTTTTAATGAATAAATGTGAATCCCAATATAATTATGTTGTTAAAAATAAATAAATGTGATAAAATTAATGGATGAGAAGAATGTATTTATGTAAATTATATTATTTTTTAATGGAAAATTAATCCTAGATTTTATTAAATATTACAACATCATTGTTTTCAATCACTTGTGAAGGGTTAATCAACCATATTTAATTATATATTATTTTATTACATGATCCAAAAATCATTGATATTGTTAAAAATGAATTCATTATTAGAAAACATGAAGGGTTTCTATTTATACATTCATTGTGAGAAATTTTTTACGATAGATATATTTGTTAATTAATTTTTATTACTCTTTATGATTATTTATTTTATACTAATAATTATAATTTTTAAATGTATAATAACATTAATTAACTATTTATATTTTTATAAGTGGTTTTTAGAAACTACTATTTTATCAAATAAATGATGGAAAATAATAATATAGATTAATTTGTATCCCCTTAAATAAGTATTCTTTATTTTATATTTTCAACAGTTTAAGCACATTATTTAATATCCATGGGGAATTATGAATTATATTATTTGTTTTCAATGATATTATTGAATTAAATTTTTTGACAAACATAATTATTTCAAAAAGATATCGAAAAACTCATATTTCGAGGCTGATAAAAATTTCAATCCTATAAATTAGTAGTGGCTTAGGTGAATCATAATTTCATATCATTTTTTTTCATGGATTATATTTAGTTGGGGAAATGTGGTAAAATACCACTTTTCTATTATTTTATTTAAATGTATATTTTATTATTGAAATTCATTTATTTTTGTCTTTAAACTAATCACATTAATATAAATTTCATCATATTTCATTAATCATATAGTTATGTTATTGGTGGAATTATTATGTTTATAATTATTATAAATCCAAGGATAGAAATTTATAGACACATATATTAGATGTGGATGATTTATAGGAATGTTGTAGTGTATTTTGATTCAATATAAATTATTATATAATTTTAATATATATTAGGAATATTATCAGGTTTAGTTGAGGTTGATATTTATTTGCATTATTTTTTATGACATTGAGGAAATTTTATAATTGTTATTTGCAAACATATATGTTGTATTAGAGTATAAATAGTGGATATGGATTGAATATGGAGTTATTTAAGTATATATCAATGAAATGTTGATGTGAATTACGAAAATTTATATAAATGTCAAATTTATTCATGAATTATTTCAGTTTTTAATGAATATATTGAATGATGAGATCATCATTTTTATATAATTATAACATTTAATGTTTTTATGATGAATTTAAACATGTGTGATAAATATTAAATGTTATTATTAAATTACATGAAATGGTTTAGATAACTATTCAAGGATATATATATATATAGAGGACAACAAAAATAACAATATTCTATAATAGATATTAGATAAGAAAAAAACATATTATATGTACCATAAGGTGTATATGGTCTTGATAATTTTTTATCATATTATTATAAGAAATGAAGTTTCAATTGGTTTGGAATATTCATATCCACCTTGAGATGATGGTCTCTCTTAGTCATTATCCATCTAAATTTCATTGTGTTAGGGCCCGTTAATATTCATTGGATATGTATTCTCCCCATTATGATTTTTTCATGACTCACTAGAATGTATCGTCAATTAGGAAAACAAAATCCCAATAAACTTCCAAAATTAATTTAGGAATAGATTATTTATTGATGTTGAATAATATTGTTACGACCTAGTTCCGGGTGCCGCCCAGAGGTTCCCCATACCCGGTTTATCATAAGGCCCCAAGCACATTTCACCAAACGTCAGAGTTTTTCGACTAGAAGCTAGTGGATTGGGTGTGATAGTGGGTAAACTATACCCTCATTGGAAGAGTAACACGGTGAAAATAAACAGAGAACAGTAGAGGAAGCAGAAATAATAACATGAAAAATTAAACAGTGGAAGAATACTAGTAGATAAATAAATAGATCACATATATAAATGATACATGCCAAATATTTTTAAGACATTAGTAAAACAATGTTACAATGCTGGAACATAGTATTAAAACAAGGTACATATAAAAATATGTAAATAACTCCCCCAATACTCCAAGCCTCAACTTTGTCCCATAATCTCCATCTCCACATCAATCATGTACCTGAAGTAGAAGGAAGCATTCCCTTATCAAGAACTTTAGCAATATAATCTATTTGGGCCCTAAACCATGACAAAAACAGGATTTTAGACGAATACCTAAAGGAAACCACCCAATGATTTCTGCCTAACTGTTAGTGTATATATATATGGCTAGCAATATGGAAAACAAAGTAATAAACTAGGAAGTACTCAAATGTAAACCATCCAACAATTTCAACTATATTCATTTATATTTATTAAATGAAAACCCAAAATATCTCAATAAACCCTATGGGCAGTTCTCATAGTATAACCCCTATGGTTCATCTTAACAAAGCCTCTCTGAGGACGTCGTATATATCAATTCCCCATGTGGTCTCGTAACAAAAATCTATAGACACTTTAGAGAAGTACTCAACATCCAATTCCCCATGTGGTATCACAATGTGGAACAAAAGACACTCCAAGGAAGAACTCGCAGACATCCCCATATTCTATCACTATGTGAATGTATAACAGAAACTCTAGGATATCCGTTATTATCCATTTCCCCTATGGTCAAACTATACTAGGTTCCCACAGCCATGGGTACATTAGTTGTGTGTAAATGTTATCTAGAATCCAAATTAAATCACAATATACTACTCCGATAAACAGCTAAAAAGCATGGAACAAGTAATTCAGATAATATCACTCCATCCTAACAACACTAGGTAGGAAACTAGAAAAACCTAAAAGGAGAAACTTGACCCATGGGCCAATATCAGTTCAAAGATGGGAAAAAACATCAATAATAATGTAATTAAACTCTATTCTAAAATAAGATCCCTAAATCAAGAAATATACTCATAGTAGGAATTAAATGGTTATATTCTTTAAACACCCAATACCCTTAACTATGGTATTAGGAACATTTTTATATAATTCAATAACAATGTACGGAATTGCACAAACCACTTAACTTAACGTTGTATGATCTATATAGTTGAAACTCAGCCTTTGATTTGATTGAGAATGTTTTAGATCTATAAAATGTTAGAAACCAGCAACCATGTATATCTTAGGAATGAGGAGTAGTCAAGAGAAGAGGCTCAATAAGAATCAAGAACTCACTATGGTGATTGCACCACAATCTACGACGGTTGATTTAGAGCACAAATGACTGGTCAGGGGATCAGAGATGAATCTTCAGATTCAGTCACTCTTGTACGATACAATGCCAAAATAAGAGATTTCAATGAAGGATATGTGACACTGGCCTGATATAATAATTAAAAAGCAAAAATACATGACATGTTCTATATGGATACTGAGTGTGTATAGGACTCAATCGTACCAACCTTAAACGTCCTGACCACATCATCACATAGTCGTGTACATGGTCATGAAATGGAAAGACACGACCTAGACTCTGTGCCAGAGAATAGGGTGTGTAATCCTAAAATTTTCTTTCATCCAATTTTCTTCAAAAAAACATAAATAAAAAGATCGATTGTTGGAAAAAGATCTGGGCTCTTCCAAACAACCCCCTTAATGAAATTCATCCTAGAATATACATAACAAGATGGCGTAGAATTAGGATCCACGAACAAATCCATACATTGCAATCATACATCAGTCTCCATCTCCCTAGTATCATCCTGTAATCACCCATGCTACTATAGCACCCATACCAAAGGAACAGACCGACCATGGAGAACATTCGTGCTTTGATCAAAAATCCATTTCGGATGCTCCTCGAATAATGCATCAACCTCTAACTCATCCTCCTCGGATATAAAAATATGAGACGGGTCTAGGAAGTATTTTTGAAACTAAAAAACGTTAAGGTCGTCATGCATAGATCAGTGCCACTATGGTTATTGAAACCGATAGGCAACAATCCCGACTCTATCCAAAACCAAAAAATGGCATGAGGTATCTCGTTGAATGATTAACATGTCTCTAAATCCTCTTATGTCCTATTATTCGTGTGACATGTATAATTACCTAATCTTTGACCTCAAACTCTAGAGGTCATATCTATCAATTAGCATAAGACTTATATTGCGACTATGCAGTAGTATTCCTATTACAAATCAACTCCACTTGCTATGTGGCCTCATAGACAAGATGATGTCCCATCATAGCTATCTATCCTACCTCTAGCCCACATATCGGTGATTGTAATGGCCTACCATACAAAGCCTCATAATTTGACATCTTAATGGTTTTATAAAAACTCTTATTGTAGGAAAACCCTACTAGAGGTTTGTGCTTATCCCAAGAACCTCCAAAATCTATGATGCCTGCACTAATCATGTCCCCTAGACCTAAATCGTATGATCGTACCGGCCATCTATCTAGAGATGGTAAGCTATACTCAGAAGTACCTATGTAACCAAATACCTCTTTAGTCCATGCCATACTCATGAAGTAAAACACGTATCCCTGTATGAAACAATGGACTATGGAACCAAATGCAATCATATAATTTCTCAGATTTACAACATTACCATATCATCTACACTAAATGACTCCTGGATCGAAAATAAGTGGGAAAAATTCATGATTCTATTAATGGCAACACAAAATACATTATTCCTTTAAGGCGGTCTAAGTAATCCCTTCATGATTTCTATCGCAACATCATTCCACTTACACTCGGGAATGGGTAACTGCTTCAATATCTATGGGGTTCGCTGATACCTCACCTTTAATTTATGATAAGTGGAACACCTTATCAAAAAATGAATTACAAATCTCTTCATATTAGGCCACCAATACAAACCGTGTAGATCTGGGTACATCTTGGTGAAACCAAGATGAACTGTCCAAATTGAATAATGTAAATCCCACATCAGCTCTTCATGTATGTCTAGTGACAGACATACACTCTCATGAAAACAAAATATCTCATCCTCACTTATGGTTCCTCTAGGAATACAGTCCTCTCTTGACACACTCTCACATAGTACTAGGGATTATGCATTTGATAGTTGCCTCATTCGAACTCACTGACGCAGAGTATAGGTAATAGCTACAGAAGAAATAATTGTATATCCCTGCCTGCAATGCACATCCAAATGCATATCATAGTACAATGAAATAAGAATCCAATCACTATTGGACTCCTCAAATGAATGTATCTGATTCCTCCTACTCAACTCATTAGCCACTTTGTTGCCTTTCTTAGGCATATATGTGAACTCAATGTCAAAGGACTAATGGTACTCAACCCACAATTGTTGTTTCAAATTTATATTGCGCTAAGATAAGATTTACTTCAGTCTTCTGTGTTTGATTAAAACCGCAAAATTATTTCCCAACAGATAATGTATCCAACATCAAAAAGCATGAACAACTGAAGACAACTCTAGATCATGCCTCAGGTAATTCCTATCATGTTACCTCAAAAGACTAGATGAATATACAAAGACTCCATTCACATACATAAGCACTTCTCTCATCTTGATACCTGATTCCTCTCAAATAACTATATAACTCTTGCTCGACATTGGAAAAAGGAGTTTTAGTGATGAATTCAACCTCCATTTAAGCTCTTGAAAGGTTAACTCCCAAAAATCTGACTCATGCACTTCACCACCTTCTCTATCAGGACCATCAATGGCACTGTTATTCATGAAATTTCTTATATGAAATGTTTTTAGTAACCATCTAGCCCTAGAAAACTATGTACCTCAATGACGTTCTTTGGATTCTCCTAGGAAACTATTCCCCTCACATTATATGGGTCTACTGATAGTATGGTCACTAAGATATCATGACCTATGAAGTGAATCTTTTCCTTCCAAAAGTGGTATTGTGAGAGCATAAAATATAACAGATTCTATCTCTGTGTACTAAAAATGATCTCAATATGGGTAGCATGGTCGTTTTGAGTGTGAGAGTACACCATTATATCATCTATGAAAACAACCACAGTGGAATCCAAGCATGGATGGATCACTCGGTTTATCAGTTCCATGAAAACAGTGGACATGTTCGTGAGACTGAATTGAAAAACCATTTAACCTTATAGACCATACATACTCCGAAATGTTCTAATAGGTATATAAGAAGGTATATTTTCCAAATGATGATAACTGGATCTCCTGTAAATATTCAGGAACACTTGTGATCCTTGATGTTTATCAAAGACATCATCAATCCTCAGGAAGGGATATTAATTCTTAACTGTCAAATATTTCTTCTTCTAATAATCCAGACAATGTATAAGTGTTCCTCCCACATTCCTTGTAAAGAAGACAGTTGAAACCCAAGGAAAAGTATTGGGATATATGATACCCTCTGTTTGTAACTCCTATAAATAATTCTTAAGCTCATATAACTCTATTTTAGCCATCCTCTAAGTTGGAATGGACACCGGTGATACTCCTGTAACAATATCTATCAAAAGTCTACCACTCTCTCCAAAGGAAATCCTATATAGTTTTATTGAAATTCATCTCGAAAATGATCCACAACTAGATGAATGTTCATCTCTGTAGTCCCATACTCATCCAGATACGAACTATAAATATTTTTTATCACTCCTTAAAACACATGATGTTCGGGTCCCTCTCTGATCTCTTGGACATCACATTCACCCGTATGAAGAAACGATTTTCCCTTTGGTGATTTGAAACTCACCCAACAATGATAGAAATTGACAATAGCCAGAAAGGTAACAAACAAGTCCATTCTGAGAATGAAATCATAGCTTATCATCTCTAAGAAATAAAGGCCCCATATGAAGTGAAAACCACTAACCTCAAGAGGGAACTCCTTGAACTGTCATACACTTGTTGTTCTAGTTCCCAACAGAGTTTCTAGCATCAATATATTAGCAGAAGTAAAGCTACAGAACACATTGTTCTCCACAACAGTAACAAATATGAAATTTTGGGAAGGACCTCCATCAAAAAATGCATAATCTAAAATGAGGGAACAAGAATCAGTCAACTATGTGTTGAGGGTTATAGATCTATTCCTAATGGATCTTCTCTATCGCAGAAGCCTGAACTATACCGCGAACCTATGAAGCTGATTGAGATCCCTAAGCTGATCCATCGTATCGCTGTCAAAAACCCCAGTGGCAAACCACTACGGCCAGAACCTACACCTTGGCCTGAACCCCATGATGAAATCCATCCCCCAGTCTAATGTGTTATGGGTGGTCCTACTCTGGTACGAGAAGTCAAAACAAAACCCCTATCATCAACTACTGGTGAGAAATCAGATAAAAACCCTAAAAATGACCCATTTGGTAGCAATATCTGCACTCCACTAGGTCTCTCGGGAAATGTGGCCCAGTATGCCCACTCTTCTTACGCTAGTATCACTCCACTTGTACACCTATGGAAGTATTCCTCCAACTCAGATCTCCAAACATAGACTCTTTTAAGAACATTATACTATCAGTATGAGGGGAAAAAACTTTAGATGTCAAGCCT
Organism: Viscum album; assembly: GCA_963277665.1. Lineage (NCBI taxonomy): Eukaryota > Viridiplantae > Streptophyta > Magnoliopsida > Santalales > Viscaceae > Viscum > Viscum album. The sequence continues at coordinate 1,154,590,878 of OY728158.1, read as the reverse complement.
CCCTTTCTCACAACCCTAGAATCCCTTAGATTGCGCTCTGTGATTTGTGCATGGTAGACTATAGATGTTATGCACATGAACCTGAAGATATTCACCTGACATCAGATGTCATTCCTGATACAATCCTCAATATTCCATGACAGAAATAACTTAGCACCCCCTAGAATGGGTGTGAAGTAATGCAACTCTGTGAAGAGATAAGAAAACTCCATGACTGAGATAGTTCCCTACTACAATCTCATGAACTACCGAAACCGATCAGTGCTTAGTGACTCTGGGATGAATTAATCATAGAAGGAAATCTATAAATCTCCCTATGCCATAACCTGCTGGCATCTAGCCTGTGAAATCACATCCCACCATCTCTTGGTGGAACCCCAAAGCATATATGTAGCCAGCAATACCCTCCTCACTGGAGGCATATCCGGATGCATGATGATCGGTAGCATGGCTTCTAAAAATGACACTACAACCTGAGGTCCCCCATCCTTTAGGAAAGTAGGATGATACAGCTGTTGAAGGACCTTCATCAGTTCTTCCATAGATGGGGTAGGATGTGGCTCTCCCTAGAAGGTGTGCCTAAATCCTATGAAGCCTTCTCCAAAAATTGCATTGGAACCTACATCCGATATACAGTTTGGTTCCAAGATAGACACGATGGGAGGATATTTTGGTAGTCCCAGATCAACCATGTTCGGTGATTGTTCACTACCCTATATCTGAAATCTAACCAGAGGACCTTGCGGTGGCATGACTCGTTATGGTGAAGCAAAAAACTAAGTTCATGTATCTAAAATATTGAAAAGTATAAAGTCAATAAAAAAAAGAGATATAAATGATTCATGTTATTAAAAAAATGGCCACAAATCGTGTATAGCCCCTACACTGCCTTTTCCCTAATGTCATTACATGGGCATTTGCTTCTGCCAAAACTAGTCGTGTAACATCTAATAAACAAGACATGTTCTCTTTTTTACATGGTGTGTACTAAAATCCTTCCACCCTACACGAGTTACTCTACATTCAATACCAAATGGTTCTATCATATACCATAACCATATAGTGTGTTTGTGGTTGAAACAGTGTGTACTATAATGATTTCATCTACCACTATTGTTAGTCACATGGCCAGTCACATGGCCTCTACAACATGATGTATACTTCTTGAACATGGTGTGTTCCCCTAATTATTTACCAACCACATGTCCATGCCCACATAGGATGTCACATGATCACAGATTACACGACATGTACATATAGTACACGACATGCACTTAAGAAAAATAGTTTCTAACCAAATAGAAGGATACATGGTGTGTGTTCGTCCATAAATGTCGTCAATTCTGGGTTTTCTATAGTAATTCTCAAAAATTACTGTGAAACCCATAAAAAGAAGAAACAAATATTAATGTGCCAAATTTCGTTCCTTGATGGCCCATACTCCCTGCGAATGAAATCATGACATCATATTCATGTAACATAACATGTATAATAGTTCATGAAAAACATGAACCACAAAATACCAACCCATGAGGGCCATTAACACCTCATAGACAAAATTTTGGGTCTCATTCCAAATAATAATTAAACAATAAGCTATACCATATCAACTAGCAGGTATTTTATCTAGGAATCTATCACAAAAACAGACATTTCTAGCAAAACATCTATCACAACAAAATGAAATCGATAATTCATCCAAAATGGAATTATAAGAAAGCATGACATGTGATCTCTATCAAGTTCCAATGTGATGCATGAGATGGAATATCCTAATCTCATCAAGATGAAACAAAAAAATATAACCTCATTAATATATATTATAACATCACAAAACGTAAAAATCACCTGATGGGGTAATAAAATCTACTATAATAATTGAAAAACCAGAAAATTGTAATAATCGAGGTATATTGGATTTTTCCTATACACGAGTTAACTACATCTAGGAATAGTTTATTACCTACTACATATTCCTTTATATCCATGTCTATATTCTCTAAACAGCAAGTCAAAGAAGAAAATAATTACTCTGATACCACTTTGTAACGTCTTGGATCAGGGTGCCACCCAGAGGTGCCCCGTAGCCGGTTGGTCACATGTACTGAATCTCATTAACTCAAATTCTCCAGGATTCTGACTAGCAGTGTGGGTATTTAGTGTGATAGTGGTGAACATATGCCCTCATTGGTAGAGTAACACAGTGGAAATAAACAAATAGCAGTAGCGGAATCCATAATAATAACATGGAATAGTAAACAATGGATGACTGCAAGTAGATAAACAATTGAAGCACATATATAAGTGTTTCATGTAACATATGTCTATCATAGAATCCAAACATGTCACAATATCAGAATACTGTACTAAAACAAAGTACAAAGAAAAAAAGTAAATAACCCCAGTAGTATTGCAAGCCTCATCTTGGTCTCATGCTCTCTAACTCTATAATAGTCATGTACGTGAAGTATAAGGTTTCCTACCATTATCTATACTTGTAGCAATATTATATTTTCGGGCCCAAAATCATGACCCAAACATAGTGTGAGTCAAATCACAGTTGGAAACCACCGATATATCGATGCCTAACTGTCAGTTAATATTTATTTTCCAGGAAATATGGAAAACAATGTAATAAATAAGGAATTATTCAAAAGTAAACAATCCTACAATTTCAACAAAATTAATTTAAATTTTATAAATAAAAAACCAAAATATCTCAAGAATTCATTTTGAATGTTCTTGATGAATAATTGATCTGGTTATTCTTAACAATGAATCTTGGTGGAAGCACTCACCATCAATTCCCTCCATGGTCTCATAATGGTAAAATATAGTCACTCAGGGGGAAACACTCAACATTCAATTCCCCATGTGGTCTCACAACATGGAACTCAAGACACTCTGAGGGAGAACTCATGTCCATCACTCCATTGGTTTCACAACTTGAAAGAATAGAAAATACTATAGGAAAGCCATCAACATCCATTTCTCCAGTGGTCTAACTACACTTGGTTCTCAGAACCCTGCATGAGTCAATATTGCACAAACAATATCCATCCAACATTGTAAATCACAATATACTAATTGGATAAATTGATAAAATTATTCCATAAGTATTTCAATGAATATCACTTCATCCTAACAACTCTAGGAAAAGAAAATAGAGAATCATAACATGTGAAAATAAACCCAACGACCAATATCAGATCAAACATGGGAAAACACATCCATAGAAGTGTAACTAAACTCCATTCTCAAACATGATCCCTATCTCAAAATATCACGACATAATAAAAAACAAATGGTTATATTACCTAATCACACAATATGCTTAACTAGGTTCTTGGGAACATTTTCATATATATTTCAATGAAAATCTACGGAAAGTCACAAACCACCTTCCTCAACATTGTACGATCGATATAGTTGATCCTCATCCATTGAATCAACCTATAATTACTTATATATAAAACCCACCAAAAATACTCAACCAAGGTTATTTCATGAATGAGGAGAAATCAAGAGATGTGGCTATAAAAGAAGGAAGAACTCACCGTGTTGATTCCAACACAATCGACGATGGTTGATTTGGAGCATGAATGGTGGCTCGGTGAAGAATCACCGGCTTTGGTAACACCTCGATGAGTAGAAGCCAATAGAAGATATTTATGTTATTTAGACATAACCCCAGTCTGATATAACAATAAAAAAAATACATGGTGTGTTCCCAAAGGATACACAGCGTGTATATGAATTAACTAGATCCCACCTTAAGAGGTCCTTCCACGTTATCATGAGATATGGTACGCAGTCGTGACATGACCAGACATGGCCAAGACCTAGTGCCATAGTACACAGAATTTAAAATAAGGTACATAGAGTCAAGTCCTAAAATTATACATCATATGTTTTCCACAAAATAACATAAAAAAAGATCCATACCTGAAAGATGATTCAGATTCTTATAATGTTTAACAATATAATTTTTTCCAAAATGTTGGCCCTATATCCCAGAAATGAATACATCGTTCCCCATAATGTAGTTGACCTCATTATTAAATCAACTAAGTACAATGAGAAAAATTATCCATAATGTAAATCATAATTCCCTTATTTTAATGATATATAATTTTAATGGAATTACTTTTCAATGTTATAGGGATTTTTTTTGGAACTATGGATTGACTCACATGAGATTGTAAGACCTAATGTTCATGGAATTAAGATTTGAAAAATAATAATGATATTAATTTCATGCATTATTAGTTCTCCTAAAATATTTGAATAACACATATGTGAAGGATCAGATCATAAATTTGAATATTCTATTTAGATCAGATCATGGGTATCACCAAAGGTGTGACCAAACCTTGGAGTGCATCTAGGGACCAGGTTGGGCTCTGTAATGGGAATATTATTAAATACAATAATTAAAATAGATAAATTTATTTTATGAATCTTATATGACCTAAAATACTCTATAAAAAGATGATTATTCTTGAATCTCTAGGGTTAGCTGAAAACCCTAGAGACTAAGAGAAACTATTTGAGTGTATCCATTAGAGGATCATTGTATGATGACATAAGATCGGGATCAAATCATGGATTGTGTGCCTATAGTGTTCATGAATCGCACCAATGATGGGAAAATAGTATTGATCTTTGTTATTTATCAATACAAACATTAGTTAGTATGTTTGATTTGGGTATATTCAGTCATATAATTTTAATCCCAGTTGAATACAGCTAAATCCCATAAATACTAATTTATTCACACATCAGAGGTAGATTTACATGAGATGGATTTGTTTTTGTTCTTTGGTTATTTCCCTAATAATTCAAATATTTCATAATCATTATATCGACGATTGAAACAAAAAAAGTCTTAGGATCATTCCTCACATAATATTGTTTATGTACATATCCTCTGATTCATCACACATTGGAGGTCATTATTTTAATTAAACAATTGTTTGACAAATAAACAATATTTTTATTTTACAAGATTGTTCTTCTTAGAATCAAATCAATATAGGTGGTGAGGTTCCTCATAATTGGTGGTATCTTGGTTTAATGATAATAGATTAAAATCATTGTTTGATCAGAATAGATTAGTGACTCACATTTGTCTTCAATTTTACTGTCTGGATATGGATGGTCTGTGTGGACATTTTTTTATAAGACTTCAATTCTAGATCACAATATTTAAATAAGATAATTTCAAATGACCATAGAAAATGTTTTTTATTAAAAATATTATAATGAGATGATATAGAGGATTATTTGGAAAAAAACAAGTGGAATATGGAAAATATTGGTTACATGATGTGTAATCCAAATGTATATTCTTGTGAGGGACCCAACGACAACACTAGTATATCAAGTATGAGAAATTGATTACAATCCATGTGACATTTTTCACATTCTATGTGACCCAAATTTGTGGCTCATCATATTTCATAGAAGATACATCAGCATGGGTAGGTAGAATCACAAAATCATAGACACGACCATGAGTACCGTGACATGACTATGTGTACACACGTTGTAATGTAGACACATCTAATAGTATATATGAATATATAGATAGCATATGAAATTTGTTAGATGATATCCACATGACATATATGATTATTAACACACCATGTATTTTAAGGGTAACATTTCGTGTGAGATATCCCTAGATGGGTATATCAGTGTTTGGATTTAAATGTCTCATACCCCCAAAACTATCCATGTACCCCCATAAGGTTGATTAGAGCCTTTTATTTTTCCAATTAGACCTATATATATTGAGGATGTTCCATTGATTCATACCTTTTATGGTGTTCGAAACTGCATTCATATATATCAATTTTGTTCCCATGTGGTTGATTATTCTTAAATAGAGTTTTATTCCGTGGCATGTGTGACTGGAGTGTGGCCTAAAATAATTTATACATATAAAATATGAGAAATTAATGGAGTTGGAATAGAATCCATGTGTTGGGAAATGATCCTACATCTAGAAGGATATTTTAGAATGGTTTATATTGACATTGGATTATGATCCAATATATAGTGAAATATTCTATATTTGGTTTGTGGTGAACCCATGTGGTCCATGATGTGATCCTATAACTGAGTATTAAGGTGTTATGAGATCATTCATTTTTATTGTGATAAGCACAATGTTCATGACCATTTTGATGGGAGTTTATGATGTAACATGGTTCATGGTGTGGTTTCTCTTGAAATGATAATTTCATGTAGAAGAATCATATGGTTGGATTTTTTGCTGTAAAATATTTGAGGAATGAGATCATTCATGAGTATATATGAGTTTTTTATTCATTGATTTCAAAATACATGTTTTCAGAAACCTTTTCTTGAAGCATTGTGTTTTGTGTGTCCAGGGTGTCCTATTGAGTATTGTTATATTAAACCCTACATGTTAGTGGCAGCCTTGGGGTAGTTTCGGTTTAGCCCCCATTAAGTTTGGTCATCAATGAGTGGTATCATATAAATCATTTCTACCTTAGGTCCAAAATTCAGTGAGATTATCTGTGGTTATATGTAAGAAATTTTATGTGTAACGAGTTTAAATATCTTGCACGAGCCTCCATTATTGGTGTGGTGTCCAACATATATATACACTAATAATCTGATCTCCAATCTATTAAATCTGTACATGTTGAAAATGGTTTTATGGAAAATAATCATACATTAATAAAAATTAACGGGGATGCAGTTTCCAAGACATTCTTAATTCCTCTCCACAAATATACTACATGACATTTTTACATCTTGTTAATTTCAGTATGTCTTTATGAAGACAACCAAATAGGATTATGATGTGTCATAAAGAAGATGATCCCCAAAGTGAAAATATTTTATACATGTCCATGTAAAAGATATTTTAAATCCTATTAGTGTAAAAATTATACCATATCCCATTGTTTAATAGTTATAAATGGTCTTTCCTGCAATGGATGTACGTAGTTTGAGGGAACTACATGAGTTGTAAATATAGTAACCTCCTAGTATTTAGGAAAAGCAATGCCCAATAAAGATTAGGAATGGAAAAAGGCATTCAATCATGTTTTTCTCCATCTGAGGATGCATACATATCAGATGTATGTACTCATTGAGATTCTTCTTCATTGTTCTTTTGGGTGATTGTGGAGTTTAATGACTTAGGAACATGATAAAAAATATCTCTCTTGGTCATAAAAAATAGATTCCACAATGATGATTATTATCTATCCACGTTCTCTTTAGGGTAAATACAAGAAAATATCTATCAATAAGATGGTTTTTTGAATTTATATTTGAATTTAGAGAGGTTATTGTCCTCTCACAGTACACCATGTATATTTTGTAGGATCCTTCGGAGAGGTTTACTAATTTCTTATGATACACCGTGTATATTTTGAGGGATACATACCTTAAAATTTCAACATTTGTGGATGTTATTACAATGATAAATCATCTATTTATTGTTATATCTCTACATTTACCCATATTATATGTTGATTGAGGTGGCCATTGTGATGGAGAGCTTTTAGGAAGATAAGTCACTGATTGTGGTTGCGGTAGTGTGCGTCAACGAGATAAGGCCTTAACTACATCTAGCTGATGGTAGTCGTAGTGATCCATGAATGTTAAACACATTATAATATGATTATAGGATACTAGATGAGTAGATAGGGCCTCTCTGCATGGATTAGTAAAACAAAATAGATACAGGGTTTCTCATACATCAGATCGGGACATCATGCTTGGGATTACCGAACTCGTCTTATAACTAAAAAGTAGATGGTCAGTGGCCCACATATAAAGAGAAGGATTTAAGATCATAGCTATCTATTAGGGAATAAATGTAGAATACGTCATGATGTAATACATTTATATGGATAGAGGATTTAACTATTACAACCACCACTGAATGGTGGACCACTATTTTCATAGAGAGATGGTGGTTTGGGATGAAGATAGATGCAGGATCTGGAGGTATAAGAACTTGAGCCTCTAGGTATGATACAATGTCTGATTTGTATACATTTTACATTACCTATAATATTAATTCACATAGGTGTGATTAATTTCATTCATTACACTTCTTTGGTTAAGGAAGATGAGATTGAAGTTGATCTTTTGACTCTCACATTTCTCTTGGAAACTCTGACAGGTAGATCCTTAGAGATTGTGCACTTATATCGACGATGCAATATTATTTTGGGAGGTGATATGTTTAAATGGGATGGCTTCGTACCAATTATAAGTACTCATTATGTCATATTAGGTATGGATTGGCTATAAACAGTTCAGACCTAGCTTGGATTTTAAAGGAAAAGGATGTGCTATGTCTGATGTGATGGGAACGTGAAATAATTTGTGGTTAAAGGGGATCATTTTTGTAGTAGTATGTTCATATTCATTGGATGGTGTTTAATATTACTCCATATATTGTTAAAATTAATCTTGGAGATTTTTATTTTGTTTTTCTACATGTTCCCAGTGATGGTGGAAGAGTATGATCATTTATTTCCTGATGATGTTCTAGAATTTCCTCCTCAACGAGTGCCAGTTTTTTCATTGGATTACACCCCAAGAAATCCCAAAATTCTGAACCAATATATGATATAGAATTATAAAGAATCATGTTCTATAAGTGATGGTAAAGAAATTTAGGAGGAGGGATTTTTGAGAACCATTTTTATCTTTAGGTGACCACATTATTTTCTACCAATGATGAAATGGAAGCATGAGGTTTTGTGTGTATTATTGGCACATGAACTATGTGAATTTGATGTATAATTATCTACTATTGATGATCAATAACATCTTTGATATGTTTTTTGGATCATGATTATTCCTGAAGTTTGACATTAGGTGTGTATTTTACCTAATATGAGTAAGATATGAGGATATATCTAAGATTAAATTTTGAGTTCGCTACATGTACTATGATTACACGGTGATTCCCTTATTATTAAAGAAAACCCAAGAAGTTTTCATGGGATGCGTGAAACAAATTCTTCTTCCACTCTTATAATTGATTGTGTTTGTATTCATCTACGACATCATAGTATGCTTTTCATTCATGTAGGATTATTTGTGGCGCTTGAGGATTTTCCTAGACAAACTTATCGAGGATACATTTTATTAGAAGGTCTTGATGTGTTACTTTTGGATTTCATAGGTCTGCTTCTGAAGAAATGTAATCTCTATATTTATATTGGAAGGAGTCCTAATTATAGTTTAGGAGTTTTTATCCCAGTAGACACCTAAGTTTGTTATAGAGGAGTGGAGCACCATTGCATTGGCAGGGTACTATTAGAGGTTATACATAATTTATCCAGATCAACCGAACCAATTATATCTTTAAAATTAATGGGGAATAAGTTTGTGGGGAAGTAAAGGATCTAGCGGTGTTTTCTGGATTATAGGAATATGATGACGAGTTCCCATATAATGAGGTTTCGTAAGGAGGGTGTTTAGTATTTGGTGTTACTTAATGACTCATGGTCGAGACATTGTTTGTTCTTGATGTAGTTGTAGTGAATGAATCAATATGTATCAATTAATTTGAGACCACTTTACCCTTACTACACAACATATGGGCTTCACATATTAGTGGTATTCTTGGCCCTGATTATGCAGCAACGCATTCAAAATTTTATAGTAGTTTATCATATACTCTAGCCACTAGATTTGGATTTATATCTTCACTAAATTGTATATTAACATGATATAGACATAGTGGATATAGTTACGATATGAAAATGACATTGATATTGTATATATTTTATGGAGTAGGAAAATGGAGGAATTAACCCTTGGATAGAGATCATGTTCACATTTTTTAGCCAAGGTTCTAGAGCTATTTTCCTCAATGTATTTTTTTATTGTACAATTGATTGGGGGTTCATATCATAAATCTATAGTTATTATGTCAAATCATTATATTTCATAGAGAATCATATCATGGAGTAACGATATTTGAGAACATATGTGCTAGGATATTCACTGGATGGGATCCATATGGATATTTAGAAGTTGGAGAGAATATCAACACTTTTAGAGGATGGATGATGGTATCAATGAAATTATGGGTGGTGGTGACGATGGAGTTTCATAAATCTCCATTGATAGTTTATATAGGTGCAGTTTTATAACATAAGACCACTGACAACATTTTTGTGGCTATGCATGATGGCTTGTGTTATAGATTTTAATAGCAGTACATCACCACATGGAAAGTGAAGGCTGAGAATCTTGTTATGTAGGGATTAGCTCAACAATTTGAGGTTCCATAGTAGAATTAGTAGATTGTATCCATGAACTTTATTTGGGGGATAACATATATTTTCATGGAACATGATTTCATTTGGTTGTTTGTAGACAGACTCACCCAGTCTTAAAACAACATATGTATTCAATCTGATTGTTTAGTTTACATATTGGGACACTTATACAGGGATGATATGGTCAAGATCAATTTATTTCCCCTTATTATTATTTCATAAAATGATGTTCCCTTTATAATCCCACTATAGAGAGGATTCCATGAGGTCATATTGACTCAACTATATTTGATCATGGTGTTTATCCAACATATTGATAGTTATACAGACCATAAAATTAATGTCTTAGAACACGTGATATGAGAATCCATGATGGATTTATTTATATTTTTGGGGATCACATAACATTTGTAGAGTTTTTATACAAAAATAGTTAACATTCCACAATTAATATTAAACTATCTAGACATTCTACTGGAAAAACTACAGGTCTATAATTTGTGGTAGTGATCCATGTGAGGAAACACTCATCGACCTGGATATAGTGGGAGCTATGATGGAGATTATTCATATCATCAAATAGAGGATAAAGATTTTAAAGAGCCATTATATTAATAATTCAGATAGATGAAGGTTGCTTCTAGAGGTCAAGGAGGGAGACCATGTGTTCCTGGGGGTGTCGTGTTAATATGGATTGTGGATATTTTTCCGGTATGGTCTCATATCTTTGAGAATAGCAATCCCAATCTAGTTACATCATAGGTAATGATATTTTGAATACCACATAGCTCTTACACCTTAATTAGACTAGTCACTCAACTTCATCCATGTATCAACAATGTGGTGGTACATTTATGATCCATTTCATTTTATTGACTGGGGTATGCTTGATATCTTTTAAGAAGATAACATTGTTGAGTAACCATTAATGATTTAAGATTGGTAGTAGAATATCTTTAATGGGATATATATTTCCAATGATCATGATTAGATGAGGACTGATAATCTTCAAGAGAGTAAAGAGGAGTGGGAGACCCAAATGTGATGAACGTTCCCCCAACATTTTGCATTATGTATTTCTGTTTTATGGATAAAAATTCCAAAGGTGGGGGGAATATATTAGGACTAGAATTATAATATATGTTATGTTAAAATATTATATATTTTATTTTCGGATCTAGGTTCTTAGATAGAATGATAATACATGTCATGGTAATCCCATTGTTATAATTTTAATATTTTTAGAGATATTAATATCACGTGTACACATTTTTCCATGAACATTTGAATAAATCCGGAATCTAAACTTGGATTGGAAATATGAAGTTTTTTGTGATCAGATCATGGGTATTCATTAGAAGATAGATCACTATGGAGTGAGTCAGACCCTTATATAGGTATTGATCAAGGGAGAAACCTCTAATAAATTAAGTAAATGAAATTTAATTATTTTATTAATTTTTCATAATATAGTCCTTTATAAATACATGGTTATGCCTCAACCAGTATTGTTCGTCAAAAAAGTCTATAGTTAAATAGAATACATTGGAGAGGATATATTGGTGGATCATTGATGGATGGCATTGGATAGAGATTATATATACCATCATGCACTATTAGAGTTAGTTGATATATTAAATGATTGTAATAAATAAATGATGTTTTTTAGATACCAATCCAAAATAAAAATATAAAGTTTAATTTTTGTAAATTCTATCTCATTATTTTAGTCCAAGATGAATATGGATCAATACCAAACAAATAATGTATTAGTCCATTAATTGTAGATTTATTTTTGATGTATTTAGTAATGATAATTTTTTATTTTCCACATTGTTCATTCATATCATTGAAAATTCATTTTAGACCAAAAAAATAATAGATTGACGATCATTCCTGATAAAATTTTGTTTTTATTTTCTCCATCAATTATTTAAATATTTGACATTTCCATTGAAATTTAATATCAATTCAAAAATACATTTTATTTCTTCATATCAGAACCATTATTATGCACAATGAATTAATAACACGGGTGTGATACATGATTGAGGGTGTGATCGAGGTGTAATGATGATGGAGTATAGATATAGGTAGATCAAACTAGAATGATGATTTATATCCATCCATTGTTATATTTCATCTCTATGTATAGATTTTATGGGTATTTCTCAATTATATATGACGACTAGAACTCCACCTCTAATTAAGGAAAGGTCAACCAACCATAAATCTATGATTTCTATTAAGGAACATGGAATCAACGATGTGAAGGATAATGTGCATGAGAAATCAGCATGGTCAGGAAAACCAAGGCCACATGTAATGTAATATTTAATAAATTGATATGTGGTACCCCATGTGAAAATCTAGGGTTTATATGGAGTGAAAAAAGATTAAATTTCATGTTTCCTCTTTCACAATATAGTATACCTATAACACACTTCATGTGACTCACATTGATGGATTATCCTAAATCATGGAGGATACATGATCCTGGGGAGGTTGAATTAAAAAGACATAAAAAACAAGTTCATCGGGGTATGAATGTGTGTAAAAGGTTTGGTATGTGGGCATGTCATGTTGAACACATGCATTAGTATATTGAAACAAAAAGTTGTTGGATGATCTATTCAAAGTGAATTTGACTACATACATTTCATTTATTGAGTGGATTACATTCCTTGTGAGGCAGCACCACACTAGTAGATTGTGGTTTGGATGGAATCTATGTGTTCCCTTTGTACATAACATGTGTCTCCCCCCCCCCATTGAGGTTGTGTTGATCCGTTTTTTCTTTAGTTTTGAATGGTTTTTTATAATGTTTACTTTGTCTATCCCCTTGAGGGTACAAGGCTTCATTATGTCCAAATATCTAGTTATCCCTTATAGAGGATGATAATCAGATTGTGTTTTTTGAGACCCTCCATGATAATTGGTGTGTGATCCTTTATCATTTCTCCATATCCAATGTGGGGTTCCAATAATTATTATGACCCCTATACGTGGGGTTTTAATACTCCATCCCCCACCCATTATCATTACGGTTATCGATATCATTATATTATGATTCATGGCGTAGAGGGTTAACCGAAACATGGTTTTTGTTATATTGTAGTGGTCCCTATTTTTATCCCTTATTTGAGTATGACAGCCTTCTTTGAATAGTGTGTTTTCATGTGAAATACCCAATGATCATAAAATTCATGATGTCTAAATTTGGCGATAACATTTCTCATTTAGTGGGATATCCTATAAGGATCATTTATTTCATCATAATATTATGTCTAACATCTATTGATGATCTAATGGAGGAATGAGGTCCTTCCAATAAATATATGGGGTTTTTATTATTTATTTATTGATATCTCCTTGTTATGAGCTTACTATTTTTAATTTTTCATGTTTAATGTTTTTGAGGTTTCCTACTGGTTATTTTTATACTACCACATGGTTGTGATCTACTCACAAATATCATTTATTATCGAGACAATGAACCATCTAAAAGAATCCATTGATTACAGAGAGCATCTAGATTATATCTTATGCATGAATGACTAACAAATTTTACTATTTGTTAGATATGATAGTAGTCCATTCCCTCTAAGAATATTTGCCTCCCTAGAGTGTTTTTTGGGCATATATTTGACCATATCAATTCTTTCAAGGCATTACTATTGTAATATAATTGTGGGATCATTAATGTATTTAGTGTTTCAATTCAATTTTTTAAAAACTTATCATTGTATGGTCCTAGAGATATGTGAATGGTTATAGTTATATTATGATGATGACTCACATGTGTGTGATATTCCAAATCAGTGTTGGTCACCATCCCCTGAAATTTTTGATGTGGTCTTGGGGTAGTTGTTTTTTGGGAATTGATGGAACATGTTGTTACACTGATGAAGTAATTAATCATTGATTATAGAGTTGATGATATTTAATATGTGACCACACATGACATGGAATAGTTTCTATTTTTATATTTTGGATATACAGTTATGTGATTGCATACCACATCTACTTTATATAACATTAGTTGTATAGATCTCTATTTATTGTCCTATGTGATTGATATTCTCTTCACATAGACAAATTCATTTACAGTTATGATATTGTGATTTATAGTGATCTTAAATCTCAGTCAAAGTATACTATGAGGCCATAAATTTCAAGAAACCTATTAATAGTGGTTTCATAAAAATACTCCACTCCATCTCCAAATTGTATTTATAAAACAAACTAGGATCAGATAGGCAGAAATTTGGGGAATTAATTGATGATGTTTGGAATCATTGGAAAGGCATCCTCCTTTGAAATGTATCATTAAAAGACTCCATTATAAGAAATTTTATTTCTCAATGAAAGGTGAATTTATTTATAAAGAATCACCATAAATAATGTTCTTAATTAAAGTCATTCATGAAGCCACAACATGAAGAAACCATGTAGTCAATTTCATTAGTGAATTTGATTTTCGAATCCATAGCAAAAGATAACTCATTGAATGTTAGTTCAAAGTTTCTCTATATATAATCCATAAATAATTTCCAAAATCTATCATTCATTCAAAAAACATTCTATCTTATGTATAAACCAATGTTATAGAAAAAATAAAAATCACTTAATTTTCTCAAAAACATATTAATAGTGGGTTCATTAAATCTAGAGTTCCCATCCCAAAAGAACACATTATTATTAAATCATATAATAAATTGGTGTACCTCTCATGTGTCATTTTAAAAATAATATTACCCAAATGGGCTTATTATTCTTTTTATTCCATAACTCACCCTCTTATGGGATATATTATTTTTGATGTATATCTAAGAGGTATAAACATTGTATAATTTCAAAATAATCTTTTTTTTGAAAAAAATATCTGACACATGAATCAATATTGTTTATTAGATTCATAATTCCCACAAATTTAACCTTTTTTCACTCTCATGGAATATAATTTATCCTTAACAATATCTTATTTCTCACACTATGAATGAATTCTGTGGTATTATAGATTCATTTGATTTTTTTCATTAATAATAATTGAGATCCACTATAGGGAGAATATTCTTTATCTAGATATATGAATTAAAAATTAATAATTTAGGTAACTACCATGCACTACTAAACAATATGGAAAACCGCTGTAACATGACTATAAAATGTCACACATAACTAATGTGATATTTTATTCATATTAATAAGTAAATTTATGACATCCCATAGATGTCTAAACCCATCATACAAATATATTTTAGTATTTGGATATAATCATATATATAACAACCCTCCCACATGATGATCAAAATTTTCTCTATTAATTTTTATATCATTTTCATCTAATTCCAACGATCCCACAACAATATTCATTGGTCCATATCCCCAAATAACTATTCCCAATAGGGAATAACCATGGACTAACCATATAATTCATAGCGGTAAATATTTTCTATGATCTAGACATACAATATATCTAAATGGGTCATATCCAATAAAAAATAATCCAACCGTCCTTATGATATACCTAATATAATATCATCCCAATGGTTCCCTAACATCTAAGTCACTTACCATCAATTTATGGCTACAAATAACCCACGAGTCAACTATGAATAACAAATTACTATTTGGATCATGTAATTGACACATGACATTAAAACATATAATGTATCCCATTATGTGCCAAAGAAATATTTGTTTTATTAGAAACTTAATAGGGATACCTATGAAAACATGTCAAGGGAGAGATCCCAACAAAAAAAATTCTCCCATAACAGAATATAAAATTAACAACCAATAATTAAAAAAATAATTATTGTTTAACATTAATATATATTGATTATCAAATTTATATGGGATGATGAATCATTAATCACCTGTGGTAACTAGTTTTTTTATCAGGATATGGGATGTACTGCTGAATATAGCTTAATTATATAAAAATTCCCTTTAGTTGGAATGAATCCCCCTAAAAGTGGTATAGTGATTTTGAAAACCCATCCCCAAAACCAATTTTAAATCTATAATATTTCTTGTCACGAACCCCATTAGCTATCATCAATTTGAATGAGTTTTCTCACCATCATTCACATCAATTCATCAATGTTCCAAAAGCATGTCATAGATGATTCCTTTAAAAAAATATGAAAAACATGATGGGAAATCACCATTAAGATAAATAAATACACAATAATACACCTAAAAACATTATTAGATTGAACATGATCATACATATGGTATTTTATTGACGAGTGTTATTTTCTTTTTTTATCCTTTAAAACCTCTTATACAAGATTATTCTTTGATCAAAATCAACGTAAACATCTATGTGAGATAAAACAATATTGGATTCTAACCATGTTTTGTGCCAAATTTGTAATATAATGTTGTCACTCAAAAAACATTTCTATTAATAAGACATGAATGTTATAATGAGGTAGTATATACTTAATATAGTTACCAAAATATTGGATGATGAATAGAAGTACTTTAGGTACACTAAACCAAATTTATTAACTAATTAATCGAATGAGAATAATATAAAGACAATCAAACCTATAACCATTATGAACAACTATGGGGGACATTATCGATAGATATAAACAAACTCATACATGCCCTTAATAACCTGGAAGACCATGTCAATTGTGACCTTCACCCTACTCTATCAAAAGTAATAATGGATCTCGCACACCACCAATGCCATGAAAGTTCCATTAACTATACTTTTATTTAACCATTTATATTCTCCACCTTGTAGGTCTCAATTTCAATCACCCAACACTAGTAATATATGGTTTATCTTTAGGGTAGCTGTGCCACTTTAAATAAAAAACAACGTCATATCATTATATATGAATAATAATTCCATAAACATTGAGTCATGTAAAATAATCCTGAGGACCATATCCCTTGTCATAAAAAAATTATAAAAATTTTCCCTTCCAACAAGATGATGAATAAGCATCGATTTATAGATATCCATTAAACGGAATAATCTTATTTCAACCCTCACATCTGTTACTTATCGATATATCAAGATAGTGAATCAAGGATCTATATGTACTTGTATCATCACTCTAACGATGAATGGGTGCATATATATATTCTTACCATAGAATCATAACATAAATTAGTTGTGTAAATATATATGAATTATAATGTTTAGTTAAATGATATAAATATTTTAAAGTGTTTTCATAAAGTAGTAGTATAAGTGGAAACCTACCAAATAATTTGGGTGGTGATGAAGGGAATAAAAATTATAATTTACCCTGAAAATATTTCTAAAGATAGAATCCTAGATTAACGGATAACTAGATGTTGCATCACATTAATTCCCATTTTCTAGAGGACTGTATAAATTTTAGAATTACTTATAAATATCCATATCAATATCATAATCTATATACAATTGGAATCGACTTGAAAATTTACATTTACAGTTATAGGATAGATTAGGTTCCTACTAACAAAACATATACACACCATTTTATTCTATCGTTTTCTCAAATGATGTATTCTATCCATACTCTTAAAAAATTCAATATAAAGTATCTGACATATCCCACTAACATCCACAATTAAATTCCATTTTTCTACCCACTAACAGGACACCCAACTATATATTCTAGTTTCCATAAATATACATTCATATAACCCTACATATCCTCAATATGTACATTTTTATATTCTGAAATTAAAAATGGATTCCTATAGGAAGGATAATTTCATTGAAGTACTCTATATATATTTCATTGCATCAAATTACTGAAAGATAACACATAAAATTAAATCCAAAAAATGGTAAATAGATAAAAATTTGGTTGGATTATATCCCATCACCAAATAATTCATGCGTTTTTTATGTTTTTTATAATAATATGAATGAGACTCTATAATAATATAGCATATCATCATATATGGGTTGTATTTGTGGTCTTGATGGTCCTCTATGTGGATTAACAATGTTTATTTCTAGAGTTAATACCACCTCCTCATAATGTCATGGATATTTATGATAATAAAATTATCTTGGTAAAATAATAAAAATATCCACATGGTTGTATGATCAATCCATATGATGTTTCTACATATTTAATTGAATTAGGCCCCTAAAACCACAAAGGTCAACCAAATTGTATCAATATATAAGGAAGTAAACATTGTGAAATATCACACCAACCTGATGGTCATACCCATATATAAATTTTAACAATAAGAGATTGTATGATATTTTTCTCTTTAATTACGTTGGATTTCATTGATAAACTATTTTACATAAATCCCAACTCCTAAAAAAATGATATGAAATTGAAATATCGATAAATATATGTCATAGATACCACCAAGTCCATGGATTAATGAATAAGAATAGGTTTAAAAAAATCATGACATATTTATGGGTGTGACATACATAAATAAAATTTTATTATTAACTTTTAAGCAATATTGTTTAAATTTTAATAAAACCACATCGAGACTAAAAGATCAATTTATATGATGACATTTCTTTTATTGGTGTTAGGTATTTTTAAATAAAAAATATTTCAATAACTATTAAGAAGTTATTTTAACAATCATATTTGACAATTTGTGAATAATAATTGATACTTAATTTATCTACTAGTTATTAATCATGATTAAATTTTTCCATGCTAAAAGGGTCATTTTTCAGTGAGCAATTATTATATAAAAATGTGTATTAATAAATGAAATAAATAATTTATCTTCAATTATGTTAATTAAATGGGTAGATTAGCTGAAAAATAATATTTTTATTGATTTTTAACGTTCACTATACATACAACCTCAATAAAAAACTCATGGTGATCTAAAATAATGCAAACCCAAAACCTCATTGACCACAAATTTCATCCTATACTTTGGAAAAGAACCCAAGGAAATCAAAGAAAATATTACTTGATTCAAAGTTTCCATAGAAGCCAAAAAATATACAACCACATCCCCTCTCTCCATGTTTGAGTGACCTCCATGTTCTTGCTCATGAGTGATTTGCATCTCCGAATAATATAAGAAATGTTCCAAGGGATACTTCCCTTTCCTAAAAAATCTTTATACAAGACCATGGAATCAGTCTCCGATATCCTTAGGCAAATATTCTGCTGATTTCAGATCTCCAAACTAGAAGCCATTGCCAAAGACATCGCTTGGAGAGCATCGCCTCCTCCATACACAGCTGTAAAAATGGTAATCACTGAACCAAAACAATCCTACATGACCCCGCCCCCACACATCTCCCCAATTATGAGATAACCATCCGTATTGAGCTTGAAACCATGACTTGGATCTTGACATCGAACCCACTTTCCATGCATTTTTATAACGTCCTGGTGCTCGCTAGCAAGATAAGGAAAAACCAGATTCATTGACGGTGCTAATATACATTAAAGAGATGGACGAAGAAAATTTAGAACTGTATTTTCCATTTTGAATAAAATGCTGACCGGAGAACTCCTACCTTGGTTATGACACACCACATTCCATGCCTTCTATATAGTCTAGTAACCAGCCACAAGGATTATCGTCTTGTCCTTCCTCTCCTTTCCATTTGTATTCGTGCCCCTAAACCAGGAACTAAAAAATTCATCTTACACCTCTCCAGATTCATCCCATCTAAAAAAGGACCCAAAAAAACATCCAGATTCTTCTAGCCCATTCACTTCCATAAAAAGTTGACCCATTGACTCGCTATTAGGTGACCTACAACACCAGTATCTGGATACTATATTCACACCCATATGTTGCAAATTCTCATCAGTAGGTAATGCTCTATTCCATACACTCCACAAGAGAAAATAAAATTTGGAGGGAATATCCTTATACCACATTATCACTCCACATGGATTATCATTTGTCATGACCCTTGTCACATGACAAAAATCATTAATATAAAAGATGTCTGCAGATGCACCTGTAAAAATAAGTTTATCAGGATCATCACTATTGACATTTTTGTTCAAAACATCGAGTTTATTTTCATCCAGAATAGCTTGATGAAATCCGGGATAACCACTAGCCTCACTTAAGGACATGCTGGAGTAGGACATCCTGGAAATTACAGCCTACCAACCCCACAATCATGTTGCTAGAAATTAATATTCCATGTTCCCACTAACCACCGAGAATGATGATTCATAACCTCAATAAAGGGATGAATCATCTTCCATAACTTGGAAGAACTCGATCTTTGATCACACAAATCATGACCATATATGCATTACATTGTCCTCCTTTAACGAGACCGACCTCCCAAAGCATCCCATGCTAGCATTTCATCGATCCCATTAATTGTTGAGAAAACACGTCGTATGTAAATACTCCCTTCAGAGTTTTTCCTTGTAAGACATTTCACAAAAGCCCAATGATGCCTACCTTCTATATGAACATTCCAAATAAAGACGTCCATAATCATGTCCAGTTTGACAATCACACTTTTAGTAATCTTTAGAGTAGAAAGAATATCCATGATAAAGGATACCAATACAAAATTCAATAAAGTTATATGACCACTGAAGCATTGAAACATAATTTTCCAATTCAAAATTCTCCTACAGATATTTCTTATGAGTATATCAAAATGATGGACCCTAAGAGAGGAGGGAATCACCAGGGCCCCAACGTACTCCAAGGTAAATGAACCCCGCTCCATACTCAAACTGCCCCCAAATCCATAACTCTCGAATCAGATAAATGAATGGTTAAGTAAAAAGTGAATTAATCTTTATTCACCACCTATCCACTCCACTTACAATATTCCCCAAGAATCCTGATCATCCCCTAGATATATTGTTTACTACTATTGATAAAAACAATAGTGTCATCAGCAAACATTAAGCGAGATATACCCCTTGTTTCATCCACATTCTGGTAAGAAATAACATTACCCATACTGAGGCCATGTTTTATAATACAGTTGAAAACATTTTGAGATAGAATGAATATAGTGGGGGACAAACGATCACTATCCCTAAGGACACAAAAAGTCTAGAGAAAACCAAATTGATTACCAATAAAAGAAGTATCAATCCACGATGAGCTGAAACAACAAAAAATGAGGTCACTAGTCCACCTCAAAAACCCTATACAAGTCAATACTTTGAGGATGAAACCCTGTTCCACAATGTCATGTTCCTTTCTCATGTCTAGCTTAACCACCAAATTTCCACTGAAGGACCTGTTGTTAAAGCCAATAACCATTTCTTGAACCACTCTTATAGCACCTTGAATTGACCTCCCTTTAATGAACCCATGTTGCTCTGAAGCTGTCCAAGAGTCCAAGTGAGTAATCAATCATTAATTAAGAATGATGGCTAGAATTTTGTATGGTACATTACTGTAAGGAACAATAGGGGCCTATATATCTTGAGAGGTGGGGTGAATCAGGGTATCAATATTCTTTTTCAAAATTCTTCATTCCCTATTAGATCGTGACATCTTTATTACAAGGGTCAGTTTGTTTTCTCTTTTCTATTTATTATGACCACTTATTTTATTCTTTATTTGATTATGATGCTTTAAATGTAATTTAGGGAAGAAAGTAGGTATACAAATAGATTTTAACTTGGTTCAACCTCATTGGGATACGTCCAATGAGCATACAACCATGATGTGCCACTATAACAAATTCAAAAGCACACTATTATTTACAAGGTTTGGCCTAGATCACTTCTATGCCCTGGACCACTACCTTTACAATTGTTAGGGTCAGCTCACTACTTTTCCAAGGGTAACTCCCTTAGTCTATCTCATAGGATCAATGCTAGTGGAGAGGATCACCTTCTTCCTCTTCCTGTGCACAAAGCTCTGGATGGGAACCACTCACCGTTTATAGACCTGTTGGTATCTTCATTATCAAAAATGAATACATCCTCTATTGTATGTAGATGCTTTGTTGAAGTTTATCTTTCACCCGCAAATGAATCTCACTTTGCACTAAAGGTATTGTGTAATCTTCTAGCTTTCGTGCAGCCCTAAAATGACTAGTGTGCTTCAACCATACCTGGCATACTTCTCTAAGATGGTGCGCATGTTCTGGCACACATGTTCAAACCAGTGTGAAAGTTCACCTAAACCAATTGCATGACACTCACTAATGGAACTCCAAACTTGCACGACTCACACCCTTTTACGCCCAAACCAATTTTGGCACGCAACTATCAACTATCGCACTTCTTCAAAGTCGGGTGAACATGTGTCAACAAACCACCTGCGTGACACCCACTTATACAACTCTAAACTTGGGAGACTCACACCCTTTCTCACCCAAAACACTTTGGGTGAACAACTATCAATTAGCATGCAACTTCTGAATATCTTTACACCTATGTGACCACACCACCACTTGTGTGACCATAATAACTGCGTGATGGGAGCTCTAATTTTATCTATGTTTTGAACTCTATCTCTGAATGAGGAGGGTTTTACCACTATTTATAGGAATTTAGACACCCTGAGTAATGACATGAAAGTCTTCTCTCAGTGCGCAAGTCCAGCTGCCCTAGTCTCTGTCGCCCTAGTCACTTGCGCAACCAAACCAAAAACATGGGCACCTCTTTTTCATTTTCAATATTTTGATGTTATGATCTTGAAAATCAAGTAGCACACAAGTTTATAATCATCCATGAAACTGGCTCACAAGTCTCTTTTCCAAACACACTTATCTCTATTTGTCAATTTTGAGGTAGAAAAAATTTGGCAAACACTGGAAAACGACACCACCTTTTATCTTATATTTTTGAACTGTCTCAAGATCGACCATTCCTTTGTCAAAGTTCTTGAATCAATCATGGATAGTTACCAACATTCCTTAAACTCGACATGCCACCATGAAATACCCTTTGTCAAAAAATTTGTACATCATGGTTTTCTTTGTCAGAAAACACAAAACGAAGGCATACATTGTCAACAAAAAAATCACCTAAAAAATGGTTCAATGATACCTTGAGGGATTTTTTTCCAACTATATCCCTCTTTGGGTTTGTTGACAACTCTTCCATAAAAAGATATATTGTTGATTCTTAATCCATCATTCGCCTGTTGTGATTACGATAGCGATGAATGATTTACTCAATGAATACTCTAAGCCCACATGAGAAATGCTCGGTGTTAGAAACCAGAGTAAATGAAAAGTTCATCAATGATTCACTTCAACTCTGACACCCACTGTTGATACCAAACTGAAACCAATTGTTTGAAATATTCTTACCGCATACCAACACAACTCTTCTACTTTTATCATGATCCTCATCTGTCATGATATCTATTATTTGATCGGTCACTTCTAGAATCATCATATTTTATACTCTCTCTATCTCCTCACACCATTAACTATTGTCAGCTTCAAATCCTCTTCAACACTATTCCATGTGTTGTCCATGATAAGCTCTATCTAATCATGTTGAAACAGCTTCAACTACCCCTATCTGGATTCTCCTCCTGTCAGCTTCTCCTCATATATTTCATGATTTCTCAAATAGCCGCACTGTCTCCCCCTTGAACAATAACTATTTTCTCCCCTTTATCAAAGAACCCAAAGGTCACTCCTTTACATTCTATAACAGAGTAGATAACACATATAATCACATTAGGTAAAAAACATCAAACCTCTGAGATAGGGGGATTCCACATCGACACTCTTTTAAGTGACGAGAGTCGACTAAACTCTCAGTGCCAGTCGATTCTTTTTAAATGCTTCTATGGGTAAGGCCTTTGTAAGAATTTTCACAACCTGTAGTTCTGTAGGCACATACTCCAACTTTAAATTTCATTTCATAACCCTCTCCGTGATAAAATGATACTTTATCTAAATGTCCTTGTCCATGAGTGATGGACGAGATTTTTCTGGAGATTTATAGAACTTGAGTTATCACATTGGACTCTAATCGAATACTTCACTTCAATGCCAATGTCATCAAGCTGGTGCTTCATCTAAAAGAACCGTGTGCATGCTTGAGTGACGACAATATATTCAGCATCTGTGGTGCTCAATGAAAAGCAATAGTTCATCTTTATTAGCCAAGAAATACACAATCTACCATGATAGAAAGCACCACCTGACATTGATATCCTATCATCTGCTGAACTGGACCAGTCTACATTAGTATATCCCAATAACTCTAGCTGAGATTTGTCATTATATATCAAACTGAATTCCATCGTGCCCTTGATATACTGAAGTATTTTTTGCACTGCAATCATGTGGATATCATTGGGATTACTCTTATATCTCGCTTCTTGGCATGTGGATAATACAATTTCAGTCCTTATTACACTCAAGTACATAAAACATCCAATAATTTGTATGTATTCTGTGATATTAACTACCTTTCCATCCTCATATTTGGACAGTTTCATCCGATTAGCAACTGGAGTCTTCATCTCCTTGTTATTTTTCATTCCAAACCATTTCAAAACATCCTTGGCATATATGGATTAAAAAATAAAAGTTCCATTACTACCTAGTGTCACCTGTAAACCAAAGAAAATTGTTATCTCACCAATCATTGACATCTCATACTCATTTTTCATGAATTTAGTAAACTATTTTCACTGAGCTTCATCTGATCCACCAAATATTATGTCATTGGAAAACACCAGCACCATTATCCTTTGATTATTGATGTTATTGACGTAGAGATTGTAATCCACTTCACCACATTGAATGTCATTCTTTTTTAAACACTTATCTTGCCTTGAGTATAATGCTATTGGTTCTTTCTTCAACCCATATAATGCCTTCTTCAACTGAAAAAAAATTATTCTCATCTTCATGATAGAGATAACCATCTAGCTGCTCAATGTACACATCTTCTTCCAGCGTCCCATTCAGAAATGCAGATTTGACGTTCATCTGGAATACTTTGAAAATTATTTGCACTACTATGGCTAAAAATAATATGATTGTATCCAGCCTTTCCACTGGTGAAAATGTATCATCGAAATCAATACCCTCTCTTTGGTAGTATCCTTTGCACACTAGTCGTGATTTGTTTAGAATCATTGTGCCATCTTAGTTCATCTTTTTGTGAAAGACCCATTTGGTTACGATGACGTTCTTATCTACTGGAGTCGAAACAATCTCCCATGTCTCATTATTTTCTGAATCAGCATCATCCACATATGCATCCCCTTTTTTGATTTCCTCCTCATCCCATTTATCATGATATTTCTCACTATTTTATTGTTAAGTGGAATAATTTTTATCATCTAATTTTATGATCTTCTTTTTGAAACATTGTGAATATTCTATCATAGATTCTTGGTATCCTCAATATGTCTTCCCTCGATTGACAACACCTGAGCTGATTCATCTAATTATTTCTTTGATGGATCTTTTATCTGATTTTGTTATCGAATGCTCCTCATATGTTTTGAATCACTTACTAGTGTTAGGCCCATAAACATTCTTCATCTATTGCATCATTTGTTCTCATCTTCCACTTAGTATTGAGCCATTAAGAAAATATCAAAGCCTGCTGAGTTGGAACTCAGTGTAGGAAACAAGAGAAAAAGTTAATAACACAGTGCCTTTTTATTCGGCTTTGTTTCCCTTGTTCATCTTCATATTTGGTATGAGATTTGTGTCAATTGAAACTCTAAAGCATATCAAATTTCACTATGCATCTTTAGATTCCACTTCCCCATGGATTGTATCTCCCTAAAAACTAAAACACATGAATCATCAGTTAATATCATTTATATACATAGAGGGAGGGGTTTCTTCTAGACTCCTAAAGATGAGGCTTGTGGTTGATCCCAATGGGTCGAATCTTTGATTCATTATTGTTGTGTTTCACACTCTTTCCTCGCTTATTCTAGTTTCCTAGACAACTTTAATGGCTCTGGACATATGACAAAACATTAATTTCCTACATGCTGAGTCTTTCTATGATATATAGATTATGTAGTCATGGCGTTTCTCACAATTTGGGTCTTATGCTCACTGGTACACACTTTCTTCTTTGATGTACCACCAATATGCCACATCACATGATTCTATCTCTAGGTAGAAATCATTCTTTTCATTATCTTCCCTTTATTCTTCCACCATTATAGGGATCTTCCTCTTTCCTCCACTTCTCATTGTGGCACACGGCATGCAAATTTTTCAATACATTCGTTTTTCATCTTTATTTTATCAGATACTTAAGTCAGCACATTATTTTTATCTATTGGTGAGTCCTACACTAAATGTCTTCTTACTCACAGCTGGAGTCAATATCCCCATGATCTTCTATGTTTGTTCACATTCGTTCCATGAAAGATGTTCATTTTTCCTTCCAATTCATAATATCTTATCAAGAAAAACTGTAGTTGAGAATCACATTCCGAGTACCTTTTCCTACTTTTATTTCATCTTGTATTAATGACTTACCAAATGCCCATAATCATAACATATAAAACATTTTCTATTAAAGGAATACTTCATTTCATCATTTCTCAACTGAGATATTGATGCATCTTGAGCTCCTCTTCTAACGTTGAGCACCTGATATTCCTGATACATACTAATTGTGGGTCCCATTCCTCCACAATAATAGCATCTGATGAATGTTTTCCTCTGAGAGACTCTTATATCTAGTTTATCATGATGCTTCTTCTTATTCTCATATTTGGTATAATTTATATATTCACAGCCTATGATGTTTTCTTGAGCCTCGAAACAAAAGCTTGTTGTATGACCATGAATCCCACAAAAATATTACATGCTATCATTACTTCCTGTAAATGTCTTTTTAGGTCTTTCTCCAGCACCTACATGGTTTTTACCATTTCTGGAACTATTCATAGCTCTCTTCATATCATGCATGGGAGGGGATTCATCAAATCCAATTCCAGTTTTTCCTAATCTGTATGGTCTTTGAGCTGAGAAAAAATTTTGTTGTATCTCCTCAGAAATCTCATATGTTCTTTTCATTTTATCATCACCTTATAAAGGATAATCGAATAATAACTGCAGTGCATCATTCAATATAGGTTTTCCTTTGTCTTTTGATAACTCCATTTCTTTCTTGGATTTTTCTATCTCTTCCTCCAATTGTTGAATCTTATTATCACTTGATTCAAGATGAAAATTGATTTCTATTCTGAGATTCTCCTTGCTACTCAACTCATCTTCGAGTTACCGTGTGAGCTATTCTACTGTGTCACTTTTCTTCCTCAATTTTAATTTTTCTTCTTCAATATAATCATAACAAAATTCATTCTCTTGTTATAGCCTTTGATTCTTCCGAAATAGTTCAGTTAGCTGTGTAGAAAGATCATCAATTTAGGATTAATAATTTTGAATCTCATATGAGTTCATATTATTTTTCTTGATATCAGCTTTTAATTTTTCTATCTTTGTAGATCTCATTCGTAGATCTTCATATTTAGAATCATTATTTTCCCTTAGATCTGTATCTATATCAATAATTAGTTGATTCAAACCTCTTAGATTGTTGATCACAGTTTCTAGTGCTTGGATCCGAATATCTTTAGATTTAATCACTCCATCCAACTTATGATCCACATCCTTTTTGATGGAAAACTTCAACTTTTTTCCTTCTTGGAGCTTCATTATCATCAGTAATTCCATCATCACATGGAATATCATGTTCTTCACTTGTCCCTTCAGCATCATTGAATGAGTATGAATTATAACTGTACACTTTATCCAAATCAACATTTGGTTCACTACATGATTCCTTTAACTGAATCACACTATCTCCATAGACACTTCCGCACTAAGGGATACCACCTGACTTCTATTTATTCATTGATGTTCTACCCTCTGCCATGGCACACGAAGATATGAGTAGAGTGAATCTTTAACCACACAGATCTACTAAACCATGTCTTAAGAAATAAATAATATAAAAGAAACCTTCCCTTTGATACCAATTGTTAGGACCAATAGAGGCCTATATATCCGGAGAGGGGGGGAATCAGGGTATGGATATTCATTTTCAAAATTCTTCCTACCCCACAAGATCTTGACCACTTTATTACAAGGGTCACTTTGTTTTCACATTTGTGTTTATTATGACCACTTATTTTATTCTTTATCTAATGATGATGTTTTAAATGCAATGTAGGGATGCAAGTAGGCAGACACAAAGATTTTTACATGCTTCATCCTCCTGGGCTATGTCCAAGGAACATACAATGGTGATTTTCTACATTACAAAATCCGCTAAAGGACACTGTTGTTCACAAGGGTTGGGCAAGATCAAATCTATGCCCAGGCTCTCTGCCTTTACAAGGTTAAAGGTCCGCTCACTACATTCCCAAGTGTCACCCCATTAGTCTATCTCTCTGGCTCACTACTGGTAGAGAGGATCACTTTCTTCCTCTTCCTTTGCTCAATACTCTGTAAGGGAACCACTCACAGTTTATAGATCTTTAGGTATCTTCATTATCACTAATGAATACATACTCTATTTTATGTAGATGCTCTTTTGGAGTCCAACTGTCACCCGTAGATGAATCTCACTTTGCACCGAAGGAATCATGAACTCTTCCATCTTTCACACATCCGTAAAATTACTGGAAAGTTTCAACCATACCTGATGTGCTTCTCAAAGATGGCATGCATGTTTCGGTGCACATGTTCAAACTTGCGTGCGAGTTCACCTCAACCACTTTTGCGACATTCACTTCTTGAAGTCCATACTTGGACGACTCACAACCTTTTATACCCAAACCAATTTTGGCACCAAACTATCAACTGTCGTTCTTATTCAATGCTTAGCGTGCAAGTGTCTCCAAACCACCTACACGAAACCCCCTTCTTCAACTCTAAACATGGGTGACTCACACCCTTTCTCACCCAAACCACTTTGGGCGCTCAACTATCAACTGGAGCACAAATTATGAATATCTTTACACATGTGCGTCCACACCACCACTTGCGTGACCACAACACATGTGTGACAGGAGCTCATATTTTCTCTAAGTTTTGATCTCTCTCTATGAATGAGGAGGGGTGGACCTATATTTATAGGCATTGGGACACCCTTCATGACGGTGCACAAATCTCTTCCTAGTGTGCATGTCCAGCTGCCCTAGTCTCTATCGCCCTAGTCACTTGCGCGATAAACCAAAAAAATAGGGCCCCCCTTTTTCCTTTGCAATTTTTTGATGTTCTGATCTTGAAAAAAAACTGGCACGCATGTTTCTAATCCTCTACGACACAGTCTCACAATCCCCTTTTCCAAAAACACTTTTCTCCATTTTTTGATTTTGAGGTCCAAAAATTTGGTAAACACTGGATAACGACACCACCTTGTATTTTCTCTATATTAACCACTTCCACATCAACCATTACATTGTCTACTTTCTTGAATAAATAATAGATCGTTGACAACATCCCTTGAACTCGACAATCCGCCATCAAATCCCCTTTGTCAACAAATATTTACGGCATGGTTTTCTATCTCAACAAACACAACATGAAAGCCCACATTGTCAACAAACTAAATCACCTCAATAATTCTTCAATGATACCTTGAGGAATTTTTGTGCAACAATTACACATACTAATGGTCCAGTACTGATTAATAGACTGGGGATCATTCACCATAGGAATAAGAACTGTCTCAGTTTCACAAGCAATATGTGGCAAGTTCCCACCCTGAAAGAAATCCTTGGCAGCTCTCACCAAATCCCATATAACAAATTCTTTCATCGTTCTATAAAGGGACCCAATGAAAATATCTGGACCCAGTGCACTATCAATGTTCAATGACCAAACAACCTCACAAACTTCATCCTCCTCTAGAGACCTCATCAGGCACTCATCAACGTCCTTTGAAACACATCTTGGAATGCCCTCAAAGATTTCATCATCTTCACTCGAGTACCCTCTTTCCATACTTGGGATGGGTGCAACCAATAGGGATTTGAGAACCCCATTTTCCATAGTTCCAACCACATCATGATCACTCATAAAGGATCCATATTCTCTACAAATATTGGGCCACTGAACACGGTTACGTTCTCTAATGCAGGCATGAAAATAAGTAGAATTTCAATCTCCCTCCCGAAGCCATCTGACTCTAGCACCCTCTCTGGCCAACCTCTCCTGTCTCAGTAGGCTATCATTATGATGGAATTTTTTATCTCTTAAATCATTAAATAAAGACTCATCCGAAACCTGTTCTAGGAAACTCATCAAAATCTCCACGTCATTACTATGTTCAACCACATCCTGATCATGGCTAGGGAGATTTTTCTTCTAGTTGGCTAGGAGATTTTTAAGGCTTCTCAACATTACATGGATAATGGTCTAAGGGTTCCCACAAATTTGAATATCCAAATATTCCCTCACCACATATGAAATTACCAGTTCCTCCATCCATAGTTTGGAATGGACAACATGATCCTCTCTACCAGCACCTACACCCAAAGAAATAGGTAGTGGAGAGTGATCAGATAATGACCTGACTAGATGATCGAATATGGAATCCTAGAAAATTGAAATGGCCGCATCATTCATCAAGAATCTATCAAGGTGATAATAAGTTCATCTCCCTCCATGTTGATTGTGCCACCAGGTGTAACTCTTACCTTGAAAACTAGCATCCAGAAGATAATTCCTAGCCATAAATGAAATGAAATCATGACTAGAATTCCTGGGAAAATAACATCCACCTCTCTTCACCTCTGGACAAGAGATAATATTGAAGTCGCCTCCAAAAATAAATGGAGAATAATTAGAATTATCATTGAGATCACGCCACATGAAATCTCTAACATGCGCATCACACTTAGCATAGATGAAGGAAAAAATAAAAAAAAATGATGCCCAACTATAATCCTGGTTGCCAGAGACTCGTCCGTAGAATATAGTAGATCAACAGACACATGATCCTTCCAAAAGAGACAGATATGAGAGTTAGGAGGATCTCCGTGAAAAAAACCATGAACCTTGATCCTCCACGCATACTGAGTAATCTTAATGGAATCATGTTTTCGTTCTAGCATAACAACCATAGAGACCTAATTATTATTTAGCTAATTAATTATTAAATCATCCTTTTCTATAGCCCCTAGAACACGGGCGTTCTAGATTAAAATTCTAAACATTAAAATAAAACTCTTCAAGCTTTTTCCCCAGACTCCAGGCCCTCTGTACTATGATAAAAGCATGAAGAAACCATTTCACCGGATTTTTATTGAGATATAGTTCAAACAAAAGAATGAACCTCCATGATTAATTCCACTCTAGAGTCGTATCCTTTGGTTGAATCCTTCATAGTAACTTTTGGAGACAAAAAACCCTTCCCTCCCAGTAGACAGGAAACTAGAATAAATGGCTAAGAGGTAGGGTAGGGAGAAATAGGAGGTGGAACTGGAGATGGAAAAGGCGAATATAGAAGCACCACTGATGAAGACAAAAATGTCAGAAGAGGATGCTTCCTAATCACAGGAGGAGAGATAGGTTCAAGATCACACAAAATAGACTCCAACATGGTGACCTCTAATATACATCTATGATTTGTAACCCAGTCCCCAAAATACAGTGATCGCGTAAAAGAAGAGTTTTTGAAGTCCATACCCATGGGATGACCTTGGAAAAGAAGGTTGAACCCAGGAAACCACATCCCTTCAACCCTTGACTGGAATCAGCACACGAGAAGAGGAAACCCTCCCATCACCACAATCACCTAACCTGGAAGAGGAAGCCTCTGACATTTGATAGGTGGGAACCAGCGCATTTCCTTTATCCAAAAAATGCCCCTCCGACCTTGAAAGAACACGTGTCAAAGACTGCTGAGAGGAGGGAATCATAACCCATTTAGATGTTAAATCCTCCCAGCGAGCAAAGTGGAAAACATGTAAGGTATGGCCAAAAATATGGAAATGGGTACAAAACCTAGGAAAAACTAGATAAAACAAAGGTTGATGAAGATCATTCAATCCTTAAATCCTGATCATGAGATGGTCCTGAAGCGGCTGAGCAATATCCAATTCACCACAGATTCTGGCCATCGAAGACTCCACCAACCGAGAAGACTGATCATCAGTAAAAAGAAAAACACCCAATGAATCCTCAATATCTTTAAGAAAAGCCTCATTCATGAGGTGAAATTGTATCCCTGGAAGGGAAATCCACACAGTGGCCTTGGATAATTCACAACCAAAATGGGCATCTATCGACCACCGAGAGCTAGAAAACCTCCAACGCCCCATGGAACGTGCAGTCCTAAACCAAGCCTTCATGAGATATGCCCTAGAGGCCGGGACAATGAAAACCAACATCTGGTCTATAGTGGACACTATCACTGGCCTATCTATACCTCACCGCTAGACACAACCTTGAAAAACCACCAGCGGAGGCTTATCATCACTCAAGCGCCCCACAAATTTCCACTAGAGATTCAAGGACGCCGCTGCAAAGGACATCGCTGACACTTGGAACACAATAGAGTCATTCACTGAGAAGGAAGAAGAAGCCGCTGGAACATCTAGAAAAGAATCATGGACCCGCTCACTATGTTTGGAAGTGAACAGAATAAAGTCCTTGATTGAAGGATGAAAGGAAAAATCAGATCCGCCACTGGTCAACAGGGAACCCAAATTACAAGTTCTACGACCCAAAAAATGTATGAGCCACCGGTCAAAGAAAAAACAAATTCCACTACTCTAAAAATTAATGTGATACATGAAATGGAATACATGATCTAGTACTGAATTAAAATACATGATCCACCACTGAATTAAAATACATGATCCAATACCATCGAAAATGATACACTTCTCTAAAACATGTCATGTGAGATTTTGTAGAAGTAACTAATAATGTTTTGTAGTTTAATTCTTGATGACCATTATGAAAAAATTTCATGAAATTAAAATTATTGTTTTACATAGATTTTTTAGGGATGAGGAGTCAAATTGGTGGAATAAGAGCTAATAAGCCTTGACCTAATCACATACATAATCATGCAATATGTTTACTTGCAGTTACAGTAATATTTAATAAATTACTAAAATATCTTTCTATGAAAAATATGAAAATAGTTGAACATAAGTAATGTAGAATCAGTTCTGTTTCAACAATTTATAGACAATTATATATGTCTGGGTGTGATCTAAATATAATTGTACTGAACAGATTGATCGACCATAGTACTCCCTGAGAGGGGAGGGGTGAATCAAGGTGTCAACTTTTCTTTTAAACTGACAGATCTGGTTCCCACGTTGGTAGAAACTAGTTTAAATTATATGATGGATATGATAACATATTAAACATTCACATGAAATGATATGACACATCACTTTTTACTTGGTTCACCACTATGGGCTACATCTAAAGACCATACACCGATTGGTTGTCAGTAATACCAAATTCCACTATTGTTCACTCGTTGTGGATTACAAAGGTTTGGGAATAGTCACTCTGTCCTAGGATCACTGCCTTTACAACTGTTCAAGGATATCCTACTGCGTCCCTTGGGTTACTCCCGTTGACTCCCCCTGGCTCACTACCATTGGTGTAGTATAGCATAGTTTATTGACATGGAGGTATCTTCTTCATCGCTAATGCATACATCCTCTATTTTATGTAGATGCTCTGTTGAAGTACAACTACAAACCATAGACTAAGCTCACTTTGTACCAAATGAATTGGGAAAACATTCAACTTCTGTGAATCTCCAAAAATATTGAAGAGATTCAATCCACACCTAGCGCACTTCTCAAATATGGTGCCCTAGTTTTAAAGATGGCGCACAAGTTGGCCTCTACTACTTGCGCGACACTTGCTTTTTCATCCTCAAACATGCGCGACTCACACTCTTTTCCACCCAAACTGGTTTTGGCGGGTAATTTTCAACTTTAAAGATTCTACAAATCCTTTCACACAAGTGTCTCCAAACAACCTTCATGACACCTCCTTCACCAACTCAAAACATGGGTGACTCACCACCTTTCTCACCCAAACCAGCTTGGATGCGCAACAAACAACTATCACGCAACATCTACCTGCGCGACCCACATCCACTTGCACGACCACTACACAGGCGTGACAGGAGCTCATATTTTCTCTACGTCTAAACTTCGATGCGAATGATGAGGGGTCAAACTCTATTTATAGGCATTTGGATACCCTAAGAGACAGAACTATATTCTTCCCTCGGCGTGAAAGTTTCGGTGCGCAAGTCTCGCTACACTAGTCTCTGTTGCGCTAGTCACTTGCGTGACCAAACCAAAAACTTTGGCACCCCTACTTCCTTTTCGATATTTTGATGAACTGATCTGGATAAACATATGGCGTCCAAGTTTCCAACCCTCTAAGTCATCGGCGCACAAGTCCCTTTTTCAAAATAACTTTTCTTCATTTTTCAATACTTCGGTCCAGAAATTTGGCAAACACTGGAAGACGATGCCACCTTCAATATTGTTATCTTCTTGTTCTGTATGATCACTTTGCTATCAGAAATTTTGAAATTTTATTGAGGATTGAAAACAAAAACAAACCATACTCCAGTTCATGCATAGAATGACCATTATTCTTACAATATCCCCCTTTGGGTTTGTTGTCAATCAGTAAATAAATTCAATAAATCACCAGCCATAGGAAACCCACAAACACAAGAATCAACTCAGCCAACACTTTAAGATTAAGTGAGCAATGCCCGGTGTAGAAACCAAGAGAAGAAGCTTGAATTGGGTTCCTGTGTTTTGGAATTCTCAATACCACCCAAGAATTTCTCTTACAGTGTCACAGAACCATTACAAGTCCAATGTATTCCTTCCCATCCTATCACGGACAAAGTATTATAAACATATCACAAAAGAATTACATCCCTTCATTTATTCCATTATACCCCATTGAATATAAACCCAAAGACTAGTAAATGTTCATTATTCACACAAACAAAACCCCCCTAGATAATATCTCCCCCACAAACCTGCATCACATTAATAAACAAATTAAAAACAATTAACATAATTGGGGAGAGGGGTATTGCGTAACATACTTATGCACTGTGAGGGGGATGAACATCGAGGTTCAACCGATGCTTCTGAAACACAGCTGCTGATAGTGGCTTAGTCCGGATATCAGCCACTTGCTCATCAGTTCTCACTTGATCCATTCAAATCACTCCTTTCTCAAGTTTCTCTTTGATAATGTGATACATGATTTCAATTTGTTTTGTACAAGAATGCCGAACAAGATTTTTCGTAAGATCAAGTGTGCTCTAGTTATCAGAGTAAATTACCATTGGTTGCTTCACCTCATCACCAATATCTGTTAGTTGTTGCTTCATCCATAGCAGTTGAGAGCATGGCTTTGTGGCAGAGATATACTCAGCATCAGATGTACTATGAGAGGTACTTTATTGTTTCTTGCTCAACCATCCAACAAATTTATTCAATATCTAGAATGCTCCACCACTAGTGGACTTTCTTTCCACCACATCATCGGCCTAGTCAACATCAGAATATGATGATAATTCACCATCTCTTCCTATAGCAAAGTATAATCCACAACTGTGAGTACCTTGAATATACCTCATGATTATTTTTACTACTGTCAAATGTTCCACTTTTGGATTAATCTGAATGAGGGAACTAAACAGGTTACAAAGTCAATATCTGGCCATGTCGCTGTCATGTATAGTTGGCTCCCAATTATCCAATTGTACATAGTGGGGACTACAGATTCCCTATCCACATGCTTTCCAAGTTTAGTTCCAACTTCAACCTGAGTTGATGTTGGTTTGGAGTCTTGCATATTAATCTTCTTCAAAAGCTCTCTTACATAAATTTCATGAGAAATGAATGTGTAATCCTGCCTTTGAATCACTTTCAACCCCAAGAAATGTGGGAGGTCCCCAATGATAGACATATCAAATTCTGATTTCATGTGATTGGAAAATTCTTCCACTGATTTTGACCTGCTTCCACCAAATATAATGTCATCAACGTAGACTAGAACCCTGAACTGATCTTTTGGAGAATTCTTCGCATATAGATTGTGGTTTACTCTTCCTTTTTTGAATTCCATCTTTTTGGGATATGTGTCCTTCTAGGAATACCATACCTGTGGTTCCATCTTCAAACCATATAGTGAATTATTTAGTTTGTAGACCTTTGTTTCATCAGTACCTAGAACAAAAATGACCAGTTTTTCAATGCAGAATTATTCTTAGAGTACACCATTCAAAAATGTTATCTTGATATCTATTTGATATACTTTATATACTCTTTGCATTTCCATGGAAAGGGAAATCCTGATTGACTCCATTATAGACACTGGAGAAATGTTTTCTTCAACATCAACACCTTCAATATGGGAGTATACTTTACATACCAGTCGTGACTTATATCTAATAACACATCCATGCTCATCAAACTTGTTTTTGAAGATCCATTTGGTACCAATCAGATTGTGACCATCAGGTCTCTGGACAAGATCACATGTCTGATTCTTGTCAATCTGATCTAGCTCTTCATTCATGGCATTCACCCTTGATTCATCTTATGCAGCTTCTTCAAATGAGGATGTCTCTACAATAGAAAAAAAATATAGATTGTGTGTTATTCATCATCATCCTTGTTTGAGTAGTTGCACTCATGTCCCCAATTATGTTAGATGGATCAATCTTAGAACCATGATTTCTCCTGTGTGGTTCTGTTGCGTTCTCTCCAACCATAGTTTCTTCTTACAATTTTTTTTTTGAGTCAACATCATGATGTGACTGCTGAGTGGTTTGTACAGCTTTCTCTATTTATGTATTTTTTTTCATGACGTTCACATTCTTCCTCAATTTCTATCACATCATCATATAATGTCCTCGATGCATTTGTGGATTTCCCTTCAATTATCTTAACATAACTACTTTCCACAATT
This sequence comes from Viscum album, assembly GCA_963277665.1. Taxonomy (NCBI): domain Eukaryota; kingdom Viridiplantae; phylum Streptophyta; class Magnoliopsida; order Santalales; family Viscaceae; genus Viscum; species Viscum album. Next base: position 1,154,553,714 of record OY728158.1, on the reverse strand, counting down.
ATTCCTAATCGCTTGTTGAAACACATGTATTCTTTACTGTTCATTGAGTATCCAATGAAAATTCCTTCATCTACATTGTCACTATACTTCCCTTGATTTCATTCTTTGTTTCTAATGTAGCATTTACATCCAAAAAACGAAAGTATTTCAAAGAGGGTATCCTCCCATGACACAATTCATATGGTGTATTTGTCTCACCCATATAAATTAATGTTTGATTTTGAATATATAATGCATCTTGAACATCCTCTTTCATGTAATGTAGTGGAACAAGACTCTCAATCATCATTGTTCATGCCATGTTGTTCACCTGTCGATTCCTACGTTCAAAAAAACCATTTTTATGTGGAGTTATCAAAGAAAATACCTCATGTTTTATCCCATGCTTCTGCTGGTAATTTTCAAATTCGATGGACGTGTATTCCTCTCCATTTTCAGATCGCAACACTTTGATTGTTCGTCCAGTATCATTCTTGGTGATTCACTGATATGTTTTCATGATGTCAGGCACTTTTTATTTCCTAGTAATGGCCATTACACGCTCCATTATACTTTAAAATTCTTTGAAAAGGACAAATTAAATTTCTCAATGAGTTCCGACAACATTTATCGGCTCTCATACATTTGTATTAATTAGATCAAGAAGATGGAATGCCCTCTTCTTCTTTTCCTGATATGAATTGCAGACCAGCTTCCTAGGAATTCAAGCATCACAAGACTTTTCACACTCATGCTTCAGGTTGGGAATGTCAATGAAAATCCTCAATTTTGATATTTTATCCATATCTTGTTGATTGATGTGTCCCAATCTCCGATGGCAAAAATTATTTTCTTCTTCAACAGTCTTGTAACAAAAATTTTCTTTACTATCAATCTCATTCTTGTTTCTTTTTTTCTGCATCCATTCATAAGAGAATTTCATGACTTTCCCCTAATAGTGCAGAAATTATGTTTAAAAGTAACTATATGTCCCGAGTCACTGAGTTGACTCACGCATAGTAGATTATGACGTAGGCCATCTACATAAAGTACTTTAGTCTTCTTTAGATCTCAATTAGCTAATTCAGTTCTTCCACTACCTTTGATTTTCATAGCTCCACCATTACCAAATCATACAATGCCATCAACCTTATTTTTGATATCCGTTAATAGGAAATCATTCCCTATCATATTTGATGAACAACTGCTATCCAGAATCCATGTTCTTTTGATTTTTGTAGTTTTGAGGGCCACCTTAGCAAGGTTGGATTTCTCAATTTTCTTCCTTTCTTTCCATGAGCCATTGGATTGAGTATAGAGCAATGATGGCCTTTCAATTATCTCTTCCATGTACCTAGGTTCTCCATTGTCGAAATCCTCTTTGAGAGGAGAAACCCAGTTTGAAAGAGCAATACTGTCTTGCTGACGAGACTTGACTTGTCTCGAACTTTGGTATGAGGTGTACATGTCCCTTCTATGCATGCAATTAATAGCCTTATGACCAAAATTAGAACAATGAAAACAATATCCATTTAAATTTTATCATATATAAGAACTAGGATATGAGTTTGTTCTCCTGTATTGAACTCCTATATCTTCTCCATTCAGAATGATTCTTGCCTCTTCGTAATAAGACATGGTGTGGCCCAAATATCCCCAAAAGTGACACTTCATGAAAGGAAATGTCTTCTCACTTCTATTTATCCTCATTTCTTCTTCTGTGGGATAATAGTATGAGGGATCCTTTTTCCACGAGGCTCAAGTATAATCATCTTTTTGTCATTCACATTGAATTGGGTTTTTATGTTGCATCACTTCAGAAGTATTTCCCACATAACCCACATTCATATTGCCTTTATTTTGATCACCTTTATTTTCACCATTTGACGATTCTTCCTCACAACCAATTCCACTATTTCCCATGCGGGCAGGTATTTGATCATTTAAAATCATTTCAACACCATTATAGCCATCTTTTTCTCTCTCCAACAGCTTAGCATCTGAGAACCTTCCAAACTGTTTTTTCTTACTCGATTCTTTTGAAAATGATTCAGTCTCAAGTTTACTCTTAAGAGTAACAATTTCCTCCTCAAGACCCTCAGTAGCCTTGTACTTTTCTTCCAGTCTGGATGTGTGCTCATTGGTGAACTTTCCCTGCTCTTCTATTATCAGCATCAGATCCACTACATCATCATTAATATCAAGGGTTTTAGACTCTACTTTCTCAAATTATTCCATTCATTCAATTTCAGCTTCATGATAATCAATATATTTAGTCGATTCCACTATAATGTATTTCTAGTTATTTCAACTCTTACATTTCATCTAAAGATTTCTAAAAGAATCCTTAAGTTGAAAGTCTGGATTTCCACTAGTTTTTAACTGATTTTATCAACCATTATCTTCTTATTCTTCAATTATGGCCATCATGGAATCATGGTTTCTAGTATTAAACTCTGGTTCACTTTTATCACGGAAATAATTATTATCAACATCCTCTTCACATACAAAATAGTTCTTCAGAACATTATTTATAGATTTGAAGTCTCCTTTCTTGAAAATAATTATTTGAGGCTTCTCAATGTTTTTAGAATTGCTATCATCATCATCGATATTTCTTAAGCACTGAGAAGAAATGTGCCCGACATTCCACAACGAAAGCAAGCTAGAGGTAACTTCCCTTTGAATTTCCCTTTTCCCTTTTGTAAATACTTGGAAATGAGAGAAAGAATTTATTTTTACTCATAATTTTAACAACTACTATATTTTTAAATTATCTCTTTCTCTATGGATTTGAATTCCATTTCCTTCCTTACTCGTGTATTAGCATCGTCTAGTTTGACTATCATTTCATATGACACTAGGCTGCTCAACGAATCATCCAAAAGATATTTTGGAAAGATCTCTTTCCACAAGGGCTGACTCCTTTTCATTGTATTGGGGTGGAACCCTTATTAATATTTTTTTACAATGTCAACGTCTTTTATTTCTTCACATATACCCTGAATTGCTCTAACCACTTCTATAATTCGATTGAAGAAGGAGTCTGAATTCTCATCAGGATGCATCTTCAGATCATCAGACCTATTATGTAGGACTTGTAGTTTCACCTCCTTCACATTGATATCTACTTCATAAATATTTTCATGTTTATCTGACATGGAATTTGATGAGGTTCAATTCATCGATTTTAGATAGATCTTATTAGAAAGGTTTATGGTGATATCATTTTGCGCTTTAGCATTAACATGAAGGATTTTTTAATCAACATCCGACATAGAAAGACCTATTGGATTAGTAACATGTATACCCTGGACAGTGGAAGATAGGACTTACATTCTAAGGGATCTAAGATGATATCTCATTCTATTCATTCAGATCATGAAATTACTTCAATCGAAGAGAGGGACTGAACTGACATTGGATGAATTTTCCATAATGGTATTTTGATAGACCAAACACCAGTTAACCTCCCTCTAATACAACCTGATTGACCCTAGGACACCCTTAGAGGGGAGGGGTGAATCAGGGTGTCAAATTTTTCTTTTAAACTGACGGATCTTATTCCCACGTTGGTAGAAACTAGTTTAACATTTATGATGAATAGGAGAACAAATAAAACATTCACATGCAAAGAGATGACACAAAAAATTTTACTTGGTTCACCAATAATGGATACGTCCAAGAAGAATACGCTGACAGGTTGTCAGTCATGCCAAATTCCACTATTCTTCACTCGTTGTGGGTTACAAAGGTTTGGGAATCGTCACTCTATCCCAGGATCACTGCCTTTAAACAGTTCAGGGATAGCCTACTACGTCCCTCGGGTCACTCCGGTTGACTCCCCCTAGATCACTGCCTTTGGTGAAGTACCACATAGTTTATATATGCGATGGGATATTCATGTTCATTGTAGTATACATCCTCTATTATATGTAGATTCTCTGTTGAAGTCTAACTTCCACCCGTAGACTAAGCTCACATGGCACCAATGGTATTGAGAAAACATTCAGCTTTCATGCACCTCCAAAAAGACTGGCGAGCTAAAATCCACACCTGGCACACTTATCTAGGATGGCAGGAAAGTTTTAAAGATGGTTTGCAAGTTCAAATCTACTACTTGCATGACACTTGCTTTTTCATCCTCGAACTTGTGTGAATCACACTCTTTTCCACCCAAACCAGTTTTGGAGGGCAATTTTCAACTATCTCACTTCTTCAAATCCTGGACAGCATGTGTCACCAAACCACCTACACAACACCTCCTTCACCAAATCCAAACATGGCTGACTCACCCTATTTCTCTCCCAAACCACATTGGATGTGCAGTAACCAAATGTCGCGGAACATCTACTTGCGCGACCCACAACCACTTGCGAGACCACTACACATGCGCGATGTGATCTATGATTTTCTCTATGTCTGAACTTCGATGCGAATGAGGAGGGGTCGAACTCTATTTATAGAAATTTGGATACCATGTGAGACGGTGCTCAATTCTTCCCTCGGTGTGCATGTTTTGGTGCGCATGTCTCGCCGCCCTAGTCTGTGTCGCGCTAGTCACATGCGCGGCCAAACCCAAAACTTGGGCACCCCTACTTACTTTTCGATATTTTGATAATCTGATATAGATAAACATATGGTGCGCATGTTTCAAATCCTCTAAGTCATCAGCGCGCAGGTCCATTTGTCAAAAACACTTTTCTGCTTGTTCTGTATGATCACTTTATTGGTACACATTCGGAACATCCACTGAGTATTGACATCAAACACAAACCATAATCCAGTACATGAATAGAAAGATTATGGTTCCTACACTGATATCTCAAATGTATTCATTGACATGCTATGTGAAACCATCTTGAAATGTCAATGGGGATGACAATATATCTAAATCCTTTGGTTCCATAGAAAAAAATTCCCTAACACATGTTTTTCTAGGAGAATAATCCAATTGTTTTGTAGAATTTAGTTTTTATCCCCAAAATGCCCATAAGATCCACCATTACTAAAATAGAAACAATCATCTGAACATAATTAAAAGTAACAAATAGGTAAAGACGTGATTCAGTACAACAACATAAAAAATAATTACATAATCATACATAATTTCAAACATATATTCAGTGAAGGTTTTTGAAGATTAGTGTTGAATTGGAGTATATTATTTTAAAACATTAATTGTTATTCCCTCATTTTATGGTTACATTATTTTTCAAAACATAGATAGTAATTACCTCTATTTGGTTTATGTTTAGTAGAAAAAATTGGGGAATGAAAAATATATGAATCATTACTGCATATGAAATATATAGAAATGAAAATGAAAATACCATGTACATTCTACAATACAAAGTCCACATTTAACACTAAAACAATAGAAACAAACCTTATAAAATACACAAAGCATTGGACATCAGGTTCATGCATGTAAAACATAATTATTTAGACTCACCCAATCCTTACATTATGATGATTAGATGGAATTATGAGAAGTAACTACACCATGAATGAAACACGACCACTCATAACTTCATACAGAGGGTAGAATCCATAACCGAATATGAAAAACATCTCCCAATGTCAGCTAAAATCCACTAATGTGCATCTTGAAGAGACCTCTGTATATCATAGACTGGAATGGGATTCTCCCATATGTAAGGGTCGGTCATGTTCTAGCTCAGACCCTTGCCTAATGTTTGATGATTTCCCCAAATTGTTTTTCATACTAATTTTTGCATTTCATGAAGTACAACTCCATTTTAGAAATTCACTTGATATCTCCATTTACTGGTTGATTCACCTAAAATATATAAATACAAATAATCAACATTGATCATAAAAAATTAATGGAATTTTCAAAAAATAAATTTACACAATTAATAAGGACACCCATTGGTTGATCACATAATAATAATAATTGAGTAAATTATATATATTTGACATATGTTGTTGAAGGTACCTATGAAAACATTGTATATTGACTTTTAATGTGAAAAAACCTACCCAAATACATTCATTGAACCAATGAAAGTGTATTTTTGTTGAGTAGAGTGACAAATTACAGTACTGCACCTCGAGATTTAGCTCAAACTCATTACAAAACACAAACTCCTTCATATACTGGTTTTCAAAATTCAAATTTTATTTGTTTTTGAAAATGAACAAATCAAACCCATCCATTTAAGCACTAATAAAATAAATGAAATTAAAAACAAAAAACATATAAAAGGAATTTATAAATATCATAAAATAATTAATATAAATTATCAATAATTTATATATTAAAATATCAATACGTTGATTAATCTCATTAAATACTGGATGGATCTCACAAGATGCTAGATATAGTTGATTTAAAGTTGTTTTATAGCTTTAGTATGTCGATCTCAGATTCAGATTAACAAATATAAAGTGAAACATGTAGACTATCCAGTCAAACTCACGAAGAATTTGATTATCATTGTATCATTTAATCTTAAGTTGTAAACAATATAATCATTTATACATCCTATCTGGTTGAAGAGTTAGTTGGGAAACAAATACCTGCATCAATACTCGCTGAGCCATAAATTATACACATATCTTATGTTTCTTCTCCATGCTTGTAAATTGAAGGCATTCATTCCATCAGCCAATGCACATTCATTAATATTTCTGTTCATCTCTATGTTGGGATGAGAAAAATCAAAATATGTCTACAAACTCTTAGACATGACCCACAAATCTATGACTTTTCATCATTCCACAGATCTGTTGACTTGTAATGTGATATGAATATCTCATAATGGAGACAAAACTCATGGAATCACCATATAATCATACTAAAATACAACCTTGTCAATATAAATTGTAGTCAATAGTGATAACATAATCATATAAAAGCATTATAATCATCTATTTCATATATTTTTAGTCCACAAAAATCAATATACAATGGAGTCAGTAGTGAAACCATATCACCTGTATTCATATGTTGGATGAAATGGAGTTTAACTCCATGATTATACGACCAATATCCTACATTAAAATAGTGTGTAAATGAAAATAAAAAATGATGCATGGTAGGGAGGTTAATTCCACAATTTTAGGAAAACATACCTGTTGTAGAGATCTAGCACTTATTAGTGCAGGATTACCTTGATCTCTTCATATGCAGGGTGAGTCACCTGAAATATATAAATAAAAATAATCAATATTCATCTTAAGAGATAAAGTGTGTATTTAAAACATTATGAGATGAATATCCCATAACAGAGATAGAACTCACTGAATCACAACTTAATCAAACTAAAATACAACCTTGTTAATATACATTGAAGTCGATAGTGAAAAAATATTCATATTAAAGAATTATAATAATCTGTTTCATATATTTTTCATTCACAAAAATAAAGATACAATGGAGTGAATTGTGAAAACAGATTATCTACATTCATATGTTGGATGAAAGAGAGTTTAACTCCATGATTTTACGACTAATAACCTGCATTAACATAGTGTGTACCTCCAAATAAAAAATGATTCATGGCAGTAAGTAGTAACAGTAATCAATCATTCTGAGGGATGTATTGATTATTAGATATATAAAACACATTCCCACCAATAATAGGTTCAACTAATTCTTGGACACAATTTCCTGCAACATTAAATTCAATCTCATTTAAATAAAAAATCCATTTAATTCATGATGACATGAGATAAAAATATCACACATATTGATTATGAGGGATGCATCAATGATCAAAAAATACATGAAAATACTATAAATAATATTTTATAAAATGAAAATTGTAATATAATTCCTAGATTAAGAAACATGATTACTAATATTACCTTCAAACAAAGCATGCTTTACATGTCTTAATGACATTAATGTATGATCTCTTGAACCATTCATGTAAAATATTAAATAAAAAGATTCAATTTGAAAAAAAAATGGCATAAAATAGATGATGATTATTGTAAAAATATGCATTAATGTATAATGTGATGAATCGTTGAAGGAAAATCGAAAATTGAAATGATTAAGCTGCATGAAACAATGGGATAAAATGAACGATGAGTAATGAAATGGGTTGTACATACGGTTCCAATGCTTCATGAAATGAGGATAGAAAACTTTTTGTACAGATCTTGAACATTATTGAATCTGAATACTGATAGAGATATGTTAGTAATATATTGGGGCCCCAAAAATTGATCTTTTAAATCAGTAATATTGCATTAAATTTTAGAAGCATTATATCAAGAATGTAAAATAAATATCATAAAATCAGATCATAATATAACAGATTTGTTTGGAATGAAAACACACCTCGTGCTGGATGCATCTATAAATGGTTGATTATGTATCAAGGTTCAATGTCCATAAGTCGGTAAGATATAAGAATGAGGAGGCATATTTATTTTCCAAGGAAATAGGATGTGTCAGTGAAGTTGAAGAGCTTCGCGAATCATTTGCGGGTCATCCGCCACAACGGTCGACGGTGAAAAAGCATTTCAACGATTTGAGGATGGTGGAACCGTGAGTAGATGAAAGAAATAGGGAACCCAAAGAAAAGACGAACAAACATGTGAACAGATGGGTATGGATTGTTTTGATAGAGGGTTGTCATATATGGAGGAGGAGAACCTGGTCGGTGATATAGAGGAAACTGGAGGCTGTGTGGGAGGTAGAGGTTGGAATATATGTTTTTCACTGGGAACCCTAGGAGGCAGTGAGAGATGTTGTGAGCGAGATCAAAATGGTTCTGAGGGATTTAGTAAATTTCTTGAGGTGGAGTTGGAGGAGTCGAAGAACCCGGTGGTGAGGTAACCAGTGGCGGTGCAGGTGGAGGTGGCGCAGGTGGAGGTAAAGAAGGAGGAGTCGGCCACAGTGAATGGAATGGAAGAGTCGAAGAATGGGAAACCCTTATAGGGAGTGAAGATCCGATAGAAACGTGGCTATTGGGATCTCGTAGGTGGAGAATCATGAAATGGGATGGCAGAGGGAAATGATTTAGGTGTTGTGGATGTATGTGCGTGTGACAAGTTTGCATGATAGAAGCATAATTTAGTATATATAATAGATTTCACTCTATTGGTATATTAAATATTTAAATTAAATAGTTTTACATTGAAATAATTTTTTTACTTGGAACAGGATGAATGGAAACTCAGTTTCATGTTTAAAAATATAATTTTAAAACAATGTTAATAATTGTTTTTTGAGAATTTATATTTCAAATAATTTGATCCACTGATAGAAATTAGATCAGCTAAAATATAATTCATATTTTGATTCATATTGCATAACGTTTTTATGAGATACATTCATTTCTCCTCATATGAATCATAAAAATAGTTCGAATTAAATACAATAGTTATTTTTATAAGGGTATACAATGATTACAACAATGATATATGATAAAAATGTGAACTAAGATTGTCCAACTATAATTGTATTATGGGATTTATGATCTTTACCATCATTTCACTTATTCCATTCACATTTCGTTATACATTCCATAGAAGTGAATTTTAATTATTAATATACATTAGGTAATTTCATGTTTCTCCATCCCATATCATATGAATTAATAACACTTATAATAAATTATTCGTATACATTGGGTCCTCTAGGTCAACTAGTATCTATATAGAAGAAATCATATAACCACAACCCTCATTCATCATCTCCTTTTTGTTCCCTTTTTCTATCATTATAATGTTTATTATGTTATCAAATTGTGGTCTTTCAATGTAAAGGTAACAATATTACTCGACTCTTCATTAGTTTATTACATGACTCTTCAAAAGTTAATTTCAATACATTCCATTTATGTATTTATATATATACTTATATAATTTATTTATATGATACTAAATTAATCATTAAAATTTACAATGTCACGACCCGTACTCGGGGCCCGTGCCGTGACTACCCCATGCCCTCCTTCTATAGGCCAGGGGCTGGCGACTAGCACCATGGCGTAAATCCCAGTAAAAGGGAAGGCATTGCCTTTGAAAAGTAAACAAGCACCATAGAGTAAGCAAGAGGAAAAGTAAACACTAAGTAAAAACTATAACAAGCAGTGCTGAAAGTAAAAGGGGCCAGAAATACAAGCCCAACTGTAAAGTCCAACTGAAGGGAAAAACAACAACTGAAAAGAAAAGCCACATCGTCGAGCCGTCCTCTGGAAGTCCCACCTGATGGGTGGGTACATATAGCCACCACTGATCCTCGGGTCCACCAGACCGCTCCGAGTACGTCCCGCCCAGTGGTCCACCTCCAGGTACCGTCCTGCTCCACACGCCTCCACCACGATCAGTATTGTTCTTCGTCTACAACCAACACAATGAAGTGCGGGCATAGCCCGTGCAGGGTGAGTATAAGCTACTCAGTAGGGACCCCCAAGACCCCCCGAAGGTCTCCCGAAATCCACAAAGGATAAACCACAACGGAAAGATACAATCACGAAATAACAACTGACACTGCTTAGGTATATGCCCCTACATATACTTAAGTCATCAATCCCCGTTCGGCTCCAACGTCCAAGCCCAAGCACAACCCAGTCCATACAGGAAAGCAAACGTATACCCACACATGATAGCTCAACAAAATCCACAAAGGAGAGTAAATAGTAAATCCACGCAGGATAGTTCAACAAAATCCACAAAGGAGAGTAAACAGTAAATCCACACAAGATAGTTCAACACAATCCACAAAGGAGAGTAACACAGGATTCAGCTCACACAATTATACATCATCGAAAATGTGAAAGAGATGATCAGACACAGATACTGAATCATCTAAGCTGGGACCCACATAGGATACAAGACCAGTCGTCTTTATTGTTTCATTTATGCTGGGACCCACATAGGATACAAGACCAGCACTGAATCATCAAAGCTGGGACCCACATAGGATACAAGACCATCACAGCTAGGACCCACATAGGATACAAGACTAGCTATCTTCATTGATTCATCTATACTGGGACCCACATAGGATACAAGACCAGTATTGAATCATCTATGATGGGACCCACATTGGATACAAGACCATCACAGCTAGGACCCACATAGGATACATGACCAACTGTCTTCATTGATTTATCTATACTGGGACCCACATAGGATACAAGACCAGTAATGAATCATCTAAGCTGGGACCCACATAGGATACAAGACCAGCACAGCTAGGACCCACATAGGATACAAGACCAGATGTCTTCATTGATTCATCTATACTGGGACCCACGTAGGATACAAGACCAGTATCAAATCATCTAAGCTGGGACCCACATAGGATACAAGACCATCTGTCTTCATTGATTCATCTATAATAGGACCCACATAGGATACAAGACCAGTATTGAATCATCTAAGCTAGGACCCACATAGGATACAAGACCAGCACAGCTAGGACCCACATAGGATACATGACCAGCTCTCTTCATCGTCGCAGTCCACTTAGGATCTCTGCACAATCGTCGTCGTCGAAGTTGCAGCCAGCACTAGGGTTCCCGCACACAGCAAGCTCGTTCGGGAGGGTCCGCTCCACGAGCCGAGAGGCTGATACATCAACTGACACAAATTCCGATGTTGATGTATCCAAAAGTTTTGTATCATCAAAAGGAACACAACGTCGCAGACAGCGCGTCAATCGGACGCTCGGTCTGAGAGTTATTGGCTTTTTCGTCCCAGGGGCCCGGTTGGTTTTTAAGGAAAAAACAACACGACCGTACCCCACCTGTGTCCAAACCTCGGGCGGAGTGATCTAAAAGATCCTTCTCACTTTGAGGAATTCAACGAAGTCGACGACACGTCAATTAGACGTCTGTAGCTCATGATATGAGCGTTTTCGCTCCGAGGGCCCGGTTGGTTTCGTGTACAAACCAACCCGGCCGAACCCAAAGTATTCCGAAACCTTGAGTGTGATATACCGAAATGACCATCTCGATCCAAGGATCGCGTTTCTACTGACGGCGCGTCGTTCGGAGGCCCGTAGCTCGTGTTACTAGAAAATGACCGAAAATGGTCTGAAGACGGGGGTCCGGGCCCGGGCCGACCCGGCCCGACCCCCCTGGGTCGGCCGAACTGGGTCGACCCGACCCGGTCCAACCCGTCTGGACCCGGTCTGGTCCGGCTGAGCGCGGCCCGGCCGGTCGGACCGGCCTGGCTTGGCCCGGCAGGGCGGGCGAGCAGCTGGACGCTGTGGGGCGCCGCCCCCGCAGTTTGGATGTGTTGCGGCCCCGCGTGGGGCCGCGTTGGTTTTATTGGATGTGGAATGTCACCGCGTCCCATGCAGGCGAGCCGGACCCGCGCGGCTGCGGGTCCGCTGGCCGCCGCCGCCGCGACTAAAGCCACGCCGGTGACCCACGCCGCCGCCACTTCCGCGGGCCACCGGAGTTGCTCCGTTGGTCCGTTTTCCTTCCCGTCTGCGCCATTGTTCCTCCCGGGTTCCATTCTTCACTGCGGGATCACCAAATCACCCTTGCGGCACGATTTTCCATCGCCCGCCAAATCCGCACAACCACTAAGAACGGCGGAGGGTTGTCGGGCCGTGTTCGTTTGGCCTGCACCATACGCGTTAGAATAATAACAACGGGAAAAATTATGCAACACATGAAACAAAAATTTTAATAAATTAAAATTTTTCATACGAATCTGGTTCTTTAATTTTTAAAGAAACGTTCACGGGAATATAAAATATTCACAACAACCCCTACCTCGTCAAGTTGCACGCGCGAGTTCTTCGCGGATTTGATCGTCATGGATGGAGGGGTTCGTCGCGGAAGGAGGAGATCGTCCCGGTATCTGGCGCCGCGTCGACGAACTCCGAGTTTCAAGAACAACAGATTTAATTTTAATAATTAAATCCATCTTGTGTTAAAATCCACAAAGAAATTTAATGAAATCCGAAACTCTCATCTCAACGGATGATCGAAGGTTTTTGTCGTGGAGGAAGGAACGTCGCCGAAGAATGTTGCGGGAGAGGAAACGTCGGCGTCACGGCACACAGCGTCACGTCGTTGATTTTCCGCGGGTTTGGAGTTCTTCGTCGGAGGCCGGCTTTCTTCACATTCTTCGCGTTCTTCGTGTTATTCGCGAAGAAGGGTGAAGGCATAAGAACTTCTGTCAAAAACCTCTCAAGGTGTAATCCTCCAAAGTCGGTGTTGGTCTTATTTTTTTATTACGCCAACAAACGAATAAGAGGTAAGTAACGACCCATTAATTCGCGGAATTAATTAACGAAAGAAACTACCCATTTAATTTACGAACAAAACTGCCCAATTAAATGGTGCATTAAGAATTTAAGAAAACTCGTCAGTTGACATTCATAATGACGGGTTTTCGCGGGTGCGTTACTTAGAAGAAATGAAACGGAAGGGCTTGTGCGGGCCCCACCCCACAAATATCCTACCAAGAGGGTAGGATATTCCTAGATAGCACCCTATCTGTATCGACTCACCTTAAGCTGCTTTAAGTGGTTTCAAGTGGCTTCCAAGCGGCTTAAGTGAAATAAAATAAAGTTTGTCGTACAATTTATTTTATTTCTTAACTTTAAGCCCAAAAATTAAAAACCACACCCGAGAAAATGCTACTCTGGAAGAGGCGTTTCTAAGTAATTACTGCCGCTGCGATTCCATCAGTGCCCTCAGAATTCGATTCCGGGCACCGGTTCAAAATTTAGAAAAACCTGCTCATCCGTTCACTGAACGTACCCGAGCCAAACTTCGGAAAATGATTCTAGACACACCGGGCCTCAGAATCAGGTGCCGTCAGAAACTGCATTCTTGTAAAATTCCAAAGAAAATAAAGAAGAAAAAAATTTCCTTGAAATTTACGGGTCTTTACATTACTCCCACCACATGGCTTTACGTCCCCGTAAAGCTTCACCACAAACATAGGGATACAAAGGCGGTACTGAGCACGTAACTTAGCCTCCAACTCCAAAGTGCTCTCCTGGAGGTCCCTGTGCTGCTATCTGAAGTGCACAAGAGGAATCGATCATCCACGTAGGACCCGCTCCTGTCGATCCTCGATCTCCACTAGGACCTCCGCAAAAGTCGTCCCATCATCATAGACCATCTCTCCATGGTCAATGGTTTGCATCGGGTCGTGCACGTATCTCCTAAGCTAAGATACGTGGATGACGTTGTGCACCCAGTGCAACTGAGGTGGTAGATCTAAGAGATAAGCCACCTCGCCAATCCTACTGAGGACCTGGAAGGGTCCGATGAAGCATGGAGACAACTTGCCGCCTCGGCCAAATCTCCGTAATCCACGTCGAGGTGAGACACGTAGGAAGACGTGGTTGCCATCCTCGAACTCTAGTGGCCTCCACCTCATGTGAGCGTATGACTTCTGTCGGCTCTGAGCTGTCCCCATCCGCTCAAGGATGACGTGGACCTTCCTGGTCCTACAAGAGCTGCTGAGATTTCTTCCTCGCCGATAAGAGAAATCCGGTCTCATCCCCTAGATGAACCGTGTTCTTTGCCTAATACCGCCAATCCCGACATGGATGATACTAATCCATACCAAGGATGATGTCGTAAGGCCTCAACGCTACTACCAAGAGATCCAACCTCGCCTCCAAGGGTTTAGTCACACTGTCGGCATCCGTGTGTGGTAACTGGGGGTCCTCGAGTAGATGTCTCACAAGTGAGGGTCAAGTCAACAGTCAAAACTGGAACCTCTTAGTAACAACACAAAAGAAGACATGAATGAAAACATCACAAGGGCATGCGTCTTTTATTATTGCAGCTCATAATAAAAAGACGTTACACAATAGCAAAAAGGAACTAGAAGTACAAAGGACATATCCACTAGTTCTGCTCCTGTCCATTTGCTCCCAGAGCTCCATGATTGAAGGCCTCAGCTGCCTGAAGTTGAGCTATCCCATGTCCACCAACTCCATGCGGTCGGGGTGGACCTCCTGGTGGTGGTGGTGGCAACACCTCGAAGTGTCTCCCACCATCGGCTACTCGGCCAGCTCCTCTGCCTCGTCCGCCTGCACCCTGCGGACCACCATGGCCGAACCTCTGTCTGGGAGGTCCCTCTACCACCTGCTGCTCATCTGTAAGACGAGTCGGGAAGTCTCGAGCCATGTGACCTCGCCCGATGCATGCGTAGCAATGCTTTCCCCTCGTGTAGTTGGCTCTCCTTCGGGTGCCCCGCACAACCGAATCTTCATCCTGAGACTGCCCATCAGATGGTCTGGCCCATTTGAACCTCTGCGTCACCTGTCTACTGACAGCTGTAGAAGACCCTACTATGGGCCGTCCTGCGGGGGGCCCTGTCACTGGAGCCTGCTCGGCGAGAAAACACTCCACTAGAAGGGCTCTCCCCAACACCTCTACCTGAGTCGGAATGTTGATGGAGATTATCGAAGCCCTAATCTCGTGTCTCAGTCCCTGCTCGATAGGTCGGGACCGGAAGAACGGGTCCCGTAACATATCTGTGGTGTAGCGTGAGAGATCAGTAAATCTCACCGAGTACTGGGCCACTGTCCAGATGCCCTGCCACAGCTGAAGAAGCTCCCGAATGCGCACCGCACGGAGGGTGGTTGGGACGAACTCAGAGAAGAAGATGCTCTCAAAGTCCGTCCAGAGAAGAGATGTCTCGTCGTGCATGTGGAGCATCAAGCTCCACCATCGGCCTGCTATTGCGTGCAGTAGGCTCGCCGTGAGAATCACCATGAGGTCTGCTGGTGTCCTCACTAGCCTGAAAACTCGCACCACTGCCTCTAGCCAGTCCTCGGCTGCCTGGGGGTCTGTCTCCCTGTGGAACCTGGGCGGTCGCTGACGTTGAAACTCATGCAGCGCGCTAAGGCGACGTGCAACGTCAGCGGCTGGGGCTGGTGGCATCGGTGGCTCCGCGGGTAAAGGCACTGTCGGTGCCTCTGTTGACAAGGAGCCCTACACCGAGGCCTCGTCGCTCGGTGGGCTATCATCACGCTCCACTCTCAGAACCGTAGCTAGCTGCCGTCGTGGGGAAATCCTGAAGAGAAGTAGGTGCGCCGCGGTCAGAACTGTATACCTGGTGAGCTGACACAAGTAATCACAAAGAAAACTTGAACACACATGCAATTAGTGTATTCATGCATTAAGTCGGAAATTAGAAGTCAGGGTTCTGGTGTACGGATATGTCGGCCGCTGCACCAAAACTGGACTCCCTGGACTGATAACCACACCCAATACGCTAAACACTATTGCTTCACATAGAAGAAATATCAGAGTCTGCGGTAGAACCGACCACCTCTGATGCCAATTTGTCACGACCCATCCTCGGGGCCCGTGCCGTGACTACCCCAAGCCTGCCTTCCATAGGCCAGGGGCTGGCGACTAGCACCAAGGCATAAATCCCAGTAAAAAGGGAAGGCATTGCCTTCGAAAAGTAAACAAGCACCACAGAGTAAGCAAGCGGAAAAGTAAACACTAAGTAAAAATTGTAACAAGCTGTGCTAAAAGTAAAAGGGGCCAGAAATACAAGCCCAACTGTAAAGTACAACTGAAGGGAAAAACAGCAACGGAAAAGAAAAGCCGCAGCGTCGAGCCGTCCTCTGGAAGTCCCACCTGAAGGGTGGGTACAGATAGCCTCCATTGCTCCTAGGGTCCACCTGACTGCTCTGAGTACGTCATGCCCAGTGGTCCACCTCCAGGTACCGTCTTGCTCCGCACGCCTCCACCACGATCTGCGCTGTCCGTCGTCTGCAACCAACACAACGATGTGCGGGCATAGCCCGTGCAGAGGTGAGTATAAGCTACTCAGTAGGGACCCCCGAGACCCCCCGAAGGTCTCCCGAAATCCACAAAGGATAAACCACAACGGAAAGATACAATCACAAAATAACAACCGAAACTGCTTAGGTATATGCCCATACATATACCTTAGTCATCAATCCCCGTTTGGCTCCAACGTCCGAGCCCAAGCACAACCCAGTCCACACATGAAAGCAAACTTATACCCACATAGGATAGCTCAACACAACCCACAAAGGAGAGTAAACAGTAAATCCACACAGGATAGTTCAACACAATCCAAAAAGGAGAGTAAACAGTAAACCCACACAGGATAGTTCAACACAATCCACAAAGGAGAGTAACACATGATTCAGCTCACACAGGTATACATCATCGAAAAGGTGAAAGAGATGATCAGACACAGATACTGAATCATCTAAGCTGGGACCCACATAGGATACAAGACCATCCGTCTTCATTGTTTCGTTTATGCTGGGACCCACTTAGGATACAAGACCAGCACTGAATAATCAAAGCTGGGACCCACATAGGATACAAGACCAGCACAGCTAGGACCTACATAGGATACAAGACCAGCTATCTTCATTGATTCATCTATACTAGGACCCACATAGGATACAAGACCAATATTGAATCATCTAAGCTGGGACCCACAGAGGATACAAGACCAGCACAGCTAGGACCCACATAGGATACAAGACCAGCTGTCTTCATTGATTCATCTATACTGGGACCCACATAGGATACAAGACCAGTATTGAATCATCTAAGCTGGGACCCACATAGGATACAAGACCTGCACAGCTAGGACCCACATAGGATACAAGACCAGCTGTCTTCATTGATTCATCTATACAGGGACCCACATAGGATACAAGACCAGTATTGAATCATCTAAGCTGGGACCCACATAGGATACAAGACCAGCACAGCTAGGACCCACATAGGATACAAGACCAGCTGTCTTCATTGATTCATCTATACTAGGACCCACATACGATACAAGACCAGTATTGAATCATCTAACCTGGGAGCCACATAGGATACAAGAACAACACAGCTAGGACCCACATAGGATACATGACCAGCTCTCTTCATCGTCGCAGTCCACTGAGGATCTCTGCACAATCATCGTCGTCGAAGTCGCAACCAGCACTAGGGTTCCCGCACACAGCAAGCTCGTTCGGGAGGGTCCGCTCCACGAGCCGAGAGGCTGATACATCAACTGACACAAAGTCCGAAGTTTATGTATCCAAATGTTCCGTATCGTCAACAAAAATCAACGTCACAAACGGTGCGTCAATCAGACGCCCGGTCTGAGAGTTATTGGCTTTTTCGTCCCAAGGGCCCGGTTAGTTTTTAAGGAAAAACCAACACGACCGTACTCCACTTGTGTCCAAACCTCAAGCGGAGTGATCCAAAAGATCATTCTAACTTAGAGGAATTCAACAAAGTTGACGGCATGTCAATCGGACGTCCATAGCTCAAGATATTAGCATTTCCGCTTCGAGGGCCCGGTTGGTTTCGTGTACGAACCAACCCGGCCGAACCCAGAGTATTCTGAAACCTTGAGTGCGATATACCGAAATGACCATCTCGATCCAAGGATCGTGTTTCCGCTGACGGTGCATCGTTTGTAGGCCCGTAGATCATGTTACGGACAAAAGACCAAAAATGGTCCGAAGACGGGGGTCCGGGCCCGGGCCGACCCGGGCCGACCCCCCTGGGACGGCCGAACCGGGTCGACCAGAACCGGGTTGACCCGACCCGGTCCAACCCATCCGGACCTGGTCCGGTCCAGCCTGGGCACGGCCTGGCCGGTCGGACCGGCCTGGCTCGGCTCGACCGGGCGGCTGAGCAGCTCGACGCCGCGGGGCGCCGCCCCCGCGGTTTGGAGGTGTCGCGGCACCTCGTGGGGCCGCGTTGGTTCAATTGGACGCAGCATGTCGCCGCGTCCCATGCAGGCGAGCCGGACCCACGCGGCCGTGGCTGAAGCCGTGACGGCTCTCTCCGGCGGTGCGCCGGTGACCCGCGCCGCCGGCCTCTTCCGCGGGCCACCGAAGTTGCTCTGGTAGTCCGTTTTCCTTCCCATCTGCGCCATTGTTCCTCTCGGGTTCCGTTCTTCACTACAGGATCACCAAATCGCCCTTGCGTCATGATTTTCCATCACCCGCCAAATCCTCACAACCACGAAGAACAGCAGAGGGTTGTCGGACCGTGTTCGTTTGGCCCGCACCCTCCGCGTTAGAATAATAACAACGGGAAAAATTATGCAACACATGAAACAAAAATTTTAATAAATTAAAATTGTTCATATGAATCCTTTTCTTTAATTTTTAAGGAATCTTTCACGGGAATATAAAATATTCACAACAACCCCTACCTAGTCAAGTTGCACGCGCAGGTTCATCGCGGATTTGATCGTCGCGGAAGGAGGGGTTCGTCGCGGAAGGAGGAGATCGTCACGGTATCCGGCGCCGCGTCGACGAACTCCGAGGTTCAAGAACAACTAATTTAATTTTAATAATTAAATCAATCTTGAGTTAAAATCCACAAAGAAATTTAAAGAAATCTGAAACTCTCACCTCAATGGATGATCAAAGGTTTTTGTCGTGGAGGAAGGAACGTCGCCGAAGAACGTTGCGGGAGAGGAAACGTCAGCGTCGCGGCACACATTTGTCGCATCGTCTATTTTCCGCGGGATTGGCGTTCTTCGTCGGAGTTCGGTGTTCTTCGCGTTCTTCGCATTCTTCATGTTCTTCGCGAAGAAGGGTGAAGGCAAAAGAACTTCTGTCAAAAACCTCTCAAGGTGTAATCCTTCAAAGTCGGTGTTGGTCTTATTTTATTATTACGCCAACAAACGGATAAGAGGTAAGAAACAACCCATTAATTCGTAGAATTAATTAAACGAAAGAAACTGCCCATTTAATTTACGAACAAAACTGCCTAATTAAATGGTGCGTTAAGAATTTAAGAAAACACGTCAGTTGACTTTCATAATGACGGGTTTTTGTTGGTGTGTTACTTAGCCGAAAAGAAACTGTAGGGCTCATGCAGGCCCCACCCCACAAATATCCTACCAAGAGGGTAGGATATTCCTGGATAGCACCCTATCCGTATCGACTCAGCTTAAGCTGATTTAAGTGGTTTCAAGTGGCTTCCAAGCGGCTTAAGTGAAATAAAATAATGTTTATTATACAATTTATTTTATTTCTTAACTTTAAGCCCAAAAATTAAAAACTACACCCGAGAAAATGAAACTCTGGAAGAGGCGTTTCTAAGAAATTACCGAAACTGGGATTCCATCGGTGCCCTCAGAATTCGATTCTAGGCACCGGTTCAAAAGTTAGAAAAACTCGCTCGTCCGTTCACTGAACGTACCCGAGACAAACGTCGGAAAATGATTTCGGGCACACCGGGCCTCGGAATCAGGTGCCGTCAGATACTGCGTTCTTGTAAGATTCCAAATAAAATTAAGAAAAAAAAATTTCCTTGAAATTTATGGGTCTTTAAATACACGATGACTGGACCATCATCATGAATGAAAAAGCATAAATTGTGAATTGAAAATATAATAAGAAATAATCAATTAATACATCTAATTACAATGATAATAAATTATTTTTAATGAAAAATAGACAGGTTATTATAAGTAATAAATATATGAAATTATTATTTTTAGTATGTTTTTATGTAGGTATATAAAATTATAAATTTTCATAATGGGTGTAAGTGTACTTATGATGATTTCAGACATGAGATGAGTGTTTTTTAAATAAAATATAATTAGGCGGAGGATATTATATGATAAAAACATTTTTGATTTATGTTTTTATATATTTATATATTCTTATGATCCATAATGAATACTATTACACCCAATGTATTTGTTTCATTTCATGTTCATTTATTTACGGTTGGGTTGATTTAAAAATTTTCAATGAATTATGGATTTTTTGTTAGAATTTTACCTTAATCATTGTTTTTATGAATAAATATATGAGAAGGAAATTATATAATCCATATCTCTTAAATTCATTTTTTTGAATACTCTCATTATCACTAGAGACCACATGTTTTTCATTCATTTTATTCATTCTATGTACCCAATATTCAAAAAGTATATTTTTATGGAATACTGAAATTATTCCCCCCATTATCCATTAATATTTTTGTAACATATCAATTCCTTCTAAAATTATCATAATAAATATTATAATATTATATGAAGAAACATTAATATAATATTTATTAATGTTTTACATTCAATAGATTTTTTATACAAAAAATTTCTTCCCATTGTGATACTTTTGATATTTTTACTGAAAATGTGACTGAGATTTTTGTTTTATTTATTATTATAATAATAGATTTTACCACATTAATGAATATTATATAATTTTAATATAACCAGAAAATTTTCATGGTTTCTCTTAAAATATAATATATTTCCAAATATTTGGGAAAATTATATTTTATAATGACACTAAAAGAAAATGGTATATTCCATATTCCCGAAAAATGTTAAATTCGATTGTGAAATTATTTTTGATCTATGAAACTAAAAATTAATGATTGTAATACTTCCTTATGGATATCCGCATCAAATATAATCGATTTTTATTGTATATATGTATAAGGCCGCATCCTTAAACCTTACTTAATCATGAGTTATTACATGATTACACATTGAGGATCTTTTTAGGTTTAGTGTTTTAGAGAATTAGATAATAAAACTTGCATTACATTCCACATTTAAACAAAGTGATTACATAAAAGATAGTATTAATTTTTCCCATCAACGGAAACATATTTAAAATAAAAGATGGATTTTTTTCTCGACACTTCCTTGACACTGTCATCATATCATGTACCCTTCCCTTGACCTTTGAAAAACATTTCCAAAACATGGTATGAGCATAAAAAGCTCAGTAAGGGATATAAAAATATGGAAAGGAAACATGAGTACATGTATACATAAGAATGAAATCATTTTTACCAATAAAACATAAGCACTTTAACATACCTCATAAAATCATGAATAAATCATACAAATCATAAGATATAAAAGGTAACTTGAGGCATTTATAACATTCTTACATAGGGAGTAACCCTCTTGGTTACGTTTGGAATACCCACAACAGTATATTCCCTAAATCGCTTCGGAGAAACCTTAATGTTTCACTCCTTCGTGTTTCCCAATGCATTGGAGAGCTATATCGGGCTCAACCTCCCTTAGTTTATCATGGAACCACCCGTATTCATAATAATTCCCAAGAACCTCAACATAATCATATCACATAAAACATGCATAAAGGAAACATAACATTTCCACCTTTCAATAACAAGATATAAATACTACACATTGATATAAAAACATTATGAAAACCATTTTCAATACCAAAATAAAAGAAAAGTAAAACATGGTATTTATTTTTCTTTTAAAAAGGAAGGTTTGGCTTGTAGAGGATGCTGAAACTCAAATAATGGTCACGACGGCGGAGAAGTCATTGTCGCCACATACGAACGAAAAAAAACTCCCTTTTGTCGTTTAATAAACACTTAGTATAAAAAAGATTCATTTTGAATAAACATTAAAGTCAAAGGGGTTTATAAACCGTATAAAAGAAGGTTGTGTATAAAACAGAATATGCCTCAATGAAAGGAGATTGAGACGAAGTCCCTTACAAAGATGATATCCTTGGTTTAAGGATAAATCAATTACATAATTATGTGTGAAAAACTAATACACCAAATATAAGTGGATATTAAGTGTAAAATAATAAAAGTTCATTCACACATATTCAAAGGATGACATATTCAATAACTACATGTTTAACCCAAAGAAATCGAAATTGGGTTAAGAAGTTCCCTTGACAGCCTAACAGCGTCACATCAAAATGAGTTGATGAGAGATAAAAAAGGGTATCTCATTACTTGGACATAAAATTTACATCAATAATGATATATGAGAACATATCACAACATAACAATATGTAAATTAAAAGACCCAACAAAATAAGACTTTTAAAAAGAGGAGGGTGAATGGTTCCCTTACCGACATGGGTATCTTTTGAAACAAACTCCTTGTGAACGATGGACAATAAAAAATTGATGTAAATACTCATAAATGAAATAATATTACAAAATGATTAAAATAATGGTCAGTACATACAACACTAAAAGGAAATTGTGGCAAATGTAGCATAAATCTCACAGGAATAAAAGTGAGATGAAAAATCAATTACGAAAACTCGGCAGCCTAACAGTGCCACTTAAAACTTCTAAAAATGGATTGATGATATCAAATAGGGTATCTCATCACATTAAAATAAAATTTACAGTAAGAGGAATATAAAAGAACATCCCCCATCATTACAAATAGGAGCTTAAAAGAAGTGACATAAAGGAGAGTACTTAAAGAGAAAGAGAGAGGTTAGATCTCTTACGAAAATTCAGCAGCCTAAAGGTGCCACTCAAAACTTCTAAAATGGATTGCTGAGAGAGAATAGGTTATATCATCATATCAACATAAAAATTACAATAATAGTAATATAAAATAACATCCCAATAACAAGAGAGATGAGCTTAGAAGGAATGACATAAAAGAGTGTACTTAAAAAGAAAGAGAGGAGTATGATCCCTTACCTCAAGTCCAACATGTCTTGTTCGTTTCTTTATATTCCTGAATAATAAACTTTGGTCAATTAATAATTTCCTAAGTACCTCCTTTAGAGATTATTATTCAGTTCATATCACATATTATAATGTTATAGTAATTGATTAATAATGTTAGTTCATATCAGACGTTTTTGCCGATGTTTGGTACATGAGTCAAAAATGAACTTGTTTGAAAAAACATTGCCCTTGTAGATATAAGTAAATAATTTCCAGAATAGTATTAATGATTAAAATATCATATATACCCGGTAAATATTCATTTTATACTATTCCATATCATTTGGAGATAAAAAACAAAAATCACCGATCATGGAGAAGGTAGGCCGTACGTACGCATGAACACTACTTTAATTTTTTGTCATATTAATGGAATTAAAAAAATGAGAGAGATATATATATGTTATAATTAAAGAATGATATCCATAATTTATATGTAATATATTACATATATATCCAATATATATATGTACTTATAATATTACATAACATTTTGAGATAAAAATGAAATGTACCGTTCATGGAGACGGTAGGCCGTACGTACGCATGAACGCTACTTCCATTTCTATTTTGTATTTAATGGAATTAAAACTTAATGATACATAATATTATTTTAATTCCAGTATGGTATCATATATAATATCATTAAATATATCCTTTATACGTACCACATATGGTATTAACGAATCAAATCACTTTGAGGGGGCGGTAGTCCGCACTTCCTTAAATGAAGATATCGCGTATACACATAATGGAATCCATAAAGGTATGCCATAAATGAAAAATACATAATATTAAGGAAAAAATAAACATATTATATATCATATATAAATATAGTGACATCTTAATGTCCACCTTTGAAGGTGTTAAAAGAATGCTGAACAATCATCGTTTCGGGAGGCAGAAATTCGCCATCCACGGAAACAGTATGTTCTTTAACAATTAGATGTAGGTGTGTGTAAGTGTATCTCGAATACTTCTTATAAAAACATCCTATTATATTTAAGATACTGGATTTGTTACAAAATAAATGAATAAAAAGATTTTAGGGGGTTGGAGAAGCAAAATAAAACAAAAGGACAATAGTGAAGACATTACCTTAAAATAGGGTAACTCCCTTTTGTTTGAGCTCAATGGATTCCTTGGGAAGACTTCTACCCAAAGTGAGGATTCAAGGAGTTATAGTGGGATGTGGAGAGACAAAACTTTCAGGGGTTGGCCGAGCCAAAGGCTTTTTAAGTGTGGGTAAGGTGGTAGAGGTGGATGCCTTTTATAAGAGGAGAGGAGGGGCACTCTTGTAAAGTTACAAAATGTTACTTTATATTCAAAATCGTTTCGGATTTTAAAGGTCCGACATTGATTAATTTCGAGGATAATGAGATAAGGGTTCGAAATACACTCATAAAATAGTATTTGGACATGTTTAGGTCTTATATATTACATTATCTTTCAACTTTATTTAAATCGTTAAATAATGAGGTCATCGCTGCATCATCATGATGTCATAAATAATTTAATTTTTTTAATGTCTAAAAATTATAAAAAAATACTATGATGTAGGAAATAGTTTTAGCTTTCCAATGACTATTCATAGTAAAAAATATGACTTGTATAACCCCATGTAAAAATTGTTTTAGTAAAACATCTCATGTTTGTGTCATTTTTACTTTATCATTGAATAAAAAGATATTTATGTCATTTTCCAACCAAAGTGGATCCATGGGGTCCCCAAGTTGACCCATGGATTGTAATGGTCGGCCATGACACATCCAATGAGGGTAGGACATGTTTCTAGGTCATTAAATTTTATTAAAACATTATTCTTACCATAAACTACACTAATTACCTCTAATCGCGATTAAAAGCATAATAAATTACTATTCTACAAAAAATTATTTTTATCCCATTGAACCACATTTTAGTTCTTAATGACAACCATGTATGTCGGATTTTTGAAAATAAAAACACAAAGATGGTAAAATTTCATTTAAACGGAAAAATCAGTTTTTATAAGTACCACTTAGTGATTTCACTATTCAACAAAAATTGAAGTTTTTTAGAAAAATCCCAAAAATTCACCCTAAGCTATATTTGATATTCCGAATTCAAAAATGAAGTATATTTTAAAAAAATTCAAAAAAAAAATAAGTCACATTAATTAATTTAATAATTAATTCCCGCTGTCAGAGCAAATAGCGTGTTTTTATGAAACAATAAGTATCAAAAGATTGACACTAGTTTAAGTCTGATTTCAATGTGAAATTAATTACAACAACCACTATTGGATTTAATGGTAAAAATATATTCTAATTTCAACTTAAAATAAATTCAAAAGATAATCTAATAATATAAATAAATTAGATTAAAAAGAGGTTTTGAATTAAAATACAACATTTTACACTATTCATTAAAAAATGAACTTTATCGGAAAGATACCAAAAATTTACAGAAAGTAGATTTTGATGTCCCAATTATTAAGAAGAGTTTTATTTGGACCAATAGAATGTATAAATGTGAACAAAACTATATTTAATGACGGTTCTCCATCAATAGGCGATAAGTGAACCTTTAGTGAAAACAAGGGCATATACGCCTAAAATTGAATTCTTTCCGTATTTTAAGCCTTAATGTTTTATTGGATAAATGTAAAAACATTTAAAAACATATATAATCATATATTAGTTATTTCTATCCATTCCCACCAATACAACGGCTACATGTTATCTACGATTTAAAATAATATTATTTTATTATTAGAGTGCAACGTAAGATTTCAAAGGAACTCGTTGTTGCGTATTGGGTAAGCCATCGAGCATAGCGTTCCATTTAAATTAATATTGAAATTTCTTCAACAAATAGGGATAAATATAAAAATTTCATATTCTTTGTTTACCTGTGGTGTTACATCCTTCCCCCCTTTTGGGAGTTGCGTCCTCGCAATTTTAAAATTGAGCTTGGAAACATTATTGAAAGTCCCACATCGAAACAAGAGTCGGTAAACAAATCACTTTAAAATAAATGAAGATAAGTACATAGGTCACCCGAGTTAACCCATACTAGGATTCCATGTAGGAAAACATGGACATGGAGGAGAAAACATAGGGTCATGTTCTGATGGAGAGTGATAGAAAACATGTTTAGGAGAAAGTTAACCGCAAGAAAATCACAAACTTGTGATGGGTTAAACGGTATTCGATTCCCCAGTAGGAAAAGTTAATAGACAAAATTTTTGTTTTAAGATACTTTTTATTGAGGAATTTATTCATAAGGAAACATAATAACTTATCTTGTTGAATCTTAACTTTTATTAGATTCCTTACAAAAACTCATATTTTCTCCAAAAGACGAGTATTTAGGAAGACTTGTTCACATTAAGAGTACTATAATCAACTTCTAGAGAATCACTTAATCCACCAAAGAGTACTATATACTTCCCATGTCTTTAGACATTAACCAAAACCAAACCAAAAAGGTTAGTACAAGATCAGAGAATCTAGAAAAGGATAACCCTTTATAAAAATAAAATCTATTCTTAATCTACAAAATTTGTCCAACAAAACCCAAAGTTCAACGACGACCATTTGATAAAACATTTGTGCATAAAATTCTTCAACGTAAACCAAACTATGATTAAAACCAAAATAGTTGAAGGATTTAGTCACATAGTCTTCCAAGTTAAATCGTAACATTTATCTCCAAACAACATCAGTTTCTCTTAATGTCTCGTATTGAAAAGTAATTTACCAAATCACATATCCTCCATGATAGGTTAATAAATTTCCATAGAAAACCCAAAATAAACTTACTCTTAATTAATAAAATCATCTAACTAAAAAACAATCAGTCAAACTAACCAGGGACTTCACGTAGACCAGTGGTAGGCGATAAATACCAGTCGCACTTTGGTTGTGGGTTCGATTCCCGCAGCTTTGTCCGACGCGACAAGTTGTCACACGGTCTGCGTGTTTTCCTTTTTCCAAATCTATATAATTGTCAAAACATTTCCCATAACGAGATAAAATCTTCAAAAATAAACATAACATATTTTAACCTCAGGTTTATCCCATGCCTTTCATTTTCCATCATAACATATAATAACCCATAATTACCTCAAAAGTAAGTATCATATAAACCCTAATGGTTATGTTTATAATTATTACCTGAACTTACACATCGATTGGTTATCTCGTAAATGATGAATTATAGAACATAAAAAAGTTCAAGTGGTTGATCATGACTCCTTGATAGTTGGTTTAAAACAACCACAAGTTTCCTCATTGAATACACCATTTTATCCAGTCTCTTAATCAGAGAACCACCACAGTTTACTTCATACCAATTGTCACTTTGGTTCCTGCTAGATCCAGCAATTTACTAAAACCAAAAAGGTCAGTGTGAGTTTATCAACATAACAATCATGTACTAATGAGTATGATAAACACTAAGATATACTTACTCATTCACTTTATCTAAAAACTATGACACTTTCTAAAATCCTAGCCAATATGGTAATGTCACTTATGCTTAAAGAATACCCTAACCTCTAAAGTTATCTAAACCGACCTTTGATACCAACTATAAGGCCCAAGCCTTAAACCTTACATAATCTTGAGTTATTACAATATTACACGTTGAGGATCTTTTCAGGTATAGAGTTTTTGATAATTAGATCATAAAACTTGCATTACATTCCACATTTAAACAAAGTGGTTACATAAAAGATATTATTCATTTTCCCCATAAACGGAAACATATTTAAAATAAAACATGGATTTTTTATTGACACTTCCTTGACGCTATCATCATATCATGTACCCTTCCCTTGACCTGTGAAAAACATTTCAAAAACTGGGGATGAGCATAAAAAGCTCAGTAAGGGATATAAAAATATGGAAAGGAAACATGAGTACATGTATACATAAGAATGAAATAATACATTACCCATAAAACATAAGAACTCTAACATACCTCATAAAATCATGAATAAATAATATAAATCATAAGACATAAAATGTAACTTGAGGAATTCATAAAATTCTTACGTAGAGAGTAACCATCTTGGTTACGATTGGAATACCCACCACATTATATTCCCTAAATCTCTTCGAAGAAACCTTAATGTTTCATTCCTTCGCATTACCCAATGAATTGGAGAGCTATATCGGGCTCACCTGCCCTTAGTTTATCACGGAACCACCCGTATTCATAATAATGCCCAAAAACCTCAACATAACCGTATCACATAAAACATGCATAAAGGAAACATAACATTTCCACCTTTCAATGAAAATATATCAATACAACACATTGATATAAAAACATTATGAAAACCATTTTCAATACCAAAATAAAAGAAAAGTAAAACATGGTATTTATTTTTCTTTTAAAAAAGAAGGTATGGCTTGTGGAGGAAGCCGGAACTCAAATAATTCTCACGACGGGGGAGAAGTCGTTGTCTCCGCATACGTACGAAAAAAACATTCCCATTTGTCATTTAATAAACACTTCTTATAAAAAAAATTCCTTTTGAATAAACGTAAAAGTCAAAGGGGTTTATACACCGTATAAAAGAAGGTTGTGTATAAAACCTAATATGCCTCAATGAAAGGAGATTGAGACGATGTCCCTTACAAAGATAGTATCCTTGGTTTAAGGATAAATCAATTACATAATTATGTGTGACAAACGAATACACCAAATATAAGTGGATATTAAGTGTAAAATAATCAAAGGTCATTAACACATATTCAAAGGATGACATATTCAATAACTACATGTTGAACCCAAAGAAATCGAAATTGGGTTAAGACGTTCCCTTGACAGCCTAACAACGTCACATCAAAATGTGTTGATGAAAGATAAAAAAGGGTATCTCATCACTTGTACATAAAATTTAAATCAATAAGGATATATGAGAACATATCCCAACATAACATTATGTAAATTAAAAGACCCAACAAAAGAAGTCTTTTAAAAAGAGGAGGGGGAAAGGTTCCCTTACCGACATGGGTATCTTTCGAAACATACACCCCGTGAAAGAAGGATAGTAACACATTGATGTAAATAATCATAAATGAAAGAATATTAAAAAATGAGTAAAAGAATGGTAAGTACATAGACCACTCAAATGAAATTGTGGCAAATGTAGCATAAATCTCACGGGAATAAAAGTGAGATGAAAAATCCCTTACGAAAACTCGGCAGCCTAACGACGCCACTTAAAACTTAAAAAATGGATTGATGAGATAAAATAGGGTATCTAATTACATTAAAACAAAATGTACAGAAATAGGAATATAAAATAACATCCCCAATCATAACAAAGAGGAGCTTAAAATAAGTGACATAAAGGAGAGTACTTAAAGAGAAAGAGAGAGGTTAGATCTCTTACGAAAATTCGGTGGCCTAACGGTGCCACATAGAACTTCCAAAATTGATTTATGAGAGAGAATAGGGTCACACATAATATGAACATAAAAATTACAGTAAGATTAATATATAAGAACATCCCAATAACAAGAATGATGAGCTTATAAGTAATTACATAAAAAGTGTACTTAAAAAGAAAGAGAGGAGTATGTTCCCTTACCTCAAGTCCAACTTGTCTTGTTCGTTTCTTTATATTCCTGAATAATAATCATTGGTCAATTAATAATTTCCTAATTACCTCCTTTAGAGATTATTATTCAGTTCATATCACATATTATAATGTTATTATAATTGTTTAATAATGTTAATTCATATCAGACGTTTTTGCCGATGTTTGGTACATGAGTCAAAAATGTACTTGTTTGAAAAAAGATTGCCCCTGTAGTTATAAGTAAATAATTTCCAGAATAGTATTAATTATTATAATATCATATATATCCATTAAATATTCAATTTATACTATTCCATATCATTTGGAGATAAAAACCAAAAATCACAATTAATGGAGACGGTAGGCCGTACGTACGCATTAACGCTACTTTCATTTTTTGTCATATTAATGGAATTAAAATAAAATAATAGAGATATATATGTTATAATTCCAGAATGATATCCATAATTTAGATGTAATATATTACATATATATCCATTATATTTATGTACTTATAATACTACATAACATTTTGAGATAAGAAATGAAATGTACCGTTTATGGAGACGGTAGGCCGTACGTACGCATGAACGCTACTTCCATTTATATTTCATATTTAATGGAATTAAAACATAATGATACATAATAGTATTTTAATTCCAGTATGGTATCATATATAATATCATTAAATATATCCTTTATACATACCACATATGGTATTAACGAATCAAATCACTTTGAGGGGGCGGTAGTCCGCACTTCCTTAATAGAAGATATCGCGTATACCAATAATGGAAGCCATAAAGGTATGCAATAAATGAAAAATACAGATGCTTAAGGAAAACATAAACATATTATATATCATATATAAATATAGTGACATATTAATTGCCACCTTTTAAGGTGTTAAAAGAATGCTGAACAATCATCGTTTCGGGATGCAGAAATTCGCCATCCACGGAAACAATATGTTCTTTAACCATTAGATGTAGGTGTGTGTATGTGTAGATCTAATACTTCTTATAAAAACATCCTAGTATATTTAAGATACTGTATTTGTTACAAAATAAAAGAATAAAAAGTGTTTAGGGGGTTGGAAAAGAAAAATAAAACAAAAGGACACAATTGAAGACATTACCTTAAAATCAAGTAACTTCCTTTGGTTTGAGCTCAAAGGCTTCCTTGGGAAGACTTATTCCCGATGTGAGGCTTCAAGGAGTTAGAGAGGGATGTGGAGAGACAAAATGTGCAGTGGTTGTCCGAGCCAAAGGCTTTGTATGTGTGGGTAAGGTGGTAGAGGTGGGGGCCATTTATAAGAGGAGAGGAGGGGCACTCTTGTAAAGTTACAAAATGTTACTTTATTTTCAAAAGAGTTTCAGATTTTAAACGTCCCACATTGATTTATTTCGAGGATATGGTGATAAGGGTTCGAAATCCACTCATCAATAGGTTCTTGACAAGTGTAGGTCTTAGATATTACAATATCTTTCCATTTTATTTAAATCGTTAAATAATGAAGTCATCTCAACATCATCATGATGTCATAAATAATATAATTTATTTAATGTCTAATAATTATAAAACAAATACTATGATGTAGGAAATATTTTTATATTTCCAATTATTATTTATAGTTAAAAATATTACTTGTATAACCCCATGTACAAATTGTTTAAGTAAAACATCTCATGTTTGTGTCATTTTTACTTTAACATTAAATAAAAATATATTTATCTCATTTTTCAACCAAAGTGGCTCCATGAGGTCCCCAAGTTGACCCATGGATTTTATTGGTCGGCCATGACACATCCAATGAGGTTAGGACATGTTTCTAGGTCATTTCACTTTATTAAAACATTATTCTTACCATAAACTACACTAATTACCTCTAATCGCGATTAAAAACTTAATAATTTACTATTCACCAAAAAATTATTTTTATCTCATGGAATGACATTTTACTTCTTAATGACAACCATGTATGTCTTATTTTTAAATTCAAAACACATAGATGGAAAATTTCATTTAAACGGAAAAATCAGTTATTAAAAGTACCACTTAGTGGTTTCACTATTCATCAAAAATTGATGTTTTTCAGAAAAATCCCAAAAATTAACCCAAAGCTATATTTGATATTCAGAATTCAAAAATGAAGTCTATTTTACAAAATTCAAAACATATAAGTCACATTAATTAATTTAATAATTAATTCCTGCTGTCAGAGCAAATAACTTGTTTTTATGAAACAATAAGTATAAAAAGATTGACACTAGTTTAAGTCTTATTTCAAAGTGAAATTAATTCCAATGACCACTATTGGATTTAATGGTAAAAATATATTCTAATTTCACATTAAAACCAATTCAAAATATAATCTAATCATATAAATTAATTAGTTTAAAAAGAGGTTTTGAATTAAATACATCATTTTACACTATTCATTAAAAAATGAACTTTATCGGAAAGATACCAAAAATTTACACAACGTAGATTTTGATGTCCCAATTATTAAGAAGAGTTTTATTTGGTCCAATATAATGTATAAGAGTGAAAAAAACTATATTTAATTACGGTTCTCCATCAAAAGGTGATAAGTGAACCTTTAGTGAAAACTAGTGCATATACGCCTAAAATTGAATTCTTTCCGTATTTTAAGCCTTTATATTTTATTGGATAAATGTAAAAACATTTAAAAACATATATAATCATATACTAGCTATTTCTATCCATTCCCTCCAATACAACGGCTACATGTTAACTACCATTTAAAATAATATTATTTTATTATTAGACTGCAACGTAAGATTTCAAAGGAACTCATTGTTGCGTATTGGGTAAGCCATCGAGCATAGCGTTCCATATAAATTAATATTGAAAATTTTTCCACAAATAGGGATAAATATAAAAATTTCATATTCTTTATTTACCTGGGGTGTTACAATATGGATTATGATGTATTTATAATGATATAATGAAATCAATTTTTTTTATAAAAGGTTGTTTTCATAATGAAAAAATATTTATAAACCCTATTTATTTTCCTTGTGTTATGATATGATATGATGATTATAATCATATTTACATTCTATGTTTTGTGATATTCTAATGTGAGTAACATTATACTATCAAAGTGGGTTTCATTATGTGTTGTTTTATTTTGGAATTATAAATCAATCATCTGGATTTGAAAATTAATGACATCATGAGGTTTAATAAGAAATGGAGAATGGATAAAACCCAATATAGTAGGGATAATATCCACTATGATCATATTGGGACTGAATATATACTATTCTAATGATTGTATTGAGAGTAAACATTACATAATTTGATTTTCTTCACAGTGTTTCCATACAATGGAAATAAATTATTATGCATATGTGTTTTTTCAAAACATATGTCTTATACTTATGATATTTTTTCATTGGTCATGATTATTTACTTTTTCTTATACATACTTATTAATAATAGAATTTATTATGATATATATTTATAATAGGGCTATGACTAATGATAAATGATTTATTTTGTATAATATTTATAATTTATGGTCATGTTTTCCTATAATTATTATTATCTTATTATCAATTTTGTTCATTTTATGATACCAGTTATGTTAAAATTTATAGAGAATTTTCCCTTATCATATCAATATTTTCAATTCATTATGTCATAAATAATAATTTTACTTAGCGTATGTATATGATGTATGTTGGTTGATAAGAAAATTTGGGATACATTGAATATCTTTTATTAAATCATTAGATTAATTATCTTGTATCTATATTCACTAAAAATTTGTTGTTACGAGGAATGTATTATTTTGACACATTTGGTGTATTAAACTAAAATGATGTAAATTTATGTATGTGATTACTAGGATACATCAGTTGTTATTATAGAATGGTTTATTTATTTTAATATAATCGAATTTGAAAACCATAGTGGGAAATATTTTAATTACCGTTGTGTAATTAAACATCCTTTGTAATGTTATGTAAGAGATTATATATGTTTCACAGTAACAATATACCTATAAAAATTCTAGAAGGTGGTTTTAATTCTAGAAAATATTCACATAGAGGGAAAAAATCATAAAATTAATGATTTTTTATTATCATGGCCATCCCCGAAGCAGGATGAGAGTCCTAAGACTTCACACATTGCTAATACTCATTGGTTATATTTTTTTTTTGTAAATTCATATTTTATTTATAAATTATAATGATAGAATTTAATATATATTGACCATATTTGGCTTCAATTAATATTATATTTTCACTAATTTGAAATATTGTATCATGAATTTTAAATCATAAGAAGGATTCTACTAGATTATAAGATTACTCATTGGGTTTTTTATATCTAAGAAATTAAATTTTTAGTTAACTTATAAAAACAAGATGGATTTTTTTTTCACTGAATGTAAAGGAAAATGAAATTATTTAACCCCTAAGGTTATAATATTTATTGGATCATTAATGAAAAATAATTTTTATATACTTATAATACAATATCTAGGGAAGAATCATATTGATGTTAATAATGAACAAGGGTGGAGACTTCAAGGTATTCTAGCCTTCATGATGAAATATCAACATTTTTTAAGGGGTATTTTTTATCAAATAATTTTTATTTGATATATCCATACAAATAGAATATATATATATATAATCAAATTCACATAGTATGGAAAATAAATTAAAATGACTATATATTTGATAATAAAAGATAAATACTTTAAAATTATAAATAAAATGAGGTAATTACAAAAAATTAACATGATGTAGTAGGATGTGTTTATGTGATTGTTTTTGAATTAGTAATTTTTTATAACCTTATTACAAAAATGGGGAAGCAATTCTTTGATCTATAGTAGAATGATTATTAGTCTATTAGTACTAATGAGGAAACTAATACATTACATGAAATTTACTATTTAGTATTATAATCTAAATAAATGAAAATATTTATCTATTTATTAATTTCATGAAATCATATCTATAAATGGTCCTGATTTAAGGGTAATTAGTTTCAACGTATAATTTAGAAAAAAAATTATCTAAATGAATAAACAGATATCAATACTACCATTCAATTTATGATTTTTTTAATAAAACAAATAAGGAAATTAAAAAGAAATTATAATAATAATACCATAGATGAAAAAAATACGAGTCCTCATTTATTCAAAACACAGTAATATAAATGTGTTGTAATTTATGTATGGGGTTAGTTATGTGTTTTAGATGAGGAAATTTTGTACATTGTGGAAACTAATGTTAAAGTGATGTTGTGATGATTTTAAATTTTAGTGATTCATATAAACTAAATATACCACCCATACAATAATACAATAATTTTAATGGGTATGAATATTATTCCAATACCTTGAGGAATTTGGGATATAATTAAAATAATTATAATATTTACTATATTAAATTCAGTTAATAGTTAAATGATAATTCAATCTCAACTATTAATGTGGATAATGATAATGAGTTGTTGAAAGGTACATAATGCATCCACAAAAGAATGGAATTTTTTGGTGGATTATATATTTAATAACTAATTTATATAAGAAATATTTTAAATTAATTTCATATCACTATCTAAATAATAAGATGTTGATATAGTAGTAAAAGCTCATAATTTTATGATGATCTCATCTTGGATTAATATATCTTATATGCTATAATTTTGTAAGAATAATTTCACTAGAAATTATATGGTTCTCATAGTAATGGAATTTGATATTACAATGATCACATATAGATTTTATTTATATAGATCCCATATATATTTATAAGGATGTGAAGCCTCAATTTATACTCTGAATTATCATTATTCAGTTTGAGGCTGAATGTCAAAATTTATTAGATATTGGATATGGTGTATAGATCTAAGAACCAATAAAGGAAGGATTTTTATCTCAAATGTATGAAATAATTGTCATTAAAGATATCCTTAATATTAAATAAGTTGAGAACATATTTTTTTTAAGACTATACTAATATTCTGTCGAATTGTTAAAAAGAGTTTTTAATAGAACATATAAATGGAATCTAATAAATAATAATGAAACCATATTGCATGACCCAGGTTTTAATGCATAAAATAATAAATCCATCCCATTATAATCTTGAGATGGGATTCACACAAACTATTAAATCACAAATATGTGAGTAGATAATTTTTTCAATGAATAAATATGGATCAATAAATACTTTAATTAGTTTCTAGGAAAATAACAAGTTAAATATAAAGAAAAAGGTTCTTCTACCCTGTTTTAATGGATTGTTTGACTAACTATGTAGAGTTCAATAGATTTATACACTTGAACATCATTCAAGATATCAACTATTGAGGTTCATTAATGAAGGTATAGTAAGTATATTCTACTACATGAGTGATGATTTTTATAAATTTATTGTGATTCTAGTTTTTTATACCAATACCTATATTATATTTATATATATAAATAAAATTTCCATTATAGATTACGTAAATCATTTTTAGTCTTTATAGATGATATATTCATATATTCCAAGACCATGGAAGATGATGAAGACTATTTTATTCATGTACTTAAGAGAATGTGGAAGGAGTGGTTGTAATCCAAATTTTATAGGTTTGAGTTCTTTCTATAAAGTATTCATTTCTAGGTAATATTATATCATGTGATGGTATATAAATGGATTTATAAATGAATAAAATTACTAATAAATAATCAAGATGATCCATGTTGATATGTATTATTATATATTTTTTTGATACTAGTAACCCTTTGTGAGTGATTTATCATGACTATCTAATCCAAAAAACCATGTCGACATTGATAAGAATAAAATTATTTTTTATTGATTAATGTGATTAAAATATCAAGGATATAAATTGATGAATTTTTTAGTTTTCTTATATTCACAATATAATATTTACAATAATTGGATTTGATCTACTATTATGTATGCCTTAACGGTCCAGGATTTAATATTTTTTGGAATTATAGAATAATAATTTATTATTTATTTTAACTGAAAATCAATTGGGAAAATTACATGACTCCTGATTTGGAGTTTCCTATCGAAAGTTTTTCATTTAAAATACTAAATATTTATATCTATGATATATGACAATATATATATCAATTAAACATAAAATCAATAATAAATATTCACATATAAATTGATAACAACTCACAAAAGAGGTTTTTGGAGTTAATCAAATATTATTAATACTCATTAAAACAATAATTGTGGTAGGGTTACTCGGTTGTTGAATATCTAAATCCAAAAATATTGGATATTATGTCATGGTTAGTATTAAAAGTGATAAAATAAATATGGCTTCATAGGGGATTGAAATTAAAATATGAATGAAGGATTAAATAACATATCATTTGTAGATTTATTTTAAATTATAAATGTACATAATGATAAAATATGTGAAAAAGGAATGTAAGAAACTATAGAAAAAATGGAATGCATTTTACAAAGATAAAACATGATTATAATGGAAATTATTGTTCTAAAACACTGTATGTATCCCATAAATAAGATATCTAATGAACTAGATATTAGATAAATTTCATAGTTCATGGAAAAAAAATTTATAATGATTGTATGAAGGTATATATATATTTGAAAGAGTATTTTTGGTGGATAATCCTGATTATAGATATTTTAGAGTTTGTATTAATGTGGTTCAAATTCCATTATTTTAATGTTGAGAAGAAAATATTGAAGTGGATTTTATATCTATTACCAACACAAAAAATTGAAATGTGATGGTATCGCAATATATATTCCGATAGGACCCCATAATAATTATAGTGGTAATATTTCTATTTGGGTTTCAGTCCATCACATAATGATTTTAGTATATTTAAATTCCATCAGTAAAGATGTAAAACATGATTTAGAATAAAATATATACATTAATGATGTGATATGGCTTCGTTGAGTACAATATTCTAATATATCTTATCTCTATTTGAGGATTACCTTGAGGATATGTAGAAATATTCTAAAATCATGGATTATATTGTTATAAAATATCACTATATATCAACCTTAGATATATGTTCATTAATAGAGTATAATTAATTACAAACATCATAAAATTAGATCAATTTTCTATGGATATTAATAAATAATTTTTCCTAGTAGATTTTTCAAACAATAATATATTTTACTCAAGAATTTTTATGGATCCCTATAAATCCAACCATTTTCAGATATATAATAAATCAATTTACTGAGATGAAGTTGGGTAAAAAAAAGTTTTTTTAATGCTTAGAAAATGGAAGATATGGATATAAATGTTCATCAACACATCATAGAATTTAAATATATATTTAAAATGCGTATTGAAAGATGAAATATGTATATAGAGTTCAATTTTTATGATATGGGGTACCTATTTAGGGAATAATTTTTTGATAATTTGAAGGGGAAGATGGGACATAGATTTATTATCCATATTAAGATTAGTTATTATATTATTATGGTTGTTTATGTCATTAAATTCATAATGAATCCTCAATAAATTTAATGTTGTCAATATTTTATAATTTAAAAGTGCATACTTAAACCTTCATATAGATCCTCATTCCCATTCCATTGTTCATAACATTATGGGAATTTACAAGTACATTTTTAGAGATGTTAAATGTTGATTTAAAATTTAAAATTAAAAATTTTATAACTAGCCCCCTAAGAATTTTTTTTATATTAATTAGGGTTTGTAAGACGGAATTGTTGTATTGTATGAAAATATAGACTATGAAATTGGTGTACCATGCTTCTATTGAAAACATGATTGGCCATAGGTTATCCATTGGTAAACTTGTGGATGGGTAGTGTCACCATTATAAATTGAGGTACCCCTAGAATGTTTGTTATCCCATTCCTACTATATGGTCAGTTAGATTTATGAGGATGGTTTTAAAATTTATACATAATGTATTTTAAGCGTAACACAAAACCTCTACTTTATCCTTGGCATGTGAGATGTGGTCTGAACCTATTTCTCCCCCAGGAAGGCGAACACCCATACAATGCCATAACATAAAAACCTTGTCATTCTATTATAAAAAAAATCCTTAAAACAATATCACATTGATGAAACATTTAAAATACATAACATGTGGAGAAAAACTGGGTAATATATTAAGGAATGTTACATAAACCATCATATTTGTTCTCATAAGGCTAGTGTATGAATATTTTTATAAGGGGATAAAAGGATTAAACAATGTGACCATGGTTGTGCCATAAAAGTTCCGATTTTTTGGATTAATTATTGTTTAGGTATATATTTTAAGATAAATTGAAAGTATATATGACAAAAACCCATGGGGTGACCATCCTTCTCCGGGCATCAAATGGGGTGGAATGCTGCATATTAGGGAGAACCCAATGAAATCTAGGATGGATGAGCATTCCTCTGAGACCTATTGATTTATTTATTCCATATACCCTATAAAATAGTGGGAATACTATATCATCTACATGAAAATTACACCATAAAACTCCAATAAATAGGATGATTTTGTGCTACAGTCGTGTAATCCATGTTTCTGTAGCCTATAAAAATGTGTTAATATAGAAGTGAAACCCGAAGGAACATCTTATATACTAATGTTTTCAAAAAAATGACTTCTAATGTCAATGATGTGTGTAGTATATATAAATTTATTTTTCGTTATGATTCGCCCAAATTTGGAAATAACTCAAAATTATTATTTGGGATCCTAACACCATAGTCATATCATTCATGCCACAGCAGACACCCATATGACACATCCTTTGAATTTATGATATAGGACTATACATATTTTAATTTCCAAATTCAACTACTCCAAAAGACATAAATATCTTTAATATTTAATTTCACATATCAAGCACCACAATTTCCTCAAATTAATAGTTCAGATTGTCAATTCTAATTCATCGAATACCTATCAAACTTGTCAAAAAGTAGAGAATCAAAACCAAACCATAAAATTTGTATATTGGTCCAATCGAACATCCAATAATGTAACTCTAATGTATATAATAACAATTTAAAAATTACCACCAACCAAACACACCAAACCGAGATAAAAATTTTCACCAATAATAACTTAGAATGACATCACCACAACATCTTATAATCCACCCCACCATTCAAAACAGATTTCCATTTAATACCAATCATAAACTATATCCCATAAACATGACCACATTCTCAACCATATATACCTATACACAATCCAATATAATTTTCACCAAAACAACCACAATATATATCTCTAATAACACATCTCAAATAATTCCTTATAAAATGTCATTATATTATCATATTTGGGTATACTAACTCACATAGATGCATTTAATATTGTTAATTTATAACATGAATCAATTAGGAATATTGTTTTACTATATCTTTTTGATTTATTCTTTGATAACACATGATATTATGAAAGAAATAACATAAATCATAAAACAGAAATATCCATGAATGACATCAATAAATAAATTTCAAACAATACAATGATTGATGAAAACCATGGGTATTTGGCATGTGTGTATTCCTCTATATCTCATGTACTCTTATTCAGTACACATATTCTTTACAACACAAGGATTAAATAAATGTTCCATCCATATTGGAAATTCTCCTGATGAACTTGGATACCTAATGGATTCCCCATGAACATCACATTATCCTTTTTTCCAAAACTCCACAGTCAGTTAAAACATATTCATCATGAAGATACTATCATAGTAGAGTGATTTTGAATACATTATGGATCTTCATCAGCTATGGTACATGTTTCAACTAATAAGACACCCTAATAATGAACGTATGAAACTGAACTGATCATATAAATTAATAAAAATCATAAAATGACATTCAATCATCTTCATCCCATTTTATGTAGAGACCTTTATGAAAACATGGACCCTATTATAGAATTTAAAATTCCTCCTTGTGATATAGGAAAAACAAAATCATATAATGATGTATTTATTTAATTGTCTCATGAAAAAACTAAGGCATTTATGTCTTTATTTCCCCACACATCAAGTCAGATAACTGAAAAATAGCCATCCTATCCCAAGAAGAATAGAGAATGATATCGATTCAAGAAAAAAAATTCAAATGGGGAGATTATAATGGATGATTGAGAGTATTATATAGTAATGAAAAACAAAATTTATTTTTTTACCTGGATCTTATATAGTAAAAATGAATTTTCACAACTAACCTCCACTGTTTTTATAGAGCACATTAACTTATTATTCTTCTGTGGTCGAAAAGTAGTGATGAGGTGTAATATAGTGCGAAAAGAATGATGAAATCCCATATGTACCCATGAAGTAAAATTTTCATCCCATTCCATAACCATTAACATGTAAACCTCGTACAATCCTAACAACTAATCCCCACAACCACATTTAATAACATCCACGGATCCCAACTTATTGATTACTAATAAGTAAGATGATTTAGTTAACAGATCCATGATTTCCAAGATTTCATCACAAACTACCTTTTATCAGGGTAACCCCATGATGATGTCAATAAATGTTTTATCCTATTTAAAATCATGAAAAACTATGGCATACTACCAAATTCTAGGAAACTTTTGTTCTGGAATTACCTTTTTTCAAACCAATCAATATGCCACAATCAAATACACTTATCATTTCATCTCGAAAAACTAAACATATATCCCCAATATTAAATACACCTTGGAAAATCCTATGGTTTCTACCAAATGAGATCCTTAAAACTCATGAATGACTCAATAAAGAATCACTATCAGAAAAAACATCCTTATTTGAAACAACATCCAGTTCCTACCATACCCCAACCACCATTATATAACTTCATCATTTCCATCACAATAATGCATAACCATGAATTAGAGTTTCACCTCATGGGGTCATCCACCTACCACATCGATATGGAATTCAAAATCATTTATTTAATAAATATCCAATAAGAATCATTAAAAAATACATGACTTAACGGTCTAATACATTGCATTTTTCAGTTGTTGGAGATGTATGGTGGAGGCTTGAGGGGAGTCTACAAATGTTCTATTTCTAAATTCTATAAGGAGAATGTGTAAAAGATGTGTATGTAAAATAAATGACATCAAATTCAGTTTCATGGCTAGTTGAGGAGGTCTCATGGTCTGTAAATATTTTACATGGAATTATGAAGGTCTTCTCTATGAGTAATATATCATGGATTTAAAACAAATAATAATAATTCGATGACACATTTTTTGATTTAAACTTATCCATAAGGATTACATGATGTGAAAGGATATCACACGTCATGTAATATTCTAATATAGTGATGTTTTTAATATTATTTTTAGCCTCAATTTCTTTCATTATACTATGTTCTCTTCTTCCTATTGTTCTTGTTGACCCCAATGTGTTCATTAAGCCCCACTCCAACTTCTTTGATTAGTCGATCTCGATGGTTATTTTTTGGAAAACTGTGGTTGATTAATGGTGAGTTTTCTCCCCTTGATCAACTATTTCCCTTTTTATTACCATCACATTCATTTTAGTTAATGGGTTTCTCTAGATATGGATTTTTTGTATGATTTTTGTAAAACATTTTCCATAAAATTGGTCGATATACATTTCAATGTGTGTGGTTCCTGTTTGGAGAAATTATTCATATCTATGTGCAGCATTAACAAGTTAAAAATATTTCATGAGGTTAGATTTCTATTATTTCTCTAAAAATTTATATCATGATAGTGGGTATTTATCATTTTACCTATGGAATATGGATTCTAATGATTAATAAAGGATTAACAATTAGCTAGTTGAAATTGTAATAGGTAAAAGGATTTGATTTTCTATTTTACAGCTTTGGTATTGATTATGATATTGTGTATATACGGGCTAAATGGCCAGATGATAACCACGGTTATTGTTTTTTTTCCAACAGTGGGTATATGTGCTATGATTTTTTTC
The DNA here is from genome assembly GCA_963277665.1 of Viscum album. Taxonomy (NCBI): domain Eukaryota; kingdom Viridiplantae; phylum Streptophyta; class Magnoliopsida; order Santalales; family Viscaceae; genus Viscum; species Viscum album. Next base: position 1,154,510,731 of record OY728158.1, on the reverse strand, counting down.
TGTTGATATTGTTTGGTATCAACTATAAATAGAAATTGGATAACCATGTATATTTGGCTAATGAATCAGTTTCTTCAAGACATGGGTAGCGTGATATAGCCCAAATGAAAAGTGTTGGAATTATATAAATATTATTGTCAAACTATAAATTGTCTTGTTTAAATTTGATGTGTGATTTATTGTGATTTTTTTGGTATTTTTATAGAATTTCGTTTTACAATGTGGCTATGATGGGTGTTATGCGATTATATAGCAGGGGTGTGAAACTTGTTGTGTTGTGATGTGTTGTTTAATGTGTTTGTTAGTTGATGATATTATTTTTTGGTATAGTGGATTGGGAAGGATTAATTATAATAAGAAAAGTATTTATTGTTATGGGTAATTTTACAATAGTTTATCTATAAATAAAAATTAAAAATAATAACCCCATGTCATGGGTCTTGGTATATGCAGTGAAATGGATGTGTGGTAAATAGATATGTAATGTGAATATATTTCTATTAATCATGGATCTTATCACCCTAAATTGATTATTTCTATACATTGTTCCCTGGTAGTTTCTTGTTATGTGTGGATGGGAAATTATTGATTCTAAAGGGATCTATTTAAAATGATATAAATATACATAATTAAACTATGTTAATTAATTATTGAAAATGTATTTTTTCTTCTGTTCAATTTTCAAATAATAATTCTTTTAGAGGTGGTAGAAAAAGGTATTAGTATTGATAATTGGTATGTTTCTTTGTGAACCCATAGGTTGGGATAGATTTTTCGGCACTATGTATATTTATTTATGTTTATGTGATATATATATTCACCCCACCAATGGTGATAACTATGTACTTAACACCGACATCTTTAAATGGGGGTGTGATTCCCAACATTTGGTATGTAGCACAGATGGATGGGTACAGGTTCTTTTCCTCTCCCTTTTCTGTGCGATGAAGCTATTATATAGGTTGGGATGGACGAATGCACAATAGTTATTTAGTTGGTGTTTGTGATTTCCCATGTTGTTGCGGGTTAGGTGGATTGTGGCCTATGTGTTTTCTAGAGATATGTTATAACGCGTGTGATTGAGGGAGAAGTGGTTTGTTTCCCATGTGTCATCTGGTTGAGTTGTTATATTCATTCCAATGTGTATTGGGGATGATATGTGATGTGATGTGTTGTGAGGCCCAAGTGTGTGTGGGTGCATTGTGTTGGGAGGCCCAGGTGTGTGTTGGAGGGATGTCATGTGAGGCTCCATGGTGTGATGGTATGATATGATGTGGTATATGAAAGGGATGGGACAATTAAGACGAAAGAAGATGAAAAATAATGTAATAGAATTTAGAATGTGGTGAGTGGTAACCAATTATTTATTTTATATACATTATATTTATTTCTTGACCTATGTTTCATGATGATAGTGCCTTTTTGATGTTGGGATGGTTAGTATAACATGATAGATGTTGTTCAGTTATATTGGTTTCTCACAAGGGAATTTGTATTCTTTTTTCAAATGTACATGATATACCTTGGATTTCCAACTGAGTATACATTTATGATCAACCATCATATATATAATTATAATTTCCAGGTTTTTTGGTGGATTACATTGATAGAATTAGGTATTATTAGCTCATTATTTTGGATTTAATATATCTTTCTAGTTTATCCTCTCTTTTTGATATTTACATTGGATACATTATTCAATTGTAACATATCCATTTTCTACATGCACTATTGGAATATTTTTCAATTTTATTTAACACTATGTCTTATGATTGTTTTGGATGATTCATTTTATCTTCATATCTTTTATTATATAAATCATAATGCATCCCATGATGTGATATTTTTACACCCTTGATGACAGTTACCCACCTAGGGCCTACTAGAGGTGGGACTCATGGGTCATTATGTACCTTTCATAAAATTTTTCCAAGAAGATGTATCTTTGGATAGAGGGACGACAGAGTGGTATTAAAGGTTTTGGTTGAGATATATGGTTGTGTTTCGAGTTTTAAATATTTAGGATTTCATATGGGGGTATATAAACATTTATAGATGGCCTAGGTGCATGACATATTCCAGGGACACCACTAGGACCAATTATTTTTGGGACTCAAGTGATAGGGTGAATGGACACTGAGATTAATGAAAGACTATGTGATATATACCTTCTTGTAGTGTAGAAACCTAGGAAAGGTACATGCATCATAATGAATTTTAATCTTATTTTAATTGAGGTTTTATGTGATGAATTAAATGTAATTGGTGAAGGAAATTCATTGAAATATCACTTAATAAAATATTAATACTAATTTTAAATTGGAAATCCTTTATTGGATTTCATCTATGTCTCATATTCATCAATCACATGTTATTTAAGATTTTGAGGATTAGTAGGTTGATATGGATGATCATTGTACGGTTGATCTAGTTGATGAGGAGGATCTGTTGTAGAGGATTTTGTGTTCCTTCTAGTGGAAGGATTTGTCCAATTGCAAAGGTAATGTTTAATATGAGGAGGCAAAGTGCTGGCTAGGGGATCTTGATATTTCTTTTAGTTTGATCCAGGTCATGATGGAGTATTTGGTCCCATTGGTAGTCTGTCAGGTGTGGGGATATACTCATCAATGGTGGACACTATTTCTAATAGAGTGTAAAGAGGTTGATATTTTGTGGGTCGACATCCAAAAGAAGTTCTAGGAAGACCTCAATTCTTTGATCTCAAATGAAGTAAAGAGACATCAACTTATTTCACTTTAGTTGGGGGCAATTCTAGTGGTGGATCATTTACTCAAATTCTAATTCCTTCTTCTCATTTCTAGATAACTATTTATTGATGTGGATTCTATTTCAAGATGCCATGAGGAGCCACTTAATCCTTTTATCCGGTAAGAAGTTACACCTTTTACATTTCCAACATATCTGGAGGATTCGAAGAAAGAATAGCTGATCAAATGGATGCACTCACAAGGAGGTTTACCACAAGAGGCTATCCAATTGAGTTCATTATATGGGAATAGCTGTTAAAAGAAGGTCTCAGGAACCAGAACCTATGAGTTTTTACCTGGAATGGAGTCATCCTTAGTAGAATCCTTTTCGGAAATATTGTACCAGTGTTTTTTGTCTTTTTAATAAGAGATTCATTCTATTGTTTTTTCATTGTGGGGTTTGATTCTATCACATGATTCATTGTCCAATGGTTCCCAAAGGTGAGTTTCATGGAGGTGGTCATGTCCATCACTAGCTTTAGCATCAAATACTAGTGATACAATATCAACAACACAGGAAGGAGGCTTATACTCCCCTGAAGGGAGATGGATCATGTAGTGGCTAACAACATGTTGTTCATAATGTTCAGGGACTGTGACCTGAGAATGACCATGGATGTGGTCATCCATAGAGATGCATAGGATCTGGGTGTGGTCTGTTGCACACTGCAGATGTAAATGTTATAATGGGTCAAGATATGGTCAAATGTATGATCAGTTTGTTTTTTAGGATTTTTTAGTTTTCTTTTTGATTAATAATATTCAAATTAATTTGTTTTAGCCAGTCTATCCCATTCATTGGGACATGAATTATAGATTCTTAACGTTCGTAGTGTTGGATACACTATTTGAAGGATATAGAATCTTATTTGTTGTTTTCTGGAAGTATAAACTTGTGATGGGACCACATCATTTCCATGGGGATCACTTCTTGATAGATAATTAGAAACATGTTGTATTCCTTGGTATTGAGTTGTTAAATTTTGTACATGATGTTTTTTCTAGATTCTTGAGGAGATTAGTGATTTAATATGTGGATGGAAAGGGTGTGGTTTTTGTTACTGAGTAATGATTTCAAGAGGAAATTAGTATATGGAACACATTAATCATTGTTGTATGAGTTTTCAGCTAAATCATCTGATGCTACTAGAATGTAAGGTCACATCGTCATTGGGGAATTCGTGGATGTTTGACCTAATGAGGTTGTGATGCTACCCCTTCGACATGTTGTTGAGTTTGGGTCATACGAGCATCCTGGTGCTTCTCTAATTTCAATGTCCCTTTATCATATGTAACAATCGGTGCATTTAGGAGTTGAGGACAAAGATATATGATATAATGCATAAGGGTTTTATCCACCATAGTGTGTCATCATGGGGTGAATAGGTTTTGTTTTCCTAGAAGTAATATGGTTGTATTTGGTAGTGTATAAACAACCAAAGGATAAATCCAGTGATTATTAAAAATTGTTATCAAATTTCAAGGAGAGAAAATCATATTGACCTATTGAAAAGGGTGATTTTATTTTATTTGTTTGGTCTGCGGTGTGGATATCAACAATTGAGTGTTTAGGAGAGAGATATCCAGAAGAATTCTTTCATATGTAGGTATGGGAACATCAATTGTTTTCATAACATTTTCTATTATAAATGCATGATCTTCATTTAAAGGGATTATGAACTCTGAGTTCTTTGATTGTTTGTTCATCGTATTCATAGATGGTATCATCCCCACATGATGTAAAAGGGGTATCATTAAGAGAATATAAAAACTATCTTGAATGTTCTTAGATTCCATGATATTTATTGTATGTTTTCCATGTGTGTGTCTAAACATGAGAGGTTCATTTCCTTAGGCATGTGGTGTCTAAATGTGGTGTGACAGTAGTCCCATTGATGATTTAGTTTGATGATTCCATGAAATAAACTTTGAATTTTGTGTAAGTTCACAATATTATCAATCTTACAAAACATTATCATAGATCTGTAACTAATTTCTATAATGTTGCAACATCGTTGATTCCATTAACTAGGAATGATGAAGATTTTTAGTTCAATTATCAGTGTCAGGTAGTATTTGGTTACTTGAATGGAATGTTGATTAGCGGTATAATGATTCATCTTTTGGAGGAGGGTGTGTTGTTTTAGGTGTTTTGTGACATTTCCCATTTTGGCATGTGATTCCTATTGATATATAAGAATGAAATGATATATTATGGACATATTCAATTAAAACATCACAAATGTGACTACACCACCTATGATATATAACAAGAAGTAGTTTTTTTCAGAAGTTGTGGAGACATTACCTCATTTGGGAGAACTTTTTGGTCTTAACAGATCAAAACATCACGAGTTATATCTATTCTTCATAGGGTATTATCTTTTCAAATTATATTTGGATAGATTTTTTCAGGATTATGATTATGAAATATCTTACACCTTATGAATGGGTAATGTTATTACAGATGCCTAGAGTAGGAATTCACTGAATGATGTTGTCTTGTATTTTGGGGAATCATAATGTGAAATGGAAGAGTTGGAGACATGAGAATGGATTTCAGAGTGGATGGAGGAAAATGATATATTTTTTCATATGATAGTGTATTATTCTCTGATGTAGTAAGATGAGTAGACATATAAGGGAGACTCAATATCAGAGGTCATGCATGATCATGTTGACCTTGTTGATGCTTTGGAGGTATGATTGTAGGATACTCAAGAATCATGTGTTGATTAATTGGAGATTTTTTTCCTATATTAATGTTAAAGGGAGGCCATCATGGGTATCATAACTCAAATTTTTAGATACACCCAATAGGTTACTTATTGTATAGTGGATTAAAGATGTAATTTTTGTGGCATGGGATGAAACAGGTAGTGGTGTAGCTTTTGAAAAAATGATTTGTTTTCTATTACATAAATGGTGATTATCTTGTTCTCTGTCTATATTACATCCTTGGGTTGATCCCTAATGGAAATTTTATGTCATCTCGATAGATTCTATCCTTGGGTATTTTAGATATTCGAGAGGTTGTTATGATATCTTGATGATAGTTTATTTTTTTTATGAAATTGGAACACTTCTTAGTGATCAAGGAGTCTAGGACAATAGATGCATTGGCTAAGAGTTATGTGGATGGGGTAGTGAGGTTTCCTAGTGTAATGAGTTCAATTTTATCATTATGGAAAGATGTTTTACCTCATGGGTCTTGTTGGGAATACATCATGCTCTTGGAATTCAGTTACACCTCAATATTGCTTTCCACCCAAATATTCATAGGAAGATTAAATAGACCACCGAAACTTTGGAGGATTTTTTTTGTGCTTCAATCATGTACTGTTGAGGAACATGGTCCTGGAACATACCATTTTTGGAGTTTTCTTTTCAGAATTGTTATAACTCTTGAAGTGGCATGGTTCATTCTTAGTCTTATTATAGAAGACCATGTCGTTCACTATTTTACCATACAGAGGTTTGAAAGGCAAATGTTTTTGGTCACTATGTGATGTTTAGAATGACTGATAATGTTCATCTCTTTCATGAAAGGATGCAAGAAGCACATGACCTTCGTAATTCTTATGATGATCACTGGAGAAGGATCATGGAGATTATTGTTATGGGCATAGATCACTTGATGATTTCCCATCGATGTGGGTAACAATGCTTTTTTAGGGATTAAGAGTTATTCTAGTTTTTTTGGGGCCCTTTTAGGTGTTGGGATGAGTTAGAGAAGTGGAATATTGGTTTGTGTTACCACTACATTCGAAGAGGATCAATGATGTCTTCCACATCTCTCAGTATCAATTTTATATTCATGATAACTTGCATGTCCTTTAATGAGGATATATAGATTTAGAGGATGACATTATTTTCATAGAGTGACTAGTAGATGTCCATGATTGTTAGGGGAAGAAATTGTGTGGATGTACCAATTAATCTGTTTTTAAATTCTGGAGGCATGGTGGCCCGGACAATTGTACATGGGAGAAAGAGACACCCATGTATGCCTAGTTCCCCAAGTGGATTTTAGTATTTTCCATGCCCTAGATTTATTTTTAATTGGATATTTGTGAACTTTTTATTTAATGATATGTGCTATTTTCCATGGATTGTGATGTGAATTGTGTGATGTTCGATAAATCCCTAGCATATCAAAATGGGAGGTCATGATTCGAAATTGAGATTCATTAACAATGATATGATTTAACCAGGGTGGGTGAGTTAGTGCTACCTAATGATGACAGTATCTTGACATTGAGGATTTAATTTTCTAACTATTGTATTCAAAATAGTGTGGTTAGTTATTTATAGAAATTTTTGGTTTGGGATGTGTGGATTTTGTGACAATTGTGTAGTGTGTTTGGGGACTTATTTGTTGGGGTGTTTGACTAGTTTTAGAATTTGAGTATGATGATGTCCTTGTTGGGAATTTTCTGGGTAGGTTGTTTATACCCATTCCTTCATGGGTTGGTTTTTTATTCTCAAGAGTGAGAATCTTTTGAGTGGTATCTAATTTAATTCTATATTCATTCATGGTATGTTACATTACCTGTTTTGTTTATTTTAGATATTCATAGTAGTCTTTGAGAGAGTCTGGTTATGTACATTTTCTATATTCTAGAACTAGGGAGATTTAACATCTTGTAAGTGTATTATAATAAATGAAATTAAATTTCACAGATTTTCTAAGAGGTTTCACAATGTGCACATGAATATATTGAAAGAACAATGGTTTCAAAACATGTAATATATTGGGTTAAAAAAACGATTAGCTGCCACATTATTCTATGTGAGATGAACCCTAATGATTATATGGTATGAATGGGGACACCCGATCGTGAAATCCCCCAATACATTGTAGTTATTAAAATTCATTTCAATGGAACATTCATTCATTTGTTCATTATCTATTTTTCCTCTAATTTTCAAAAAACTCTAGGTTCCCTTAGGTTTTCATCGAGACCTACTCATCCATCATTGATCTATCAATATCGGTGGTCATTATATTGAGATCTATCGATGATATATGGTGATTCTTCTCCTATTTATCATCTATTTTATCTCATTCATCCCATAATATTTTTGGTAGTTGTATAGTTTGGACTGAGAAGTATGTTTGTAATGTTTTTTGATAATAATTTTGAGTGGGATTAGTGGATACACATTTTTATTTTTGTGGTTGTTGTTTGTGGGCATTCTTCTTCGCCCACTGGTGAACATAAAAGTGGAAAAGATTCCCTAAGGGTTTTTTTGATTCATTTCTCTTTAATTTTGCATCATGTTGGATGTGAGTTCTGTATTTTACATGTGAATTATTTGTGTTCTAGATTAATCAATGATAATCAATTGTATAAATAAAATTGGAAGGGGTAAAGGGATTTATTTTCATGTTTTCATAGATTTTGTTTTGATTGTGATAATTTTATTACCTAAGAAAAACAACCCCACTAAAAAATATGGTCACTGGTGGATTTTATTGCATGAGTTTTTTGAGTTTTGATTTATATCATGGAATATTTTTTTTGGTATATTCTATAAATTTAATTAGGATAAAAGCAAATATTTGGTTAATGAATCGGTAACTCCATTATTTGGTTAGTGTGATAACACCCCCATTAAAAGTAGTGAAATGTGACAAATATTCCTCCTAAGAAGTAAAATACATTTTTATGTGATGCTTGATTTTTTGTGTTTTTTATTTGTGATCTAAGTGGATAGGATATGGTTTTACAGTGGGGTAATTATTGGTTTGGTGAGATTGTGTTTTAGGGCTACGAAATTGGTTGTGTAATAATATTTTATTGGATGTGGTTTTGAGTGGGTGGTTTGTTTTGGTTGGTATAGTGTTATAGGTAGGATGATTTTGATGAAGAAAAATTGTTATTGTTAAGGGTCATTTTCTGGGAGTTTATTCACTAATAACAATTATAAAGCTTTACCATAGGTCCCATGAATATGTATGTTGTGTGAAATGGATGAGTATTGAACAAAGTGGTAATTTGAAGACGTGTAAATTTACCAGGTATCTACACCCTCTAAAATGATTATTTTGTTGTATTACATCGTGGTAGATTCTTTGTAACCGTGGTTTATAATTAAATAAATATTAATAAAATGGGATTAAAGGATAAAAATATGGACAATGGCTAAGTAATAATTAAATATTTAAAATGAATTTTGGAATTTGTTTTTTTATCTGGATTTTTTAATTTAGAGGAGGAAAAAAAGATAACGGTGTTTTGAATTGTATGGTTTGTTTGTGAACGAATATTTTGGGATGGAGAGTTTGGTACTATATATATGTGTATATTTGTAACACCCCAAGATTTCATAGTGTGTTATTTCTTCAAAATAATTCAATAACTTGCACTACACGCAACACTGAGTTCAATTGCACCATGACTTACCAAAAAAAATCCATTAAAAGAGGTCATGAATAGTAGTAACTAAATTTTAAACTTTATATAATCCTTATAATTCTAGAATCCATATTATGAGTTTCTTAGTCATAATGCAAGAACAGATTCATTTTCAGTATTGCACTTTTATCAACTTTTGATAGTGAAACCTTTTTAAATACAATATTTTAAACTTTTTGACTAAATGGAGACATCAAAAAATTTAAAATGAAACATCCCAAGCTTCCACGGTATGCTTTCCTTTGAATAAAATAGTAGCGTGTGTTGTACGCAACTTCGAGTTCTAACACACCGTAACCAATCAAACTAGCTGTTATGAATAGTAATACCTACTTTTTGAAATTATATATATTTTATATTTTAAAATGGACTTCATTTTTGGATTCGGAATATCAAATTTAGCCTAAGGTGAAATTTTGGTACTTTTCGGATAACTTTCATATTTTGATGAATAGTGAAAATTACTAAATTTTAATTAAAAACAACTTTTTTATTCAAAATAATTAATAGTAATAAATTATGAATTTGAGTGGTTTTAAAGTATATTTAGAATATGTTTTTACTATTTAATATAATTTTGGTCATTGGACATAATTTTACAATTAAACCGAACATAAACAAGTGTCAATCTTTTGATAGTTATTATCTCTTAAAAACACGCTTTTTGTTTTGACAGCGGGAATTAATTTTAAATTAATTTCTTCCACTTCTATGTTTTGAATTTAGGAAAATGGATTTAATATTTGGAATCAGGATGTTCAAATTGTGTAAATAGGTAACTTTTATTTTTAGACATTTTGAATAATTACTGCGGTAAATATTTTATTTACCATGGTTAAGGGTAAATCCGGTAAATAAGGGTTAACAAATAATATTATAATAATAATAAATTACCCTAAAACGTGTCTTAACCCTATTGGTTGATACATGGTCGACCATGGGCATCTTTGTGTCAATTTTGGGACCCCATGGATCCACTTGTAAGTGATAATGACACTTTATTTTAATTAAGTCAAAATGAATACAAAAATGACACAAGCATATATCTTTTAGAAAAACAATTGTTACATAAGGTTATATAAGTTGGATTTTAGATTATAAATATTAGTTAGAAAGATAAAAAGATTTCCTACATAATGATAGTTTATTTATAATTTTTAGACATTAAATAATTTATTTTATTTTTGACACAAAGATGTTGCAGTAATTACTATAATAGTGAAAAATTAAAATAATTGATATTATAAATACCCAAAAAAATATAATATGAAACTTTTAATGAATTAAACTAATTTTCTAGGATAATATTATATATTAAGATTGATTCAATTGACCTTTTTTTAAGTAATCAATCTGTTATGAGTTTCACAAAAATCAACTATTGAATAGTGTCAAAATTGACATAAAAGAGTTTTTAAAACAAATATTATATTATTAATTGATATTAAATTCTTAAAAATCTAAGGTTCGGCCAAGAGACTTATATAAGGATAGGTTCATCATTAATGGACCACTTGGGGGTCGCTTGGATGCATATAGTAAGTTTATTAACCATATTATATAAAAATACAAAGAGACATTGTAAAAGTGAAACTAATTAACTTAGAGTTAATACTTAAAGATAAGGTTAATATAAGTACCCAAACCTGTCTAAATTCTATTGGTTGAGTGTTTTGCGACCTATCCCCACCTTAACTATTGAATAATCAACTTTGGAGCCTTTAGAAAACGAATATGAATTTATTATAAATTAATATTTCTAACTTTTCCAAAGGTGCCCCTCACCCCTCTTATAAAAGGGCACTCCTCCTTCTCATTTCTTCACACCTTCAAAGCCTTTTGGTTCGGCCAAACTCTGCCCAAATACTCTCCCAACATCCCTCACTAAAACATAGAGGCCTTAGTTTGATCCGAAAGCCAACCTAAGGATCCCTTTTGATCAAATCAAAAGGAAGAACCCGAAGAAGATGTAATGATTTCACCACCCTTCCCCAAGTTCATTTCTTCTTCCACTTCTTCTTCCTTTGTTCATACCATTCTAAAATAATAACTCTAGTATCTCACATATACTGTGATGTTATTATAAATATGGTACAACCATATTCAGTATTCTATCCACCCTTTGAATAACATGTCACCATACGTGCGTACGTACGGACTACCGTCTCCACGTCGTGGTGTAATTGTTATTCAATATAATATTCTTTGGATGGGTATAATAATGATGTGTAACTCATGTAAATAATAAATATAACATGTTAATGATTCTGTATATATGATATACCATCCATTTATATATTATTTTAATATCAAAAGAATGATATTGTCGCTCGTGCGTACGTATGGACTACCGTCTCCACGAACGCGATGAGATTCATTCTCCATCGTATCCATTCAAGTATAATTATCATTTGATGATTTAAAAATTATGTTTAAGGACTAGATATCATTCTGGATATGAATAAGATACAACAACCATGGCTTATGTAACAAAACATATAAAAGAAAATGAGTAAGTTAACTCCCGAAACGACGATAATTCTATGATATTATTAACAAATTAATGTTAAAAGATCATATATGATATCATATTATTATATATGATTCTTGTATAATTTAATAACAACTATTTCACCATTATACAGGAGGTTAACCTACCCCAACCAAGTAAAATTACAAGGTAAGGGTTTACTTTACAACCTCTTCATTATCCAAGGTTGTTTATACGTAATAATCTACTGGGATCTCTTTATCATCCACATCCATGTTTCTTAAAAATGCATTTCAAAACATTTTTACTATTTACTAGAATATGAGTTAAAGTCATTTATACCCTTTTTGACTTTTATAAGTGGTTTATAAAGGAATATTTTGGTCGTTTTCAAAACAAGGTCCTTTTTAACCTTTTCGACAGAATTAATGTAAGAATGTTTTTTTAACTTATACGGCGGGTGCGGCTATTTTCCGCCGTTATAAAATCTTCAAATCATTCCTTACAATATTATAAGAATATTTTCAAAGAAAATGTTTTATTTTATATGGATCTTAAATTATTTCAAAATAAAAGGAGATATTTCTTTAAAAAGAATTTTGATTTCATCTATGTCAACATCCATTGATGGATTTTAAGATTATTTGAAGTTGATTTATTATGATACAAAACTTCTATATTGTATTGAAGTTTTTGTGACATGTTTGACTGTGGATGTGCTATTTTTAAACCATTCATAGTTTATGGTGAAAGTATTGACATTTCATATGCTAGTTTTAATATGAATGTTTATGTTATGTTTAAACCTTTTCATATGGGAATGCATTGGACTTAATATGTGACGGGTGGAGCCCGCTATAGCTCCTCGATGCATCGGTAGGTCTCATGAGACAAACTAGTGTCTTGGCACAAGGCATTGACAAAATCTTATTTTTAGTCTTGGCACGAGGCCTTGGCTATGTGGTTATGATAGTCTGGCATTATGCATTCCATCATTATGAAAGTGGTTATTGATTTTTCATGTGATTATTCGATTAGTAGAATAACCATGTGAATAAGTAAATGGAATTATTTCATTTTATTTATGCCATACTATGTTGAAAGTTCAAGTTTTAAAGGCTTTTGTTTTAGTTATACATTGCCTTAAATGTTTATTCTTATTTATGAAAGTTTCCGCTATATTGTTATCCTTACTGGGCATTTGAGCTCACCCCTTTTATATGTTTTATTTTTCCCAGGAAGTGAAGAAGTAAATTATGAATGACCTGCAGGGATATTATGTGAGGATATGAGTGTGGATTATGGAGACAATATGTTGTTGTAGTAGTTTTTCGTTTAATGATGTAATGTAAACCTTATGATTATATCTAGTGTATCCAAGGCTACTAAACCAATCGGTATTTCGAGATTTGATCTTTCTTGTGATCATGCCAATGTTATGTAATAATGCACCGACTCTGGGTAACTAGGGTCGGGGCGTTACAGTTGGTATCAGAGGAGGTTTAGTACAAACCTTGGAAGCTAGATTTAGATAAACTTTGATTATAGCACGTAGTCCTAAGATTAACTTTGAGGATTAGTATAGAAGAACTTCCTAGAATTTTGGTATTGTAGAGATTTTGTGAGTTTTCCGAGCAATACATCCCTGTCTGGATACGAGCAGGTAGAGGCGGCTCTGGCACAGATGTACCTAGGGGTAAAACCCGAAAACACCGCTTTGAGCTAGACTCGAACGGGAACTGGTGCACGACAACGGGCCTTGCTGCACTCTTGGTTACGACACTCCCGGGGGATATGATTAGGATAACTCTCATTTTCTTTACTAATCATTTTGAAGGGATTATGAGTATATACTTCCTCAAAGAAAACATTCTTATGATTATGGATTATATCCATAAATAGTTCAATTTATGTTAAGTGTTTTATAAGTATGGGATTATGTATTTTGATTCATAAACTGATCTAGTGTATGCCATTGTTTAGAAATGGCGCCCAGTAGAAGGAATGAGAACTCCAGAAATGCACATGATCCAAAGAGAAGGAAGGATCATATCTTTCATGGTCTTAAGCTAGAATTTATAAGAGAAATAGTCTCCCATGTATTATCATCATATGAAGAAATAATATCATGTGTTGATAAGATAAGTAAAGAGTTTACTGAGTCCTATGGCTTTGAAGGGAAGCAAGAGAATAAAAGGATGGAAGAGAGAAAGATGGATAAAAGTAAGAGGGAAAAGAAGAATTTTCCCATATGTGGTAACTGTGGAAAGAAACACCCTGGAACATGCCTGAAAGGAATGGGAGTTTGTTATAAGTGTGGAGGAAAAGGGCACAAAGTACGTGACTGCAAGGGTAAGAAAATGGTTTTAAATGTACAATGCTTCATTTGCAAGGAGTTTGGACACTACGCGAACCTATGTCCCAGTCATCAGACTATTCCACAAATGATGCTATTGGATAATAATCAAGTTATGATACTACCACAGATGAAGAGGAATGATTAGAGTTCTTATGTTGATTATGTCAATTCAGTGTTGTATCAACAATGTACTTGTTATAATAATTATGGAGTATATAAGGATTGTACTGCAGTACTATTTCATTAAGGACTTGAGATTGTGTGGAACAAAGAAAAGTGACTCAATAGAAGGTTAAATTTTTGGAAAATATATGGTTGAGAGAATGATAAATCATAATATAGTTCTGATACTGAGGTAGTGATTTTGGAATAATATGTGATTATTTTGGATAAATTATATTGGATATTATTGACTACCTTGAAGCTGATTAATGATTTGTATATTCCATCATAGTTGGGGTTTAAAACATTTTTGGATTAATGAAGTATATCCAGCATTCTATATGGAATAAGGGAACATGAATGTAATCAATAAGGAATATGGTAGTACATGATGAAGGTATTCATATGCTATTACAGGGTAAAAAGGATCTATATTATGTTTACCTTCCTTATAAATGTTGGACTGTGAGTTTGGACAGAAGTATTTTGGATAGTTTTTTAGTTTGGATTATTTTGGATTTCCATAAAAGGACAACCCGGAGGTCGGGCGGCAACTCGTCGCGTCCGGCAAGGCTGCGAGGCTTAAACCCGCAACCGAAGGGCGACAAGGGTGTATCACCTACCACTGGCCCAAGAGATGTCCTGGATTAAATAATGTAGTTTTTAAAAGATCTGGTAGATGAATTATAAATTCGTTTATTTTGGAACCCTGTACGAATAGTATAAATATAATTTTTTTACGAGTGAAAGATGAGTTTATGGTAGAAATTTATTAATGGACAAAACTCTAATTATAAAGTAAGTATATCTCCTTATGATCTTAGCCAATATCATAAATAAATTCCTCAATATTAAGAAAAGCAACTTAGAACAAAAATGTTGTCCTTGATGGTACCTTAAATCATCACTAATTTATGGCTTTGGGATTGTTGGCCTTTTCATAGCCATGTTCTCTACCACTCTCCATCAGATAATTGATGGTTAGATTTCTCTTCCATATCCATATTTTCCTACATGGAACCCTAGTATGTGTTATTTTCGGTAATCTTCATACTTTCCACTCTTTATTTTAAATAGTGGCCTCATTAATTCATTTTTCGATGTGGGATTTCAACTAAGATATTTTGAAACGTCAAAAATGTGTTATCCTAATACCCTATGTTTTGTTGAACCGATGGTATTTCAAATCATCATAGATTGATGAATTTAAGGACCTCAATTATACACTTGTTTGTGATTGATGACCTCAATCACTACCTATAAATATTTACGTTTTTCCTCCGATTATATGTCTCTAATTTCCACCAATGTTCTCCGAATCGAGATCATAATTTGGTGGTGACCCTTTGATTTCTCTTTTCCTCATATTAAGACTAAATTTTAGTAACCCAATTTTCGATGTGGGTTTTCCCACAAATATATTTTCTACTTTCAACCTTTTATTTTTTAAGAACAATTTCAAATTGCGAGGACGCAATTTATTGAAGGAGGGGAGAATGTAACACCCCAAGATTTCATAGTGTGTTATTTCTTCAAAGTAATTCAATAACTTGCACTACACGCAACACTGAGTTCAATTGCACCATGACTTACCAAAAAAAGCCATTAAAAGAGGTCATGAATAGTAGTAACTAAATTTTAAACTTTATATAATCCTTATAATTTTAGAATCCATATTATGAGTTTCTTAGTCATAATGCAAGAACAGATTCATTTTCAGTATTTCACTTTTATCAACTTTTGATAGTGAAACCTTTTTAAATACAATATTTTAAACTTTTTGACTAAATGGAGACATCAAAAAATTTAAAATGAAACATCCCAAGCTTCCACGGTACGCTTTCCTTTGAATAAAACAGTAGCGTGTGTTGTACGCAACTTCGAGTTCTAACACACCGTAACCAATCAAACTAGATGTTATGAATAGTAATACCTACTTTTTGAAGTTATATATATTTTATATTTTAAAATGGACATTATTTTTGGATTCGGAATATCAAATTTAGCCTAAGGTGAAATTTTGGTACTTTTCGGATAACTTTCATATTTTGATGAATAGTGAAAATTACTAAATTTTAATTAAAAACAACTTTTTCAATCAAAATAATTAATAGTAATAAATTATGAATTTGAGTGGTTTTAAATTATATTTAGAATATATTTTTACTATTTAATATAATGTTGGTCATTGGACATAATTTTACAATTAAACCGAACATAAACAAGTGTCAATCTTTTGATAGTTATTATCTCTTAAAAACACGCTTTTTGTTTTGACAGCGGGAATTAATTTTAAATTAATTTCTGCCACTTCTATGTTTTGAATTTAGGAAAATGGATTCCATATTTGGAATCAGGATGTTCAAATTGTGTAAATAGGTAACTTTTATTTTTAGACATTTTGAATAATTACTGCGGTAAATATTTTATTTACCATGGTTAAGGGTAAATCCGGTAAATAAGGGTTAAAAAATAATATTATAATAATACTAAATTACCCTAAAACGTGTCTTAACCCTATTGGTTGATACATGGTCGACCATGGGCATATTTTTGTCAATTTTGGGACCCCATGGATCCACTTGTAAGTGATAATGACACTTTATTTTAATTAAGTCATAATGAATACAAAAATGACACAAGCATATATCCTTTAGAAAAACAATTGTTACATAGGGTTATATAAGTTGGATTTTAGATTATAAATATTCGTTAGAAAGATAAAAAGATTTCCTACATAATGGTATTTTATTTATAATTTTTAGACATTAAATAATTTATTTTATTTATGACACAAAGATGATGCAGTAATTACTATAATAGCGAAAATTAAAATAATTGATATTATAAATACCCAAAAAAATATAATATGAAACTTTTAATGAATTAAATTGATTTTCTAGGATAATATTATATATTAGGATCGATTTAATTGACTTTGTTCGAAGTAATCAATCTGTTATCAGTTTCACAAAAATCAACTATTGAATAGTGTCAAAATTGACATAAAAGAGTTTTTAAAACAAATATTATATTATTAATTGATATTAAATTCCAAAAAATCTAAGGTTCGGCCAAGAGACTTATATAAGGATAGGTTCATCATTAATGGACCACTTGGGGGTCTCTTGGATGCATATAGTAAGTTTATTAACCATTTTATATAAAAATACAAAGAGACATTGTAAAAGTGAAACTAATTAACTTAGAGTTAATACTTAAAGATAAGGTTAATATAAGTACCCAAACCTGTATAACTTCTATTGGTTGAGTGGTTTTCGACCTATCCCCACCTTAACCTTTGAATAATCAACTTTGGAGCCTTTAGAAACCGAATATGAATTTATTATAAATTAATATTTCTAACTTTTCCAAAGGTGCCCCTCACCCCTCTTATAAAAGGGCACTCATCCTTATCATTTCTTCACACCTTCAAAGCCTTTTTGTTCGGCCAAACTCTGCCCAAATACTCTCCCAACATCCCTCTCTACATCCTAGAGGCCTTAGTTTGATCAGAAAGCCAACCTAAGGAGCCCTTTTGATCAAATCAAAAGGAAGAACCCGAAGAAGAGGTAATGATTTCACCACCCTTCTCCAAGTTCATTTCTTCTTCCACTTCTTCTTCCTTTGTTCTTACCATTCTAAAATAATAACTCCAGTATCTCAAATATACTGTGATGTTATTATAAATATGGTACAACCATATTCAGTATTCTATCCACCCTTTGAATAACATGTCACCATACGTGCGTACGTACGGACTACCGTCTCCACATCGTGGTGTAATTGTAATTCAATATAATATTATTTGGATGGGTATAATAATGATGTGTAACTCATGTAAATAATAAATATAACATGTTAATGATTCTGTATATATGATATACAATCCATTTATATATTATTTTAATATCAAAAGAATGATATTGTCGCTCGTGCGTACGTACGGACTACCGTCTCCACGAACGCGATGAGATTCATTCTCCATCGTATCCATTCAAGTATAATTATCAGTTGATGATTTAAAAATGATGTTTAAGGACTAGATATCATTCTGTATATGAATAAGATACAACAACCATGGCTTATGTAACAAAACATATAAAAGAAAATGAGTAAGTTAACTCCCGAAACGACGATAATTCTAAGATATTATTAACAAATCAATGTTAAAAGATCATATATGATATCATATTATTATATATTATTCTTGTATAAATTTATAACAACTATTTCACAATTATACAGGAGGTTAACCTACCCCAACCAAGGAAAAGTACAAGGTAAGGGTTTACTTTACAACCTCTTCATTATCCAAGGTTTTTTATACGTAATAATCTACTGGGATCTCTTTATCATCCACATCCATGTTTCTTAAAAATGCATTTCAAAACATTTTTACTATTTACTAGAATATGAGTTAAAGTCATTTATACCATTTTTGACTTTTATAAGTGGTTTATAAAGGAATCTTTTGGTCGTTTTCAAAACAAGGTCCTTTTTAACCTTTTCGACAAAATTATGGTAAGAATGTTTTTTTAACTTATACGGCGGGTGCGGCTATTTTCCGCCGTTATAAAATCTTCAAAGCTTTCCTTACAAGCTTATAATAATATTTTCAAAGAAAATGTTTTATTTTATATGGATCTTAAATTATTTCAAAACAAAAGGAGATATTTCTTTAAAAAGAATTTTGATTTCATCTATGTCAACAACCTTTGATGGATTTTAAGATTATTTGAAGTTGATTTATTATGATACAAAACTTCTATATTGTATTGAAGTTTTTGTGATATGTTTGACTCTGGATGTGCTATTTTTATACCATTCATAGTTTATGGTGAAAGTATTGACATTTCATATGCTAGTTTTAATATGAATGTTTATGTTATGTTTAAACCTTTTCATATGGGAATGCATTGGACTTAATATGTGACGGGTGGAGCCCGCTATAGCTCCTCGATGCATCGGTAGGTCTCATGAGACAAACTAGTGTCTTGGCACAAGGCCTTGACATAATCTTATTTGTAGTCTTGGCACGAGGCCTTGGCTATGTGGTTATGATAGTCTGGCATTATGCATTCCATCATTATGAAAGTGGTTATTGATTTTTCATTTGGTTATTCGATTAGTAGAATAACCATGTGAATAAGTAAATGGCATTATTTCATTTTATTTATGCCATACTATGTTGAATGTTCAAGTTTTAAAGGCTTTTGTTTTAGTTATACATTGCCTTAAATGTTTATTCTTATTTATGAAAGTTTCCTCTATATTGTTATCCTTACTGGGCATTTGAGCTCACCCCTTTTCTATGTTTTATTTTTCCCAGGAAGTGAAGAAGTAAATTATGAATGACCTGCAGGGATATTATGTGGGGATATGAGTGTGGATTATGGAGACAATATGTTGTTGTAGTAGTTTTTCGTTTAATGATGTAATGTAAACCTTATGAATATATCTAGTGTTTCCAAGGCTACTAAACCAATCGGTCTTTCGAGATTTGATCTTTCTTGTGATCATGCCAATGTTATGTAATAATGCACCGACTCTGGGTAACTAGGGTCGGGGCGTTACAATATTGTTTTGATTTCAATACCTACTCCACCCATGTTAAGAACTGTGTTTTGAAACCATAATGTCATGCAAGTCTGTTTTTTCCAACATTCGGTGAGGAGTAAAAATGGCTAGGTACCCACTCTTTTTTACTATTGCTTCCAGATTAGGTAGTTACAACACATGCTATGATGTTAAATTGTCTATTAGTGGTTTAGAATGTGTTTTTGATATCCCAATAATTTACAGGCATGGTGGTTTTTGGACTAGGTGTCTTCATGAGAGATGTGATAACCAAGGTGTTTGTGTGTATGGTGGTTTGAATCCCAGGGGTGTTTGGGATGAGTTTTGATATTCATTTCCAGGTTTATTCATGATGAGGGTGATATCATGTGTTTTAAGACCTAGTTGTTTGTGGGAGGGATGTATGGTAAGGCCCAAGTGTGTGTGGGTGGGATGTGTTGTGAGTCCCAGGTTTGTGCATGTGGGATGTGATGCAGTATAACGAAGGGATAAAAGTGCTAGGACGTAGAAAATTGGGTGAGAGTGGCATAATAATGGGATAGGGGTATGCAGTAACCCATTATCGATTTTAATTACTCTATATTATATTAATAGAGTTACATTACATGGTGATGTTGGGTTGGCTATTCTTCTTTGAAAGGTACTTCATATTTATGTTATTTTATCACATAATCAATAGTATGATTCGCTCTCATGTGCACAAGATTCATTGGATTTCAAACTAAGTAAGCTTCTATGTTGAACCTACATATATAAAACGGTTTTCAGGTTTCTAATAGGATTATTTGGAATGTGAAGGTTGTTACAAACTCAAGCATTGGGATAGTTGGAATGTCACTTCTTTAGACTTACTTTCATGTTTGAAATTTAGATAAATTATAGTATTGTAATAGTAATATTATATACATGAATTATGGGATTGATTTGTCCATCATTTTTATTCATTTTCTTGGGGATGTTGTGGGTGATTCATTCATTCTCGTGATCTTGATTCTTATAATAGGAAATTTTTACCATGTGTTGAGATTTGTACACCATTTGTGCTAGTCACCAACATCGAAATTACTAAAGGCGGGACTGAGGTTCGTTTCCATTTCATCATTTCCATCATAGGAGAGGTATCAATAGAGGTTGGTGACATAGAATACAACCTCAAAATATAAATGCAATATTGTTAACTCCCCAATAACACACTAATATTCTCTAGTCAGTTTAATAGTAACATTCACTACTTTCTAACTAATATAATCCGCAAAAATAATAAAATTATGTATGGTGTAGGGGATATCAAATTCATAGTCATATAGAACGTCCATACTCCAATGTTTCCATACAATCAATCCAAACTGATAAAATATTTATATATGATTATGTTATTCACAAATAAATGAAATTTATAACAATAAAAATTTCCCAATATATTAATCAAGAAAAAAATTACTAATAGAAATAAATTATTAGTATATTTTTTTCTCATTTTGTATTATAATCCTAGACCCATAATAGATGGCCACCTTCTAAAACATCATGATGCATCCCAAGACCAAATGGGATGATTCACCGAGAACCTCATACATTTCCCCTCGTATATAAATTTATGTACTAGATCACTAATTATTATCCCTTTATGGTAGTTTAACACATACTAATACTGGTCAATCTAGATAAAATATCAGTAAATTCTTTTTATTTCTATCTATAGTGATGAAATGCATGATAATTACAATATGCACCTTCGTTAATAGACTGTATGACCAATGAAACTATAAATATCTTCATCATTCATAGATGTTTCCCGAGAAATAATTTCCTTGACCATTGATGAGTCAAATGAAACACCCATATGAAAGACCAAGTGGATTGGAAAATGCGACTCTCAGGTCCAAAAATTATTATTTGAAAACCATCCATATATATGATAACATAAAAAAATGAAAAAAAGATATGATTTTCATGTTCCTCGTTTGACTTCTACTACAAAACAATTTAATCCATAAAAATGAATATTTTAATGATTATTAAATCGTAATAAAAATAGAGATCTTAATCCCCCTGTGCAGAAATAGGGAATTTGGGATGTTTAATTTTGTTACCATTAACATGAATTTCCCATTACTTGACCTGAAGGTAGTCTTTTGGTTATAACCTTCCTTCACAATCAATTTTCATTACCCAAACCACAAATCATTCATAAAAAACAAAACTCCCCCTTTTAACTGATCTAAATGATCATCAATCCAAAAAAAGTGGAAAATATTCTTGATATTCCTCTGATTCATCCTCTCATATTGTATAACAAGTGTTAGAATACCATCTTCTATCCTTGAGAATAAAACTAGAACACCCTTGGGGACACATAAGGCCAGATGAAAAAATTGCACATCAAATAATCTATCTGAAACAATAAATAAAGATACATAGTGGGTTCCAACAATAAAAATATTTCATCAAAATTAAATAATAACTACATAGTAGATCTAACAAAAAATGAGCATTACATCGAAGGGGTGGCGTCACAAATAAATGTGGAAATACATCTAAAAACTCCATGACATCCCTATTGACAATGATTATAATATAATATATTGGTTAAAAAATAAACTATATAGGAAATAAGTGTCTCCACACATCCACAAGGAACCTTATATATCAACATTTCAACTAAAATGACACTATATCCATAGGCAAAAAAAACAATACCTCCTCTATAACCAGTCGATAAAAAAATGCATAGAAAAATTATTTGATGTTGTGGATGCCATTTTAAAGATTAATTTGAAGAAATAATTGGCTAATGTAAGAATTATGCAGATCCATCTTCATTCTAATTTGTATGATAACATCCAAATACTGGTCTATCTCCCAATTGGTATTGTAATCAATAGGTGCATGTGAGGAATCAAAACATATATTAATAATGAAAAAATTATAGAAGGTGAAACAAGGATTGTGATGATAATTAATCAAAATAAATAACCTTAATGTGTTTAGTATATGATGATTATACCTATTTTTATATGTTTACCACTTGGTGCTGCTTCTCGCATTACTTCTTACTAACCACACCCAGCTCAATTACCTCTTTACATATGGCCACCTCTACAACCATTCCTAGTTGACGGTCCCCAAATATAGGGAGTACCCTAAGGTTAAACCCTAACAGTTCAATCTCCCCTAAATGGATTATAAGTGTACTTCCCTTACAACTAAAATGGTCACATTGGTAAGTAGATTTGAGGATCACATTGGACCAGACAATGTCCATGATATTGAAATCCATGAACCATAGGGAACTCATTATAATAATGTACATGAAGCTTACTAATATAAATAGTCTTCCAACCCCCAATAAAATTGTAACATAATTTCCTGATAATTATGGTGATAGATATGATGAGGTCCACTCTCAACTAGTCGATTTCTTTATGGTCCATTCACATGACTCTTACCACTGGAAAGTCTTTTCCCCAAGGAATCCTATTAATTCGCCTCCCACAATATACCTCATCTTGAGTGCATATTCTTGATTAGATTCATCTTCATTTAATCCTAAAAAATATAATCTTAATGGAATATATAAATTATATAGTTAAGGGATGGATGGTGGTCCCAATGAAGACATTATCCAAGTGACTACTCATCAAGAGAAATATCTAGGGTGAAACATAGAATGTTATTCAACATTATCTATATCTGAAAAACTGACATAATCCCTATGTTAAGAGGGATATGATCCTTTATCATAACTACATTCATGCTCAATAATAGGAACATTTATTTGAGCTGTTTATAAATGTCGACTCACATGTCTTCTTTCGACTTATATTCACTTATATATATTTTCCAGAACATACTCACAACTCTTAATATATAACTATATTCTGATGGAATTCAATATTACAGTAGTTCCCAGATCAAAATTAAGGTGGTATCATGCTCCTCCTACTATATTTCTGTATGAATATCTGAAATTATTCCATCAAACATCCCCAATTTACACGTCTTCATATCACATAACAATATCTCTGTAATCATCATCCTCATAAAATAAAAAATCAAAAAATATACCAAATCATCATCATAGAACTACATATTTTGAACCATATTCATATCATGACAATAATCTAGATAAAAAATGGACATCATGTTCTCATATCCCATAAATATAGATATTTATTATCATTTGTTATACTTATTTTAAATTTTTCAATCTTTACTAAAACCACCATTTTAATAAACAACACAAGTCAATAATGGTGTATGTACATCTCCTAGGAGTTTACATAAAAAAAGGTAGAATGTCACATGGTCATTATTTTTGGATAACAGTCATTACATTAGATCATGGGGGACCTAATTTCTCATTCCCTTATGAATCATCCTTGGAAAATGTCATGACTTTTATCAAATGAAACTATTTCTCAACCATATCATGAAATACTCACTGTGCCTAATCCAGAACTACATCGTAGCACTCATCTGAAACCATATGTCACCACACTATCTTCACCCCCTCTTCCAAAGTATACTCTGCAAGGGTCGACATTGAATAATGAGAAACAATGAACCCTGTCTACCCCTTCTTGTATGCCCGAGGTTGGTGACTAGAACCAGGTGTATGAAATTATAAATAAAATGGTATTACCATATATAATAATATGATTAGGATATATGATACAAAAAATGAAATTATTGAAATTACATAAAATAAAATAATCTCAAATCATCTCTTAATGAATGTATATTGTAATCAACTAAAAGAATATTCAAATAAATTTCCAGAAAAAAATATAAGGTTTTGAAACTATAAAACCCTAAAGGAATAAGATAGTAATTCCCAGAATTGTCAAAATAGTCCTCCTAGATACCTTGAAAAATTATGTATATACACAGGGTTTTGAAATATGTATACTCATTAGGATCATACACAATGTATCCCATGTAATTGTGAGAAATAGAATACCAATTTATCAATAAGAACAATTAAGAACCAAAATAAATTATAATGATCAACTATCCTACCATATCCTTACCATGGGACACAAATGAAATAACATATACCTGTATAAAAACATTATAAAAACCATATTGAGAGAGGGTATCCTACACTATTTATAGTATAAATAACCATTATCACACCCCATCATTATATATCTTGATTATTATCTCTTATCTATGTGATAACCCATCCTATAAAAACTCATTCCATCACATCCCATCACATAAAAACTATCCCATATGCATATATGAAATAAAATCATATAACATTTATCTTGAAAAACTTTTGGCAATCAGATCTATTCACATCTCATCAAATGATACATGGGCCATCACATCTCTCATGTAGACACATTGTCCATCACATTACAATAAATATCACATGAAGAATCCATGTTTATATAATCATATAAAATCCATAACCATTATAGTAGGTTATCATGAACATGAAATACATCAACCATGTTTCCTTCTCAAACCATAAAATGCCCCCAAAATAATCTATCATATAGAAACATTAGATAAAAATCTCATTTAACATTTGAATTTATTTAATAATAACACATTAATATCTAAATGGGATGGGAGAGATAAATTGAATTTTTGTGTAACTAGATACCTATTCTCAACCACATTACGATTTGGAAACAAAAATCCACATCATATTTTATAAACATCTATTTTTAGATATCGGTGAGGTACAGATAGAAATAAAATAAAACAAAAGGTAACTATATATCCACAAAAATAACAACTTATTCACTCAAAACATGGGCACTAACCAATTTACAACATTACAACACAAATTCACAATAGTGAAATATTTTTTTCACTAACAAATTCACAAAAGCACATAGCAAGTAACGAACCAGATGACACATTTCCTCTTATTTCCAAAGTCAATATTATTTATATATTTATAAAAAAAAAATTGTTATCCATAACATTTATATCACACTAAACATAAATGAAATTTGAAATCACAACACAATTTAACTCATTCATTAAAAATTCAACTCATTCTATCTAAATACATAGTTTAAATTTAATTCCATTACTACTTTGGAAACTAACACAACACAACAGAAAACAAACGTACTGCAAATAATGCTCATGTCAAGATGCATGTATCACATAAATTCTCCAACCATAAATATCATCCACATTATAACTATTTTCACATCACAACCACCATGTATGAAATAAATATCTTACCATATCACCAACCCAAATAATTTCCCTATATCATAACCACACCGTAACATACACACCTCACATCAATATAACACACCATATAAATTTCACATCACATTAACTTATCAATATTCACAAATATAAAGAGGATTTTCAACTCATTTACTTTATTATATTATTTTATTTATCACAAACATACAATTATTTAGTGGAAAAAAATTTATTAACTATATATATTTGGTTAAAAAATTCAATTTTTTATAGAATAATAATCTATACAAAATGGTATACAAAAATTAATCATCCTTGGCACAGATAAAATTCCTTAATGGACAATATTTTCAGTGATGCAACAACTATTTATAACTACTATATCAAATATTATCAAATGTCAAAATATAATTTGATTAAATCTTATTCCTATTCAAATTCAATTCAATATAATTATGTATCTATAATTAATCTGATGAAAAATATTTTCCTAATAGATAACACCATAATAACCACTCAAACATGACATGATAATATGATAAATTATGGGCCCATTCAATATGGAGGGAATTCCAATTCAGGGAGAAATTTTAATCAAGATGCTAGTAATCATTGAGAACCATAAAAAATAATAACACAATTACCATTCAATAACTCAACATCCAAAAAAATATATTTGAAAAAATCTAATAAACATTTATCTCTCACGACAATAACCATTAAATTAAAATAAATAGCTAGAAAATCATGGGAAAATATAGTGGAAAATCATAGAAACCACAAATGGATGATCACCATTATCCCTGGTAAAAAATGCACTGATTATGGACTAAAGGGCCTCTGATAGACTCACAAGGGATACCATATAAATAATATAAATTTCGGAAACACATTCATTTTCAATGGACGATATGAATATATTGGTATTAAAGATAATAAAATACCATGAAAAAACACACCACATTATAGAGGGAGAGTACAATCGAATAGTGTACAAGAAAATGTACTAGCTAGGGTTTTTGAATCATTATTTGTGATATGTAGCTTCATCCAAATTTCATATCCTATAAATATAGGGTGAAAACATAAAGTATACTATAATAAATAATTATATAACCCCAATAATAAATAATGTGTTATACCATAGTCAGGTTCTAAAAGGAATAAAATTTCATGAAAAATAATATATACTGAAAACTCACCCCATAACCCTTAAATGACTACCATTGTCTCGGAACCACCACCATAAATTTAATATAAGGGGATAATATGAAGAAAAGTATCCACAGTGAATCTATCCCAAAATGGATAGTTGTTAAAAAAGACTTCCTTGATATCAATATGTCATTGTTGAATATTATATGATATAGAAGCCCCCCCTATGTTCAAAACTTTTTGTCTACACTACTAGACATCTACTAACTATAATTAAAACTACAATATAACCTCCACTCCCCAACACATTTGGACATCCCCTAATATTCTCCAACACCATAATTTCAGTAATGTAATCGGATAGAAATATCAATTCATTAAATATTTATATATGATAATTACCAACATATTAATCTAATATATGACTATTATTCTATATATATAAGTGGTTCCTCAAGAATATTTTTAACCATACAAGATTCACATGGTATACGCCTACTTCTGTGACAATTTTCATTAACGTTTGAGGATCAAATTATTAGATTGATGGAAACTAATCATATAAAATTTACCATTAAATGTTCTTGGTAGATTTATACTTAGTTGTGATGATGTATAAATATAATTTATTATTGTCACAAATATTATTGATCCTATAGTGGGATTATTAATGATGATATTGATAATATAGACACATTTATTGGGGATGAGAAGAGAGCATGAGGGGGTGATATGGTAGCATATTTCTTATAGGTACACCTTTTAGGAGTGATATTGGTCTAGTTTTGATTATTTAAGGATTCAAAACATCTTATATTTTTTACCATATACCTTGAAATTAAACTCTTCTTTAACATAGCCATGTGAAATTGGATTAATGCATTTTGAACATCTTATGAATATTCTATTTGTATGTGTAGAAAATAAGGTATTCTATTTATAAAAAAAATTGGTGGTATTGATTCTTTAATATATATCATCATTGAGTGGTGATTTTATCTGGAGTGTATATTTGTGACATGATCATCTAGTTGGGGTTTTCAAGCACAAATAACAACCTATATACTTTTCCATTTGTATTTTAGATACCAAATATATAATAGATCGTCATTAACATGGTTCCTTGACCCGAATTAACCTGGAAAATCCATTATGGATTGTATTGAGCTTGTGATTTTCAATGGAGAATTAATTTTTATGTATTTTTATATTTAATTGATGCATGTGTAGGGTATTAGGTAAACATGTGATGTCCCTGAAGATATGAAAACATTTCGGGGATGTTTCAAAAATTAGATTAGATTTTGGGGATTTACAAGATCATGGATTAATCATATAAAAATTAACCCTTAAGAGAGATTACTTCTAGTCTTGGTGGTTGGACCAATTGACCCTTACATATGAATGTTTTTTTTTCTATGTGTGACGACCTATGGAGATATAGTGATTCAATTGTGTGTTTTCACATTATGAATGTTTTGTTGATTTGATGGAAACCCATTGTAGTGGTTTAATAATTGTTCATTAGATCCTATATGGAAGGACTCATGGTTAGGTTCTAATGATGGAGATTCAGGAATATAGAAGGTTATTGGCCGTGTCAATAGTGATGGTGGATGTCTTCTAAATGAAAGTTTTCCATGTGGTGGATAAGAGTACGGTTGAAATGGAATGATGGCATGACATGGAGCAGGAAATGTTTTTTTCAATGATGTCAAACTCATAGATTCATGAAGTCGGTAATCATGAATGGTCAACATAGTGGAACAAAATCTTTGGGGTTTGATTTGATCAAGAATATACTTGTTTAAGTTTTCAAATATCGTGATGCCCATGATGCATGTGGTCGTTATAGGTGTCGATATTCCATATATCCCTAAGCATGGATGCTAGAAACCCTGAGGATGATTGTTATATTCCCTCAATAAATTCATATGATACGATATTGGATTAAAATGATGAAAAATAGATGTTTCTATTAAGGATTCACAATATATTTTACACCAATTATAATTGCTATCAGATCAAAAATTATTATTCATTGTGATTCCAATGGTATCCCAGGAATAATTTATGGGTGGACGTAAGTGATTTCATAGGGCCTCCCCAACCTAAGAATCAATCATCTTTACGAAATATAGAATCAGCAGTTAATTGTATGGGGTATATCATTAGGGAATGGGGATGATTTATTCATTATGATACCCAAGGATCCACTTATTATCATATAAGTATTGGGAATCAGACCCCAATGAAAGGATAAAGTCTCCCTTATGTTATTATTAGTTATATAGATACTTTAATGTTATTCAATGTTTGTATGTTATATTATAGTCATTGTCTAAATGATTGAACATGGGTATTGGGAATGTCATGAGTTACTTTTTTTTCCCATTGGTGATGGTTAATCTATGGTGGAGTGATCAACAAGATGTTCTCAGATAATTTCAAGAATTGAGCCAAAAAGGTATTTAAGTGGTTTATTAATTTGTTTCATTTTTTTATCATTTATTTATTATTTTATATGATAATCTCATAAGCACATATCACATCATATTATAGATTTTAATGAAAAATGTATCTAGAATCAATTTAATTTTTGAATCCCACACTCCTTCAGTCATCATTGCAGATGGGTACCCATGTAGCCCTCTCGTGGTTATTTCATGCACCGATTGGGATGGAGCCCAATAGTCAAACTCAGCAAGGGAATCCTAGATGGGATATGGATATTTGGATATTTTATGATCTATATTTGTAGTAGGAATTGTTTTTATTTTCCTATTATTAAACATTATATATGTAAGAATCATGGTGAGTAGTCAATTGTATACATGGAATGGTTCTCGAGAAAGATACATAATTTAATATATTTTCAGTCAGGTTATATTTATATGAATCAGATTTGAATTAATTTATCATTAATGATATTAAGTTATATATCATTTGTTTTTTGATCAGATAAAATTTATATATCCTTCCCATGATACCATATTTTACCCCACTACTAATTGGTAGCCTCTGGAATTCTAGTAGGTGCACTTGAGGTTACATTCTTATTTGATCTAGGAGGTATTTAGATTGAGCAAGGAATTGGAGTAATTCTGGACATGTACTAAAAAACTTGGATGATCTAATGGAGAATGGTAATTCTTGTCAGCAAAAACCTATAGCGAATGAGGATTATGGAGATAAATTGGTGTGGAATAAAACAACTAAGCAGATCAGTGATTTATGGTGAGGCATCCAATTTGACGAAGATATTTGTGATCCAACAGATGTATGAAATAAAAGTATCATTAGTTTTATGTATGAGTATAAGTGTTTTTAGGGTGAACATTTTATAATGTTTTAGAATATATGACTATATGTTTTAAATATATATTTCCCTTAAAATAAATTTTCATTCTCTTATATATGTATTTAAATATAAAACTAAATATAAATAAACATTGATATACTATAGTGATTTTATTATTTAAATATGCTACTATTTTATATACATGTGATTAGTAGTTATTAATATCATTATACATTTTTTGAAATATAGAAAAATTTATTTTCATTAATTTGAATTTAATTGAACGTCTTTGTGAAATATTTATTTTATTTGAAATAATTATTTCATGACAATGTGAGTTATTTGAGAATAAATTAATTATTATAGTTATTTTTAATATATATATAAATAACTACATTTATTATTATTTAAAATAAATTTCAATTTTTTTTAATTGAATAATAATAATCAATACAATAGTTATATAATATTTCATAAATATTATAAAACCATTTTAAGGGAAAAGTGTTATATTTATGAAACTATTTCTATTTAATTAATTTTTTTAAAATAATAAATTAAAAAATAATTAATTAGTAATTATCATTATAAAATAAATTTATTATAAATTTTATGTTGAATGATTATGTTTATCTATTATATTTCAATAGTAATAGACTGAATGAAAACATTTTTATGCCTAAATATGTATTTTTCAAATATTTTTTCCATTTATTTTTTAATTTATATTTTAATATAAATTTCCCTAATATTAAAATTTTATTTTTTTAAAAAATTCATTCCATAATTATAATATTAATTTAAACATTTATTAACAGATCCCCTTTTATTTTTTATTGTTATGAATATTCACAGCATAAAAAATGTGTTACCATAGTTTAAATATAGGGGGTTCACTAAGGGGGTTAAGGGTAGAAATTACATAATAAAATACTCCATATCATTTAATGATTACATTTTGACCATATATTATTTAAACAAAATCATATTGTTAAATAGGTTTCACATTCATATGAACTATACTTTGTATAATGTAAATCATTTATGTTATTCATTGTGTTTTTCTCCCCTCACTGCTAAAAGGTAAACTATTTACACCATTATCCAAATATATTTTTCCTTATTTAATTACTCAAACCTGCCAAAAAAATTCATATATTCTTATACATTATTATCTATCTCATGTCCTTACCCTAAGACCATCAAATAAGGTTAATTTGTTAGTCAGTGGTTTCCTTTAAAAAAATATAATTCATATTTCCCACCTCAATAAATGTTTATTTATACATATAAATGCATTAAATATAAATTATAAATCCTATAATAAGTAATCCAATATATTTATTCTTATATTACACCTCTTTTACATCAAATGTGATATGAATTTAACCCTTTTCCATACATGTCGACTACCACCATCACATTGTGATATGATTTATTCTCCATATCATCTTTTGATTGTTATAAATAATGATAGATTTATTAAATGTATAATAATAATATTAAATATTTGATAATATATTATGATACAATATTTTATATCATTCATTTCTTCATTTTGATAAGAAATTTAAACAACATCTTCTTTTTTTTACAGGCTATCGTCTGGAAGAATTGAAGAATTTATCATTTTATTTTTACCATTAATGGATGGTTATAAATATGTATATAATAAAGATATTTGATATTTATATAATTATTAACATTATATTTTTTATGGTATCCTAAAAGAAGATGCAATGAACTCAACTTTCGATCAAAATTATACATGAAAAATGATGTAGTATACAACAGAAATATTGATGATTAGGAAATATTATTAAAGAATGGGTTATTAAATATTATATTCACATCATAACTATTATTATAATTATGAATATTGTTATGATATTTCATTATAATAAAATCATGTTTATTATAGATGAATTTATAGAGGAAATGGAATATGTTGGACTTGAAGTTAGAATTTATTGTATAACTTTTTGTTTTTGTGATATGTATGCCACATTTACCACTCATTTCATTCATGTGGTGTATATAATTACATTTTTATTTGATATATCATGAATCCCATTATATTCATAAAATGTAATGATTTAGTTGAATTAATTTATTTTATTCGGGTCATGATTCAATAGTTAACTAAGTGGTAAGTGTTTTGAGATAAACGTTAATCATTAAAGTGATTGTTTATAGTTTAATTTCCAAATGATAGAATTATATGATTTATATCTCATAAAGTACCTTATTTTATTAACCACTATTTAAATATAAAAATTTAATATTATCCATTCCATTTACACTTATTATATTCTCAAATGCTTGAATGAATTATTTAGGGGGAAAGACATATTAATCCTATCTTTGGTAAGAAATAATTTCAACTCTCTAAATTCATTTATTAAAAAAAATCAAATAATATTTTTAATAATCTCAAAGACTTATTAAGAACATTTTCCCAACTTTTTTACATTTCATTAAATTTATTATATTTATTCTACATTTTACTTTCCTAATGATGTGTTCTGATATTTTTATTTGAAATTATAAATGCTTCATTTCATAAACCATTATATAATGAACATATTTTACAACTATCATGTAAATTATTTTCAATGAAACTAAAAATATATCTTTCCATAATTATATTAAATGAAAATATATTTTCACATAATTTTGGAAATTATTATTTTTAATAGTATTGAATGAAAATGGTATTTTACCTGTTTCCAAGAAAATAATAAAATTTTATTCTAAATGTATTTTTTATCTATATATATATCTTTTATGTATTTTTATGCTTCACAGGAGATATGATAATTAGATTCCATACACATAAATAATCATAATTTATTGTAATTATTTGATTATTAATATAAAAAAATATTAACTCCCATAGGTTAATTATGTTATGATGCAATATTTATGAATCCTATTTCATATCAATGGGTTATGCTATGATGAAATATCATAATGATTATGAATGCAGATAATTTTCAATGTGTTATGATTTATTGAATAGATGAGTAATTTATGATCATTTGGAATATATATGTATTATTTTCATTATGTTACTGGAGTGAAATGATTTATATACATTTTTAATGTGACCAGTAAAGTAAGATATCTATTAAGATACTAAGCACTAGAATGGTGAATGATATCACGTGATTTATGGACTCAAAACCTTAAAATAGAATTAGGTGTGTAAAATTTACATGAAAATGATTGAATGGTGAGTGATCCCAGTCCACTATGATTATCTTGGAAGTGAGCATTGATTAAATAAATTATTTTATTTTCTTATGATTGTTCAAAAATGTTATATCCTTACGCTTATTATATGTTCTCATGGATCACGATTTATTATAAATTATTTCTCAAACATGTCACATATGTATTTTTTATGAAATTAATTATAAAATCATTGTTAAATTATGATAATTGTCTTGTTGGGCATGACTTAGATATGTTATGACCATGTTCTCATATCCTTATTCTTATCTTACGCTCAAATGTGTTAGTGGTTTTATATCGTTTATGTTTACCCTTATTGAGCATCTAAGATAAAAAAAATATTTTTTACTTTCCAATAGTTATAATTATTGTATTAAAGTTTTGTATTTATTAGGTTATTAGTATTTTAGATGATCATTGTGAGAGTTATTTATGATCATTCCTAAAATAATGTTATTATAGTTCTAGTATCCAATGACAAAATGACTTTATAAATACCAAGAATATTTTTTTACAATATGTATTAAATATTCATCAATATGGTGTAATGTTAAATTATTAAATGATTGATTCTCCTAAACAATTAAAATAAAGGATCCATAATATAAATATAGGTTTGAATGATCAATGACAATAAATCATGTACCTCCAAATTAACTGGTTATACCATATCTCACTAAAGTAGTATCCTTGAAGAAATGTGATTCTATATGCCTAGTTCAGAACATTTATCCCTCGATTCCCACATGAGATTTGAAAGAGTCACAATCTTTTTAATAAGTAATCCAAGTTATCACCACTTTTTAGTGATCGATTATTGAGTTCTCTTTTGAAATATATGGAGAATGATATGATCATGAGAAATGAATTACTAAAAGACAACATAAACTTTATGTTCTAGACACTAGACACTCATCTGTCAGACATTACATGATCATTGATTTTGTAATTTCATCTTTAAATGTATCTATATATATTGAATAATCATAACCATTTGAAGATGATACACCTACCTTAAAAGAAGTGAATCAAAAATATAAACATTTAGATAACTCTAGCTTTGAAATGACATTGTATCCCTTACAAATTCAAGGAAAAAAGTTCAAGGAGAAATCATGATGGCCTCCATCATTTCCAAACTATCACCAAGAATGCTTTATGTTTTCTGGACACTGATTTCCATTTTCATTTACATAGTAGTATATAGTGTGAATATAGGGAATTCCATTTTACGCTACTCTATTTCTTATAGAGTCCCACAAGAATGGCATCATGTAATTCTATCCCCATAGGGGTATTCATAGGTTTTAGGTCTGCAAACAAATACTATACCATTATTAAAAATATAACTACATAAAATGATAAAAAATTACATTTTATATTTTAGTAGGAAATACAGAAATTATTATTCCCATTCAAAATGGTTTTTTTTGTTTTTCATCTATATATTCAATATAAGCCTAATAATGATCATTAATATGTGAAAAAAATTCATAGACAGAATGATCCTTATATAATAATAATTCATGAAAATTAATATAAAAATTTAAAAAATGATGCTATGATATCTAGGACCATGGATATTTTGATTAGTCCCAAACCATATTGATATTGGAAATTTTTTCATTTTTCCACCATTAATACCCATGAGGATGATAAAACCTATGAGAGTTCAAGATAAAATGATGAAAGAATCAATATATCTCTATCCCACATGGCTGGGGAATTTACACCATCACCGACAATACTACCTAGAATGTCAGTCTTCTCTGTATTAGGAAAATAACTACAAAAAATCCATCCATACTAGATCTAATTATATATACACCCATTTTATTGGGGGTTAATTTATTATAGATAATTGGGGATTTCCATAATATTTCCCTATATGTACTTCTTCTATTTAAGGATATAAGTGGAATGGTGACGCCCCATAGAGGCCATTAAAGCACATTTCCAGTCAATATAATGATCATAAAGGAAGAATGATGCAAAAAAATATAACATACAAGGGACATGATATATAATTTTATCCAATAGAATATGACATTATTACTTTAATATATTATGAATTCTCAAATATAATCAACATCACCCATATGGATGCTATAAAAGGCAATAATGGGATAGATTATCATAATATGGTATCCAATTAGTAAAATATGGTTCATAGTAAAACATTTAATGTTGTTGTATGTTCCTAGAACTAGAGGTTGATATCATATATGGGATATAATATAAAAATGAAACTACTACTCTCTTAGTGATATTCAGAAAATGATAACTCAATGGGTATGGTAATGTATCACACAATTCTCTAGGAAAATAATTTTATAAATATTAAATAATATTATAATAAAAAATAGTTTTTTGATATATTAAAACTACTCAGAGATTAGTTAACCCATAAAATATTCACACTATATAAAACCCCTATGTGAATGTTAATTCTTTCCATCTAGTATATATCATGGAAGATAAATTTGCATAGTCAAGATAAGAAGATCTTTACTATCTGGTAAGAAAATTATTGAAGAATCCATTGTACATAGTCTGAAAACATTATAATTACTGGGAACTCAATCCAATGAGATTCTATATCTATCACTATTAGGATAAATACACAAGATTATATCATTTTCTGTATCAATAAAAGACACCTAAGAGTTGAATATATCAGACCCAACATGTCACCTCTACTTGATCATCTTCTCATAAAACCATTATGATGGAACTATATGACACATTATATTATGTAACTATCTAATTGAAGATAAAATGATAAATATGATCTCTAGTGATTCTATGGTAGGAAACGTACATTTAATAGGGTTATGGGAATCCTTGTATACACAATTTAAGGTGTTTTTATTTCTTGTCATTCAATGGAACTAGATATCCAGAACATCATCTTAAATATTATGTATCATCATGTTACCCCATGATTGGAAACATAGAGGAATATGAACTTCAAGGAAATAGATTCTTTATGAATATTATTAAAATCACAATATTCATTTGGTATATCCATAATTCCATAAGAATATGTCACGTGTTTAGAAGACCTCAATCGATAATTTCTATTATTGTCTAGTCCAATTTATGAATTTTTATTATCCCTGATTATTAAAAAAATTAATGTATTGTGGGATTGAGAATGTGTCAAATATCATCTTCTAATTACATGGTTTGACCTGCTACAAACAAATTAAACTATTACATGATAATATTTTATATATCTAAAGTGAAAATCTATATAGTCTGTTATAAACATCACATATCCCATAGGAATACCAATATATGAATCGAGAACTAGTACCATTGAATAATTTTTGGAATATGTAAACCTTGAAATAATTGAAAAAGATACACTGAATCGAATAACTATATGAAAAGAGAACAATAATTTTTTTTCAATTGCAATAATTTTAAATCATACACTAGGCCAATAATGCATAATCCCTGGATACTCGATAATGACTAGGCAAGGTTGGATGCCTAGCATTTGGTTAAGTTCCCCAAAAACTAAATGATGTTTAATATTGGTGCTGGATTTTAAATAAATAGGGGAGATATATGAACATTAATTTAAGTGATAAATAGAGAATAAATATTAAGTGTTCATTTAGAAGGATAAAATTAGTGTACACATACTTAAACAAAGAATATTACTAAAACAAAGGATGTTATAAAATAAAATAAACAAATTATATACAATATGTTAATTACAATGTACATAATATATATATAATCTACACCCATTTTCCAAACATCAATCCCATACAATCACACACAATGTCGTCGTGGACCCTTGAGATATGATAGGACAATCTAATGAACATTTATTATTAAACCTTAATGAAGACATAAGTTATAAACACATATCATGATACACATTTAGGATTATAAAAATACAATTGAGTATTTTCAAAGAAATGGAACATAATATTTAACATTGCATACATATTTACATGATATAAAATAAAAATTTCATGTATGTTCCTTGGATTATTGGTTTTAACAAGTCCATCCTAACTCCCTCCGGACTTGGTCATTATTGGAAAATTAAGACACCATACAAACAGAACAAAAATTATTTGATATCATCCATAAATACACATTTTTCCAACCTACCATCATACTAATTCACAATACATAGCCGGAGTATTATTGTGTGCAAATATCCAAAACCATTACCCATTACCCACCAACATTGAGCATTATCCTTTATCAATAAGACACTAGACATTCCTTCCCACTCAATAGTGAAAATTTATTCTAATGTTATTACATGAGCAAGCCCAAGGGTGGACATTCACACATGATTATTTATTTGAATTATTATTTCTAGAAAACATAACCCAATTAACATTTTTAATTATCCTCTGCCCAATAACCAAAACATGATGATAAATTAATCACATCAAACCATTAGACACATGGAATGATCCATGGCCTAGGACTTAGGGGGACATGACCTGATTATAAAAACCCTAAATTTAATTAATGGAATTACAATATTATAATTAATTGATATATCATTAATCTTATAAAATAACATGAAGGACATAAAAACATTACATGTTAAGAATGAATGATAGTAAATGTATTTATAGTAATTAAGGAACCAATAACAGTAGAAAAGTAACATGACCTTTGTAATAGTAATTTTGCTATTATGAAAAGTAATTTGGAAAATTGAATAGTAACCTCATTTATTAATGTATAAATAAAATATATGTATCATATAAATGATAATATGTTTTAATTGTATAATGGTAGAAGTAAATTTT
This sequence comes from Viscum album, assembly GCA_963277665.1. Lineage (NCBI taxonomy): Eukaryota > Viridiplantae > Streptophyta > Magnoliopsida > Santalales > Viscaceae > Viscum > Viscum album. The sequence goes on along the minus strand of OY728158.1, from coordinate 1,154,472,280 downwards.
TTTTAATAAATGTTAATTAATTGATTGTATTTTTCTATAAAATGAATTTCTTATTTATAATTTTAAAATTATTATAAATAATTTAATAAAAAATTATTTTCATTAAAAAGATTAACATTTTATAATTTCTTATTATATAATTATATGATAATTTTATGAGACTTTATATAATTTATAAATGTGTTATAAAATTAGTTATAATTTTAAAATCATTATTTTCCATGTAAACGATGATTTTAATTGAAAATTTATCTACCCCATTCATAAAATTATTTTTATAAAATTGTGTTCATTTTTTATTTATACATTTTTTTAAATGTTTAGGTTTAAATTTTGGCATTTTTCTAATTTACTTGAATCTGTTGTGAAAAGTAAAATATGAAATTTTGGATAAAAGATAAATACATGATTTATTTTTTTCATAGATGATGTGTAGATGATATAAGCCGATAATATATAATTATAATTAAATATTTCAATATAATAATTGATATTTCTAAAAATAATTTTATCTTTGAGTCAATATAACAAACTAATGAATATGATATTGTAAAAACACCCCTATAATCTGATATAAATACATCCCCTCACTACCTCTTTTTCATCAAACACTACAAGATTTTAGCCTTATCATATTTTTGAAAAATTATCTTCAAAATCTCATTTCTCTATTCCAATATCTCTCAGTCTAATAAAAAGAACAAACCCTTTCAACTTAGGGGGTTCTCAAGAAGAAGAAAATCAAAATGTAATATTTTATTCATTTTTTTGTATTTTTTTGTATTGATTTATTTATTATACTCTAATCCACTCCAATTATACATGTGTAATGTTGAATTTATTATCATTTATATTATATAACTTCTTTATGTAAATTAAATAATTAATATTAAAATATTTTCACCTTCGCATTTATTAAAAAAATTAAAATATTGTCTTTGGTTTTATGATTTACGATCACTGTGGATGTAAGTTTTATTTTTTAACTACCACCTTCATGTAGTTCCATAAAACATTAATTATGGATAAATAAGAATATTTATGAATATTAAAATTTATATAATGTTTTATAACATATATATATATATATGAACATGATTATATAAACTCACAATGTTCAAAAAATCCACCAAAATATTTTTAAACTTTTTCATTATGTATTTATCCAGTGATTCATCCTCATATCATATAAAAAATTATATATAAGATTATTTAATATTATTTATTTTTAATAATAACATATAATAACAATTTTTAATAAATGATCTCATTTCAATTTATCTTCCATATATATATAAACATGGGAAGAGATCGAGAAAAAAAACATTCCTGGAACAATAGAATTGAACACTATAACTCATCAATATTAACGTAAACAAACATAATTAAATAATAATAAATTATATATATATATATATATAATTTTTTAAGCTTTATTAATTAACAATTTGAATTCCAATTTCTTGTATATTAAAGTAAATAATGATTTTGAATATAAGGTTAGGGGATTATCAAACCCAACTCTCTTACATTGGGTTTTTCTTTATTCACCCCATTTTAAATAAGGATGTTCAATTAATGTGACATATATATCATTTATTTTATCCTTCAATTTTGTTTTCAGGGATATATATTTTTTCAATATGAATTTATGAAAAATAGTAATATCTTTCCTGAAGAACTACTACTTTTAAAAATATCATTTAATTTTCTAGTTATTAGTTCTTATTTACTCATGTTTTATGATTATTATACCAAAAATTAAATTCCATTTTAATTCATTGAATACAAACTATTATCCATGACTATATGAATTACTAATTTCTTATGATACCCATTTTTTTTCTGTGGGTTATTTTACGGAAATGATTATTATATGTTTTTTGTGGCATCTATGACTAGGTAAATGTTATGAAATGATGGGCTCCCCTAAAATTATATAGCTCTCCAATTCCTTTTTTAAATGTGGTTTCCCTCAGGAAATAATGAGAAATACTCATTAAAATTATTTGATTAGTGTCTGAATGATGACTTTATGATAATTAACTTATGTTATGTGTCGACAAGATGTTAGCTTTATTCACAACTTTGTAAGATAATTGACCCATAAGACATGATTTTTAGTTTTTATGAATTTAAAAATTCCATGAATTTATATATTTAATCCTATAATGATTATGATGAATATCATTTAAAATTGATATTTTGATGATGTTTATGGTCCCCCATGTTTCATGTATCTTATTCTACTATTATAGGGATTTTATATCACCCCTTTTTTGTTGTATATCCTCAGGTGAATAAATGTATTAATGTGAAGATGTTATCTAATATGATGCTAACTAAAAATTAATTAAATTATATTTGTGATTTTTATGTAAATTATATGAATGGTCCAATTTTTCGAAAGATTCAAAACTTTTGGATCATTTTTTAGTAACAATATTATATTTTTTATATTTTAAATGTTGTAATTGTTTTGTAAGAATAATAGTGGTCTCTATAGTTGTTATCAGAGAAATATTTTGTTATTTTGGTAATTATTATTATATAACATTCATAAAAACCCGTAATATAAGAATAAGTATGTGTAATCACCAACGAAACATTGTTTCATAAATATTCTATACAAAGATATCCCACAAAATATTCATTTTCTATTAATTACATAATGGAATAAATTTTTTATTCACGACATGATTAATTATGATTATTGAATGTTTTTATATTTTAGAACATTGTGGGAACAAGGATAAACCATTCCAAAAATCCATGTTGGGGACAATGCAGTGAATTCACGAATGACATCCCCAATGCATTGGGATTTGCAATTAAATATTTTATGGCGATTGTGATGAAGATGTATCATGCTATGAATAATGTTCTAATCTATATGGAATATCCTCCGTTAAATAAGATGGAGTAATTGGATATCGAGTCATATATGCAGCAACAACCACCATGGACTACAAGATATTATCATCCACTAGTTGCAGAATAGTGTGTCACCTAAAAGGAGAACATCTCTTTAGTTCTTTAATATTAAAATATAGATAATTATACACTAAAAATTTAATGTTTATATATAATGGTTAATCAATGCTGTTCATTTATTAAGAACACAAACACAAAAGATGAAATTGGATATAAGGAGTGGGAATACATTAAGATAATATTTTATAATAATTATTTCCCTCAATTATATTAGCAAAATATAGGGAGATAATTTACAGAGGAGATGCCAAATGATAAAATCTATATCACAGAATATGATGAAACGTTCACAAGGGATTCATGGAGTGATTCAGGTTTTTTATCTAAAATTATTGAAAAATTCAATGATTATTTTTTTTAAACAAATTATTCAAAAGGCTCTTGAAAATCAAGATATTTGAAGTTATGAAGATATTGATCTCTGTGAAATAAAAGTGGATATGGTGTTTAGGGAATATTCACATGGTTATGGAGATACTAAATTAATTATAGTTTTTCATTATAGGGTATCTAATGAATATAGTTGAATGAAAACACAACTAATCACAATTTTAAAATTTCATATGATGCATCATTGGAATTTTCTCAATGGGATGAGAAAATTCATCATGTGTGGGATATAAAGCATCCATTGTCATATATTTCAATGTGACATAAAGAAGTTGAAAAATGTTGTGGATGAAAGGATATAAATACTTGTAGTTCAATTATTCAATAGTAGAGAGAAAGGTAAATATGCATGTTACTTCACTAAACTCAAAATATATGATTCTAATCTTTGTTAGTAGATACTAAATCTATATGATCTATATAATGAACACTATAGATACGGTGGAGCACAAAAATTATTTCGTGACATGTATATGGTTATTCTCCCATGAATAGGAAACATACTATTTTATTATCTTTGTACACATATTTTCATATCTTTAATATTTAATAAAAATATTCAAACACCATCTCATAATATGGAGGTTGATATACCTATGAAATAATGGGTCAAATATTAAATCTAATGAATATAAATTATCCCCCGTTATCTTTTTTTATTTAATATCACAAAAAATTATTTTCTACATCATTTGGAAGAGTTTGATTCTATATCAGGAATGGTTTGACTATAAATATACAAAATAATCATCACATTTTGGAAAAAAAAGTGATCAATATTCTCATTACGCAGAATCTGCCAATTATCTACTAGTGTGAGAAGGTGGATGAATCATTTTCAGAGCCATAGACTTAGGTGTTGATATCATTTCATTATGAGAATGTATATCTAGCTAAAATTATTGGGTAAAATGAGTGAATCATACTCAAAGACATTCCCATTTAACGAGACTACAATGATGTGTTCCTTAAGAAATTACATTGTATTCCTCCAGATCAAGAGGTTCAGTTATCATTTTAACTTTTTTTTTGAGTTCTTTTCCTATTTCAATAAACCATATATAAGGCACAACATTGACTTGGATTAAATAAATAAGTAGTTAAAAGAGAATACGGACAATAGTTTTATTCATCTATATACTTTATCCATAGGAGCTCTAGTACTCTTCTTTAGGAAGAATTATGTATCAATGTTCCACTTTATTGATTATATTTTTTTCCAAAAAAAAAATTCATGAAAATCATTTTTCCACTACCACCGATAGATGACTTGTTCGATAAACTATGTTTGTCCATGTATTTATTTTAGGTGGAACTCTGGCCGGGATATAACTAATTAAAGTGGATGAAGGAAATATTCCAATGAATGCATTTCAAATGAGTTATGGAAAGTAATATTTCACAATGGCTCCCTTCATATTAAATTATTTTTTAGAAATAACCTTGGACATGCTAAATAGGGAATTTAGATAATACCTTCACAAATGTGTGGTGATCTTTGTTGATGATATTAAAATATAACTAAAGAGAAAGGGGGAACATGATGTGTAGTTTAATAATATTATAGAGACTTTTAGAAGGTTGAAAAATTATGCAATGTAATGTATATTTTAGTTTAGGATGTATAAATACAATTCTTATAGAATGTTATCAATGAAAAATAGATATTTTTATCCCCTTCAATGATAAAGAAAATTGAAGTGTGGACCAAGACAACATCTATAATGTTTATCTATAGAATAATTGGAATTTAGGGGTATTATGGTGATTTGATAAGAACAAGTCTTTATTATCAATCTCATTAATAAATTTGACTTTGAAGGAAAAATATTTCAGATGAGTAGACATTAAAACTAATTTGTATAATGAAATGTGTCTTATCACCGCTCTAGTACTCACAATTTAGACAAGTGGGGATCTCTTTGGGGGTATATTGAGATGGTTTATAAAAGATATTAATCAGTGTACTACTGAAAAATGATAAATTGATATCCCATATTACAAGGAAGTTTAATATTTAGAAGAAAAACTATCACACACATAATATGTAGTAGGAAATTGTGATCTTCATGCTAAAAGTATTGTAGCATTATCTATATAGGGAAAGGAGTTCGTATATATGGATCATAAGTTCCTTAACCATATAATCACACATAATAAAATTAGTATTTGCCTACAGAGATGGTCAGATCCCATTAAGGATTATGCCAGCTCAATCTACTACCATCCTTTTAAGGATAATAATGTGGCTTATGATCTTTGTATAAAGGGTCCTTCAACATTATCAATGATGAAAAATTTCAAGGATTCGATGTAACACCCCCATATGATGAAGGGTAAAATGACTAAATGGTGTGACTCATGTCAACAAGGTGCACCTTCACTTTCGGGAACCTGTCTGATTAGAACTCTAATGTTAAGCGTGCTTGGACAGGTGTAGTGATCAGGATAGGTGACCTTCTGTAAAGTTTCTCATGGTGTTTGTGAGTGAGGACATAGAAAACTGGAAAAGAAAAAGTGTTGGCCTGTAGAGACTTTCATTAGTCAGATGACTCGTTCAGGCATGTGGGTGGACCTTAGGGTGGGCCCCACATGGCTATGGGGAAACTAGTGGTACCTGGTGGGCTAGGACCCGACGACCATGTTAAGGTGGGGTGGTTGTGCTGTCACTGGGGCCCAGTTGTTACATTTGGTATCAGAGGTGGTACACAGCCTTAAGTGTGGTGCACTGCCTCGGTTGAGATGTAGGGCCCACAATGAGGAAATTATGCTCTAAGGGGGGGGGGGGTGATTGTAACACCCCCAAAATATAAAGGGTTAAATGACTAAATGATATGACTCATGTCAACAAGGGGAACCTTCCTTTTCGAGATCCTGTTTGATTAGAACTCTACAGTTATGCGTTCTTGGCCTCGTGTAGTGATCAGAATGGGCGACCTTATGAGGTGTTTCATTGGGTGTGTGTGAGTGAGGACAAAGCACACTAGAAAGGACATGTGTTGGCCTATGGGGACTGTTATTAGTCAGATGACTCTTTCATGCATGTGGGTGGATGCTGGAGTGGGCCCCACGTGTCTGTCGGGAAACTGGTGGTACCTGGTGGTCCAGGACCTGACAACCATGTTAAGGCGGGGTGGCAGTTCTGTCACTAGGTCCCAGTTGTTCCTTTCGATGTTATTGTATTAAAAAATTGTTGACGTGATAATAATTAACGAATTAACATCATTATTCAATTCATTACTTATTGCTCAACCACCCCTTATAGGGAAAATATTGGATTCTTAATGTTATTAAGAGAAATTTCAAAACATGGTGGATTTTATTAGGAATGAGAAATCATAAATTTTCAAAATGGATGAAGAACAGGTCGTGAGATTTGGGTCATGACTATGTGTTACATCAAATACAAATATAAAGAAATATTTTATGAATGATTCACATATATCAAAAATCTGAATTCATTTATGGTGAGCAATTATTATATCACCCAATGTTTTTACAAAATATTTTCTTTAAATAAATTGAATTCTTTAATAGTGTGCATGAATGGAATCATGGTTTTAAACGAACCACAAGATTCCCTTTGTATAAAATGTAAATTATAACCTATTTTTTATGTTATTGTGAGTTAAGATAACTTGAATATGAAAATGTTTGGTGACTTAATTGGTTATATGTTATTTATGAAAAATATAATACAATGAAATGTGAAGGAAATATTTTTATTTTTGTATTAATAAATTAAGATAATTATAATTATTAAATGAAAAAATTAAATACATATGTTATATATTTAATAAAATAATTATTCATCAAATAGATATTTTAGTCATATGGTATGAATAAACCATTTTCATGTATAAAAACCTATATTTTTTAATAAGATATTTTTACAACCTTTTAATAGAGAACAAAATTTAATTAAAACAATTGACACATTAATAATTATTATACGACAACATAAATACATTATTTTGATGAAGAATTTAATTATAGACATCAGATGACTTTTTTATAATTATTTGATAACCATTATGTTATGATTAATAGGAAAGATATACTAAATTTTATTTGAATTTTTTCCATCAAAATAATTTATATTGAAAAATTATATTATTTAATTTTTTAATATAAATATAATATATATTTTTAGAATTTAAAATAATTCATATCCTTAAAATTAATTTTAAATTTAATATATATAAAAACATTTCATTCTCTTGAAATGATTTACATTTTAAAACAAGTTTTCTCATTCCAACCATGAGATTAATTTTAATTTAATTAATGAAACACATATGTTTTTAATTTTGAAAAATGTGATCCATATTTCCAATTATTGGTTCCAAATAATTTAAATATCATTATTTCATTTTTGAGATTTATGAATAGAATGTTTGATAAAATTTAATTGATATAGTAAAATGGTAAATCGGGTAAATAAGGGTAAACCTAATATTATATATTTTCTATAAAACATGTCCTCAAATCATATATATATTTTTTTTCAACATAAATCATACTTGGATTTAAATTATATCCTTTGGAAGCCTCTTTGATATGATTTGGACATTTGATTAATTTTACATAAACCGAAGTTAAATATGTCTTACTCAAATTATAATAACTACATCATATTAAAAAATGAAATAAAAAATGTTAATTTGATAATAAATAATATTTTTAAATCTAAATTTTTTTTCATTATCATGGTAATTTTTTAGGACTCACAATACATTGGTGATGGGGATAGTATTTAATTGATGATAAATAAATAAATAATTACTTGTTAAAATGATAATAACCATTAATATTTCCAAAAACTAGTCCAAATATTATTGGAAAAGTATATATGAACCATAATCATCCAATGGTTGAGTTATTAAACATTTGGTGCCATATATAATAGAATATGGAATCTATAATATTTTATTGAAAGTGACGTTAAAATTGTCACATGCATGTTTTAATAAATATATAATTTTAAATGATATAATTTACAATATTTATATAGAATAAGAGTATTATTATAAAATCTAGAGTATTTATATTTATGTAAGTTTTTTATTTTTAAATGTATTATCAAATAAATATATAAAATAGTTACACAAATCTGATTTAGTAATTATTTTATTAATGGAGATAATAAATAAATATTGTTGATAATATAAAAAATATATAATTTTGGATAATTAATATATCTAGTGAATATTATAGTCCACTATGACAACTTTTGAATATAATAAATTATTTCATTTGAATTCAACTTATTATTGTATGTTTTTTAAAAATCTAAGAATTAAATAGTGTAAAAAATTGACACTATTGATTTTTTATCAAAATAATGTAACATTTAATTATTTAAAAATTATAAAACATTTTGTAAAGTATATAATATATTTAATATAGTCTAAAATGTGCTAATGTATTTACTTACGGTATAATTTACATAAAATAATTATAAATTTCACCCTTCAAACTTTGAAATATTTGTAACCTCACATGAAAATTAAATAGAAGAACTAAGTTTTAGTTAAAATTATAATATATGAATTGGTAGAAAAACATATAAAAAATTTATTTTATTTATATATAAAAACCTTATGTCATCTCATCTTATAAATTATGACATATTGTAGTTTTTTATGTGTTTTTATTTTATTATAAATTAATATACTTGGAGATTCCATAAGTGGCCTTAAGCACCAAAATTAATGGGAACCACCTCCCTCCGTTCATCACATTATTTCAAACTATCAAGATCATCCATAACCTAAACATTTTTCATTATAAAGATCCATAGTCACATTATAGAGTTTATAGTCTTCTACAAAGACCAACCCTAGTGCATTGAGAGATTATCTCAATGGAGCACATTGAAGAAAATGTAATCTCTACGACTGATTATTTCAAACATAATTATTCTATTAATTCCAATTATTATGTTGTTTCAATAATAAATTAATAAATATAATATAAATTATATACATAAGTGTAATTATAATATTTTAACAACTATATTCCATGTTTTATCCCTCTAATCAAAAATGAAATCACCACATGTGTGTACATAGAGCTTAACATATCAACGTTGTAGTGTATTTGGTTTTTCAACACCAATATAAATTTATGGGTATAATGGTTAAAATATATATAATATTTAATTATTATAACTTGGTTTTATGATAAAACACCATTCACATCCATAACATTTCATAATTATGGGAATGATATTGTCACTCCTATGTACTTACGTATTACCATATCTACGATACAATTTGATTCATTATATATCATTTCCATTAAATAATGATTATATAATTGTATAGAGTGAATAAATATGGTATATAATATCTTAATATTTTTTTTAAGGATATAAATATGACTTATGAATGATAATCATACCTTATTTGACAAAACATGCATACGAATATGAATCCATTAATTCCGGAATAACGATTAATAATGAAATGTTATTAATAAACAGAAGATGATATGATCATATATTATATCATAAAAATGACTTTGGTTATTCAATAATACAATGAAATTATTCATGTAATTATAAATTATGTTTGGATACATACAAATGATTTTGAACCTATGTTAAGGGATTATTTCCTAATATCCTTTTTATCCGAGATTGTTCATATTTATGTAATTGATGAGGTATCGTTATCATCCATGTCCTTGTTACCATTTTATTTTTAAAAAAAAATAGATGTATCATTAGAAAATATTTTTATGTAAATTTTACACATTCATTAATATTTATTAAATGATATAAAATGAATCCTTGGTCATTATCAATAAGCGGTAGTTTTCGACATTACCATAAATGCACGAGAAGAACGTTTTCAATTAACTTAAAAGGAAAGAATTTTTTTTATATTTTCATAATGACATATGTACATGAATAATATTTCCAATATTTCATGTTTATTTTCAAATAAATTCTATTTCATTTAAAATTGAGCTAAATTTTGAGAAAAAATGAATGTTTTTGAAAAATAAAGGATATTTTCCTCCATAATTAATTTCAAATGTTCTATTAAAATTATTTCTAATCTAAGATAAAACTGTTTAATATGATTTTTCTTCAACTATAATATCATTATTATTCATATGGTTTTATTATTTTTCAGAAGGAATTATATTTATAAAATATATTTGTTTGAAATTAATATTGGTATAGTAGAATGTTGTGTAATGTACCCCAATTGTTTCCCTATGCTATGAAAATTTATTTATGTTATTGTAAAAAACATATTAAGTTTTTCATTTTTGAGATATGTGGGACCTATATCTCCCTCCAATTCATTAGCTAATTATTTATATCTCATTAGATTGATTGGGATATAATGGGAAATGATATCGAATCACTAATATAGGGCTTGAATGAGGAGGGAACTTGGTTAAGTAATGTAATTAGTATTATATAATGGTATTGTTAATAATCATTGATTAAAATGAAATGATTTTATTTTATTATGTGTATTCCAAAAAATATCATTCCTTATGCTATGATTTTTTGGTTTATATTCAATGATAATGATGGGAGTTTATGATTTATCTCATTACAAGTTGTTATGATCTTTCATATGAAGGATACGATTTTTAAATTGAATGTTATTATGTCTTTTTATTATCATATTATTTATATCTCCCTTGTTTTCCCATACTGATAACATTATATGACTATTTTATGGGAATATTTTCTCAAGGTTGCGAAGAAGGGTATTATATAAGATATGTCAAAAGGAGTCTTGTTATTAATAAATAAATACAATAAAATGTATATGATTTATAAACTAGTGGTTTATGTTTCCAAGATTCTATGGAAACTAACCCTATGTTGTCTTAGTGTGGTTTAATAATGTTTCATAATATATATTTATTAAATATCAAAGTAATGTCTATTTATATAATGTATGGAATGTTATAGTCGGTATTAGAGAAAGGTGTGGTTACCCATTAAACCACAAGTTGATAAAAACATACTAGGATCCATAAGAATATGTTGAAGTATAGTATTCAATACTAGTGTTTTCAAAATGATAATATATATTCTAAGATAAAACCTAATGTGTGATAAATTTGAATTTTATTGATGACTGTATGTTTTTATGATAATGTTTCGTGTTTCTCATTCTATGCTTATTTATTTTTGTAAATGTATGGAACTTTAAGGAATTACACTGTTGTTGATCAGGATGGTAAATGAAATGATTTTACTCCTAAGAAACAAACATTAATGGGTGTTGGAATGATAAATATTTTATCAATTCTCACACAACATTCTTAATCTATGAATAATGACGGTATTCCAAATGATCAAAGGAGGGAACAAAATTATGTGGAGTCCTTTATGAGGCATTCTCTAACGTATTTATGTGGGTCATTTGATTAAATTGTGTACAAAAAAGGATCGGTACCACTGAAAATATAATTTTCATTTCTCCAATGAATAGAACCTGATAAAGTCATCTTAGATGTCTATCATTTGGAATGTGAATCATAAAAATGTTTAAATTAGATGAAATTGAATCCATTAATTGGAATGAGTTCAATAATTTTTTTTGATATGTATTGTCCTCATATTTAATGAAATAAAGATAGAAAATTTGTTTCTGAATATATAGAAAAAAAGATGAGCAATATCGTTGTATCTATGAAACCAATTTTTCTATACATTCATTGTATGCTTCTCAAATTATTATCCCATTAAGATTACAAAATTGATCAATTAATTACTAGATTTAATCAAATTCCCCAAAGTGGATTAGACAGAAGGGACTTAAATACTTATGAGGAAATTTTTCAGTATTCTCATTTGGTTGAGATTGATATTAGAGTAAGAATTAAGATCCCTTGGTCGGATAAGAAGATAGAAATTATATTAAAATGGAAATATAAACAACATAGTGAAAATAAGATGAGTTTTCCCATATGTTGAATGTGTGGAATGAATAATCGATTAAATATAAATAAACGGACTAGAAAATGTATTAATTCATGGAGAAAAGGTCCTCGAGATGTTGAATGTTGAAGTGATGGGATAAATATTTCTACTGATCTAAATAGATAAAATGATACATAGAATATACCGCCAGATACATCAATTTTATAAGTGTGTGGAAATACAACATTGTCCCATAAAATTACAAAAAATGGGTTATTGATGATGGTCTATTTCAAAAAACTCATAAGGGAAAGACAAAGTTATGTCACATGTGATCCTTATCAATTATGTGGAATACAATAATGATGTGGTTAAAGGAACACTTACCATCCAATATAATGTAATAAATGATTTATTGGATTACGAATCCACAATATTTTTTATCTCGGAAAATATTCAATGGGTATTTCTCTATTACACCAATAATTAGACATTGAGTTAGTTGTGAAATATTATAATATCACAATGGTAGAATGAATAGTTTATAATTATTATCAAGTTGATTGTTGTGGGAAAGAACTACCTACAAATATTTGTTTTCTTTTAATGCAATATGATTTTATTCATTCCATGTAATAGATTACTCTATAGGGATATCAAATCAATTTCTAAGCAAGGAAAGTTACATGTTATATTTGGGATCAATCTATGATCATCTATCGATGTAACGAGGAGTATGAACATCAATAGGTAATTTCATCCATCTTATGTGTCTTTATTCCTATATATAATTTTATATATCTCAAATGGATTGGGTTAAACTAAACATTACAAATAATAATATCACACTGGAATTTTTTTATTAGTTTCAATAATAATTCCCAAGTCTTCTACTGTATCATTATGTTTATTTTTCAATAGAAACAATATCGGGTGTTGTGGTTATTTCAAAGACACCAAGTATAATAACCACTATTGAGTATCAGTTATTGAAGAAGAAACTCCACAAGAATAATGAAAAGGGTCTAATATGCCATATTATGTCCCCTTTGGGTTCACCAATTCTCTTTCTTAATTAGAAATTTATATCACTGATAATTTACATTTATTATCAAGAAAATTACAAGATCACTATCAAGAACATATATCATCTTCCATGAATTTTTGACTTATTTAACTAAATTTGAGGAGGTAAATACATTTAGATGATTTATCATTGTTTCATATTTCATCATTTAATGATCAAGAAGGATTATATATTAAATATTTAATTTTTTACAAGTTATGGACACTATAAATTTTTAAGTATGCCTTTATTTCTTACTAATTCCCACACTATCATCACAGATCTAATGAATTGTGACTTTTGATAATATAATTTTCAGTATGTGGTAACCATTGTAGTTCTTAAAAGATCATGGAAGATAATGAAGATCATTATAGAGTTTAACTGAAGACCCTAATAATGGATAAACCTTCTAAAAATTTAACAACTTTGAATTTGGCATTATAATGTCTCTTTTGTGGGTTCCATAATCTCATGATAGGGGATATATGTGGATCCTGAAAAAATAGAGGTTATTGATGGTTTTCCAATACCAATAACTATAACAAAGATCCAATGTTTTCTCTGTATGGATGTATGTTATCCATTTTTTGACAGTTTTTTCATGATTATCTATTTCACTCACTAAGTTGACTCATACAACAGTTATTTTCACATCCATAAATGAATGTAATGAGAATTTCAAATAGGTGAAAATATGGATATCAAGTTAACCTATTCTCACACTACATTGTAGTGAATAATGATGTTTTATCTAAAATCATACATCCAATAATGGGATGTGATGTTTTTTTCAGGAAAATTGATAATTTGATATCTTATCCCTCACAAAATTGAATATACTTGAGAAAATATACAAACTAATAATTTGGATGTATCCTCAGTAATTTTTCTATTACATATTTGGATGCATTAAATTTATTATGAATGTTATTATATTTATACTGATAATAACACATTAATGTCTGTTAAAACACTAAATGATAGGAATATTCACCCGAGAAGATGGTTGTAGTTGATTAATAATTTAGAATGCTCAATACATTACAAGAATGAGAAATAAAAAATAAGGAAAATGTTTTTATTGGAATATACTATACATTCTTATCCTTAACGAGGAAAAAAAAGTACCAATATTTATGTATTTCTGAATGATGGATCTTGAGATTTTAAAGTAAGTGCATCAATATTATCATTATCTAATGAATGATCAACCATACATACATGTGTTGTGTTTTGTTGTGTATATTGAAGATAATGAGCTACAAAATAATATAGGAAATGTTCTTGATATCAACCTTGTTTTTTGTGGAATGAAAAATGTTCAAAAACTAGGTTTTCATTCATCCAATACCAAAATTAATTAATAATCTATGGGATAACACTAATTCTTTTTGATTATCTTATCATCCTAGAAGCACAATGATATATACGGACCATAATGTGTATTTAATGTGGGATTTAATGAAATGATATTTTATATAGTATTTAACTTTATGAAAGGTTTGTTCGAATGTTATGGATGAGTTTGAGAATTCTAATGGTTTTTTACAACCACTATCCATACTAGATTGGAAATGGGAAAACATCACCATGGGCTTTATTGTCATAATTCCCAAAACAACTAATGTCCATAATTCTCTCTGGGATATAGTTTATCGCATTATGATTTTGGTACACATCATTAATATTAGAGAATATGTATCCATTGATCCACTAGATTGGGTAGATATATATATAAAGGAAGTGGTAAGATTATATGGGGTACCATGTTCTGTTAAATATGATTAGGATCTGAGGATTACTTTGAGTTTTTGGTGATGTATCCAGTAGGCTCTTGATAAAGAGTTAAATTTTATCACTACTTATAATCCTCAGATATATTACCAGTATACGTAGAGAATAAAAATTTTATAAGACATGTAGATAGATTTATATATCAATTTAAAAGGTGTTTAATGTCAACAACATCCTTTGGTTGAACATTTTTACAACAATATGATTCACTGCAACATCTACATCTCTTATTGTGAATATCTATAAGGAATGAAGAGTAGAAATATATCTATCATGGATGAAATTTGGAAAATACAACAATTAGGACCTTATATTGTTGATGAACTAGTAGACATGGAAAGATATCTTAAAAACATAAGTGTAACTCATAGTCGAAAAAAACATTATCTTGACAACAGAAGAGAATACATACATATTAAAGAGTATGATAATGTGCTTCTATGAATATCTCCCAATAAGAGAGTAATGAGATTTGGAAATATGGGAACTCTAATCCCTAGGCATATTGTTCCTTTTCAAATTCTATATTGATTTGGGAAGGTAACTTATCGATTGGAAGTACAACCAAATCTCTCTCAAATTCATGATGTGTTCCGTATATCTATCCTGAGAAGTTACATAACTATTCCTTACCAAGTACTAATATTTTATGTCATTCAACTAGAGCATGATATTTATTATGAAGAATAACATATATATTATTAATTATAGAGAAAATATTTTGGAAAACAATACCACTCAGTCAGTTAATGTTTTATGCCAGAACCACTAATTTGAGGAAGCTATGCGGGGACATGAGGATGTGATGAAGTAGGAGTATATATATCTATTTGTATCCATGGGATGAATCGCTAGCTTGAAATTCAGTTATAGCATGTTAGAAAGTAACACCCATATGTTTTTATGAAATATTTTCTTTAAATGTATTTAATTCATCAATAGATTTCATTACATGCAATCATCACTAAAAATGATCCACATGAATCCATTGGTATAAAATGACAATTATATCTTATTCATTATGTTTTCATGAAAAATATAAATGACTTAGGAATATCTTTGGTAAATTCATTAAATAGAAATTATTTATGAGAAATATAAACTAATTAAATATAAAAGCAATATTTGAATTTTTTTAATAAATTAAGTGAATTAAATTTATTAAGTTAAATATAAATATATATATGTTATATATTTAATATAACATCCATTATATTAATCCGAATGTTATTTTGGTCATAGGGAATGAAAAAAAACCTATTTTCGTGTATAAAAAATTATATTTCTCAGAAGGGTAATATTATCGTTTTTTATTGGGGACCCCATCTTAAATTAATTTTTATTCAAATTGATATATTTTATATGAAAACATAAAATTATTATTTATAAGTAGTATATAATAATTTTATTTTTGTTAATTTTTTATTTATTTTTTTAATAACGATCATTTTTGGATGAATATTAAAATATATTAAATTTTATGTGAAATTTTTTTTAATCAGATTAATTTATATTTTAAAATTTAATTATTTAATTATTTAAAAGTATAAATAAAAAATATATTTATTAGTAAAATGTATTAAATTTCAATTCAAAAAACATGTTTCATCAGAATAATTTATATAGTTAAATTATATTATTTAATGGTTTCAAACTATAAATAGAATAATTTTTAATCATTAAATAAAATTTGGGTCATTTCCTTTTTTTTATATTGAATTTAGTTATAAACACATTTTAATATTTTATAGTGTTTTAACTTTTAAAACATGTTTTCTCCCTCCAACAATGAGATTAATTTTATATTAATGAATTCAACTTTTTTATTTTGAATTTGTAAAAATGGATTCCTTTTCTCGAATAAGTGCGTGAAAATATCTAAATACATTTTTTTATTTAGGTAATTATGAATAGTATCTTGGGTAATTGTAGTAGTGGAAGGGCACTGTAGTGGCGGCGATACTGTGTGTTGCTGTAGCAGTACTATAGGAGTACTGGAGCAGTAGCGATACTGTTGATCGGCGGGTACTATAGCGGCGGCAGAGCACTGTAGCGGTGGCGGTACTGTGTGGTACTGTAGCAGTCGGGTTACTATTCACAAAATAGGAATTCATCCATAAATTTGGGCCTACAGGCTATGTAATGGGATACAAGCCTCCTGGGCCTTCAGGCTATGTAATGGGTCTCCCTCTACCTAGTTAAAAGAGGTATTTTATTTGCTTTATTAATAAAAATGAGGCTTCGGCCCCAACCTTTAAAAAAATTAGTATCTTGGGTAATTATTTATTAATACAGTAAAAGGTTAAATCAGGTAATTAATATTAAAAATAATTTTATAATTTTATTGTAACACTAGAACAAATATTAGGGGATTAAAATTTTCCTACCAAAATAATCATTGGGTTGAAATGGTTTCATATAATACCCAATTGGATGAGATTAGGACACTTAATTTATATTAATTAAATAAATGTTATATTTGTCTAACTCCAACATTAATAACTATATCATTCCAAATGTAATGTTATACATGATATAAATTCATTTATAAATATTATTTTTAATGATAACTTTTTTTCATTAACAAGCTAAATTATTTTTAATTTTTTAATTTAATATTCATCTTAATATGATAATACAATGATGATGGATAAATTATTCAACTAATGAAAAATCAAAAGAATAATTTTTTTACTGTGATTATAATAATTTAATTACCATAACACATTATCAAATCATACTGGTCAATTATATATTTGTTTTAATCATCTATTTGTTAAATTATTGACAATTTGGAGCCATATGGAAAAGTTTATGATAGTTATAATATTTTATTTAGTGTGATTTAAATGGAGTCACAATAAGGTTTTAATTAATATAAAATTTTTTTTGTTGGATTATCCAAATATTTTGTTGGACTTCAATGATTCTTCTGAAATATAAAGGATTTATTTTTTTCTTATTATTTTATTTTAATAATTTATTCAAAAAATACAGATAATAAATAATTACTCAATACTGATATTAAAATTATTTTATTATTGAAGATAAAAAATAAAATATATTAATAATATTAATATAAATATAATTCAGGATAATTAATATATCCAATGAACATCCACGATTACATTGACCTCATAAGAATATAATAAAATATTTTGTTCAATATTAACATTATGTTTTCTTATTTTTAAAAATAAATCAATTGATTAACTTAAAAATTGGCACTATTGATTGTTTGTTAAAATAATGATTTTTTAAAAGTTTATGAAAAAACAAAACAGATATTAAAATATATTATAGTATTTATATTTTCTAAAATGCTCTAAATTATATATTTATGGTACAATGTACATTAAATAAGTAAATATTTCAACATTTGAATATTTAAATTTATATTAACAAATTTAAAAATTAATCAAAATAACAATGATTTAATTAAAATGGTAATTATTATATTGATAGAAAAAGTTTCCTAAAAATTTTTAGTGGATGATATTACATCCTTGTCTCATATGACGTCAAAAATTTCGAAATTTTTATGTTTTTGTTAATGTTTGATATTATTGTAAATTAATAAGTTTGTAGATTCCATAAGTTCCCCCACCTCAAATGTAAAAAGGCTCCTCCACCCCCCATATTCACATCATTTGAAACCTTAAATCTCATACACCCCTAACCATTTTTTAAAAAACATCACTAGTTACATTATAGGGTTTTTTGGTTTTTTCAATAGACCAAACCCTAG
This sequence comes from Viscum album, assembly GCA_963277665.1. Taxonomy (NCBI): domain Eukaryota; kingdom Viridiplantae; phylum Streptophyta; class Magnoliopsida; order Santalales; family Viscaceae; genus Viscum; species Viscum album. Next base: position 1,154,453,383 of record OY728158.1, on the reverse strand, counting down.
TGCGGTATGTGTGATCTAGAGGGAGCGTGTCGAGGAAGAAGTAATCTCCTCTACTGATTCATCCAAACTTATTTATTCTTGTAATTCATATTCATTAGTTAATTCTATTATAAATTAATAAATCTATTATAACATATATATTGGTATATTATATAGATTATGTAATAATAATATTCTTCCTTATATCCATCCACTTAAATGTGAAATCACCATGCACATGTAAGTATGGCTTACCATCTCCACAATGTTGTGTAATATTATTTTAACCACCACCATACATGGATGGGTATTATGGTTGAAATACTATCTATATTTGATTATTATAAAATTATTCTAGAAATAATCCCATCAAAATCCATGCCCTTAAACTATTAAGGGAATTATATCGTTGCTCGTGTGTATGCACGACATACCGTCTCCAAATTGTGATGCAATTCATTATACATGATATCCAGTAAATCATGATTATATAAATGTTTATAATGAATAAATATGGTATATATTATGTTAATTTTATTTTAAGAATGATATAAATATTACCTAAGAAGGAGAACCATAACATATTTGACCAAACATGAAAAAGAAAATGAAGACATTAATAACTGAATAACGAGTTATAATGAAATATTATTAACAAATGGATTAAATTATGATTATATGTGACCTCAAAAAAACAAAAATAATTCTAGAATAAGTCAATAATTATATTTAAATCTTTATACATGATTTTTAGAAAAATAAAAAATATACTAGAACTATTGTACGGGATAAATTTTCAATCTCATTTTAGTCCAAGTTTTTTATGTTTTGTAATGAATATTCTTCCAATATTGATGTAATTTATCTGTATTTATGATTTGTGGTGTTATAATGATAGGTATAGATATACTAGATAATTATTGATTTGAATATTTGAAAAAAGATATCGTTGAGTATATATAAGAGTTCTTGGTATAAAATAAAGTGATGGCTTAAATGGAAAATTCTATATGGATGATGAAACCAATACCCATAAAATCATTGAAAAGGGAAAAAACACCACAGAAAATAACAGTAGTATTTTGAAAAAATATAGAGGAAACAATTCTATATGGGTTGTTTTTTATGACATTAATAAATAAATATGAATTTACTTAAATTCAAGAGAACTTCTCATTTGATCATTTTTTATGGATATATATATGAGAAGTTGTAATGATGAAGAGAGTACCACTATTGATTTTATTAAATCATGATCTTAGATTCACATTGATGTTTTTTAAAATTCTATAATATTTTCTTAACAGTAAGCTTAATTTCGGGAAGTCTTATCATCCATGAACATATTTCAAATCTTAAAGGTTAATTTATACATTGAAATACATGTTGAGAGGATTTTCAATGTACATAAATAAAATAAAGAACCAATATTTGCCACAGGTCGAGTTCTCTTATAACAATAATTCTCACATGAGCATACAAATTGATCTATATAAATCGGTTTATCGTAAAAGATGCATAACACATGTGTTTTGGGATGTAGTTGGAGAACGTAAGATGCAATAAAATGAAATCATCGAAGAAATTGTTGAGAAGGTGAAAAAACATTAGGATCACAACATGGTTTCCCAAAGTTGAAAAAATAACTATGTATACTATCATCGATGATAGCTTAAGTTTAGGGGTGGAAATATGGTGTTCCTTTACATATGTCCATGTAAGGGGATCATCATATTTGGTAAGCAGGGAAAGCATAGACCTCGACACATCAGGCCCATCGAGATTTTTGATCATGTTAGATTTGTGACCTGTGGATAGGCACTTCTGCCATCTTATACCAAGTAAACTATTTTTTCCATGTATCCCTACTAAGGATATACATACCATATCCCTCACATATAATGAATCCAAAGGTTGTATATTTTTAAAATTATATCTCATACAAAGATCATCTAATGAAATTCTTGGACTATAGAGATAATGGTATATGAAAGAAGACTTCAGTACTTGTGAAATTAATATGGAAGTACCATATGAAAGAAGGGAAACATGGGAACTAGATTAGTTGATGAAAGTTAAGCACTCTATCTTATTTACACCATTTTTTGGAAAATGATATTTTGATGGTGAAATTTCATAGGAGGCGGGAAAAAATATAACAACTCAATATTCTATCAATGGAAATCCCCTTTTAATAGAAATTTCATATTGTTTTAATCATATAAAATAAAATTGAGAATAAAATACAATCATAAAAATCAATAATTAATGGAATAAGATATATTTCTAGAAACTATATAACAATACCAATAGAATAGTAATAAGAAAATGAAATTGTAATTTGACTACTAGGAATTGTAATTCATATAATTGAATAGATATGTCATTTATGAATGTACAAGTATCATTTAGGAATATTGTGAATGATTATATTATATAATTATATAATGCTAAAATTAAATATATATTTTAAAAATTAATAATGAAGTAATGGTATTTTTATAGACTATAAATGATTATATATAATTTAATAATTAATATATTTTTTTAGAAGAAAACTTATTATTATAAAATAGATTCATAAAATAACATTATTTTATCTTATTAATTTATGATAATTTTGTGAGGCCTTAATTAATTTTTAACAATGTTATTAAATATGTTATAATTTTCAAATCATTATTTTAAATGTTAATTATGATTTTAATTATGAAATATATTTGTCATATTAATAAAATAATTCAAATAAAAGGGATTTACTTTTTGAAATCATGACATTGAAAGTAGGTCTATGTTAAATTGTATTTATTTTTCAAAAATACAATAATTTCTGGTGAATAGTTTAAAATGAATTTTTTTGATGAAATGTAAATTCAAAAATTATTGAGTCATATATGAGGTATGTATGATGTATTCTCATAATTTAGAATTAAACTTATTTATTTTAATATATTTATCTATAATACATAGACAACAAAGTATTATGCCAAAATAATAATCTAATGAGTAAAATAATTTGAAAACACCCCTATCCTCCAAAATAAATACTACCCACACCACCTCTTTTCTTCACACTATATATTTTTTAGAAATGTGCAATTTATTCTCAATACTATTCAGAATCCATTTCTCACATCTTGGATCCTTTTTTCTAATTAATTTTCTTAACCCATCTTTCGAAGGTTGATCTCAAGGAGGAGAAAATCAAGAGGTAAAATCATCTATATTTTTATGTTATTTTATTTTCCGTTTCATTTGTTTTCTTTTCATATCATCACATCCACTTATTTAATAGGAATACAAACTCTATTATAAAATATATACAGCAATATTTTTATGTTAATGGAATTATTCCTCTTAAAATCTATTCACCTTTTCCTTTTATTCTATGAAATAAAATATCATATGTGGTTTATTGATTTACTGCCACCATGGATAATTAATTTTCATTTTTTATTACATATTTCATGGATGGTCATGAAATCATTATTATTGTTATATATGATATTATTATACATATTATAAAATATAAAATGTTCAATAACATAATATTATATATATATATATATGATGATATAATGACATAATGGATGTAAAATCCATCTAAAAAATTAAATCATAATCATTGGATATTTATCTAATGATTCATTCTTATATAATATGAAAATTAATATATAAAATCATATAATATTATTCACATTCATTAATAACATATATTCTAATCATTTGATAATGATCCTCATTTTAAACTAACTTCTTTATATGTATACAAGTGGACTAATGTTAGAAACCAATAAAAACACTTCTGGAAAAATTAAATTGAACACACTAGCTCATTAAAATGGAAATAAAAGAGCATAGTTAAATTATAATGAATTAAATACAAATATAAATTTTTTGGAGTTATTAATTTTTTAATCTAATGTAATTATCCATGATATTAATATTAATAAATCATTCGGATATAAGGAAAAGATATTCTTGAACTCAACTCTATTTATTTGGGCTTTCCCTATTTCACTCATTTTTAGTATGAAAGTTATATTAATGAACCTTCAATATAAACACTATATCCATATATTTTATTTTATAGAATATACATGTTTCTAATCTAGTTTTTTGACAGATTCAAATATTTTTTGAAATGAACTCATACTTCTTATAAACACATCTTTTACTTCTCTCTGTATTGTTTTGTATTCAATCAAATATTAACGATTCTTATACCATATATTTTAGTACCTTTTTATTTTGGAAACCCCATTGAATATCCATCAATTTCTGTTTTATGAAATTATCATGGAACCCATTTTTATTCCATTGGTTTTTTTATTATAATGATTGTTTTAAGTTATATGTTGCATTCATGATTATATAAATGTTATGATGTTACAGGTGCACCTAGGATTATATAGTGCTCAAATTTATTAGGTTATGCAATGTATATCATTAAATAATTTTAAATATGTTTGAAAATGATTATATATTTGTTCACAATGATAATTTTTTGATGATACAAAATGGTTATGTTTAGACATGATGCTAGAATTGGTCACAACTATGTGTTGAAGATGACCGCTAAAAAAAGTTATTTCATTTTTATGAATTACCTTAATTTTTAACGTTATATAATTCATCATATAAATATTTTTATGATGTTGTTTCTATTATTTTACGTTGATTACATTTAATCTCACACATGTTTCATGACTCTTATTAATCCTCCTATTATTCTATTAAATTTCCCCTTTTTTATCTATATCCTATATTGAATACATGTATTGTGGTGAACACGACGTCCAATTTGAAGATAGAGATTAATAAATTAAATATTATTTATTTATGTTTTATTTAAATTTTATTTATGGTACCAATTATTCCAAGACACTCATCTTTTGGATCCTAGATTTGTAACCTTATTATACTATTTATCACTAAAATGATGGAATAATAATGTAAGAAAAATTTGGGTCGCTCTAATGATCCATCCACAAGACTATTCCAACATGCAACACGAATGTCACATAACTTATTCTAATCTTAGTATAATATTTGGTGGTCAAAATATAATATAATAAATCAATGGTAACAATACATGAACACATGTAACCATCTAGTCCCATGAAGGTAAAAGCATGAAAGCTATCTTCCAATCAAAAAAAATATAATGTCTCCCACATTTCCATCCCATGGTTCTTTTAGATCAATCTTGGTTTCTACTAATTATAAAAATCCCACACTCATCGCCCACTATGTTTTTCTTTACAATATGTCTCCTCTGACATTGTCCTAAAGGTTTCTTCCATCCATTAACTCATTGTTCAACTACCCAAGGATCGTCCCAAGACATCATACATTATGAACAATTAAATCATGACTCTATGTATTGTATAAAATATTATAATCTATGCATGGATCTTATCAAAATTCTCATATGGGTGATCTCATAAATTTCTACCTTGAGAATCCTACTCCCCTCCACACCTTGACCTTCCCCAAATAACCCATCTTACTCAAATGGATCACAAAGTCCCAAAGAACCCTCATAAATGTTCCACTCAATATGAATGTGACAGAAAACCATACCAACCATCATTACAATGATTCACGATTACATTAAAATCCATCAATACACAAGGATAACATCCTACACTACCCATTATCCATCATATATATTGCTACCACCTAAAGAATCTCATCATTAAAAACATCATTCTCAAAACATACATACAAAGTAACGTGTTATTCCTATAAGAGAACTGATAAATGGAATATAAAATTTTCTGCCATACCAAAATTAAAATATATATTTAATTACTGAAATATTATATATATAATTTAAATAATTTATGATGTTATTTTTGGGATATAGATTTTGAAAATTTTGAAAAAAAATAGTGACATGACCCATTCTTTTTTCAGAAAATATATATTTTCCCTAGAATATAAGTTTCTAAGTAATAATTTATAAATACTAAAAATATTATAAAAAATCTTCCATATAATCTTCTAAAATCATTATTTATATTTCCTATAGTTATAACTTAGTTAAATTGAAATATAATAATGGGGTTATCACATACATTCGGTAAGGTAAAAACATATAATAATGTATCTAATCATTAACATGAATGAGAACATGAATAGGGAATAAATATCTTAATTAATAGCTTGATTTAATAGATAATAATCATAAAACATTTTCAAAATATATATAGTCATAAAAAGCACCTTAATTAAACATAAATGATATAAAATTTAAAAAAAAAATCTGAATATTCATATAACAAGACATGATGACAAAAGATTGTGGAATATTTGGAACATATTAATTATAAGTAAAACATATAAACTGATGAAAATGAGTAAAATATTGTATATGTATCAAAAAATGATAATAAAAATCCAAATTTGGAACACTAATTATCAAAATAAAAATATTGTTAAAAATTATTTTTCCTAATACTATGTGAAAAAACTCAGTATTTATGGGCATGAAAATATGAGAAAAGTCATTATACCCAATTTTATGGGAAACAAATCTTTATTCCCCAAAATGAATATCTGATGAAGTATAATCATAATAAAATTAATTTGTTGGTGATATATGACCCCTGTAGACAATATATATACTAATTTCTTCCTCTTAAAATTATCAATCCTTTTATACTAAAGAACCCATAGAAAAAGAACAGCTTTCATAAGAATTTAAATTAAAAAATCACATAAAAAATCATACGAATTAATGGTATTTAAATATTTATATTTTTAAAATGAATTAATATCATAATAACTTTTATAATATGACGAAAAAATCACTTTTTGACGGGTAAACCTTACAAAAATGTACAAAAAACCTTTAAAACTTTGTTTTCAAAGTTGAATTGATAATTAATTTCAATAACATAATTAGTGGGGAAAGTTAATATTTTTGGGAAAATATGAAGAGACAATAGGTTCATTAAAACTCCATAAATGGAATAAAATTACACCCATAAATTTGATGATGGATAAAGAAGCGAGTTTCGATTGAAATTTTGTGATGAAAATTGAAGAAATCAAATTTGTAAAAGGACTAAATATGCATGTGTACTGATTTTTTAAAATCGTATACCGATAGTATTTTATGCGAACTGAACATTACATGGCATTCCTGAGAAATTCTAGCTAATGAGGTGTTGTCTCGAGAACCATATCATTTTCAAAATAAATTAAAAATGACAATGGTCCAAGGAAAACCTCGTCGTTGGAAGAGAAATTGCACCCAAAAACTAGAACCCCATGAATCTTGTCATTAGAGAAAATGTGACAAAGAGGTACATCTCACCATATCATCCATGCAATATCAGTTCACATTTGATAGAAAGCTGGCGACATCCCACAAAATGTTTTGTTTGTAGGATCAAGGAGGTGATTGTCTCCGCTGAAAAACTCAACAACACAAACATCAGCCCAGCAAACTCGGTTGACTGAGTAATTCATGGTCGGACATTTTCATCATGCGATTTTCAAAATGGTGATGGGTACACCAATGATAAATCTTCCCCATCACTCTATAAAAGGTACCATAATCGGGGGAAAAAGATGGATTTTTTTAGATCTAGGAGTTTAAGAATTGAATTCATTGATAGAAAATGATCGATGAAGTACAAAACTATGAACATTTTCTAGTAATAATAAACACACTACTAACCATATAAATATGAAAGGATAATAATATGAGAAAAACCATGAACCTAATTAGTGAACCATGAACCATACTCCGTTCGTGGATGAACATTAGATAAATTCCAGGATGAATGCACCTTCTTCAATCTGATGTACCCCATAAAACATCATTACGTGGATAAAACCCTTCCCCATATAGGGATCCTCTACATGGATGGGATCTATCACCACATAACACATAGGTATGCTGACAAAACCTAAGGTAGCACACTAATATGATACATAGACCACGACTAGGTCTCTGTACCACTAAGGTACATGGATCCCCCTCCACCCACATAGTTTTACCCCATGTAGTGGGTACCTCGCCCCACATGAACAAGTAGTATGTAGAATGTGGTACCTATGGGTTTTCTACCTTCCAATCCAGATCATGCCCATCCATTTCTATCTATTCCCTTGAATCCCCTCTACTAACCATTCCATCACTATAAGGAAAAATCATCTTCTAAACCCACTGATCCAATATGATAAAACTGTAGGACACATCATCCCATCTTTTTGTGTTTACATACCCTTGGTAAGCAGAGTCATGTGGGTAATCCTAGAAATTTTGTAGATACTTTTAATGTTACTATGTTTAAATTTCTATGGAATCATAGGGCCCATAATTGGATTATTCTTGTGAACATCCAGGATCGAGGTATTATGGGAAATCACAGGATTTTCCATTCAATGAGGGATATTGACCTGCCAATGGGATCATGATATCATTCCCTTTATTGAGTAGTAATTCTTCTTTCCTCTCTTAGAACTCATTTTAGGGAACTATACCTGAGGTATTCCCTTAACCATTCCATTGGTGGTGGAACCCTTTATCCTCTTAGGCGCAGCTAATGACATGTCTGTATGGACATCCAAAGGTGACTATCCAAGATATCAACAAAGAGGAGGAAGATGAAACATTCTAAGACCCATATATCCCCCTCTGGGCTCTATTTCCATATTCTAGCAGATGAAGTGGGATGTGTGATTTCTAGATCCACTTCCTCTACATTATTCTTACACCAGGAATTAATCATGTGGGATTATATATTGTCAGTGATCGTGTCACTTGAAAATCCCCAATATATAGGAATCCTCCTAGGTGAAATATTTAAGAAGACCACAAAATCATCATGAATTTTGATCCTTCATATTATTTCAAAATCATGGGCCTCTTATTTGTTATAAAACCAAATATAACCAAAATTATGAGGGCATTGATTCCAATATAAGTAGGATACATAAGAGGAAACTCAAATGTCCAAACCCATCTCTAATGTCACCATAGTTTTCACTAGGTTATATCCCTAGTGGGGCCATATCCACCTCAGAGACCATGATTTCCATAGAATCCTTGGTTGATTCTGTGTATGCCCCATAAAAAATAATGACAGGGTATCCTCAACTTTTACATAGCTTCCTCATGAAGCTAAAAATCATAGATGGGTCCCCATCACATGAACCTAAAAGGTTACATGTCTAGTTATGTGGCAACTAAATCTGTGGGTTTTGATTTATCTCGTGAGGATTCATATTACACCAATATTTTGGGTTCGAACTTGATAATGAATAAATTTTCATCTTATATAGAAGATGATAAACTCTACAACACCTCATCATATGGATGAAACTAACATTGTCTTAGTAATTTGACGTAGATGCATATATATATATTTAATCATGCAACCCATGGGTAACCCACATACACATTATTCCGAAAGAAACACGGCTCCATGAACATACGAATAAATCCATTGTATACAATCTGAGGACATGATACATGTGTCCGACCTCTCCTCCTCTCTACCAAAGGAGTTTTATGTGTCATTTAAAAAAAATTGGTCCAACATGTGCTGGAATATTGAATTAAGGTTAATGAATCATGGATATAATGGCCTTTGGGTGTTTCCGTCTCAACGAATAAATCCATTGTATACAATCTGAGGACATGATACATGTAACAACCAACACATTTTAATAATATTTTTTTCCTAGTTTTGTGTGTTATTATATTTTTTAATTAAGAAAAATATATAATTTTATTAATTAAGTGAGTATATTTAAAATGACAACATTGGGTTTTGAATTTTATATTATTGTAGGTCAATATTACCACTATAAACTATACTCTTAACATTATGATTATTGTTTATAAATAAAAATGATCATAGTTAATTAATACATAAATAAGAGTTTATGGCCTCATCCAGTACACTTGGTCCATATGAAGCTCATCTGTCAGATCATGTGATAGTGGTAGCATTGTTGGGATTTTCTCTAGACCAAGTCTCAGCAGAGTCTCAACTTGTTAATCATGAATGTATTCTCCTTCAGGAGAAGATCAAGATTATATAAATCACCACTCGGGTAATGTTTCTTGATCCACCATATGATCCTATCTCCATTTCACAATATTCTCCTAAGATATATGCATGTGTTATAAGGTGCGATGTAACAAAACCCTTTGTTGATTTGTGTAATAAATTTGTATAAATAAAATTGTTATTTCATATTATGGAAATATTTTTTAATTTCAAATTTAAAAATGAATATAGGATGAATTTTTATATGTTTCATATTATTTATGATTACTGGAAAAAAGGTATCATAAAAATTATTTATACCTTAAATAATTAAAAATGTAAAATGATTTTCAAAAAATGGATATATATAGTTGCGATCAGTATGAAATTCCGAGTTTCATAAGATCAACTTGTTTTGGATTAATAATAAATTATAAATAGTAATCTTACCCTTATTAATTTTTGTGTGACTAATAGAATAATAACCTATCTTAATTATGTATAATTTTCATTTATCCATCATGAATGGTAATGTTATGTAATATCATATGTAAATAACATTTCATAATGTATTAGTTATGTATTTATATTTTTTGAGGTAAAAATTGATTTTACATAAAAAATTAATATCTCTTATTTATAAAATTATTTTCATAAAATGGATTTAATTTTTGAATACAAATCATTGATATTAGTTTTGGGTGAATTTATTATATTTTTATAAAATGTTGTGACTTTGGTGAATAGTAAAAATACAATTTTGAGTTACGGTGTGATTAATGAGATCATTACTGATATAATCATGATATAATAATTATGGTCTGCTATTGAGGAATAAAATATGTTATTAGATATCCCACGTGACCAATACCATGGTCAAGAAAACATTGTCAAGCCAATATATTTCCAAATTCCACTAATGAGTTGTCCCTTGAAAATTAATAAAATTTTCCCCCACTATTTCTATAAATACTAACACATTCATTCCATTAATTCATTAAAAATTGATCCTCAATAAAGCTATAGTTTTTTTACCTCCCATAGAGTAATAACTACGTTCCCTAAATTTCCCCATGGTTCCAACCATTGTGTATTTGAAGTTACTCTTTGAGGTAAGAGAACCTTTCACCTTCCTCTTTTAGTCAAAACATACATTATGTTATGACTAATAGATTCCTTTTTATTATGTTGCGGTATGTTATTATATATCCTTATTTTTTCCATTTTATTTAAAAATAATGATATTCTCTTTCCACTCTCATCAACTGAATTTATTAATTTTAAGAGATGTCGTACGGCTGCTGAATTAGAATAAGGGAATTCTCAAATTCTGTTTTTTTCATTCATGTTATATTTTCTGTGGTACAACATCAATTTTTACATAACATCTTATTATTTACATTATATTAGGAACCAATAAATTATTATGAGTCGTTTATTTATGTGGTTCCCTTGTCCACTCTCTATTAATTGTTTTCTAAAACCATGTTGTATAGCCGTTATGATGAATAATTTTTGTAAAAAAATACTAATATGTTTCTCATAAAATTATCATATTTTATTTATCTTAATTCCAAAACTTATATCAAATCTATGTGTATTCATAAATTCATATATATTATATATGTCATTATATAAATTATATACATAAAAACCTCATTCGCTTTCCTTGATTTATAAAGGACATAATGATCTTGTTTTTAAGAACATTTTAAAACATCAATATTTTGGAATAAACCCCATTTATTTTATTCCCGTTTTGGTTATTTAGAAAATTATTGATTGTGATCAATGTAAATATCATGAATATAAATTCAAAATATGGGTGTTCCCTAATATCACCCCAATACATTGGCTAATTAAATTAAACACTAGAGATGACATGTTTTTTGATAACATATTGAATGACTATGGTAATTTTTGTGACACCTAGGGGATGGACCTAGGTGATATACATATTATTTTACAAATTAAATTTTATATCCACATTTCCATGTTATATTTCATTATATTTTTATTATGATATGCATCATTATCATACCATTATGAAATTCCCCAAGTACTTATTGATATCACTTATGTTCACAAGGTAAACTATTCCAGTTGTTTTTTTACTCGGCCTTCTGCTCACCCGTTCCTTTGATGTATATCTCTAGGTCATGAGAAGCATTAATTTTTCTTAGTATGAAAATTTCAATAAAAAATTCATGATTATTAAATTATTCTTATTTGTTTTCATGTATCATGTACCTTATTTTCAAGGCCCTGGCATTTGAAGATCCATTTTTTGTAAAATTATATATAAAGATATGTAATAAAAAGGGCTGATGCCATAGGACTGGATGTGAATCCCATCATAATAACAGATAATATTTCTTTATCCATCAGGCTATTTTTCTAGCCACCAATATGATATGAATTAGGCCAAAAATAAATGGTGAAACTTGACTTTATCCTTAATTAAAATGGCAATTTGACCCCAATGAAAACAAATAAGAGGATATGGAATATCAGATCACAATTTCCCCTATACAGAATGACGTGAATAAGGTTGAAACAAAAATAGTGAATCTAATGTGGATCCCTAAACACAGTGGAGGGTTACTCCACCATAATTACCATTCACATTAAACAGAAATAGGGTATAGCAAGATCAGAAATCAGTTATGTGATCATGAGATGCTACCTTGATTGGGGTTTTAGGTTCTTTTTACACCTATTTCAGTTTTCATAGATATCTCTTCAATCCAAATAGAATATTGACCAATTTCTCAGACATGTGCATCTGTGTGCACACAGGTGATAGTATCCCAAATGAACATGACTCCATTTCTTACCATGTTCATTAAATGTTTGGATTGAAACATGAGGATCAATGAGTACCACCAAAGTGGTGTGCTCCCCATGGACGAGGAAGCAAGGAAGGCCTTCTAATCATTGAATGATTTTCAGCCTCCTTTTCAAATGATTATAGCATCCTAGCAGAATATATCCTCGCTTGATTCCTCCAACTTCTTCAGGATCCTATCCCTAGAGCATGAAAAAAATATTTCACTTATCTGAGGGAGGTAGATGATGTCAAAACCCTGGAATTCATCCTAGATTCACATAAACCTTTCTCAAGGACTCCTGCTGAATGAATCCTCCCCTGGTGTCATTAAAACCATTATCCTCACTATAAATAGTATCTTATGTCAATGGAAACTATTGTTTTCCAAAAGACACTGACCCCTTTGTATTTACGCTAAGGGGAAAAAAATCATAATTTGGAGTTGGTTATCACCGTAGATACTAAGGATTAGTTCCACCACAAAAACACGGTGACATTTAATATTTAGGAATACAATTATTCGCCTCCTATTGATGTCCTCCATGAAAATAAAGAGGAAACCTATTAGTACATTCATATCCTTTCATAAAAATATGAAGAACACAACGAAAAGAGGGTGACAAAATATGAAAAATGGTATATTCTTGCCATTTCTCACGAGTTCCACTATGCAGATAGATTAGAAAATTACAGGGAAATTCATATCTCATCAAATGCATAAGAATCTCATAATCCAAATATAACAACAATGAACTATAAGTATGAAAAATTACTACATATTCACAGCAATAAAACAACTAAAAAATAATGGAAATCCATGTGTAGTCATATAACATTACTAATGTGTATGATGAACACTGTTCAAATATTGTTGAAAATAATGAGGACAGTAAAATTCAAATCATTGAATTCAAAACACTACATCCAAATATGGTGGCAATGGGAGAAGATATCCGATAAAAGATTCTTTTCTATATCCTTGCAAGAGAGAACATACAATACCCACTAGAAACACATGGATGATCAGAGTAGGCACCAACTCCTACTCCAAAATCAAAATGGGAATTCATACCCATTCAAGCCAAAGGTGTATCTCAACACCTCATTGTTATGATAGAGGACCAAATTTTAATTCTATACTATATCTTCTAGGGGTTTTGCGATGTAATTTATTTTGTAAAACAATTGTGTTTTTGGGCCCACAATCTCATCTCATAGGGTGGTTTGATTCAATGAAAAAATTATATATTCACCCTGGAGCATCCTCACATTCCTAATCCAATCTAGGAGGAATGATTAACATTATATATTATATGATGACAACTATATCAAGAACAAAAACCCAATTTAACTTGGGGACACTAATCTAACATGTTGGGTAATCTTTGGTAGCCATATATCCCTACCAGAACTAAATATTTACATCTCCATATCCCATAAACATCATGGGAAAAAATTATATAGGGATATGAATATGAAGAGTGTTACTGATAAAAGGCATCCTCAGTTTACCACATGTTAGTGCACATAAATGAAACACACTTGAGGCAACCAGAAAAAAATATCACAATCATGATTATGATATTCTAGAATCTAGTGATCTTGATGCCAACAAATTTTTATCAATAGAATGTCAATATCATATACTTCCATTATCTTATTATGGAAATGAAAGTAGATTTTACGATGTTCCTCCACATAATTTCACAACTATAAGCTTTGATGGTCCCTCCCAAACCACCCACGAGGTCTTACTATGTTGTCCAAAAACAATCGATCGTAAGTTCTTATCTAATGATGCCTGATAGGGTACCCATCCCCTAGAATAAATAATAAGAGATAGATAAGGTCCTCCCCTTGCTATCATCAACGATGATGATCCTCCCCATGACATATTCTCCCTATATTATTATCCCTAAAGTCAAATGTTATGTTGTGATGGTAGTCCATTCCATGAATATATTATCCTTGAAGTCCCTCCCTAGAGTGACAACAAGAAATGCGATGGTAATCCCATAATTTTAGTACAACGTAAATTTCCTCCATGAAATGTACACTACATATTCCCTCCATGCATCCAAATCTATGTTTGTAGTCTTTTCCAAGATAGTAGTCATTGTGAAGGACGTTCTCTCTATAAATCCAAAGAGAAAGAAGGCCATGTAATTTTTCTCGTCTACCCTAAAGGTCCTCTCTAATGTATACACCACAATAATCCTTCTTAGACCATTAAAATATGCCATAGTAGTAGTCATTTCCATCAAATCACTGACTTTGAAGGTCCTCCCCATAGTAATATGTTATGCCAGTGAGAAGTAACTTCCCTAGTCATGTAAAATGTTAGATAACCCTCATTTTATGTGGCATATGGAAAATTGGCATGCCACATGATGGATATTATATCCATGATTATAGATATCCTTTCTATACTAGAGGGTGTCTAGAGGAAAAATTCAACTTTTGAGCCACACCCATACTATTATCACGGTAACGAGACACCCTCCAACCCCGTGGCTTACAATGAAATCATTAAATAGCAGTCAAACCTGGAGGATCAAATAGAAGAGTCTGTAGACATACAACAACATGATTTTTTTCTTGTGACAATCCTACAAGCTATGTATTAAATATTAGATATTTATTGGAAAATATCCACATCATAGATTAACAGACCATGGAAATTTTCGAAAGAATGTATCTATAAAATTTTCATCCATATATAGAAAACACTCCACTAGCTAAATGATAAATTTCATCCCTATAATGGTTTTGTAGACCTTGTTAATATCTGGTGAGTGTATCAACATCAGATCGATCTTGAATCCCTTACATATTAACATCGGCCTCAAAAAAATGGAAAAAATAGACCTTGAGCTTCCAAACTTATATGTGTTACACATGATCCATCACCTTCTTAGGAACACCCTCTCTTGTGTTCGTATCCGGTGATGGGGAGAACATGGAGCTCTACAGTTCATCCCACTTCTTTTCCAGTAAAACCTTCAATATGTGACATCTTACAATGGAATCTTCCTCAAATGGATGTCAAATGTAGTCTTGACATTTGGAAAGTTGAATTCCTGAAAATAACTGGACATGAGTAAGTCATATAAGTATCAGCCTTAATGAGACAAATCCATCAAGATGCTATTGAACAATCCCACTGAGGACATCCAACTATCCTCTCATCTATGGTATATCAATCCACAAGCACGTGTCATTACCTAGGAAGCTTGTAATTCCCATGTAGACCTACCACTATATCTAGCTCACACCCACAAGGGAATGACTGAGATCATGAAAGTGAAGATAGGAGCTGAAACCACCACAATTGTGGACTAACCTCAGATCATTGGTTTTGGGGAATTTGTAACACAAAAATCCCACATAAGACCAACAAATTCAGGCCATGGAATGTCACCAAATAACGATAGCAACCCAAGACCGATGGTTTGGGGGAATATTTAACTCAAATTCCTACCAAATTAACACATTTATTCATCTAACTCACATGAATATGGGATATCAGTGTCTCCTGTTAGATCATATCCCGTGAATCATATCCCCTCGAACAGAGGAATACTAAAATGAAATATATTGTCCCATTATGAGTTGCTATTCTCCATGAAACCTGAAGAGTATCTTAGAATGGATGGAGAAGATTCAAAATAGGACTCACTATGTTTTACTACCAATCAACACCATGAATGGAACCCCAAATGCTTCCAGAATCGGTGAACATCATATACATCATCCCCATAGACCATGCTGAAAATGATACCAATAACTAGGAAACATGAGAAGTGGGTTCCCTATTAGATCTTGTCCAGACCGAGCCTATAGGTTTGGACACCCAAATCCAATGATTTTTCATAACTTTGTTTTTCACTCAGTTTATCCTCAATTAACTCCTACAAGAATTATATAGAAGTAAATGAATAAGGTAAAGGGGTAATACCCACCTCTTCCTCCCCATGAAGATGATCCCCCCACTTTTGAGGAGGAATTCACTCAGAACGATAATGAAATGAATGATCCAAGGTTAATCAACACTAAGATTCTATGAAAATTATTTCATTCAGGGTGTATTCCATAGGTGGAGAGTCAACGCACACTTTATTCGCATATATAACATAGCCCCATAGACTCATCACAAATGACGAAGCAAGGAAACAGTTCTCTTTTAATGGAGATACATGGCCATTAATCGGCATGAACCCAATCATGGTAGAATATCATGATTTAAGTCCACTACGGGATGAAATCAAAATATATTCAGGAAGATACCAAGAAGATCTCCCCAGCTAAGTATCCTCATCATGTTCCAATAGCGTTGACACATCCAATATTCCCCCCTACAATACCCACTCTTGCTCAAGACCAATAGGACATGAATTAACATATCCAAATTACCAATGAGTTATTGAAAACATGAATGTATTCTATGGATATATGTCGCACTCCAATAAATATATATTTGAATCACTGCCATAATAGAGTAAGAAACTTCTCTTTTATGACAACTTTTGGGAACCCTATATTCCCATTCATCAATGGATAAGGGGACCAGAAGAAACATAAAATTCACAAATATTATTATTTTGATCCAATGAAGGGAACCCCAGAGAAACATGTAGTTGTGAAGATCATGCTATTTGTGCAAACCCTACATGGGTTAGATTTTCATTAGTACAGTAGGTTGCAAGCTAACTCAATAATATGATGGGATGATTTCTGAGGCTACTTCCTATTTTAATTAAGCTCGATGATTACCATAAATAATTAGTGATCTCATGAACTGCATACACTAAGATACATAGAGAGCCTATGACTTCATTGTATGATAGAATAGTATTACTTACTCCTTGAACCGACCACTCCCCCCCTAAGATATATGTTCTCCAGGTGTTTGGAAAACCACTATGAAGAGATAAAAACACAACTTATTATAGTGAAATATACAAGTTGGTTTTGATATGTCTCCACCATTATTCAATGGAAATAATATCCCTTATAATGGAAAAATATCATTTCCCAGGTAGTCTTTGTAGCCCTAGTAAATGGAGCAGGTAGAGTTAAGGAATCTTTTGTCTTGCTTATGCCACCTCATGCACCATCTCCATCTCTATGACCACCACAGAGTCTTACAGGTCCCTATATAAGTCAGCATCCACCCTTTCCTCATCAATATGTGCTTTCAGGAGCCAATACGAATCAATTCTAGGAATGAAGAAACTATTTTACTCTTTCGGAGTTGGTAAAGTCTATGTATACTTCATAGATGACATGAATTGAAAATTTCCTTAGTTACCAAAGGGGAAGATGGTTGATGTTGTAGGTCTTGATGATAGACTAGAATACTATCTCTTACATCAGATATTGGGACACCACATTCAATATTTTTTCATTTCAATAATCTTCTATAAAAGATGACTAAATTTGGAAAAGTGATGTTGGTACCACTCCTAGTGTAATGGAAATATGTTTCCACTACTTATTTGGACGAATAAAGTGATTGGAAATATGTTTTTAACAAAATGGATAAATTTTTTTATGCTAGAATAACTCAGAAAAATGTTAACCAAACACATGGAATACAATATGAATAGTTGAATAATCTAACTGTGTATCCAAAAACTGTTAATGGAACATGGATATCATCATCAACTCCACAATTCTCCAATGTATAACCATATGAAAATATGACTTATCATAAATGAAGAATTGGTGTGTTGTAAGACATACATGAACCAAATCCAATGTTTTCTTTAACAAGGTCATATATCATGCTCGTGACTATAACGACACAGGAATAACCCTTCCAATGTTGGTTATCATTCATAAATTCTCGTACGCAATTTAGGGGTGGATAATGATACTATAGAAGCCATGTAAATCAAGAGAGATATAACAATGGAAGAAATCAATCCTACTGATTCACCCCATCTCCAACTAGTAGTATTAAAGAATCCCAAAGAAGAACCTTCAAGAGGATCTGCCAGGGATAATAAAATTCTACTAACCCCATAAAAAGAATCCTTGGTCCAATTCATCAGAAATATCCATCATAGAAAGAAAATATGACTAATTTTTATCGACATGTGAGAAGATTGGCCTGACCCAATCCAGAATAGACAAAATCTCCTCCTACTCCAACCCCAAGGGTTGACCCATACTCATGAAATGTTCATGACCCTAAAAATCAAATGAAATTTTATCCCCAAGCTGGTAAGTTCTGACCATTAGATAAGATATATGATATTATGAAGAAATAAGATTCAGTTGCATCCAAAAATTTGACCTATATTCATTGAATCTCTTAGTAGATATAATGGAATATTTCATTGAAGAATTTTTGAGTTCCCCAATGTTTTAAGCCAAAGTATCCACCGCTGAAGTCTACCAGACATAGTCCAATACTCTAAAATTCCATGAAGTTATCTCCTATATGGATTAAAAAAAATAGTCCATTATGAAATGACACGTAAAACCATTATATGTGTTTGGAAAAATAAATGGCGTCAATATCCAACAAATTTTCATTGATAGAAGATATAGGGGTAGTATCCTCCCACTGTAGACACATCTTCAGCAGCGCTTTAATGATGATGACCATCTTCCCTACCCCATAATCATGTTAGTATCCAAAAAAAAGAAATCAGAATCTATTAGGCAAAATAATTCTGGAAACATGGTTCGTTGACCTCATTGCAAACCTAGAGTTTCTTTTTGTATAAAATAATAACACCGTCGACACCCAACTAGGGATGACCTGACTGCATAATGAAAAAACAATCCCCTCTATATTCAATCAGTGCCTGAAATATATCATTAATGGACCGAGTGGTAATCTTTAGGCTGATAAGGCCCCATTAGACCTCTATGAATCTCCCTATATTGATGAGGGGGTATATGGACCAATGGGGAAACAACCAATCACTAGCATGAATGATTGGGTTACCTCCAAAATATTTTGTAATTGTTTTCTACCTATCCAATAATGTAGCTCTGTGAAGAATACGTACTTCTCACCCATTTTATTTAGATCACAATTCAATGTTTAGATGCACATTTAGATGCCCTTGTGGTTTGTGTTGTGGATGGGAATCTAGATAATGTTGAAAATATCACTCAATACCAATATAATGGTTGGGATTCTTATGAAAATTCCATAGAACAATCATCAAAACCCAAAAAAAATTATTCATCTTCCACAACTGTTGGAGTAATTATAATGTCACTCAAAGAATATGAGGAAAATATTTTACCACTCACTGCATTTATTTTTGGAGAAGCCCCCAACAACTGTCGAGGGAGAAGAGACAAATTCAACTCTAGAACACCAAATTTACAATTCCTTAATAAAATATAAGGAGGTCATTTCAATGATTTTTTCCCATAATAATTTGAAGAGTAATATGATGAGGATGTAAAGGATGTGAAATAATATTTAGGGGATTCCCCACCACCATTTAAGGAAGGAATATCTACAAACATTAAATAACTGAAGGAAATCATTAGGGTATGGAAGAACACCCGTGACCCACTCTGGTTAGTGCAGCCATGCCTTCTAAAGATAAAGGGTTATGTGCCTACTTCAAGAGGTATAATCATGATTATATCCCGTAGAGTAATATAGAAATCCATGTCTCAATATGTAGGTGTCCACACACCACCTTGGCTGGCCATAAGACAATTGTGGTTACAAGAAATCTACCACACGCATTCACCCAACACATTATGCCAAAATAGATGTCGATTTTGATAATATCATCATATACAACTTCATATCAGTGGATCAATATCCAATATGGATAAAAAAAATATCCCCTTCAAGAAAAACAATGGGAAGATCCAGGTATACATCAATTTTCAGGAACTCAATTTGATCTTCCCAAAAGTTGATATCATAGCACCGAACACAGAATTGTTGATTGATAAAACTACCAGATATGAGGCTATCTTATTCATGGATGATTATTTATTGTATATCCATATCCAAATTTCCCATGAAAATAATGAATCTTCTTCTTTCATACACCCTAGGGGTAATTTTTTACAATGCATTTCCATTTTGTTTGATGAATGACAACATCACATACTAGTGCCCCATGAAACACAAATTAAAACCCATCAAATTAATGTTCATTGAATTCTATTAGGATGATTTGGTGGTTATGTAAAATATTTTCTCAGACCTATCAAATCTTGAAATTGTTATCAGAAAATTATGACAACATAGTTTCAAATTTAACCCCATGAAATATGCCTTCAGCATCACCTTAGGGAAATTCAACATAGTCATTGTATGTCATCATTTCATCGATGTCAGACTTAGGAAGACTAAATCTATCATTTAAATTTCACTACCTTGTATCCTAACTGTGTTGAGAGGAATCAAAGGACACCTGATTGACATTATTCACTTGATTTTCAACCTTATAAGAAAATTTTTTCCCCTCACCAGGTTGATGACGAATGGGGTATAATTTCAATAAACTGATTATAATTATAATGATTTGGAAAATCATAACAAGAATTTCATATTCCCACCATTTATAATATTTAATGTTGATATAAGGAAACTCATTATCTATGTGACAACCTCAGAATGAGACATGTGAACCTTCCATGCATCGAAGAATGATGCCAGTAGCAGGAATATTATCTATTATCACAAAACAACATTGATTTTTTATGAGACATAATATTTAATTATTGAGAAGGGATTTCTAGCCCTATTACTTGTGGTTCAAAAGTTAAGGCATTATCTATAGGACAACGAGGTCCACCCAGTCTCTCATAGAAACATGTTGTAGTACATTCTATGTAGTCCAATGTAAGATGGACTCTTGCCACGATGGAGGTCATCCTTTAGAAATTAGATATAAACTTCCTAATAAAAAATCCATCAAACATCAGGAATTACTAGACTTCTTGGATGAACACACATATGTAAAAGTAACTCCATTTGATGTCGAATTACTATATGATGAAATGTTTTCTATTCAATAGGGTCCCAGTGGTGGGAAATTCACTCAATAGTTCCACGAAAATTCTAATATGAAAAAAGGGAGAAAAAAGGTCAAAAAAGTGGTTTTGGGAGTCATACATATATCCCCATAAAGGGAAGTCATTCCTTATTCACTAATACTATCAGAGGTCTATGAAAACAGTGAAGAATAAAACCAGAACCTTATTGCATGCATGTAATAAACAGTCCTAGTAAAATTTAAACACATGATGATAAAAGGAAATTCAAAACTAGTTATCAAAAATTTCATTGGTGACTATCCTATTAATAATGTGTAGCTAATCTCTTTGATGAAACATTTATAAGATTTTATAAATGAATTCTCATCACATATGACACTAGCTTATGTCCATCATTTACAGAATGCAAAAGACGTTTCATTAGAAAATGAAACCACAACTCTGGACGATCTTGATTAGAATGAAATGGAAGTTATAATTTCCCACCACCAGATGGTATTACCATATTTAAATTACATGATGGAATAAATCAATGAGATCCATCCCATATTCATGTTTTACGATCATATATCCACCATGACAACCCCCATTGTAGACTCTCTTCAAGAGAGATATCTCCCAAAAGACATGGATAGAAGAGAACACATCTGAAGATGAGTATTCAATTTCATGATGTATGATGACACAAATAAAATATCCTTTATAACTGAGGCCTTGATTGATTCCTCATATGGTGCATTAATGTTGAATAGACCGCAACCGTCACAAAATAAGAGGATGTCGGCCCATGTGGGGCACACAAAATAGAATCCAACCTCTCTCATCATATCAGAATGATAGGGTACTATTGGACCACCATGATTTAGTATTATGTTATTTTCACAAATTTATATCACTCCTGCCAAGTCTATGTCAATTTCATCCATCAATCCCACAATTTTCATCATACAGATAAGTACTCATGTCCATTATTTATATGGGAAATGGACAATTTGGGACCTTATCCTCCCACCAAGGCTAGATAAATCAAGATTATTCTCACATAAACAAACTTATTTTACAAATGAGAATAATTATTAAAACATAAATTTGTCATAAGAAAGCATATTCATCATTATAAAAATTCAATAAAATCACATGGTTTGGTGTCTCTCACAAAATAGTGAAGGAAAACAGTACTATTTTATTCTATGTTGAATTGGAAATACTCTACTAAGAGTATGGAATCAATTAAATCATCTTTTCCTATACCATGCTGTAGCCAAAAGAAAGATATATGCTTTCAAAAAGACCCTATGTAACATAATCAAAATTACGATAGACATGGATAAAAAAATTTGGATGGACAAGTTCATTCATTAAATTCTGTATTACTAGACCACAAATCGCACTACAAGTCATGAAACCCTGTACTCATTTTTATACATAATAGAGACAGATCATATCATTGATATTCAACTACCATCACGCAACATCACTATATATGATCAACTATCTGTAGATGAGAAATCCAAAAAATGGTATAATGAGGTGGAATAGTTGGATGTGAAATGAGTACACACTCTACAAAATTTTTAAGTCCACCTAATTAAGATTTCATGACAATTTAATAAAATGGTTTTCCTTTAGTCATTACATAATGGAATAATGATGTTGTTCCTCAAAACCCTAATGATACTCATGAATAAGCCTATAAATAGGGATTTGAAATGGTCAAGATCGTATGTTATACAAAAAGATTACATCAATGGATCATATTCACTGATTTCAACGGATTTAAATCTAACCATATACCCCCAATTTTTGGATTTGAAGAACTTTTTCATGTATCCAAATGAATTGTATATAATTCTTTTCCACGTGATGTTAAACTGTACAATAGATATCTTGATCACATGACAATAAACAGAACAATGAAGTCATCTAGGTTGCATGACGTTAAACTGCATAACATTACCGACTTTTCTAGATGATGTTAAAATAATATTGATATGTTATCCACATTTTACAACATTAACCTTCTTACCATATTTGTCCTTACCAGAATATTGTAAATTAAATGGTGGCCATTTTACATGATACAACAATTTTCATTTGTCCAAAAAACAGATCATTGTAATAGAAATGTGAAAATTCTCTAACATTATATATATGGGTTATACTATAACATAATTTTTATCATAGATTACATATGGTTTTATTCCCATTAATAATTGGGATATGTAGTGATTCCTGGATTGTGCATCACGTGCCATGCACCAGCCAAAATTAGTAATTCCCCTCTCGTTGTGTATAGTTCAGACATGGGTAGTGAAATTCATGACTCCTAACTGCATGATAAGAAACAGTATGCCCCCTACAATGTTCTCACCAATGGGATGATTTCATATACCATTAGTCACAGACCATGTCATGCTACAAAGCTATGTATGGCATGATTCACATCCACCGATGTGATACGCACTGTCCCCAGGATCATTCATCATGGTAAACCCACCACAAAAATGGTATACAATTTCCAATGAACATGTCTGAATAGTATAGGGATCATATTTTCTAAAGAAATATGTATGAAATAATTCTCATATTACTATTGGATATGTAGATACTCATCGATAAAAGATATTGGCCTAGCCACCACATCATAACAAAATACCACAATTGTAGTCACAACTTCCTCTGTATCACAAGAGGAGACCCCAACTATTTCTCATTTCTAACATTGAACATAGATCACATGATCTTAGGAATGTTTGTAAAGGATTCCACTTAGATGATCATAGGATTCAGGTACAATGTACTCTCGTAAAAAAATGATAAAATGACCCCTCCATTTGTATGATCCAAACCTATACAAGGATTAAACACAGGAACTATGTGGGGATTGTGTCCTATCCATGTGGGATACATTGTGACACATGGTCCTTCCTAGGACTAGATTATTAAAAATAATGAAAAACAAAGAATGCACCCACTCTCTACATGCATCAGTTCAACATATTGATCATCTAGAACTACATGTGGCATGACTCTAGCTCACACATGATACGTAGTGACACCTGAATTCTTCATCATGGTCTAGTGGACACCCAAAACAATATCTGCATTTCCCTACGCAAAGGATCTACTTATTAAGGTAGTGTCTTCATAAGAGACACATATGGGTTCATTCCAACCCCTCAAGGATTCATTATAAGAACTTATATTATAAAACATTGTCCTTGATATACAATAGTATTGATGTATAATGACAACATCATTTTTCATAACCCCCTCTGTAGTAGTGTAATCCATTTTTTTCCTTGTTTCTAAAATTCACTACTTCTCACATTGGATTACTAGTTTTGGTAGAGGTCTTCTCATAGTCATATAAACACAATATTGGAAAATGTAATTGCCTTAAGATTTAAAATGTAAGGTTACCCCAAGGACTAAATGTTTCTTTACACATACTCTCATGGGATATATAGTTATACCTAGATTCTTCATACTGGTGTTTCCACCATCTAAAAAAATTCCCTCTTCTTAACATATGGATCATACATACATAATGAATTCCCTTCATGAACTACTCATGGCACGATTACGTACATCATATGATATATAGAGACACATTAAACCTAATTCATGGTATATAGACCACATGATACAAATTACCCACATTTTGTTCATGGGTCAGACTATAATGGACAGTTTTCATGAACTACTTCTGGCTTGATTCCATACATTATAAGATATGTAGTGAAGGTTGAATCCATCATCATGGTCAAGTCTCCATTAATCAAATTAGTACATTTTTAAATGGATAAGATCAGAAAAAGGAACCTGTTCTATATAAAAACATGGAATTTTATTCCAAACTAACTGAGATATGTAAGAAACCTCTATGGGGATGAAGCCTGACAGTACACTCACCTCATCCTTATCGTTCCAATTATTTAGTCATAACTTCATGATGTTATAATGCATGCCCAATGAAGTCCTTACCACAATACATTAAAATGTAATGTACTTGAAAAACAATGTCTGGATTCATTTTGATTATGATGACATATGTAGTGACACGTGAAAAGAAAACCCGTGGTAAAACCACAGAGAATAAAGAAAATACAACCAACCTCCTGCATGTTAAATGAATATAGATGCTTTGGATTTAAGATAGACAATGTTACATCTAGAAAGTTTCAAAAGAACATGATTCCCTTCCCAAAAGAATCATATGTTAGAAGATGATATTGTACCAAAAAAATAATATTATTCTCCTTATTTTTAGATACATAGAAATCCCATTTTTATCCATCAAACTCCATAACCCATGCAATATCTAATCCCTAAAATCACCCACAACTATAATAAATGGACATATAATGTCTTGTAGACAACTTTTATTGACTCTGCTGATAATGCCTTTGCGTCTCGGCCTATGTTTTCAAAAAGATGGAATATCAATCCAAGGAAATTTTTCCTCTTGAAATAATGTTCCCACATCTATACGGTCATTGGATCCTAATCCTTGTATCATCCCTCCTGATTCTATGGATTCTGTAATCACAATTTAGACCTTATTTTCCCACTATTGTTTAGGGAATACTAGAAATATCTCATACTGATTATATAATATTTATGCATGATCAATTTGATATTTCATCCGGCTAAAATGACGAATAAACAATGTCGTAAATATCATTAATGCAATAATTAAAGCTGTATGGTCCCACAATTAGTAGCTCATTCACATCATATCAATCATATTCTCATCCCATGTCATTATATAGTATGGACCAACAATGATATTTTCCTTGATCCTACCATACCTATTTGGTTGAGTAAAACCCTTGCCTCCCCATTTTTCTAACACATAGCATAGCTCGTGTGGTCATAGGAATGATGGAAGGGGACTCCCTATTGAACCAGGGTGAACCAATCTACAATGGATATCCCTAATTGCATGATATTAACTAGAATATAAGTGTTTTCACTCTTTATTTGGAAACCTAATGTCCTATTTTTATTTCATTAAACTGAATGGTACCCAAAAGTTAAATATAATTCCCTCATCGTGCACATAAAAATCTTGTGCAAGGAGCCTGCCATAAGGACATCCTGATCCCCAACATTGGTTTTGGCCCCAACAATTGAATAAACTTTACCTTGTCCTTTTTCACATACCAATAATGTAAAGGGAATCAGAAATTGGGACACCGGGTTATTCCTAACTTGGCCAAGATGTGACAAATGAGTCAAAATGTCCCACCTCACATACATGGAAAATATATAGAGAGAGAATCCTAAATAATTAAATAATCATGGCTTGGGTGTTTCTGATATGTCCAAACCAACTCTCTTCATTTATCATACTATATGTTGTGAGTGATCTTGGGTCTCCAAAATCCTTCATGGCCATCAAGAATAGAAGGAATGTGTCATTAGGATAACATTATTTGACTATGATAACAATGATACAATGGCTCCACATATATTTCCCACATAATCAAACTTTCATCCAAATGATAATTCATCTCTTGTAATGAAGTTTCATATTTTCATTCCCCAAATAACTTCTATACTCGATTTCATTCCCCATGATCCAAAAAACTATCAAATCCACGGTTTAATGTTTCCTCCCTACCCACATCCAAGACACATCAGTGATTTCAATCCCTAATATCCTCCCGTTATGCTAGGCTTCTATATCAACATTCTAGTCACATGATGTTTAAACAGCATGGTACTCGATACTCAGTATTCTTCCTTAGTCCATGTTACATAAAAGGGATTTTCCCACCATAACCCTAATCATGAAATTAATCTTTATAGGAAACATCAACACATGTCCCGCCTTATTGGTGAATCTATATCAAAAAAAAAATTTCCCCATCCATATGTCTGAATCAAATACACAGAGGATTGAGACTTAAAATAATTATGTACATATTTATTGTTGTCATCACAAGATACATAGTGACATCAAAATCCCATTTGTCAAATCCAACTGTGAAACAGACGGTCAGATCAACATAATGAAATAACTCATATGGATAGGATAAAAATGAATCCACTTATTTAAAATATTCCATGTATTGTTAAAACTAAAATTTCACATTTCATGAATAGCAACCCCTCACTTGAATGAAATCTATGTGTTTGAAAGGTTTTGAATATCCATAACCATCATTGGCCATCAAAATAGATAGATAGTTTCATAGAGACACATTTGTTTGACTATTAAAAAAATTCCATAGTGGCTCGACATATGTTACCAAGAAAATTCTTTCTCATCAAGAGTAAAATTCATCATCTAGAGAGTCTTTTCTTACCTCTATATGCCCTTATGAAAGATATGTTCTGCATTAATCCATGGATTTGGGAACCCCCCCCCCCCCCCTCAATAAATTTTACATGTTTCCCATTTTCATCACCTGAGGATAAAAGGAATTTCTGGTCAAACTATTGTGGAAATGATGAATCATTTAACCTACACTGGTTAGAGTGAAACGATTTCAGAATTAATATACCAAATTTACTAGTTGTACGATGTTAAAATACAACCGGAACCAGCCCTCTTTTATACAATTGAAATCTATGTGGAAGTAATTTTTTATAAACACACTTATTACATTCATACATTGTTCCTTAAACAAGACACCCACTATGGCCCTCCATAGGAAAAAAATCCATAATTCATTACAAATTTAATGGTCATCATAAATGTGCATAATGTTTCTTATGAACACATTTGATTCATTATGCACATAATTAACCAGCAACTATGCATATATTGGATACCAAAATGCCATATCAACCAAGGGATAAATCTCCAATAAGAGAGGTCTCTTCCATCTTTTATTCCCCCCATGGCCTCAATGCCCCATATCATGTCCCATATCCAAAATTAAAACTTCATGGTGAAGAAAAATCCTTCATTGATATACGAAATTTTTATGGAGATTTTTAGTTAATTGTTTCTAAATTGGGGCCCATGCCCTATAAGTCATGGTCAATGTTTTCAACATAAAACATCAATAATGATTGTCTGGTTTACACTCCTCTAAAACTCAAATAAATAAAACATAACACTCTATTGAGTGAAAACTAGAAAAGGGAGTCTAAGACAAAAGATGAGTACCATCTCACTAAACCAATACACTATATGGTTATGGAAAAACATCGAGAAATAAAAAAATCATCAAGATACAAATATCATGTTATGTCAAAATCATGTAAATGGTAGCCAAAGAAAAATCCATGTTCTACCTGCCAATCCTACACCATAATTGGTAAATTAAAAAATTTCTGGAATAATGAAAAAGGAAAAAATTTTGTAGGGTTTTTCATTTAACCCGAGAAAGAGTCAAATTATTCTCATTATGCCCCTTATCATAAGAATATATTAGGGCATGATTTGATTATTATTTTTCCTGAATTATGATTCAAATAATAATCCAGTTGAGATTAAGGATTAAAATGAAGTATATTATATATTTTTAATATTTAATAAAAGGTTAAATGTGTATCACTAGAAAGAAAAATGTTTTTTATTGAAATAAGTTAGAGTGGAGGTGGGAAACCACAATAAAGAGTCTCTCTCCAATTTCAAAAATAATCTGGTACAGGGTATCCATATAGATTAAAATGAGGCCCAACATTCTCTTTCAAATCTGAAGATAACTACCTGATGGGGACTTTCAAGGGAATGTTCCAAATCATCCCTTTGATTAGTTTTAGCTTCAACCATTGGTTGTACAACCATAATATAATTATAGAGGTCTATTAATTTCAATTTAATGGATTATTAAGTAGCCCTTGATGATGCTAGTTGTGCATCTAGTCTGGATACACGAGCCTCACACCCACCTAGTTACACCATCTGGGAAATCACCTGGTCATGAGAAGTAGATTCTTAAGCCTCCAAATGATTCAACTCATCAGAAATATCCTATAAATTCTATGATTGGTGGTAATAAATGTTGATACTATAATTTTGATCTTTGCAAGTAGAATGATCCACTCGAGATATAACAATTGCCTACAAGAAAAGATGCATGCATCAGTAATCAATGACGATTGTACCCATATCGACAAATAGTCATTTAATGTTATATACCTCATTGTAAACATCATTCATGGGTGTTTTTAAGGCCATATTTTGGATTTTAATCCATATCCATTTTCACATATCTCGATAACTTATAAGGGAATTAGAATCTTGGACCTCATCTACTACGACAAGTATGTGATGAGGAAGCATTAATCTATAAAACTGAAGTTCCCTAAGCTAGATCACATTCGCATGGGGACTATCCATCAGAAAATATAGTTTTACCTCTGAAACTAAATGAGGGTGGCTGGAAAAAACAATAAAAACACCTCGTGATGTCCCAGTTGGACTAGCTTTGGTGGGACCATGGACCATATTGCCCATAGATGCGGTGTAAAAGTCTCTTTCATCATAGATGTGTTTTGTGGTTGAAGCACCATAAAATGATTTAGATGGTGTGTAAAATATCTTCATATAATTGGGGGCCACAATCCAAATTTGGAACACATTTGATAATAATAGAAATAGCCAACAGTCTCTGAACCCATCGAAATGGCCTTCCAAAAGCCCTATCAAGGTAGAAAGCTACCCACGATTGTGTGCACTCTAATTATAGTCATCTTGAGGATACATTGAGATATATTATAACTTCCATATTATCATCATCTCACATCATGGACTTCCACGATTAGTGAAGAATCATGGGATGAGACTCCCTCTCTAACAGAGTAGTAAGGAGTGGTGTGACCTATTGATGGAATGGAGATTTCCTAGAAAATCAATATGATGTAGGGTTCATATATTGATACCCATACTATGAGAGAATTTATACCTCCATATCAATGTGAAATGATATATTAATTCTCTTTGAATATATCGTTCCATTATCCATCAAAAGATCTATGGGGTGCAACGTAAGGTGTGAAAGGAAACTATGAAACATCCCTTAACAATTTAATGGCATTAGCAACACTTAATGACTATGGATAAACAATGAATATATTGATATGAGATAAGAAAATGTTATAATGATAAAAACTTACATTATGATGATACTCATATTAAGGTAAATGACCTGGTATCCATCCATTAGGAAATTGAAATGACCCACAAAGACGATGTAGTTGATTTATTCCTATATTTTCTCTAGTAGTTCCTTGATTTGGGTGAGGGTAGGAACGTCGAAGTTAATAGGTTTCCCCTAAAACAATTGATATTTTATCATCTGATTGAAATACTTAACACTAGTATAAACATCAGTTTAGGGGAAGATCCATCCACTCAAAAAACTATGAAAAATTCTCATTTGTGGTTTGGAGTTATGTCCTTAATTATATACCCTCTGGTTGTATATCGACCTTCTTAGAGGGTGGCAAAATATAAGCCCATAATATTTCTTGATTGCAGATTTGGGTTAGTCTGACTATGGTGAACACTCAGCCAACGACTTTTCACATGAAATAAAAGCATGAGCCAAACCTTTTATGAAATAATAGAATGATTGTGGAGGGATTGATTCAGAAATAACTATTCAATGAAAAATAAATTCTTTAGCAGCGAAGATAATTGATCAAAATTCCCCCAATAAAAGGTTGTGGGGAGAAACATGTCATACTTGTTTGCTAGAAAGAGAATCACATCGATTTGATAGATGTCCCCTAATTAAATAATGACCTCACAATGAAATGTTTGGATAGTATTGGTGCCTAAACACCAATGACTATATTGTCCAGGAAACATCTCAGCAAATAAATATATTGTAAATTTGGGAACCCATGCTTCTTGATCCATGTTAAATGCATCAAATTAGCTAGAGGGGTCCTAAAAATATGATGTACCCATAATTCCCAATTCCAATTATCGGTGAATCATACTCCAAATTGAATGTCCCATTTGGTTTTCCACCCACCATTGGGATTCCCTTGAGAATGATTTACAATGGGAGACTACTCCCAAATGGCCAACCTCAATGAGGTGTTACGATGATAAGGATAAATATGATTCCACATGTATCCTTTAATTATGAACATGTTATCTTGAGTAAAAGTTGTTATGAGTTCTCTTGTTGAATAAATATTGGCCTGATCACACCCTTAGGATTCTTCTAGGAGAATATTTTGTGTACTTTGATTGGAAAATTGTAGGGGAACATAATTTAGGAGGCAAAAAATGTAAAGTGGAAACTAGATGTATGACATATATTCTATGAGCTATGCAGAAATATATTCTATGATAATACCCTATTGGGGAACATTTTAATATTGATGGTTGTCTTTAGAATTATTTATCATAGCTTTCCTCCACCTGGACACATCATCCGAGATTAGTGGAAGAGCCAAGTCATCCTACATCAAAAATTCCATGGAAAAGGGTTAGATCAACAATATTCTTGGAAAAGGAAAAAAAATATTTTAAAAGTACTAACAAAAGTCTTAATAGCAAGTCTCTACATAATTAACCTTATAAATGGTTTTCCAAATGCATTATTTATGAACAGATTGTTCACAAAATTCCACAAAAGACGATGGATCGTGAATCGTTGGCCAGCTAATCAAGGCCAGTTCATGGAATGAAAAATCCACACATCGATCTCTACTATAGGGCTGAACAAAAATTTAAAATTATACTATTTAAATAACAATTTGGAAAATTAAATTTCACTTCTCCCACTTGAGGTATTTTCCTTGGAGATAGAATACCACCTAATTTTTAAATACACTATTGTTCAAACATACAATTTAAACATTAAAGGGTCGATTCCAGAATTAAAATGTATGTTCGTAGATGATAGAAATAGAGAAGAGTTCATAGTTCATGGAATGTGATGAACTATTCATGGATGAAATATTTTTACAAAAAAAATTGGTATATGAAAGTTGGCAGAGTTGGGAGGACTCTTTTGATCACTTTTTGTGGAGAAGTTTGGTAAATAAAAAAATACATGGGCCCCTTATATATGTTTCTGGTCCCCCGATGGTTCCATATATTTATACCAAACCATTTTTTATCAAGACCAATTAATAAATCATAATAAACACTTCAATATCCTGATTAGAACACATTATAATGGGGGGATTTTTATCATACTAAACACCCTATAATGGGATGGAAAATACTCAAAAAATTGTGATAAACGAAGATGAAGATTAAAAAAATTGATAGAAATTTTGATAAAATTGTATTTATCAAAGGGCCAATGTGGTAATTTTTCATATTTATAAGAATGAGACATGGGATGTATTACATGTTAACCTAAGTTAAATTTCCATCTCACAAAATGTTTTCTCATGAAGCATTGGAAAAAGAACCAGACTCTTATCAGAATAAATAAAGAATGGCGCTATTCCCCTGTGAACAATGTAATTCGACTAGAGGAAGAGAAATTAAACCCATGGATCATGACCCCATGAAATGTGAAGTTAGGTATGTAAAAATGGAGAGGTACACCCCACACACCATCCCGAAAAACTCAGATAGTTGGCGACATGAAGCCGGCATCATCAAATGAACTGCATCATTCGCAGGATCGATTTCATGATTTCAGACACAATGAACTGATACATTTCAGACCTCATCCCCTAAAACATCGATTGGAATAGTAATCTAATGGCCATGATATTTCATCCTGGTATTCTAAAAATCGGTTTATGTGACAAAAAATATTTCGTCCTCAACACTCAATAAAAGGAATCACAAGGGGAACTGAAGAAGAAGAAAAGGAGGAAGGATCAAATTTTTATACAACATAGAGTTTACGAACAAAATTATTTGAATGAAATGGATCAATGATGTATAGAAAAACTAATCATTTCTAGAAGGTATAAAAAATAATGAACTATAAAGAGAATGAAGGATAATAATATGGGCCAAAACATGATCCTAATCAGCGAACCGTAAACCATAATCCGTTTACGAATGAACTTCCCATGAACTGTCTGACTAACATCACATCGTCAATTTTCTGTATCGTATAACACTTATCTATGCAGATGAAAGCATACCTTGTGTTGGAATCCCATACATTGATGGAATCAATCGATGCATACCAGCATGGTATGTGGACAGAACCCAATGTTATATTCCACTACGGCACACACAACACAAGTACATCTGCATACCACTTCCTTATGTAGACAACAAAAAATTCTTCATACAAACATAGTACAAGAATGGCCCCCTCCAACCACATTGTATTACCCCAAGTGGTGGGTACCCCACCATGCATGAACAAGTGGTACGCCGAATAGGGTACCTTCAAGCTTTCTGGATACCAATCCTGATCATGTGCTTCAATTTCCATCCAATTCATGGAATCCCCTCTACTAACTGTTTCATCGGTATCAGGAAATTGCATATTCCAAAGCCACTGAACCAGTATGATTAACCTGTTTGGTGAATTAGGTAATAATCTTCAGTTTACATACACCAGGTAAGCAGAGTCATCCGTGTAATCCTAGAATTGGATTGGACACCCATAATGTCTCTATGTTTTCATTCCCCTAGAAACTCGGGGTCCAACCTTGTAATACTCAAGTAAAAATCCCCATTATAGGGATTTAGGGTAATCAATGTCATTTCCATTCAATTATGAACATTAAAATTACAAAGGGAATTTTATGGTTTCCATTTTATGGGGATAAATATGTATACCCTTTCCAAGAATGCCATTCAAGTCACTCTCTTTAAGGATTCACTT
This sequence comes from Viscum album, assembly GCA_963277665.1. Lineage (NCBI taxonomy): Eukaryota > Viridiplantae > Streptophyta > Magnoliopsida > Santalales > Viscaceae > Viscum > Viscum album. The sequence goes on along the minus strand of OY728158.1, from coordinate 1,154,418,830 downwards.
ATAATATCCACGAGATATACTACTATTTCTCCTCATATGATCATTACAAGATATGTATGTTTTGGAAACCAAAGATGACTTCTTGGATATAAATACTAGAGTAAATGTTGGAATATTCAATTCCCCCTCGCTCTTCCTTTTGGTTCTAGTACATTGTATCAACTGATGAAGTGGGAAATGCAATATCTAATTCTAATGCCTCTACATTTAACTCATAATGGGAATGGATCACATAGGAATATTGGATGGTTATGATAATAACATCTAACAACCCCTAATAAAATGGAATATTACGAGGTGTACGCCCTAACCAAACCTCCAAATCATCATTATTCGAAATCCTTCTAATCAATATAGAAACAAGGGCGTCCTCATAGGTATAAGCCCCAATATAAATCAAACTATGTGGGATTTGATTCTCAAATAACTAATATATGTAGAAAAACTCAATGAGGTCGAAAGCCTGAACCTAAGACACTATATTATTTATTGTTACATATCATTGGTGGGGCTATATTCACCCAGGAGACCACGTCGTTACTGAGAAAGCTGTGCCTCTTTGGTGTATATCCCACATGAAATCATGACCATGAATTCTATTCCTAGATATGTTTGCTGAATGAATCCAAACTACATGGATGTGTCCCCATCACACAACCATTAAGGGTGTTTTTTCTAGTTATGTGGAACTGTACTATAGGGTTTCTGATTCCTTTAATGAGTAAATGTAAAAATCACGTCTTATGGGTTCGATATTGATATAAAAACAATTTCCATCATCCCTGGATAATGATAATCTCTAAATTTCCTCATTCTAGGGATTGAACTAGCATTACCTTAGTAATTAATGAACAATATATATATATATATATATTTTTAATAATGTAACCTATGGGTAACCCGCAGACACATGCTTTGGAAAGAACCATGAATTCACGAACAAATAAACATTACCTAAATCTAGAAAAGAGTCCTGAGGTTGCAAATAATTTCCCATATATCATGTGATGATCACAATCCTTCCATCCTCTCTTCCAATGGAGTATTTAAGTGTTGTTGGAAAAATTTTCATCCAATAAGTGTTTTCAATTTGAAATCACATCCATTAATCATGGATTCATGGAACGCTGTGTGTTACTTTATCCATGAATAAACCCACAGGATACCAGGCTAGGACACCATATTGGATGAGAAACCCTTCATAATAATGAAAAAAGCGTCATTATCCTTCCGGAAATTTCATCGACCTCCGATACATCATGAGTTTTTCAAATCAGAAACCATAAAAATCATGATGACAAATCGATATTGTTTCTTGAGGAATTTAAAATCAATATTTTTAAGACATTATAACTAATCCCCACATTTAATAAAAATTGAATCATATTCCATTCATAAATGATGTAAAGGGAAATATAAATAATAAGAAATTAAAAAATATATATTTAATTATACATAAATCATTCTAATGATTAAATATTTACATGTAAATAAAAAAGACACTAATGTGAATTATTCTTTTCATTTAAATTTTAATCACTTACTTATGAAATAATATCATCAATGATGTGGTAATTGGTGATCAAAATTAAGTAACAAACAAAAAAAATATGAAAAAGAACAAAATATCAATGAATTATTTGATCATAAATATATATATATATGTTTATATTCTTATATGAAGTAATATCACTGAATGAATAAAAAATTGAGTCAATGAAACCCTTTCTATGAATTTCAAATTAGTTTATTACACTATTGCCTTCTATATAAGAAACTAAATTAAATTAATTCCCAATTTCATAACCACATCAAGATCCTTTATATTTTATAAAATTAAATAATAATTTTTTTATATTTATTAATTATATATTATATATTTTATATTTCATGATAGTGTACTCATGATAATATTGTACTAGTATTGTAATATCATTGTTTTGTAATGAAAATACATTGTGATATTATGTGATGTGTTTAAAATAAATTTTAACAATTTTAAGAAAATTATTTAATTACTTCATTATATTATATATAATATATAATTCTATTCTCCTATTCATCCATGATTTTTTATTATATTATTTTTCTAGTAGGTGATTATATTGTCCTGAACAAAAGGAAAACATAATTAATTGATTATCTTGACAATGAGGGTTTTAAATTTTAGAATATATTAATTATTATAAAACAATGATGATATTTTCTTAATCCTTTATGGTAGTGAAATATAGGTTATGATATATTAATAACTAAAAAATTTCCCAGATAAAAAAAATTACATGTTACATTATAGAGGCAGTTGTTTGCACACGCTCGAATGACATTTTCATTTTTCATAATGGTAAATTTGAATTGATGTTAATAATTGCTATAATATAATAATAACATTATATATATAGCCACCCCTAATTTTATTATATATTAATTATGAAATTATATTTTTAAATTTATGATGGTATGAAATTATTTTAGAAAAAACTGTACACTTTTTGAACACAAGGCCTTTCCCTTAAAAGATTCCCTTAAAAATGGTGTATTAGGGGGGATGAATAGTTACTAGAAGTTTATGTAAAACATTTAGGATTATATTAAATGTAAAAATGATTATGTTTTAAGATGATACCTATTTTTTAGTGTAGTCTTGATGTTTTGTAAAAAGACCCTAATCATAATTAGTGATAATCATGATTTTATAATTACTAGAACATAACATTAATGAAATACATGTAATAAAATTCATGTGGACCCAAAAAATTCAATATAAAAGAGTGGAATATAATATAAGGTCTATAATATTTCATCCAGTCATTTTAAATGTATTTTTAATTACCAATTATGTCTTTTAGACTTTGAATTTATACTTTTAAAATTTATTTAATTTACTATTGTAACTATTTATTTATATTATCTAGTTTTACTATATTAAAATAAAATAGTCCCTATAAAATAATATATATATTTATATATTTATATATAAATATTTCAAATATTTCATCATGTTTGTGTTATTATATTTAAATCATTAATAAAATTAATTTAAAAATATAGTATTTAAAAATAAAACCTTGTAAACACATACATTGTATATTTTACTTTTGGAAAAATTATAAATATGGTTTATTTTCATGTTATAAAATATATGTTTCCTTAAAAACATGTGATATATTTGTTATAAAGTATTATTTTATTAATTGAAAAAACAGAAGATACATTTTTGCAAGTTGTTATTAATGTTCCCAATATTTTATTCATATGTAATATAAATTCAAAAATTATAAATTTTTTAAATTATTATATTTCTTACTAAAAATTTAATTTATTATAATATTATGGGATTTATTATATATTTATATTGTTATATCCTACATAAAAATTTACTTCTATCTATTCATTTTTTATTTATATTATTTATGAAAATCTAAAAAAATAACCTATGCTAATTTTGGAATTCATTGCCAAAAAAGAATATTAAATTGTTAAAATAGAAATTTATGAGATATATAAATTTATATGTAAATTAAAATTAAAACTATAAAAAAGTATTTATATATTCAAAAATTCTTATTCAAACATTGTCTGTTGTAAGTATCATATAATATTTTAATATTAATTTTTATTTAATAAATATAATATTTAATATTTTATTTATAAAAATATTATAAATATTATAAAACACACACACACTGATATATATACATACATATATTTATAACAGTTAAAATATATTAGTATTGTATATTAACATTATATTTTAATTTAATTATGTGTCAACTTATTTAAAATTTAATAAAGAGTATACACAACATTAGTATACACAGTGGATACATGTATATCAAGTAGTCATGTTTTCAATGACTATAATTTTGATGAATGTACATCCAAAAACCTTATTAATATAGGCCATAGTTTATTCTTGTATATCAACATTCCAGAATCAAGAACTCCATTATCACATATTATGTAATACGTCTCATCTTCATTAATTCATTTAGATATAATTTTTTTTTTCTAATTTCATGATAGTTCGATAAATTAGTGATCCTGATGGATAAATATGATCTGGATATCTCCTAGAGTTGAATAAATTTTCTTCTCTATTTTTTTACCATTTAAAATTTCCCTATTTTTAAATGATATAAATTTCCAAGGTGAATAATAATTATATTTATGAGATTTTTTCGTACTATTGTAGAATTAATACAGAATGTTTCAATAGTATAGTCCCCATGTTGTGTGAATTATTATGAAAAATATTTCTATTTTGTTGGAATAATAGAATAAAATTTATTTAATTATAAATATATAGATTCAAGATATAATATTCATCTATCAAACTGGGGGTTTTACATTTCCACCTACCAAAAAAATAAATAAATTGCAACTCACAATTTTAATTATCACTTAATATTTACAATAACTATGGTTATCTAAAATTATAAAAGTGACACAAGATATGTAATTTAATGAGATAAAAAAAGTACATTTATTAGAAACTATGGGTAACATAGAATTTCCCTAATAAAAAGATTATTTAATGATTCTCAACCATTTATTCAAAATATTCCACTATTGATATGTGATAAGGGTTTCTGGAGACATACCTTCAATGAAAACATATGAAGGATTATGTTTTAAATTAAATATTAAAATAAAACTGATTAACGTAATATTGAATATAATCATTGTAAATTATCATATGAATATAAAGGATCAATCCTTCGTTGTCCCCTCTAATGAAACAATCATTTCTACCCATCAATAATTCTTTTCAATTATTTTACACATGGTTCATCCAAAATATATCTTAGTTAATCTTATTTTTTTAACACTTGTCATTTTATTGAGGGATTTATTCATCAAAACACCTACTATGTTTGTAATATTTTTCTTTGAGTATATGAGAGTAATTATGTTTTCACATCAATTGAGGATTTTTCCCTACCGATCATGGGGATATAGAGGCACTTCAAAGACCATTTGGATATCCTCACTTCAATGATTCACCCTATATCATGTTGGATGGACCCAACTAGCTAGTATAATTGGATATAATAACATACCATGTCTTTAATTAATATGCCTATATGGAAAATCAACCAACTAGAATGTTCTGTGGCATGTTCTACCTGGACACTACCTTGGGATTCAAGAAAACCTTTGGATTCAAACAGGCACATATGTGGGGTATGGAATAACCTTAGGAGGGTCATTCTTGTTATGATTTTTCATGTAATATCCTTTAAAATATATAAAATGTTGAAGAAATAATGTCACAAAATACACCAAATGATAAAAAACATATTTTGAATATGTTATATATAAATCTATAATAAACACTAAGATGGTAAAGTATTAAATATAAACACCGATAGATGTTAAATATCTAATTTTTGTTAATAATTACATATTTATTTTGAAAAAATATACATTTTATACATATTATATATTTTATTATAAGTAGATAATTTTTATAAAAATGAATATAAATTATATTACGTGATAAAAATTTTCCAATTCCTCAAAATGAAAATATTTTTTGATATATTGTTGAATCTTTTATAACATAATAAATTTTGATACAAATTTTAAAATATAGATATGTTTCTAATATGGAACCATTTATTTTAATGAGATGTTTTTGAAACCCTTTATTATATAATAAAAATAAATTTATAAACAGTAATAAATCAATTAAAAATACAATATAAATTCATAAAACCTATTATAATAATATTAGAAAATAATTTAATGTTTAATGACAAACACATAACCTATTTTCAATTAATTAAATTATTTCATTGCGGAATCTATTTCTAGGTTTTATTTTAATATGAAATGACCTTTCATCGAATCAAAATAATCTTATTAATATCATTATGAATAAATAAAATAAAAATTTATTACAAAAAATAATATTTATACCTAATGATAAAATTAACTTTAAAATTGATATTACATATTACATATGGTAATGATAATAAATATTTCCATCGAAATAAAATGAAAATTTTAAAATATGATTAGTATTGTTGTCACAATAAATATATCATTATTTAATATTTCCTATATTAATTTTTTGTATAAAATTTATATTTTAAGGATTATGGATTTTACCATGGTAATAGTTAAACAATTATTTTATTATTAATATTGTATTAATATCATGGAATTTATTCTGAATGATTTAAATTTAAATATTTTAAAAAATAATATAAAAATAATTTACTATCCCAACAATAAATAAATTATTAATAAATTAATTAGTCATTAATAGTAAATAAGAATAAGAATCCACAATGGTGAAAGTATCCCTTTTCTTATCTAACTATTTTTGAACAATATATATTTTTTATTTATATATACTTTTTAGAATATTTATAAATTTAATTATATCAAAAAATGGATCATATATGGTCATAGAAAACAAAATATTTGATATATGTGTTATATTATAGGAATAAAAATTTATAAATTCCTTTACATAAATACTACTTACTTAAATTGAATGATAAAGATTAAAATGATAAAACATAACATTATATAATATATTTTATTCCAACAAAATCTATAAAAATCCATGGATAAGACATTATTGGCCAAATTTCACCCCAAATAACAATATTTATATTCATTTTATTCAACAGAATTTAATACTTTCAACTTATTAATGGTATATCCATTATGTATCCAAAGTATATGTTTTCCTCACATCTAAATGGGTGTCACATACTCTCTTTAAAAATGAAAATATATTTAGATTTCATAAATAATTTTTTTAAAATAAACACTTCTTTGAACACTTATATAATAAAATAAGTAATTGGTCCCTCATATCCTGACCAAGATGAATAATTTCAAAAATATATTCAACAACTTTTCAAGTCTCCATGATAAGAATCATCTCATTCTTTTTTTTATTCATATTCATTCTCCAAAAAATATCATATCATTGTAATAATATGATGAAATTAATTACATTAATAATTTTTTTTACATTTATATTTACGATATAACCCTTATTTACTCATTTCCAGCAACTTGTCCTAACATATATATGTGAATAATGCATTTTCAGGAACTACAACATCCATGAAGACTTTTTTGATTTCTTATGGATTCAAATAATTCTTGAATAAATATTTATATTTTTTTACCATGTTAAATTCATAAAATTAATTCTCTTATAAATCTTTTATAAGTATATTATGTCAAAAATACACCTAATTTACTATACACACTCATTTAATTAAAGAGTATCCATGGTTGGGATGGTTTAACCCCATACATGAATAAACGATATAAAAATCTATAATTGATGACTATGAGAAAATAAATGTAATTTAATTTTGTATTACAAAATATTAATGATATTTTTTGTTCTATTAGTGGAATATTTTTATCTTATTATTAATATGTCTTATTAAATTATAAGGATTTACAATGTAATACACCACTAGTTTAATATTAATTAAATGAAAAGGAGAAAACATAAAATAAATTAATAGAAAATGATATAAATTGTCCTTGTTATGTAAAATATAGAATAATAACATGATTTGTTTTATATGGTTGTTATATTATTACATTCAGTGGAATAAAACCGAAACATAGGCAAGTATATATACAATAATATATTTATCAATAAAATAGTAAAACATAGTACGAGGATTACCCCAATAGTAGTTTCCAATATATTACATGGGGAAGGAAAATGATTGATAATGATCTTGAATAAGTTAAAAAAGTAACCTACCTCTAAGTATAAACACCATATGGCCTTAATGTGTGACCTTAGGAGCCCTTAATGAATTAAAAACAACTATGAAATTTATATCTCATTGATTTGAGTGTATAGGGACATCAATATAGCCATTAGTTCTATATAATCTACCAAATGATATGGTGTAGTCTCCATAAAATGTCCACATATATCTCTTCAAACACGAACAAAGAAATATGTATCGCATACAAAATATTTTTCTTATATAATCCAATTGTACATTACATCATGAATCTAGTTGACATAAATCATGTTAATCTATTGGTAGCCTCTAATAATTAAATTGATTATATGAAACATAATTTTCATGTGGATAAATACATAACATGAAATTAGAATATCAGATTAAGAAAATCACATATATCATATCGATGTAGTAAAAAACAACATATATGAAACAACATGGAATGAAAACTTACTTCCATGACCTATGTCGATCATGTTCTAAATGAATTTTCTTATCATATTTGTGTATAAATTATATCATTATTCCACTCCAAATAGTTACATTATTAATAAAATATCCAACCACATGTGGATTAATTGTATTAATATGATGAAATTCAAAATTTATTTATCAATGTATAGATGTAATTATTTTAGGTATCTAACCAACATATTTTATAAAGGAAAAATAATAACAATACTCCCTTAACATGATAATTGATTTTATATAATTCCTTCAGAAATAATCTAGTATAAAAATACATATGATAAGTATCTACTTATTACCTCAAGAATAATTCGTTCATTATATAATAAAATATCTTTCAAAATAGATAATATAATATATTAAATATATCCTTTACATATTACCACTACCCATTATACCCAGGGATGATAATTTATTGATAAAAAAGAAACATTTTCACTCTGATGGGATATTTAACGTATGAATATTCATTTAAGATAATTAGTATCATAAATGAATGATAAAAAAATGGATATAGCCTTCATTATAATTATGTGATACATTAATAACCATTAAATAATATGTCATATGTTTGACACCTAGATATTATAAAATTTCCCATGTTTATTTTATATATATTTTTATAATAATAGATCTCAAACATTCTATAAGGTATCTAACCAACTTATTAATACATCACCCCTCTCAAAAATCTATTCTGTGAGATAGTATTTTTAATGTATAAGGTTGGATCATTATGGAGGATAAGTTACCATAGAATATAAGGCATCACTGTTCCTTTTCAAAATATATCAAATTTATTTCATTGATAACAAGGACATATATATGTTATGATATTAACATCATGATCCATACAGCTTCCATCATAGCATTAGATGTAATGATTATTTTTTCTAATTAACAACTCCACCATTTAAAATAAATAAAAAACCAAATTGATAGTTCATATAAAATATTTATTATTGGGAGTTATTATATGTATAACAATTTACACACATATCATTCTCTACATTGAGGAATAATAATATAACTGAATAAATTTTCAATGAAAAAATGTTGTTCTTAAGAACAATATATTGAATATTAGTGGGATTGGATTGGTATCAAATAGTTATTTTCACAGAATTTGATACATTAGGCCAAGTAAAAAAAATGGTGTCAGTGAAAGAAAATATAGATGATTAATAAAGAATATTATACATCATATATTACTCATAATATTATTCTTGAATATTCATATCAGTTGTTCCATTAAATACATTTAAGGACTAGTTTTTATAGTTCAACTTGCTAAATAAATTTTTCACTTTACCTACATATGTGTTATGAGAAGATGAAATAATCCTCTTATATATATATTTTTAGATAATTGATCAAATAATATATTCTTCATCAACCATTTATTGAATTGAAATCCATTTACATATTTATTACATAATAGGGAAATGTTTCAGGGAATAATTTCTTATTAGAAGTATTTCATATAGATATAATATTCGATATAGCACTATTATCCCACTAGTATACAATTATACAATATAATAATTTTTTTAGTACCACTATTTAAAATAACCTGAGTGGGAGGGGATAGTGAATCCATGTATGGTATGTGAAAACAACTATCTCTTCACATCATGTTTTATAGTTAAACAAAACAAAATTCTCTCTTGTTCTCATAACAGATAAGAATATTAGAATTAAAAAATTGATCTGACATAACAATTTTACTTGGTTCACTCACAATGTGACACCTAAAGGATCCTAAAAATTAAAAATTCAAATGTGATATATAATCAAAATATACATTCCAATAAATGGTTTTAGAAGACTCATTGTACCCTTTAGATTAAAAAAAATTATTTGGAAATTCCATTCTCTCTCAACTAAAGTGTGTTCACTAATTTGTACGATTATTCCTCTATTGATCATTTGAATAAATATGAAATACCCAAAATTTGGTGTACCATTATGTTCTAATTTATTTCATATGATCATATCTAATTTAGAAACAATTTATTATGCAATCCATTTTCAAATATTTCATAGTTAATGTAGATTGTGTGATGCATGCATATCCTTTGAAAAAATTCTCATTTTCACGTAATAATATACTACCATCATGAACCATGATACAACCCCAAACCTCAAAAATTCCATGAAGCTAAAATATCCTTCATGAATTACCCATTGTTTTTTAATATCACTTACACATCATATATCTCAACACTTTCACCAAGAACACATAGCCTTCATGAAGCTCAACACTTTTATGTTTCATAAAAAAAATTAGCATACATAGACTTTAAAAACGTACTTTCACAAAAAAATCATTATAAATTAAATCATTTTCAAATCACTTTTTCAAATTGAGATCCTCCATATTTTTATTGATGATTTTCCTTCTCAGAAGATGGGATTATATGTAAATTAATTGGAATTACATCCCTTTCAGGAAGCTTCCATAATCAAAATAATATTTTCACAAAACAACAATATTTAATGAATAATGATACCTTCATAAAACATCCAATATTTCAAAAAATAACTCATTTTACAACATTCCTAGACAACAACCATACATGAACCCTAAAAAAGACCATGTCCACATACATTTTCTAAAAACCACAATAAACCCAAAACAATGAAATTTTACATTCATGTAATTGTTTTCAACAATCATATGTATCTAAAAAACTATTTCCTCATAAAACCCAACATTTCAACTTTGCGATGAAATTATTAGTTCATCTGTTGACCAATGTAACCTGAATACCATAGAATTAATATTTGGAACTTTAATGCTCATTGGATATAAAATAAAAACACCTTCGAATGAATTTTATTTCTGTAATTTTTTTATCATATCCATATAATTATATCATAATCATAATTATTTGACCTGATAAGAATCTATAAATTTAAATGATCATAAAAAAAGTTGAAATTTTATATTTATGGTTTATTATATGACTTTTTTTAACCCCTTCCCACTTTTCATGATTTATAGGTAGTTACAATATTATTCTCAAATATTTTCTTCTATAAAAAATTTCTCCCTATAGGTATCACACCTTAATGTTAATCTACCTTGTTACAATCATGGCTAATATCCATTCATTATATCTTCAATTAAATGAATTTTAACCAATAGATGGAATCTTATCTCTCAATTAACTCTCGATAGGAAAAAGTTTCATCTTTAATGATTTTCAAATCATATATATTTTAAATGATAAATTTATATTTCATGGGATCCTAAGTAATTCTACCATAACATGAACTTTCTTTATTATCATGATTCATTTATTTTTTTCTCATATTTTTAAGGAACTTTATGAATATCCAACTCAATATTGCTTCATATTTTTTGTTACAAACACTTTTATGTTCTATATTCCCCCCATAGATGATATGATTTATAAAATTCTTCTCATGGAATATAGTTAATTGGAAAACAAAAATGTTTTTATCATTTATATTATTGAAAAATATTACATAATTGTTTTATAAAAAAACAATATTCATTTTCTTATTTTTGGAAAAACTTGTTCTAACACAATCATCAGAACAATTCATTACAGAAAAAACCCCTCTAAATATATATTGGGGAAATTTATTGTAAATATAAAATATTGTGTATTTATAATCACATTATATGGGATGCGTTTATATAAAAATACCACATTCCCCATATATTTACAAAAAATAAGATTAGATTGTTAAATGAACTATTCAATGGTTAACCTATGTATAAAATTTTCAATTCACATATTTAGATACTCCATTTAGTTGTAGTTTTATAGGTGGAGCATTTTTTGAATACATTCCACAATACATAAAATAAGACAGTAAATATTAAGTTTATGTAATCACCACTCTAATTTGATTGGATTACAATAATTGTTTTTTCCAATGGATTTTGTAAATATTTCTGAATCCCATTTAACTTTTCAATGTTTTTATACTTTTTATTCCATAGAAACACATAACCAAAAAGACTAAAGATTCTGATAACACTTATGATGTAATTATTTCCAATATTTTTCCATGTACTCATCTGATAATTAATATCATGATGTACATTATAAAACATTCAAATATCCCTCAAACCATTTATACAAAAAACGTGTAGTTTCAATTTTTTGAGATAGAAAATATTTTTAGGTGTCAGTTTATTCGTAATTGAATCTTTAAATTAATTCATGTCTCTAACGTCATTAATTGTATTTCTAATTTATGGTTCTAAGGATACAATGATAATGTAATGTGGGAAATAATCCAACTCGAATAATATTATTCGGAATGTTTTAAACCGGATTATCCATAAATATAATATATAAACAATTCAATATATTACAAATTACATAAAAAAGTCATTATTATATATATACGATATATATTGTTAATAATAAATAATTTAACATCCATGATTTCAATTAAATATATAGAAATAATATTATTTTTTAAGGAGGGAACAAGATATTAGGTATACAATTTTATGATCAACCCACTTCTTAAAATTATATATTATCCCCTGACCTATAACACATCAAATGTTTCTATATTTCAACCATACATATTTCCTTCCACCATTTTGAATACACGCATATCTCTGAATGTGTTTTTTGAAGACAAATTTTTGATACACAAGCTGTATCTAAAAAACATGAGTCATTGATGGAGATATTAACATTTATATCATCCACATTTCGGTACTATTAATATTTATCCATGAGATTAATTTTCAATATTATATACAAATACTTAAATATTTAAAATTAATTATATTTTAAGGATATAAATGTGATTAGTGTGACATATAAAATATTCTATGATAAAAATTTATTAGATAGTTTGAATAATGTATTATATATTTTTATTAATGGATTTAAATGAAATTGGTCCAACAAAAACTGATGAACCATTAAATCATAATAATATATTAAGTCATGATCTATATTTAATTAGGTATTTAGTTTTGTTGAATGTTAAACTCACAACATAATTTCTAATTTTAGAAATAAAATCAATCAAAACAAATATTAATTTTGGATATTTGATTCTATTACCACTTATCAAAATCCAACATAGAGTTTCACTCATCTCAATCCATCAAATATCCTTTTAAAAGAAGTCACATCTAAGTGTTTCCCAAAAAAAAATAATATAACAAAAAAATTTAATCAAGAGTTAATATTTATGGGTAGAAACTACAAAATGATCATTCAACATAATCTATCTAAATTATTCTATAAATATAATAATTAAATGGAACCATTATTTGGATGAAACTACCTAGTTGAATGATCAAGGTATATATATGTTTCATTTTTTAAAGAACCTCATAATTAATATTTTATGTATTTACCCTCATAACGTTATTATAACTCACATTCATATAAAATTAATACATCATAGGTAATAATTGCATTATCATGTTTCATTCCTTTTTATGAATGAAATTGTTTAAAAATTTAGTTTTTGAATCTTTATTATAAAAACTAAATTCATGTGTTGACACCACATAAATTGTTAAATAATTAAAAAACCCATACTTTTATGTCAATAACATAATAAATAAATAATTAATACTCATAATTATCCATATTCATCAATTTATAGGGTATATGAATTCTCCATGTAAACTTAAAAACGTATATGAGGCTGAAAGACTCCACATGAGTATGTATAATAGGACATATAACTAACCAAATATAATCATATACATGAGTGAATACTCATGTATTGTTGGTGGTCTAATGCCAAGTACCACAACTATAATTCCCCAACCATAGTTACCCAGAGTCATTGAATTATAACCTAACATTGGAATGATCGCAAGAGATCATGTCTCGAATAGCGGATTAATTTAGTATCCATAGATGTTCTAATTCATACCTATGTTTAAATTTACACAATTTAAAAAAAATACATTTTGTCCCCTTTGGACCCACTCATATCCCCAAGCATTTCCCTACGTGTTAATCATTATTTACTTCTTCAAATCCTGGAAAAAAGAAAAATAAGAATGGGGTGATCTAAGATGGATAGTAAGGATAAAAATATAGAGGAAACTATCATAGGAAACATAAAAATTTAAAGAAATTTATAAAAACACAACCTTTAAAACATAATATTTATCATAATATTGAATATATAAATCAAATAACTCCATTTACTTATTCACATGTATGTTCTACTAGTTCACTAATCACATTAAATATCAATATTTTGTTTGATGATGATGGAATGCATAATTCTGGACATCATAACTACATATTAAGGACACATGTCAAGACAAAAAATATTATTTTCTCAAGGCCTTCTTCAAATAAACTAGTTTGTCAATGAGTCCTCCCTATGCATCAAGGAGCTATAGCGGGCTCCACCCGTCACTTACTAAGTCCAAATCATTCTTCGTATAATAGGGTTGAATCATAACTTAAACATTCGTACAAAAACAATTATAGGAAATATTGATAATATAACAATTAACCATGAATGGTGCAAAAATCACACATCCATATTCAAACATATCCAAAAACATTCAATACAACTTGTATGATTGTATCATAATAAAACAACTTAAAAAATGTGTAAAATCCATCAAAGGATGTTGAAATAGATTTAATCATAACTATTTCAGTGAAATATATCTTTATATTTTTAAATCATTTAAATGTCACATAATTATAATAGAAAAAATTTATTTCAATAATATTATTATACGCTTATAAGGTAAGATTATAAGGTGTTATAATGGCGGAAAATAGTTTCACCCTCCATATAAGTTAAAAAAACATTGTAACCATAATTTGTCGAAAAGGTCATAATGTACCTTGTTTGGGAAGAGAATGAAAGATTAATTTAAAACAATTTTATAAAATGTCAAAGAAGGGTATAAATTACTTTAACCGATAAAATAGTAAATAGTAAAAATGTTTTGAAATAAATTTTTATGAAACATGGATGTGGATGATAAATAAGCCCCAATAAATACATATGTATAGACATACTCTGATAAATAAAGATTATGTAAAATTAATCGTTACCTTGTACTTTTATATTGAATAAGGTAATTTTACTTATTGTATAATAGTTAAATCATTGATTTTAAATTATAAATGAACCAAATACAAAAATATTATATCATATATGATCTTAAAAAATTTAGTTGATAATAATTTTTTAGTAATATCATTGTTTTAGTTGATAACTAAATAATTTTCATTAATATGTTTTGTTACGTAAGTAATTTTTATTATCGATAGTATCTATTTTTATCATATTTATAATGATAATAAATACATTAAATAGTATTTTTATTCATAAAATGAAAATTATTCTTGTATGGTTATGATGGGGAATGAACCACATCGCGTTCATGGAGACTGTAAACCATACGGATGCACGAGAAATATAATAATTATATTGATGGTGAAATCATGTGTAACTAGTTGGTATATCATATAGAACGAATTATAAAAATTCAATATTTATTATTTAAATAAATTATACTCATGACTAGGCCCATCAAAATACTGATGTTTTTTATAATAAACTATATCGTGATGTGGAGATGGTCAGCCGTACGTATGAACGTATGGTGATATTGTCATTCATAGGATGAATATAATAATGAATATGGATGTACCATATTTATAATAACATCACATTATTTAAAATGTTCTGGAGTTATTATTATGGTATGGAAATAAAAAATAAAGTTGAAATGGATGAAAAAAATAACTTTGATATAGGTGATAAATTATTACCTCTTCTTCAGGGGCTTCCATTTGATTTGATCAGAAGGGCTCCATTGGTAGGATTTATTTTCAAATTAATACCTCTAGGTTGAATTTTGTGTAGTTGGGAGGATTTTTGAGCATGGGTGGGACAATACAATTTTCATTGGAGGTGTGAAATTAAGAGAAGAATATGTTCACATTTATCAAAGAGGTGAGTGCCATTTCAGAGAAAACATGAAATATTATTTTATTATAAAATCATTTTCGATTTATAATGGCTCCAAATTTATTTATTTAAGGGATAAGGTTGATATCAGTAGAAATAATTTTAAATAATATGTTTTAGAAAAGTTTAGGTAACCATATTAACCATTTATTTTAGATTTAATTCTTAGTAAAATAGTTTAACGTTTACCACGTCTTCTTGTATTTTTATATTACATGGATAATAAACATACGTTAAAATTACAATAGAACCTAAAATGGTTAATTAATGACATATATATCATTATATAAGTCATTTGGATGGAAAATTTATTTTTAAGAATATTATATCATTTAATAATATATTATTTGTTTTAAAAACTCATTTATGTCAATTTTTACATTATTTAGTATTTGGTATATGTGACATTAAACAATACATGATTAATTAGAAAAAAATAAATTAAATAAACCCTAACATGTCATATTAACCTACAAAATTAGTGGAATTCATCAGATGTCTTAATTTACATTTTTTTTATTTTTATTGTATCAATTATTTGAATCATTCATTAATTAGGTATTTAATACATCATCACTGTTTCTTAATAAAATTTAATCATTTAATGTCTAAATTTAATAAATAAAACCCCAGGATTTATTAAATATTCATAGATTTCTAATGAATATTTATAGTCTAATTTTAAACATTTATATCTCTATATTAAAAGTGTATTAGTTATTAACCATTGAATTTAATATATTTAACTATTATTTAAATAAAATAATAATAAATGTCCTTAAATTATCCAAGTTGAACAAAAGGACCATATTTTATTCCTAAGGTTGATTTAGGTTGAAATACACTTATCTAATAGTTTTAGGACATGAATTTGGGTAATTATAACATTAGTTCAACCATTAATTACCCTGTTTATTTTTAACAGTGGTAATTAAAATTCAAAATTTAATATCCACAAAAAATTCTTTTCATATTATTTAATAAAATTTTACTTACTGATATCAACCATGTCTATCAAATTTTTGAAATTTAGTTCATAGAAGCTGTAAAATTATGTATTATGAATGTTTGCAAATGTGCCTAGATGGTGGGTAAAGGACGCTAAAAAGATCAATAAAATTTTATATATCAAATATTTTTATAAAGCGACTCCGATTAATTGCATTAGTCTTATATAGGTATTATGTATTTATTTTTACACAAAATAATATTTTTTTAAAAATAAATAATTATTAAAATAAAAATTCAGTTTTAAAAAACAATGCAGTGCTTTCAATATTTATCAAAAATTGAATGTCTATAGAAAATTTAAAAAAATTCACCATATTCTAATTTTGATATTCCAAATACTAAAATGAAGTCCATTTAGAAAATTATAATTTATAATATATTAAAATGTCGGTATTACTATTCATTATGGCTTGTTTGATTAGTCGTGGTGTTCCAGAACATGAAGTAGCATACAACGCAAGCTATTGCATTATTAAAAGAGAAGAGTACCGTGATGCTTGGGGTGTCATATCTAACAAAGGATACATTACTGAATAGAGAATTAAATTCATGAAAATTATAATAACAAATATGAAAAAACAATGCCCAATAACTATTGTCATGATAATAATACAACTATAACCAAGGTCAATGTAGATGGAAAATAAAATTTATTATATAAATCCTTGACTAGTATGTAAGGATCTATCTGATAAGTAATATTTGAAATAAATAGGAATAAAAAGTTTTCATAATTCATATAACATAAACAAAAAAATAAATACACTGAAAATGTAATAAATAAGTAATTTATTTTTTATTCTCATTAACATGACACATTTTTTAATTAATCAAAAAAATTTATAATTATAATCATTTTTAAATGAGAATGAGCATAAACCATTTATCATTACATTAATATAAACCCCTTAATGGTTGATAATACAAAACCATAATTGATATTTAATAAATTAAAAAAATATTATCTAAATCATATTATATAAATATTATTTATATTAATGAAAATATCATATATGTTGTATTATATAATCACTTATAAAATTAAATTTTGAGATATACAAATAAAACATATATTTCTATATCATGAAATATTCCATTTTATTTGTCAAATGTTATTTCAAATATTAACATTTTATATACAAGAATATTTCATTAATAAATAAATATTATTAATTATAAGAAAATTATTAAAAATAATTATTTATAATATTTATAAAATAATTTATTCCCAAAATACCATTCTGTATATGATAAAAATAATAAAAATATATATTTTTTAAAATTATTTATCAATTTACCATAATCATTTAACTCGTATTAAATTTATAAGTCACATTTCTGAATTACTATAAAAATTCCAAAATTTCATTATCATTATTTATAAAAAGCTTCCAAACAATATAATTCGATCCATAAATAATATTTCTAAATTTAATACATTATTTTATATTTGTACGATATAATAAATAGTAACTTTTCATATTTATTATTATGCATGAAATCTCTCATTTTAGTATTTTGGAAAAAAATTCATTCAAACAATAATAAAAATAATTAACCATTAATTAATACTATAATATAACACCACTAATGGGTTTAATATCATCATCATATACACATATGTATTAGAAGAAAAAAATATACATTGGTAAAAAAATCTTCATAAATCAATGCGAAAATAAAACTGTGAGATTGAGTACCTAGGAAACCATAATAGTATCTATCATCTTCATCTATAGTGAAAAATATTTCAGGATAAATATAAAAAACTAGTGACAAAACCCCTTCCTCCAACTTGGTAATTCCAAAATATGTATTTGTGAACCTTTTGGGAGGATATCCAAATACTGAATGGATTTTAACACCTTATTATATAATGATGGACCCTATTATTCGAAGAAGAATTGTAACATCCCAAGAAAGTAATGAATAATAAATATTTTTATCTATGTCTATTAATGAATTAGATAGTGTTTTAGAGGCTTAAAATGAAAATAAATCCAATCTTAAGCATGGAATACACTATTATTTTTAAAAGATTGTTTTACTGCCTTTTGATGGAAAACCATTTTTAAATCCAACTTTTGACAATTTTATAAGTTATGTTTGTCAAAATAAACTTATTCTTTATGATTGGGATATCAAAATATAATTTCTGTGAATTTTTGGTATTTTCCAGACAATTTTCATTTTTTTAATGAATAGTGAAAAATACTGCATTTTACATCAAAACTGATTTTTAATCTAATTTATTTATATGATTAGATTATCTTTTGAATTGGTTTTGAAGTGAAATTAGAATATATTTTTACCACTTAATCCAATGGTAGTCATTGGAATCAATTTCACTATGAAATTGGACTTAAACTGCTGTCAATCTTTTTATACTTATTGTTTCATAAAAACATGCTATTTGTCATGACTGCATGAACTAATTATTAAATTAATTAATGAGACTTCTATGTTTTTAATTTTTTAAAATAGACTTCAGTTTTTAATTCGGAATATCAAATATATCTTAGGGTTAATTTTTGGTATTTTTCTGAAAAACTTCAATTTTTGATGAATAGTGAACCACTAAGTGGTACTTATAAAAGTTGATTTTTCATTTAAATGAAAATTTACCACTTCTGTGTTTTTAATTTCAAAAATCTGACATACATGGTTTTCATTACGAAGTAAAATGTGGTTCAATAAGATTAAAATAATTTTTTTGGTGAATAGTAACTCTTATGTTCTTAATCGCGATTAGAGGTAATTGGTGTAGTTTAAGGTAAGAATAATGTTTTAATAAAATGAAATGACCTAGAAACATGTACTACCCACATTTGATGTGTCATGGCCGACCAATAATATCCATGGGTCAACTTGGGGACCCCATGGAGCCACTTTGGTTGGAAAATGACATAAATAACTTTTTATTTAATGTAAAAGTAAAAATGACACAAACATGAAATGTTTTTCTAAAACAATTTTTACATGGGGTTATGAAGATCATAGTTTTGATCATAAATGGTCATTGGAAAGATAAAAATATTTCCTACATCATATTATTTTTTTTATAATTTTTAGACATTAAATAAATTAATTTATTTATGACATCATGATGATGCAGCGATGACCTCATTATTTAACGATTTAAAGAAAATGGAATGATAATGTAAAATCTAAGACCTAAACATGGCCAAAACCTATTGGATGGGTGGATTTATAACCCTTATCACCTTATCCTCGAAAAAAATCAATGTGGGACCTCTTAAATCCTAATACCATTTTAAAATAAAGTGACTATTCTTTACCTTCCAAGGGTGCCCCTCCTATCCTCTTATAAAAGGCCCCCACCTCTACCTCCTTACCCACACTCCCAAAGCCTTTGGCTCGGACAAACCCAGCCCAGTTTGGCTCTCCACATCCCTATATTACTCCTTGAGGCCTCACATTGGGAATAAGTCTTCCCAAGGAATCCTTTGAGCTCAAATCTAAGAGAGTTACCCGATTTTAAGGTAATGTCTTCTTTTGAGTCCTTTTGTTTGATTTTGCTTCTCCAACCCCCTAAAATCTTTTTATAATTTTATTTTGTAACAAATCAAGTATCCTCAATATTCATGGATGTTGTTATAATAAGGATTCGAGCTACACTTACACACACCTACATCTAATGGTTAAAGGACATACTGTTTCCGTGGATGGTGAATTTATGCCTCCCGAAACGATGATTGTTCAAAAACATTTTAACACCTTCAAAGATGGCCATTAAAATGTCACTATATTTATATATGATATATAATATGTTTATGTTTTTCTTAAGCTTCTGTATTTTTCATTTTGGGCACACCTTTATGGTTTCTATTACAGGTAAACGCGATATCTTCATTTAAGGATGTGCGGACTACCGCCCCCCTCAAAGTGATTTGATTCGTCAAATACCATATGTGGGACATATAAAGGATGTAACTATGATATTAAATATGATATTATACTGGAATTATAATATACCTTTATATCATTATGATTCCATTCTATAAAATACGAAATAGAAATGAAAGTAGCATTCATGCGTACGTACGGCTTACCGTCTACATGAACGGTGCATTTCATTTCATACCTCTAAATGATTATGTAATATTATAAATGCATGCATGTCCTGGATATGTATGACATATATGATATCTACATCCTTAATACCATTCTGGATATAATGGATACATGAACAACTTGTAATTATAAAGGGCATATTTTTGACTCAAGTACCAATGATCGTTAAAACGACCGTTATTAACTTAAATAATTACATAGTGTTCATGACATGGAAATAAGTGATATAAAAGTAATAATGAACTTGAAAATGGTTCTTAAACAAGTAGAAATTAACTCAAGTTTATTATTCAGGACAATAATGAATAATAGAGTCAAGTCGGACCCGAGGTATGGGACTTCGTCTCAATCTCCTTTCATTGAGGCATATATTGTTTTATACACAACCTTCTTTTATACGGTCTATAAACCCATTTTACCTTTACGTTTATCCAAAAGGAATCTTTTTTATATGAAGCATTTTACTAAACGATAATAGGGAATGTTTTTTTCGTACGTATGCGGTGACAACGACTTCTCCGCTGCCGTGACCATTATTTGAGTTCCAGCTTCCTCTACAAGCCATACCTTTTTTTAAAAGAAAAATAAATACCGTGTTTTACTTTTCTTTTATTTTGGTATTGAAAATGTTTTTCATAATGTTTTTATATCAATGTGTTGTATTGATATCTTGTGATTGAAAGGTGGAAATGTTATGTTTCTTTTATGCATGTTTTATGTGATACAATTATGTTGAGGTTCTTGGGAATTATTATGAAGACGGGTGGTTCCGTGATAAACTAAGGGCGGGTGAGCCCGATATAGCTCTCCAATGCATTGGGTAATGCGAAGGAGTGTAACGTTAAGGTTTCTCCGAAGAGATTTAAAGAATATACTATGCTGGGTATTCCAAACGTAACCAAGAGGGTTACTCCATATGTAAGAATGTTATGAATGACTCAAGTTACCTTTATGTCTTATGATTTCCATGATTTATTCATGATTTGATGAGTTATGTTGAATTACTTATGTTATATGGGTAAATTATGATTTCATTCTTATGTATATATGTACCCATGATTCCTTTCCATATATATTTTATATTCCTTACTAAGCTTTTAATGCTCATCCCAAGTTTTATTTGAATTGTTTTTCACAGGTCAAGGGAAAGGTACATGATATGATGATAGTGTCAAGGAAGTGTCAAGAAAGAATCCACGTTTTATTTTAAATATGTTTCCATTGATGGGAATGAATAATATTATCTTTATGTAACCACTTTTGTTTATATGTGGAATGTAATGCAAGCTTTTTGATCTAATTCTCTAAAACACTAAAACCGAAAAGATCCTCAATGTGTAATCTTTTAATAACTCAAGATTAAGTAAGGTTTAAGGCTGGGGCCTTATAGTTGGTATCAAATGGAGGTTTAGATAACTTTAGGAGTTAGAATTCTATTAAATGATTATCCAAAAATATTTTTTTATTGTCAAATTGAAGTGATATAGTATTTGGGGATTACCATGTTGCTTCATCTAAGACATTTTTGTTCATAATGGTTTTCCGTAGAGGAAACAGGGATGCAGTGCTAGGAAGGCATGCAGAAGGAAATAACCTTCCGAATCAGCATCCTGAGATGGTCGGAATTGGAACTGAATAGTTTTTTTGCAGTAATGGTGCAGTTGAATCAAGAGATAAATGGCGGTGGTATACATACACGTGATCAGCCAGATCAACCGCAAAGGAACATGTCAGTGGTGGAACATTTCATGAGGCAACATCCCCCATCATTCAGAGGATCATCTGACCCTGTGCTAGATGAAGGGTGGATTAAAGAACTGAAGAAGATTTTTGATGTCATGGGGTGTTCAGACAATCAAAAGGTTAGTCTGGTTATTTATCGTTTGGAGGGTGAAGCAGATCAGGGGTGGTCGATGGTTAAAAATATTAGGGATGCTGATGAGATTGATGCTCTCGACTGGGATGAATTCAAAGTTAGTTTCATGAGAAGTATTTTCCTAAGGCTGTTCGAATTATGATGGAAAAGAAATTCTTGGAATTGAGGTAAGAGGAAGACTCAATGGCTGCCTATGAAGAAAGGTTCACTCGATTGGCAAGGTATGCTCCAAATTTATCCGAGACCTTGATAGTAAAATCAATCATTTTTACTATGGATTAAAGCCAAAATATAGAAGGGCATTAGCTTCTCGTGAGTTTAAAAGTTATGAAAAGCTTGTTCGATGTACTAAGAAGGTGGAAATGGAGTTTTTCGATGATCAAGTGTTCTATATCAACCAACAGAAGAAGAGACCGAGGTGGCAGGAGAAAGGTAATAATTCTTCAAAAAATTATGATGGTAAGAAAACTATGTCTCCAGTTAGTGATAAATGTGGAAAAAGGCATGCTGGGGAATGCCTTATGAATTCTGGAATGTGTTATCGATGTGGTAAGATGGGACATAAGGCTCGTGATTGCACTCAAAAAGATCAAGTTGAAGGTAAGACCAATTTTTATTTAAAGTTAGTGAAATGTTATAAGTGCATTGAGATGGGTCACTATGAAAATGAGTGTCTGACAAAGATCTTCAGTGATGGGAAGCAGTTAGACTATGAGAAGAAAGGGGTGGTGAAATCCTTTGCAACTACTTCAGCAGATTTCGGGCCATCAAATGAAGTTGTATCAGGTACTTTGTTTGTTTTTTCAGATTATGCCAGTGTGTTTTTTGATTCGGGGTCTACACATTCATTCATCTCTGAAACCCTTTCTAGAAAAATGGAAATACCATCCCAAGAAATGAGTGTTGGACTTTTGGTAAAAACACCTGGGGGAAATGTTGAGGCAAAATGAATTTATAAGAATCTTCCTATCCTTATCTGTGGAATGAACCTACTTGCAAACCTTATTGTTCTACCTCTAGTTGAGTTTGATGTTATCCTGGGTATGGATTGGCTCTCTATTTACCATGCTAAGATTGATTGTAGAGCTAAAGAATTTTCTTTTCAAGAAGACTTTCAGTTTGTGTACAAGAATGAACCCTTACTATTGATAACTTATAAAGAGGCCAAGAAACATGTAAAATATGGAAATGAATGTTACCTTGCACACATCGTTGAAAATAAAGGAAATTTTCAGATTAATGATGTGCTAGTGGTAAATGAGTATCCTGATGTTTTTCCTGATGATTTTCCTAGAATAATACCAGATCAGGAAGTTGAGTTTACTATGACTTAGTTCCTGATGCTAATCCAATTTCAAAACCACCTTATCGAATGGCTCAAATTGAACTTTTAGAGCTGAAGGAGAAATTGAAAGATTTATTAGAGAAAGGTTTCATTCGACCTAGAACATCACCATGGTGTGCTCCTATTTTATTTTCTAAGAAGAAAGATGGTTCAATGGGACTTTGCATTGATTATAGAGCCTTGAAGAACATCACTTTTAAGAACAAATATCTTTTTCCTCATATCGATGATTTGTTTGATCAGCTCCAGGGAGCTCAATATTTTTCAATGATTGACCTGAGATCGGGGTACCATCAGCTGAAGGTAAAGGAAGCAGATGACTCAAAGACTGCGTTTCGTACAAGATATGGACATTATGAATTTTTAGTAATGCCTTTTGGGCTAACCAATGCACCTGCTATATTCATGGAACTAATGAATAGAATTTTCCATGAGTTCTTGGATAAGTTTGTGATGGTTTTCATTGATGATATTTTTGTGTTTTCTAAAAGTAAAGAAGATAATTAAAGACATCTAAGGGTCATTTTGCAAACCTTGAATGAAAAGAAATTGTATGGGAAATTCAGAAAGTGTGAGTTTTGGATGCAACAAATTTCTTTCCATGGTCACATTGTTTCAAAATATGGTATAACTGTTGATCATGAAAAAACATGGGTTGTTGAAGAATGGCCAAGAACCACAAATGTAACAGAGATTCATAGTTTCCTTGGTTTGGCAGGCTATTACTGAAGGTTTGTTAGAAATTTTTCATGGTTATCTAGTCCAATGACTAAGATAACTCAGAAGGGTGTTATGTTTATCTGGACAAAAGAATGTGATGATTGTTTTCAGAAATTGAAAAGAACATTGGTGAATGATCCAGTTTTGGCACTACCTTCCAGGAATGTTGAGTTTGTTATATACAGTGATGCTTCATTGAAAGGACTTGGTTGCGTCCTAATGCAGAATGATCAGGTAATTGCTTATACTTCATGACAGTTGAAAACCCATGAGGTAAATTACCCTACACATGATTTGGAATTAGCTGCTGTTGTTTTTGCTTTAAATATTTCGAGGCATCATTTGTATGGAGTAATGTGTGAAATATTTACTGATCAAAAAAGTTTAAAGTACATATTCACTCAGAAAGAGTTAAACATGAGACAGAGGAGATGGCTGGAATTAATCAAGGTTTATGATTGTACAATTCATTACCATCCAAAAAAAGCAAATAAAGTTGCTGATGCTTTGAGTCGAAAAAGTAATGCTTCATTAGAAATGTTGCGTTTGGAACGTGATCCTTTGGTTAAGGATTTGATGATATTTGGCATAGAAGTTGTTTTTACAGGAAGTTCTTCTATTTTATTTCATGTATCAGTGAGATCATCTCTATCAGATAGAATCAAGCAAGCACAAAAGCAAGACAATGAGTTGCAGAAAAAGGTAGAGCTGGTTCAGAAAGGTAATTTGCCTGATTTCAACATTGATAATGATTGCGTTTTGAGATTTGGGAAGAGATTGTGTGTGCCTTGTGATTCGTTCTCCGTTTTCAGTTAATCCAGGAAGTACTAAGATGTATAGAGATCCTCAGGAGTATTACGGGTGGGATGGAATGAAAAGAGATATTGCTGATATTACGTTGAAGTGTTTGACTTTTCAGTAGGTTAATGCAGAGCGACAGTTACCGAAAGGGATGGTTCAGCCTTTACCAGATCCAGAGTGGAAATGGGAGAATATATCCATGGAAGTTTTTGTGGGATTACCGAAGACATCTCGAGGAAATAATGCAATCTGGGTTATTGTTGATCGCTTGACCAAATCTACTCATTTCCTTGCTATACGAGATACATTTTCCCCAGATCAACTTTCCCCTTTGTATCTTAAAGAGATATTCAGGTTACTTGGTGGTCCTCTCTCCATTGTATCTGATTGTGATCCCAGGTTCACTTCTAACTTTTGGAAAGGCCTTCAGAAGTCGTTGGGTACTGAATTAAATTTTATTACAGCATTTCACCCTCAATCAGATTGGCAGTCAGAATGAACAATTCAGACCTTGGAGGATATGCTACGAGCTTGTTTGATGGATTATCAGTGAAGGTGGGACCAACATCTTTCTTTGGTTTAGTTTTCATATAATAATAGTTTTCATTCCAGTATACAGATGGAACCATTTTAGGCATTATATGGGAAGTGGTGTCGAACTCCATCTTTCTGGGATGAATTGGGTGAAAGGAAGTTGATGGGACCATAATTGGTAGAAGAGATGGAAAAAAAAGTTCAGCTGATTCAGAAGTACATGAGAACAGCTCAGAGTAGGCAGAAGAGTTATGCGGATAACCGGAGGAAGGATCTATCTTTCGAGGTAGGTGATCATGTTTTTCTCAAGGTTTCTCCTTGGAAAAGTGTGATGAGATTTGGTAAGAAAGGAATGATGAGTCCAAGGTTTATTGGAACATATGAAATTATGGAGAGAGTTGGATCAATTGCATACCAGGTGGCTTTACCTCCGAGTTTATCTCAGGTACACATTATTTTTCACGTTTCGATGTTGACAAAGTATATGTCAGATACATCTCATGTTTTGAGTCCATATGTAGTTCAGCTGGAAGAGAACCTATCTTATGAGGAACAACCGGTCCAGATTCTTGACCATAGGGAGCAATAGTTACTGAATAAGGTGATTAATCAGGTAAAGGTTTTGTGGAAAAACCACATGATGGAAGAGGAAACATGGGAATCTGAAAATGCAATGAGGGATAAGTACCCCCATTTATTCGATAAGTAAATAAATTGTGGGGACGCAATTTTCAAAAGGGGGGAAGTATGTAACATCGCAAGAAAGTACTGAATAATAGATATTTTTATCTATGTCTATTATTGAGTTAGATAGTGTTTTAGTGGCTTAAAATGAAAATAAATCCAATCTTAAGCATGGAATACACTAATATTTTTAAAAGATTGTTTTACTGCCTTTTGATGGAAAACCATTTCTAAATCCATCTTTTGACAATTTTATAAGCTATGTTTGTCAAAATAAACTTATTCTTTATGATTGAGATATCAAAATTTACTTTTTTTGAATTTTTGGTATTTTTCAGACAATGTTCATTTTGTAATGAATAGTGAAAAATACTGCATTTTACTTCAAAACTGATTTTTAATATAATTTATTTATATGATTAGATTATCTTATGAATTGGTTTTGAAGTGAAATTAGAATATATTTTTACCATTTAATCCAATGGTGGTCATTGGAATCAATTTCACTTTGAAATTGGACTAAAACTAGTGTCAATCTTTTGATACTTATTGTTTCATAAAAACACCCTATTTGTCATGACAGCGAGAATTAATTATTAAATTAATTAATGAGACTTATATGTTTTGAATTTTTTAAAATAGGCTTCTTTTTTGAATTCGGAATATCAAATATAGCTTAGGGTGAATTTTTGGTATTTTTCTGAAAAACTTCAATTTTTGATGAATAGTGAAACCACTAAGTGGTACTTATAAAAACTGATTTTTTGTTTAAATGAAATTTTACCACTTCTGTGTTTTGAATTTCAAAAATCCGACATACATGGTTGTCATTAAGAAGTAAAATGTGGTTCAATAAGATTAAAATAATTTTTTGGTGAATAGTAACTCTTAAGTTCTTAATTGCGATTATAGGTAATCAGTGTAGTTTAAGATAAGAATAATGTTTTAATAAAATGAAATGACCTAGAAACATTTCCTACCCTCATTGGATGTGTCATGGTCGAACAAAAAAATCCATGGGTCAACTTGGGGACCCCATGGAGCCACTTTGGTTGGGAAATGACATAAATAACTTTTTATTTAATGTAAAAGTAAAAATGACACAAACATGAGATGTTTTACTAAAACAATTGTTACATGGGGTTATAAAAATTAGAGTTTTGATTATAAATAGTAATTAGACAGCTAAAAATATTTCCTACGTCATAGTATTTTTTTTAATTTGTAGACTCTAAATAAATTAAATTATTTATGACATCATGATGATGCAGCGATGACCTCATTATTTAACGATTTAAATAAAATGGAATGATAATGTAAAATATAAGACCTACACATGGAAAAAATCTATTGGATGGGTTGATTTCGAACCCTTATCACCTTATCCTCGAAAAAATCAATGTGGGACTTCTTAAATCCGAATACCATTTTAAAATAAAGTGACTTTTCTTTGCCTTCCAAGAGTGCCCCTCCTCTCCTCTTATAAAAGGCCCCCACCTCTACCTCCTTTCCCACACTCCCAAAGCCTTTGGCTCGGCAAACACCTGCCCATTTTGGCTCTCCACAACCCTCTCTATCTCCTTGAAGCCGCACATTGGGAAGAAGTCTTCCCAAGGATGCCTTTGAGCTCAAATCTAAGATAGTTACCCGATTTTAAGGTAATGTCTTCTTTTGAGTCCTTTTGGTTGATTTTGCTTCTCCAACCACCTAAACTCTTTTAAGTCATTTCTATTGTAACAACTCCAGTATCCTAAATATACTAGGATGTTTTAATAAGAAGGATTCGAGCTACACTTACACACACCTACATCTAATGGTTAAAGGACATACTGTTTCCGTGGATGGTGAATTTATGCCTCCTGAAATGTTGATTGTTCAACATTCTTTTAACACCGTCAATGGTGGGAATTAAGATGTCACTATATTTATATATGATATATAATATGTTTATGTTTTCCTTATGCTTCGGTATTTTTCATTTTGGTCATACCTTTATGGTTTCCTTTATGTGTAAACACGATATCTTCATTTAAGGATGTGCGGACTACCGCCCCCTCAAAGTGATTTGATTTGTTAAATACCATATGTGGGACGTATAAAGTATTGAACTATGATATTATATATGATATTATACTGGAATTATGATATAACTTTATATCATTATGATTCCATTCTATAAAATACGAAATAGAAATGAAAGTAGCGTTCATGCGTACGTACGGCTTACCATCTCCATGAACGGTGCATTTCATTTCTTACCTCTAAATGATTGCGTAATATTATAAATGCATGCATGTACTGGATATATATGACATATATGATATCTACATAATTAATACCATTCTAGATATAATGGATACATGAACAACTTGTAATTATAAAGGGATATTTTTTACTGAAGTACCAATGATCGTTTAAACGACCGTTATTAACATAAATAATTACATAATGTTCATGACATGGAAATAAGTGATATAAAAGGAATAATGAACTTGAAAAAGGTTCTTAATCAAGTATAAACTAACTGAAGTTTATTATTCAGGACATTAGAGAATGATCGAGTCAAGTCAGACCCGAGGTATGGGACTTCGTCTCAATCTCCTTTCATTGAGGCATATTTTGTTTTATACACAACCTTCTTGTATACGGTGTATAAACCCCTTTGACCTTTACGTTTATCCAAAAGGAATATTTTTTATACGAAGTGTTTTACTAAACGACAAAAGGGAATGTTTTTGTGGTACATATTCGGCGACAACGACTTCTCCACAGCCGTGACCATTATTTGAGTTTTGGTTTCCTCTACAAGCCATACTATTTTTTAAAAGAAAAATAAATACCATGTTTTACTTTTCTTTTATTTTGGTATTGAAAATGGTTTTCATAATGTTTTTATATCAATGTGTTGTATTGATATCTTGTGATTGAAAGGTGGAAATGTTATGTTTCCTTTATTCATGTTTTATGTGATATGATTATGTTGAGGTTCTTGGGCATTATTATGAAGACAGGTGGTTCCGTGATAAACTAAGTGCTGGTGAGCCCGATATATCTCTCCAATGCATTGGCTAATGCGAAGGAGTGTAACGTTAAGGTTTATCCGAAGAGATTTAGGGAATATATTGTGATGGGTATTCCAAACATAACCCAGAGGGTTACTACCTATGTAAGAATGTTATTAATGCCTCATGTTACCTTTATATCTTATGATTTCTATGATTTATTCATGATTTGATGAGGTATGTTGAAGTGATTATGTTTTATGGTTAAAGTATGATTTCATTCTTATGTATATATGTACCCATGTTTCCTTTCCATATATATTTTATATCCCTTACTGATCTTTTTATGCTCATCCCAAGTTTTTTTTGAAATGTTTTTCACAGGTCAAGGGAAAGGTACATGATATGATGATAGTGACAAGGATGTGTCAAGAAAGAATCTGTGTTTTATTTTAAATATGTTTCCATTGATGGGAATGAAGAATACTATCTTTATGTAACCACTTTTTTTATATGTGGAATGTAATGCAAGTTTTATGATCTAATTTTCTAAAACTCTAAAACCGAAAAGATCCTCAATGTGTAATCTTGTAATAACTCAAGATTAAGTAAGGTTTAAGGCTGGGGCCTTATAAGAATGAATTGGTCACATTAATTAGAAGTGACCACCATTCTATTATATAGGAATACCCTAATATTTATTGTGTTATTTGAATTTCGTACTATTGGTCAAATTAATTGAATTATTTTTGAAAAATATTACAGATCCATTAAATAATTTATAATGTTTTTTAACACATATTAAAACCATTAAGTGGAGATAAATATTTCATATATATTCATATATAAATTATCACTTTTATTTTAATTCCATGACTTAAAATACCTTCAACACATACATGTGTTAACTATAAATTATATATTTATAATAAAAAATATTATATATATATATATATATTAGTTCATATAAAATATAAGGATCATAATTATGTATCAAAAATAATAATTTGATTATTATGGATGTTACACATGTTTTAATAATGAATATGGAATATTGTATGGATTTTTTCTCAGTTCCTCTCCATTGATATATTTTGTAATATTTTAATCCAATGTATTATTAATATATTTTATATATATCCCATGAACATATATTCATAGAATCCATGATTTAGTGCATTGAATATATAGATTGGTATGATTTTGTTTCTTCCAATGACATTACATTCAATCAATAAGAAAATTTGAAGTGATTTTCCATCAAAACTTTATAATTATTAATTGTTATTATTATGAATGTAAATCTATTTATACATTTTAAATTAATTTTATTTGATATATTTGTTTTAGTTACCTTCAATTCGTGAATATTCATATTCAATTTGAATATATCTATTTTATTTTATTTTATTTAAATCCCCCTCATGTTGTAAGGAATTTTCATTCTTCAAATCCTATATTGGGTCATAAGCATTCCACATTGTCTAAAATATGATTTGAATGATATATTATAACCAATGATAATATTACATTTTATTTGAAACATATTTTATAGTGATGTTATTTTTAGATCGAACTCTTCTCCCTTCATTATTCTAATTATTTTCTAATATATAGTAATGTTAATAAATAATCAAATTTTCTACAATGGAGTTTTTTTTTCATTTTCACGTTTTTACATTCTTGAACTTTTACAATTTACATAATTCCAAAAACAATTTATATCCAATGAATTATATATTTCTTTTATTAATTATAAATTAATAATTTTTATCGTTTTAATGATGTAGGTTTTAAAAAAAACTGAATATAGTATTTTTTATGTGTTTTTCCATATTTTGAAAATAAAATACATTATTTTCTAATCCAAATTTCCCTTAATTTTAATTTCTTTTAATGTAAATTTTATTTTCAACTACTTTACATATAATACAAAAATTTTCTCTTAAAATAAATGTTTTAATATTTATTTCCCTTTGACATTTTCTGATATATTTTATAATTTTTTGGGAAACCGTTTTTACTTCAACTTCAATTTTTCTCTATGATTTATCTTAAATGATGAAATATATTGATCATCCACTATATTTTATTATGATATAAATCATTTAAGAAATAATAATTTTGATATATTATGAACTTTTAATAGTTTTTAATGTAATTTTTGGGTTTTTTTTATGAAATAAATTATTTTTCCATGGGTTCATTTATATATTTTTATGATTGAATTTACTTGGAACATATATGTGTTGTTGATGATGGGTGGGGTTCATTATCTTTATCTAATGAAATGTTATATTTTTATTCATAATGTGTTCAAAATGTTATATGAGAGGATTTATCGAAATCAATATTTAAATATATGGGGATTAATCTAAAGATAATGTTTAAACATGGGGATTCGTACATATACAAAGGGTATGTGATATGATTTATCCTATAAAAAGCTAATATGGGTTGATTTTTTTGAATCCAAAAGTGTACATGAGATGATTAAAACAATGGTTAAGGGGGTATATTAGGTTTTCATTCCAAATCACATGGGAATATTGGATCTTTACTCCAAGACAAGGACGGTATAGATGAGGCAATCCCATTATAAGTTTTTGAAGAATGTATTTTTTTTCTTTTGTAATGGATTATATTATTTAGTTAATGAAAAAAAATCATGTTTTCAAAATTAATTCTTATTAATATTATTATAGACTAAATTTTTAGAATTCTTGATAGTAGAAAATTATCCACGATATATGTTTCATCATTTAATATCAAATTTCCTTTTATTATGAGATACATACACTCTTATTTCTCCCCATTATTTTTAATATGAAATTTTTAGCCTACCCATTTTTCATCATATTCACATGACCTAACCTTTGAGGATATGTTCGTATGTTTTCTCTTATGGAGAATTTAATCTCACCCCTTTCAATATTTTCCATTACAAAATTTATGATGTTAATTATAACTCATGTAAATTGTAATAGGGAGTATAGAAAAGAATGAATTTGGATAAATTACTATAGATTAATATATTTATGTATATAATCCTCACGTCATTAAACATATCATTCCCCCACATGAGTGTTGTTTTTAGCATAATATTATTAATTCATGGAATCAATTTATTATTTATATATGATTATATTATGTTACTATAGATGGTAGCAAAGGAAATTTTTAGTAATTTTGTGATATTAGTTTTTTAAAATACAGTGAAGCCTAAAGAGATAAATCTGTGTATATGATGATTTCCAAAAATATTGTTAAATACTTATTTAAGTTGGTTTTTAAGCAATTAATACATATAACGATATTATAATGTTCATGTGACTCTGATATAGATGCACTTATGTGCTATTTACCTAAAAAGGTGGGTTCTGAATTTACTTAATCATCACCCTGAAGAATGATGAGGAGGACTAAGACTACACACATGTATATACACTTATAGTGTGAAATTCCATTCCAGATCATATATAATTTATAAACCATGATAAATGAATCATTTGGAAGGAATGTTTTGGTTTTTGGATGAGGAGTGTTAGATGAACCAACTTAATGAAAGCAATGAATGGAATAAGATTATGTAAATGAATAATAGATTGACATGATAGTTCTAATTTTTAACAAAATATAATATAGAATACATTTTATGGTACTGAATATCATTATACTCTAAAATATTAAATTATTTAAACACATATTAAATCGTGTGGTTTTATAAATGGGTTGATCTAGGAGGAACAAAGTTTATAATCGATGTGATGGAAAAAAATATATCTTCATTATATTTAAATAATTGATGAAGAATATGGGGTTGAAAATTTTATGGGATTATCATCCAAATATCATGAGTTATGGATAATAAAATTTCATTTTCAAAAAATCTCATCCTAAAAATAATATAATGAAGGTGTTTGCTATAATATTAAGTGAAATATTCAATGAAGGAATAGTGATTCAACTCCCTATATGCCAAACCCACGAGAATAAGATCCCATATGAATGACTTCTAGGAACAAGGATGTGTTTCAAATATGGAAGTACCGAACATCAATATCATTATTATCGATGTCACACACCGGCCTGTGTTCATTGGTACCTGGTTAACCAAGTCAATATGGGAAAAACAAGAATGACATTCTTGATACCCATGGGTTGGTGAATATGAATTGGAATTATAAAATAAAAATGTTAGAAATTTTTTACACAATGTATACTATGATAAAGTCACATATCAATATTCTCAAAAACACATAAAAGGACACAATACTAGAAATAAAATATGTAATAACCCTAGTATTGAAAGAATGAATTTTCTCCATGTTTATTTATATGTTTTAAATAAATAGAAAACTTAAATTAAAATATTTAATATAATTCATTGAATAAATATTTATATTAAATTAATTTTCCTATATTGTTATATTTTAATGATATGACTATATTTATAGATTTTGAATTTGATATATTTTTAATTCACCACCCATAATCATTACATAATCTATAATTATGATGATATATTATGGTTTAGATCTTTAGAGAATTAGGTCATAACATATACATAACAACTTGAATATTATAGGTAGGAACATATAATCACAATAATATTTTTCATAAAAAAACTCATAAAATACATGTCTTGTTCCCTGATTTAAAGATCATGAGTTTTCGGTGATCCCATCCTCCACACTATTCATCTTTAGGTCTAGTGAAAAAATTTTCCAAACATGCGATGATCATAAAAATCCCTGTAACACATACAAAGAGAATGAAAAATATTAGTTTTTCAAAACAACATGTAAACTACTAATACTTTATCATAAGTAATGCTTTTCACAATTATGATTTAGTAAATACTCTTAAATGAATAAAATCTCATTTCGTACACTTTTTTAACAAAATGATTACCATAAAACACATAAAAGGTGAAAATAACATATTTTAAGTAATCATGGGACATATTAATACACCAATGGAAAACCCATATAGTTTACTTCCATATATTATTCTTACAAATGTAATATCCATACATCTAACTTCCATACCCAATGCATTGGAGGTTATAACGTAACAACCCGTCCTGAGTTTATCATGGAATCAACCATCATTAGATTTATCATGTAACCACCCATAATTTTTCCATGTACCATTATATAATAATAAAAAATAACAATTTTAATATATCATTATTTGCATCTTAAAATTTTTATTTTCAATCCCATGAAATAATTTCAAGAAATTGAAATATTAAATTCACCATTAAACCCGTTTTCAATAAAAAAATACTTAAAAAGAGAACATGGAATTAATTTTCCATTTAGAAACATGACAGCCTGTAAAATAATCCAAATATTAAACAGTTATCATAGTTTTAGAATGGTCATTGTCACCAAATATTTTAAAATAAAACATTTCCTTTGTCATTTAGTAAACGTTATGTAGAAAATGATTTTCATTATATGAAATTAAATGTCAACGTGTTTATACATCGTATAATTTCATGTCATGTATAAATCAAAATATGCCTAAAAGTAAAATGGGATTATACACCGTATAAAATTAATTCATTGATAAATCAAAATATTCCTCAAAAAGTAAATTGGACAAAAAATATCTATCCTTGTGTCTGACTAAACTCATTCGTTATTTAATTTCCTCAAATCATGTAACTTCTTTTAATTTGATCAAAAAGGGTCTCTTGAATTTCCTTATGACTAAGGGAATGTTTCTAGGCTGAAGGTAGGGATTTTTCAATAATATTTGGGTAGATTTTGGATGAGCCATGGGGTGTTGAGAGGTGTGAGTTTGGGATAGAGGTGATTTCCTTTTATAAAATGGAGGATGGGAACTTTAGGAAAGTTTGAAAGTATTATATTATTATTAATTTATTTTCAAATCGTAAAAACACAAAAGTGATTTTTTTCAATGATCATATTTTTATGGGTCAAAATCCACTTATTCAATGGTTTTTAGGCATGTTTAGCACACAAAATTAACTTTATCATTTAACTATAACCCTTAGTAAACTTATTTCTGATTTATCATGTCATCCTGAATATTCATAATATATGGATACTATAGTTTCAATGAAATTACAAGAGACCCAAAAATGTATAATTAATTTCATTATTAACATCATAAATGTTAGTGGGACAAATATAATACTTTTATGACTATTATATCATTTAACAAAATATTAATTTATTTAAAAAATAAATTTATGTCAATTTTTATGCTATTAATATCTTGACATTTTAAAAATTCATAAAAACATTATTATTTCAAAAAAAAAAAATTAATTCAAAGATAATAAGTAATATTCATCGTTATAATTCAAGGATGACATTAAAGATTCAAAATATTTTTATTTTAATATTTAAAATCTCATTTATTTAATCATTCATTACTAAGGATAACAATACATCACCAATGTGTTATAAATAAACTAATTTATTTAATATATGAAATTTTAAATAAAATACCGTAATTTAGGAAATACTATTAGATTTATAATGAATATTTTTAGTCTAAATTTTCACTTATATAACCACATATAATTTCTTTACTAAATATAATTATTTAGGATAATTTTTTGTCAATGTTAATTTAAAAGTAATTACATGTCATCTTCACACACAAGTTGCTCAATGGGGTCCTAAAATCGACCCATGTATGCCTATGGTCTTAAATACATCATATAATATGGTTTGGACATGCATTGGGTAATTTAATACTATTATAATATTAATTTTTACCCTAATTAACCAGATTTACCCTCTAACCATGGTAAATAAAATATTTACTTATGTTACTACTCTGAATGTCTAAAAATAAAAGATACCTATTTACACAATTTGGACCTACATATTCTAAATTGGGATTCAATTTTTGAAATTAAAAATAGAGAAGTTGATGAAATTACATAAAAATTAACTCCACATATCAAAACCAAAAAAGGTTTTTAGGAAGTAAAAACTATCAAAAGATTGACAAGTGATTTTCTCTAATTTCGGTGTTAATGTACTTACAATGACCAAAAATGAATCAAATGATAATAATATAATCTAAATATTATTTAAAACCAATTAATATATATATATATATATATATATTTGATTAAAAAATCAATTTTGAATTAAAATGTAGTATTTTTCACTATTCATAAAAAATGAACTATAGCAGGAAATTGCCAAAATTTCATCTAATGTAAATTTTTTTTAAAAATAAAAAAATAGTGTAAAAAAATTAATTTTAAAAGGATTAACCCTCATAAGGAATTAAAACTCCATTTTTAAAATAATACTTCTTTCATAAAAAAAGAATTTATTCATATATCATATCTAGAAAACATATAAAATGAATTTAACACATCACATAGATTATATATCATATATATTTCATTACCTAAAAATCGATAATGTGTGATATTAAAACACAATAATTATTTTTTAAATAAGTTTTCATAAAAACACATCTATTATATTCAATTGGTTTTTATTTCCATTTATAATAAATCTTTTAACCGATGAATAAAAATTTAAACATGTGTAAAACATATTTCAAATTTCATTTGATATTATTCCTTCCAGTCATTAAAATGACTATGTGTTAACTATGATTTAATATAATAATCTTAAATGTATTATATTTCGTTATAACTCAATGTGGAGTGAAATGTAATATTTCGAAGAAACCATTTGTTACATGTTGAGTATGCTACCATAAGAATCATCCCCTTAAATGTAAAATGAATATCTTATTCATAAGTATTAGTAGAAATAAAAAATATTATATTATAAATATCTAGGCCATTATATCCTTCCCCACATTTGGAAATTACATCCTTGGAATTTAAATATTTGGGCTCGGGATCATCATTGAAAGTCCCTCATCAAAAAAAGATTCAATAAAACTATCCATTAAAAAAAGATAATTAAAAAAGATCATCCGAGTTAAAACATACTAGGATTACTTGTAGTAAATCATTGAAATGGAAGAGAAACTAACTGTAAGGTTCTGATGATGTGTGATAAAAATCAAGATCAGGAAAAATATGTCTAGGATAAAACCATAATCATGTGATAGGTTAAATATTTTTAGATTTTTTAGTAAGGAAAGTAAAAGAAAATTGTTTCTTTAATTTCCTATTCTAAATTTTGAGTAATTTTTTTATTATATTGACAAAAAACCCAAGGAAACATAATTACTTGTCATGTAGACTTTCATCCTTTACTAAATTTCTACCACAAACTCATCTTTTATCTGAACGATTAGTATTCAAGATGACTCAGTCATATAAAAAGTGCTAGAATAAAAATCTAATGAATCACATAGTCAAAAAAATATGAACTATATATGTTATTTTTGTTTATATAATAAAAAACAAAAATGGATAGAATGTGATCGGTTAATCCCCAAAATGGAAAATCCTTGATAAAAAGAAATACAAATCATTATATATAATATTCAACAAAAAGTATAAAAATTTAAACAAATAAAATTGAATGCACATTTTTCCTTTCAATTATCCAATATATTCCAAACTTATATTAAAAAAACTCATAAAAATTTGATCACATAGACTTCCACAAAAATCGTTACATTTATCTCTAAATAACATCGCTTGCACAAAACATCTCATACTGAAAAGTAATTAACATAATAAAATATTCTCTATGATAGGTAAATAAATTCCATAAATAACCCAAATCACTATATGTCCACAATAATAACATAGATTCTTATAAAATAAAATTACACTCTTACCCCTCAATTAAAATCCCAAAGTATTCTATTTTCCTAAGGCATATAGTATTCCCAAAAGAGAAAACATCTTCTAAAATAGCCTTTATCACATAATGACCAAATAATTTTCCTATAATAAGAATATATATTTCATAAAACATTATATATGAAGTAATATTTTCTTGGTCAATATTATAATTTAAATAAAAATACCAACTCATACTATCCAGGGACATTATGTAGTCTAGTGGTAGGTGATTCTCCCTTATCGCCCAATGATCATGGGTTGGATTTCCATGGCCTTGCTGGATGTGATGGGTTATCACCCATCATGCAATATGTCCTTTTCATAAAACCATGTCATTATTATATCATTATAAAAAATAATATAATTTTTTCATAAATAACCATGGTGTATTTTACCATCAAAGGATATCTAATAACATTCATTTTACATCCCAAAATGTAATAACCAATTATCATCTAAAAAACAATATATCATACGAACCCCTAAGGTTATAGATTATTTACACACAATAAAAGATAATTATTTCATGAATAAAATTTTCAAATATCAATCATCAGAGTTCAACATACTAGAAAATGTCTTTAAAATAAATCTCGTCATAAAAGTTGACTTAATACTTTTTAGCATGTCCACATCCAAAAATATATCATAACTTTTGAATACCTTATATGTAGACATAATACAAAGTAAACGTTATTGAGGATCCAATGACCATTATTTTCTAACTATTTCTATAATAATTCTTTTCTACAAACAACATCATTAATTATATTATAAGATTCAATAATGTCAAAACAGAAGCTATGAAATAATTCATACCTTCCATTTTTCCTTGTTAGTTTTATCAACCTCAATTGTAATGGCATTAGGTATTGGTAAAAATATATTTTTATGGACATGGGGTTCCCATTTTCAAACCATATTCATAAGGTATCTATTTGTATAATCACCATGCACACTATAATAAAAAAAATTTAATCCCTCGAAAATAACTTCATTCCATTTCTGGGAGTAAACTGGATGATTCCTTTTTCTAGGGTATGTTATTTCATTATGAACTTCATTAACAAATCTATAGAATATCCCCATCCATTTCAATAATTTTAATAGGTGTTTTGTTCACATACATTACACATAGGTTTTTTAATATACTTATCATTATTATTATTAACTTATGTTTCATAGAAATGTGTTTCATGCATATACATTATCGCATAAAAATCAACAAGGATCAGGTGTTTAATCTGTACTCTATATATTTTTTTAGAATAACCACAAAATATTTCTTTGCGGGTACCATTTCATTCAGTTTCTTATTCAAATAACAGTCACAGTTTTCATCACATCCATTGTAACTTGTGTGCCTGCTAGATTCGACGATTTACTAAACCCAAAAAAGTTATTGTGATTATATCCATAAAATATTCATATAATATATTAGGAGGAGGGTAAATAATAAGATATAATAATTCAGGTTAACTTAAAATAATTTAATTTATCTATAATAACATTGAATTGTTCTAATATGCTAACCATTATGGTTATATCACTTATTCTTAATAAACAAACTAATATCTAATGTTATCTAAACTATCCTATCATTGCAACTATAAGGGAACTCATTAAACATTACTTATTCTATAATTAAGTTATTAATTCATATTGTGGATATTTTTAGGTTTATATATTTTGATAATTAGGTAATAACATATACATTAAAACCTTATAATTATAGGTAGACAATTTTACAAACTATAAATTTTTTCATAAAACATAAACACATAAAAATGTCTAGTTCAATGTTTTAGATAACATGACTTTTCCTTAATCCAATCTGTCACCTTATTCATCTTTATTCAAGGAAAAAAACATTTCAAAATATGGGATTTTCATTAAAATCATAATAAAAGATACACAAAAAAGGATAAATGTTATTTTTTCAAAACAACATGTAAACCATTTATACATTATCATAAGTAATACATTTCAACTTTAGGAAGTTGTAAATACTATTCAACGAATAAAAGATCATTTATTACCCATTTATAACCATTAGATTACCATAAAACCCAACGAATTCACACATAACAGATAAAAGATAACCGTGGGACATAATCATACTTTAATGGAATAACCATATGATCTACTTCAACAAATAATTCTTACAAATGTAAAAACCATTCAAATTAAATCATTAACCAATGCATTGTAGGTTATAACATAACCACCCTTCCTTATTGTATCACGGAACCACCCATCATTTGGTTTATCCTGCATCCATCCATACAATTACAATGTACCATTATATAATAATCACACCTAAAATATTATAAATATCAACATTTAAATCATAAAAATTTCATTTTCAACCATAATAAATAATATCATGATATATCAATTGTAAATCCACTTTCAAAACCATTTTCAATGCCAAAAAATAAAAAAAAATATGTGGAATTTATTTTCCATTTTAAAACATCACAACCTATTATGGAAGAAAAAAATAAAATAATGATCACGACATCGGAATGTTCATTATCCCCACGTACGATTGAAATACATTCACATTGTCTTTTAATAAAAAGATATATAGAAAATGATTCCCTTTGAATGAAAAAAAAAGTCAAAGGGGTTTATACACAATATAAATGAAAGTTGTGTATGAAAAAAAGAATGCCATAAATTGAAAGGGGTTTATACACCATATAAAATAATGTCATGTATAAATAAAATTATGTCTCCAAGAAAATAGAATGATACAAATTCTCTTACATAATATCTTACTTGAGTCATTTGTTCATTAATTTCCTCAATCAGGTATCTTTAATTAATTTGATCCAAAAGGATGTATTGAATTCCCTACTTCCTTGGGGAAATATTCTAGGAGTAAGGGAAAGATATTGGGAGTTTATTTGGGTACAGGATGTTTGAGAAAATAGGGAATGAGAGGTGTGAGTATGGGATAGAGGTCGTGTCCTTCTATAATAGGGGGAGGGGAACATTATGAATTTGTGAATGTATTCTTTTATTATTAATTGATTTTTGAATTCCAATTACACAAAAGTGATATATTTTGAATATTAGATGTGTATGGGTTTAAATTATCTAAGAAAATGTGTTTTAGACAAGTTTATATCACCAAATTATCCTCATATTTTATCTTTAACCCTTGGTAAAATAATTTTACATTTACCTTATATTCTTCTATATTAATAAATATGGTTACCATAGTAATAATAAAAAACCAAGAGAATAAAAAATGGACAATTAATGGAATTTTTAACATAATATATATTAGTTTTCTGAATCATTTATTTTTAGGTCTATTATATCATTTAATAATATATTAATTTATTTAAAAAATCATTTATGTAAATTTATTTATTATTCCTACCATGATTTTTTAAGAATTCATATAAACATGATTATTTAAAATAAACGTAATTAATTCAATGATAAAATGTAATAATAATCCATATAATTATATAATGGCATAAAAATATTCAAAATAAATTTATTTTAATATTTATAATCAGATTTATTTAATTCATTCATTAATAAGGTAATCATCACATTACCAATGAGTCATACATAAATTTACATTTGTAATATCTGATAATTAAAAATAAAATACCATGATATAGGAAATGTTTTGGTATTTCTAATGACTATTTATTTTCTAAATGATCACTTATATAACCCCATATAAATTTTTTTTACTAAAAGATTCATGTTTAGGTTATATTTTCCTAAACATTAAATTAAATGTAATTAAATGTTATTTTAAACAGAAGTGGCTCCATCGTCTCCTAAAATAGACCCAAGGATGACCAATGTCGGATATATTTAATTAAATAGTGTTATTACATGTGTTAAGATAATATAATATTATTTTAATATTATTTTTTAACCTTATTTAGTAGCTATAACTTTATCTATGGTAAATAAAAAAAGTATTGTTCTTTCTATTCATAATGACTAAAAATAGAAGTTACCTATTTAAACAACTTGTAACTCATGATTCAAAATATGGAATAAATTTTTGCCAAATTATAAACAAATAACTTGATGAAATTAATTTACAATTAATTCCCCTTTTCAAAACCCAGAAGCTTGTTTTTTAGAAGTAAAAACTAGCAAAAGATTGACTTGCGTTTATATTCAATTTCATTGTGAAATTATGTCTAATGACCAACATTGGATTACATGAGAAATACAATCTAACTAATCATTAAAATTAATTAATATTATAATCTATCTATATAAATAAATTAAATTAATAGATTGTTTTAAATAAAAATACAGTATTTTTCTCTATTAATTAAAAATGATATTTTGTAGAAAAGTAACAAAATTACATCCAAATAAAATTTATATGTTCCCAATGTAATGAAGGAGTTTATTTTTTTAATTAATAAAGTTGTCAAAACTATATTTAAAAAGGGTTTTGCATTACAAGGCGGTATAACTGTATTTTTAGAAAAATAATTCTTTTTTTTTCTTAATATATGAAATCATTATTATATCATATCTTGAAAACATATAAGATAAATTTAAAAAATTACATTGAATTTATATATTATATTTTTCATGAAAAATAATCACTATAATATTTATATTAAAACACAATTTATCTATTTTAATTAGTTTTTCATAAAAACACATCCATTATATTCAATTGGTTTTTATTCCCATTTCTAATAAATTTGGTCACCAATTAAT
This sequence comes from Viscum album, assembly GCA_963277665.1. Lineage (NCBI taxonomy): Eukaryota > Viridiplantae > Streptophyta > Magnoliopsida > Santalales > Viscaceae > Viscum > Viscum album. The sequence goes on along the minus strand of OY728158.1, from coordinate 1,154,375,071 downwards.
CATCATTTAATCATGTGTAACCCATATTTAAAAATTAAGATGATACTATTAATTTCCTACATTCCAATGGTTATGAATTAACTAAAATATAAAATTATAATAATATTATTTTATTATATTTTGGTATAACTCAATGTTGTGTGCAATGTAAGATTTCGGAAAACCTCGTTGTTGTGTGTCAGGTACGCTATCGTAAGATTCGTCCCTATAAATATAAAATTAATATCTTTTTAAAAAGTATTTATAGAAATAAAAATGTGTTATTTTATAAATACATACATCGTTAAAATAACTATGTTCATTTTTGACATGATAACATCAAATTTAGTATATAGTTAAATAACGAGATTTTTATTAAAATGTATTATTTTTTGTGAATAGAAAAAATGGATTTTTATAAAATATTGTATATTTTGTGATATATTGAACAAAAATTCTTAACATAAATATTCTTAAAATGATTTAATTCAAAATTGTTATTTATTAAATATATTTTCTCAAAAAAATATTGAAAACATATAAATAAAATATTATTCCAGGACATATCTAAAAATTTATTTTTGTTATCGAAATTGTGCATACTCCACATTTGATCATTATATTTGGTTCCTTATAGATAATAATTGAGTAATATAATGACATTTAACAACAGTTATATTAATTATTATGTATACAACACAATTTTTAAAAATAAGTTTTAATTTTAGACTTATATAACACTAATATTATACAAATTTTTTACAATGCTTGTGAAATATAATAGAAAATTTATAACATTGCATGTTTTGAAATGTATATGATTAAATATAAATAAAAAATGAATATATAATATTATGGTGAAATTTATTATTTAAATTTTACATTTCTATAATATATAAATTCTTATAAATTCTTATAGAGAACTAACATAGTTATTGTGCAAAAAAAGGGAAACCATTAAAATAATTTTATAAAACATTATATGAAATATTAAATGGATCGATTTATTTAAATAATAATTGATGAAAATGTTTCAACATAGATTGTACATGGATATATTTTATAACCTTTTGGATCCATTATTTTTCAATAAATCCTACATAATAATTTTATTTAAAAAATTTAAAACTGTTCACACATAATATACTGTATGTTGGGTGGAGAAAGAAAGGAAAGATAAAAGAGTTGGGGTGAATTGCCTTTAAAAAAATGATTAACAAATTAAAATAAAAGTTGAAAGTGCAGCGTAAATAAAAGAGGCAAGACACAAAATTGATAACGGAGTTCGGCCTAAAACCCAGCCTACGTCTCCGCTCCCAACTCAACCGTTGAGAGATTTACTACCGCTTGCTTTTTAATGGTTTTAGCAAGAAACCCACTAGACTTTACAGGTAGTCTAGAACCTATTACAGCTTTCTTTTGATGGTAATGCAAGAACCCACTTGCTTTCAATGGTTGAGCAAGAACCCACTAGCCTTCTTACAGGTGAAGGCTAGCTCACCTATGTCTCAAGCCTTTTACAAGGTAAGGCTTGACCAACCTCTTCACACCTTGAAGGTGGTGTGAGAACCCAAAGAAAGGGAGATGAGAAAGAGATGGGGTTTGTAGGCACAAACCCAAAATTAAGCTCAAAATGATAAACAATGAAAAACCGTATTTGGAGAAGCCTTGGGCGCCAATGGATGATTGGAGTTGAAGACGTGCACTCCCAAGCTTCTTTGTTGATGCTCCTTGGATGTGGAATTGAATTGGAGCGATTGGGGTTCCTTGGAGGAAGTCCGCCGGAGGTTCGCCAAATGATGAGAAATGTGTCTGTTGGCTTCCGTATGGCTTACTTAAGTTTCCGGGGCTTCCTAGTCCTTTATTTATAGAGGGGGAACCCTCATATGGCCGTTGGAGGCCTTTGGATCCGTTGGAGAGGCTTTCGGAGCCGTTGGAGGCCAAGTGGACAGGCTGGTCAAAATCCCAACGGCTAGTTTGACTGGCTCCACCGGCTGACCGGTACAGGGCCACCGGTTGGCCGGTGTGTGCAAAATGGAGGAGGGCTCAGGCTCAGGCTCCACCCGCTGGCCGGTGAGGAGGCCACCGGTTGGCCGGTGCTGAGGCAGTAGCTGATACTGTTCTGGCTGGGTGCCACCGGCTGGCCGCTGGTGAGGCACCGGTTGGCCGGTGATAAGGCAGTGGGTGTCCCTTCTGCCCAGGGTCCATCGGCTGGCCGGTGGTAAAGCCACCGGTTGGCTGGTGGACTGAATTTCAGTCCACTTTTGGATTTTTGCCTTCTCGGCCTTTTTGGCCCAATCCTTGGCAACCTGAAATTATGCCTATCAACCAAAAACACTTAAAACAATATTTGATAAATAATTGAGTGATTGTGATCATGAAGATAAAACCATGAGGGGTTCGAGAGATACAACAATCTCCCCCTATTTTGATGATCATAATCACCAAAACAAACAATGTAAAATACTGAAATGAGAGGCATGCTTTAATAAATTGAAAAATAAAGAAAAGCATGAATAAAAGATTTCTCCCCCAATCAACCAAGAATTTCTCCCCCTTTGTGATTATCAAAATAGCACGGGGCATAAAACTTGATTGAGGGAAGAGTTGGAAAACAATATAGAGATTTTAAACCAATTGAAATTTTTGAAATTTGAATTGAAAGTTGTGAATCAAAAATTTTGAAATGAAAAATTGAATAACAGTTTGAATTGAATGTTTTGAATGAAAATTGAATAGAAAATTTTGAATTGAAAAATTTGATACCAAGTGTTGAAATTGAAAGTTTGAATAACGATCCTAACTCCCCCTAAATAAAAACAACAAATCACCGGGGAGTGGTTTTTGAAACCGAGACAAATTTCGGTCCCGTGAGACTCGCTAGGAGGGATTTTTCAATCCACACTTGCCTAGTGGCGGGTCTTCTCCTAAAAAAATCATCGTTAAAGAAAATACTTTTGGGGCGGCCATACCCGACATTTTTACAATTGCACTCATAGATTAAGTGCCCGGGTTTTTTACAATAATTTCAAAATTTGTTTTGAGAGCTCCCCCTTACAAAAATAGTAGGTGCATGGGAAGAGGAAGCTTGCTTGGAATAGCCAAGCCCTTAGGTGGGTCTAGAAATGCGTTGGGAACCTAAGAGTTTGGTCAAATTTTGTTCCCCTTGGGTGAACTTAGCAAGGGATTCCCTTAAATCTTTGATTGTTGATTCCATGGAATCAACATCGGGAAGGTTTTGGATTTTGAGGGTCAACTCTTCCTTCTCTTTGAGAAGTTGTTCTTTTTCGGAAGAGAGTTTTTTGAAATTCTTTTTTAAAGAAACAAATTTGGAAGAAAGTTCGTGAAAACCTTCCTCCAATTGATCTCTAGCATGTTGGAGATCCTCATAAGATAAATGATTTAAAGAATTGGAAGAACTAGAGGATGAAGAGTCGGAAGATGTTACCTCATGAAATGCCATTAGGCATTTGTTACCGTTGTCTCTTGAGGAGGAGGAGGAGGATGATGAGCTGTCACTCCATGTGGCCTTGAATGCCTTCTTCTTCTCCTTTTGCTTTGCATTTTTCTTGTTGAGTGGGAAATCGGGCTTGTAATGGCCTTTTTCGCCACACCCGTAGCATGTTACCTTGGGCTCAGATTTTTCCTTGGGTTGAGCCTTGCGGGATTTCTTCTTCTTGTGCTTCTTCATGAATTTTTGCATCTTGCGGGCAAGGTTCTCCATTTCGGAATCGCCGCATGAAGAGGAAGACGAAGAGGAGGAGGAGCTTTCTTCTTTTTGAACTTTGAAGGCGATGTTCTTTGGAACTTTGATCGGTTTTCCTTCTTTTTCAGCTTGCCTACTCATTGTGATCTCATAGGTCATGAGAGATCCGATGAGCTCTTCGACCGACATATTCTTGATGTCCTTCGCTTCTTGGATTGTCGTTACCTTTGGAGCCCATGTGCTTGGTAGGATCCATAGGATCTTCTTGACCATCATTTCTACAGAAATATTATCTCCAAGAGATTTTCTACCATTGCACACGTCAGTAAAGCGAGTAAACATTTCAGAAATATTTTCGTGTGGGTGCATGGAAAAAGACTCAAAATCTTGACGAAACATATCCAATAGAGTATCCTTAACTTTGTTGGTCCCCTCATGGGTAACCTCCAAAAGTTTCCAGATTTCATGTGAAGAGGTACATGTGGAAACTCGATTGAACTCATTACGATCAAGGCCGCAATGTAAAGCGATCATGGCTTTGCCATCAAGCTCGAAATTTTTAATGTCGGGTTGGGTCCATTTGGATTCATCGGGAGAAGAGAGGGTGTAACCATGCATGACAATTTTATATATAGGATATCCAATGCTTCTAAGAAAAGCGGTCATGCGGGTTTTCCAATAGGTATAGTCAGTTCCATCAAAAAATGGAGCACGACCCAATGAATAGCCTTCGGGGGCGAAAGAAGTTGATGCCATCACAATGGATCTTAAATTTGAAACCGGTTAGGGTATTACTCAAATTTTTCCTCTGATACCAATTGTTGGGGGGAGAAAGAAAGGAACGATAAAAGAGTTGGGGTGAATTGCCTTTAAAAAAATGATTAAAAAATTAAAATCAAAGTTGAAAGTGCAGCGGAAATAAAAGAGGCAAGACACAAAATTGATAACGGAGTTCGGCCTAAAACCCGGCCTACGTCTCCGCTCCCAACTCAACCGTTGAGAGATTTACTACCGCTTTCTTTTTAATGGTTTTAGCAAGAAACCCACTAGACTTTACAGGTAGTCTAGAACCTATTACAGCTTGCTTTTGATGGTAATGCAAGAACCCACTTGCATTCAATGGTTGAGCAAGAACCCACTAGCCTTCTTATAGGTGAAGGCTAGCTCACCTATGTCTCAAGCCTTTTACAAGGTAAGGCTTGACCAACCTCTTCACACCTTGAAGGTGGTGTGAGAACCCAAAGAAAGGGAGATGAGAAAGAGATGGGGTTTGTAGGCACAAACCCAAAATGAAGCTCAAAATGATAAATAATGAAAAACCGTATTTGGAGAAGCCTTGGGCGCCAATGGATGATTGGAGTTGAAGACGTGCACTCCCAAGCTTCTTTGGTGATGCTCCTTGGATGTGGAATTGAATTGGATCGATTGGGGTTCCTTGGAGGAAGTCCGCCAGAGGTTCGCCAAATGATGAGAAATGTGTCCGTTGGCTTCCGTATGGCTTACTTAAGTTTCTGGGGCTTCCTAGTCCTTTATTTATAGAGGGGGAACCCTCATATGGCCGTTGGAGGCCTTTGGAGCCGTTGGAGAGGCTTTCGGAGCCGTTGGAGGCCAAGTGGAAAGGCTGGTCAAAAGCCCAATGGCTAGTTTGACTAGCTCCACCGGCTGACCGGTACAGGGCCACCGGTTGGCCGGTGTGTGCAAAATGGAGGAGGGCTCGGGCTCAGGCTCCACCGGCTGGCCGGTGAGGAGGCCACCGGTTGGCCGGTGCTGAGGCAGTAGCTGATATTGTTCTGGCTGGGTGCCACCGGCTGGCCGCTGGTGAGGCACCGGTTGGCCGGTGATAAGGCAGTGGGTGTCCCTTCTGCCCAGGGTCCAGCGGCCGGCCGGTGGTGAAGCCACCGGTTGTCCGGTGGACTGAATTTCAGTCCACTTTTGTCTTTTTACCTTCTTGGCCTTTTTGGCCCAATTCCTTGGCAACCTGAAATTATGCCTATCAACCAAAAACACTTAAAACAATATTAGATAAATAATTGAGTGATTGTGATCATGAAAATAAAACCTTGAGGGGTTCGAGAGGTACAACACTGTATAAATAAAAAATATTTATCATTTTAATGTTTTTTATCATCTTATGAAATAAATAATTACTTTAAATGCTTACAAAAAATAATGGTTTTATTAATAAATTAAAGAAAAAATAAAATATATGATATTAAGAAAATTTAAATAAATATAATTTGAGAATACTAAGCTGAACCATGAATTATAATGATAAATATGAAATTATACTATTTAATAAAATAGTTGGTTCAAATTTGAAAATTTTTTATTTATTAAAGTCATAGTAATTAATAATATTATGGTTTCTGATTATTCAATTTCATAAATATAATATATTAGTAAAATATTTATAAATCATAAAATATTAAATATGATCAAACGGTATGAAATATTGTTGATATATAATCCTATATTCTCTATAGGTCTTTTGGAAGTCATTTTCCCTAATATGGACTCGTTATATTTTAATATTTTATTAAATTCGTAAAATTCCCTAGACCTCAATTATAAAAGGGAACTCCAATAATACATTCATTTCACAATCACAATTCCTCTATAAAACCATAACATTAAAAAATATCTTATGTCCATCCTTATAATCATTATAGTGTTATTTGCCTCACAAAAATCACAATTCCAAGTGCCATAAAAAAGTTCTCATGGAGACGATATTCCGAATGTAAAATCCTTTTTCATTCACATTTTAATTGATTCTCCCTATAAACTTATACTCACCCTGATAAAAATTTCAATGATAACCCTATTATATTATATATAAATATATATTGGAATTTTATTTTATATTGGAATATACATCATCAAATCTCTTCTCTTCTCCTACTATTTATAAAAACAAAATCGTATCCCATGGTATATCAATTACACGCTTATGTGGATGATATTTTTTCATTTCACATTACCAAATTCATTGAATGTTTAAATTAAAATTTAATTTTTTAAATTTACATAAATATTTATATTATATACATTTTATCAAATTATGTAATTAATATTTTTACATATTATTAAAAAAATGAATGTAATTTCTGATGGATGAAAAAATAAACTATAAAATTATCATTAATGTTTTACCAAATTAATCATCTTTATGTCATATATAAAAAGGATATATATAACCATTTAAAAACATATAGGTATATGAATACCCAATAACATCACTTTTGGGGTACCCTTCCCATTTATAAATTGGAGAAATTAATATATATATATATGTGTGTGTGTGTGTGTGTGTGTGTGTGTGTTGACCAAACATGAAACCCTGAAACAAATAAACAAAAATAATGTAAATAATGAATTATTAATAATAAAAGAGATCAAAGATGTTATAAAAAGATCATATAAATTATTATAAATATTAATGTATTTATTTAATAAATTAATAACACTTTTTATGTCATTATAATAATTTTTTGAAAATTTTTAATGGAATTCGAACCTGTGGTAAATAATTTTACATTAAAATTCAACATTTAATGTTACTTTTTAAAAAATTCAAGATGAGTGTTTTTTAAATTTTATAAAATGAAAGAAATTTCATTTTTTCATGTTGATTTAATATTTTTATTCATTCATTAAAATATTATATGGCTACATTCAATGTAAATGGATTCCATTATATTTTCAATGTTTTTAAAATTAATTGTATTTCAAAATGAAAATATAATTTTCTTCATTGATTTTTTTATGAATTAAGATTTTATGAGTTATTTTGAAGATATTGATATTGGGATCTATTTATGATAATAGGTGGTTCCCTTATAGTCCAATTAAAATTGGTTCTGTGATAAACCATACAGAGGTGGTTATGCTATAACATTTAATGGATTTGTTACTCCAATGTTGGAGGTTGGAAATATTGGTTACACCATTTGGAAGAGTGATAAGAAATATAATGACCCAAGTTACATAATTATATTAAATATTAATTCTTGTTAATTTTAATTTAAACTATATGATAATGATATTTTTGAAATGTTGATTTATTTATGTATGTAAAAAATATATATTTAAGAGAAAATATTTTTATCCATTTTCACTACTCTAATAGTCCCTTTATTTTATATCCCACACTAATCCCTTATGTTCATCCCATGTAAGTAAATTATTCCCATGGTATTTAGTAAATATTATAGAAAAAGATGATATCTAGGACAAACTTATCAATATTTATCTAGTAGAGTGTAAGATTTTATTTTAATTTCATTTCTATAAAAAATGAATATTGTGTATATGTGTCTACATGTAATGTTTCAGTTTAAAATATATATGGTATTCTTTATTATAAAAAACTCTATCTCTAAATAAATTTTCTATTTTAATAACATTAATTCTAGCTAAAAATCACAAGAATATGTGATATTCAAAGCCAAGTCCATATAGTTGGAATTAGAAGAGTCTTTTAGTTTACATTATTGGTTTGGATAATGTTAATAGAATACCAGTAAATGTTTTAAAATAATTGTCAAATGGTATAAAATTTTAATATTACCATGATGAATTACATAAGATATGTATTCTCATAATATTATTCAATTTAGAAAAGAAGGAATTTATATTTGGATGTAATCATGAGGAAAACAACAATCTAAATAAGAATATAAATATGGTTGAAATGAAAACTGGACTGTTTTTTATATTGATTGATCAGTGTAAAGAAGCAATTAATAGAGGTGGTATCCATGAAATGGAGATGTTGGATATAAAACAAAGAAATGTGTTATTAATATTTGAGATTATAGGCTAAAACCGCCATATTTTAATGGAACCCCATATCCAGTGGAAGATAATGGATGGATAAATGCTACAGAAATTACAATCGATGTCATGTGATATCCAGAACAGGAAAAATTAACCGTAGATATTTGTAATTTTGAAGGGAATGTTTCTAACAACCAAAATTTCATTAATTAACATTCATTTTGATTTTATTAAATGTATTATTATGAAAAATGGTTATGTAAAACATATTCACATCATTGGTTTTTTTAAATATTATTCTGAATTGTGATTGTTCTTAATATAATTGTTGAAGAGTGATCACATGATTGTTATAAATACAGGGCTTTAACAAATCCCATTCACTCAGAAAAAATAAGATATAGCCTCTTCCAGTAGACATTTCCCATATGAAGACCATTTATCGGTGCTTGTAAAAGAGGTGACTTTATTGGGCTTCGATCTTGACCAATCCCAATCCAAGATTCAACATAATAAGATAGAACATAAATCCCTACATGAGAAGTGGATATTGACTGAGATAACCACCTGAGAGATGTTATCTAAGCCACCACAACAGTCTGTCATGATTACACACCTTACCCTTCGGTACAATGAGGGTGTTATAAAGGGGTAGGTAATGAGACCCTATCACTATTATTATGTTCATTATTTTTTTATAGAATATATTAAACACATTCATATTATTATTTTTACTTTATAAATAGTTTTTAAATCACAAATAGTATTTATAGATAATATTCTATTAAGAAATATATTTCGTCGATTTAATGAGTTTTTTTGAATTAAATATTATTTTAATGAAATATTATCACTAAATTATTTCTTATTAAAGATAAATGATAGTAATATTTATATGAAAGCAATTGTGATTTTTATTATTGTTAGAAAGTTGTTTATGTAAAAACCCATGAATTTTAGATATATTTCACTTTCTATATTAAAGGAAAAAATTCACATATTTATAAAATTGTTTAGATGAAATGAATATTATTTTTTGAATCATGAATTCAAAATTATCCAACAGTGAATTTTTCATAATTTTCCAAGACACCCGAGTTTTGGGTAAAAATTAAATATCGTTTAATTATATAATGTGGTTTATGACATCATAATGACCCAATAATGATGTAATAAAATACTATAAATTAGTTGGTCGTCCAATATATGTTACACCATTAAAATAATGAGATATTATGTTTGTTTTATTAATTTACAAAGCAATAGTGGACCCTCTAGGACTTAAAAAACAATTTAACTTTTTAAAATTGATTTCCTTGAGTGCGTAACTCACCTCGACATAATAAATACTAATATATTAAGAATTTTGGAAATTGGAAATAAAATAAATGTTTTCTCAATGACCAATTTTTCAAAAACCATGGGCAAAAACCATGGGTTGGTTTTTGTTTTTGATTAATTTAATGTGTGGTGTCCAAAACCAAAACAAATAAAGAATTCCTTATCTTTTCCAATGTAAACGCACCCATGATCCCACATCATCTTCACTCAATGCCTTTGTATATCAATATACCTCGGAATGCCTCTATATATATTCTTCTCAAGGCACCCTAAGCTCCAATGAATCGTATCTCTATCCTCTCCCATGACTTTGGGATCACACATCCTAGTATGACATTTTTTCCTCAATTATTTTCCCCATGTTTCTTTATATTACTATACAATTTTATTTTCAATTAAATTTTTTTTGTAAGATTTTAAACGTCCTATATAATTTCCTTAATATTTTTTGAAGATGAGATACCACGTTATCCATCATTAATTCCTCCCATGTAAACCAGTTTTCATGCCATAATTCCTTAAGGTATTTATTCTTTTCTCTTATTTTGACCAAATTTATTTAAGTTTTTATGGCCTTTTATTTTCAATTAAAAATTCTGGGGTATTATTTCTCACCCCCAATACATCCAACCTTCTTTTATAATTATCAGAGTCCTATTTTTCTATCATTAATTCCACCCATGTACACCTATTACCATACTGAAATTATATAAGGGGTTTCTCTCTCCTAATTTACATTGAAGACATTAATTTGAATTATGAATATAAATTCAATTAGATATGTTGGGAAATGTATTTATATGTCCCATTTACTTTACATGTCATGTAAATATGAATAGGAACCTATTTCTCTCTCATCAACCTCTTTTTTTTGAATTCTCAGGTCACGCCATTATACTACTGAAATTACACCGTGATTTTCCAAGACAAAGTCATTGTCTAGTGAATACCATGGACATTTGTCTATAAAGGGTACTCACATTTATCCACATTTACTTATTAATTATATAGTTTCATGTATTATTTACACATTCCTTTATCTGGGAATAAATTATAATGTTTAATGAATCCATGTAATATTTTCTAAGTGGCACACTTATTCATGAAATGAAATGATTAAGAAGGGATCATCCTGATAGCGCTCCAATGCATTAGCTAAAGATTAGTATCATGATAAGACATTTTCAATGAGATTTTACACATGATAATTTAAGTGCAGTGAGGTTTTACTAAGGTTTCATGTGCAATAATCCTTGTCTCATTCTAATACCTTGTTAAGTGTTTTCTCTATATTTCCATGTTATGATAATCATGATATATCATGCCTTAATGTTCATGTTTCTCTTATGATACTTTGATATTCCTAAGTTGTGTCATGTACTATATTAATTAATGTTATAACTTGTTTACTCCTTTATTTTGTTTTATATATTACCCTTTTATTATTCATGCCCTCAGGTTATCCCATGAAATTCTAATCACAAATGAATGATGTCTTGATGTTAAAGATTTTTTCAATAAGAGGATGTGGTATATGTTTTAATTTTTTATGCGATGTTATTATGCCCCAACGGCATTAGAACATTCGATCCTTTATGTTGTATAAAGTGAAATGTTATGTAATAAATCATGATGAAGTGTGTAATAAATATTTAGGAAGTTGTGGTTGGTATCGAATGATATGTTTAGTTATTTTTTGTATTAGGATTAGAAAACCATAGTGAAATCATTGAAGACAAGACGATGTATAATATAAACAACCCTAAATTTTTTTTAGTATTTAGTATTTTGTTTATCAAGAATATAAATTCCATTATATATACGAACCGGTAGATTTGGCTCTGGCATGAATGTTTCTAGGGGAGAAACCTAAAAACACAACCTTGAGTTATACTCAAATGAGAACTAGTTCACAACAATGGGCCTTTCTACAATTTTGGTTATGACACTCCTAGAGGATATGCTTTGGTAAATTCACACGAATATTATGAACCATTGTTAAAGAAATAAAAAAATCACATATGGATATATTATAATATGAAGATCATAGATAATAGTGATTGATGCTTATATATTGATAAGTTAAGGAAATAAGAGTAATATATAAGTCATGTATTTTTTTTGTATTACCCGTTATGTGTTACCCTTACCATTCCTTATATTGTAGACAATGGATGGTAACAAGAGGGATCGGGAAAAAAACTGATTTGAATATCAATTTGAAGACTCTTCTAATAAGATGCCCAATATGATTGGAATGAGAATCAAAAAGATCATCACAATAATCTCTTAGTTATGTCATGTTTTGAATAGAATCATGGTTCAATAGGAACATTCAAACCCCCTAATAATGAACAAGTCACAATCAAGAGCTTCATGAGACAATGGCCTCATAATTTTAATGGATCATCTAAACCCTCAATTGCTGAAAAATGGATCAACTACATTGAAATGTTCTTATCCATTCTTCAATGTTCTGAAGAGGAGAAGGTCCTCTTATATGATTATCATATGGATGTGGAAGATGATAAATAGTGGGAATTGATAAAAATTATGAATCCAATGGAATTGATCAAAGAGTTGGAATGGAAGGAATTCTAGAAAATGATTTATGAAAAATATTTTCCTCGCACCCTCTTAATTATGATGGAATGGTACTTCCCTGAAATCATGAAAATAAGAAGATGAATCCATCAGAGAGTAAATGGAAAAATTTACATGGAATGTATGATATCCCTCCATCATTACCATTACCCTTGAATGAAAGGTTGACCTCTTCTTTGGTGGGATAAAACCTAGCCTATGGAACGCCCTAGTGATCTGTGGCATCGAGAGCTATGAGGAAATTTTCTGGTGTTCCCATTAAGTAGAAATAGATTTCAACGAATCTCGGGGGTATCACTTGGAGATTCTGTTTAAGGTGGAATATAATTCTTATATGTATGATTGATAAATCAAATGGTTCAATGAAAATCCACCATCCCACATGCCAATGGTGTAGAATAAAGCACCCCAAAAATTTCTCGAATGTGACGAGGAAATGATTTAGGTGTGGAAGATAAAGGAACCTAGCTATTAAATGATGACATGGAAAAGATATGGCTGGGAAAGAGGAGAGGAATACTTCGTTTGACCCTCAATGCGTTGTTTATTTATTCAACTACAAATAAATGGGGCACTTGAAAAACCAGTTCCCTAAGACAAGGGTTTTCAAAGGAAACCATCAATCTCCAAGGTAGAAAAGGAGATGTTTTCCATCACCACTGGTGATGTGAACACTGAAAATGTAGTGAAGAGAGGTACTCTAGTTATACATTGAATAATTGTAAACAATATTTTTTATTCTTGTCCTACACATTATTTTATATCCAGAACGAGTATTAGAGCAATCTCAAAACCACCACAAATCATAGATGTTATGATATTAGTGAGTATGAAAAATAGGGTATTCATTGCATCCCATAAATATAACTCATCCAATATCATAATGTTTTGATTGAACACGTAAGAACCATGTTCTTATTTTTGAGGTATGGGTTTTTCCTTTTCTCTTTTCTTTAAGTGTTTTTGAGAAAATAAGGAAAATGAGTAAAAATCCTAAATTTTGTGTCTACACACCTTGTACTATTCCACACACTATGTAGCTTGGCCGTGTGGGATGAGATTACAGGGTGTGTAACCATATCGGTGATGAAGGGCGTAAAAACCGACTACCCATCATGTAGTGGTATTTACACACTGTGTAGTCAGTCTGCATGGGAAACAGTAAGGCGGAGGAAGCCGCCGCGAGTTGGGCGACAGTACACACCGTGTAGTCAGGAATACACGATGTGTACTCATGTCTACAGAGGAACAGTTTGGCGATGCCTCCATAGGAACAGTTAAATGAAAAAGTACACGTCGTGTACATGGATGTACACGTCGTGTAGTTTTTTTTGCTTAAAACTGGAAGTAGCATCTTTATTTGGAAGAGGAGGCATTTGGGTTCGTTTTGGAGCATGATAGGAGGTCAGAGCATTGGAGATCCACTGAGCGCATGTTGAGAATTGGATTCATCCGCTAACATTCTCATCAGAACCGCATAGGTAAGCCCTCCGCTCCCTTTAAGACGTTCTTACCAATTCTTTCCCAAGGGAGCATTATTTACGTTTGAATTGGATTTATTCTACCCCATTTCTACGTCGTCATTGGGCGTTTCTATAATCGATGTTCAAATATACTGTTTTGGGTGTTTAATGTAGGTGACCTGTTGTTTAATTTCCAACTGATGTTCGTGTTGTGAACTGTTGTGATATGCGCCCATTAATGGGGTGTCATATGGCAGTGTCCTTGTTGAATTAAATACCTAGAATTGTATAGGTAATTTAAATGTGATAATAATTTTTTTTCTGGGATCGCTGCTTGGATCGAGGACCACCCTGAGGGTGCGTTCCTCTTTTTAGCTGTTTTTCCAGGATACCCGAGGGTATTCCATGTTTATTTTGCGCTTTCATTTTTCCTTGAGAGGCATTGTATGGATATATCTTGATTATATGTTGGTCATTTCCCGATTAATTTTTTATCCACATGGCAGTGTTTTACTTAGCCTGTTAGGAGTGAAACTTTAAGCCTGAGGGCAACTTTTCTATGCCTATGGGAAATAGAATCTGTGCCTGAGGGTGACACTTTGTATACCTATGGGCAATATCTGTTATGCCTTTGGGCAATTACCTGCACGTTATGAGTCTGATTACCTGAGTGTAATGGTTTGCCTGTCTGAGGACACAGACTGTTTACATTGAAATTCACTTTGGCGGTTTCCTTATAATGAATGATTAAATGAATAAAAAAATGGAAATATAAGTGGAAATGTTAGTTACTTCTGAGTACTGCTTAGTTTTTTGCAATTTACCATTGCATATTATTGTTGCATATTTTCAAACAGTTGGGCACGAACCTTTGGGGGGTTCCTACTGAGATTTATTTCTCACACCTTGTTTGGGTCATGTCTTTGACCCAAACCTATTAAATTTTTGAAGGTGTGGATATGGGCAAGGGGCGCTATACAGGTACATGATTTATGCTGAGGAGTAGTGGAGCATGGGACCAGGCTTAGGCTCGCAATGCTATCGGCTATTTGGTTTTGTTTTTTTGTACTCTCTATTGTACTGTACTGCATTGTGTTGTAACATGTTCTGGATATTTTCATAGAACACGAGACATGTTTCATCATCATCTACATAATTGTTGGTTATCTTTTACTGCAGCTGTTTGTTTAGAATTGTGTATGTTTATTTTCTTCCACTGTTTGTTGTTGTATGTTTTATCTGGTATTCTGTTGTGCTACACTTTGAAAAATTAGGGAATAGTTTCCCCAATATCAGACATGGGACCGCATTGTTAGTCAGCAGCCTCTTGGGTTTGGGGAAAGGCGCTTGAGGTCATGTAGAGAACTGGGTTTGGGGAACCTGTTGAGAGGCACCCAAAACCAGGACATTATTAAGTGGTATCAGAGTCCGGTTCTTTTCTTTGACATACTATTTGGTTCCTTAGTCAGGGATAGGATGAAAATGGTAGTTGTTAATATGTTGTGCCCGATCGTAGCTAACCCGTGTACATGGAAAATCCAATTTACCTCATGTTGCAATTTTATTGATTTTTCAAATTACATTTGATTTGATTTTCACCGAAGGGTGACACACTTGTAATTATGGTGTATATATTTTATTCATGGGTTCTATCTAGTTGCAACATGATGAGATGAGGGTATTCCATCTCATGCATCATTAGGCACATGCTAGATATCATATGCCATGCATAGTTTCCATTCCATTTATGTGCATTAGAAATTTCACGTTGTTGTGATACATATTGTGCTAGTAAAAGCATGTTGTTGTGATAAATTCATGGATAGATACATGCTGTTTGATAGGGTATTGTTACATGATCTTGTTTATAGAATGGATGCCGAACTTTGGTTTTTTGGGAGTATGGGCCCGAAATGACCAAAATTTGGTGGATCATTAGCTACTTATCTAGTTTTAACAAATATAAGATGATAAAAATTGATTCTTACGGAGAATGGGGCCTCACTGATCAGAATTTGGAACTTAGTGTTGTTTTTCAGTAATTTATAGGTTCCGGAGAAGTTTATGAGGCATACTGTCTCGATACCCAGTATACACGCCATGTATTACCTTCAACACGACGTGTAACTTCTTCTATTCGGGATGAAAATGGTACTTTTTGAGTACACACCATGCACACTAAGTACACATAGTGTAGTCGCTTCCCATGTCATAGACCGTGTGGGCGGGGACATGGGTAAGAGAAATTCATGGGGAGAACAATCCGTGTACCTGATGTACATGTCGTGTAGTGTAGACCCGGAGTCCGCCCGTGTAATTAATAAACACGAACGGAGGAGACCTTAATATATACACGTCGTGTCCACTGTGGAACATGCCATGACGTCTAACTTGGTATTCGGTCGTGTAACTAACAACATGGGTCGGTGTAATCCGTTCATGTACATTCCATGTGTATAATTAACACCCAATGTATTTGGAGCCGTGTATCCGCCCGTTTAGCGAATAAAACGGGTTGGCAAAGCTCGTCTAGTACACACCGCGTACCTGGGGGACACGTCGTGCGGTCTTGACCAGTGATAGACTATGGGGACCTGACCATGTGGCTGTGAAACTGGGTAGTGTACATGACGTGTGCGGGTGTCCCTTGTTGTGTAGTATCAAGCCGCGTAGTCGTTCGTGTCAAAAACGACACGGATAGTAGTAAAACGACACAGGTAGTTAGAAAATTACACCATACATGCCACATAGTTTATATACATGTCGTGTTGTTCTGTTTAATAGGATCTGTGTGGCTTAGCCATGTAATAGGACCCAGGCAAGGGATGAAAAATCAGGTACATACTGTGTAGTCAGTATACACACCATGTAGTCTTGTTGTGCAATCTTAAATGCCTTCTTTGCCCTGTTACCCATTTGTTCCTTCATTTTTAGACTATGAAAATCTTGATATTAGGTGTGCATTTGACCTTGTAGTGGCATGCTGCTGAGACGTTCACGCATTGTTCGCCAGGAGAGTGGCAGCGAGTATACTTCAGAAATGGTGGGCCATGGGCTACCTCTGGATCCTCCAGCAGAGCTAGATTTGGCGCTAGCAGTTATACCGGACACAGGCGTGGAGGCGCAGTTCCGTGAAGGATTTTTTCAGTTAATTCAGACCGTTCAGGGAGCACCTCCGGCTTCCACATCTATGGCCGAGCCAACTCATATATTCTAGTATCATCATCCTCCTACATTCTCAGGGGATGGAAGACCATAGGCTGCAGAGTCTTGGCTGGGGTCTTTGCAAACTATTTTTGATCACCTAGAGACGCCTCCAGGGTGGAGGTTCAAGCTCGAAACTTATATGTTGTGTGATTCATCCAAGAGGTGGTGGGATGTTACCACTCAATCAGAGCATCATAGAGACATGGCATGGGAAGATTTCCAGACATCCTTCTATGACTTCTTCTTCCCAGAGACGTTGAGGGCAGATCGAGCTTGAGATTTCATGAATCTACAGCACAGCGCTATGTTAGTGATGGATCATTCTTCTCAATTCACCGAGCTTCAGCGTTTTTCACCCGTTCATGTGGGTGATGAGACAAATAGGTATAGATTCTTTAAAGATGGTATTTGATATGACATCCAAAAAATGGTGAAGGTTTTCAAGTTTTCTTCAATACATTATATTTTGAACCAGACACTGATTATGGAGAGGAACATAATGGAAGCTAGTGGTGTGGACCAGGGAGGTTCAGCACTAGTTTCTTGTACTATTTCTACTGGCAAGGGGAAGAGACTGATAGACTTCTCTTAGGGTGGCAGTTCTAGATAGAAGAATATTTCAGGTGGCTAGGTCATATGCTACTAGTGTTGTAAGGAGGGTCAAAAGAGACCTTAGATTCTATGAGATACAGTGAAGTGCCGAGATTATGGAACGAGGGGGATCTAAAGCACTTTAGCTAGGTGTTTCCATCACTGGCTAGTGAGAGGGGTTTTGTGCATACTTTACATGCGGTGGTAGGACCAACAACATCTTACCAGTCGAAGAACTGTAATATGTCAGGGCGTGCAGGAAGGGATGGTGGTCATGGCAGTTTTAGCCAGACAACAGGATCTCATAGGAAGCAGGGTAGGATAGCTCAGGGTAGCCATGCTATGTCGCAGGGTCGCGGCACTAGGCAGGAATATGCAGTGCAACTGACCCAACAGGAGCAGGATCCCGAACCTTTTACTATCAGAGGTACTATTCTAGTAGCTTCTAATTTATCTTCAGTACTTTTCTATTTGGGTGCTACACATAGTTTCATATCTTTTCGCATTTTGGAGAGACTAGGGATCTGTATTTCTTCTTCTTCTACAATTATGACGCTATACACCCTGTTGCGGACTAGAACGGTTGGTGTGTGTCGGTGCAATGAGTGACCCATTGAAGTTGGTGGGCGTCACTTTCTGTAGAACCTATATTCTTAGAGATGAAGAGCAATAATGTCATTATCGGGATGCACTGGTAGGTTCCCTTTTGAGAATTTGTGGATTTCTATTGTTGCAGGGTGGGTTCATGTCACCAGAGGGTGGAGAGTTTCTATACATCGGTGAGTTGGATGTTCAGGCGATTTGAGTTGGACGAGAGCAGCATGGGCGAGGTGGTATCATGGCCCAGATTGAGAGCATATATCTGGACGACCAGGGGACTTTTCAGAAGGTTTTCCCTTTAGTGGTTGATCGTTTTAGGGATGTCTTCCCAGATGACATTTCAGGTCTTCCTCCAGAGCGTTAGGTGGATTTCTCTATTGAGCTTGTTCTAGAAGCAGCATCGATGTCCATTACTTATTATATGATGGAAACACCAATGTTTCAAGAGGTCAAGAGTCAGTTAGAGGTGTTACAGGATAAGGGTTTCATCCGACCCATTACTTCTCTTTGTTGTTCGCTAGTCCTCTTTACGAAGAAGGCAGACGATACACTCAAAGTCTGTGTGTATTATCAGAAGCTGAACCAGTTGACGGTTAAGAACTGATATCCCTTTCCATGGACTTATGATATTATTGATCAACATCATGGAGCACGAGTGTTATCAAAGATTTAATTGAGATCAGGATATAATCAGATGTGTGTTAGAATATCTGACATACCTCTCACATCTTTCAAGAGTTGGTATGGTCTATACGAGTATACAGTTATTCCGTTCGGACTCACAAATGCACCAAAAAATTTTATGGCTCTGATGAATCATGTGATCCATCCCTATCTGGATTTTTTTGTGGTAGTATTAATGGACGATATCTTGGTGTACTCGCACACTCTACAAGACCATGCCACCTATCTTGAGATCGTATTGAGTACTCTGAGAGAGAATCAGCTATATGCTAAACTCTCAAAGTTCCAATTTTGGATGGACCAGATACACTTCCTGGGTTAT
This sequence comes from Viscum album, assembly GCA_963277665.1. Lineage (NCBI taxonomy): Eukaryota > Viridiplantae > Streptophyta > Magnoliopsida > Santalales > Viscaceae > Viscum > Viscum album. Next base: position 1,154,355,795 of record OY728158.1, on the reverse strand, counting down.
ATTGTCTCAGAGGTAGGAGTTGCAGTAGCCCAAGAGAAAGTGAGAGTAGTAGTTTCCTGGGAATAGCCTAAGAACATGTTTGAAATATAGAGTTTCATGGGGATGGCTGGTTACTACAGATTTTTTGTACATGACCTCTCCCACTTAGCAACGCCGTTGACAGGTTTGACTAAGAAGGGTCTGATGTTCGTTTGGTCAGAATCGTGTGAGGCAGTCTTCCAGGAGCTGAAGGGAAATTTGACATTAGCACCAATCCTGATACTCCCAGAGCAGGGGAAGAGCTATACAGTTTAGTGTTATTCATCAGGTATTGGGATATGAGCTGTGTTAATGAAGGGTGATTGAGCAGTTGTATACGGGTCTCGGCAATTGAGGCCAAATGAGAGGAATTACCCGACGCTTGATCTCGAGTTGGCTGAAGATGTTCATGAATTGGTTGTTGGAGATATTATCTCTTGGGAGAACATTTTGTTGTGTTCACGGACCAAATAATCTCATGTACATCATTACCGAACGTGACTTGAACCTGAGACATCGAAGGTGGATTATATACCTTTAGCCCTTCTATTTTGAGCTTTCCTATACACCTGGTAAGGGTAATGAAGAATCTAATGCACTAAGCAGGAAGACATAGATACAGGTAGTGCAGGAGGCCAGTAGTGAATGACACCAGATGGCTTTGTTCTCTGAGATGCATCTAGAGGTGAACAACAGTCAGGGGCAGACGTATCTTTCATCTTTTCCTGTGACGTCTACCCTCCGGTATAGAGTGAGGATGAGACATCTATCCGATTTAGAAGGCCTAGTTCTATGGGAGTCAGTGGCATGTGAGGACCCTCCTCCTTGGTGGACTATAGGCGATGGTGATTTTTTTCACTTCCATGGACGAGTGTGGGTTCCATGGGATATAGGTGAGAAGATAATGCGGGAGTTTCATGCTTCAGTTAGGGCAGTTCATCCCGGAGTTATCAAGATGTATTGTGACTATAGGTGTCAGTACTGGTGGTCGAATATTAAGAGTGAGATAGCTGGTTTTGTTATAAGATGTTCCACCTATCAGGAGGTGAAGGCGAAGCATCAGAGGACACCCAGACTGTTACAGTCGTCACCCATCCTAGAGTGGAAATGGGATGGTGGCACGATGGAGTTCATGAATGTGTTTCTCTGGTCATCTCGAGGCAATGATGTAATGTGGGTAGTTGTGGACAGACTCACGAAGGTAGCTCAATTTTTCCCAATCAGGGAGACCTTTGGAGTTTATGAGATCAGTAGTTGTATATCCAAGAGGTCGTACATCTTCATGGGGTCCCCTGTTCTATAGTTTCAGATAGGGATGCTTGTTTTTCATCTCGTTTCTGGTAGTGTTTTTAGAGGGCACTGTGTGCACAGGTGCTTCTGAGCACAGCTTACCACCCTCAGACCGATGGTCAGTCAGAGCGTACGATATAGGTGCTTAAGGACATGCTAAATGCATGAATCCTAGACATTGGGGGCTCTTTGGAGAAGCATATACCCCTAGTTGAGGTCTCCGATAATAAAGGTTTTCAGGATACTATTTAGATGACACCTTACGAGGATTTATATGGTAGGCCATGCTAGTCACCCTTGTGCTGGTTAATGGAATGTGAGGCTGCTTTATTGGGACCACGTCTCGTGCAGGAAACTTCTGAGAAGGTCCAGTTGATTATGAAATGGATGGCTACCACACACTCTCGTCATAAATATTATGTTGATCGCCGCAGACGACCCTTGTAGTTCGTGGTCGGGTATTAGGTTTTCTTATGTGCTTCACAGAGTTTGGGGAACAGGTGGATCAGGAGACAAGGTAAACATTCACTGAGATATGTGGGGCCATTTTAGATTCTGTAGAGAGCCGAGATGGTTTCCTATCGGTTGCAGTTACCACAGAGGTACCGAACCATGAACGACGTCTTCCATGTATCTCAGTTGCGCTGTTATCATTCAGACCCATCTCGTTTTTTTCATCCCGAGGATGTTGATATTGAGTTAGATGCACCCTATGAGGAGCATCTGATTCGTATTATCGATAGGAATAAAAATGTTCTCTAAGGCCGATTAGTTCCTCTCGTACGGGTGCTATGGCATCATGGCTGAGTACAGGATGAAACCTGGGAGCAGGAGACCGAGGTATGGGTTCAGTGGCTGGAGTTATTGATGGCTATATCTTCACCACCCATGGAGTGGCAATTCCGGGATGAACTTCTTTAAGGGGAGAAGTTTTTAAGAACCCGGTTCTTATTTTTGAGTTACAAGTTTCCTATTTTCTATATTATTTATGTGTTTTTGAGAATATAAGGAAAATGAGGAGAAATCCAAAATTTTCAGACTACACGCCATGTATTATTCTACATGCCCTGTACCTTGGCCGTGTTGGATGAGTACACATGGTGTGTACCAATGTTGGCGACGAAGGGTGTAAAAAACAGAATACACATCGTGTAGTTGTATTTACACGCTGTGTAGTCAGCCGGCAGGGGAAACAGTAATTCGGTGGAATCCACCGCCAGGTGGGCGATAGTAGACGCCATGTAGTCAAGAATACACGCCATGTACTCCTGACGACTGATGAATAGTTTGGCGGTGCCACCAGAGGAATAGTTAAATGAAAAAGTACACGTCATGTACTTGGAAATACACGACAATTATTTTTTTTGCTTATAAAGGTTAGTATCCTCCTCATTTGGCAGTGGAGGCGTTTGGGTTCGTTTTAGAGCAAGAGAGGAGGTTGGAGCCAAGGAGATCCGCCGAGTGCATGTCAGGAATCAGATTCATCTGCCGACGACCTTGTTGGAACCGCACAGGTAATCCCTCCGCTCTCCTTAAACCATTCTTACCAATTCATTCCATAGGGAATGTTATTTACGTTCTAATGGGTTTTCCTCTAACCTTGATCTACGTCATCTTTGGGTGTTTCTAGAATCGACGTTCATGTATACTGTTTTTTAGTGTTTAATGTAGGTTGCTTGGTGTTTCATTTCCAACAGATGTGTGTTTTGTGTACCGTTGTGATATGATCCCATGAATGTGGTTTCATATGGCTGAGGACATGTTGAATTAATTTCCAATAATTATATAGTTAATTTAAATATGATAATAAATTTTTGTTTTGGATCGCTTCTTGGATCCAGGAACACCCTCAAGGGTGCGTTCTTATATTTAGCCATTTTTTCAGGATACCCGAGGGGATTCCATGTTTATTTTGAACTTTACTTTTTTACTTTAGAGAAATTGTATGGGTATTTATTGTTTATATATTGGACATGGCCTGGTTACTTGTTTAGCCTGAGGGTAGTGTTTTACATAGCCTGAGGGTAGTTCATCTTTTAGCCAGATGGAAACTTCTTCCGTGCTTTTGGGCACTAGACTATATGCCTGTGGGTGACACTTTGTACTCCACAGTGCAATATCTGTTATGCCTGTGGGAAGTTACCTGCGGGTTACGTTTCTGATTACCTGAGGGTAAGGGATTCCATGTTTGAGGACACTGACTATTTACATAGAATTCAATGTGGTGGTTTTCTTATGATGAATGATTAAATAAATAATAAAATGTAAATATAACTTGTAAAGTTAGTTACTTATGATTAGTTCATAGTTTATTGCATTTTACAACCGCGGGTTGTTGTTTCATATTTCCACACAGTTGGGAACGGGACTTTGGTGGGTTCCTACTGGGATTTATTTCTCACACCCTGTTTGGTTCATTTCTTCGGCCCAAAAAGATTACATCACTACAGGTGTGGATAAGGTAAAGGGTCTCTATACAGGTACTTGATTACTGCTGAGGAGTAGGGGAGCCTGGGATCGGGCTTAGGCTTGTGATAGTTTAGTGTCTTTGGAAACTCGGAATATAATCTTCTAATCATGGTGAATGATCTTCAACATATCGCATAAAGATCTTCCATTTTTTACCTAAAATCCCTCTTTATATCCTGAGGAAAAGAAAACATAAAAGGGTGAGGTCAAATGCTCAGTAAGGGTAAAAAAAACGAAATATCAATCACATCATATTCACAAGAACATAACATTTTGGAAATCTTAACCTACAAAGAGATCATAATATCATAACATGGGATAAATCATAGTAGTGATATGTAATCCCAATAATCATAAAATAATACATAAAAATTTGTGGAATACACACATAATCATAGATAATCATTTCTTTTTAGTCAATACTCATTCCCAATACTATCTTAGTGGACAAAGTCCATTTCTGAACCGAGTTCACTCCTCGTTTCAGTCATGTTTCACTGAACCGGTTTAACCTGCCGTTCCAGCAATGTCTATCTCATGAGATATAAAATCTTAACCCAATGCATTGGAGGGAGATATAGGTCCCACCCATCTAATAATGATACCATTCTTATGTTTGCCACAAAATCATAAACTATACATCATAGCATAAACCATGTAATAAAAATGGGAATCTTAAAGATCGTGACATAAAACAAATCATATAAGATAAAGGAATTCATAAAAATATTTCCATAAAAACATAATCAAATCCATGTAATAATAGGGATATAAACAGAACCCTATATTATCTTAGATGGAAAATAATTTTGATAAAACTCTTGAACTCCATTCTTGAGGAAAACATCCTTTCTACTTCAATTTTTTTTTCTTTCTTAACATGTAATACAATTTTAAACTACAAAAAGTTTATTAAAAATAAAATTGAAAACTTGTAAAGGAATATTCTTGGAAATATTGTTTTAAAAATCCATTCATGCCGTATAAGTTAAAAAACATTCTTCTCATACTTCTGTCGGAAAAGTCAAAAAGTACTTCATAGGAAAAAAAATTTCCTTTCATATCATTTACTAAAAACTCACCGATGAATAAAATTGGATTTAAAAAATTGTAGGTGGATTGAAACAATATTACATATTGAGGGAACATGGATGTGGATGATAAAATACACCCTAGTAAATACCAAAGTATAAACAATCTCAGATAAAAATGAGATTGTGATATTTTCCCTTACCTTAGGTCCGATTTGCTTCGTAAGTGTCTGAACCCTCAGTATAATGATTTAAATAATGTAATTGACTTATTATGGAATCATACTAATTATTATTATATCATATATGGTTCACTTATGACTTTATAATAGCCGTTATTTTGTATATTCATGTTAAAGTAGTGTTTTGGGTAAAATCTTCTCATTTGTAATTCCTGTTTTAACTTGTAATTATTCATATGATTACTTAGATCATGATTAATTAAATACAGAATGTAAAACATGATTTATATATAATATATATTCATAATATACATATATATAATGGATCAATAAATGGAAAGAAATACACCGTTCATGGAGATGGTAGGTCGTACGTACGTATGAATGTTGTTTTCGTTTCCTTATTGAATTGAGTGAAATTATGTAGATGACATAAATATATATATACATAAATAAAGTAGTATTATTATGTCATATATTTCATTATTACTTATTATATATACATTATAATCATTCATGAAAGGTTAACGTGGAGAATGAATCTCATCGCGTGATGGAGACGGTAGTCCGTACGTACAGACGAGCGATGATATCATTCTCATGATCGTGGAAATGAATTAGAGTGTATGTATACCATTTAAGAATCAATATAACTTTAAAATATACATATATAGTAATTATTTACACCATTATACCCATCCAATTAAGGTGGTGGTGGAAAATAGATTAAACCACGGCGTTGAGACGGTATTCCGTACGTACGCACACGCGGTGATTTCGTTTTCCGTAGGATGGATAAATGGTGAAATAGGGTTGTCTAATACTTATAATAACATATCAGTATATTGGTGATACTTATTTTATTACTTAATAATGAAACAACCTAATATGAATAAGTGTAAGAAGAAATAAAGTTCAAAGAATCAGTAACGGACATTACCTCTTCTTTGAAGCGCCTCTTTCAGATCCTCTTTTAGGACATTAAATTTGTCTTTGAAGAAGACCATAACCTCTAAGATGTTGATAGGGAAGTGTAGAAGAGCATTTTTTAGGGTTTGGCCGAGATTGAAGTCTCAATGTGGTGTGAGGAAGAGAAGGAGGAGGTGCCCTTTTATAATGGAGGAGAGGGGATCCTTTGGAAAAACTAAAAATATTATTTTATTATAAAGCCAAATTCCGTTTTAAATAGCTCCAAATTGATTTATTTCGAAGCTAAGGTTGGGATGGGTCGAAATAATCTAATCCAATAGAATTTGGACAAGTTTAGTTTACTGTTTTAACCATATCATTTAGTTTTAACTTTAAGTTAGATAATTTTACTTTTACCACGTCTTTTTGTGTTCTTAAACTATAAGGTTAATAAACATAAAATAACATGCCAAACGAACCCCAAGTTGTTTATTATTAATACATATATTTTTATCTAAGTAATTTGCCGAACCATAGATTTTTAGGAATACAATTACAATTAATAATATAATATCTATTTTAAAAACTATTTTATGTCAATTTTGACACTATTTTGTAATTAATTTTTTTGAAACTCATAACAGAATTATTAGTTCGAAAAAAGTTAATTAAATCCATAATAACATGTCATATTAACCTATAAAATTATTTTCATTCTTAAAAAGTCTCACATAACAATTATTTGGGTATTTATATCATCAATTATGTCAATATTTCATTAATAAGATAATTTATTCATCATCGTTGTGTCATAAATAACATAAATTATTTAATGTATAAAAATTAAAAATAAAATACCACAATTGAGGAAACCCTTTTAGCCTTCTAATGAATATTTATTGTCTAATTTAGATTATCTAGAACCCAATATTAAAAATGATTTACCTATTAAACATTGAATTTAACTATTTTAACCATTCTTTAAATAAATTTATAATAAATGTCCTAATCTAATCCAAGTGGGCCAAAATGGTCATATTGTAATACTAAGGTTTTTTGTGGTCGAATTACACTTATCCAATCGAATTAGGAAATGTGTTAGGGTAATAATAATATCATTTTTACCCTTATATACCCTATTTACTTTTAACCGTGTTAAAAAAGTAAAAAGTTAATATTCACTAAAAATTATTTTCATCTCATTGCACCACATTTTACATACTGACATCAACCGTGTCTCTCGTATTTTTTTAATTCAACTCACAGAAGAGGTAAAATTATGTTTTATGAAAAATTCATTTTTTTAACTACCACTTAGTGGTTTCACTATTCATCAAAAAATGAAAGTTTCCAGAAAAATACAAAATATTAGGCCTAAGTTATATTTGATATTATGATGTCAAAAATGATTTCTATTTTACTAAATTCAAAACATATCAGTTGCATTAATTAATTTAAAAATTAATTCCCGTTGTCTAAACAAATAGCATGTTCTTAAAAGATAATAACTATCAAAAGATTGACACTTGTTTATGTCTGGTTTTAAATTTGAAATTACATCCAATGACCAACATTGTATTAAATTGTAAAAATATATTCTAAATATACATTAAAACCACTCAAATTAATAATTTATCACTATTAATTATTTCTATTAAAAAGGTTGTTTTTAATTAAAATTTTGTAATTTTAACTATTCATCAAAAAATTAAAGTTATCCGAAAAGTACCAAAATTTCACCCTAAGCTAACTTCGATATTCCAAATCCAAAAATGAAGTCCATTTTGAAAAATAAAATTTACATAATTTCAAAAAGTGGTTATTAGTATTCATTACGGCTAGTTTTAATAATATTTAAATAGCATATCGTTGTTTAGTGAAACTCGGTATTGCGTACTACACGCGATATCGAGGAAGGTCGCGATTGCGTGTAATGAAAGGCAAGTAAAGGATGTGTGTTGTGAAATCTCCTTTTGTTGTAGCATATGACACGAGACATTAATGAAATTAAAAATAATATTTTTCATAAATTCTCGGGGTGTTACATTCTACCCCCCTTAAAATGACTTTTCCCCTCGAAATTCGTCGTGGTTTTAAATGGTTTACTACTCGAAAGATTCTTTAATAGAAACCCACATCATAAAAAGGAATACCAAAGACAATATTTAAAAAAAAAATATGAAATGTAACCGTTACCCAAATAAACTAATCAATGGGTTTCCACATAGGTGAAAATATTGTCATGGAAGAGAAATCTAACCATCATGTTCTGATGGAGAGTGGTAGAGAACATGGCTATGGAAAAGCCTTCAATCACAAAGCCATAATTTTTTGATGATCTAAGGTACCATCTGATTCATCAGATATAAGAGCACTAGGACAAAATTTTTTGTTTTCAAGATCATTTCCCTAAAGTTTAAGAAATTGGAATTAGAATAAATACTTTCGTGATTTTTGTAGTCTCACCGTTAGTCATTCTTTGGATAATTTCTACTTCATGTCTTAATGAAATGAAGTTGAATTTTTCATTCGCGGTGTGTTAGCAGATCATGTGATAGAATGATGGGTCATTCCATCTGTCTGAAACAAAAGGTTAGAAAAACTATCAAAAAATACATAAGTCAATCTATAGTGAGATTAATCATATATGGTTCCTAAAATATACTTATACTTCATATATCAAACTTCTTAATATAATAAAACTAGTTTCTACTAAACAGGGACTTCCTGTAGGCCAGTGGTAGGCGATAAAGGCCAGTCGCACTACGGTTGTGGGTTCGATTCCCACAGCCTTGTCCGACATGATGGGCTGTCACCCGTCCTGCAGGTTGTCCTTTTTCTAAAGCTATATTACTATAACATCCCGTCAATAATATCGAAAAAAGATCTATCTTAACTTATGTCCAACATAATCCATTCCAATCTTTAGGCTTATCTAAAATATTTCCGTCCAACCTCTTAGTATAAAGAAAATGATTACTTGAAATGTCATCAACCAAGCATGTGAATACCATCATTTATCCACCATATATCTTGTTGGTCACATTCCAATCATGTGAATACCTTAATCATGTATTCTCTTGAAAAATGAATACCCATTATACCTTAGTGAAAACAAGAATGCTGTCACAAGTTAACTCTTTCTATATACCAAAATCCAAAAATTCTATATAATCAAACCATCATATAACCTTATCCTTATATCAGTCATGAGCTCATGAATACAGTACAACATTTCATTTTCTCGTTTTCCTTTCATTATGTGCATATCATCTTTTTTTCCCAAAAAAATCTCAATCACATTACATGGTTACTGGTACCATTGAAAACCACAATAGACTAATACATAAATATTCCAATATTCCATGATACTATATAAAACATTATTTTGGAATCCCATTACATAAACACTTAATAATTCCACAACATTGTTGTCATATTCAACATTTCCAATAGTGATCGCATGTGACATCCATTTTCCATTTTCCTTAAGTGGTTGTAACACCCCAAGATTTTATGAAAAATATTCTTTTTAATTTCATTAATGCCTTGTGTTGTAAGCCACACCAAAAGGAGCTTGCACAACACGCATCCTTGACTTGCATTTCATTACACGCAATCACGACCTTCCTTGATAGCGTGTGTAGTACGCAATACCGAGTTTCACTAAACAACGATATGCTACTAAAATATTATTAAAACTAGCCGTTATGAATAGTAATAACCACTTTTTGAAATTTTGTAAATTTTATTTTTCAAAATGGACTTCATTTTTGGATTCGGAATATCGAAACTAGCTTTGGGTGAAATTGTGGAAATTTTCGGATAACTTTCATATTTTGATGAATAGTGGAAATTACTAAATTTTAATTAAAAACAACTTTTTCAATAAAAATAATTAATAGTGATAAATTATTAATTTTAGTGGTTTTAAAGTATATTTAGAATATATTTTTACAATTTAATACAATGATGGTCATTGGATGTAATTTCACATTTAAACCAGTTATAAACAAGTTTCAATCTTTTGATTGTTATTATCTCTTAAAAACACGCTATTTATTTTGATGGCGGGAATTAATTTTTAAATTAGTTAATGAAACTGATATGTTTTGAATTTGGTAAAATTGACATCGCTTTTGAGTTCATAATATCAAATATAGCTTAGGCCGAATTTTTGGTATTTTTCTGAAAACTTTCAATTATTGATGAATAGTGAAACCACTAAGTGGTAGTTAAAAAACTGAATTGTTCATAAAACGTAATTTTACCGCTTCTGTGAGTGGAATTTCAAAAATACGAGAGACACGGTTGACGTCAGTATGTAAAATGTGGATCAATGAGATGAAAATAATTTTTTGGTGAATATAAACTTTTTACTTTTTTTACCACGGTTAAAAGTAAATAGGGTAATTAAGGGTAGAAATGATATTATTATTACCCTAACACCTATCCTAATTATATTGGACATGTGTAATTCGACCAAAAACAAACTTAGGAATAATATATGACCATTTAGGCCCACTTGGATTAGATTAGGACATTTATTATTAATTTATTTAAAGAAGGGTTAAAAGAGTTAAAATCAATGTTTATTTACTGCAACATTTTTAATATGGGGTTATACATAAGATAAATTTGACTATAAATATTCATTAGAAAGAAAATACTATTTCCTACATAATTGTATTTTATTTGTAATTTTTATACATTAAATAATTTAATTTATTTATGACACAAAGATGATGCAATAATTATCTTATTAATGAAATATTGACATAATTGATGTTATAAATACCCAAATAAATATAATTTGATACTTTTTATGAATTACACTAATTTTATAGTTTAATATGACATGTTAGTATTGATGTAACTAACGTTTTCGAACTTATCATTATTTTATGATTTTAACAAAAATCAATTACTAAATTGTGTCAAAATTCACATAAAATAGTTTTTAAAACAAATATAATATTATTAATTGTTATTTTATTCCTAAAAATCTATGGTTCGGCCAAATGACTTAGATACGGTTATATATATTAATAATAAAAAACTTGGGGTTCGTTTGGCTTCTTATTGTATGTTTATTAACCTTATAGTGTAAGAACACAAGAAGACACAGTAAAAGTAAAATTATTTAACTTATTGTTAAATATTAATAATAAGGTTAAAATAGGAACCTAAACTTGCCTAAATTCTATTGGATGAGAGAATTTAGACCCATACCGACCTTAGCCTATAAATAAATCAATTTTGAGCTATTTAAAACAGAACTTGACTTTATAATAAAATAATATTTTTCGTTTTTCCAAAGGAGCCCCTCTCCTGCCTTATAAAAGGGAACCTCCTCCCTCTCTTCCTCACACATATTTGAGCCTTCATGCTCTGCCAAACCCTGCAAAATTCTCTTCTACACTTCCCTAAAAACATCCTAGAGGTTCTGGTCTTCTTAAAAGACCCATTTTTGTGCCCTAAAAGGAGGTCTCAAAGAAGCACTTCGAAGAAGAGGTAATGTCTGTTACCGATTCTTTCATCTTTATTTCTTCTTCCACTTCTTCTTATTAGGTTGTTTCATTATGAAGTAATAACATCAGTATCACTCATATAATGATATGTTATTATATGTATGAAACAACCCTATTTCACCATCTATCCATCCTATGGAAAAAGAAATCACCGCGCGTGCGTACGTACGGAATACCGTCTCCACGCCGTGGTGTAATCTATTTTCCACCACCACCTTACATGGATGGGTATAATGGTGTAAATAATAACTATACATAGTTATTATAACATCATATTGATTCTTATATATTGTATCATCCACTTCAATTCAATTCAATAATTATGGAAACGATATCATCGCTCGTCCATACGTACGGAGTACCGTCTCCACGACGCGATGAGATTCATTTTCCATGTTAACCATTTAAGAGTGATTATAAAGTATATATAAGAAATAATAATGAAATATATGACATTATAAAGCTACCGGATTTATGTATATATGTATGTCATTTACTTAATTCCATTCATCTAAATAAGGATATGAAAACAGCGTTCATGCGTACGTACGACCTACCGTCTCCATGAACGATGTATTTCATTCCGTTTACTAATTTATTATATATATGTATATTATGAATATATATTATATATAAATAATGTATTATATTCTGTAATTACGTAATTATTATCTAAGCAATCATATGAATAATTACAAGTCAAAAGACGGATGACAAATGAAACAATTTTACCCAAAATGCTCTTTAACATAGAATTTACAAAAGAAAGAGTAATATGAAGTCATAAGTGAACCATATATGATATCATAACAATGATTATGATTCAGGAATAAGTAAATGACATTATTTAAATCATTATACAGGAGGTTCATACACCTAAGAAGAAATTCGGACCTAAGGTAAGGGAAATATCACAATCTCAATTTTATCCGAGATTATTTATACTTTGAAATTTACTGGGGTGTATTTTATCTTCCACACCCATGTTTCTTCAATATGAAATATTATTTCCATCCACCTACAATTGTTTAAATCCAATTTTAGCCTTCGGTGAGTTTTTAGTAAAATATATGAAAGGAATATTTTGTTGTTTTTCGTACGAGGTACATTTTGACTTTTCCGACAAAACTACGAAGAATGTTTTTTTTAACTTATACGGCATGAATGGATTTATAAAACATTATTTACATGAATCTTTCTTTACAAGTTTTCAAGTTTATTTGTAATCAACTTCTTTTAGTTTATAATTGTACGACATGTTAAGAAAGGAAAAGTGTTTTTGATGCAGAAAGTATATTTTCCTCAAAAATGGAGTTCAGGTGTTTTATCAAAATTATTTTCCATCTAAGATAATAAAGGGTTATTTTTTTATCCCTATTATTACATTGATTTGATTATGTTGTGATGAAATTATTTTTATGAATTCCTTTATCTTATATGAATTGTTTTATGATGTTATGATGTTTAAGATTACCATTTGTATTACATGGGTTATGCAATGATGTATGATTTATGATTTTGTGGCACACATAAGAATGGTATCATTATGAGATGGGTGGGAACTATATCTACCTCCAATGAAATGGGTAAAGATTTTATATCTCATGAGATAGACATGGCTGGAATGGTAGGTTATACCGGTTCAGTGAAACATGACTGAAACGAGGGTGACTCGGTTCAGAAATGGACTTTGTCCACTATGATAGTCTTGGCAATGAGTCTTGACTAATAAGAAATGATTCTCTATGATTGTGTGTGTATGCCACAAAGTTTCATGTTTTAAGTTATGGTTATTGGGATTTCATTTCACTACTATGATTTATCCCATGTTATGAAATTGTGCTCTCTTTTGGAGGTTAAGAATTCCAAAATGTTATGTTCTTATGAATATGATGTGATTGATATTTTTTTGTTTACCCTTACTGAGCATTTGAGCTCACCCTTTTATGTTTTCGTTTCCCCAGGATATAAATAAAGGTTTTAGGTAAAAAAAATAAGGATGATCTTTATGGGAGATGTTGAAGATCTTTTTACCACGATTAGAAGATTATATTCTGAGTTTCCAAAGACACTAAACTATTACGATCCTTGTGTGTGTGTTTTTGTTATGCACTATGTATTTCGAAAATGTAATGTAATGTCAATGTACGTCATGCTTCGGGTCTCTACAGTGGTTTCTCATGTCGATCATCACTAACCCTTGGATTAGGGCATTTAATAGCATAATGCCCCATTTACTTGCACATTAAGCATTGAAGTGTTGGTGGTGTGTTCTCTGTAGTCTTTTCTATATTCACATCATTAGAAACCCTTTTTCCATTACTTCGACACTCAGCTGCTCGATGACCTTCTTTTCCACACTTAAAACATTTTCTAATCCCTTTAAGACAATCTTCACCATGCTTCTTTCCACACTTTGAGCATAAGGAAACATTCATCTTCTTTTCACCATTATTCTGAGATTTCTCCTTGAACTCCATCTTTAGTTTCTTTTCAAAACTATGAGATGGATAAGTAACACCAACTTCCATTTTTACCTTGATATCACAACTCACAATTTATTCATATCAACTGACGTCTGTTATAGCTAATGCCCTTAGAAGTTTTGGTTTTAAGGCACTGAAGAATCGATCAACTTTACATTCAGGTTGGATGATAAAGCCAGATGCATACCTTGCAAGCCTTGTAAAATTCGCTTCGTATATACCAACAGATTCATCATCCTTTTTCTTTAGTTCAAGAAACTCTTTCTCCATCTTTGTTCAAATAATACAAGGGAAGTACTTAATGAAAAATAAGTTCTTGAACTCATCCCATTCCATGGACTCAATTTCATCTATTGGCATCGTATTCTTGATAAGATTCCACCATTGATCAACATCACCTTCCAAACGATACACTGCTAAGATGACTTTATGATGTTCATAACATTGAAGAACTGAAAATATCTTTTCACTAGTACTCATCCATTGTTTCGCAACAAGTTGATCAGAAGACCCACTGAAAGAAGATGGATGTTGCCTCATGAAGGACTCAATAGAATATTGTTCCCTTCTCTGCTCATTTGGAATCCCAGAATTATTTATAGCTTGTGTAAGTATAGAAATAAGATTTTTCACTCCATCTCCCATAACATTTGTTTGTTCAAGAGGAAACTCATTGCATTTTCCATTACATTGATCAACATGGTTCCTTCGGGTTCTAGCCATCGTCTAAAACCCAAAAAGAATCATGTGAGAGGCCAAAATCACGCTAGGGGAAATAATATAATAAATGGGGAGTAACTTCAATATCTAAGATCTTGGGTTACCATAATTATAGTACTATAACCTATACTTATACTTAACCTTAGGGACATCCCTATACATACCATAGAAATATCTATAGGGATCTCACTAAAGTTCTCGCATCCTAGTTTCCAGAGGTTGACTACACCTTTCCTCTGATACCAACTATAGAGACCCGAATCTTGATGTAAATGGACATTACATTACTTTTTCGGAATTCATAGTACATAAGAGAAGCACACAAACAAGGACCTTAATACTTTAGTGTCTTTGGAAACAAGGAATATAATCTTCTAATCATGGTGAAAGATCTTCAACATCTCCAGAAAAAATCTTCCCCTTTTTTACCTAAAATCATTCTTTATATCCTGAGGAAAAGAAAACATAAAAGGGTGAGCTCAAATGCTCAGTAAGGGTAAACAAAAGAAATATCAATCACACCATATTTATAAGAACATAACATTTTGGAAATCTTAACCTACAAAAGAGATCATAATATCATAACATGGGATAAATCATAGTAGTGAAATGTAATCCCAATAATAATAACGTAAAAAATGAAACTTTTTGGCATACACACATAATCATAGAAAATCATTTCTTATTAGTCAAGACACATTTCCAAGACTATCTTAGTGGACAAAGTCCATTTCTGAACTGAGTTCACTCCTCGTTTCAGTCCTGTTTCACTAAACTGGTTTAACCTGCCGTTCCTGCCATGTCTATCTCATGAGATATAAAATCTCTAACCAATGAATTGGAGGGAGATATAGGTCCCAACCATCTCATAATGATACCATTCTTATGTGTTCCACAAAATCATAAACCATACATCATAGCATAACCCATTTAATAAAAATGGTAATCTTAAACATCGTGACATAAAACAATTCATATAAGATAAAGGAATTCATAAAAATATTTCCATCACAACATAATGAAATCCATGTAATAATAGAGATATAAACAGAACCCTATATTATCTTAGATGGAAAATAATTTTGATAAAACTCTTGAACTCTATTCTTGAGGAAAATATCCTTTCTACTTCAAAATCATTTTTCTTTTCTTAACTTGTCATACAATTTTAAACTAAAAGAAGTTGATTAAAAATAATCATGAAAACATGTAAAGGAAGATTTTTGGAAATATTGTTTTAAAAATCCATTCATGCCTTATAAGTTAAAAAAACATTCTTCTCGTACTTTTTGTCAGAAATGTCAAAATATACTTCGTACGAAAAACAAAAAAAGATTCCTTAGTTAACCATTACTAAAAACTCACTGAAGGGTAAAATTGGATTGAAAAAATTGTATGTGGATGGAAAAAATATTACATATTGAGGGAACATGGATGTGGATGATAAAATACAACCTAGTAAATTCCAAAGTATAAATAATCTCAGATAAAAACGAGATTGTGATATTTTATCCTACCTTAGGTCCGATTTGCATCGTAAGTGTCCGAACCTCCTGTATAATGATTTAAATAATTTCATTGACTTATTCCAGAATCATACTCATTGTTATGATATCATATATGGTTCACTTATGACTTCATATTACCCATTCTTTTGTAAATTTATGTTAAAGTAGCATTTTGTGTAAAATCGTCTCATTTGTCGTTCGTGTTTTAACTTAAAATTATTCATATGATTACATAAATCATGATTACTTAAATCCAGAATGTAAAACATTATTTATATATAATATATATTCAGAATATACATATATATAATGGATTGATAAATGGAAAGAAATACACCGTTCATGGAGACAGTAGGTCGTACGTATGCATGAACGTTGTTTTCGTTTCCTTATTGAATTGAGTGGAATTAAGTAGATGACATAAATATATATATTCCTAATTCCAATTGTTTTATTATGTCATATATTTCATTATTACTTATTATATATACTTTATAATGATTCATGAATGGTTAACATGGAGAATCAATCTCATCGCGTTGTGGAGACGGTAGTCCGTACGTATGCACGAGCGATGATATCATTCTCATGATCATGGAATTGTATTGGAGTGTATGTATACCATTTAAGAATCAATATCACTTTAAAATAATCATATATAGTTATTATGTACACCATTATACCCATCCAAGTAAGGTGGTGGTGGAAAAAAGATTACACCACGGTGTGGAGACGGTATTCCGTACGTACGCACACGCGGTGATTTCGTTTTCTGTAGGATGAATATTTGGTGAAATAGGGTTGTTTAATACTTATAATAACATATCATTATATTATTGATACTGATTTTATTACTTAATAATGAAACAAATTAAGAAGAAGTAGTGGAAGAAGAAATAAATTTGAATGAATCGGTAACGGACATTACCTCTTCTTTGAAGCACCTCTTTGATATCTCCTTTTAGGACACTAAAATTTGTCTTTGAAGAAGACCAGAACCTCTAGGATGTTTATAGGGAAGTGGAGAAGAGAATTTTCCAGCGGTGGAACGAGCTTGAAGGCTCAATGTGGTGTGAGGAAGAGAGTGAGTAGGTTCCCTTTTATAAGGGAGGAGAGGGGCTCCTTTGGAAAAACTAAAAATATAATTTTATTATAAAGCCAAATTCGGTTTTAAATAGCTCAAAATTGATTTATTTCGAAGATAAGGTGGGTATGGGTAGAAATACTCTCATCCAATATAATTTTGACAAGTTTAGTTTAATTTTTTAACCGTATCATTTAGTTTTAACTTTATGTTAGATAATTTTACTTTTACCGTGTCTTTTTGTGTTCTTACACTATAAGGTTAATAAACATACTATAACAAGACAAATGAACCCCAAGTTGTTTATTTTTAATATATATAATTTTATATATGTAATTTTTCCTAAACTTATATTTTTAGGAAAAAAATAACAGTTAATAATATAATATCTCTTTTAAATACTATTTTATGTCAATTTTGACACTATTTTGTAATTGATTTTGGTAAAAATCATAACAGAATTATTAGTTCGAAAAAAGTTAATTAAGTCAATAATAACATGTCATTTAACCTATAAAAATATTTTAATTCATAAAAAGTCTGAAATTGCAATTATTTGTTTATTTATAACATCAATTATGTAAATATTTCATTAATAAGATAATTACTACATCATCGTTGTGTCATAAATAAATTAAATTATTTAATTTTTAAAAATTAAAAATAAAATTCCATTATGTAGGAAATTTTTTTATCTTTCTAAGGAATATTTATAGTCGATTTATCTTATTTATAACCCTATATTAAAAATTATTTACATATTAAACTTTGATTTTAACTATTTTAACCTTTCTTTAAATAAATTAATAATAAATGTCATAATGTTATCCAAGTGGGCCTAAATGGTCATATTGTATTCGTAAGGTTGTTTTTGGTCGAATTACTCTTATCCAATAGAATTAGAAATTTTTTTAGGGTAATAATAATATCATTTTTACCCTTAATTACCCTATTTACTTTTAACCGTGGTAAAAAAAAGTAAACAGTTACTATTCACCAAAAATTATTTTCATCTCATTGAACCACATTTTAATTACTAACATCAACCGTGTCTCTAGAATTTTTAAATTACACTCACAGAAGCGGTAAAATTATGTTTTATGAAAAATTCATTTTTTTTAACTACCACTTAGTGGTTTCACTATTCATCAAAAAATGAATGTTTCCAAAAAATACCAAAAATTAGGCCTAAGATATATTTGATATTATGAACTCAAAAATGATGTCTATTTTACCAAATTAAAAAAATATCAGTTGCATTAATTAATTTGAAAATTAATTCCCGTCATCTAAACAAATAGCGTGTTCTTAAGAGATAATAACTATCAAAAGATGGACACTTGATTATGTCTCGTTTTAAATGTGAAATTACATCCAATGACCAAAATTGTATTAAATTGAAAAAAATATATTCTAAATATATATTAAAACCTCTGAAATTAATAATTTATCGCTATTAATTATTTCGATTAAAAGGTTGTTTTTAATTAAAATTTAGTAAATTTCACTATTCATCAAAAAATGAAAGTTATCCGAAAAGTACCAAAATTTCACCCCAATATAATTTAGATATTACGAATCCAAAAATGAAGGCCATTTTGAAAAATAAAATTTACAAAATTTCAAAAAGTGGTTATTACTCTTTATAACGGCTAGTTTTAATAATATTTAAATAGCATATCGTTGTTTAGTGAATCTCGGTGTTGCGTACTACACACATGATCGAGGAAGGTCATGATTGTGTGTAATGAATGTCAAGTCAATGATGCGTGTTGTGAATGCTCCTTTTGTTGTAGCGTATGACACAAAACATTAATGAAATTAAAAAGAATATTTTTCATAAAATCTCGGGGTGTTACAGGGGCATTACAGAACATCCTGATGAACCTCTTCATACTCCCTCTTTTGGAATTTTATTCAATTATTGGAATGTATTTTCTTTCCTTATTTAATTCCAACGTAAATTTCTGGGAGTGGAAAATCACTCTCCATATAGCGAATCATCCCCTGATTCAATACAAGTTCAAGGAGTTGGTCTAATATTCTTTAAAACCAGCATTTCATGGATATTAATTCCCTATTACAATGCGTATCTAGATCATATGTATGAGTATATAGAAGAAACCATTCTTGAAGACAAGCATATTTGGAGGGAATTCGCTGAAGTGTTTCCTGTGAAATTGACTGGTCTTTCTCTTAAATAATATGTTTAATTTTTAATTGATCTTATAGATTGATAATTTCTTATATCCAAGAATTCATATAGAATGTCAACTGTGGATCATGAAGATCAGAAGAAACTACTATAGAAAAATCCAAATTAAGGGTTCATTTTCCCATGTGCTTTACCATGGGGTGCTCCTGTTATATTGACAAAGAAGAATGATGGGTCAATCCCCCATTTCATTTATTATCATGTGATTAACCAAATAATTATAAATAACAACTATCATCTTCCCTAAATTAATGAAAGTTTTGTTCTGCTACATAGAGAACAATACATATCCAAGTGGGAATTGCTTTCAGGATACTACCATGTATGGCCGAGGAAGGAAGATATCACCAAGACAGATTTTTATACAAGGTATGGGAACTATTAATTAATAGTAATACTTTTTGGACTCACTAATTCTCTATAAGTCATCATGGACATGATTAATAGAGTTTTTAGAGAGCACCTCAACAAATTTGTGGCAGTATTTATGGTCGATATTGTAATATCATCCATAACCAAGGAAGAGATTAAGAAGAATCTATGTACTATACTATAGACCTTCCCAATAGAAAATCTTTATGAAATGTATAGATAATGACAATTATTGTTGAGGTAGGTCTCATTATTGGGTCATATCATCATAAGAAATGGGATATCTATGGATCCCTTTACGATATATGTATTAGAGGGATGGTCAAGGCCAACATCAGTGACAGAAATCCTAAGCTTCCTGGGGTTATACTTATATTATTGTCAATTTTTGAGATATTTATGAGGATTTTCATACCCTATTACCAAGATAAAATTTAAGGGAGTCAAGTTATCATTGAGTGATATATGTGAATCAAGCTTCAAGGAGTTGAAAAAAGGCATATCACTACACCTATGCTAACATTACACACAAGTGGAGAACTTTTTGTGGTATATAGTATTTATATGAAGAAGGGTATAGGTTGTGTGTTGATGCAAAATGAATAAGTCATTGCCTATACTTCAAGGAAATTTATTGTTCATGAAAAAACTATCCAACACATGATCTAGAGTTGATGGTATTTATCCTCGCTATAAAAAATTTAAAGTATTACTACTTTGGGGATAATTATAAGATATATACGGACCACAAGAGCCTCATGTATATATTCACGAAGACATAGTTGAATATTCTCCAAAGAAGTTGGTTATAGATGATCAAAAACTATGACTACTTCATCCATTACCACCCAGGGAAAGAGGACAAGGTGGTGGATGCCCAATGTAGAAAGGACCCAGAAAATTTATCATTGATGAGAATTGAAGCTGATCCAAGCATCATTGATTGGATGAATATGGACATGTGAATCATAATGAAGTGAAAATCATCAATCCTTTAACAAATGATTTATCAACAATCTCTTTTGGAAATGTTAGAGGATTCTTAAAAGGATGATGTGGGAATTCTGAAAAAAGTGAAAACTATCAGAAAAGGTGAATTCTCGGATTTCAAATTTAGTAACGAAGGAATTGTGAGATTTGGGACAAGACAATGTGTACCATAAAATCCAAAGCTGAAAAAATAACTTTTGGACGATGCACATAGTTCAAATTTCTCCACTCACCAGGGAAAGTCAAATATGTATCGAGATCTTTGAGAGAATTGTTTGTGGGATAACATGAATAAGGTTAACGCTATGTATACATTAATGTTCCTCATATGTCAGAAAGTGAAGGGTAAGAGATAGATGTCGAAGGGGATGATGAAACCATTACCTATACCAGGATGGAAATGGGAGAACATCACCATTGAATTTGTCACCAATCATCAAAAGAAATCTAAATAAACTAATGATATCTATGGAGTTCTGGATCGTCTTACAAAGACTGCACATTTAATTTTAACTCAAGAGGATTTCTCACTAGATCAACTGATACAAATATACATCAGAGACCTTGTAAGAATTCATTATTACCTTTATCTATTGTTTCTGATCAAGATCCAAGGCTTACCTATTTTTTTGTATAATTCTTAAACATATTGATATGAAATTTATTAAAGCTCATCATCCTCAAACTGATGGCCAATCGGAGCTTACTATCTATTCATTTAAGTACAAGTTGATAGAATGTTCAATGGACATGAATGTAGGATGGGATCAACATATCCATTTAGTCTCTTTCTCTTACAACAATAGTTTACCCTCAATAATCCAAATGGATTTATATGAAGCCCCATATAAGAAGAGGTGTATAACATCGACATGATTGGATGTTTTTTGGGGAGAGAAAACACATAGGTTTGGGAATGGTCATTGAAATGGCGGAGAAGGTTAAGACCATATAGTTGCACATTAAATCTTCACAGAGTCAACAAAAATTCTATACTGATAACCAACGACGAGACATAGAGTTTGATGTCAGAGACATGGTATTGCTCAACATATCTCCGTGGAAGAGAGTAATGTGATTTGGGAATAAGGGAAAACATAGTTCAAGGTACATCAGCCATTTTTAGATCATTGATTTCATTGGAGCAGTAGCCTATCAACAGGAAATCCCACCAAACCTATCTCAAGTAATGCTCTATTCCATGTACAACTCATGATAATGTACATACATGACCCATGGAATGCATTCAATCCAAAGGTGGTATCATTGGATAATGACTACTCCAATGAAGAAAAGTCGGTGAAGATCAAAGATTATAGAGAAAAATTTCTAAAAAATAAGACAATGCCCCTCATCAAGGAGTTAGGGAAAAACCCCAAAATTGAAGAAGAAACATGTTGACTAGAGAATATAATGATGCAAAGTTACCCTCATCTATTTTAGTGTGGTAAAAATAATTTTCAATGGAGAAATTTATTAAGGGTGAAGATTGTAACAACCCAAACATTCATTAGTTAAAATTCTTATTAATCTAATTTGATGTATTATTATGATAAATGGTTATGTAAATCATATGCACATACTTGGTTTTATATATTTAGAATTTAAAATATCATTAAATATTATGATAATTGCTAATATAGCCATTTAAAAGTGCTCACATGATTAGTATAAATATAAGTCATTAAAAATATGATTTATTCAACAAAAGGAAGTGATGACCTAATCCAGTATACTTGAACTATACGAAGCCCATTAGTCGGTGCTCAGAAAGGAGGTGGCATCACTAGGCTTCACTCTTCCCCAAGAACACGCCAAGCTTCATCACGTAATGCTTGAACGTAACCACCTATGAGAGAAGTGGATATTGACAAAGATTACCACCTGAGCGATGTTATCTGAGCCACCCCAAGAGTCTGTCTTCATCACACAAATTACACATTGATTTTAGGCTGGATTTATAGGGGTTGATGTAAAAAGACTCTAAAACTATGATTATATTCCTTATTTTTGTATTTAATAACGATTAAACATTCATTTTATGATTGTTACATCATAAATAGTTTTTAAAGCAAAAATAGTATTTTAGTTAATATTCAATAAAAAATCCATTTTGAACATTTAATAAATTTTTTTTGAATTAAATAATATTTTAATGAAATATTATTAAAAAATTAATTTATATTAAATATATAGGATTGTATAATTTTAATGAATACAATTGAGATTTTTATTAATGTTTGAAATCCATTATTGTCAAAACCCATGAATTATCGATAAATTTAGGTTTTTATTTTAATGGATAGAATTTATATATTTATAAAAAATTAGATAAAATGAATTTTATTTTTGGAAAAAGGATTTCTAAGTTATAAAATGGTGAATTTTTTATAATTTTATGAGACAGTCGAATATTTAGGTAAAAATTAAATACCATTTAATTATCTAAAGTGCTTTATGACATCATAATGACCCAATAACGATGTAATAGATTACTCTTTGTGATATATTATGAAAGTATATGTTTTACCATTAAAATAATGTGATTTAATGATTATTTTATTTATTTTATAAATCGTTAGTTGATCGTCCAATATTTATAAAACATTATTACTTTTTAAAATCGATTTCCTTGAAAGTGTGACTCACATCAACATAAACAGGCCAAATATTTTAATATGTTCGTCCATTGGCCATAAAAAATAATTTTTTTCAATCCTCTTGTGAAATTACAAGGGGAAATAAAAGATTAGTTGGTTTGTGGGTTTGATTAGTTAAATCTATGGTGTCAAAAACATATATAATAAAAAATTAGCTATCTTTTCCTATATAAACCCACCCAAGATCCCACATCATTATAACTAAAAACCATGGGATCTATATAAAAATAATCTATCCTCTTTCTATAATCATCCCAATGTGCCCCAAGCTCCCAAAACACATCTCTCAAGACTCTACAAATCCATTGTTATCACACATCCAAGTAAGGTATTTCTTCCTTTCTCATTTTTGTTTATATTTATTTATGTTTCTATACCCTCATCATTTCTATTCAAAATATTGGGGTATAATTTTATCACCTCCCCTATTCTTCCCTCCTTATGTTTGAATGATGATATACAACTTCATCTTTCATTAATTCCTCCCATGTACACCTGTTTCCATGGAGAATTTCTGTTTGGGATTTCTTCCATTCACTTTTTATCCAAATTTTTTTATGTTTTAATGGCCTATAATTATTAATTTAAAATGATATAGTATGATTTAATATCACCACCATACTACCCTTATTATGTTTTAATGGTGAGATACTCATTTCTCTTTAATTAATTCCACCAATGTACACTCATTACCATGCTAAAATTTCATATGGGTATTCTCTCACCTCATTTAAAATAAAGAAATTATTCTGTATTATGAATCTAAATTGCATTAAATATGTTGTAACAAATATTTATATAAACCCATTACTTTTAATTTCTTTTAAATATTATGAGACACCCTTTTTTCTTTCAATAACCATTTTATTGAATTCTTATGTCACACCATTATGCTGTAGAAATTGAACCTCGATTTTCCAAGGAAAATACATTGTGTGGTGAATTCTAGGCCCATTTCATTATCAAGGGTATTTACCATTATGAGAATTTAGATATTGATTATAGAGTTTCATGTATTAATTCAAAATTATTTTATCATGGAATAAATGATGATGTTTAATTAATCCATGTCATGTGGTCTATGTGTCCCACTTATGCATGAAATGAAATGATTAAGAAGGGTGAACCCCAATAGTGCTCCAATGCATTGGGTGAATATTAATATCATGATACGTCAAGTGACTTGAGATTTTACTCAAGTTAATTCATGTTCAATGAAGTTTTAATCAGGCATCATGTGAAATGTGTCATGGATCATGCTAATACCATGTTATGTGTTTTTTCCACATTTCAATGTTATGATAATCAAGTTATATCATGCACATAGTTTCATGTATTTCTTATGATCCATTGATAAGACTATTTCCTAACATGTACTATATTCTTAATTTTATTCATATTTTACTCCCTTACTGGGCTTTATATCTCACCCTTTTATTATTCATGTTCTCAGGTTATCCCATGAAATGCTATATACAAAAAAATGATATGGCCCTGTAAAAGATGTTTTAAATAAGATGTTGGGGTTTCTATTTTAAGATGTTTTGTAATGTTCTTAATCCAAAAATACACTAGATATCTTAATCCTATATGTTTTATTAAGTGAAATAACATGTAATAAATCATGTTTACGTGTGTAATAAAGAGAAAGGTTTTTATAAATTTGACCTATGATGGTCACATGTAATGAATAACCAAGTGAAAAATGATTTGAATGTTATTTAATGAGATAAATTTAAGAGTACTTTCTTACAAAAATATTTTTTTAAGATTTTTTCACTCAGAATGGATGAAAAATTATTGAATCTAATAAATCAAGATGATGATTATATAGCTACATATAGATCCAATTTTACATGAATATCCAAGTGCATATTGGATTTTTTTAATGATATGGAAAATAAAATTTAAATATTTTACCATGGGTTGACACAAATTTTATAGAGAATATTTTATTCAAGGGATTTAAAATGCTATGAAAAATGTGGTCATTGTGATTAAAAAGTGGATATTGAGTTTTCAATCTTGTTTATTCCTTGTTATGATATGAATGTTGAGTTCCCATGTTAGCATGCATTGGGAAATATTTCTCTAAATAAATATTGAGGTAAGAAATTAAAATTCACTTATTTTGAATGATTTTTATGTTTCACCCTGAATAATGTCTCTCAAAATCTATGAAATTCCATATATATGTATTTATAGATTATATATATATATATATTTCCATATATATTTGTATATTTATTAATTTTCTCTATTGATGATATATTGATATTTGAAATATATATGAGAACCATGACGAACATATATTTATTGTTCAAAAAAACATGAAATATAAGAAGTTATATATAAATTTTAGGGAATGTGAATTTTAGTTAAATCAAATTTTTTTCCTTGTAAACATTGTCAATAAATATAGAATTAATGGGGATCACCCCAAATAATGTGTTTCACTAATTTCCAAGATCAGAGAAAATATTACTAATATTTAATTTATTGATGGATTAGTATGATTATAATAATGGTTTCAGGAAAAAATTGAATTTTAATCTATCTTACTATGTAATTTTACTCTAAATGGAGATATATTTAGATTTATAAACGAAATTTATGAATTATTTCAGGTACTAAAATAAGATTAGTGAATGTCCAATTTTTGGAATTTTCATCAATAAATGTTGATTATTTATTTTATAATGACGATTCATTAAATGAACTTGGTTGCACTCTGATGATCAATGTTTTGATAATATCTTCTCCTTCAAGGTAACTAAAACCCCATGAGAAAAATTATCCATCAGATGGTATAAAATTACCAGTTTTGGTTTTTTATTTAAAAATTTGGAGGTATCATCAATATGGTGACAAGTGTGAAATACGTATTAATCATAAATTTTTTATGTTTATATTCCCCTAGAAGGAATTTAACATGAGGTAGACGATATTTGTGGAATTTATTATATATTATTATTTCATGATTCACTGCCATCCTAGAAAATTAGAAAAAGTGGATTATTCGTTGGATCATAAATGTATAGATACATTTACCATGATATGTGTATAACATGGCCCATTGAATATTTTTTTATGAATTTTTGTATGGATGTTTTAGGTGTAAGAAATTCATCTTATTTTTAGGTTTTAGTGTGATAGTCTTTTCCATAAACTATGAACATATCTCAGAAAGAAGAATGAGAGTTATATAAATATATATAATTGGTTATGAAGGTTAAATTAGATTAATATTATTTTAATAAAAAAATAATTTTGATTTTGGGAAGTTATTATGTTTGCATCTTTATTATTAGTTGATGAAGTTGTTTTTAATAGAAACTCAAGGTTCTCTATTTTCAAATAATCCTAATATAACTAATATTAACATTGTTCTTCGTGTGTATTACTAGGGGGGTTGAATGAAAATACACATTCCAAACATCACCATGAAATGTTTTACGTCTCAATAAGTTAAAGAATAATTAAAATTATGAAATGGAAATCATTGGCCTTTTCTAAATCTAGAGTTAAAATTGATAATATATTAATGGATATCATAGTTGGACTACCCAATACTTCTCATGGTTGTTATTCAATTTGTGTAATTATTGATAGGGTGACTAAATATTCAAATTTCATTCTCATTTGAAAAAACATATCATAAAATAAAAATAATCATTTATATGTTAAAGAGATATGCAGGTTACATTATTTTCCTCTCTATATTGTATCTGACCAAAATCCAATGTTAATATAAAACAATTGGATAATCCTTCATAGGATTTTGGGAATTAAATTAAATTTCAATATATCTTTTTATCCTCACTATAGTTGGCATACTGAGAAAACAATTTAAATTGGAGAACATTTTTTTTGTGATGTATTACATTAGATTTTGGTATCAACATCATTCTATAGATTAATTTTCTTATAATAGTTTTTTAATTATAGTGTATAGATGAAACCATTTGAGGAACTATATTGTAATCATTGTTTAACTACATCATTTTTAATGAAGATGTTCAAATATTGTATTTGGGAACATAATTCATAGAATAAATTTATGGGAAGGTAAAAATAATTTACATCATATATGGTCATTGGAGGTTAAGAAGAAAATATATGTAGATAACAAGTGGAAATATCATTTATTAAAGGCAGGTGATCATGTCATTCTTAAAAATCGGCAGTGGGAAAATTTTATATATTTTGTTAGTTTTGGAATGTAATGAATAGGTTCTATTATACCACAATAAATCTTGCTTATAGTTGGATTAGATTCCTACTATGTGGTTTTACCTCCGAGTTTATATAAGGTACACAATGCTTTTTTTTGTTTTAATGTTAATTTTTTTCAAATTCATTTAATGTTTTGACCCTTGAGGTAGATTAATAGGGAGACAACCATTATAATGTGTAAAAGCATAATAAAATTTTCATCCATATAAAGGAATTATTGTTGAATAAGTTAATTCACTATGTTAAGGATTTATGTATAAAACATATGGCTGAATGTGAAACATGGGAATATAAAAATGTTATGAAGGAAATGTATACCAGTTTCTTTAATAAATGAATGAAATTGGGAAATATTCTATTTCTTTGATAATGGATAAAATGAAAAACAAATAATGGTGGATTTTGTTTTTCATATAAATTAATATTTTATAGTTAAATTTATACATTAATTATTAATATTTAACAAAAATTTAAAACAAAACATTTTTATTAATCTAATTTCATACATGGTTATGATTAAAACAATAATTTTAAAATGATTGAATACTATTTTGATAAAATTAATTTCAATTTTTCTAATAAAATTCAAATATAATTATTTGAAGGGTTTTTTCAAATTTTTGGAAAGATAAATTTTTGGTGAATAGAAAAAATATATGGTTTTTATTAGAGTGTATCATTAATCATATTTTTAAAACACAAGTATGATATAAAAATTAAAATATATATGTAATTAATAATTTATTATTATTTTATAAATATTTTACAAAAATAATTTGATACTTATAATTTTATATTTTATTTAATGATAAATATCTAAATCGTTTTCAGTGTCAATGTTCTTCATGCCAAGTGTTAGAAAAGTAAAATTTATTCCATTTAATGAATAATTCAATGATAAAAACATTTTAAATACAATTATTATTATTAATTATGTATAAAATAATAATTTCAGTTATATTTTAAATTTTTTTTGTTATATAACATGAATTTTATTGAAATTATTATCCAATTAATGCATGAGGGAAGAAAAATTAAATTAAGAGATTAATATAAATTTCATTAACATGTATATGAGTAAATATACCTAATGAACGAATAAATACTATAATCATGATAATAATTTTTTTAATGATAATAATTTCTTTTAATGTATTTGTATTAATTAAATACCATTAAATGTGTCTACAACACTCACACATAAC
This sequence comes from Viscum album, assembly GCA_963277665.1. Taxonomy (NCBI): domain Eukaryota; kingdom Viridiplantae; phylum Streptophyta; class Magnoliopsida; order Santalales; family Viscaceae; genus Viscum; species Viscum album. The sequence goes on along the minus strand of OY728158.1, from coordinate 1,154,326,889 downwards.
ATGTACCATTATATAAAAACATATTTTAAATAAAATTATAATAACCATAAAATGAGATAGAATTTTTAATAAATATTTATTCTTAATTATTATTCAACTATAATTATCCATCGGTAAATTTTATGAAATATTGGATTTACATGGTTAACATAATTATCCTTATAGTATTTTTAATTATAATAAAGAAAATTTGATCACAATATTGTTTTTAATTAGTATAACATTATAATATATTGTGTTCTAGAAGAGTTTTTGGGATATAAATATTATTTGAAAATATAAATTATATTTATTCTTAATGAATTTTTTAATTATTAGCTAATATAAAAATACATGAAATTTTTCAACCAAATAATATAATATTTATTTAATAAATAGATAATGTATATAAAATATATAAAAATAATAAAATAAATATAATTTGAGATAATTAGACTAAACCATGAATTATATAGAATTTTACAAAAAAATTTAGTTTACTAAAAAATAGTAGGTTCTAATTTTACAATTTATATTGATGTTTTTAAAGGCATAATAAATAATAGTTTTAAAAAGGATAATAATGATTTTTCACTAATATGATATTTTATTAAATTATTTCCAAATAATAAAATTATCTCAAAATACCAAAGTGGAAAATATATGGTCCAAAATTTCGTCATATTTTATTTTTATCCCATTTATAAGTATTTTCCACTTGGCATCCTTATTACATATAAATGTTATAAGGAATTCCTAAAATGGCCATCACCATAATTATAATCACCATCTAGCTTATCATTTCACCTTCATGATCCTAATATATCAACCATTATCTGCCAAATTATCTTCTCAAATTATCTAGAAATATTTTATGGTTAATGTTCTAAAAAAAGTCTAATATCTAAAGCCTTAACGTGGTTCCCCAATAGCTGATATTTAAGCGGTAAAACCCTCCTTCTTTCTCTTTTTAATTATTTATAACTTCAACCTTATCTTGAACCATTATTTGTAGTATAATGAGAAATGTGGTAAATATATATATATATATACATATGTATATATATATATATATTAATGTTATTTTTTTATGGTGTGTAAATCATAAAATTCATTCCTTCTAGTTTATTATTTGAAATTAAATAATCATCCAAGGTTTGTCTAGTAACCACTTTATTGGATGATGATATTGCATTTAACATTACCACATTCATGTAAATTTTAAATTACATTATAAATATTTAAAATGAAACAAAAATTTATTATATATTTATTATCTCATTATATAATTAAAATGTTCCCATAATATTAAACAAAAGATAACTTTTTTGGTATGGTTGGAAAAATTAAGTAAACTTTTATCATGGAATTTTTATCAAATTAATCATCCTCCTATCAAAAAAAGATATATGGGACCATTTAATATTATATTGTTTCTCTATTCCATATAATTTTAATTTATTAGTACTATTTAAATTTACCAACATAATCCATAAATATAATCATGTTAACCAACCATGAAACCACGCACAAAATTACTCGAAATAATGAAAATAATGAAATATTATTAATAAACATGTGGAAAAAATTTATAAAAAGAAAAAAAAATAAATTATAATTATTAATATAGTTCAATAATAAAATTATATCACTCTTTAATCCTTTATAAATGATGTTTGAAACAATTTTATTTATATTAATCTTGATTTATAGTCATTCAATTAAAGTTCCACCTTAATTGTTTCATTTTAAATAATTGAAAATGACCATTTTTAGAACATATGTTGAACAAAAAGAACATACACATTTCATGTTATTTTTAAAATTTTATGCAAAATTTTTAGTGTTATATGGATAAATTTTTAAAAAATATTCTATTGTACATGAACTATTTTTAAAAATTATTGATTTTAAAAATGGAATGTTTATATTCATTAAAGATAATTCTTTGATGAAATATTATTTCAATTATGTTGATTTTATGTTCATTGATAAATTATTTGGATTATTTTTTATTATTTTATAAACTAATGATATGTGATATTATGGTAATTCAAGAACTGGTTGTTTGTTTATTACCATCAATGTATTGGTTGCTTTGGACTTGGAGGTTGGCCATATTGGTTAATCCATTTATTATATTGATTTAGAAAAATATTTCCAAAGATGAATTCATTTATATTATATACATCATTATTATTTTTCATGATAATATTTAGATTTTATATAGGTAATATAGTTACATTTTGGTAAATATGATTCATTTTTAATGTAAAGAGTAATTTTTTATGAAAACCATTTATGTATTGTCATAGAATAAATGGAATATATTTTTTAATGTCACTTATTAATATTTTATTCTCCAAACATGTATTGAAATGTTTTTCATAGTATTTAATGGGGGAATTGATAAAAGAATAAGATCAAGAAGATAATAATGATTTTTTCTAGGAATGGGGATCTTGTTTTATTTTGAAGACATATATTTTATGAAAAAAATGTATACTATGTATTTGTGTCCACCGGTAATTTTTGGGACTACTATGTATGATTTCTTCCCAATTGTCAATGAATATAAATGTAAATGAACCAGTGAATTATTATAATGTTAATTAAATATTAAAAACAATATAATATTTAAATTTTAACATTGGGTCCTTATGAAAATTTTATATCGAAACACCAAATAGTACATAATTAACATACTCAAAAATATAAAAAAACCCTAAAATCCAAAAGGGAATTCACTATAAATCCCATGGGATCATGATTATCCATCAGCTCTAAGAGGTTCATTAACATTACATGGAACTAACAATAGAATAACTAAAAATGGCAGTATGAAAAGGTAGGAAATTATATTAAGATCCCAATAGCGTCCCACCCAATGTTCCATGATAAGATTCTATAATATTAATCAATGTAATGATTTTAGTATTAATCAATATAGAAATCAGAGGGAAATAAAATTGTTAAAAAAATGCTTCATTTTAGAATTATGGAAATAATTTCAATGATGGATTAATTATACTATTTATGTAAACTAGAATATATAATTATCTAAGGATTGGTATTACATTTTCACAATCAATATAACTTATAATCAATGTGGTCACAATATGACCTATGGTTGATTACCATATGGTATGATTGTTTCTAGTTATAATACACCCATACATCTAATAACAGTGATCTTTATAATATTTACAAACACATCCTTTAGGATCATAATGAATAGGACTCATCAAAATCTGATCAGAGATATGATATTTTTAACTAGGTTTTTTTTTGAGTTGAAATAAATAATTGATTAATAATGAATTTAAATCATAAAATATATATCAATAATAACCCAGAAACTACATAGGATCATATTTGACCGATTAGTCAATTAATTTAATATTATAAAATCATTTCATTTCAAATCATTCATCATTAATAGTACAATTAACAGTTTTATTATTCATAATTCCAAATGACTTTAAAAATTATATCAAAGGTTATAATTAATTCACCCAATTAAAAATAAAATAATTGAGTTGTTATGAATTAAATTTAAAACATTTCATCAAAAATTAAATCTTAAATCATTTTAAAAATTACATCAATTTAAAATTACAACAAAATTTTCAAATACACTACAGTTGGGGGTTTCCCCAAAATTCAATGAAAATGATTATTAACACCAATTCTCATCAAATTGGGTTTTAACAAATCAATTCAATGAAGATTGAACAATAAAATCATATTCATGGAATTAATTATATGTAAAATATTAAACATAACCACCTAACTATAATTGTAAAAGGAATAACTTGAATTAGGACTCACAAATGGAAAAAAGGTACCAAAGATCTTGGAACACAACATATAAAAAATATTAAAAAACATAGATGTTTTTTCCATAAACCCAAATAAAATTTATCAAAATCTATGGTGGGAAAAGAGTGTGATAAAAGAGATATAATGTATATTATATGAACAAATGCACTAAAACATAAACAACAATAAATCATCGAACATTTGATCTAGAGGGACTGGAGATGTCCAGAATATATTAGGAAGTGAGTGTTAGTTTTTATTAATGAATCATGTAGGAATTAAATTTTAATATCAGATGAAATTATTGGTTATAACCCAAAGCCTAGATTTTACATGACTTTTAACCGAATTACATGTAGATTTAATTTTGAGTCCCCCCTATGATTAAAAACCCATCACCTTTTATTAAAAAAATTATTTTTAAAACAGAGACAATGGTATAATCAATGTGAAAGCCTACATGATATCTATAAATTTATGGAATTTACTAGGTTATGATTTTTTCATTTAACCACATTACATGGATTTTAAATCACAAAAATATCATATAAACGATATGTTTTTTTTTTAAAATTCTTCAAAATCCATGACTTTAACATTGCTGGTATTATCTTAATTCAGTCAATATATTACTAAAATAATGAAAACGGAGAACCAAATATATGTATCAAACATATCTAAATGAATTTTAATGTGATGCTACAACCTCCCCACAAAAGAATGTTTCGTCCCCAAATAACCTATATACAACATTTATATCAAAATGGTGAGGACACTACTCTCTCATTAGTGCCTCACGCAAACACATCTCATGAAAAGTATAACCCCACATCATTTTCATTTAAATAAAGGGTATTATCATATTATTATGTACCATGAAAAAAATAAGTGATCCTGACTAGATGATCAATCATTGATAAATCTGGAACAATATCAAGATCGTCCGCTATCCATAAATGAGATGTGTTAGTAGGATATCATTGATGATTTAATAAATAGAACATATTATTTATAATTTTCAATAAAGTATAAGTAAAAAATTATAAAAAAATAAAAAAATTACTAAACACATCAAAAGGTCCCGAAAAATGTGGGAAAATATTCTTTTAGCTACTGAGCTATTGATGACCTAAATGAGGGGAAACATTCAAGACATACTTGTTATCCTATAAAATTTAAAATGTTATACACTAATGATTAGTATAATAATTATAAAATCTCTATGCCATCGATATTATCTAAATAATCAACTAAATTATTTATATTGTATCTTCAAACATTCTCTTTCCAAACAAAAAACAGTCACCGGTATACAACAGAAACAATAGAGATTTTCATGGAATGACGTACAATGCCTTAAAAGGATCCATTAAAAAATGTAATGGTAAGTACTTTTATTATAAAAATAATAAATTTATTATTGTTAATCCCAAGAACAACAAAAATCAAATATGAAGGTGTGAAAAATATCCAAAATATGAAATTATAACCCTCTCTACCAAGTTATCCCTCTAAAAATATTATTACATTATCAAAAGAGATTGATATCCTAGTGCCCCATGAAAGCCTCTATAAATGTAAGAAGTAAAATATTGATTCTTATTAGAGACTATAATATAAGGAAATCCTTGAAAATTAAAATTCTCTATAAAATAGATATTTAAAAATACCCAATGTTGGTTGTATCTTTTATGGGTATAAAGTGATCTGATTTGGTTATCCAATTGATCAATACTGATATAATATTATTTTTTCTATAGGTAAAATACATCTCAAACACCATTTCTATTTACATATCAATACACTTCCATGTAGGCATTGAATGTTGATTAAAAAAACATGAATTCTTATAATGCATCAACTAGACCTTTTGGATGTTATTGTAGCATGAAACAATGTCAGTGATTTCTCATATAATGCCTGACCATAATAATCATTGTAGATCACATAGAACATATCATTGTTATTTAGTTGATATCATACTAGTAATTATTTAAATCCCTCATTAAATCATTTCTATTATGTAATATCATGGCAATATAATTATAAAAACATAGAATACCCTCCTTGAAGAATGACCACTAAACAAAAGTTTCCCCAATATAGAGATACTAAGAAATTTTATGTAATTCATTATCAATATGAGGTTCATTAAGAAAAATCAATATAATATTCCATGTAAACTATCCAATATCCAAGAAAACCTATGTCCTTATTTTTCAATCTCGAATTTTCAACTATGTAAAAAGAACCATCATGTTCCACAATTCTAATTAATTTTTGATGGCCTACGTTATGGGTATCATCCTAGATTCAACAACAATTAAATTGACTTCTCTTAGGTTATAGGTGATGTTAATATCAAAATATTGTAGGTAATACACCCAATTCATATTCCATGGATTCAACCCCTTATATAAATATATAAAACTCAATATTTTGTTTGTCAGAATAGATGATAAACCTTTATTCAAAATGGTAATGTTTTAAAATCATATGTACATGTATCATAGCTCTTTTGTCATGGTCATGGGTAAGATAGTTATTATTGTGTGTCCTAAGAAATGTAGAGATATATGTAATGAACGAATCACCCTACATAATAACACAACCACATCAGAAACTCAGTGCATCATGTAAGACCATATGTCCTTACATAGACTTAAAAAGGGTCAGAAGTAACTCAAAAATAAAAATAACTTTGATCCAAACTAGATGAATATGATACGACTCATCATAAATAAATATTACCCACTACTGAGATAGAGAGGACATTAGATAATCCAACATTGAGAAATATATTACTAATAAACAATAATATCCCGCTAAACCTTTGATGTTCAAAATCATGAAAACAACTTGGGGTTCCTCCCATGTCATAACATCATTCACCTAATCATGATAAAATTAAAGACCATGTTCTATTATTACGTATCCCATTACCATGACTTATAGATTCAAGAAATTTCCTTTCAATATATTGGCACAATATCTTTGATTTCTCCAAAATTACATAACTTACTTTAAACGATGCACCTGATCCTCCACAGATATTTATTGAACCCTAATTTCATCCATAAACATCACAATGAACATATGAAATTAATTTTGTAAAATCTTGTTAATCTTAAACATATTGACCCCCTGAGAATTGGTTTTTCTAAATGGAAAAATAATGACCTCATAATAAACATTTCTACTTTGGATAGTCAATATCTAAAAAATATATTCCATTATTCTATACTTTTGATAACCATATCAATGTTATCTATTTAAAAAAACTTCACCCAATTAATCTAGTCATCATAATTATCAATATATGCAATCAAATTGTTTTTATACACCACAATATGGATGATTTTTAATTAATCAACACATAGGTAATGTGTTAAATAATATTTCATAGTCAAGTGTATAGGATCCTCCCGATATCACATACCCCTGAATGAAAATAATTTACCTATCATATCATCCAAATAAGATTTAAACTATTTATTAGCACCTATTTCTATGAAAAATAATGAAAATATACTTGTTTATTACCAGTAAATAAATCAATAGAAAACTCTACCTCCCTTAAAATTTGAATGATGTGTAATTTAAAATGAATAATATATGAATGATATATGAAAATGAAGTGAGATAACCATTCAAATATTATATATCTATATCTGAATCCAATACTAATATAATTTTCCAAAATTCTAGATTAGAAGGTCTAAATATACCCATCCTATGGTCCTATTCTCAATGGAAGACACAAAAAATACCATCAAACATAGAAAAATATACATGATGAATATAAAAATAAATTCAGGATTTAATCGTAAAAGCTAATCAATCCTAAAAATAAATAATAATTATTCATGTCTAGTACTAAAAAATACCATTATTGATCATTGTTAGATAATGAAAACACATAATGAGGAAAATAGAGACCCTTATCTATATTCATTCCATGAGTTATTGTAATATCTATATTATATAATAAATATATTTTATGTTGATTTACTAGATTCACAATATAAGATCATATAAATAATATCGATATAATATTATCAAAAATTGATCACCTTGGATGAGGATATTGTGATGGTACCACTCATGGTCAATGGACCAATATTTTATTCTTCTTGAATGTATTCAACTATATAGATAAGCTACATTCAAGATATTTGTGTATAGAACCTCCTAGATTTTGAATCTTTTAATTGAACCATGGTACATTTTAGTGCTGAGGAGAATGTTCTACTAAATGGGAATAAGAATATATAACATAATTTCCACATGTTTCTAGAACTACCATTGGAATAACAAATCTTGTGTTATTCATGTAAAACATATTCTATATTCTAAGGAATGGAACACTGAATGAAAATAAAAGATCGTATTCTATTAAATGCATGTGTTATTGAATAAAAATGTTATCTAAACTAAGAATGAAACTTTTCAGAGATTCAATTCCATTTATGGAACACACAGAACAACCACATGGATAAAAAGTGGCTCATGTCATCCCAATATTTCCATCTATATGATGATTAATCATCCACGCCATAACCAAATTTATAGCCCAAGAAGAGAGATATATAAAGGAACACAAATAATGAATATCTTATTTATGTACCATCTCGAACTGTTGAGTCATAATCTTCCCACTCAATAAAATCTCATTTGAAAACTCCACAATCATAGAAAATCAATTTTCATATTCAATCATGGTGCTATCAGCTTGCTTGAGTTTAAAAAACAGTATTTACTTACCAATAGTAATAAATACCATATATAATGGGTTAGTAAATATAATAGTTATGTACATCCACTCTAAAAACTTTTTCTTCTTCACTTTGACCATAATGCCCCAATATCATGTGTTATGTTTTCATGCCATATGGTTAGAAATTTCACCTGGATAAGCGAAATTGTTTCTATAAACTCAAAATAAAATCTATCATTCATAACTAATTCTTATCTTGTTGAGGATCACTTAACTCATAGATTTAGATTGTTATTTTTTAAAGGAACTCTTAAGAGGTATTTTTATAGTCATCCGTTTGATGTTTCACAAAATTATATAGAGAAAGAATAAGTGAATGTACATCTCACAGAGCATTCATAACACACTTAAGAAACTCAAAAAAAAATCTCTCTAGGAGTCCATTTTTTATAATTATTCATTAGCCTAATTTTAATCGATTAAATTGTAAAATTTTTACAGAGGCATATTGCTATAAAGAACACATAAAAAATTTTTGATATCAGGGGATTACTCCAAAAAATAAATCAATCTAAGGAAACAATGAAGATAAATTAATTGGAAAGATAAAAATGATTTGAACTTAAACCTATCAAAATAAAAAGTCATGAAAATACTATTCCATATAAAAAATATTACATTCCAAAACCACCCATGGTGTCTTAGTGCTCATTTTGATATTTGATGTCCATGAAATCACTCGAACATTCCACCAATGTCCAACTATGATATTCCAAAAAACATAATAATATCACTGAAGGATTCATAACCTCCCAGGGATATGAATTATTCATGAACCAACCCATATACTGAGTACATTGGTAATCAATCTGATCACAATATAGCCCATGGTGTATTAACAGTACCCATAGGTATGTTAATAGAATTTGGAATAATATGATATAAAATTGGTAATTCATTTTCCACATAATAGTGGAAGATAAATATACTTATGAATCTGCTAAAAAATATGTGATAGTAATAGAAAAAAATAGGAATATCAAAGACCCCTATATAACATCATCAAATTACACAATTTCATAAAAGAAAAAATGATCAAACCAATGGGAATGTCGAAATATCACCAAATAAATGATGTCAATACACCTTCTCCAAGAGATGTTTCTACTTTACTCATACATGGCATGAAAAAATCTAAAACAATTCACAGAGATATATGTAGGGTTTCTGATAAAATCCCATTATAGTATCACTATTTGATATATTGTATGATTTTATTCTAATAAATAAAACCATACTTTCAATTTTAATAAAAAATGAATGGCAGTACATTTTAAATTTTAAAACAAAACGTGGTAATTTCATATTGGTAGAAAACATTTCAAAGATCTCTTAAAAAGAATTAATATAAAATGGTTTTTATAAATATCATGGAACCTTTAATATACTTTAAAAATAAAGGGATGTTATTATCAATTATGAAACAATATGTAAAATGTTCATCTATCATGTGGTATGATGGTTTCTAATTAAACGATACACACACCTCTCGCAGTAGAGACCATGGCAATATCATTTCACACGTAACTCATACTAAGGATGAATAGAACACATCAACATCCAAACAGTTATAAGATCTAAATTACTATGATCTATTCGAATTTAAATCATCAATCTATTGCTAGGGAATTATATCCTAGTGTGCTTTTACCACATAACATACTGACTACCTAGGATCTCATATTCTCAATAAATCATTGAATGAAAAAAATTAAAATCATTTCATTTCAAATAAATAATCGTTCATTGTTCAATTTCAAAATTTTTCTTATCAAATTTATACTTCACTCTAAAAACACATTTTTTAATCAATAAATATTTTTGAAAAATAAAACCAATCATATAATAATCATCAATCCAATTAAATAGTATTATCATGAAAATAATTCTCAAATAATTTCAAAAATTCAATCAATTTGAAATTATTCCACCATCTTCAATCCCATTGGAATTAGGGGTTTTCCAAAAATACCATGTAAAGTAAATTTCAATAAAAATTCACATAAAATGGGTTTTAATTGATCAATTGAATGTAATTTATTACAAATAAATGAATTCAATGATATAATTTTGTAGAAAATATCACATAGAGACACCTAAAATTAATCAAGGAATGAAACAACAAAAATGATACTCACAAACTAAAAATCACTGTACAGGTATTCTGGTAACCCAAAATAGAAACAAGATTCATAAACATATTCTTTATATTCATCAATCCCAATAAGATATATCAAACACAAATAAGGATTAAAATTTTTATGGAAGAGACAGAATGTACTCTTACAGGAGGAGATACACTACAACCATAATGACATTCAATCTCTGAAAAATGATCCAGAGGAATTGGCGATATCCAAAATAACTTAAGATAAGGATCTATCTCAACATAAAAGAATTATATATTAATTAAATGAGGATTTTAGTCAAAACTGCTGGTAAAATCAAAAATTTGGAAATTTACACCGTGTCTAACCCAATTTCATGTCATGAAATTGTCGAGTCCCACATACTTAGTTGAATATGTCTCCTATTATTAAAAATATATTATATCTAATTATTCCACAATGTGTATTCTGAACAAAATTTGTAACCATGAGCATTGTGTAACCATTTCATTGAATATTTTAGGATATGATTACATGAAATGTGACCTTAGTACACATAATTTAATCCTCAAAAGACTTCAAAAAAAATTATTTTTTTATACCAACCTCTATAACAAATCCCTAACATAACCATTAAATGAATCATCCCCATTGTTTTTCTTCAATACGCATCCAATGAATATTAAAAAACAAAATATTGTTATAACATAATTAACATAAAGGTAAAGGGGTGTTACAATTAATATGGAATGAAAAATATGTGAAGAATGTGTAATGCTTCAAATTTATAGACTTTTTTAATTATGAAAAATGATGACCTAGTCCAATAGATAATGATGAAAATACACATAAGAAAATTTCCAACCAATGAAAAAATGAAATCCTTGGCTATCCCACCCATTGAGTATATGCCATGAAAAAATATTCACAAAATGTATGCTCACCATATAAACCTGGTTTTTGGATATCCAATTATATTCTTGATATATAAACTATTTTAGGAAAACAAATTATTTAATTACTGAAATTTATTGGGATTTAGGCCATTCAATTAATCCCTTTACTTTGAACCCAAATAACTGGTGAAAATAAAAAAACAACCAATTAATATTTGACATGAATTTGTGATCAAATATCTCTATAATGATATATATTAATTCTCTTAGGAAATGACAATGAAGGATTATCCAACCAGATAGATAGAATTAAAAATAGTATTTTTATATTCCTATTGGTGTTGAATAATATTGAGTTTCAAAATCTCACCTAAATTTTTAATATTGACACCAAATTTGAAATTATATCTCAAGTAATATCATTATTATGAATAACAAAAAACAATCATTGTTATTTTGTAATAATTTTCTTTTTCTGAAACTGCTAATTAAGTAGGGGTTAACGTAATTAATCGATATTTTAGATCTTATAAAATTGATGACGTTACCTAACAAAAATGAAGCATGCCACACCCACCATAAAATTCCAAAAATTGATTAGTATAAATTATTTACAAGGCCATAATAAATAGTATTCTACTAAACCAACAAAATTTATTAAATATCGATGAAAATTATTATTGGGAGTTGATATTGAAAAGTTAATTTTCCATAAAATATTTTTTATTTATATTTTCATTTAAAAAATTGATTTTATATATTTTATAAATGAAATATTTTTAATTATACTTTATTTTTTTGTTCTAATATTAATAAAGTTTTCTTAGACTTTATTGTTGATATTTTTAAAATAATATATTTTAATATGAATTGTAAAAATACATTGTTTCCTTAATATTGTATGTATCATATGAAATTAATTTATGCATTATTTTTTATAAAATAAATACATTCAAAATGTCAGATAAATAATGTCAGTATAATATATACATATTTAAAACTAATTAACTACTTTATTTAATAATGAAATATTTTTTGAATAATATGTTACACTTATTTGTTCAATTATATTTGGGAAGGAGGAATTTAGAATTTTATATCTTTTAAAATTTCACAAAATGATTCCTCTTCATATAATGATATTTTTTTATATCATTATAATAAAAAACCATGAATTTTTTTACAATACATAAATATAGTCTTACAAATACAGTCATATTAAAAATTGGTTATAACCTGTTACATGTGCTAATATTAGGATTAATTTCACTATAAATAAAATGCTATTTTTAAATGATTATATATTATTATATAATAATTTCAATATTATTTAACATTAAAATTATATTTTTTGGTTATCAAATATATATTACTATGTTTAATTAATATTAAATTGATAAGGGTAAAATAATAACTTTTAATTTTTATTATTATTATGATTAATGAATTGATATCTAATATAGTAAATGGTTATTATTTGATTAATAAATATAATATAATGTATAATATCATAAAAGAAAATATTGACACTAACTTTATTGGTAACAAGTATTAATAATATCAATAATTGAGAATGGTCTAAATGAAAGTTTTCTTCATAAATATTGATTCCACACATTAGACGTTTATGTTTAAAAATTAATTTTAAAAAATTTATAAATTGAATTGGATTTTATTAATGTCATAATTATTCCTTTCAACTGATATTTTTTATGTGTTAGGTATATTCTTAATAAAACAGAAATTCCCTTAGACAAAAACTAGTTACAAGGTTTTTCTATAAATAATAAAATGTACAAAAATTATGGTAAAAGTCAAATATAATGTCAAAAATATTTCTTTCAAAATTTATCGTGTCTTTATTGAACCATACATATCTCAAAATATTATATTTAGATTCAATTCATCTAATTACCCTTGGATAGTGCCACATTAATAAAAAATAAACATTTTTTGCTTCCAAAAACTTATATTAAGTTAATTATATAATTTATAGAGTTCATCACATCCAATTATATAATTATCCATAAATTTACCCAATGAAAATATATGATCTTAATAAATGTATCATTACCCCCAATGTTATATAACACTATACACTCATATATATATATATATATATATATCGTAGGTTTTTTTAATTTTAATAATACATCGACAAAAATATTTAAAATAAAACATTAGTATTATATATTTCTTAATTTTTATTTTTAATACCTATCTCCCTTGAATCTTATAAATATAATAAAATTATGAATTTAGTAAATTTTTTTTTATTTTTTGTTATACCAAATTAAAAAAAATTACTCATTTCTGTCATAAAAAAATAAAAAAAATACAATTGTCCGTGTTCACGTAATATAATCTCAGAATAAATTATTTTTCATTTTCCATATAGAATTTCATTATTTATATGAAAGACATATACAATTTCATGAAAATGAATACATCAAATTAAGAATATTATACTTCTTTTAAATCAATATTACATCAAATGAAACACATATGTGACCATAATTACTTATCTTGTTAATGCATGTTAATTTTTGTGTTATTTTTTAACATACATGAATATTTTAATCAATTTATGGTTTTTTAATATCATGATTATTTTCATTTAATAGAAAAATTTTAGTGAAGAACGTCAATTTTCATTTAAATATATGTATTAATTATATAATATTAAATATAAAATGATAATAACTGTTCCATAGTAAAAATAATATATAAGGTTATGGATCTTATGAATCTATCTAATTATCATAATTAGGTTATTAATTATTTAAAGGGCTAGAAATGAATAAATATAGAACATGAAAAGGTTTCCATCTCAATTTGTTTTTCATTAATATTTATATTAATGTTTCAAACAAATTTTATATTCATTTTTTATATAGTTCCTATGGAAATATATTTTATTAAGTCATGATTTAATTCTTCTTATATAACGAAACAAATTATTTTCATACATCTAAGGAATTTTATTGCAAATATTACCACGGTTGTAAGAGTTTTTTTCTCTAATTTCATTCTTGAAAAAATTGATTATTCAAATAATTCAATTTATTTTGATTATATACTTCTTATTTGAAATGCCATGTTTTTAGTTCACATTTATTTATCGAAATTGGAGTTCAATTTAAATATTTATATTTCATGAGGGGTTGATTTAAATGCTCTTAATTTTGTATGTTATTTTCATAAATCAAATTCATTCATTGGTCATAATGACTGTTAATAGTTTTTAACATCTTAGTACTGATCTATTATAACCTATGATGATGTTAGGTTTTATTTGTACCTAATTATATTGGGAAATAATTATTTATATAAAATTAATCTTCCTTAATGATTTTATTTATTTAATAAAATGTTATTGTTTTTGGAATAATATCATTTCATTTAATAGATTATTATTCAATCTACATGTTTATAAATTTTTAAAAAGTTATTATTTACATAATTGAGAAAAAATTTCATTTTACCACCATTTATGATTATATTTTATTTATTCATTTTAATAAAAAGGATTCATATACTTTTAATTATGTGGGTTTTTCAATAAATGAATTCAAAATTTTCAAATTTTATTCCATATTTTCATCATCATATTGTTTATCTTCAACTCCATATTTTTTTTTCAAAAAAAATTATATCTTTTGAAGGATCATTAATATTAAATCATTAGTAATAATTTTTTCCAAAATATTAAATTTACGTTCTCAATGATTTTCGTGAATTTTATTTTCACTTTATCTTTTAGAAAAACAATTTATAGTTAATATGAAATAATTTATAAATTAAAAAATATTTTTTCTCTATGGTTTAGATCTAATGAAATGATTTTTCTATTATCCTATATATTTAATTAGAATATGTTTTTATTTTGAATCTAATATTTTCTGTATCCATTGATCATTTATGTTTATTTTATGTGTTGTTTTTGTGATTTTTATGAAACATATTCTATTTAAATGGCTTCATTAAGGAATGGTTATGATTAAGATTAAGTAACTAAATTTGTATAGATTATTATGGGTGTAGTCCTATATTATCCTCCAATTAATCTGTCTATATTAATTTCTTATGATCACAAAATAGAACATGGTTGGATTTATCCTAATAAAGGTACACAAGAAGATATATCTCAATGTGAATGGAAAACATGAGGACTTATCCCATGCGAAAGTGTACATATGGGAAATTATCCCAATCCTAAATTCTAAAAGAGAGTATTTTTTACATTCTACTGGGTATACATGAGAGGTGTTATCATAATCCAAAGGGTACATGAGTGGATTCTCCGAATCTCATAATGGTATAATTACGGTTGTACAAATAATATATTGTTATAAATGTATTATTTTGTATTATTGATGTAGGTTTTCTATAGTTATATTTATTATAAACCCTTTTATCATAATTTTTTCATTTTTTATAGTTTATGACTCAATCATAATGTATCATGATTACACAAACATTCATAATAGTAAATATTTTTTTATTATATATTAAAATTTATTCTACCATTATATATATATTGATCTTATCATTCTATATTTATTTTAATAAATAATATACCCCCTTCCTATTTTATCTAATATTATCATGATCTAACCCTTACATACATATTGATATTTTTTTATATATTAATGATTTACGATCACCCATTATAGTTTTTTTCAATTTATAGGTCTTGTAATAGTATGTATATAATGTACAATATAAGTCCATTTCTAGAGTTGATTGATTATATTTAAAATACTATAGATTATGTAGTTTATATAGATAATCCCCAATATATTGAAACTATTTGTCATTAAATAGTGATACTATTTGAGAGATTTAATAACTAAATAATGGTATTAGTGAATTATTTATGTATGTTTATCTTGGGTCTCTATAATTAATCTCTTTTATTAGCTAATGGATGCTTTGGGATGGCTAGTTGTGAGTTTGTTTAATATTTCAAAATTACCATTATATATTTTCCCCTGAATCCTACCTTAAAATACAAATATATTTTAACATAATAATACCTTTAAAACAACCATGGGACCTCTTGAGGCTATATATAAAACATCCATAATTATTGGTCTCTATTGGTTCCCATTTTTTTCCATATGTCTTTCCAAGTCCTCATTTTTTCATAAATTATTTTACACAATTTATCAATAATTTTAGTTTAATTTACATACATTTTTATAATATTATTAATAGGAAAATATAGTGTTTATTGTAAAAAAATTCTGAAAAAATTACCCATTACTAATTATTCTTCAATTATTGTCACTAAAACCAAAGTGTAAGTTCTTTGGGATTATTTGTTAACTACCAAAAAGATGGTATCTCTTTGGGTTTCAATCTTTCACCAATGAATTTTTTTGTCATTGTTCCTATTAGGTGTCACAATACACATGAAATACTATGGATTAATATGAAATCCTCTAGAAATAAGGGATCATATATACAATCTCAAGTGTTGATATTTAGGATGAATAAAATTATTAAATTTTTCTTCCTGGTATATTATATTAATTTAATAATATTAATCATTAATTATATTTAAATTCTTTTTTTATCCAAAATACCACCTCTATTATTTAATTCTATTCATACAATAAATTATTATCAAAGAGATCATTGGTTTCTAAACCGTAATTTGTATCATTGAAGAATTGTAATATATATAATGTTCTCTCTCTACCAAGGTGATCCTAAAAATAAATAAACAGAATGGGCCACATTCCACGATGACTTAGACCATACTAATTACAAAACTAACAATTCAAAATTTTCTTTAGTTTATTATTTATGTTTATAAATAGTTACACATGGTTGTAATCCTACTACTTAATCGATGTAAAATTGGCATCCCAAAATTTTGTGCCTTATGAGATTGATTCAGCATATATAAATCTTCTTAATTATGGTGAAGAGTGATATGAATTTCATATAACTTAGTCATGTAAATGTGGTACTGAAATTTTTAAATTATGTCTAGTTATACCAGAGTGTACTATTAACATTAGTACACAAGTATATACTTGTAATATCATGATTTTGAATGTTATATAATATATCCTAATTTTATAATTGCTGAATAACTTAAAATTTTGAGATGTGTTGTAAATGGTAGAACATATGACATATGAGACTATAAAAATAAGAAGGATGAAAATTAATGCTTTGGAGAGACTTAAAAAAAGAAAATTGAAATTATGTAAATTTACAAATGACACATCTGATAGGAATTGAGTGATTAAATCATTCATAGAAGATGAAAATGTTCGTGAACATATGTACATATAAAAACTGGCCAAAAAATTATAACAAAAGTATACAACTATATATAATGTTAAATGATAGAAAACATTACTCCCCATGTTATAGTTATACATATTTTAAATAATGATTATAGAAAATAATATCTAAAAAAGGAAAATTATATAACAACAATCATAAAATCGATGAATCACACTCCTCAACCAAGTCATGTGACGACATATCCAAATGGATTATTGGAAAAATCAATGTACATGATGAGTTTTGTTCTTACTATCTGAACTCCTAATTTTTTTTTAATCATTTAAATTTTACAGATCTTAAATATTCAACAGATAAACTCGAGGAAAGTTTTTTTGAAGTCATAAAAAAATTCAAAGTACATAAAAATAAGTACAATAATGATGTTAATGAATAAAAACAATTTTTAATTGAAAATAAGAAATAATATGTAAAAATTTGACGGTCAAAATATGTTATATCATAAAATTATTACGAGCCTAATATAATGATTAATTGTATATTAAAATATATGACAAAATTTTATGATTAATGTAATATTCATAAAAATTTAAATATAAAGATAAAAGAAAAATATAAATCCCATGAAATATAATCTAAAATTAATTCATATAAAAATTATTATGATAAGATCACCATGGGTGAGACAGAGCTAAGTATAATATTCGTCTCCCAATGTAATTGAAAATATCATTTTATGATTTGTTTTTTATGTGATGAATTCACATCTAAAAATATAAATTTTATATTAGGATTCATTCAATATGAATTTGGAAATTATTTTTATGAAACCAAGAATCTCGTTAATTAAGGATACTGTAATAATATTAGATATAATAGAACCAAAATTAATCATTTCCCTTAATGAATATTAGGATTCTTTCATGTAACACGTACATTAGTTTCATGATTATTTTGTAAGGTATATGTCAAATGAATAAATTCCAACAAGCCACCTAGTTTAAGTGCATTGGTGATTATGAAATATGTATGGTGACTATTTCGAGTTCATCCACAATTAAAATATTAATTGTGGAAATGAAACATTAGGTGATAACTCATAGAGTATTTTTACTAGTATATACAGATATGGTTTTCCAAATACATGTATTTTTTAATGATTTTATATATATAGGGGATTGAAACATAATTTTATGAGTATTATCCAGCTGTATTGTAGTGTATTAAATATATATATTGTAAAATATTTTTTTAATGTTCTTTTTCATTGATTTTTTAACCTATGAAATTAAATATGTTTAATTAATTCATTTAAAATATATTTATTGGAAAATTGATAAATGTTCCACTAAAAATGAATTTTACTTATGGGTACGAAATAGGTTTCTTAGTTATTGAAGAACATGCACATTTAAAAAACAACTAAAAAAATACTATGGAACTTCATTATAGTTATTTTATAAAATGAAAGTGTTTGTGATCCTAGTAGAAAAAGGTAAGAATGAAAAATATTCATTTAAATACAAAAAGGATGTATCAGCCTCTAAATCCATGGAACATGTAAAACATGATCATTTTAGACAAAACAATCCAAAAATTATATAGAGTAAATCCAATTCTAATTAAATTGTTGATGATCATATGAGATTTAAAAGAAGTTATTTCATAGTATATTAAAAGTATTTCTATAAAGTATATTTTAAATAAAATAATAAGGAAAAAAATTGAATATTGTGTATGATCATATCCATTCAAAGGGACCAGGTGGGAGAGTTAAAAAATAAATATATTTACTACATTTTTAATTTCTAAGGATATAATAATTAATTTTTCTCTATAATGAATTTATAAAATAGGTTTTTTGAAAGAGGGAATCAAGTTCACCAATATATTATATAAAATATCCTGATTGAACTACAAATCACCTAGTATTATTTAAGATAAAGTGAAAAAACAATGATTAAACCTTGGACATTATTCTCAATAGACAATTCACCCAAAATACCCACTATGGGATTTATAAAAGGAAAATTTCATATAGATGAATATTTTAAATTTTTTGGAACAATATTATTAATAGTTAATGATAATTACAAAAAATCATAAAAAATGTGAAGATATTATATTTTATGTGTTTTCTACCTCATGTAAATAAAACCAGGTCCTATATGAAGGTATCAAGACCATATCAGATTCAATTCACATCTAATTTGAGGATAAATTTTCAAAAAATCTCACATAAATCGATGATTTTTGGGATATCCTATAATATAATATCCTGACATCATTCTAAAGAATTTTAATTTTAGAATAAAAAATTTCCAGATCAATAACAATGTTATGGATGATATTTAACGACCACACCATAGTAAAGGATATCAGGGAATTCTAGGATTATATGCATACTATATGATTAATTTTAAATGTACTTGAATTTAATTTTTTTATTGATTCCTTGATCCATCGATTATTGATTATTCCATTAGTGATGAATATTGGATTCTTTCAACACATGAAGAGTTGAAATAGTTGACTAGGAACAATATTTGAATCTTATTAAAAGACCTAATGATGACAGAATTATATATATAGTAAATGGTATTTTTGGAACAAGTTAAATTATCAAGGAAACATCACTTGTAATAATGATATAATCATTACAAATGGATATAATTAAAAAAAATTGATTATGAGGGTACATTTTCCACTAGATTTATTATAGAATACTTTGAATCATAGTAGAATTTATATCTTATATTAATTTTACTGTGAAAATATTGATGTTGTTTTTTTGAATGGGTTTATACATTAAATGGTATTTTTTGAACAATACCACATTTTTTGATGATTTATAATTTTTAAATACTATTTTTATTTAATTAACAGTTCCTTATGTTATAAAACAATCATTATTGATTTAAATGAATTTTCATCAAAATATATTTTATAAACTTATTTTATCTTATAAAAAGTTGACCCATCCTAATTTATAGTGTATATTTTACTTTTTTTAATTATTTTATAAATTTATGGGGATAATGTTATATTTTTTATATACATTAATTTCATTGAAATGTTTTCTTAAAATTTAATGAGAAAATAATTTAATATGAGAATAATGGTAGAGTTAAATATTTATTCTATTTTATAAATATCACAAAATAAAGAAGGTATTTCCAAATGTAAAATAATATAAACTAATGAATAATTAAAACATTCTCTAATGGATTTATTAATGGAAATATGTATACAAATGACTAAAATGTGTAATATTACATTGGATGGATCCTGTAAAAATTAATAATAAAAAATATTATAGATGATTGAATGGGATCTTTCTTTACCTTACAATGACCCATCCACACCTCACGATTAGTTTTTTAACATTTTTATCATTTTAATAAAATACTTTATTCAAGAATGTTTTTCACATGAAAAATTTAAAGTATTTATATTATATAAAAAATTCAAAAGTATGAGTCATCAAATTCATAGAATATCCCATTTCTATTAGAGTATTAAAAATATTTTTCTTCATTACTCTTATTATGGTAGTTTTAGAATACATAAAAGGAAGGAAATATTGCATCAAATTTATATCATTGAAACAATATATTTTAGGATATGTAATTACATATTATCATGTCAATATTAAGTGTGAAATCACTAGTGAAATTAGAATTTCATGGAATCTAATCCAACATTATCACACTAAACACATTGTTCGTTGACACCACTTCATAGGGGATCCCATATAAAATGACATTCTCATGCAATAATTCATTATTTTGAAAATTTGATATTTGCTGATATTTTCATGAAAAGTCAGCCCTCCTTTATTTTTTTTATTTTGTTAAAACTTATTTGGAAATAGATAACTTATGACAATGTAAAGATTCATTCGCAATATAGACGTTTTTTATCTCTCTAATTATCAAAAAAAGTAATTATTTATTAAAATGTTCATTTTATAAATTAATTTTCAATTGGTCATAAATATATGGTTTTTATATATTTTGAATCATGTTTAATAGATTTAATTTAAAATTTTTATTGAATTAAATCAATATTTTTCACAAGTTCTTATATTTTTCGTTATTGGTTATATTTTTTTGGTTTTCTGATCCATGTTGGTTATAATTTTCATGATACCTTACTTCATGAAAGATATATTTTTATTCATAAAAATACATGTTCTAGAATACTCATATCAGCCTGCCAATAGAATTCAATGGATAAACAATGACATCCGTCCAGACCCATTTTTACAACCTGACAACGATTTTTTAGTTGAAAATACCCCCTTATCTTCCAAATCACATCCTCTATTTCTGTATCTCTTGAACCTATAGGCACTAACATATTTGTTACCTTTGAATAATAATAAAATTTGTAGTCTAATTTTTATCACATATATGCTTACATTTTGCATTTTTCTATAATATTATTATTTATTTTTCTTCACTACCTCCCCGACCAAACACAAAGTAAAAAATAAATGATTATATCATCTTTTTATATATTATTTACTAATATAGTTCGTTCATATTTATCTATTTTTAATTGGGAAAATGATCCTTCTTATATTGAAATACTGAGAAACAAATTCCCACATGGGAAGAAAAAATTTTAATTCCACACGGGGTCATTTATTGTCTTGGATGAAGTACGCATTCCATAATTAAATGTGGATTGTTTAATTACATGTATAGATTTAATTATTCTAACATCCTACAAAATATAAATTTTACCCATATTTAAACAATAAATTAATTTTTATTCATTTATATAATCATGAAGATGATTTTAATATTATAATATCTAATTTAAATGGGACAACCTTATTATAATTTTTACACAAGATTTAATAGTACATGATTATTACCAACATGGAACATTATTATTTATCCAAATGTTATTTTTCCATTGAAATTAAATTTATTCATAAAAATTAACATTTATTTAAATCATGTAAATATATTTGTTCCTTTTTTATTCACTCTGACATATATCATTACAAAACAATTCAAAACATTGTTTTCAAAACCTACATTTCACCTGCTAATTAGGATTAAAAGACCATGAGTTATGATGGAGTTTATATTCCCAATTTCATTGAGATGTATTTTCATTTCATTGTTATTTGGATCATTTTAATTGTCATATATAACATATATTTTTAATCTGAAATGGTCCACTGAATTTCTTTTTAGTTTTTAGCTCACTCGTATTTTCTTTTATGTTGGAATCAAACTCAAGGGTTTTCCTTTTAACTAGCCATTAATAGATAGAATTTCAAAACAATTTATCATTGAATTTGTGTTTATCATACGGTACACATCTAATTATGAGTCTCTTCATGATTACACATTGATCCTCAAAACCCATCCTCGAAAAACAAATTCAAATATACCCACTATTAATATAAACACAACAATTAACATGTCATATTCTCTTGAAAAATAGGATAAAGATATATAAGGTTAAAATTATGATCACTATGTTGCGTATATGAGGTCTGTGATAAAGATAAAGGTACTGTAGATGGAATGATGATGCAAGAATGAAGAAAAATATGAATTTGATACTATAAAAAAGGGGGATATGATATTATACAACATAATATTAATCTCATTATATGGTTTAAGAGAGGAAAATCAATTGAGAGAGAAATAATAATTAAATCACCTCCATAGAGTAATATTTTTACAACTATTTTACAGAGATGTATCATTACTCTTTCTCATACAATGAATTGATGGGGGATGGTGGGAAACACCCTAGATGTCACATGATCTGTAATATAATGAGCATAACAATGTGTAATATGGCTCTATAACTACTATCGATTGTGTTATCGTCTATAAAATAATTATTTTCAATTTTTTTAATTTTTGTTGGATTATTCTGTAATTTATTTTCATATATATCATATAAATGGGTCTCATATTCCATTGCCTTTTTTAACTATCTGTTGAGTTTCAAATGACATTTCAATAAATAAAAAATATATATTTGTCCCCTTTTTTATCATTATATTGTGGACAAGGACATGTTATTTAAATAAACAAATATCGTTAAAGGACTAATAATATATTTATATTTTCGTTTTTTTGAAGATTATGTGATCCAACAAATACTATACCAAGAATTAAAATTTCAAAACATTTTGATGTTTCATTGGTTTTAAATAAAATTTATATGAAGTTTATTTATTTTTAATAAAATGGATTTTAGGATCTAATATTTAATATCATTATGAAATATTTATACTATATTTTTACATTTTATCTATATTTTTCTAGTAAATCATGTTATATAATAGTCATCATCATTTTAATTTCTATTATTTCTTATCATCAAAAGTGGATATTATTGTATGTCTCACTCTTATGGTGTTCTTAATGATGATGAATAGAAATTATGTTTCTAATCAATTATAATAATATGTTTATTATGTTTAGAAATGATCTTATAGAAAAACCTATATGGACCATTGTATCATATTACTGTTCATGTTTAATATACATTTATTTAACATCATTTTCGATGAATATGCAGCACATTATAAGAATACATGCCTGAGGACATTAATAGTTTACGGTCATTGGAGAAAAAAAACATATTTTAACATGGTTAAAGATGTTCATTGTTTATCATAAATACAATCACCTTATGTCATCTTACTAAAATGAATTATTCATAACATGGGGAACAGAATCAGTAAAAGCAGTGAGATCATATTCTCAGTCCCTGTAAACAATAGAGATACATAAGGGTAACACAAGAATATGATTATTCGAATATGAGAATAATCATTTTCATATCATACCCTACATATCAAAGATCATATATATGATTTATGAAATAATTTTTTGATGTTAAAGAGACATGAATCATAAAGTAATAAAAAGAATATGATATATGAGCAGAATATAAGAACAACAAATAATATTTTTTGAAGAGACATACGCATATAAATTAACATCTCTATTAGTCATGGAACACCACTAAGGCCATCATAGAAGTATAGTTTCACTCCCCATTCCATCATCATAGTCATGGTTCTCTCCCATGATTATCTTAGTAGTAACATTATTCTATTAATATTTTCTTAGCTAAATAATTCCTTTTATTGAATATATTTTAATCCTTATTCTAGTGATATATTAATTAATCGGGTCCATATCTCTATCTAGAACTATATTACTGAACCAAGTTCACTATTCATTATAACCATGTATAATGAAACTCAGTTCACATTTCATTCTAACCATATTTAACCTAACTGGTTTCACATTTTTTTCATTAGTATTACAATCATGATATAGAAATATTCACCCAATGAATTGGATATACATATAGGTCCCAACCATCACATAATAAAATCATACACTATCTTGCCACAAAAACTTCATCATATCATGACCCATGAAAAGATATTGGTTTTATAGACATCAAATCAAAACAATAAATTTAATTATATATCATTAACATTTCCTCAAAACATTTTCTATGGATAATATTAATGTTTCATAATCATTTAATTAAATAGAAAATTCATAAATGAATTGGGATCCAAAAGTATGTAACCCATCTTAGAGAAAAGATTTTTAGAATCATTAATGCACAAAAACCTATAACACTAGGAGAAAAAATATGAATGGAACCATCATATCATTTACAATAATGTCAAGAGTAACCACAATGCATTTCATTATAGATGGAAAATAATTTTTAAATATACTTAATAAAATTTATTGTGGAAAATAACCTTTCACATTGAATTGTTTTTTTCAAACATAAGAATTTTTTAAATTCTTTTTCTTTTAACATTCATTGAAAACATAAAAAAAGGGATGAAATCATTTTTAATACCCCTTTTCTTGATATTTTTTTAATGAAGCTTGAAATTTTTTTGAAATTTTGTTTCTCAAAAAAATACAAAAATTATTTAAATCATTTTGAAAAATATTTAATTAAAAACATATAAAAGATTATTGAATATATTTTGAAACACATTATCATTGAAGTAAAATAAATTTATTGAATAATATTTGAGATAATTTCAATAATGTTCAATGAAAATAACTAATTTAAAAAAAATAATTGGATCTTTTAAATATCATTCAAAATACATATTTAAATTAAAACAATTTATAGAAAACAACTTTCATTGAAAACCACTTTTAAAAAATAAATAATAATTATATTATGAAAAAAAAATTATGATAAAATTTACATCTTAACCATAAAATGTAATAATCATTTAAATTACTATCTTGATGGTGGGTAAGTCTATAATGCCAAAAATTTCTTTTTTCGATTAAAATACTAGATAAGTACATTGATCGAAAAAAGAAATTAATATTCATTTTAAAACATTTTTATAAAAATTAAATACATGTGTAAATAATTTCAGTTAAAAAATATAGTATAATTGTTAAAAAAAAGTATAATTTTATTAGAATATATAATTTTAAATGAATGCATATTTCTTACTAGAATGATAAAACAAATTCAAATTTTCATAATTTTTTTTAAAATTTATCATCAGATCAAAATATTGGAAGTATAATACCAATACTTTTATTTAACATGAATAACTAATGGGTAATAAAATTCATGATATTTTATTGTAGATTGATCACATGACATCATCAATATAGGAATATTGAAAATCAATATCAATAATGGATTATTTTATAACAATAAACTATTACCATGATGATTACATTGAATCATAATAAACTCGAAATAATGATGTTATATGGGACATAAAATAACATTAAATGAATGATATTAATAATATATAATTCCAATGGAATCATATAAACCACATAGAAATAATATAGTTCATAATATGGCATGTTCCTCAATGAATAAAAATTAAGACACAATTATTATAACAATTTGGTAACTATTGAATCATAAACACCCTAAATATATGATCATCAAATGGATAGTTAAATACCCAAATATTTAAGTACAATAATAATATAATATAATTGGTAATTAAAAACATAATATGTAAGTAATTAAATTTGTACATGGATTTTGTATCATATAAAATTATTGTGAGATGACAAAACCACTACCTTAAGCCTAGACGTTAATAATACAGGTTCAATCCTCAACATCTTTTGATAACTCCTATTGGTATACTCTAAAGTCCTTACATGGTTATTTTAATTATATAATGGATGATTATTATTTTAAGGTAGTTATGTTTTCTAATTATTTCATTAGAGGGTGTAAAAGTCAATGGGCATGATAGGTGTTAGTAGGTGAGAATGGTGGGTACCTTTTAAGAGTGTAGGAGTGGAATTATTCTATATTATTTTAATTAAAATCCCTCCAAAATTATTTTTAGTTTTATATAGATCTAATAAGAGTTTAAATTATATTAAAAGTAGGTTAGGTTTAAAATATTTATAGACAGTGGATATTTGAACATGTTTCTATGTCATTTTTTGCCATATGATTAAGTTATAGACCTTTGTTATGAAACTTTTTCTAATAATCACTAAATATATTTTTAAAAAGCATCACTAAAATATATGGCCAAAAAAAATTTTGAACGTATTTGAATTTATAAATTATGATTCATTAAAATATGAAATTATTATTTCAAAATTATTGACATATATGATGTATAAATTATTTTAATATTAATTCAAGTGACATTTCTTAAATGTCATTTTTTATGCAAAAATGTTTACAAGGTAGGGATGTTTTTATATCCCATATCATTATTAAGTTGTTAAAAATGTATTAAATTTGATAAATTGATGTAAAATTAAAATAAATAATCATTTAAATAATGTAATATACATTTCTATAATTTAAATTTATTAGATAAATAAAAATTCTGTAATAAAATTCACTGTTTTTTACTATTGCTAAATAAATAAAACTTCTCAGAAAAATACGAAATTATTAAAAATAGTTTATTTTTATAATACCAATTAAAAAATGTTGTGTTTTTGAAATAAAAATTGTAAATGTTTTAAAATAAAATATAAAATGGATTTTCAATTGATAAGTTGTAAATTAATTTTTTTCGATAAATGATTATTTATATTAATAATTTTGTATTTATTCTAATATTATACATGTCAAATGTATTGGTTGAGTATATAATATATTAACATCATATATTATAAATAAAGTTTAATGAAACATTAAGAAAAAGATATTTTTATATTTAGTGCAACAAAATATTATTTG
Organism: Viscum album; assembly: GCA_963277665.1. Lineage (NCBI taxonomy): Eukaryota > Viridiplantae > Streptophyta > Magnoliopsida > Santalales > Viscaceae > Viscum > Viscum album. The sequence continues at coordinate 1,154,298,810 of OY728158.1, read as the reverse complement.
TACATAGGAAATTATAATTGTCGAAAAATGAATTTCTTCATTATAAAATAGTTATTTTCATCATATCTATATAACAAAAAATAAATGGAATAACTTTACAAAAATTTGTAGATAATATTTTCGCAATATAGAGAATCATATTCCATAAATATATTCTAATGGATTAGAAATAATTATCATAAAATATTAATAATATTAATAATAATAACATGTAATTTGGTAAAACATGATCATTAGTGTAACATATGCTTTTTAAGGGACTCAATGATGAGTGTAATACAATCAAAATATAGTTTTTATTATTTCCTAATATAGTATAAGATTTTTATGTAGTGAAATGTTTAATCACTAATGATTGTAACAGAATACACAAATAGTTATTTATTATATTGAAATATATATTTAATTTTTCATGAAATGAAAAACATCAAAAGAATTAGTTAATTTAAATAACATATTTCAAAAAGTATTAGGGTATTACATTATATACTCCATAAAATTAATTTCATCTTAAAAATTCAGTTGGGTTATTAAAACATTGAAACATGAATTTTTCATTCATAGAAACTCACGATCATAAAAAATTATACTGAAACATCAATTAAAAAAGGAATGTTGGAAACATGACAGTTACTAAAAGAAGCATATAACTTGGTTTAAAAATTAGATAATATATATATAAATGGATGAGTGTCCATAAGAATAAATTACTAAATTATTTTACATATTGATAAGGATCATTGATCACCAACAACTGACTAATCACTGTAATTTTAAGGCCATAATATCCATAAATCATTGATAATTTATGACACCATTAGTTAAATATAAATGTATGTTTTAGGATATTTATTTTTTAATATCCTTTTGATCATGTTTATAAATTATTTATATATCATAACCATAATGAAATATAAATAAATGATTTTATTCCTTTCTATATTAATAATCTCTCCATTTTGTTTCACCATGCACGAATTCCACATAATATCTTACTCTATAAAATGAAGGTTAAATTTTTTGTTCCAAAAATACTAATAGATCCTAATGCAGAGTCATAAGTAATTCTATATATATTATGATTTCATTATAAAAATAGGTTATCATAGGTTTTCAATATACATAAATCTAGATATGTCTCGATAATAGTTTAATCTCACAAGAACCATCCAAATTTTTTCTTAAACATTATTTAAATGGTTAATCTTATTATCCTTTAAAAAATTTAAATATAAAACTTTAGAAAAATGGATAAAATATCATAATAACATTGATCCCTAATATATAATAATGTATCTCATGGTATTAACATTCCCAAAATGTAAATATTCTCATTTTTTATTCTCTTCATATATGGAAATAACATGAATTATTGTAAATAATTTGAAAAAAATGAATTCTTAATATTTCCTAATATTAATGTATATATATCTGAGAAGATGAAAACATCATTCAAGATAAAACATACCACATTTTGAAAAACTCCTTTATCAGTCATGAGTTCATATGTACTATCCAATTTACTTTATCCAAACCAATCATTTCATTTTAAAATTTAAATGTAATTATCTCAAAATCATGAACAAATAAGGGTGTACAATAAAATAAAAATATATAACCTTTTTATTAAATAAAATATTTATATATTTATAACTATTAAAAATATAGTTTTCAACACATAATTAATAACTTACACTAAATGTACTTCTATATTTCATGATTTATATAATATAATCATTGAATTCTGAAACACATATATATAAATCATCCAACATTATTCATTAATCATAAAACATGCTTCATTATATTATTTTTCAATATCCCCTATCCAAGAATATTAAGTATTCATCATGTATTAATGTTATTAAACATTAATCTAAACATGATTCAAATGTTATTGTAAAAAATATTGTTTGAACTTCACATAACATTCACATGTCAGTTCTGGTCAATTTATTTTAAGATGTAATACAAATACTTGTACAAACATCCTGATTATCATTAAGGGATATCAATATAAGACATCAAGTTTAATAATTTTAAGACATTGAAAATATTAATCCTTCAATGTTATCCATTTTCCTTATAATTCCTTCTATTCAATAATACTAGAATGAATAGTGTGAGAAAAACATACCATACCAAATACACATATAATAACATAAAACATTACTTATAAGATATATAAATACTAGATTGAACTTAATTAATTTATTAAAACTTATGATTTTCCTAGGTAAATAATATAAATATTATATTTAATACTATCAATATGGTTCATAAAGAGTTTGTGAATTTCTAAGATATATCCCCTGGGAGTTTCAAACCATATGTATGGTAAGGCCCATTATTGTGCCCCAGCTACCATTCATGTCTAGCTCAATATAGTGTTTTGGGGTTTTTTCCCTTAGGTGCGTCAATTACATGCCACATAAATATAAATGATAGAGATAGGGAGGTATTTATTGAAAACTGTTCATTATATATATTACTAAAAGTATAAGATATTTTCTTATTCTTTAACTTATCCTTGGACTTAGGTACTAATACATATCAATAGAAATATTTCAAAGGGACAACACTAATGAATTTTCATCCGAGTTTCTAAAGTACGACTAATCCTCCGATTTGATAACAACTATAGATTCCAAGTATTAACATACATTAGTATTAATTTATTTTAGATAAATATTTAATAAACTAGAAAATATATATACCTAAGGACCATAACAGATTTAATCCCATTGGAATCATAGACCAAAAAAACCTATAATTTTGTAAGATATTCAGTGTTTCCCAAAAAGATCTTACCCATTATTTATTCTACATAAAACTATTCTCCATTACCTGGGATATAGGAACATAAAAATTTGGAATGATCAGATTTTCTGCAATGGTAATCAAAAGTTTAACGTATGATTAACATGAACATAAAGGTACCAAAAAATTATATTAACAATTGAACATCATTCCCCATATATTAAAGATCATATATATGAGTAATGAAATATTTATTTGATGATCAAAAGATATGAATCATAAGGTAATAAAGATAACACTATAGGAATTCATGACATAAGATTAAGAAGTAGAATTTGTAGAAGACACATATTAATTAAAAATGATTTCCATTTTAATTAAGGAATATCTTCTATGGATATATTAGAAACATTTGTTCACTCCCTATACAATTATTATAGGAAACGTTCACTCCCATTATTGTCTTAGTGGTCCTAGTTCACTCCCAATACCATATTATATGTATGATTCTGTTATAGAACCTAGTTTAATCCCCACTATATCCATATATAACTGAACCAGGTTCATATCCCATTCAATCCATATCTTACTAATCCATGTTCACACCCAATTCTATCCATGTATTACTAATCCATGTTCACACCTTATTATAGACTTTTATTATTAATCTTGTATCACATCGCATTATATCTTTTTCATTTTGATGAGATATAAATCATTACCCAATGCATTAGATGGATATATAGGTCACACCCATTACATTATGAAATTATAAATCCATATGCTGACGAACATTAATTTAACATTACCCATGATAAAATATGAGTTCAATATACATCAAAAGACAATCCATTAAATGAAATCGGTATCATGAAAATTTAATCAAATAATAACCTATAGTTAATAGAAAGGTTACAAAAATGTCATTAAATCATAACCCGTGAAAAGAAGTGGGTTTCAAATCCATGTAACCCATGGAAGAGAAATTGGATTCAGTAACATCATTCCATAAAAAATCAGATAATTAATATGAATAGAACAATTAGATCTACTTCTAGGATCTCATGAGTAACATCAATTTATGGCATATGAGATGGAAAACAATCTAGAAATAACTTCGAAAAAAATTTCTTAAGGAGAATATCATTTCCCATTATAAATGTTATTTATGATCATTATTACTTTGGAAATCAATTTTCTTAGGAAATATATTGGAAACATTGAATAAATTATTCTATTAATTTTGAGAAAATTTTTGATGGAAAACATGTAAAGTAATCCTAATATAAATTTAAAAATAGTTATCATTGAAAACATATAAAAGAATCATAAAAACATTTTGTAATTCATCTTCTTTGAAAACATATTGATGAAAATTGAAATAATTTGGAAAACAATTTTCATGGAAAATAACAAAAAGATGTATAAATAAATCTTTGAGGTAACTGAAATAATTTTAATTGAAAAAGAATACTTTTTAAAAAATATATAGGATTAATTGAAAATAATTTATGATACATTTTAAAAATAAAACATATTTTGATAACCATTTTTAATTTTTATAATTTAAATAATGAATTTTATAATAATGGGTATAAGGTATACTTAAAAAATATAACCATATATATGTACAAAGGAAGAATTAGGAAAATATTTTTAATGATGGTCGATATGTCTGTATATAATGAGCATTCCATCTGAATTATAAATGATTAAATAAGTTCTCTAATTAGAAAAGTATATAGACATTACTTTTAAAATCAGTTTTTAAAAAGGATATACATTAGAAATAAATTTCCATTAATAATAAATGGATAATAGTAAATTATTAATGAATACATTTTTAGAAAAAATATTTTAAAATATCACATATTTCGGACCAAAATGAAAAATAAAGTCCTATTTTAATAAAAACATTATCTAAATTATCTAAATTTCTAGAGAGTCTGAAAATTATAACATTACACTGATATAACATGAATGAAAATATTTTGAGAAAATTCATCAAGGATCATAATTGATTTATTAAAATACATCACCAATGTAACAATAATTATATACAATCCTGAAAAATAATGATATTATTGAAATAAACCATTACCTCTTTGGTATCATTGAATTATAATACTATGGAATCAATTAAAATTCCCAATGCATAAAATATAATGAACTGAATATGATTTAAGATAAAATATTTCTATGGAATTATATAAATCTCATATAAAAACATTTATGCATAGCATGCCATGGGTATCTCATAAGGATAATTGAGAAAGAATTACTTTTCCAACGTGGTAAATTTTGAAACAAAACCCCCATGAATAAAATATCATGAAATGGATATATCAATACACATAATAATTAGTTTAAGAATCATAAAATATATACTTGAAATGTATTAATATATTATTTAATAAATATAGGGTGAACATCGATTTTGTCTTAGAGAATGTAAATCTGGGATGACAAAACCCTTACCTGTATGTCTGGACATTCTTTCTACATGTTTAAACCTCCTCTTCTTTGAGTAACTCATCCTTTTGTTCACAAAATTGATTCATTGTATGTATTTTTTCCAAATTAGATTCTTCTATGTGGTGGTTATGTAAGTGGAGAGGTGAGTACCATTTTATAGTGGAGGAGTGGTGGATTTCGTGTTATTTTTTAACAAAGGAAATCTACCCTCATTTTTACCATTTCAAGTGGAATGAATAGTGACTTAATTTCAATAAAATAAGGGATATAATATATTTATGAATATAATTTAGACATTGGACATGTTTCTAGGCCATTATAGGCCCTATGTTTAATTTTTAGTCATTTTTTAATCAAAATTTTCAATTAATCACTGTATTAAATTTTAATGAAATTTAATATTTTCTTATAAAAAACTATAATGACAATATTACACATTATAACTTATTAGGAATCAAAATATGGAATCCATTTTTCCAAATTATATTAAAAACTATGGCATAATGTAATTTAAAATTAACCACACAAACACGTCACAACATCCTATTTTTATAATCAATTGATTCAAATATTTGTATTTTTTTATTTAAAATTTCAATTTTAAATTGGTTAATGTATCCTGAATTATATTAATTTATGTACTATTAATGTATTTATAATTTGAAATAAAATTAATAACATGTTAATAATATAAAAAATTTCAATGAAATATCAGTTTTGATTTAAAATTAGTGTTTTTCACTACTCATAAAAATATGAAACTTTTAAGGAACAAAATTCACCCAAAGTATATTATAATATTCCAAATTAAAAATGAAGATTATTTTTTCAAATAAAAAATATAAAAGTCTCTATAATCATATTTATAATGAGTTCACAATTGTATTTCCTTAAAAAAAGATGAAAAATATATATTCTTAATAATTAAATTGGATTTATTCTTATATTATACCTATAAAATATACTATATGATTATAAAAAAAATTGATCGAATGTATAATATATTAATTTTATTTAAAACTTTTATCCTGTTTGGATTGATTAATTAATTTAGAAAAAAAAAATTTGATAGAAAAAATATTCATAGAAAAAGAATTTCATCATTCTAAAATAGATCATACATTCATTTATACCAAATTTAATAACAAATGATTCATTATATATATATATATATATATATATATTTAGAACATATTCTTGAAAATTTAGGTAATTGTATTCATAATATAGATTCCAATATCATGGTGGTAGTCATAACAAAAATTAAATAAAATATTATTATTATCCAGTAGTTAGGTAAAACTGAAACTTGTTTATAACAAAATCTATTAGAGGGATTCAGTATTGTGTGTAACACTATCAAAACATAATTTTTCTTATGGAAAAATGATATTTTATGTGTTTCATGTAGTGTAATATTGACTTGTTGTTTCATATAACATATTCCACAGTTACTATTTCATATAAACTAAAATATATATTAAACATTGTGTGAATGAAAAATATCAATATAATAATTAATTTGAGAAATATAATACATGACATATAATGTTGTTACCGATCAAGAGACACATAGATGTCCATTTTTGGCACCTCACTATACAGAAACATTGGCTTGCTAATGTAAAGGATCTAGCTAGCCAGTTGAGATATAAAGCACTGTATGATCCTTTCTATACTGATTTCCCAATAAGAAATTAAACACTAACCAACTAGTTGTTTGGTTAAAATTAAATAGAATATTCTAGAACAATTGGATTATTCTAGAATCCCATTGGTCATTGTATTTTGGTTATATTTTTTTGGTTTCCATATTATTTATTAAAATAATTAAATAAAATAAAATTTCATTCATACATGATTACATTTCAGAATCGTTAGATAAATTTTATCATATAGGATTGTAAATACATTTATATAGTTTTCAACTTTTTCATTCATTAAGTGAAGATTATGTTAATGCCTAATCAAAATATTTCTAGGATTCAATAACTAAATATATCTATGTCTAATGCTGCATCAACCATTTCTATCCACAGTAAGATGTTATTTCTATGAAAATGACCAAAAATATATTTTAGCATAATTTTATGATATCAACCTATACATAGATATTTTCCATAGGGTATCCATAAAGTTTTATAAAAATATATTATAACCAAATTCCTTAAATATTTAATATTACCTGAAATTGACTAAAGTGTTATCTATAACATTTAAATTATGAAAAAAACTAATTAACATCCTTTGATGGAAATTCTAACTCTTATATTTTCATTAATAGATAAAAATCATAATATCTGATATTATTTTAAACATATTCTATTAATAAATATGGCACCCCATAGATATGACCATTATAATTAAATGGCATAAAGAGAATATTTTAGTATAATACATTCCAATGAAAATTTATGTTTATATTTATTGAAAAATAAGAAAACAATTATCATTATACACCATGTAATTTTAAGCCAATGGAAAATACGTACATAATATAAAGAAAAAATTAATACAAAAAAACTATTCAAAATGTCCAAAAAATACCAAATAAATTATACGATTATGGGAAAAAAATTACGGCACAAGCTTTTATTGATACAATTATTCCATTATTGTGGTACTTTAATATAGTTTAGTCACATAAAATAACATTATGAAAATAAATTCTATATCATGCATAAATGAACTACTAAATTCTATGTGACCTTTAAAAATAAAATTTCTACTTATGTGATATGAATTTTAATAATATTATATACACACTTGTGATCAATAAGATATTTGTAGTCTGATAAGTAAAATATAATTTTTTTGTGAATAGTCACATACCCTTATGATTTGAAATGATACCATACTGAAAAAGTATATAACTCGTATGAATAGTAAATTGGCCACGTTAATTGGATATTTACCAATGATTGTGTAAATAAAATTTATCCATCATACATGCTATAATATAAAATAACTATATTATTGTTTTGGTAGTTTTATAGTTTATGAATACTTAATGATTAATTTAATAGAATAAACTAAATTTTATTTTCAAAAAATATATTCATAAAATATTAATTTGATAACTTATAATTTTATATTTTTCTTATGAGACCTTGATTAATTATTCAATGTGATTGAAAAGATATTTATATTTTAAAATTATTATATTTTTTTTTTAAATATTGTAATTTAAAAAAAATAAATTTATATATATTTAAATAATTGTATTTATAAAACAAGTTCACTTTTAAATTCTACATGTCATAAAATTCTTGCTGTAAATTTTTGGTGTTTTCTGAAATAATATTTTTTTCCAAGTAAAACAGCATAATTTATTGAATAAATACATTATAGGTTAAATAAACTATTCCTAACATCATGAGTGATGTAAGAACCCAAATCATGAACTACAATTCCTAGTTTTCAATTTTTAGTCACGGAATCATCACCATTAGTTGTCTTGAGGTAAATTAATAATCTAATGAATTAAATATTTGGAATACAACCCTCACCTCAACTATAAATACCTCCTCTCACAACCTCATTTAATCACACCAATAAATATTCCATACACATTCAAATTATGTATAAACCTATTACATGGATCCTCCCCCATATCATGGAGCTCTTTTTCTCATCCAAAGACTATTCCAAGGTGCCTTAATGAGGATCTCAATCGGAGAATTCAAGATGCAATTACTCTCTCTGTTTTATTTCAAATATCATTCAAATTTCATTTCATTTTATATTTTATACTCAAATTATCTTATAAACATATCATGGTAACCCAATTATGATTATTATAACTATTTGTTATCTTATTAACGGGATATTTTTCATTATAATCCCTCCTCTCTCTCCTTGTTTATAAAAATGAAATTTTCACCCATGATGTGTTATTATCCTACATGTTAGGCAATGCAATAACATTTTTCATCAACTCTTTTACGAATTTAAATAAAACCATCAAATGGTTGTAAAATGTTTTTAATATGTATGTTTTAACCAATTTTATGTCCTATAAATAACTATTATGCATTATACTAAATGATAAAACTACACATGTCTATTATTATCCAGAAAAACTATACAAATTAACCTAATACTATCTTTATTATATTTTATATATTGATTAATCCCTATGGTATATTAAAATTTTCATTACATTTTAATTAAAAATTCATTAGGATCAATAATAACATGAAATAACAATATATATGTTTATGTATGATCTACATGAACTATAAATCAAGAGTACAAGGGAAATTTTCCTGAAAACTAAGGAAAATACAAATGTAAGACAATAAATTTAAACCATATAACTCATCAAAATTCCCATAAAATAACTAAATGATACAATAATTAATCAATTAAATATATAAAAGGTTATTTAAGTGTTAGTTAATTCATCTACTTAATTTTTTAGAACAGTAAAGTGAAGAAATCTTTTAGACACAAAGTAACGTGAATTATTGAACCCAACAAAATTTGTTTTATTATTCCCTATTTTCATACATTTTTAGTATCATTATTCCATAAAAATAATTTATTCATATTTATTATACATTTTTTGGGACGTATATGTTTTTCACAAGAATTTATGTCACAAAAAATGTTTTCCAAAATTACTCTTCTTTCAAAACACAACTGTTACTTATCACTCATGGTTGATGGTTTTTGTATCATGTATGTTATTCCATAATTCATTTTGGAACCCCATATTTTTTAATATATTGTTTATGAAATTAAAACCATTAAATTAAATTGGATATTTATGTCCATGATTTATTAATGTTATGTGTCTCTTGAATGATAATTTTATCTTTATGATGTGATGGTTCCCCCAAAATTATATAGTTCAATTTAAATGTTGTGATGTGATGGGTGAACGAAGAATTATAAATTCTTCTAATGCATTGGGTAATTTGAATAATATTCTGAGTTAAATTGAAATATGTGTGATCCTGATTAATCTTTTTTCACAATTATTTTTTGTATATAACCATTTATATATAAGGATTCATTTTAATACATTTCCACAGTTCAATACTTTTATGAATTCTACCTATCAAATTTATGATTCTATAAATATTTTATGATGTTAATGTTATCACACCCCAATTTTTATTTTTTATGTTCTTATCAATTTACATGAATTTTTTCACCCCTTTCTGATTTATATCATCAGGTGATTATATGTGATTAGAAGAAATCATGGCCGAATAAGAATCTAGAGTAAAAGAAAATAAATATATGTTTATTTTTTATTTTGCAAAAGATATGTAGGTTAATTGTATTCCAAAGCCCGTAAACCTTTGGATCATTATGATGTAATGTTTTTATGTTTTTTATCATTAATTTAATGGAGAAGTAAAATATGAAAATAAGGGTAACTTTTATTGGTTTTAGAGATACAATTTACTTAATATGGGAAATAGGATTAGAGAACCATAGTGAAAAACATAGAATGAGACTAACTATATATAAGAACACAAGAGTATTTGATAATTATAAAGATATTATATAATATATTAATTATGTTTTTATTACACAATGAAATATATTATTTATTCATGAAATTTTGACTTATTTTTTCTTTTATCAAATATGATTTTAGAATATTGTGGGAACCAGGACCAACCAATACATCAAAACCATGTGTGGGATAATGAAGAAATTTCTTGAACAACCACCCCATTACATTGTGAGGTGTAGTTAAAAAAATATGGAGATATTGACCCATTTTTCTTATGTTAATAATAATTGACATAATAATGTGGAATTTCCCCCTTCACATAAGAGGGAGAAAGTTGTTGTCATGTGTTTTATGAGACAACACCCAGTAACATTTATTAGATCACTGGATCCACTAGTTTTGGTACATTATTTCACCTCAATGGAGAAGATATTTTCTATTCTATACTATTCTATAAAGAAGAAGGTTCTTTTGGCCATTTATCATCTCGATGGAGAGGCCGACCAATTATGGGATTCAATTAATAAGAACATTTTGATATATGAAATTGGGTAGATGGAGTGAGAAGGCTTTTAGATATTTTTTAATAAAAAATATTTCCTATGAAGCATTAAATAAATATTGTGAGGGAATTCATAAAGTTAAAGAAAAATAGTGGAGAATCGTTCACTACCATTGGTGTGAGTTTCACAAGGCTTGCAACGTAAACTTATGGATTTGTTTTTAGAAATGGAATAAAAATTGAATGATCATTAATGGATTAAATCCACACATTCAAAATTATTTATCAATGTGATACATTTGGAGTTATAAAATTGTTTTCAGATATTCTCTCAAATAGGAGATGGTGTTTGGAGATTTGTCCCATAGATATGGTGATAAGAATGAAAGATGTAGTTTTATGATAGAAGACCCAAGGAGAATGGTAAAATGAAAAATCAAGCACATAAATGTAAAAAATGTGGGAATAAACATTATATTAATTTCATTAATTGGATGGGGAAATGATTCTTGTCTGGGAGAGAAGTCCACTAACATCAATATTTTTGAAAATACATGAAATGGAATGAAAATTTGGTGGATGAATGGATGAAACCACCCATTGTTTAATGATAAAACTATAGGATATATGGGAAATATGTATGTTTGTTCCCTAAACCTCGATACATCAAGGGTAATCAAAATCACCATCCACCAATTACAAAGGAAAAAATGGAAATCTTATTCCTTCCCAACAGTAGAAGCAGAGAAAGAAAATGATGTCATACATTGTACTATTCTTATATACTGAATAATGGAAAAAAGGATTATTTGATTCTAGTTCTATGCATTCATTTATATAATTCTTGTTTTATAAAACTATTTAACCGATTAACTGAAACCATGATGTAGTGATATCTGCAAACACACGAAGTGGTGAAATCAATGAAATAATAGTGATAGACTCCAGTACTATTGGATTACATGGGATTATTCTTCCAGTGAATCTCACGCTACCACCCCACCCAACATGTGGAATTTGATGCAATAATTTGAATTTATTGGTTTTTTTATATAGAACACATTTTAACGGTCTGAAAAGGATATAAAATTTCATATTCCAAACAATACCATGTTTCTCAAAAAATTCATGAAATATCATGAATATATTTTGAAAATTACTTCAATGGAAAGAGTGTTTATTCCTTGTGATAATGAAAACCACACTCAACTGGTTGAGTCAAAAAAAATTATCCACCTAAGGGTAATTCTCATCGTGGGGGAAAATAGTTATATATTTTCTAAAGAGTAAACCAATAATCTCTTTGATTGTGAGGCAGAGTAAACAATAGATTTTATACCCAAAATATTCTCATATCAAAGGGTCCCAATAGGATATATCATATTTAAATGGAGAAGTTAATGATGTAGCAGAAATATAATTTGGACCAAGGGTTCATGCTATATAGTGCATCAACTTGGGGTGCACCAGTTCTCTTTGTGAAGAATAATTATGGATCAATATGCCTATATATAAATTTCTAGGAACACAACAATATGACGATAAATTATAAGTATCATCTCCCAATGATTAATGGCTTGTTTGATCTGTTTTGAGGAGCTCGATACTTCTAAAAGGTGGATCTTCTTTCTGAATATCATTATATAATGGTGAAGAAGTATTAAAAGTATAAGACTTCCTTCCATACAATGTATAAGCAGTATGTCATTTTTTTGATGCCCTTCGAACATAATAATTCCCTGGAAATTTTCATTTATATGAGGAATAGAGTCTTTAGACATTATCTAAAAAAATGTGGTTGTGTTTATCGATGAAATTCCCATCCACTCCAAGATCTAGTAGTAACATTAATAACATCTATGTCTTCTTTTTGAGACATTGAGAAAGGAGAACCTATATTCCTTGATTAGAACGTGTGGCTTTTGGATGATGAAAGTCATGTTATTGGGACCTGAGATCATAAGTGAGGGAATTTTTGTGGACACTTCAAAAATAAAGTTGTTTGATGAATGCCGCAAACCCTCTAGTATCATATAAATCCAATGTTTTCATGAATAAGTTGGGTACTACCAATGTTTTGGGAGAAATTTATCCCGATTGTCAAGCACACTGAATAAGTTACCAAGGAAAGTGTCAATGTATCTCTAGAAAGAAGAATTTGAGTAAAGCATAATGGATCTAAAGAGAAGGATGATCACTAAATCTTTTATCACATTACCATTATGTTTATAGTATTTTATGATATTAATTGATACTTATATGAATAGATTAGTTTTTGTACTCATTATAAATGTAAATTTGATAGCATGTACCTCAGGGAAATTGAAGATCAATGAGAAACACAACCAAATGATTGATATGGATTTAGAAACTATGATTTTTTTTGAAAAATTGGCAGCACTACCTCTATGGTGATATTTTTGACATATTTACAAATCACAAGAGCCTATTGTATATATTCACACCAAAGGAGCTCAACATGAGTGATAATAGACGATGATAGATAACAAAATACTATAATTTATAAATTCAATATCATCATGTTAGGGTGAATAAAGTTGATGATTCTCTTAGTTGAAAACAACTAACTACACAATCCATGTTGCTGATTGAGAAAAGTATTTATCTTCATGGATATAAAACGGATTGATTTTGAAATCGTAACGACATGTTATTCATCCAACAATGAGAAAATAATTTCCCAACCATCAATCCAAGACAAGGTTAATGAGGCATAAATGGATGATCTGGAGATGAAAAAGAAGATGAATGCAACAAAGGAAGGGAAGCTCCAATAGTTCTATATTGATGATGATGGTGAGATTTAGTTGGAAATGAGGATTTATATTATTTATCACCTGAGAGAAAAATGCTATATTTGATAATGCTCATATATCAACTTTTTCTATCCTTCCTGGTATCACTATGATGTGTCATGGTCTCTGATAACACGTCTTATGGGACAACATGAAGAATGAAATGTTTGAGTATATCTCAAGGTTCATAATATTTAAGTTAGATAATTCAAAGCGACATAAGTCCAAATAGATGATGAAACAATTTCCTATTCTCATGTGTAAATTGGATGATTTAACTGTGTAATTTTTTGTGGTTCTCCAAAAGACATCCAAAAGAAATAATGTTATAATTTTTTTGGTGGACTGACTCACCATGCTTCCCAATTTTTCTCAATTGGTGAAAAAATCACACTAGAATAATTGAAAAATTATATCTGAAGAATGTTGTGAGGAATCATGGTGTTCCACTCTTGATTTTGTGTAACCATGATCAAATGTTCACATATAAATTTTGGAGGAGTGCCTAACATGGTTTTTGTACTAAAATAAATTTTAGCATTGCCTATCATCCACAAACTGAAGGCCAATATTAAATGAATATTAATATGCTAAATGATATGCTATGATAGTACTATTTAGAATTCAAAGGTGTAATGGTTCAACATCCACAATTGGATGATTTCTCATATATCAATAGATTCCACTTGATTATTCAGATATCTTCTTATGAAGCTTTGTAAGGAAAGCAATGTAGTATTCCAACATATTGGGATAATGTTAGACAATTAATTCTACATTGACCTGATGTTTTGGATGAAATTATATATATGGATCAAGTCATCCAACAACATATCATTGCTTCCTCAAGTCGGAAAAAAGATATATGAAGAAAACCATCGAATGGAATTTCAATTTGACGTTGGAGATAAATTCATCCTTTGAATATCACAATGGAAGAGAGTCGTGTGAATTTGAAATATATGGTATATATAACCAAGGTACATTAGCTCCATTGATATACTTGACCTCACAGGATCCTGGGCCTATCGACATGCACTTCCACTGAATATGTGTCATGTTAATGACATGTTTCACATATAACTGTTGAACAAGAAAATACCAGATCTATAAAATGTGCAGAAGTAAGAGGTCATATAGCTATAAGATGATCTATATTCTTAGGAGAATCATGTAATGATTCTTGAACAAATAGATAAGTTTATATGTTAAAAGAAAACCCACCATATCATAGTGTTGTGATGATGTTACTATGGAACTGCAAGATGTGATAAAGGATAAGTACACTCAACTCTTTCTGTAAGATGAAATTTCCAGGGAGAAATTTAAAGTTGGTGGAACAACGTGACAACACAAATTTTTACCAAATAATATTATCCCTTATTTTAGTAATTTCAGATAGTAATTTCATATAAAATCACATTAGAGTAAA
The DNA here is from genome assembly GCA_963277665.1 of Viscum album. NCBI lineage: Eukaryota > Viridiplantae > Streptophyta > Magnoliopsida > Santalales > Viscaceae > Viscum > Viscum album. The sequence goes on along the minus strand of OY728158.1, from coordinate 1,154,283,352 downwards.
AATAACACATCATTCTTAAATAAAAATCTAAGTTATATATGACCATTAAAAATAATTTCGCCTCTTATATGATCGTAATTTCGAAAATATTTCATACATAGTTGTGATAAGTAAGTTATTTGGAGTTTGATAGAACAAAAATATTTTTTTGAATAGTAGAATACACTTTTAAATAGAAATGTTACACTTGTGAATAATAATATGACTATTATGAATACAAAATGTTCAATGTGAAATGAAACCTTACTAATGATAGTATAAATTAAATATATCCATCCTGTAATGGACAATATGATATAATTATATTGTAGTGTTTTCAGTTTTTTATGTCATTACTATTTAATGATTATTTTATATTTTTAAAAGAAAATTTATTATCATAAAATGTGTTCAAAATCTAGTATATTTATTATTTATGATTTTATAATAATTTTATAAAACCTAAATTAATTTTTAAAGTTTTAAAAAAGTTATTTTAATTTAAAATATTGTGTTTTTCATGTAAATTATGATTTTGTTAAAAATTAAATTACACGTACTTAGAAAATTATTTTTAAAAAATTGAAAACGTTTTAAAATCATACATATCAAATAAAATTTACATTAATGTTTTTTGTTTTTTCTGAAATACTTTATTTTAATAGTAAAATACAGTAATTTACTGCATAAATACATTAACGGTTAAATCCATTATACATGACAACATGAGTGATGTAAGCACCAAAATATCAAAATCACATTCCCACATTACTTTATTTAGTCATTTAATCATCACTATTTCATTTCATGGTGGAAATTAATAAACTAATGAAATAAATACTAAGAAAACACCCCTCCATTCCAATAAAAATGACACCCCTCAAAACCTCATTTCATGACACCATTAATGCTTCACGACATGTATATATTTTTAAAAATTCACTTCCATATCCCATCCCTCATGCCCAAGAGATCTTGTTCTCATTCAAAGACCAATCATAGGTGCCTTGAAGAATATTTGAATTTTAAAAATCAAGAGGTAATTACTCTATGTCTTTTCTATAAATTTTTATTCAAATATCATTTCATTTATTAAATTATGATGAAAATAACTTATATAAATGTCATTATGACTCATGTATTATGGATATATCAGTATTTTATCAAGTTACTGTAGGATTATTCAATACACAATTTTGTAACATCACATATATTTATAGAATAATACATTTTAATATCTATTTTTTTTAATATGATATTTATTTTATGTTAAGGGGGATTATTTTTATGATATCACCCCTGACATGCACCAAAAGGTTTCTTTAAAATCATAGGCTGCATAAAACAAAGAGTTATACATAAAAATAATAAAATAATAATAGTATTATTTTAAATGGAAGTTAACTCATATTAATTTTATTGTAAACAATGAATAAAGATAACTATAATGTGATAACCCATGTTGGGTAAATGTTTTTAAATTTAAGCAATTGATTTTAGAGTATTACAATGAGAATGAATCCAATTATAAGTATAAAGTAATCCAATATTTTTAAAAGGAGGTTTTACCACCTTTTAATGGAGAACCATTTTTGTATCTAGTTTTGGCCACTAATATATATGTTATATTTGATTCAATAAACATCTTCATTGGAATTGGGATATACAAATTTTCTTTGGATGTTATTTTTCTATTTTTCTTATAAAATTCATATTTTAATGAATATTGAAACCCTGAATGTTTTTTTTTTCAAAACTTCATTTTCTTCTAATTTACAGTAATTTATAGAATATAATTTGATTTTGTATTAAAGTATATTTATATTATGTTTTTATAATTTAATAAAACAAATTTCATTCGAGGTAATATCACCTTGAAATTTTTTGTAAACACAATATAATCATTTGAAGGTTTTTACTTTAAAAAACATGTTTTATGGTTTTGACAACATTAATTATTTTTTAATTAATTACTAAAACTTATATATATATATAATTTGGAAAAATGGATTCCATATTTACAATTAGAAGGTATAAATTTTTAAAATAGGTCCCTTTTTTATATACATGATGAATAGTTAATTTAGTAATTATTATTATTTACCAAAGTTATATGGTTAATCAGTAAAATAAAAGTAAAAATAATATTATAGCAATATTAAACTCTACTAAAACATTTCATAACCCTATTTTATGATATATTGAAGACCAATAAAACACATTAAAGAAAAAAAAATAGCATTGGAATCCACTTGTGTGTGATTCAGACACTCAATTTTTTTTAATTAAAAGTAATGGAAAATATGTTATAAACATAAATCTTCTTAATTAAACATTTTTAATATGGTTTTATATAAATTATCTATTTGAATTTTAATATTCATTAGAAATAAAAAAATATTTAATATATCATTTTATGTTATTTATATTTTTTTAGTAATTAAATAATTAAATTTAATTATAACAAAATGATGAGTTAGTTATTGCCTAATCAATTAAAGAATCAAATATTGTTATTATAAAAATTAAAATAAATATTATGTGACATTATTTTTTCATCCAATATTTTTATATTGTAATAGTTAATGTTATAATACTGTTAAATTTATTGGTTTCATGTTAGCACTCCTATTGGATTTTATTTAAATTACTAAAATTTAATATTGTAAAACAAAACATAATTGATGTTTTATCAAAATAGTAATTTTTTAAATTTTTTTAAAATAAAAAATATCATTAAAATTTTAAAAGTGATTATGATAATATCTAAGAATTCATTAAGTGTCCAATTAGTATAAATATTCACCAAATATGTAAAATTAATAGCATTTTAACTAATAAAATGTTATTACCACTATTATAATTGAAAGAGAAATATTAAGGATAAATCGAGAAGATAAATCTAAAATCAAAATAAATACTAGTCTAAAATTTATTGGATGAAAGGATTACAACCTATCACCATTATATCATTTACATACCTAAATATGGATCCTTTTAAATTTTAAATTTAAAATATATTAATTTTAATAATTTTAGATCTTCTAAGGGTTCACCTTTCTTCTTTTATAAAAAGGAAACCTCCCTTTTATAATATTCATTCACAACGAACACTTTGGTTGGCTGATATTTGGCCAAAAATATTCATAGAAATACCTCAAACTTCTTATAAGCCTAAATTATTATAGATTCTTCCGAAGATAGCCTATTGATATAAACCAAAGGAAGTTACATGATTCAAAGGTAACATCTTCTCTCATTATTTTGTTGTGTACTTTCCATTCTACACTACCTAAAAATTTCTTATTCCCTCATTACATTAAAACACTAGTATAAAAAATATATTAGGATCTTTTCATACTATTTTTTAATCTATAATTACACACACCTCTATTTACTGGGTAATGAAAATATTGTTACTTTGTATGACAAATAACTTCCTCACGAAATGATAATTGTTCAATTTTTCCAAACCACCGATCATGGAGGGAATTATAATGGAAAATATTTAACATAGGTTATATATTATATAAATTATGTCTATATTATTTTGTAATTTTTATTTACAAAAAAACCTTTATTCTTTCAATGTTTTCTAAATTCCCTAATTTTATTTAAGAATATGTGGACTACTGCCCCCTAAATGTGATATGACTCATTCCCTCTATAAATGAAATGGATGAAAGATGGTTTTTTAAACCTATGATACATACATTAAATTTATATAACAATGGTATTATAATATACAAACCATTTGATTAGTATTCATTAAATATGAAATGAAATGGAATTATCATTCATGCGTACGTACGAACTACCGTCTCCATGAATGTTGCATTTCATTTATTATATCCAAATTTTATGAATATTATAAATAAATATATATTTAATTTATATGATATTGAAATTATAAATAATATTATGTTGATTTTATAATTCGACCACATTGAAAATTTACATCAAAACATGTTCATTTTCAACTTAAGTACCAAATATTGATAAAACGTATCATATGAATTTAAATAATTATGTAATTTTTTAACATGTTGATAATATATATGTAATGAATAATAAAATTTAAAATGGTTCTTTATCATGTATAAATTAACCTTGGATTATTATTTAGATACTTAAAGGATGTATGTGGCGATTCAGACTCAATGTAAGGAATTCAACTCAATCACCTTTGATAATGTACACCACCATATTTTGTACGGTGTATTATACAACTCTTTTAATTTTAATTCAATTGGAATATTTTTTCTACATATCACGATACTAAATAATAAATAGTATTTATTTAACAAATGTGGACATAATGACATCTCCACCACCGTAACTGTTATTTAATATTTGGCTTCCTCTATATGCTTTAATATTTTTTAATTGGATAATAAATACTATATTATCAATTTTTTTGTATTGTTATTGACAGTAGTTTTACGTTGGATTGGAAATTTAAATATCTTGAATTGATTTTTTTAGATTTAAAAATAAATTTTATGAGTGAAATGTTTATAACAGAAATCATTTAGGTGTTATGATTATATAATGGTACGTATTTATTTTATGGGTGGTTATGTGATAATACAAAGAAGGGTGGTAAAGTAATTTAAAAATACAAGTGGTTCTGTGATAATCCATGGATTGGTGTTCACATTACAACCTCCAATTCATTGGGTATAGAAGTTGGTCGTATGGAAATTCCATTGGTATGAATGATATGTCTGGAAGTCAACTGTATGGTTACTCCATTTATGTTTCATTATGTCCCATGTTACCATATATATGTTATGGGTGATTTATATGGTTTTTATTTTAGTATTTTGGTTAAAAATGTGCAATCAATGTGATATATATCAGGTGAAGAATATTTAATAATTCATAATTGTGAAATGTATTACTTTATGATAACATATTCATGGTTTTCATGTTTTACCATGGAAAAAAATATTCCTTTCATTCATTTTGTTTACTGTTCTATTTATGATCACCCCAATTTTTTAAAATGACTTCACAGGGAATAAGGATGAGTATGATAGTGGAATAAGTTATGAAGTTTTTTATGATGAAAAGAAATCATGTTTTAATTTTAAATTGTTTTCCATTGGTGAAAAAATTTGATACTATTTTGATAGTGTCCACATTTATAATAATGGGATGAAATGTATTAATAATGGAATATTTTTCTAAAACACTAAATATAAAAATATACTTGATGTTAATTAAAGTCATCTTAATGACTTAACACAAATATTTGTGATATTTTATGTATGGGGCCTTATTTTTGGATTCAAAGGTCATTTTAGATTTATTTTGGAGTTAGAATATTGATAATATAAAATCCATAGATGATTTTTAATTTATTGAAAATTAAATTAGAATATAATTTGATCATTATAATGTCACTTCATCTAATATATGTTTGTTCATAATGGGTTTCCATAGAGGAAACATGGAGGTTGTGCTATGTTGTCTTATAGTGGGAAATAACCATCCAAATCAACATCATTAGACGTCTACAATCAGAATTGAATAGTTTTTTGTAGTGATAGATCAATTGAATTGGGTTATAAAAGGTGGAAGTGTCCTTGAATGTGATTGACCAGTACAGACACATATGAATATGTCTATAGTAGATCATTTCATAAGGTAACATCCCCTATAATTCAAATAATATTCTGACCCTCTGAAATCTAAATGGTAGAATAAATAATAGTAAAAGATATTTAATGTAATGGGGGTTTTAAACAGTCAAAATGGTAGTCATGTTATTTAAAATTTTAAAGTAGATGTTGATCAGTGGTGGTCGATGATAATTAATATTAGAGGAAGTGATGATATTGATACCATGTAATGGGATGAACATAAGAATATCATTCTTGATAAATATTTTAATAAGGTTGTTGACATTGGATTGAAAATAAATTCTTCTAATTAAGAAAAAATGATGAACATTTTTTGGCTACATATGAATAAAATTTAACCCATATTTTATATTATGTACTAAATTTTATCTGGTATATGGATAGTATGATAAATCACTTTTACTCATGATTGATGGTGAAATATTGAAGGGTGTTAGATTCTTGTATGTTCACCATCAATGAGAAACCTATCTGATGTGATGATAGGGTTGAATTAGAGTTTTATAATTATCATGTTTTCCATGAGAGAAAATAAAATAAGCGATCAACTTGGCTGGCAATAGGTACTAATTAATCAAATAATCCTAGAGGTATGAAAAGTTAATTTCAAACATATATGAAGTGTTGTAAAAATTAGCTCGTAGAATGCCACTCAAAGTTCAAGAAGTTCTTATAATGTAGTAAGGAATTTCAGATTTCTCATAAACATAAGTAATATCATGAGGAAGGAAATAAAAATCTAGCGCAATGATGTTTTTGTTTTAATGAGATAAGAAATCATGCCAACATGTGTCCATATCTAATTACCTATGGTGGAAACGAGTAAGATCAAATGTAGAAGGGCATGGAAAACTAATTATCCACTACTATGGTTGATGTGGGTCTATCATATGATGTGGTCATAGATATGTTATAGTGTTTTTCAAAATATTCCAATACTATATTACACTCTATATAAACACATTATTTTATTTCTATGATCATTTCAACTATGTTGTATATATCACCACATGAATTTGATATAGAACATGTGGTAATTACTCCATGTAGAAGCATCAAAGAGACCAAGATTTAAATTAATCTTCTATATTATCATTATTTGGATTGTCCTTCAATAAAATCTTTTTGAACATTCCATATTATAATTTGATATCATTTTGGGTATATATTGGAATTTGGATTATCATGATTAATTAGATAATAAATCCAATGATGTTTTATTCAATGAATTAATTACTTTGATAAAATAAAACGATGATAAAAGATTGATAAAATATGGACGTAAAATATATATGTCTCATATTGTTGAAAAGAAATTTTATGTTTTTATTGGTGACATTCCAGTAGTGAAATAATTTACTGTTGTTTTTCTAGATGAATATACTGGTATTGTTGTTAATCAGAAGGTTGAATTTATTAATGATTTAGTTCCAAATTCTAAGAATACTTCTAGATCCCCTTATTAAATTTATCAAGTAAAACTAGAGAAATTGAAAAAATTAGTTTCAATAATTACTTAAAAATGTTTCCTTAGACCTATGACTTCACCTTAGGGTGCTCCAGTTTTATTTGTGAAAAAGAAAGATGTTTATATAGTGATTTTTATTAATTATAGGGCTTTGAATAACATCAATATTAGTAAAAAGTATCATTTTCCTCATATAGAAAATTTTTTAATCATTTACAGGGAGCATATTATTTTTTGAAGACTGTTTTTAGGTATGGATACCATCTACTAAATGTGTAGGAGGATGACATTTCGAAGTTAGTGGTATGAATGAGATATGGGCATTATGTGTTTGTAGTTGCGCACTTTGTGTTATCTATTGAACTTGTTGTATTTATGAATCTCATGAATGGAGTTCTTCATCAGTTTTTGGATCTATTTGTGGATATATTTATTGATGATAATTTTGTATATTCTAAAATCCAGGAATACCATTATTGTCACTTAAGGATTGTTTAGTAAACAGTGAAATAATAGAAATTATATTGAATTTTTAGTAAAGGTGAATTTTGGTTCCAAGAAATTTCATTACATGGATATATGTGTTTATAATGATTGAATAATAATTGACCCTTGTAAAATAAAGTTGTTTATGAGTGGCCAAGACTAACCAATATCACATAGATTCGTAGTATTGTAGGTTCAGTCGGTTATTACCAAAGGTTTTTTAAAGCATTTCTCTATTATCTAGCATGAAAACTAAGCTAACATGTAAAGGAGTTATGTTCATCTGAAAAAACAATGTGACGAAATTTTTCAGGAACTAAAACTTATATTGGTTAACTCTCCAGTTTTGACCTTACCTTTAAGGAATAATGATTTTTTTATCTATAGTGATATATCATTGAAAGGAATTCATTGTGTCCTAATGAAAAATGATTATGTAATTTCATATTTTTTATGTGAGTTTAAACCTCATGAGTTAAATTAACATACACATGTTTTATAATTACCTGTTTATGTTTCATTATTAGGAATTTGGATGCATCATTTTAATGGTGTATAGATTTAATTATATAATGATCATATTTTTTTCATGTTTATATTAATATTTAATCAATTGAACATGAGATAAAGGATATGACTGTAATTAATCAATGAATATGATAGCATGATTCATTATCATCAAGGAAAGGAAAATAATTTGGTTGATGCTTTGAGTCAAAAATGTAATTCTACATTAATTAGGATATAAGTGGAATGAGATATTTTGATTATCAATATGATTAATTTTGGATCGGATGGCGTTTCTGAAATAATTAGTATATTATATATCATGTGGAAGTTAGATCATATCTATCAGAAAGAATTATTAATGTGAAAAATGAAGATACTGAGATGAGAAAAAAATTTCTATTGATTTAGAATATTATGTGGACAACTCAGAGTAGGAATAAAATTTATGTCGATAACCTGAGGAAGGATCTTTCATCTGTGGATGGTGATCATTTTATTCAAGAAGTTACACTATGGAAAAGTGTGATGTGTTTGGTATGAAAGGGAAGATGAGTCTAAGGATAATTTGACACTATAAAATCATATTGAAAGTTGATTCAGTATCCTAATGATTGGAATTACCACAATGTTTATCCCAGGTACAAAATGTTTTTCATGTATCAATGTTGAGAAAGTATATGATGGATACTTCTCACATTTTGAGTCCATAGGTAGTTCAATGGGAAGAGATTAATACTTATGAGGAACATACAATACATATTCATGACTATAGTGAAATAGTGTTTTAGAATATTGTGATTCATCAGTAAATGGTTTTGTGGAAAAACTTATTGTTTATGGGGCAATGTGGGAATCTGAAAATGATATAAGGGTCAAATACCGCCACTTATTTGATAAGTAAATAAAATTATGGGGAATTAATTTCTAAAAGTGTGAAAGGATTTAACATTCTAGGTATTTATAAAATGATACATTTTAATATCTATTAATATACATGAATATGATATTGATTCATTGTTAGAGGGGACATATTGTCTAATAGTGTACTTGGCGCAAAAAAAAATTGTTTTTTCAAAATCGCATGTTGCACATAACACTAAGTTATATGGAAAAATAATACAACAATTATATTATTATATTAAATTATAGTTAATTCTTTGTAGTTGTGCTATCATGATTAAATGGAACAAACTAAAATATGATTGCACATGTTTTTTAAATGTGATTAAATTTATCAAATAAAATTTAGAGTATTTTATTGATAATGAATCCTATTTTTTGCATAAAATAATATAATATTTTCGAAAGGTCGTTTAAGCACATTTTAATTGAGAAAAATAATTAAATATAGTTTTTCTTATTTTACATGTTACATTTGAAAAAGTAAACAATTATTTGTAATCTAGACATCAAAATTTTCTTTTGATGAAATTTTGCAATTTCTTTTGATAAAATTCATATTTTAGTGAATAGTGAAAAAATCCTCCATTTTTTATTCGAAGCTGCCTTTTTTCTAATATATTTGTATTTATAGATTAAAAATTAATTTTATTAAAGAATATTTATATTTTCTCATTTAATACAGTTGTTTTCAATAGAAGTAATTTTACATTGATATTTGATACAAACACACACTACTGGAAATTCGAGCTATAGCCACGGTTCTAAACCGTGGCTATAGGCCCTCAAACCGTGGCTATAGGTAATAGCCACGGTTTGAGGAACCGTGGCCAAGTTTGGCGTGGCTATAGGCCTAGACCTATAGCCACGGTTCCAAACCGTGGCTTTAACTCTATAGCTACGGTTCAAACCGTGGCTATAGGTTTATAGCCACGGTTAAAACCGTGGCTGTATACCTAATGCCACGGTTTCAACCGTGGCTATACTATAGGCCGGCCAAAATCTATAGCCACGGTTTAAAACCGTGGCATTATGTCTATAGCCACGGTTTAAAACCGCGGCAATACATCAATAGCCACGGTTTTGAACCGTGGCTATAGGGTTTCCAAATTCATAAAAAAAAAATACCCCCTGGACACACCCTGGACACCCCCACGCCACCCCCGGCCAGTCCCCCCTGCCAGTACCCCCGGACAGCCCCCCGTGCACCCCCGGACAGCCCCCCGTGCACCCCCGGACAGCCCCCCGTGCACCCCCGGACAGCCCCCCGTGCACCACTGGACAGCCCCCCCGGCCAGCCCCAGCCAGCCCCCCATGCACCCCCGAGCAGCCCCCCGACCAGCCCCGGACAGCCCCCCGTGCACCCCTGGACAGCCCCCCCGGCCAGCCCCAGCCAGCCCCCCGTGCACCCCCGAGCAGCCCCCCGACCAGCCCCGGACAGCCCCCCGTGCACCCCCGGACAGCCCCCAGCCCCCCCTGCCCCCTGCTTGTCCCCCTGCCAGCTCCCCCCCTGCTAGTCCCCCCCTGCCCCCTGCTAGTCCCCCACTGCCCCCTGCTAGTACCCCCCCCCCCCCCGCCACCCCCCCTTCTTGTCCCCTTGCCAGCCCCCCCTGCCACCCCCCTGCCAGTCCCCCCTGCCCCCTGACACCCCCCCTGCTAGTCCCCCTGCCCCCTGCTAGTCCCCCACTGTCCCCTGTTAGTCCCCCCCCCCCCGCCACCCCCCCCGCTTGTCCCCTTGCCAGCCCCCCCAGCCACCCCCTGCTTGTCCCCCTGCAAGCCCCCCCTGCTTGTCCCCCTGCCAGCCCCACCCCTGCTCCTGCCAGCCCCCCCCCTGCCCCCTGCTTGCCCCCCTGCCAGCCCCCCCCTTCCCCCTGCTTGTCCCCCTTCCAGCCCCCCCGGCCACCCCCCTGCCCCCTGCTTGCCCCCTGCCGCCACCCCCCCCCCCCCCCTTCCCCCTGCCAGCCCCCCCGCCCCTGCTTGTCCCCCTGCCAACCCCCCCTGCTGGACACCCCCCCTGTCCGTGCACCCCCGGACAGCCCCCCATGCACCCCCGGACAGCCCCCCATGCACCCCCGGACAGCCCCCCGTGCACCCCTTGCCAGCCCCCCCAGCCACCCCCTGCTTGTCCCCCTGCAAGCCCCCCCTGCTTGTCCCCCTGCCAACCCCACCCCTGCTCCTGCCAGCCCCCCCCATGCCCCCTGCTTGCCCCCCTGCCAGCCCCCCCCCTTCCCCCTGCTTGTCCCCCTTCCAGCCCCCCCGGCCACCCCCCTGCCCCCTGCGTGCCCCCTGCCGCCACCCCCCCCCCCCCCTTCCCCCTGCCAGCCCCCCCGCCCTGCTTGTCCCCCTGCCAACCCCCCCTGCTGGACACCCCCCCTGTCCGTGCACCCCCGGACAGCCCCCCGTGCACCCCCGGACAGCCCCCCATGCACCCCCGGACAGCCCCCCGTGCACCCCTGGACAGCCCCCCCGGCCAGCCCCGGCCAGCCCCCCGTGCACCCCCGGACAGCCCCGGACAGCCCCCATGTGCACCCCCGGACAGACCCCATGCAGCCCCCATCCCCCCTGCACAGAACCCCGGAAACCCCCTGCCCCCTGCTTGTCCCCCTGCCAGCCCCCCCTGCCCCCTGCTTGTCCCCCTGCCAGCTCCCCCCCTGCCCCCTGCTAGTCCCCCACTGCCCCCTGCTAGTCCCCCCCCCCCCCCCCCCCCGCCACCCCCCCTGCTTGTCCCCTTGCCAGCCCCCCCTGCCAGTCCCCACTGCCCCCTGACACCCTCCCTGCTAGTCCCCCTGCCCCCTGCTAGTCCCCCACTGCCCCCTGTTAGTCCACCCCCCCCCCCCCCCCGCCACCCCCCTGCTTGTCCCCTTGCCAGCCCCCCTGCCGCCCCCTGCCAGCCCCCCCTGCTTGTCCCCCTGCCAGCCCCCCCCTGCTCCTGCCAGCCCCCCCCCCCTGCCCCCCTGCCAGCCCCCCCCCCCCCCCCCTTCCCCCTGCTTGTCACCCTGCCAGCCCCCCCGGCCACCCCCCTGCTTGTCCCCCTGCCAGCCCCCCCCCTGCCCCTGCCAGCCCCCCCCCTGCCCCTGCCAGCCCCCCCTGCCAGCCCCCCCCCCCCCCCTTCCCCCTGCTTGTCCCCCTGCCAGCCCCCCCCTGCCCCCTGCTTGTCCCCCTGCCAGCCCCCCCCTGCCCCCCCTGCCAGCCCCCCCTTCCCCCTGCTTGTCCCCCTGCCAGCCCCCCCTGCCCCCTGCTTGCCCCCTGCCAGCCCCCCCTGCCCCCTGCTTGCCCCCTGCCAGCCCCCCCTTCCCCCTGCTTGTCCCCCTGCCAGCCCCCCCCTGCCCCCTGCTAGCCCCCCCCTGCCCCCTGCTTGTCCCCCTGCCAGCCCCCCCTGCCCCCTGCTTGCCCCCTGCCACCCCCCCCCCCTTCCCCCTGCCAGCCCCCCCAGCCCCTGCTTGTCCCCCTGCCAACCCCCCCTGCTGGACACCCCCCCTGTCCGTGCACCCCCGGACAGCCCCCCGTGCACCCCCGGACAGCCCCCCGTGCACCCCCGGACAGCCCCCCCGGCCAGCCCCGGCCAGCCCCCCCGTGCACCCCCGGACAGCCCCACGACCAGCCCCGGACAGCCCCCCGTGCACCCCCGGACAGCCCCCATGTGCACCCCCGGACAGCCCCCCGTGCACCCCCGGACAGCCCCCCCGTGCACCCCCAGACAGCCCCCCCGTGCACCCCCGGACAGCCCCCATATGCACCCCCGGACAGCCCCCATATGCACCCCCAAACAGCCCCCCGTGCACCCCTGGACAGCCCCCCGGCCAGCCCCGGACAACCCCCTGTGCACCCCCGGACAGCCCCCCGACCAGCCCCGGACAGCCCCCCGTGCACCCCCGGACAGCCCCCATGTGCACCCCCGGACAGACCCCATGCAGCCCCATTCCCCCTGCTTGCCCCCTGCCACCCCCCCCCCCCCTTCCCCCTGCCAGCCCCCCCAGCCCCTGCTTGTCCCCCTGCCAACCCCCCCTGCTGGACACCCCCCCTGTCCGTGCACCCCCGGACAGCCCCCCGTGCACCCCCGGACAGCCCCCCGTGCACCCCCGGACAGCCCCCCGTGCACCCCCGGACAGCCCCCCCGGCCAGCCCCGGCCAGCCCCCCGTGCACCCCCGGACAGCCCCACGACCAGCCCCGGACAGCCCCCCGTGCACCCCCGGACAGCCCCCATGTGCACCCCCGGACAGCCCCCCGTGCACCCCCGGACAGCCCCCCCGTGCACCCCCAGACAGCCCCCCCGTGCACCCCCGGACAGCCCCCATATGCACCCCCGGACAGCCCCCATATGCACCCCCAAACAGCCCCCCGTGCACCCCTGGACAGCCCCCCGGCCAGCCCCGGACAACCCCCTGTGCACCCCCGGACAGCCCCCCGACCAGCCCCGGACAGCCCCCCGTGCACCCCCGGACAGCCCCCATGTGCACCCCCGGACAGACCCCATGCAGCCCCATTCCCCCCGGACAGCCCCCCGTGCACCCCCGGACAGCCCCCATGTGCAACCCCGGACAGCCCCCATGTGCACCCCCGGACAAACCCCATACAGCCCCCTACCCCCCTGCACAGAACCCCGGGCGTTTATCAAGCGCGCGCAACGCTTAAAGAACGCATAATGAGCCCTACCGCGCAGACCGCACGTCCGATTGACGCGCCGTCTGCGCGTGCACGTCGCGAATAATAATGGGATTGTTGTCCTGTGATTTCAGGGCAATCCGATGTCGTCCGCTATGAGTTTGACCGTTAGACGGCTGTTTTGGCCGTTTATGACACCGGAACGGCGTTCCCGGTCACCGCGGGCACACGGCACGTCCGATTGACGTGCCGTCTGCTCGACCACATCACAATTCACTCACCCTTTGATGTCGTCCGATTTCAGGCCATTCGGAATTCGTTCGGCCCGTTTGGACCCCCCCACGCGCGTTTATCAAGCGCGCGCAACGCTTAAAGAACGCATAATGAGCCCTCCTGCGCAGACCGCACGTCCGATTGACGTGTCGTCTGCGCGTGCACGTCGCGAATAATAGTTTGAATGTTGTCCTGTGATTTCAGGTCAATCCGATGTCGTTCGCTATGAGTTTGACCGTTAGACGCCCGTTTTGGCCGTTTATGACACCAGAACGGCGTTCCCGGTCACCGCGGGCACACGGCACGTCCGATTGACGTGCCGTCTGCTCGACCACATCACAATTCACTCACCCTTTGATGTCGTCCGATTTCAGGCCATTCGCAATTCGTTCGGCCCGTTTGGACCCCCCACGCGCTTTTCTCAAGCGCGCGCAACGCTTAAAGAACGCATAATGAGCCCTTCTGCGCAGACCGCACGTCCGATTGACGTGCCGTCTGCGCGTGCACGTCGCGAATAATAATTTGAATGTTGTCCTGTGATTTCAGGTCAATCTGATGTCGTCCGCTATGAGTTTGACCGTTAGACGCCCGTTTTGGCCGTTTATGACACCAGAACGGCGTTCCCGGTCACCGCGGGCACACGGCACGTCCGATTGACGTGCCGTCTGCTCGACCACATCACAATTCACTCACCCTTTGATGTCGTCCGATTTCAGGCCATTCGCAATTCGTTCGGCCCGTTTGGACCCCCCCACGCGCGTTTCTCAAGCGCGCGCAACGCTTAAAGAACGCATAATGAGCCCTCCTGCGCAGACCGCACGTCCGATTGACGTGCCGTCTGCGCGTGCACGTCGCGAATAATAATTTGAATGTTGTCCTGTGATTTCAGGTCAATCCGATGTCGTTCGCTATGAGTTTGACCGTTAGACGCCCGTTTTGGCCGTTTATGACACCAGAACGGCGTTCCCGGTCACCGCGGGCACACGGCACGTCCGATTGACGTGCCGTCTGCTCGACCACATCACAATTCACTCACCCTTTGATGTCGTCCGATTTCAGGCCATTCGCAATTCGTTCGGCCCGTTTGGACCCCCCCACGCGCGTTTCTCAAGCGCGCGCAACGCTTAAAGAACGCATAATGAGCCCTCCTGCGCAGACCGCACGTCCGATTGACGTGCCGTCTGCGCGTGCACGTCGCGAATAATAATTTGAATGTTGTCCTGTGATTTCAGGTCAATCCGATGTCGTTCGCTATGAGTTTGACCGTTAGACGCCCGTTTTGGCCGTTTATGACACCAGAACGGCGTTCCCGGTCACCGCGGGCACACGGCACGTCCGATTGACGTGCCGTCTGCTCGACCACATCACAATTCACTCACCCTTTGATGTCGTCCGATTTCAGGCCATTCGCAATTCGTTCGGCCCGTTTGGACCCCCCCACGCGCGTTTCTCAAGCGCGCGCAACGCTTAAAGAACGCATAATGAGCCCTCCTGCGCAGACCGCACGTCCGATTGACGTGCCGTCTGCGCGTGCACGTCGCGAATAATAATTTGAATGTTGTCCTGTGATTTCAGGTCAATCCGATGTCGTTCGCTATGAGTTTGACCGTTAGACGCCCGTTTTGGCCGTTTATGACACCAGAACGGCGTTCCCGGTCACCGCGGGCACACGGCACGTCCGATTGACGTGTCGTCTGCTCGACCACATCACAATTCACTCACCCTTTGATGTCGTCCGATTTCAGGCCATTCGGAATTCGTTCGGCCCGTTTGGACCCCCCCACGCGCGTTTATCAAGCGCGCGCAACGCTTAAAGAACGCATAATGAGCCCTCCTGCGCAGACCGCACGTCCGATTGAGGTGCCGTCTGCGCGTGCACGTCGCGAATAATAATTTGAATGTTGTCCTGTGATTTCAGGTCAATCCGATGTCGTCCGCTATTAGTTTGACCGTTAGACGCCTGTTTTGGCCGTTTATGACACCAGAACGGCGTTCCCGGTCACCGCGGGCACACGGCACGTCCGATTGACGTGCCGTCTGCTCGACCACATCACAATTCACTCACCCTTTGATGTCGTCCGATTTCAGGCCATTCGCAATTCGTTCGGCCCGTTTGGACCCCCCACGCGCGTTTCTCAAGCGCGCGCAACGCTTAAAGAACGCATAATGAGCCCTCCTGCGCAGACCGCACGTCCGATGGTGACTAGGTCTCATAGCTCATCTACCTACAACTTGGAATGGGATGATGACGTCGGGGAGGGGGTTATGAAAACGAAATGCTTTATTATGAAGGCAGTTTTATCAATGTCTAGCCCCATCTCCTCTCTTATGTCATCTTTTGTTTTTAATAAAATGGCTTTAGAGCCTTTCGGCTCGAAGCTTCTTTCTGTCATACTCTAATTCTGTTAAGCCTCTCAAACTTGACACACTGTCATACTCTAATTCTGTTAAGCCTCTCAAACTTCCAGCCCTCAATGAGGGCTGCAATTCTGTATTAAAGGATGGGAACGAAAATTACAGCAGAAAAATAGAAGAAATAGGGAAAACAACAGAAGAAATCCTCAGGAGGCCCCCAGGCTGAGGGAGGAAGATCAAGCTAACAAGCCACCAGGCCGATCTTCCGCTGAACTGTAAATGGCCCATAGAAACGAGGGGCAGGTTTCTGAGAAATCTGGCAGGTTAAAGAGTGTTGTTTGTGAGGCCGAAAGCGTACGGAAACAGGATCTCCCACATGGAGGGCAAGGTGACGGCAGTGTATTAGTTTTCTGCTTCATGATGTCTTGGGACCGACTCAAATAATATTTGAGTCCACGATCAAGCAGTGCATGGGCAACAGCGGGCAACTAGATTTCTGATGGAACAGCGTAGGTCTCGTGGCAGCGATTTACCACCTCTGTTTGGTCATCCGTTTGCGGGTGGTAGGTCAAGCTGAGTTTTAAGTCAGTGCCTTGAAGTTTGAGCAGTTCAATCCAAAAATGGCTTACAAAAATGGGATTGCGGTCGCTGGAATGCTATGCAAACTGACAATCTCCCACACGAAAACCTCGCCCACACTCCCACACTCTTTGCTGTGTAAGGGTGTTTTAGGGGTAAAAAATGGCCACATTTAGAGAGATGATCAATGATGACCAGAATCACAGTGCAACCACGGGATTAGGGTAGTCCGGTGATAAAATCCATAGAGAGACCCGACCACACCAGCTGGGGAATTTCCAACGGCTGCAACAGGCCAGCCGGATATAGTGTGGAATATTTATTTCGTTGGCATTTGGCCCATTGGCAAACTGTTGAACCGGTATTTTCATCCCGACCCAATATAAATTGGCAGGCAATTTTCTATACGTGCGGCAAAAACCAGAATGACCCCACTACGGAGACAAATGGAACTCAGCCAGCAATATGGGCACCCATGGGGACGAACTAGACAGCACCAACCGGCCCTTATAACAGAGGACACCTTGCAGAAAAGAGTAAGTAGGAAAGGAAGGAGCATCTGCTTGCAGAGTGATGATGACTTAGCTGAAAAATGGGTCGTCTGAAACGCCTGTGAGCAAGTGGGGCTGAACCTCCCCCCTGCTGGATGTGGCTGGAGCAGGGCCACATCACGGCGTGACCGCGGCGTGACCGCGGCGTGACCGCGGCGTGACCGCGGCGTGACCGCAGCGTGTTGGCCCGATCCAGCGACATCCGCGGGGCAGCATCTTCCGACCAGGAGCGAAGGGAGCGGGAGGAGGCTGGAATGTGGGTGAAAGGGGGCTGGTTGCAGGTGTTGGGGGGATGGTGCGGGCTGATTCGAAGGTGGGGGGGCTAATGCGGGCTGGAATGCTGGTGGCAGCGGGCTGATGACTTTGCTGAAAAATGGGTCGTCTGAAACGCCTGTGAGCAAGTGGGGCTGAACCTCCCCCCTGCTGGATGTGGCTGGAGCAGGGCCACATCACGGCGTGACCGCGGCGTGACCGCGGCGTGACCGCGGCGTGACCGCGGCGTGACCGCGGCGTGACCGCGGCGTGACCGCGGCGTGACCGCAGCGTGTTGGCCCGATCCAGCGACATCCGCGGGGCAGCATCTTCCGACCAGAAGCGAAGGGAGCGGGAGGAGGCTGGAATGTGGGTGAAAGGGGGCTGGTTGCAGGTGTTGGGGGGATGGTGCGGGCTGATTCGAAGGTGGGGGGGCTGTTGCGGGCTGGAATGCTGGTGGCAGCGGGCTGATGACTTTGCTGAAAAATGGGTCGTCTGAAACGCCTGTGAGCAAGTGGGGCTGAACCTCCCCCCTGCTGGATGTGGCTGGAGCAGGGCCACATCACGGCGTGACCGCGGCGTGACCGCGGCGTGACCGCGGCGTGACCGCGGCGTGACCGCGGCGTGACCGCGGCGTGACCGCGGCGTGACCGCGGCGTGACCGCGGCGTGACCGCGGCGTGACCGCGGCGTGACCGCGGCGTGACCGCGGCGTGACCGCGGCGTGACCGCGGCGTGACCGCGGCGTGACCGCGGCGTGACCGCGGCGTGACCGCGGCGTGACCGCGGCGTGACCGCGGCGTGACCGCGGCGTGTTGGCCCGATCCAGCGACATCCGCGGGGCAGCATCTTCCGACCAGGAGCGAAGGGAGCGGGAGGAGGCTGGAATGTGGGTGAAAGGGGGCTGGTTGCAGGTGTTGGTGGGATGGTGCGGGCTGATTCGAAGGTGGGGGGGCTGTTGCGGGCTGGAATGCTGGTGGCAGCGGGCTGATGACTTTGCTGAAAAATGGGTCGTCTGAAACGCCTGTGAGCAAGTGGGGCTGAACCTCCCCCCTGCTGGATGTGGCTGGAGCAGGGCCACATCATGGCGTGACCGCGGCGTGACCGCGGCGTGACCGCGGCGTGACCGCGGCGTGACCGCGGCGTGACCGCGGCGTGACCGCGGCGTGACCGCGGCGTGACCGCAGCGTGTTGGCCCGATCCAGCGACATCCGCGGGGCAGCATCTTCCGACCAGGAGCGAAGGGAGCGGGAGGAGGCTGGAATGTGGGTGAAAGGGGGCTGGTTGCAGGTGTTGGGGGATGGTGCGGGCTGATTCGAAGGTGGGGGGGCTGTTGCGGGCTGGAATGCTGGTGGCAGCGGGCTGATGACTTAGCTGAAAAATGGGTCGTCTGAAACGCCTGTGAGCAAGTGGGGCTGAACCTCCCCCCTGTTGGATGTGGCTGGAGCAGGGCCACATCACGGCGTGACCGCGACGTGACCGCGGCGTGACCGCGGCGTGACCGCAGCGTGTTGGCCCGATCCAGCGACATCCGCGGGGCAGCATCTTCCGACCAGGAGCGAAGGGAGCGGGAGGAGGCTGGAATGTGGGTGAAAGGGGGGTGGTTGCAGGTGTTGGGGGGATGGTGCGGGCTGATTCGAAGGTGGGGGGGCTGTTGCGGGCTGGAATGCTGGTGGCAGCGGGCTGATGACTTTGCTGAAAAATGGGTCGTCTGAAACGCCTGTGAGCAAGTGGGGCTGAACCTCCCCCCTGCTGGATGTGGCTGGAGCAGGGCCACATCACGGCGTGACCGCGGCGTGACCGCGGCGTGACCGCGGCGTGACCGCGGCGTGACCGCGGCGTGACCGCAGCGTGTTGGCCCGATCCAGCGACATCCGCGGGGCAGCATCTTCCGACCAGGAGCGAAGGGAGCGGGAGGAGGCTGGAATGTGGGTGAAAGGGGGCTGGTTGCAGGTGTTGGGGGGATGGTGCGGGCTGATTCGAAGGTGGGGGGGCTGTTGCGGGCTGGAATGCTGGTGGCAGCGGGCTGATGACTTTGCTGAAAAATGGGTCGTCTGAAACGCCTGTGAGCAAGTGGGGCTGAACCTCCCCCCTGCTGGATGTGGCTGGAGCAGGGCCACATCACGGCGTGACCGCGGCGTGACCGCGGCGTGACCGCGGCGTGACCGCGGCGTGACCGCGGCGTGACCGCGGCGTGACCGCGGCGTGACCGCGGCGTGACCGCGGCGTGACCGCGGCGTGACCGCGGCGTGACCGCAGCGTGTTGGCCCGATCCAGCGACATCCGCGGGGCAGCATCTTCCGACCAGGAGCGAAGGGAGCGGGAGGAGGCTGGAATGTGGGTGAAAGGGGGCTGGTTGCAGGTGTTGGGGGGATGGTGCGGGCTGATTCGAAGGTGGGGGGGCTGTTGCGGGCTGGAATGCTGGTGGCAGCGGGCTGATGACTTTGCTGAAAAATGGGTCGTCTGAAACGCCTGTGAGCAAGTGGGGCTGAACCTCCCCCCTGCTGGATGTGGCTGGAGCAGGGCCACATCACGGCGTGACCGCGGCGTGACCGCGGCGTGACCGCGGCGTGACCGCGGCGTGACCGCGGCGTGACCGCGGCGTGACCGCGGCGTGACCGCGGCGTGACCGCGGCGTGACCGCGGCGTGACCGCGGCGTGACCGCGGCGTGACCGCGGCGTGACCGCAGCGTGTTGGCCCGATCCAGCGACATCCGCGGGGCAGCATCTTCCGACCAGGAGCGAAGGGAGCGGGAGGAGGCTGGAATGTGGGTGAAAGGGGGCTGGTTGCAGGTGTTGGGGGGATGGTGCGGGCTGATTCGAAGGTGGGGGGGCTGTTGCGGGCTGGAATGCTGGTGGCAGCGGGCTGATGACTTTGCTGAAAAATGGGTCGTCTGAAACGCCTGTGAGCAAGTGGGGCTGAACCTCCCCCCTGCTGGATGTGGCTGGAGCAGGGCCACATCACGGCGTGACCGCGGCGTGACCGCGGCGTGACCGCGGCGTGACCGCGGCGTGACCGCGGCGTGACCGCGGCGTGACCGCGGCGTGACCGCGGCGTGACCGCGGCGTGACCGCAGCGTGTTGGCCCGATCCAGCGACATCCGCGGGGCAGCATCTTCCGACCAGGAGCGAAGGGAGCGGGAGGAGGCTGGAATGTGGGTGAAAGGGGGCTGGTTGCAGGTGTTGGGGGATGGTGCGGGCTGATTCGAAGGTGGGGGGGCTGTTGCGGGCTGGAATGCTGGTGGCAGCGGGCTGATGACTTAGCTGAAAAATGGGTCGTCTGAAACGCCTGTGAGCAAGTGGGGCTGAACCTCCCCCCTGTTGGATGTGGCTGGAGCAGGGCCACATCACGGCGTGACCGCGGCGTGACCGCGGCGTGACCGCGGCGTGACCGCGGCGTGACCGCAGCGTGTTGGCCCGATCCAGCGACATCCGCGGGGCAGCATCTTCCGACCAGGAGCGAAGGGAGCGGGAGGAGGCTGGAATATGGGTGAAAGGGGGGTGGTTGCAGGTGTTGGGGGGATGGTGCGGGCTGATTCGAAGGTGGGGGGGCTGTTGCGGGCTGGAATGCTGGTGGCAGCGGGCTGATGACTTTGCTGAAAAATGGGTCGTCTGAAACGCCTGTGAGCAAGTGGGGCTGAACCTCCCCCCTGCTGGATGTGGCTGGAGCAGGGCCACATCACGGCGTGACCGCGGCGTGACCGCGGCGTGACCGCGGCGTGACCGCAGCGTGTTGGCCCGATCCAGCGACATCCGCGGGGCAGCATCTTCCGACCAGGAGCGAAGGGAGCGGGAGGAGGCTGGAATGTGGGTGAAAGGGGGCTGGTTGCAGGTGTTGGGGGGATGGTGCGGGCTGATTCGAAGGTGGGGGGGCTGTTGCGGGCTGGAATGCTGGTGGCAGCGGGCTGATGACTTTGCTGAAAAATGGGTCGTCTGAAACGCCTGTGAGCAAGTGGGGCTGAACCTCCCCCCTGCTGGATGTGGCTGGAGCAGGGCCACATCACGGCGTGACCGCGGCGTGACCGCGGCGTGACCGCGGCGTGACCGCGGCGTGACCGCGGCGTGACCGCGGCGTGACCGCGGCGTGACCGCGGCGTGACCGCGGCGTGACCGCGGCGTGACCGCGGCGTGACCGCGGCGTGACCGCGGCGTGTTGGCCCGATCCAGCGACATCCGCGGGGCAGCATCTTCCGACCAGGAGCGAAGGGAGCGGGAGGAGACTGGAATGTGGGTGAAAGGGGGCTGGTTGCAGGTGTTGGGGGGATGGTGCGGGCTGATTCGAAGGTGGGGGGGGGGGGCTGTTGCGGGCTAGAATGCTGGTGGCAGCGGGCTGAAATGAAGGTGGAAGGGGTCGTGCAATGACACGAATGGGCAGAGTGAGAATATCGGATTGATCATCGGATGGAGTACACTGTAATCAGAGGAAAGAATATGCGCTGTGAGAATACAATATGCAATGGAGGATCATCGGATGGTCCAATAAAATTGTACGCTAAGTAGACACCCTATTGAGAGCTTCACCTGGATTCAAACAGCACAACCATTAATCTCATAGTGATTAATTATTGATTTTCACAAATAACTCAAATGATCCAGCATGATAGTTGGTAAGAAATATTTAGATGTGAATACACTTTTTGAAAGTCAATTTGGCATTCTGAATTTCATTGACACCTCATTTTAATTATCTCCGATTGACGTGCCGTCTGCGCGTGCACGTCGCGAAGACTACCATGCTTTCAAATTCAGGCCAACTAGTGTGTACAGGTAAATAAAGAAGCCAATGATAAAGATTTTAGCACCCCTACAACCGAAAAAGCACATTCCAGTAGAGGGAATAAGGGTCCCTATAGGAGAAACTACAGTCTAGAAAGAAAAAACCACATCTAGTTGCTTATTATTGTCCAACGAGTGGTTTTTTTGATGAATACATACAAAATTAAATACATACCCGCAAGTAAATACATACAAAATTAAATACAGAATTAAATACATACAAAATACATACCGAATACATACCTGCAACTAGAGAATCCATACATACCTACAACTAGAGACTCCATACATATAGAATTGAATACATACAGAATACATACAAAATACATACAGAATACATACAGAATGCATAACTACAACTAGAGACTCCATACATAAAGAATACATACATACTTGCAACTAGAGACTCTATACATATAGAATACATACCTGCAATTAGAGACTCCATTCCTCCCTCAATTAAAAATACATACAGAATTAAATAGATACATGAATTCAGAATACATACAGAATTGAATACATACCTACAAGTAAATACATACAGAATTCAGAATTAAATTCATACATGAAAGTATTATAACACATAATTCATACCTGTAAGTAAATACATACAAAATTCAGAATTGAATTCGGAATTCAGAATTGAATACATGCCTGCAAGTATTATAACAAATAATACATATCTGCAAGTAAATACATATAGATTTCAGAATTGAATTTAAAATTCAGAATTGAATACATACCTGCAATTACAACACATAAGTCATATCTTCAAGTAAATACATACAAAATTTAGAATTGAATTCAGAATTCAATACCTGCAAGTATAAAACATAATTCAGAAGGTAATTAAATACATACATAATTGAATTTATATTTTTCATTAAAACAGGATGAAAAATTTGGTTGATGTTGAATTAATAAAACAAAACAGTGGAAAAGAAATTAAAATGATGCAACACCGAACCAGATGTTTGAAAAAAATCATATTTGACTTAAAACCAGCATTCAACACAAAGACAATCTGGTAGAATTCAATTAAATATGAACATTGAATAGCAACTGTTAAATAGAGATATTTAAATCGATGATGAACTGGTATTTTTAAGCCAAATCAATAGATTCAAAGAGAGTTGAACATCTACCAGTCAAGAAACAACTCAGAGGAAGGAATTTGGAGAATAATACCTCACTCAAACCCCCATCACGATTTAGACTTGGAGGGGAGTCCGTCGGCGTCGGGGGAGGCGCTGTCTTCCGGGGAGGGGGGAGGCGCGGTCGTCCGGGGAGGGGAGTGCATCGGGGGAGGGGAGTGAGTCGGGGAGGGTTCCGTAGGAGTGAGTCCGGGGAGGGGGGAAGCGCAGCGAGGAGGCGTCGGGGAGGAGGGGCGAGGAGGGCGCGACGACGAGGAGGGCGCGGCCACGAGGAGGGCGCGGCGAGGAGGAGGGCGCGGCGAGGAGGGCGCGGCGAGGAGGAGATGCCGTCGGGGAGGAGGGCTGTGGATCGGGGAGGAGGAGGAGCCCGATAAAAGATCGGGAGAATAAAAGGATGAAACACATTTAGCCACGGACAAAAATTTAACCGTGGCCTAATAAGGGCTATAGCCACGGACCTATAAAACCGTGGCTATAGGTCCGTGGCTATAGCCCCAATTTCTAGTAGTGACACGTCAATATTTTGATATGTTTTACTTTTAAAAAACATGTCTTCTCGTTTTGACGATGGTAATTAATTTTAAATTAATTAATGAGTCTTAGGTGATATGAATTTTTAATAATGGATTCAATATTTGAAATTAGAGGGTCAAATTTATGTGAATAGGTCCCTTTTTATTTTTGAACATGATTAATAGTTTCATTAGTAATTATTTTCATATACCATTGTTAAATGGTAAAAAAGGTAAATATGGGAAAAATATTATTATAATAATGTAATTTAGACTAAAATTTGCCCTAGTGATATTTTAGGATATATCTCTAACCATGAAAACCATTGGAATGAATATTTTTCCATTGTAAGCCACATGGGATTGATTATGGCACTTATATATTTGAATTTAATTTAAATGAAAATATGATAGAAACATAAATCGTCATTATAATTTTTTATATAAATTTATGTATATTATCTATTAGACTATAAATATTAATTTTATATATAATAATATTTATTAAATTATTATATATTATATATAATTTTTAGGAATTATATAAATAAATATATTTGTGACATAGTGATGATGTACTGATTTTCTTAATAATGAAGGAATAAAAAACAAGATATAATAAATATTAACATATATATATATATATATGATATAATTTATGTCATACACAATTTTTATTGGGGAATATGACATGTTTTAAAACAATTCATTGATTTTTATCTATGTTATATCTTTTATAGGAGTTTATTTAAATTCAATAAATTGAATACTGTAAAAGTTGACATAATAGATGTTTTATAGCAATTGTGAAGTATTAAATTTTTAAAAAATAAGAAAATTATTTTAAAATCACAATGTGACTATTATAAGGTATAAACGTTCATTAGGTGTCCAATAATGTGATATTGAACCCATATAAGAAACATTAATAGCCTCTTAATAATTATAATTTTATTTCAACATTTAAAATTAAAAGAGAATAATGAAGTGTAAACTAAAAAAATAATGATTAAAATAAAATAAATAAATGACTATAAAATATTGTATTATAGAATTATGATCTATCATTATATTATATTTTACATATATCATGATGGAGACTTCTGAATTAAATAATTAATTTATATTATTTTTAAAAATTTAGAGTTTCCAATGGTGCATTTTTCCTTGCTTATAAAAAGGTATATATCTTCTATAATATTCACACATAATAGACCATTTTCTTCAGAAAATACCATCAAAGACATATTCATAGTAATCATAAAACCATAATAAAATCCTCATATTGGGCAAAAATCCTCCCACAGAAGAATTTTGGTGTAGTTCAAAGGAAGTTACCCTATTAAGGGGTAAGGTCTTCTCACATTATTTTTAATTTTTATCCATTTTACACTCCATTGACATTTCTTGGTCAATAATTACATAAGAAAACTTGTATTCTAAATATAATAGGATTTTTTATGATATTTTATTTATCTAATCATACAAAAACCTCTATTTAATGGGTAACGAGCATTCTATTTTTGTGTATGATGAACTATTGCATCATGAAATGATGATTGAACAATTTTTACCAACCTCCTATCTTGGTTACCATTATAATGAGAAATATTTTACATATGTTATATATTAAAATTAATATGCCTCTATGCTTCTGTAATTTTTATTTAGAACATTCCATTATTCTTTCCATGTTGTTAAAATGTGATAATTTCATTTTAGAATGTGTGGACTATCTCCCCCTTAAAGCGATATGAATCGTTCCAACAATACATGGAACATATGATGGATGTTTTTATCAAACTAAGAAGACGTACATGACATTAGTATATTACTGGTATTATATTATACACACAATTTGATTATTTTTCATTTAATGTTACAAAGAAATAGAAGTAGAGTTCATGCATTCGTACGATCAAATATCCACATGATTGGTGCATTTCATTTTTTACCTCCAAATATTAAGGATATTATAAAAACATATATACAAGATATATATGATATTTAAATCATGAATAATATTATGAATATATTGGAATTTTTACAGCATGTATAATTTACATCAAACCTTGTTAATTCTAAACTCAAGAAAAAAATATCAAACAAACGTATGATATAATCAAAAATAATTATGTAGTTTTTAAAACATCATAATATGTGATATAAAAAGAATAATTGTAACAGACTAGTCTAGACAACGATCATGATATAGTCAACTTTGAGCCTAGGCTTCATGGTTTTGTTTCCACTGGGCTCTGTCCCTCAGGCAACCCCCACGAAAATCCCTCATGAAGGGAGAGGTATCCACACCACCTTATAAAGGGGTACTTCATGTGCCTCATAGTTGTATGAGGGATTCTCACACCCCCCCTAGAAGGGTCCAACATCCTTGCTGGAACATAGAATGGACACCAAATATGATACCATTTGTAACGTCCGAGTCCAGCCCATAATCGTGATATTGATCGCTTTGATCCTAGACTGCACAGTTTTGTTTTCCCTAGGCTCTAGCCCTTATGAATCCCCCAGGAAGCGGCCTCATGATGGGAGAGGTTTCCCCACCACCTTATATAGGGTTTCTTCTTGCTCCTCCTCCTCCAATATCGGATTCTCACACCACTTTTTAAATTCTCGACATTGCTCATGTCTAGGACAGTGGTAGGACCGATGGGTTACATGAACTCAAAGCACTTCTCCCCAAACACCAGAGCCTTCCAACTAGAAGTGAGAGAATTTTTGTGTTCGATGGGGAGAAAATTCCATAATAGGTAATAGTTTAATAATAAATATTAGAACTATATAAATGAATGAACTGCATCAGAAGCAATAACAATAATCAAACTGAATAATACTTAAGTGTGGAATTTCACAAATCGATGTCATACCTTCATGTCTATCTAATATAAAATAATAATAAACTGAAACTCAAGTACACCGTCGATAAAGAGAAATGATATAATGTTAGACAACTGCATCACAATCAATGCTAGGTCCTCTACCATGGTCTATATCCTATGCAGCATGAAAAAATCATGAATTGGAAGAAATATGATTCCCATTGTAAATACATGCAATCATATAATCAACTCAGGTGTCAACGACGCCCGATTAAGGGTGTGAGATAATACCTCATTATGTTGGAACACGCATTGTATAAACCTTTCCATTTTGTGCAAAAAATAAAATGAAGTGTGCAATTATATAACTATTACAGATAATTTATTAGGTGTAATGAAATAAATAAATCGGTTCAGGTTCCCAATAAAACCTCTACCTAATCACCTCCTTTGGCCTCAGATGGAAGTCAGAAAGGAGTAACTGTAAGCAGAATACACATATGAATATATATAAATCCTTGAAGAGTATGGTAAACAAAAGAAGATGCATACCCCCAAGCATGTGCTTTAACATAGGGCCTAATTCATGTGTCCACTAGGTGTGATTCAACACACCAAAAAATATCATAAATCTCCAGGGTATAACATGAAATTAATATAATCCTTTAGTTTGTCATTATTAAGGTTCATGTTGAGAGTTTGTGTCTGAGCCCATCCTGAAGGTATCACTACGAAACATCCTTCAATTATCCAATACCACTGATCCCATCCAAGGAAATATTTCAAATGACCATGTATCGCTCGAGGCATGTATTTATCATGAGTCTGTCCCGATATCACAAATAGGGTTCAGGCACCATCTGAGTATAGCTTAGCCAAATTTCCAACAGATCCGTCATAATGGTCATTTTTGGAACTGGTATCACTCATATGTTTTAGAATGCCTGGGTAAGTCTCTGTCTGGAAAATTCAAGAACACTGCCCCCGACATATAGAGGTAACCATCAGGAATGAATGATCTATGCATGTCCCTTAATACGAGACTCACCTCCTTTCTCTGCCTTGAATTTAATTAATGTTTTCACAGAAGAAAATATGACATAAACATATTTAATTTCATCTTGAATCTAAACAAGCACACCCATTCATCGTAAGGTAAAAATTAAATATTTAAGCATAATAATCTTAACAATCCAAAGCACTGCATCAACATAAGAAGACAAAATTCATTTTTAAATAAATAATTATATTAGCACAACCAATTACCAAAATATCTGACAATTCTATTGTTAATAATTAATGTAAATTATTTATTTAAATTAAACATCACAAAAATAGGTTTCGCAACACATTGAGTTAATTAAATTAAATTCAAGGGAATGTATATTTAAATAAATAAATAATTTAGTAGAAAAAACAATCAATGATACCACAATTTAAGATTTATAATTATTCTAAAATAATTTTTGAGATTAAACAAAAAAATAGTCTTTGTAACACATGCAGTTAAATAAATTAAATATACGAGCTAACATAATTCATATCGACCACAATGGCGCTCCCAATGGGGTGTTCGACCACATTGCAACAATTTAAACAACTTAATTCACGATCAATGGGGCTGCAACAACAAGGTGAAATAATTGAATTAAAGAAATTGGGTAAATTTTCAAATAGTTGGTAGGCACCGACTAATGGAATAATGAAACATTTTTATAAATTTCAACAACATGGAGGGAAAGAGATTAGAGGCCCTACCTTATATCAGTACATAATTTTATGATATGCGGTAGGATTTGATTTGACCTAAAATGGATGAAAACAGATGATTTCAGAAAAATATCAAATTAGGGTAGAATCCCTCCAAGGTGAACTGCACAAAGGATTTGGAATAAGATCACACGATTTTTGGTGGGTGGGATAAGCCTTACCGAGAGGTTCACAACGCACCTGGCGTCGGAGAAATAAGATATAGAATGGAGGTGCGGTAATATTCCAAAGCTGGAAGAAGGTGGTGCGCACCACATAGGGAGAGGACATGCGCCCCACACAAGAGAGGGAGGAGAGGAAGAGAGGAGAAAAAAATTGAAATTAAAGAAAAGAAAACTAAAAAATAAAAAGGAGATAAAAATTATGATAATAAAAATAAAATTGTGGAATAAATTAAATAAATAACTAAAATCGGTTTATCTCATTATAATTATTTTTAATATTTCTCTAACTGTGTCTATTTTATTAATTATTTTTGTTCCCCACTATGTTTTATTAGATTTAATTAATGAATTTAAATTATTTATAACCTGAACACTGCACAATATAGTGACACAATATTTTACCTAAATCCTACGCAAACATTTAATTAATTTTAATAGCTGCTCGGGACCCGCAACAGGGTGTGCAGCCGCACGCCATGAGTCACTTTAATGATTTGGATAAAAAACATAAAATTCCACCACTTTATTTATGTTTAAATACTAAATGAATTTATGTATGTAATTAATAATATATTATCTAACTGAATAGTTACTATTCACCCATGTATATACATGTTATAAATATATATATATATATACACATCTTCATATTCATGTATATACACCAATACATTTTATATAAGTATATGTATATATATTTAATCCCATATATATATATAGATCATATATATATACATCAATGTTTTTTTCCAAATAAAATAATTATAATTATAATTAAAATAATAATTATTTATTTCAACCCATCAAATACATCAATATTTTAATAACAAAAATAATTAATTAAAAGGATAATGGTTATTAAATAAATATTGATTGCGCATTTGCAATTAATTGGAAAAATTAATAATATCATATTTATAACATTACCTCGTTATTATTTACACCACGACATATTTATTAATTTTGGAAGTGTATTTTCATTTATTGAAATCAATGAAAAAATAATATTAATAATAAAATTATTATTATTTCTAACGGCCAAAAAAAAAATTTCCTCCAATTAAATTATTTTTTGGGTGTGGTATGACCAAATGTCTAATGCTAAAAATGGTTATAACCTACCTAGGGTAAACTCCACATCATGAAACTATTGGTGGTGTCAGATATCCCATTTGACACAGCATTTGAGAGAAAATAATTATTTATTATTTAAAAATCACAATAATTAATTAATTAAAAATAAAGACAGTATTATCATGGGGGAGGGTTTCAAACACCCAACATGAATCATGTTTATACCCTACATTGGATAAGCCCGACATTCTGGACCTAAAGGTGGTTTAATATTTCTCGTATGATGCACTGTCTGAGAGTTATTTAATTTTTTTTTAAAAAACACACATATCAATAAAATTAACTTAATATTTTTATTCTATCAACGCTACAGTGTCGACTCTCAGAAACAGAATGTTCTGATTCTCTATTTTAATACCGACCTGCATAGTTAACATTAAATTTTTATTTCCAACATTTTTTATCTAGTTCAAATAACATAACATTATAACCTTCCCACCTTAGAACTTCTCATCCCTGAGAAGCCTTCGGAAACAACGTAACCCTTGCTGTATCTATAGGGTCATCCAGTCTCATACAAAGGGCCATGTTGTATCTCTAAACACCCAAAGAAGCTTCAAGCATTGGTTTGGGAAATGATGGAAAAGCCATTAAGACTTGATCCAATGCTCATATTCCAACTGAAACACTGTGATGGTACCTATCCAATCACATTCAGCCAGAGACATGACCATGTCGATGTCTCATTATCTTCTGGCCAACGTTACTTACCACATTAATTTTTAATGTCAAAAAGTGGAATATTGGGAGTCACGACTTGTACACCATCAGAATTTCCTATATGACACTACCTTAAGAGTTCTAGGGACGCTTCTCACTTGATATCAGAAATGGATAAAACGGTTGATTCCCCATCTCCTTTAAATCCCAAGTCGAGCTCAATTTTTATGAAAATCCCAGGTCGACCCAAACCACACTTGTCTCACCTGATGACATGATAGAAAAATTTCATTCACTGACCACTTCATTGAGAAAGAGAGAGAACTATCCAATACACTCTCACCAACAATTTATGAATTTTCTTGGCTTAGATGGAAGGTGTTCATTGACTATACTATGATGTATTATTTAAATATATCTCTCATTTACTGCGAACACATTCACCGATGTTCATCCCGGACCTCTAATGACCTTCTTTGATTTAGGCATCACCGAGCCCAATAATATGTCTAGGGTAACCTTGGATTGGAACAACAGGAGTAACAGAACTAACACAAGGTAGCCCATACTCTATGTTTATGAGTGATATGTTGATACAAGGGGAGAATTCTAATATCAAAAAATTGATCGAATATAGAGCGGCATCAGCCTATAAGTCAAGTTAGATGAAACAATTGGTGAAGAAAAGTTCATCAGGAATTCCCACATAGAAATATGAAGGTCACTCAAGACTAAAAAAACCCTGATAATAATGATGCATCAACGTGAAGCACTGAGTAAAACCACCCTAACAAAGCCCAACAACTTTTAAATCGTTAGCATTGCATAATACCTATGCTCTCTTAGTGCATCAAGACTGAAGGCAATATAGGGGACATGCTCTTCACTTAATGAAGAGTACAATAAGAGTATTATAAGATTACCAGAAGAAAAACATTGTAAAAAACGGCATAAAAAAACAACGAAACTGACCGGTGTTTATAAACACATGAGTCTCTATAAATCATCACAAAAATAGGGACAAAATTGATTATTTTAACAGAGAAGTAATTGTACTACATATATGACCCTAAATGTATTTAACAGTGCAAGACATGATGTTTACACCGAACTCAATCGGTTCATCACAATATTAATTACATGACGCCACCGCATACGTGAATGCATTCTACCTCGAGGAGATATAGAAGAAGGTTATCTTTTAACTCTAATGACAACGTTCTGAGTCATCCATCACTATGGAGAAGGGTGGTTTGAACGACCTATGAAGCTACTCACCATTCATAAATAATGCCTAACCTGATGGAAACAGAATTACCAGATGATTAAACCCAAAAAAATAAACAAAAACATGTCCAACCATGTGACCAAGGGTGTCAGTTTTTAATCACGTGGGTACGACTAGGGACGATGACATGTGAATGGTTATATTCCGAAGTAACTCAAGGATAAACTCAAACAACCCTTACACTAGTGTATTAAATAGAGTACATCGCTACAACTTCCGTATCCAAGACCTCTATATATAATGGTATTTAATCTTTAAATATCAAACTATTTAATAAAAACATCAAGTACTATTTTTTAAAACAAAACACAAGGTACATTATCTTAACCAACACCTCATGTGAAAATCAAGAAAACTTTATAAAACTATATTTTAAAACATTTAATATTAATTGAAAATATTCCATTAATTAGAAAGTCTATCTCACGAATTCTTTTTAAGGAGATTAGGAGATCTACATGGGTCCCACTATGCCGACCTGATTTCATTATAATGCAACCCAAAAATAGTTTTATAAATAATAAGAGTCACAACACCCATATCGGGTAATCTCAGAAGGAACATGGAAAAAATGACCTACTTGGTCCTGATTGTGACTTTGGGTAGTTATCCAACACATTTGAAATTATATCTTGCTCTAATACATATCAACCTAGATATATGACTGGCTATCAACCTATAACGTGATTATACACATTATAGTTTTTTTTAATTTGACTCCCATTAAAAAGAAACCAATATATTTTAGCAAAGCAACCAACTACATGAAAACAAGCTATCAGATCACCACAAAAATATAAATGAGAGACATTTTGTAATCATAGAAGCATAGTATTTTTATCATAGAGACATGGTATTAAGAACAAAAGCATGATAAAAGGAAATCATGGTATTAAACAAGAAGCATGGAATTAGTCTATCTCGCAAAATATACCACTGAAACATGGTATCTAAATAGAATTATAAATAGTTACATGACCTGGAATTTATTCATGGAAAACAATTTTAATAAAGATGTAACAAAATATGAAACTATGTGGCATGACAATATGTATGAAATCTGAATTCTTATGTGCCTATTATGATGCATGAAATTCTTTATCCTTACCAAAACAGGCCAAGAAAAAAAATCATAAATTCCATAAATTCATAATCAGCATTAATTAGACCAATCACTCTAGGTGAAATCATATCAATTGTAACATCGAAAATAATGAATAAAAAATCCCAACCATGTCAACTTTTTCATTTCCCATACATGGCGTGATGAGTCCCAAGTATGGCTATTATCCAAGTGTTGAAACATTCCTAATCTCTTATCTACCATCCTAAAACAGTAAGACAAAAGAAAAAAAATACCACCTCTAAGAAAAGTTTTTAACATCCCAACCTGGCTCACCTCTAAGATGGTGGCCAGACCAGTGGGTTACATGGCCTCAAACGCATCTCCCCAAACACCAGAGATTGTCAACTAGCAGTGAGTACCTTTTTTGTCTGAGGGGGAGAATATTTCCTTATAGATAATAGGTATTATCATAGAGGATGTAAAAAGTAATTAATAATAAATTGTGGAATCATATAAATGAATAAACTAAAGAAGAATTAATATAAATAATCCAACTGAATAATACTCAATTGTGGAAGCTCAAAAAATGATGTCATACCATGATGTCTATCAAAATAAAAAGCATTGAAAATAGAAACTCAAGCATACTGTCGAAAAAAGAAAAGACACAAAGTACGAAAACTGCATCACAATCAAGGCTTGGTCCTCATCCCCGATCTCCATCCTAAGAAGCAAGAAACAATCAATAAATAGAAAAAACATTCTTCCCTTTATCAATACATGCAAAAATATAATCTACTTGGGTGTCATTGACACCCGATCAGTGTCTGAGAGAAAATCTTAGTAGGCTGGCACCCACAGTGTCTAAACCTTTCAATTTCATACAATAATAAAATGTAGTGTTCAATTATAATAGAATTGAAGATAATTTTTTTAGTGTAATGAAATAAATAACTCAATCTGGGTTCCCAATGGAACCTGTCCCTAATCACCTGCATCAGCCAAAGATGGAAGTCTGAAAAGAGTACCTATAAGCAAAATACACATATGCATAAATATAAATCCTGGAAGAGTAAGTTAAAACAAGGAAGAGGCATACCCCGAAACTTGTGCATAAACATGGGGTCTAGGTCTTCTGTGAACCTGGGGTGCTTAAACACACCTGAAAATATGTCAAATCTCAAGGGACTAACACGAAATTAATATAAATCTTCAGTGCTTCATTATTCAGTTTCATGGTGATAGTCGGAGTCCAAGCCCATCCCTATGTTAACACTACGGAACATCCTTCAATTATCCAATACCACCGAGTGTGTCCAAGAAACTCATTCAAAAGACCATGTATCACCCGAGGAATGGATTAATCTTGAGTCTGTGTCGATCTCACAAAAAGGGGTCAGGAAACATCTGAGGCTGGCTTGCCCACATTGCCAACAGATCTGTCCTGATAGGCCCTTTTAGAACTGGAATCACTCACAAGTATTAAAATACCTAGAAAATTCTCAGTTCGGAAAACCCAAGAACATCGCCCTGGTACATAGAGGTAACCATCAATAATGAAGGGTCTATACATGGCCCTTAATACGAGACCAACCTCCTTTCCCCACCATAAATGTAATTAATGTTTTCACAGCAAAAAATATGATATCATCATATGTAATTGCATCTTGAAACTAAATAGGCACACCTATGCATCACACAATACACATTAAATATTTTAGCATTGTAATATTAACAAGTAAAATTACCAGATCAATATAAGAAGACAAAATAAACATTTAAATAAATAAATAAATTAGCACAACCAACCTCCAAAGAACAAAAAATTGTAATGTTCCGAATTAATTTAAATTAATTATTTAAATTAAACATCATGGAAATAGGTTTTGAAACACATGGAGTTAATTGAATTAAATTCACATGCATGCACATTTCAATAAATTAATAATTTAGCAGAAACAAAAATCATAGATCCAAAAATTTAAGGTTCATAATTATTCTAATATAATTATTTAAATTAAATACAATAAAAAGAGGCTATCTAACACATGAATTTAAATTATTTAAATATATGGGATAACTGAATTTATTTTGACCACATCGACACACCTTATTGGGTGTCCGACTATGTTTCAAAAATTTAAAAAAATTAATTCATGATCAATGTGGATTCAACAACTAAACCAAAAAATTGAATTAAAGAAATTGGGTGAATTTTCACAAAGCCGGTAGGCACAGACTAATGGCACAATGATGCATTTTTAATAAACTATGATGAAACAGAGGGTAAGAGAGTATAAAACCTACCTTATTGTCCAAGATGATCATATGATCTACGATAGGATTTGATTTGACATAATATAGAAGAAATATAATACTTTAGAAAATCCACAAAATATGGTAAAATCCTTCAGTGGACAACTGTGCAATGTAATTGGAATGAGATCATACGATTATTGGTGCATGGGATAAGCCTTACGAGAGGTTCACAACACACCTGACGGTGGAGAGAACAGACGACAAACATAGGTGCAGTGATCTTCCGGAGATTGAAGGAGTTGGTGCGCAACACATAGGGAGAGGTGGTGCGTCACGCACAGGAGAGGGAGGAGAGGAAGGGAGGAGAGAAAAAATAAAAAAGGTAAGGATGGAAAA
This sequence comes from Viscum album, assembly GCA_963277665.1. Classification (NCBI taxonomy): domain Eukaryota; kingdom Viridiplantae; phylum Streptophyta; class Magnoliopsida; order Santalales; family Viscaceae; genus Viscum; species Viscum album. The sequence goes on along the minus strand of OY728158.1, from coordinate 1,154,247,730 downwards.
GAAAAAGGAAAAATGAAAAAGTAGATAAATATATAAAATCATAAAAATAAAATGGTGGAAGAAATGAAATATATAATTAAAATGGGTTTACCTCATTTTAATTATTTTTAATTTTTCTCTAACCCTGAATATTTTATTATTTATATTTTTTCACTTTAAATTCAACTAATTTCCAGTAATTCATTTAAATTATTTTAAACTGGAATTCTAAATTATGGCATGACACAATATTTTATATAAATACTGAGCAAACATTTAATTAATTTAAATAGATGCTCGGGACCGGCAACATGGTGTGCAGGGGCACGCCATGGGATACTTTAAAATTTTGGATTAAAAATTTAAAAGTTCACAATTTTATTTAAGACTATATGTTAAATTCATTTAGGTTGATAATTAATAATTTTTTATCTAACCAAACTGGAAATATCCCCCCATGAATATATGTGTTATATATATACACACATCTCTACATATTCATGTATATAGACCCACACATGTATATATAACTATATATATATATATATGTAATCCCATATATTTATATAAATCATATATATATATATATGCATCAATGTTTTTGACCCAATATAATAATAACAACAATGATTAGAGGAATAATTTTTATATAATTCATCCCACAAATGAAATCATAAATATTTTAATAACAACAAATATTCATAAAAATCACAATGTTTATTAAATAAATATTTCCTCTGCAATTTGTCACAACCGGTCCCACGGGGCCCTTATCGTGACTACCGTAGGCCCGCCTTCCTTAGGCCAGGGTCTGGCAACTAGCACCAAAAGCATAATTCCCTAAAAACTGGGAAGGCATTGCCTTTATAAAACGTAAACACACACAACCATAGTACAAGTGGAAGAAAACACTATGTAAAAGCTGTATAACAAGTGTACTGAATGTAAAGGGGTCACGGAAATACATGACCAACAATAAAGTACATGGAAAGGACAAACATGTACAACCAAAAAGACAAATAGATGTAAGGTGTCTAGCAGCCCCTGGATTTTCCAACACGGATCTTACTTTAAGGGTAGGTATGAATATCCTCCTCAGTGCTCCACCTCCATCTGTCTGCTCCGGGTAGAGATTCGTCGTGAGGTCCACCTCCGGGTACCGTCCAGTCCTTGTACACTATGCCTTGGTCAACGTTGTATGTCTTCAACATTCAACACAACGAGGTGCAGGCATAGCCCGTGCATGGGTGAGTATAACGATACTCAGTAGGGATCCTGAAACCCTCAAGGTCTCACATAATCTGACAAGGATAAACCACAAAGTAGGAAATCAACGGATAACCATTACATAGTTATAGGCACATATATATACCTATGTTATCGAGTAACCCACCTCAATCATGAGGAAAACAAAAAAGTCATTAACTCAGCTCAAATAAGGATTTTATTCATGATATCAAAACCACGGCTGTTGGAGAACTCCTATTCTGTTGAGTTCAGTGGGCCTGCAACTACAACCAAGCACTTCCCACTAACCATGAACTACTGAAGCACTCGACCTATCGAGTACTGTGTGCCTGCTGCTACGACCAAGCACTTCCCACCATGGGTTTTCTGCTTCAACTGATCGCTCCCCCTCATAGCCTAACGAGGTACTCCTTCTGTCGAGTACAACAGGTATGCCGTTACAACCATGCACTCCTCCGCGGTGGGTCTGCTGCTACAACCAAGCGCTCCCCATGGGGCCATCTAAATCACTCTAAGTCGATCGATAAATAGTCATCAAGTCTTAGCCAGCTACTAGGTCTCCACAATCTGTTCACTCGTCACTGTCATGGTCTTCTCCACAAGCCTGAATATGATACTCCATGTGCCACAATGTCTCAGGAAGAAAAATCACAATGGACCGCCTCGTCATAGGGGTCTCAATTCAACAGACAGCACGCCAATCGGATGCCCGGTCTGTGAGTTATTGGATTTTCCGTTCAAGGGGCCCGGTTGGGTTTCAAGCAAAAAAAAACATGACCATACTTTAATCTCATATGAATCCCACGTGGATTATGTCAAAATAACCCTCAAAACAAAAGGAAACCAATGTAGTTAATGTAATGTCAATTGAATGTCTAGTCCTTCAGTTAAAAGAGTTTCCGCTCTGAGGGCCCGGGTAGTTTCGGTTTCAAACCAACCCAGACATACCCAAACATTGCTAAAACCTTTATTGTAATATACCAGAACAAACTTCTCGATCTGTGGAATCCTACGCAGCTGAAGGTTCTTCGATCCGAGGTCAATAGCTCATGTTATGGGTGATTAACCGAAAAGGGTCCGAAGAGGGGGTTCTTGGCCCGGTCTGACCCGGTCCAACCCACCCTGGGTCGACCTGAACCGGGTCGAACCGACCCATGTCCGAGTCCAGCCCGGTAGGGCACATCCCTGCCTAGGATTCAAACCCGACCCAGGGTGCTGGCCTGCGGGGCACGGCGGTCGGGCCCACGGGGCGCGGCAGGCAGGCCCACGTGGTGCGGCGTCCCGGCCCGCGCGGCGCAATGGCCCAACCCGTGGGGCCCGACAGCCCTGCCCACATGGCGCGAAAGCCAGGCCCAAGTGGCATGGCGACTAGACCCGTGTCGCGTAGCAACCGGGTCCACGAGACGCGGTGGCCCAGCCGTGTGGCTGGGGTGGTGAAGCCGGCCTGGTCAGCATGACCAGGCGGAGATGGCACCCTACGGGGCCTGCCCTCATCAATCATGGGGGCAGGTTTGCACCCCCCCCCCCCCTCGTCTCCATTAACAGAACCGGTAAACTCTGGTCCCTCTATGTAGAACCCGCTGGGTTCCACCCTGGCGCACCCTCGCTGGCGGCCACTTTAGTCGGCTTCCCTCCTGTCTATACGTCGCGGATTCCCCTACCAGTGCGGTGCGACGACACCACTCTCTCTCCGACCGCCAGAGACCTCATGTAAGTGTCCCCTCTACTGGACGGCGCGATGGCTCCACACTTTCATCTGACCTCTATGGACCTCTTCCGCTCACATGGTGTGACAACACAGCGCCCCTCCATCATTGAAGTGGCCTCTGGTGGTCGCGGTCCCATTCTTCACACAGCTCCGGTAACCCAGTGAAAAATGCACTGTTGATTTCTTCAGTGGTTCTCTCTATCGGTGACACCGATGAACCACTTCCATCGTCAATTAATCAAGAACCATCATATGGACATCAAGCCATTTTTGTTCGGATCGCATTCTCCATGTAAGATAATAAAAAATGGCTAACAAGAACCACAATAAACTATGAGAAACACGAATTTAAATCAAACAATAATGACCCCTACCTTTTAAACTGTCAGGCATTCGTTTGTCGTTGGGGAAGATGACGTTGTCGTCGTTTTTCGTACGCTTCCTCTTCTGAGTTCATGCGTTGGTCCATTGATGATGAAGAGAAGATAGAAGAGTCCTTGGATAAGTCCCGCATCAGATGGGGGTTCGGAGGAAGAAGCCAAGGAAGGAGTGTCGTCATCGACATCATCGCGTTCTTCGAGACGTGGAGTGTTCTTCCTTGAGAGAAGAAAACTATTCTCTATTTCTCCAGAGCATTCTCCAAACTCTCCCAACACAACGAATGCCCAAAACTAAAAAAATAGGTAAGGATATTATTTTATTCCAACATCCAATTCAAAAATCAAACATTTTAATTAATTATATTGAAGAGTTCAATTCATTAACTAAGAAGTTTTGGAAAATATTAATGATAGAGAGGGAGTTGAAGAGATTACACCATTAATGGGGAGTTGTCAAATTAATTTAAGGGGTGATTAATGGGGAGATGATGGGAGGTGATATGTTAGGGGTTCATGTGGGCCCCATCTCACAAATATCCTCTCATGGGATGTTATGTGAGTGTGGTCCCCACCCCAAACTCCCCATCGTAGGAATAAACAAACATCCCCAAATAATATTGTGTGCTACAATTTAATTTATTTTATTCTAAATACCCTAAAATTAACTATCAACCAGTATCAAACACACCTTCTGCAAAGGTCCCCTTAAGTGATTACCGGCGTTGTGAGTTCATCGGTGTCCTCAAATTTCAATTTCACGCACCGGTTCAAAAGAGAGATAAAACCACACGTACGTTTACAGAATATACCCAAACAAAACATCAAGAAATTGATTCTAGGAAAACTGGGCCTCAGAATCAAGCGCCGTCAGAAACCGCAGACTCATAAAATTCCAAATTATTAAGAAAAATAATTTCCTTGAAATTTAAAGGTCTTTACATTACTCCCATCTCAAGGATTTACGTCCTCGTGAAGCTATAACATACATTAGGGAAACAAATAAGGGTAACTAGAACACATCTGAGCCTCCCGCTTCCATGAGATTTCCTTGAGATTCCCATACTGCCAGTGAATGCGCACCAGAGGTATCGACTGACCACATAGGACTAGCTCCAGTCGATCCTCGATCTCCACCGGGTCCTCCGTGAATGTCACCCCGTCATCGATGTCATGCTCCCCATTGCTGATGTTGTGGGATGGATCGTGCACACATCTCCTCAGCTGAGATACGTGGAAGACTTCATGCACCAGGTGCAACTATGGATGAAGGGATAGGTGGTAAGCCACCACAACCACTCTATTGAATAAGTGGAGGAGTGATTATAAGAGACTGTAGATAGGATTCACCACCTCTATCCACAAAGGATATAATTAAGGTAGCCAACTTCTCTACCACCTCTCCTAATTGTTGAATGCATCCGAAACAATGTTCCCCACCCCAGGTGTATAGAATATCTCAAATTCATAATCCTAGAGGAACTCAATCCATAACCATTGTCTCAGGTTCAGGTCCTTCTAAGAGAAGATACACCTGGGACTATTGAGATTTGATTAAACCATAAACTGTTCGCTCAACGAACAATGTGTGAGACTAGCCAATTGTAAGAACTCAAATTCACCATTCTTCGTCTCAGTTAAGCATGAGCTATTAAGATTTCCCCTTTACCAAAAAAATCATGTTTCATCCCCTGGATGAACCACACCCTTTGCCTAATATATTCAATCCTGATTTGAACAGTACATGTTCATGTCATTGACTACATCGTAATGTCTCGAAGCTACTACAAAGAGATCCAACCATTACTCTTTCCTCCAATGGTTGAGTCACACTGTCAACATCAGTGTGTGTTTACTAGGTATCCTCTAGTAGAAATCTCAAAAGTGAGGGTCAAGTCAACAGTTTTTTCCGGAATCACATAGTACACAAAAAGGAAGGAAATAAAACATCACAAGGACATGTGTCTTTTAATAAGGTAGTTCAAAGTACAAAGACACATAACAACCACCAACAACAATAACAAGGAAGGTAGAAGCCCCAAAAATAGAGTCCTCCAACACTCGAATGAGTCTCGCTCCTTACCACATGCTTCTGGAGCTCCATAGTTGTATGATTCAGCTACCCGAAGTTGTTCTCTCACATGTTCACTTGTTCCATGTGGTCTGGGAGGACCTCATGGTGGTGGTGGTGGAAAAACCTCGAAGCGTCGTCCACCACCAGCTGCACGACAATCTCCTCTTCCTCGGTCTTCTGCTCCTTCTGGTATGCCTCAATCAAAACTTTTCCACTTCATGGGAGGTCCTTCATCTATCAGTTTATCATCTGTATGGCGGGTCAGACAATCACGTGCCATGTGACCAAGGCCACCTCCAGAGTAACGTTGTCCACTCCTGGTATTTCTTTCTCCACCCTGGGTGCCTCGCACACATGATCTTGAGTGATCTAGTCGACCATCTGTGGGTCTCGTCCTCTTGGACCTGTGCATCATTTTTCTACTATCTGCTGCAAAAGACTTCAATGCATGACGACTAGTAGTGGGTCCTGCTACTGGAGATTTCTCAGCAAGGAAACTCTACACAAGGAGGGCTCCCTCTAACACCACTGTCTGCATCAGAATGCTGTGAGAAACAACTGATGCTCTAATATCTCTCCCGAGCCCCTGCTCGATAGTCAGGGCCCTGAAGAACGGGTCCCATAACATATTTGTAGTGTAGCGAGAGAGGTATGTGATCCTCTTTGAGTATTGTGCTACTGAAATGCTGCCCTACTGCAGATGCAGTAGCTCCTGTATACGCACTGCTCGAAGTGTGGCTGGTAAAAACTCTGCCTCGGAACAGGCTCCTGAAAGTCTTCCAATAGAAGTGTCACCTCGTCGTGCATCTATAGCATCAGGCTCAACAATATTCATGCTGCTTCCTAAATGAGGCTGGCAGTAAGGATCACCATAAAGTTTGCTGGTGTCCCTACCAGTCTGAAATCTCTCATCATAGCCTCCAGCCAATCCTCAGCCGCCTGTGGGTCCGTCTCTCCCCGAAACCTGAGTGGCCTCTGGTGCTGGAAATCGGGAAGCACGCTCAAGAGGCATGCATCGCCTGATACTAGAGATGGTGGCATCAGTGGCCCAATAGGAAGTGGTACCGCTTGTGCCTCTGCTGGTGCCTCAACTGGATGAGGGCCACGTAATGAGGCCTCGTCGCTCGGTGGGCTGTCAGTACGTACAACTCTCGGGGCCCCAGCTGGTTGTCTGTGTGGAGGCATCCTGAAAGAAACATATGTGACATGGTCAAAGAATGTACCTACTGAAATGACCTGTAAAACATTTGATACACACACGCAATCAGTGTCATCGTGCACTAAGTCGGAAATCAGTAGTCAGGGTCCTGGTATACAGATACGTTAGCCGACGTAAAGACACTGGACTCCATAAACAGAAAACTACATTCGGTACTCTTAACACTATTTCTTCACAGATATAAATATCAGAGTCCATATTTCTACAGTAGAATCGACTCCACTGATACCAAATTTTCATGACCCGTCCCCCGGGATTCGTATCATGACTACCCCCAGCCCACCTTCCATAGGCTTGGGGCTGGCGACTAGCACCAAAGGTGTAATTCTCTATAAACTGGAAGGAATTAGCTTTATAAAATGAAAACAAACACAAACAGAGTACAAGAGGAATAAAACTCTATTTAAAAGTTTTATAAAAAGTTTACTTAATGTAAAAGGGGCCATAAATACAAGCCCAGCAGTATAGTACAAGGAAAGGACAAACAGGTACAACCAAAAAGGAAAACGACTGGAAGGTGTCTAGTAGCTCCTAGATCGTCCACCACATATCCTACCTGAAGGGTATGTACAAATAGCCTCCTCAGTGCTCCACGTCCGTCTATCTCCTCCGGGTACCGACTCGTCATGAGGTCCACCTCCGGGTACCGTCCTTTCCTCATACACTCTGCCTCCGTCAGCATTGTCTGTCGTCCGCATCCAACACAACGAGGTGCGAGCATAGCCTATGTAGGGGTGAGTAAAATGATACTCAGTAGGGACCATGAGACCCTCAAGGTCTCAAAAAATCCAACAAGGATAAACCATAATGTATAAAATCAACGAATAACCATTACATAGGTATATGTCTATACACATACATAAGTTATCGAGTAAATCATCTCAATCATGAGTAAAACATAACGATCATTGACTCAGCTCAAACCAGGATTTTTTTTCACGATATCAATACCACGGCTGCTAGAGAACTCCTCCTCTATCGAGTACAGTGTTCATGCCGCTACAACTAAGTGCATCCCACAAACCTTGGACTGTTGAAGTACTTCACCTGTCGAGTATTATGGACCTACTGTTACCACCAACCTCTTACCATCATGGGTCTGCTGCTACCATCAAGCACCCCACCTCATGGAATATAGAGGTAATCATTATGTTTAGTACCGTGAGTTTACTACTACAACCAAGAGCCCCTCCACAGTGGGTCTACTTCTAAAACCAAGCGATCCCCTCTGGGCTATCTGAATCACTCTAAGTCGATCGATCAACAATGGTCAAGTCTTAGCTAGCTACTAGGTCTCTACAATCTGTTCTCTCTTCACCGAGAGGGTCCACACCACGATCCTGGAGACATTAATCCATGTTTCACAAATTATCATGAAGAATTATCACAAAGGACCGTCTCGTCATAGGGTTCTCAACACAATAGATGGTGCGTCAATCAGATGCCCGGTCTGTGAGTTATTGGCTTTTCTATTATAGGGGCCCAGTTGGTTTTTAAGCTAAAACCAACCCGACCATACTATAATATCATCTAAATACCATGTTTAGTATTCCAAAATAATAGTCTCAGTAAAAGGAAACAATGTAGTTGACGGCACGTCAATCAGACATCTGGTCCTTACGTTATAAGCTTTTCCGTTCCGAGGGCCCGGTTGAGTTCAGGTTCGAACCAACCCATACAAACACAAAATTTTTCTAAAACCATGAGTGTAATATACTGAAATGACCGCCTCGATCCAAGGAATCCTACGTAAGTGATGGTGCATTGATCGGAATAATTTGTCTCATGTAATGGGAGGTTAACCGAAAAGGGTCGGAAGAGGGGGTTCTGGGCCCGGTCCGACCCGGTCCAACCCACCCTAGGTCGACCTGACCCGGGTCCGAGTTTGTCCCGGTAGGGCACGACCCGACCTAGGATGCCACCCTAGCCTTGGAGGCGGCCCGGCCCACGTGGTGCAGTGGTCCCGCCCACATGGCTCTGTGGACCGGCCCGCATGGCGAGGCGACCCGGTCCGCATGACACGGTGGTCCAGCCGCGTGGCTGGGGCGGTGAATCCCTCCTAGTAAGCGTGACAAGGTAGTGGAAGTGCCATGCGAGTCCCACCGCAATAAATCGACGAGGTGGTTTTGTTCCCCCCATCTCTCGTAAAGGAACCAGTAAATGTCGATTCCTCTCCACGGAACCCGCTGGGTTCCGCCCTGGCGCACCCTCACCGGTGCCCGGCTCAGCCAGTTGCCCTCCTGCCTATCCACTACGGCCTAGCTGTGGTTACCCCTATAGGTGGGGTGCAACGGTGTCATGCTATCTCCAACTTCCATGGGCCGCATGGTCGCAACCCCTCTACCGTGCGGCACGATGGCACCGCGCTTTCATCTGACCTCTGCAGCCCTCCTGGCCACAACCCTCTTCCTCTGGCACGGTGCGACGGCACTGTGTACCTCCAACATTTTTGTGGCCGGTGGTGGTCATGGTACCATTATTGGCACAACTCCGGCAACCTAGTGACAAATGTGCTCTTGATTTCTTCTGTGGTTCTCTCTACTAGTGACACTGATGCGCCACCGCCGTCATCAATCAATCAAGAACCATCAGAGGGACGTCGGGCCGTGTTTGTTCGGCCCTAGCCCTCCGCATAAGATAATAAAAAATGGTTAACAGAAACCACAATAAATGATGAGTAAATAGAATTTATATCAAATAATAACGACCCTTACCTTTTAAACTGTCAGGCATTCGTTCGTCATGGGGGAAGATGAGGTTGTCGTCATTTTCCTTAAGCTTTCTATTCCAAGCTCGTATGTCGGTCCATTGACTATGAAGATGAAGATAGGAGATTCATCGGTGAAGTCCCACATCAGAAGGGGGTTCCTAGGAAGAATACAAGGATGAAGCGTCATCGACAGTGATTTCTCATTCTTCGAGATGTGGAGTGTTCTTCATTGAGAGAAAACACTATTCTCTATTTCTCCAGATCTTTCTTCAAACTCTACCAACACAACGAATTCCCAAAACTAAATTAATAACGAAGGCTATTATTTTAATCCAACATCCAATACAAAAATCAAACACATTAATTAATTAAATTGAAGGGTTCAATTCATTAATTAAGAAGTGATGGAAAATATTAATGAAAGAGAGGGAGGTGAATAGATTACACCCTTAAGGTGGAGTTGTCAAATTAATTGAAGGGGAGATTAATGGGGGAGTTGAGGGAGGTGATATGTTTGTGGTAATTTTGGGGCCCACCTCACAAATACCCTCTCATGGGAGGTTATGTGAGTGTGGTACCCACCCCTAACTACCCATTGTATGAATTAACCAACGTCTTTAAATAAAATTATGTGCTACAATTTTATTTATTTTATTCTAAATACCATAAAATTAACTCTCCCCCCACATCTAACGCAACTACGGTAAAGGTTCCCATTAGTGATAACCGGCAATGTGAGTTCATCGATGTCCTTAGATTTAAATTCTGACAACTGGTTCAAAAGATTGAAAAATCCGCATGTATGTTTACTGAACATACGCGAAAAAAACATTATACATTGATTCCGGGAACACCGTGCCTCAGAATCAGGTGCCGTAAAAAACCACAGACTCGTAAAATTCCAAATAACTATGAAAAAACAAATTCCATGAAATTTCCTGGCCATTACAAAATTGTATGTAATTTAAATAGTTAATATTATTATATTTATTAAAATACCCTGTTATTATTTACACCGTGACATATTTATTAATTATGGAAGTGTATTTTCATTTTTTGAATTCAACAAAAAAATAATATTAATAGAAAAATTATAATTATTATTTATAATGGCCAGAAAATATATTTAATGTAATTAATTAATATTCGGGTGCGAAATTACCAAAAGTACAATGCTGGTAAATGTTATACCCTTCCTAGGGTAAACCCCATGTCTAAGGAACTATTGGTGGTTTCATATTTCCTATTCGAAAAAACGTTTGAGAGAAAATAATTTTCTAATATTTAAAAAACGTAATAATTAATTAATTAAAAGTAATTAGGGTATTATCATGTGTGCGGGTGTCAAAAACCCAATGCGAATCAAGTTTATACCCTACCTTGGGTAAACCCGACATTCCAGACCTATAGGTGGTATCATATTTCATATATGATGCACTTTTTGTGATTTATTTAATTTTTTTAAAGAAAACATGCATAAAAAAAAGAAAATTAATATTTTTATTCTACTAATTCCATAGTTTCATCTATTTGAATAAAAAAGTTCGGATGACTGGATTTAAAACCGGACATCCTAGTTAACATAAAAATTTTCTTTTTTGCATTTTTTCAACTGGATCAAAACATGGAAAATTACAATAATAAACTTGAAAATGGTTCACATGAAATTATATGATAACCAGCATTTATTATTCTGGAACATAATGATGATGCATGATAATTCAGAGTTAAGGTAAGGGGATTCATCTCAATCTCAATTCATTGTGACATTTTTTGATAATATACAATAACTTATTCTATATGGGTTATAATAATCATCATTTAAATTTATTTAAAATAAAATATTTTTTCAATGAAGGATTTTACGAAATGATAAAAAAGAATTTTTTTAATGTATGAAGGGACAAGAACTTCCCCAACATCATAACCATTATATTATTTTCTCTTCCACTATAAAAATTAATGTCTGTTAAAGAAAATGAAATTTGTTATTCCACTTTTGGTTATTTCAGTAATGAATATTCTTTTCAAAGAGGATTCAATATTTAAATATTTTGAAAATATTTCTTTTGATTGAAAATGAGTATTTATGAGTGAAATGTTCATAATTGAACCCATTTATTTTTTATTATTATATAATGGTACTTGCACATTTGATGGGAGGTTACCTGATAAAGAATTGATGGGTGGTAAGATGATAAACATAGACATGTGGTTCCATGATAAAACAAGGATGGTTGGTTACGTTATAACATACAATGCATTGGTTATATATGTTGGCCCAATGGATATTATTTTTTGTAAAATTGATATGTCTGTTAGTTGATTATATGGTTATTCAATTAAAGTATGATTATGTCCCAGGTTGAAATTTATATGTTATGCATTCCTTATAGGGGATTATGGAAATATTTAGGTCATAAAGAATTATTAATGATCTTATATTCATTGATGAATATTTTCTGATTCATAAAGGTTAAAATGATTACTTTATGATTATGTATTTATGGTTTTCATGTTTTAGTAGGGGTAAAATTTTTTGTCACTATGTATACCTTATTGATCTTTTTATGCACATATCATTTTTTCAAAAGTGTTTCAGACGATATAATGATGATTGAGTAAAATGAATAAGTTGTGATGTTTTTAACAATAATATAAATCACAATTTATTTTTAAAAACATTTCCTTTGGTGTGAAAAATGTAAACTTTTTTTATAGTATCCTTTTGCATGATTATAGGATGATATGTATTAATAATGGCCATATTATCTAAAATAATAAAAATAAACAAATAATTTGAAATAATGTAAAATTATTGAAATATATTATGATTAGGTTATGTTTTAATGTTGGTTCCTTATATATTTCCTCTCTCCTGTTTTTTATGAAAATTAAATCGTCGCATGTGATTTTTTAATTTATATACATCATGGGAAATGCACATCCATTTTACATCATGCCTTCAAAGTAGTCAAATATGTAATTAAATAGTTGAATCCATATTGAAATACTTATGTTGTAACCCATATAATGTTTTGGAAACAACTTTTATACATAATAGAAATTGAGAAAATAAAACTTGTCCGTTGTGATCGAAAAACCACCCAAATTAACCCAAAACGATCATCATTAATTTTTTTTGTAATAATTAAACTTCATATTTTGAAAAAAAAAATTTAATATAATATCATTTAAACTCTTATATCACCATTAATAATCCGAAATATTAATTATGGATTTTTATACATGTTATAAAAGTACTTCTATTCAAGTTTACAAGTGAACCATTCCGGAAAACTAAGAAAAAAATATTCCTGAATAATGAATTTAAATTCTATAACTCATAAAATGTCCCATAAAATAACATAAAAAATTAACGTAATCAATTAAATTTTTAAAAGGTTTTTATGTGTTAATTAATTAATTTTATTTGATTATACATGACATTAATGTGAAGAAATTGTTGAGAAACAAGGTAAGGGGAATTTTCGAACACAACATTCTTTCTCTGGGTTTTTCATATTTCACTCTATTTTCAGTATTATTATTCCTCAATATTAATTTCTTCATCTTTATATTACCAATTATGGGATATAATTTTTTCCACTTGTGTTTTTGTCAAACATAATTTTTCTGAAAGAACTCCTCTACTGAAACACACATTTAACTTCTCACTCGAGGCTGATGGTTCTTGTATAATGTATGATATTCTCTACTTCATTTTGGAACCCTGGGTTTAAGAATCTTTAATTTAGAAAATGAATCCCACTCTATTCCATTGATTATTTCTGTCCAATATTGATATATGTTCTATGTTTCAATCGTGGTAATGTTTACGTTATGATGTTACATGTGTGACTGTAATTATATAGAGCACTCTAATTCATTAGGTATTCTAATTAATATCATGATTTAATATAAAATATGCAAGAACATGAATCTAGAATTGATCACAATTTTGTGTGATAGTCAACCACTATGAAATCAGGATTTATTTTTTTCATTGGGACATTTCATGCCTTTTATTAGTTATTACTCTCTTGTGTATGATCATATGTCTATATTAGGATGATAATCAGTATGATAACCCTATGGTGTGTTGTATCATTTTCATATACTCTTACTGGTATTTTATGTCACCCCTTTTTGATGTATATCCTCAGGAAAATACATGTATTATGAAGAACTCAAGGGCCAATAAGAATCCAGAAAAAGTATAAATTAAATAAATGATTATTTTTTGTGTTGTAAAAGTTATTTACGGTCCTAATATTTCCATGAAACAAAACCTTAATATCCTCATGGTGTAATGTTTTTATATTGTTTATCATTAAAATTATGTAATAATAATGTTTGAAAAGAAAGGTAAATATAAAAATGATACATTTTAATTTTCATTAAAAACTAGAAATTTTGAAATATAAGAAATAGGTAATGTCATATACTTTGTATGATAATATAATATCATAATAAATAAAAGTATAAACATGAATAAAAAAATTATAAAGGTTAAATACAATATGAAACGAACCTTAGACTATACATGATAATAAAAATACAAGGTAGTGAAACAGAAGACCATTAAAATATCAAAATGGCAGTATAGTAGTATTGATATGGCTCAATATAATCCAAAATAACAAGAAAACATGAGAGAATGAAAAAAGAGTGTGTAATATTTATAAAAAAATAAAATAACATGGAAAATATTAATATCAATATTAGGAATGTCATCATGAAATGTATAAATATATGTAACAAAATTTAAATGAAGAATAATCGTTACCATAACAAAACAATAGTGAGAATACTCACTTTTTCCAATGTTTATATTAGAAAACTCATAATGTCAATGATGGAAAATATGAGAATAAACAATGTTATGACACCTATATAAAAAACTATTTATGAAAAAACCTAATTTTCACATGAGATATACATTTAGTCTAATTAATTAGAGAGATATACGAGACACTAAATATCCTCTTTAATATATTTGGGTTGTTTAAAATCATATCATCATAAAATTTGAAAGATGATTTGAAGAAAGAATGTGTTTTATGCAACATTCAAGGGTATCACATAAAATAAATATGAAACATATTGGGATATCAAAAAATCAAATTGGATCATATTAAAATAACTTATATATGGTTAATAAAGAATTAATTCGGGATTGATAAAACATAGATTAAAAATAAAATTTAAAATACAAATTTCTCTACAAAAACAAGTAATCATTGATATAAATGTAAAAATGAAATTAGTTCCCTAAAATTTATTAGATATAAAGGAGATGAATTATAAAAATATAATATATTTAAAATAAAATAATGGTTCATTTAAATTAAATAAAAGAACAATATGACAAATATGTAAAGGTAAAGACTGAAAAAATGCCCTTATTAAGATGTAGATCATTTTATGGATAAGTGAACAAAAAATATCCAATAAACGACCTTAAAATTTTAAAATATATAAAATAAAATTTTATTAATATTAAAATATTGGTATTATTTAATTTAAATTAGTTAAATTATAAAATTTTGGACATGGTAGAAAATGATACATTTGTATGAATGGTGGTTATTCATACTAATGTTTTTATTTTTTATTATAAAAAATGTTATCAAACAAGTAATCAGTGAAGATTCAGAGTAATTTACACATATTACAATATGAGATTATATATTAAATAAGGGAGTATAAGGATAAAATAAATCTTTGAGATTATATTTATATAATAAATACTATGCCCTAATGAATCTGAAATTATGTTAATGGATCCCTTACCATGATTTCCTCCATTTTTTATCATAATATAAATAAAATTAAAAAACAAAACTGTACTGATCACTTAATCTATAACAATATTTATATCCAAATTACTATATATCATTTTTTTATAATTACTCCCTTTAATTATATTAGTTACTCATTTTTTATTTTTAAATTTCCTTGTGAGTAATCATGATCGTTTTGAAGTAGTTCCATAATAGCCATGTTGATATTTGTTATCCTACCAGATTTATACATTATATATCAATAATATAAATTATAAATTATTAATATAAAATTATAATATAAATTTATGGATTTATTTTTCTCTTATTCAATGCTGAAATCATTGATAAAAATATTTTATAGTTTTGAACCTACTATCATTGGAAATTGAATTTATGAGTTTAAATTAAATGTTATCTTTTAAAAATTATAAGAAAATTTAATATATTTATATCTTCTTTTTTTTATTAATTATTACTTCAAATTCACAAAATATATTATTTAACATCATTTTTCATATTGGTGATTAAATTAACCCAGACAATAACATTTAATAAATTAACTATGATTATGTCTACAAAAGTAGTTCATTTAGGGATATCATGAATAATATTGTTTAGATAAATATAATTTGGTGACTATTATTTTTTTAGAGTTTAATAAATAATAAATAAACTATATTAAAATATCGAAACATCACTTTATGGAGGTGGTATTATGCACACACACGATTGATGTTTCCATTTTTCTTAATGGATGATGTGAAAAGTGGATAATAATTATTCAATTATCATAATAATATTAATAATAAAAATTAACGATATCCATTATATATGATAATAAAATAACATATTTGAAATCAATAATGAAAATAAAATAACATAAAAAAAATTCTCTTGTTGAGGCCAAGGTAGTTCCCTTAGAAGACATAATAAAAATGGAAGTCATAGGCAAAATACCCATGAATATAAAATGAAATAAAATGTATTAGTATATAGTGGAATTTAAATGGGTTTCTTATGTGGAAAGTGTTTAATGAGTCAAGTTGAGGAGGTGGTGAACATCTGCCTTTATAATTGTTCAGAAATATTTTCTAAATTATAACCATATTATATAATTAGAGGAACTTTTTGACAATTCATGTGGATCAATAAGTCTACAATAATGGATTTTAATATTAAATTCATTCTATAATCAATCAATTATTCATTATGAAAAATTAATTAATGGAAATATTTTTTTTCAATAGTATTGGAATTCTATTTTACCATTTTTTATTTACCGGGGTAGTTTTTTTCCAATTGTAATTAAATTATAATTAATAAATATAATGTATTCATTATTAATCTAATTTTACCTACCAAATGAAAATGTGAAATAAATTATATATGATATAATTTCTATGTATAATAAAATTCAATGTTAACATTTTTTGAAGTAACGCATAAAACACAATTTTTAGGAAATGAATGTTTTTATCCAAAAAATTATTTTGGTTGGATTTAATTATAATTATAATTTATTTTGACGATATAAATTTAAATATTTTTGAAAAATGTATTTTATGTTTCCTTCAATTAAAAAAATAAAAAAATTAATATTTAATTTAAAGATAAGAGAAAAATGAATTTTTTATGGTTATTATTAAAAACGATCTTTAAATGTTATAATATGTTTTTTGAAATCAACATTGTAATGATAAATTGTTTACAAAAACATATTAAATAAATATTTTCAATTTCAATTTCCATAATATTATATGTATTTTTTATAATATTAAAATGTAAAATATTTTATAAATACAGTATACACAATATTCACAAAAAAATAATTAATAAAATACATAAATGTATTATAATTTAATATTGATATTATAAAAAATAAAATTATTCCAATTTTATTATATTTTTATAAAAAAATTAAGAATTTTATTTTTATGAAATTAAAAATATCCAGAAAAGATGGATTTTATTGAATAAAGAGAATTTTTTCAATATTATTTTTTGATAGTATTATATCATTTCAATTTAAGATTTCAATATTACAAACAAAACTACATTATATAAAATAATACTTCAAAGGTTTTTAATTTAATTTATAGGGAAAAAATATAAACACTTATTAAAATGGTAATAAAAAATTACACCTATAATATATATGAATTTAAAATAAAATAAAATATATTATTTATATTAAATATTATAATTATACTTATAATTTATAATTGAAATATTTATTTTACTTCAAAAAAATGGACTATTATTTTTTAAATTTTATTATTAAGATTAATAACAAATGAAAATAATAAATAAATAGTTATTTATTATATCATAATATTTATATTTTTTTCTTAAATGATATCTTATTCCATACATTCTACAAACAATACATAGCTTTAACATACATATTACATATATTTATTTTCAATGAACATATTCTCAGTGACTATATTTCTAACAACCACATATCCAATGACCATATTGACAATGAACATTTTTAGTCCATATATATAGATGCCCTAGAATCAATAATTCAATAATAACTTTCTTACACACTTATCATTTTGATAGTGTTAATTTATATATCAAATCATTAATATTCATTTTAGTATTTTCCTCGTTATTATAGGTTTTCATTCATTATTGTTGTCCCTCATGGTTGAAGATGATCATAAAGGTATACTAGTGTTGATGATTTTTTTATATTATATTTATTTAGTTGTTCTAATTTACATAATTTTTTTATGTCATTATACATGGTGACCAAAACATATTTTGAAGTTATATTTTTGTAACATTTTACTTTGTATGTATAAAATTTATCTAGTTGAGTTCATATTTGGTATTAGTTACATAGTACATTTCAATTTTTATGAATGCAGTATATAAAATAAATGATAAAATTTATAATATTATTGTTTATTTAAATAATATGTTTCCTAAAAAATTGGTTCTTTTTTTACACCTAATACAGGATACCCAAAATCATCGTATACCTTTTTTTGGATCAACCACTATCTCTATCATCACAACCAAAACTCATTACACATAAGTGAAAGTATAAAATCATGTATAATCAGAAAAATGATATTGTTTTAATGATATCATATCCCTCTATCAAGGATTTATAACCCAATCTATGTTCCACATTATATCAGCCATGTATATCCATTCCACATCTATTCTTCTACGAACACCCATGATCTATGCCAACATCATTAAACAATTAAAATGGTTTTAAAAAAATTAAACTCTCTAATTAATTTCTAGTAATGTCCTATTCAGTTTGAAAACACAATTGAGAATGGTTTTCATTCAGAAATAATATCTAATATTCTATTAAAGGTCTAAATTACCCATTATGATCTAATTAAAGGAAAATCTGCATCACCCAACAAATGGAAAACTATTAATTTTGAATGAGATTCCCAATTACCATAATTACAATTATCGAATTGACTTATATCCAAAAAAACTATTTTTTCAAAATATATTCTTTTTAATGTGTTTTCTATTAGGAACCACACAATAAATCTCCATTTCAGTTATTCAATTGTTATGTGATCTGGTGGAATCAAAAGTGAAATGCTAAATAATTAGCTAAATATAATTGAAATGATCAGAAAATAAGGATGAATGGATCATGTGTATGTTTGTTGATTTAAATAGAAAGAAAAGTATATATGATTTAATGAATAATTAATTACTCAAGAATGAATCTGAAGGAGACATAGAAATTTGAAACTCTCCAAAATTATGAGAGGAATGTGGAAGGTAAGAATTTAATGGGTTGTGATATTTATTCCATATTTGAGAATAATAAATAAATTATCCAGCGGCCATTTATGGGATGAATGAAAACATCACAATATTAAAAGTTTTTATAGAACCCCACAGTTTATATTTTCTGTTAATTTAGGTCATTTCAACTTTTGTGACATCATGAATTTTCCCATATGGATCCTAAGTAGCAACAGGTACTTCGGGATCCTCCTAAACATGGTCCAGAATTACCCAAAAACACATGAAGACTGAGAAATGATAGAAAAAATACTTTTAATAGTGATCATAACTGATGATTTCTTTGTTGACACCATGTTTTCAAAATGATCCTCCCACCATGTAAAAAAACTGTTATGAAAATATATTTACCAAAACTCAATGTTTCATTAAAAACACTAAACTAAAATGATTCTTTTTCATATGATGTTTTTGTATAAATCATACCACATATCCTAGTGTTTATTATTTTCTCAATTCATCATCTTGTATGCACGTTCCATCACTAAATTATAAACATGTTTTTTCGATGAAATTATAAACATTATGTATGAAAATTCAATAAATATTTATAGACACACTACTGATGAAATCAAACAATAATATGGAATGAATCAAGAACCATATATATTTATACACAATCATGTTTTCTTGGGATTTAATAAGAGCCTCGTGGTTTATCCCACTATAATACTGATCTCATGAAGGAAAATTAAAAAATATGGTTCCCCCAAATATGTGAATAAATTATGAGAGTACTATTCTTGTTGTCCACATACACTCCATTCATGTTTTGAATAACCCCTCCCTCTATTGTTGTTTTAACAACACTATTTAAAAATATATCTACCGCACCAGTCATACTCTTATGGAAA
Source organism: Viscum album (assembly GCA_963277665.1). Lineage (NCBI taxonomy): Eukaryota > Viridiplantae > Streptophyta > Magnoliopsida > Santalales > Viscaceae > Viscum > Viscum album. Next base: position 1,154,227,974 of record OY728158.1, on the reverse strand, counting down.
ATATAAATTTAATATTCTATACAAACACACTTACACATCCATATTTTAATTACACATTTGATATGGAATTTTAACTATTAACCCCACACAAAAAGTTTAACTCATTAATTGAGTTATGGTTTCTTATTTCATTGTACCCCATGAATGTTTCCCAAATAAAAATCTACATGATACTTTATCATATTGTCCCCTAATCATTTGAAATATCTCATCCACCCCCTAGATAATAATATAAATCAATTTATTCCTCTAAATAACATGATAAAACTATTCCATCCCCATAACCATGTGATGAAACTAGATCACCCATAAACCATGTGATGAATTCATATTCACCCCTTAAATAAAGTCTGAATCTTACGACACCACCAAAATAATTTATGGATATTATTATGTCCTAAAAAAATTCTTAACCATAATACTAGTGTAACTATATAATTATATAGAAAATAATGACTCATGTTGTTGATATATTATCCAAATCATTATCACACCTATAATATATATTAATATGATATCATTAAAACCATTTCATGATCGATATTTTGACACTATATCTATAATACAATAAATTTAATTTAAAAATACTTTATTTCTATAGAAAAAAATATTAGGGGATCATATCAGAAACAATACCCTAATGTTAATTCTACTATCAATTGAATATGATACAACATCAATATCACATTACTTACAAGGATCACTCACCTATTTTAGATAGGCTTCTCTCTTATATAATATTATTTTTATCAACGCTATCAAGTACCCAATTAACAATCATTCATCCATTATAATATTTCGATTACCATTTATAATTATTGAAAATAGTATTCAAACTCATAATTATTTGGCCACACTATCCAACAACCACAATCTTTTCCCATCTTACCATGAATGGTTTTATCTACTCTCAAATGGTTTTATCCCAACTATATAGATTAATTTTTTTCTACTCTATCAACATGATCCTAAATTGGTCCCTTTAACACAATTTCATGGAATCCATTGTCATTGAAAATCCTTGAATTTTCCATGAAATGGTACCCTGATCTCTTTATGATGTCCCCTACTATATTCAAGGGATGTCTCCTCAATCTCTAATATCTAAGAAACCATCTACACAAGAACCTCACCACCACACTAAACCCAAATCACAGACCAATTTCATCCATTAATTGAACCACTTTCTATAGTCCCACATATGGATTATTAATTAATTCATAAACAAACTTGGCACTGTTCATAAACAAAAAACACATTCACGATGAATTTTTTTCTACTAAATATCATCATTGATGCTCTCTCGCCTCCCCATAAAATGTGATATATGAAAAATCGCATCATATGTTATCATGTAGGATCATAAATGGTATCATATCAATCGAAGTAACACACTCTCTTGTATAAATATATATTTATCTCAGACTCCTTATCCAAAAAATTGTGTCCCATGTATCCTAGAGTGAGGAACCTAGCATGTCTTCCATGAAAAATTGAATGTTTTCCTCTCCAAACATCCATATTTACCTTATTTATATGATGGATAAGTAAAATATCACCCACCATATGTGAATAATTTAAAACCATGAACATTTATCTATACTCCCACAAAACTAGAAGAATTTACTACAAAAAACAGTGTACTAGACATCAGACTAGTATTTCCCATGAAATGAGCCTCAATTAAAAAAATTATCAATGTGATATACAAACAATGTCCCAATGAATTTTGTAGGATATTTTTCGTAATCCATAAATGTTAATCATGTGACCATACTATATATTTATAAAAATGACACCAAGATTTTATATTGTGAAACACAATATAGGTTGTCTTTCAGAATTTAATCACAAGATCTCTTTTAAAGACCACCGGTTTTCTAGACCTATTGTGTATCCTAGGAACATAATCCTAACATTCATCAGGAATACCATTCCAAAATTAAACCCATCAGGGTCCAATATTAAGATATTAAAAACCTAAACTGACCCACTACAGTTATTTATATGTACCAGGATGATGGGACAACATTTTCACCATCACTGTGGAAAATCTAAAAATATATCCAAATAAACAACTGTTAGGACGGTAAAATAGGTTTATTGAAAATAATGAACCAAAAAAATCAATATACGAAAATATAATTTATATTATTATTGGAAATATAATCAATAGATCCCTATAAGATATATCCAATCATAGAAAAGTAGGATCATGGCATATGATTCAGTTAGGGCATTTCATGATAATTGTACACTAAAATCGATCCAAAATGAATTATTGAGAATCATATATTTAATTTATATTATGAATATCGAATTTATTATAAATTACATAATATCCCAAGAAAAAAATCCATTACCCCGTGTAACTAGGTCTTCCCATAATAAAGGTTTTCAAGACTCACCATTAATTGTTTTAAATCAATATATGAAACAGTCCTAAAACAACTTTAACCAATAACTTTAACAAATTAAAAATAGTACTCATATAAGAAATTTAAATACCCAACCCCGTGAGATATAGGTATTCCTAGGAATAGATTTCTACTTGTTCTCTATAATTCCTTCCCATGATCCATAGGCTTCCCACTACTGGTCGGGGTTGAATGCAAATATTGAGAAGAATAATCACTAGAGTAAAACTTATAAAAATAAAAGAATAAACAAAATCATACACAATATAACTAGAATATTATACATACCTAAAAAATAATAGCGGTAAATCAAATGATGATTTCATACAAAAAAATTGATCACCCACTATGCCACAAACAAATACAAAACAAACAATAAATATATCTCAGGCACACTATCTCTACATACATATACAAATATATAACAATCTATCTACAAAAATGAAAATTCTCTACCACTATGATAAACTACATGTCATCCAAAGAATCTAAAAAATGACATAAGTTCATCACAAATATATACATTAGATTAAATTGAGTGAGTTAAACATCTAACCAGGGTTTCATCATGTGAGCATAGTATATAGTATCATATGCATGTACAAATGAGAAAACTAAAAATGTCACCCAAGAAAATTTGATGTTTAGTTCAAACGAGGAAACACTTAATCCATGTATAGTAGGAAATTGTGTTCTATTTAGTACACCATGACACGAGATCAATCTTGCTTTGGTCAATTTCATGAATCCACCTTATTTCCTAGTCTAATAATATTGATCCCATCTCATACATGAAGACTCCACACAACATGGAATCCAAAACCTTGACCCATTATCTTTAGAATCATGATATGGTTGTTAATCAATCAGTATCGACCCATTACTTCTCACATAAATGATCTTTATCAATGTAATGTTTTCTAAGGAACCATCTAGTATGGAATTAATCAATCCAATAGTATTCATTTCATGTTAGAATTTATTCAAACTGACCTAATACATGATTGTGAAGGTCTGTGGCCCAATTCTTGAAGCATTAGGGCATGGTCATAACATCTTTCATGTATACCATTTCAATATCAAACCCATTAGGGTTCCTAGATTAATGTAACAAAAACCTAAATCGACGAAATAATGGTATTTATATATCGAATGATGATGGGAAAACATTGTCACAAAAACTGTGGAACTCATAAAATAAGATATAAATGAACAAATATTTGAGAATATACAAGTGTTTTATTGAGATGAATAATCCAAAAAATGAATATATGAAAATTAAAAATCATTTTTTATTGAAATGATAATCAATAGATCCCTATAATTAATATATAATCATAGAAAATAAGGAACATTTCATATAATTCATACATGTCTTTTCATGATACATGTACATTAAAAACCTTCCAATAATCTATGATCGAGAATCATTTATTTAAACACCTTTTGGAATCTATTATAAATTATAATTCACATAAATAAACAAGAAAAGATATCCATTGACCCTTATAACATGGTATATCTATAAGGATAGATTCGAGACTCACCAGTACTAGGTCGAAAATAATATATGAAACATACCTAAAAAATATACACTATCACTCTAAAGTACTAAAAAAATTACTCATATAAAAAATTTGAATACCCCACCCTGTACCTCATAATTATTACGTGGTTGGGATTGCCACAAATTGTCCATAATGACATTCCATTTTGCACAGGCTTTCCACTAGTGGCCAGGGATGAATCAAAATATCGGGGAGACTAATCACTCGGTAAATATATATATATATATATAATAAAAATAATCCACAATATATGTTGAATATGAAACATACCTAAACAAATAATTTGGATAAATCAAATGATGTTGTCATAAAAAAATGATCAACCACTATGACAATTAAAAAATCAAAACAAATAATTTATATAACTAATTCACACTATCTATACAAAATTATACATTGATCACACACCATGTCTTCAGAAATTAAAAATATCATCCATCCTGATCAACTAAACGTCATCTACAAAATATGAAATATGACATAAGTTAATAACAAATATAGATATCCCCTTAAATGGTGAGAGATAATAATATAATTAAGGTATCAACAATTGAATATAGTATACATAATTATATTTTTGTATGAATGATAAAAATAAAAATATCAGACAAGAAAATTGGATGTCTGGTTCTAACCTGGAAAAACCTACTCCTTGAATAGTAGGTCCTTCGGTGATATTTAGTACACCAAGACACTAGATCGAGACTTAATTGATTAATTTCTTGAATCCAAATAATTGACTAGTTCCTTAATATTGATCACATCTCAGAGCTTAAGCCTCCAGGCAAAATGGCATCCAAAACCTCGACCCACTTCCCATAGAAACATTATATTGTTGTGTATCAATCATCATCAACACATTATATCTCACATAAATGAGGTTCATCAATATCATGTATACTTGTGAACCATATAGTTGAGTGGAAAGTGATCCAATATGTTTCAATACAATGTATGATATATTCAAAATGACTAAAGGTGTATTTGGAATGGTGCATGACCGAATTATTGAATCATTATGACATGGTCATTAAACAAACCCAAACCATGTAGGTTTCGGTACTCCAATTGTTACATAATGGACTATTTAATAACTATCCAACCAACCAATCCACCTAGACTATTAGTAGGTCACATCAAATAAAATCATCCCTAATGATACTAGGGAGTTGAAGAAGACATGTGAAAAATCAGTGTGTCAAGATCCTCCACACAACTCAATATCTAATCCTAGGGTTCTAGGTTATCATGACCATACCCCTAAAAACAAAATATCACACATAATCCATTAGGATATTTATTGGGTCTTCTAATCCCATTAATGTCGATACAGTTCAATAACACCACAAGCTCATCACCCACAAGTGTGTTCACTTCACAGTGGAGCCTCTATACTAGAACCGTATATTAGATCAAAACTCATCACTCAATGTCCCATTACATGGGGAATTTCCCAATCAACTATAGTCTATACATATTGGTATCCAAATAACATGTAACTGATATCTCTATATCCTTCACTGCTGTCAAGTCTCACACACTATATGGAAGATATAAAATACTACTAATGAAAGGAAACTCCACCATATCAGAACCATTATTTCCCTAAGGACCCATCCCCATCATTGGTCTCACAATTCCCTAGAAAACCCTTTGGATGGTTTAATATACCATGAGTGGGCCACGACACCATCTCACTCATCGTTATAAGGAATAGAACTCACATTCCCATAAAAAGAGATAGAAAATTCATCCTATGATACCAACATAACATCACATATACTTTGACTTCCCATGGTATATTTTCATACTAAATATCATATTATCCCATTAAAATCATATTATTGAAGTTATTTATCACCAAATAGCTAAAATAAAAGTTACTCTATTTTATGAAACTGAACACCATCATACCTCATAATCTTGGTAAAACCTGATCCCTATGAGTCCAAATTGATAATAAGAAACATGCATGAAAAATGAGAAAAATATATAAAAATATTAAATTTCTTGTACTAATGGGAGAAACTACCCCCATCCGGGAGTTATCACCACATAAAATCTTTATATTAACATAGATATGTTTATCCATGCTATGTTCATTATTGTATGACTACCCATGATCCATCATCTTGTTATAAAACAAAAATAAATAATTATATTAATTAATAATATGATATTTATTATAAAACACAGAGTTTATTACACCAAAAAATCAGTGATTACAACCATTATGTTGTAAATATAGCCACCCAGCATAAAATGTCTTAATGATACCGCCAACACCATCCTGTGTAATATTGTGGCATGGTGACATTTGAAAAATATATAAATGTCATTTAATTTTAACCAAAATTATAAATAAAACTTTTTAATGGACATAAATTATTTGAAATAATTATAGGAAATGTGTATAAATCTTACACGTCCTTTCTTGACTATATGTAAGAGAGCCCCATCTAAATTTGTTGAATCCATGGTTCTCTAGTGGTGTTGGATCTAAAACAATAAAATAATTTCTATGTCATTAACTAACTCACGTCAAACAAGATTCAATCTGGTGAAACAGACCTCCAAAAGAACCTAGTGGTGTTCTCTATCCTCCTAGGATGGAAGCTAGTGCCAGGAATCAGGAATAAAATTTTGGAAGTGTTGTTTCCGACGCTTTCGCCGGGGCGCGCACGCGTCCGTCCGTCAGGGGGGGACGCGCGGCTTTGTTGCCCCGCATTCCCGCTTTCCAAAGGCGGGGGGCATTCTTTCCTTATTCAGGTACGTCTGCTCCTTGATCGAAACGGGATGATGGGATTTCGGTTCTTCCTTCCGTGGATTCCTCCTCAGAACTCGTCACCTAGTCCGGGTCTCCCTCATAGATTTAATACGTAGTTTGTGAAACTCTTTCCAGTGCCATGTTTCCATGGACGCCGGTTAATTACACTGCTTCTGTCGGGACATTTCAAAGGGTCCAGTCAGGGCAGCAACCTTCGGTCAGTGGCGTAGTCACGTTTGAGGCATTAGTAGCGTGTCTGGATGCTGGGGTACCTGGCATGTCTGTCTGTTATCCTTGATCACACGGCTTCTCGAGGGCGTGGAAGCCCGAGGCATCCCACCTCGAGCGCGGGGAATTACATGTCATAGACATGTATCTGAGGTTTTCCTCAGCTTCCCGTGTTCAACACAGGGTATGCCGCGAGTTTAATGTCTAGCGGAGACGGATGAGAGTGAAATGGGACCATCGCGGGGGGGGGGGGGGGGGGGGCGACAGTGAAGTTGGGCTTGAGCCTTGAAGAGGCTTCCTATGTATCCCCGTGGTAGGGAATCAAGGTCCGCGTAGTTCGGGATGGTACCGGTAAACCGACGTGAAGCTGTACCTTGGTCCGAGAGGAGTTGGGCTTGAACCTCTGGGAGGATTCCTACGTACCATGCCTTGACATGGATCAAAGTCCTCGTAGTTCAAATGGTTGGGTCGCAATGGCTTACCACTGGACCAGATTGTAGTTTAACGTCATGCTGGACGTAGGTAGAACACGACGTGAATTGGGTGATGGGTGGGCTTGAACCTCGTGGAGGCTTCCTATGTACCATGCCTTGACATGGATCAAAGACCTCGTAGTTCAAAATGGGTTTTGTCGGTGAACCGACGTGAAAGTGGACCTTGGTCCAATGGGTGGTGGGCTTGAACCTCGTAGAGGCTTCCTACGTACCATGCCTTGACACGGATCAAAGACCTCGTAGTTCGGAGAATACAGTTTAATGTCATGCGGGACGATAGTGAACCCTGACGTGAATAAACGACGGGTGGGCTTGAACCTCGTGGAGGCTTCCTACGTACCATGCCTTGACATGGATCAAAGACCTCGTAGTTCAAGTGGGTTTCGCCGGTAAACCGACGTGAAAGTAGACCTTGGTCCACTATTGGTGGGCTTGAACCTCGTGGAGGCTTCCTACGTACCATGCCTTGACATGGATCAAAGACCTCGTAGTTCAGAGAATACAGTTTAACGTCATGCGGGACGACAGTGAACCCTAACGTGAATAAATGATGGGTGGGATTGAACCTCGTGGAGGCTTCCTACGTACCATGCCTTGACATGGATCAAAGACCTCGTAGTTCAAGTGGGTTGGGTCGCAATGGCTTACCACTGGACCGGAATTGCAGTTTAACGTCGTGCTGGACGGGGGTGAAACCCGACGTGAAAGACGGGCTGGCTTGAACCTCATAGAGGCTTCCTACGTACCATGCCTTGACATGGATCAAAGACCATGTAGTTCAAATTATGTTTTGTCGGTGAACCGACGTGAAAGTAGACCTTGGTCCACTATTGGTGGGATTGAACCTCGTAGAGGCTTCCTACGTACCATGCCTTGACATGGATCAACGTCCTCGTAGTTCAGAAGGGGTTTGTCAGGGTCGGTGCTCACTCTAAGCCCACGTGAGTCATTCTCGGTGTGAGAAACAAGAGGTTGCAAGGACCTGACGATCACGTCGCGAAGGGTGCGTCCGTGAGAAGCGAAGAGGGGCCCACGCGTTGAGCGGCCCATGGTGTTGGGACTTACTCCAGGATGGAGGCCCATAGGGGGGTGCCTCGTTCCCTATCACGCCCTCCACTGACCTTGGTAGTGGGGAAGTACAGAGATGCACAGGTGAAATCATCCGTACCAAATGTTAGGGGCTTACGCTCTGAGGCAGCCCTTCCCCTACGAACATACACCACTCTGACAAGGAGGATCTCATTCCATGTGCGGAAGAGTTCCATTCCCGTAGAGACGAGTGGTGTAATGAATGTTCAAGCTGGGGGGACCCTTCGTGAGGAAGACGAGGTTGTGTCACAGTTTAACGTCATGTGTTGAGGATGTGGTGCTTGGCAGTTTAACGTCCTGCAGCTCGGACGAGGTGGGTTCACTCCACACCCCTAGGGCTTACATAACTGGTACCCTCTGGTCCTTGTGGAAGGGAAGGTGCCGATAAGGGAATGGTAAATGGGGGTCGAGGGATGAACCATCGGGGGGACCACGTTAGCGTGGCTATGCGAAGAAGCAATAGCCATTAGCGTGCCTATGCGAAGAAGCATTAGGCGAAGCAACGCTACGGGAGGTGTTGTCCATGGGACTTTGAAATCACATCGTGAAAACCTGTAGGGTCGCACGGAAAGAGGAATCGCTAAGAAGAGGAGTGTGCATTGCGAAGTGGGGTGCCTTGGCCTTAGCATGGGGAATAGGTTGGAGTGGGAGGTGCTTCTCGAAGTGGAACAGTGTTCACGGAGCACTGCCTCGCGAAGAGGGAATGGTTCGCGAAGCGGGGTCCTGCCAAGCAATGTACTTAGCGAAGTGGAGCGATCGTGCCTTATCATAGGGATTACTCGTATGGGTTGGGTGTTTCGCGAAGCATAAGAGCTCCGCGGCTGCCCGGGTTCCCTTGGGAATCCCCTTCCTTTGCGAATGCCCTTGAGCTTCGCGAAGGGCATCCCTCTCGGAAGAGGGGCTCAAAACGAAACAAATCAGAGTCGTCTCGCGAAGTAGAAATACCTCTCGGAGCTCATGATTCCTGGGGCAAAGCGTGCTTCGCGATTAGGGAGAGGAGAAGCCGAAAGGTCGGATTGTCCATCCTCGGGACTCAGGGGGAGTCGAGTATTTATAGGGAAGGGGCGCCGCGAATCAGGGCTCGCGCGCCGCCTTCGGGGCTTCGCGGCGGCTCGCGAACGTCAAATGGGTTCGCGGAGGATAACCCCCTCTGGAGCTTCGCGGCGGCTCGCGAACGTCAAACGGGTTCGCGGAGGATCCCCGCCTCCGGAGCTTTGCGGTGGCTCGCGAACGTCAAACGGGTTCGCGGAGGATTACCGCCTCCGGAGCTTCGCGGCGGCTCGCGAACGTCAAACGGGTTCGCGGAGGATTACCGCCTCCGGAGCTTCGCGGGGTCGCCATGGTTGGGGCGCTTCGCGGCGAGGCTTCGCGGCTGTGCTTCGCGAGGCAGCGCGCCGACTTTCTTTTTCGTTCCTTCCTTTCGGGCCACATTTTTGGTGCCAACAAATGCCCCCCCTCAGACTTGGAGCCGCGGAGGGCGAAGGGTCGAAGTCTGAGGGACAATCGCCAATACTGTCGGTGGTTCGCGATGCAGCATCACGAAGGAGGCTCGCGATGTTCGCTGGGGCCGCAGATCCGGACGCGCCACGATGCTTCGCGCGGTTGTGGCGCGCCGCGATGCTCCGGGGTCGTCGCCTATAAATAGGGGGTCCTCCCTCTTTTGTCTTCACGTGCCTTCCTTGTCTTTTGTAATCTCGATTTCATGAAGCTCTGCGTACTCCGCGACAGCCCTCCGCGAATCGAGCTTTGCGGCGAACCGCGGGTCTCCGACTCCGTGTCCGCGCCAGGCGAACCTTTGCTTGTCTGCCTTGGCCGAACTTCGCGGTTTGATCTTGTGACCGACCTTCGCGATCCGGCTTCGTGATCGAGCTTCGCGATCCATCCGGAAGAATCCTTTTCTGAGGACCAGAGTTAAAATGGCCCATCAAGAAGCTGTCTTGGGGGTCCTCGCAGATGCTGCTTGTCGAGATGAGATGGCCAACTGTCCAGGCATGGGGGAAATGGTTCGGAGCCACTCGGACCACACATCCTTGACAGACCTGCTATCGGAAGGTCAGAGGGATTACCCGCAGTGCAAGAAACTGCCGTTGTACGGCTTCGGGCTGAGGGATGACGTCTTCATCCCTGAGGCAAGAAGGGATGAACCAGCTTGCTGGTTCAGGAGCACACCATGCCAGCACCAATGGTTCAGGGCGGACGATGGTCATGCACAGGAGGATTTCACACCCGTCACCGCTGATTGCCTCTACAGTCATGTGAACGTCATTGACGGGAGGCCACTGCAACTGGAGACATCCCCTCCTCTTTACCGCACCATGCTGAAAGCGGCTCTGCAGGATCCCAAGAAGGGATGGTCCGATGAGTGGGACCTGCGCCAGGGCGGCAACTTTACCGATGACTGGGCCTGGGCCTACTAGGTAGGCGCCTCCTGAGAGGAGTTCGAGGCCGAGCTGAGGAGAGTGGGATTGTATGAGGCGGCATGGGCCTCCCAGTTCCACATTTACCAACCCAAGCAGCTGATGCCATAACTGTTGAGTAGATGGTCGTCCCGAACCAACACTTTTCACCTGCATCACGGGGAGGTGGGCATCAGCCTGTGGGATGTCCACCAGATTTCCGGGGTCCCGATCTTGGGGGCCATGTATGACGAGTTCCTCCCCATTGCCAGCGTCTGGGGAGATGCTGAGCAAATGCCACGGTTGGCGTCAGCGCTGATGGCTCTTGTCCCTGGAGAGGACAAGGAAGCAGTGAGGGATGTCCACTTCAGAAGATGGTTCAAACGCTTCCTGAACTTCCCAGAAGATCGAGAGTTCCCTCCAAGGCCTCGAACTTGTCCGAGAGCAGCCCAGCGGGGCAAGGGACACTCGTATTGGTGGGTTTTGGAGGACAGCCAATGGAAGACTTGGGATTTCAGCGTCAGCACCGAACAACAGCCAATAGTCAGGCTGGCGGCGTTCATCGCGGCTCTCATCTGTGGGTGGATCCTACCAGTGAAAGATACAAGCATGGGGGTACGGCCCAGCTCGTTCATCATGGCATCGATGTTGGCCATGGGGCAGCGGATCAACTTGGGGATCCCGATGTTCGCCAAACAATACAGAATGATGCGGCGTATTAGCGAGGGCAAGAAGCCGCCAAGAATATGTGGGCCCTTCCACCTCCTGTATGGGTGGATCGCGGCGCATATTAGGGGGATTTACGAGTATCCAAACCCCATTTCGCCGTCGGGATCAGACTTTCGCCCCTCCATTCTGAACACAGTTGGGAGCTTCCCATTCAAACTGGCCGTTCCGATGGTCTTGAATAGGGTGTGGAGGGCGGACGAGTTCAACTTTCTTCCCTTCCCACTGCCGATGGGGAGGCTTACTGATGATGGACGGGGAATGGAAGAACATCAGGCTTACCTCCTGGCCTTCCGAGGTAGAGTTTTGGTGGCTCGGATAGATCGTGAGCCAATCTGTGAACCGTACACCCCGCATCGTTTTGCGAGGCAGTTCCGGTGCCTCCAGCGGCTGACCCCGCAGGTATACTGGGAGGTACGTCACGAGGAGCACCCATGTGTGATGAGGCAGCTGCGGCTCATGTTCACACGTGAGGATGGAAAGATGCAGATCGCATTTCCTCCTTCCACCGCCGCCTTCGGCTTAGTGAAGGAGTACGCCATCAGCTGGGAGGACGCTTACCCGGGGGAGATGCTGAACCAGCCAACGATCCGGGTTGGTGACGGTGGGCCTCCTTTATCTCGCGGTCAGGGTCGGAGGGCAGCTAGGGCCGCTCGCGGCAGCGGGGCTGCCATGGCGGCGAGACCCGCACCGACCGAGGGTTCGGCAGCAGCGGTGGATCCGGTGGTTTCGGGAGAGCAGGGTTATCCGGAGGGGAGGCCAGCGAGGGGATTCCGTCGAATATCCGCTCAGGCTCTGGGGAAGCGGCTGCGTCACATCGACATGGCAGAAGATGCCGTCTTTCCGGAAGCTTGGGACATTTGGGATGTCAACCGGCTATTCCTCAGCCCACCCGAGATGTGGGCCCACCTGAATCACCTCGGGACGAAACTGTCGGGCATAAGCCCAGTTCGGGCTGGATTCATGGTGTCTCCAGCGGAGGCGGAGCAATACTTGAACGAGCTGGAGGATTACGTCCACTCCAGCGGTGTTCCTCGCCCAATGACAGATCAGGTGAGGGTACTATTGAATCAGACGGTGCGCCCACCGTTATCGGCTGCCGATCTGAGGGAGCGCTTCCCCTTGCGGGAGGAATCAGGGGACTCTTCTCAGGGGGATGAGGCTGGAGGAGGGAGCCCGTTGGAGGAGGGAGAGGTCGGAGACCGAAGCTCAGAATCCGACGACTTCGCGGAGACTCTCGAGGTAGCATTCCGAACTTCTCTTCTTACGATCTGTTCTTGAATCCCAATGGACTTCTCACCAATGTTCGAGCCATGCAGGAGGAACTTGTTCGTAGGCCTCGTTCTCGCTCCTTGACGGGTGATGGCGCGGGACCTTCAGAACCCGCACCTATGGCTGCATCCAGTTCTGCGTCTTGTGGGACCAGGGGTTCTGAGGAGTCTCCTCTGGAATCTCCAGGCCTTCCAACAGTATACGGGGGGCCTCGTCTCGGAGTCCCATCAGTACCGGCCCAGGAGCAGCGCTCGGAAGTCGATCTTCATAAGTCTCCTCCACCGGTCTCCTCGTTGCCACACGTGGGCTATGCCAACTAACGTTTATGTCTCTTTCCGTCATACAGTTCTCCGACTGGCGTGGGCTGCTGCAGCTAGGCTGGTTGGGATGTCTGGCGGCGTCCCTCCCAGGGGCATGTCGGTGATGGTGACGATAGTCCCTTCACCTCCTCAAGCTGCGGCGCACACCATCACTGGCGGGACCACCAGCAGGGCCATGCCTGAAGTCATCGAGGTGGACTCTGAGGAAGAGGATCAACCGGTCAGTCCCAGTCCTGTCGTGCCTGCGCCGGCGTCAGGTGTCGTACCAGACTCAACACCAGATGCGGATCCCGCTGAGGAATTCCTGCAGGCATATCATGCGTATGAGCCTGCCGACCGCCCGGATTGGGACGAAACGGCCTCTGATGATGAAGACAGCAGCATAGTCCGCCGCCGGCCATGGAAGCTGATCACGCGCATTATCAGGGACACTCCCTAAGCACAATGGCTGGCCGAAATGGATAGGCTCCGCTCGCGGTTGCGCGAACTGTGTGCCGGGGGAGTGGATGCCCAACGCCCTCACGCGCTCATCCGAGACCTCATGGCTGAGAAGATCCGGGAGCATGATCGTGGGCTGAGCATGGGATGGCAGCGGAGGAAGGCGTCCAGCATTAGGAAGCTCCAGGAGGCTGAAGGCGAGGTCCAACAGATGCAGATCCGGGCCAACGAGCTTTCATCCACTCTCGATGCGCAGTCTGAGCTGGTCTCACGATTGAAGGCCCAGCTAGCGGAGGCTGAGGAACATATGTGGCAAACCTCTGGAAGGATGGCTGCCGTTCGGGCCGAGGTAGAAAGGGCCAGGGCCAGGGTTGACGAATTACGCCCCGCCGCTGCTGAAGAGGAGCGGGAGTTGAATCAGCGGCAACAGGCTTTGGATGCTGCAAGTCAGCGGGTGGTGGGGCTGCAACGCTCTTTTGACGGAGTCAACCCGTCCATGGGGGAAGTCAACCCCCGAGTATTGTAGCGGACCCGAAAGAAACTTTTATTAACACTTTTGTGCTTCAACTCTTTCTTTCTCCTTTGTTTTGAGTTCCGTAGAACGCACGATTTCCACTGTTGAAATGCCTTGTTACATCCCTACAATGTTTGCCAGACGTTTGACGACAATTCCCTCAAACCAGTCCAGACTCCCGAAAGATGGGGAAGGCTTGATCAGAGGAGGAAATTCCAGGATAGCCGAATTACCGTTTCTTCAACGTGCACTTATGCACGAACGGGGCAACGCCAGGGGCACTGAAATCGGTTCAAATAGATGAAAATGGGAAGTGTGAATCACGATGCCCAAATTCGGAACACTGTGGGGATGGCGTGACAACAAAGGACAACCGCTAACCGTGGCGGAAAAACGGTATCCTTACTGCGTTAGCCTGAAATGGGGACAACAAATGAGCATCGACCGCTGACCATATTCGCAATGCGGGATTTTATCAATTTGTTGTCGATCAATCTTTCAGGATGTTGGCCCATGACAGTTGGTGGACCATAGGTCAGACATCCATACTGTTAGGGGGTCCTTCCAGACATGACTAGTCTTCCGGAACGTTGGCCCAGGATGGTAGGTGAGCGGATGCGGCATAAGACCAGGCCATTAGGGGGTTCCTTTAGACATGAAAGAGGACGAGGGTCCGAATAAGGGACACACAAAGAGTGGAACATGGAGTGGTGGTTTGCTCAAACAGAATCCAACACTTCGGTAGTTGCACCACCGTGGTGGGAGTACGCCAGATGGGCGCATCGGCCTGATCAGGGATCATTCTTTCTTCCAGACAGGGCCTCTGGCGAGGGCTGGAAATGGGGAGGAACAAGATTTCGTGATTCCAGGGGATGAAACCTAGGTGAAATGCCTGGGTGTCTCTACATATCCCACATGATGATGGGAATCAAGCCGCACATAGTTCTTGAAGCGCAGTTTAACGTCATACTGGACGAGGACCAGCCTGACCGTGTTGGTACACATCCAGCCAAAACTACTAAGCCCACGTGAGTCGTGCTCGGTGTGGGAAACAAGCAGTAGTGGTGGGAATTTCCCGACGCAGAGAGGGGCAGATTAGGGCAAAGGGATGCTCGGTGACTACCGGCCCGATGAAACTAACACGATCATTCAGTGCACCTAGATGCGCGAAGAGAAAGAGCCAAGTATGATGGAGTTCCACTTGAACATGAGGGAGTGGAAATGTGTGAATCATGGTGCTCGAGATTCAGATCACAATGATGATGGCGTGACGATGGAGGATTACTGCTGACCATGTTCACAACACAGCATCCTGTCGTGTTATCCTGAGGTGGGAACAAACAAATGAGGGTCGACCGTTGACCATGTTCGAAACACGGGACCATGTCACAAATGTTGTCAGAGATCCGTGGGGACGTTGGCCTGAAACGATTGAAGGGCCCTTAGGTACAACATTCATGGAGAGCCCTTAAGCTTAGTATCCATGTCGTCCGAGGGTCCTTTTGGATGTGGAAGAGGATGAGGATCCAAATAGGGAGCTCACGAAGCTTGGTCATGGGATGGGGGGAATGTCCCTGTGAAAATCCCACGCTACGGGCTCTTTGTCAAAACACATCTGAATACGACAACGAAACGTATTAGAGAGAGGGAGCAGATTCCTTTCCCTTGGGGAGATCTTAGTTTAGGGTCATAGAACTCGGACCATGGATTGGAAAAAGGGATCAAGGGACTCATGACATCAAAACCTGACGTGAATGAGGACATAGTCCTGCTTACTATGCGTTCTCCGAGGAAATTCTCGAGTCGAGGGACCGAACACCAGGGTTAGGCTGGGCCCGCGGGGAAATACCCGGGCGCTCCTATGATTCTCATAAGGATGAGAATCAAGCCATACGTAGTTCTGGAAGTGACATGGTAGGATACCAGTGCCAGGGGAAAAGGGGAGTGCGGACGTGGCCCTTGCACTAAAGAAGCAGAATTTGATGTATCTTGTTTGTTCTTTAAGGTGAATGGTTTTTTTTGTGAAGCGACAGGCCTAGAACAGTAGGTCGTGATGTCGCCACAAGAATCAAGCCGTGATGGGCGTTGAAAAATGGCATGGCACATGACCAATACCCAACATGATGTCCTCTACAGCGAGGTCACCACAATGCGGTGCCATTTTTCGTCGTGCGGCCAGGACGATAATGTCACAGTTTAGGGTCGTGTGATAGGACCAGGCATGCATTTTATCGTCATGCAGCGCAGACATAGCAGAGACGATGCTAGGCTGGAAATGTGTGCAGTGTTATAAAACACAATTGACAGAGACATAATCCCACATCAAATTGTACGCCATCCGGAGAGGGAAACCTCAGGCCGAGGGGCCTACACAGAGGTGAAATAGGAAGAGAGACTGGCTTCCCGAACGGGTTGTACCCGGAGACAGGGCGTCTGGGCGGTCCTATGTATCCCATGAGTATGGGAATTAAGTTGGACGTGGTCCCGAATGGATCTTAGATTATGGTCTTAGAGCTCGGACCATGGGAGTCCCAAAGGACGCCAGATTGCAGCTTTGTCCCCCTCGCATGCAAAGGTGCACTGAGGGATAGCGCCAAAAGTGTCGAGATTCCACCTGGACATGATGGGGTGGAAAATGATGTGAATCATGCAACCAACATTCAAGGACTGAAGGGGCTGGTGTGACGGCAGAGGATTACTGCTGACCATGTTTGCAACACAACATCCTGTCGCGTTAGCCTGAAATGAGGACTAACAAAACGAGCATCGACCGCTGACCATATTCGCAACGCGGGATTTTATCGATTTGTTGTCCGAAACCCTGGGGGGCATTGGCCCGTATCGGTAGGAGAGCCCTTGGGCGTAGTATCCAGGCCGTTCTTGGGTGTCCCTCCGGGTGTGAAGGATGATGGAAGTCCGAATAGAGGGGAACACGAAGCTTGACAAGTGGAAGGAACTTGACCAAGTTGAATCTGACACTCTTTGTCCTAGACTAGAGTGCTCTTAATACATGGGTGAACCACTGCGGGGAGCCATGGGACTCAACCTTGAGGGTGATCGAGAGATGGAATATTCCCAGGGGAAGGGGGGAATGATTCCCAAAACCTTGTATCATACCTATACACCCCCCGCTGGAGAGGGATGGACCAAGTGGCCTAGGTGACCGGGAAATCAGGAGATCTCCCAGAGGTGGGGCTGGACCCGAATCTTAGACATTCTGGTGGTCCTACGTATCCCATTAGGATGGGAATCAAGCCATACGTAGTTCTGAAGGGTGCCTTTTAACGTCATGCAGGACAGAACAGGAGGACTGAACCTCAGAATGGGGGCGTGCGTGGTGCAGCTATTGCATACCCGACGTGAATGAGGATGTAGTCCTACACTGCGCCACGCAGTCCTGTGATCTGGGTCCTGAAGAGAGGATTAGAGAGGTAAATTTGCTGAACTCAAGCGGGGTCCGAAGACAAGGGGTCTTGAACGTAGTTCCAGATGAGGGTCTTAGTTTATGGTCTTAGAGCTCGGACCATGGATGGTGAAAACTCCTGAGCAAGCACAGATGTCAACACAATCCCTAATCCCACGTGAGATAAACTCGGTGTGGGAAACAAGGGGGGTATCCTCATCGCAGTACTTGGGGCGTCCACCAATGGGGAGTCAGCAGAGAGTTTCGAAGGACACCTTTGATGTAGCTTGTTCCTCGAACGCGCAGACGTGCACGGGGGAAAAGTACCAGGAGTCCCGAGACTCTACTTGGACATGATGAAGTGATGAAGGGTGTGAATTGTGTACCCGGCATTTGGGCTTAATGTGTTGGCGTGACGACAGAGGAAAACTGTTATCCATGACGGAAACACAGTGTCTGTATCGCGTTAGCCTGAGGTGGGAACAACAAACGAGCATCGACCGCTGACCATATTCGCAACGCCGGATTTTATCGATTTGTTGTCCGCAACCCTCGGGGGCGTTGGCCCGTATCGGTAGGAGAGCCCTTGGGCATTGTATCCAGGCCATTCTTGGGGGTCCCACCGGGTGTGAAAGATGGTGAAAGCCCGGATGCGGGGATACGCAAAGCCTGGAAAGCGAGTGCGGACGTGTCCGAGTAAAGCTTGGCATTCCAGGTAATAAACCAGAGTACTCTTAAGCACATTGGTGAACCTCTGAAGAAAAAGGATCGACGAAACAGCTCAGAGGACATGATCCCACACCACACCACATGGTCCCCTCATGGGGGAAGGATGGGCCAAGGGGCCAAGATGGGATGAGGTTTCTCGAGAGATGGGGCTGGACCCGGATCTTGGACATCCAGGTGGTCCTACGTATCCCATTAGGTTGGGAATCAAGCCACACGTAGTTCTTGAAATTCAGTTTAACGTCACACTGGACGAGGAGGTGAGTAATATACCCCTGAACAAGGGAGGTGTATGGAATGGTAAAGAAGCCGTCGTGAATGAGGACGTAGTCCTACGTCACACCATACGATCCTATAAAATAGGTCCTGGGCCGCGGCCCGGAAAGGCCAAGGGGCCTGGGGCTGAGCCTCGGTCAGGAAGGCATGACTGGTTTGTAGTTTAACGTCTTACATGAGGACGGGGGTCGGGGACCCGAGGAGGCCAAGGGGCCTGAGGCTGGGCCTCGTAAGGGGAGTCGTACGGCATGGTACATGATCCCGACGTGAATGAGTACGTAGTCCTACATCAGACCGTACACTCCAGGTAAGAAGGGACATATGCTGTGACCTGGAAAGGCCAAGGGGCCTAAGGTCAGGAATCAGTCAGAGAGGTCTGACTGATTTGTAGTTTAACGTCTTACGTGAGGACGGGGGGCCAGGGGCCCAAGGAGACCAAAGGGCCTGAGGCTGGGCCTCGTAAGGGGAGTCGTACGGCATGGTACATGATCCCGACGTGAATGAGGACGTAGTCCCACACCACACCGTACACTCCAGGTGAGGAATCCTGGGCCGTGGCCCGGAGAAAAGGGGAAGTTATCAGTTAGGAAGGCCTGACTGGTTCGTAGTTTAACGTCTTACATGAGGACGAGGGTCGGGGACCCGAAAAGGCCAAGGGGCCTGAGGCTGAGCCTCGTAAAGGGAGGTTGTACGGCATGGTACATGATCCCGACGTTGATGAGGACGTAGTCTTGCATCACACCGTACACCCTTATGAGGAATCCTGGGCCGTGGCCCGGATCGCTAGCACCACCTGGGGGAAGTTTGTCACCTTGGGATGGGGCAGAGGGGATCACTGTTCTTGATGCCTGGGGCATCTCGGGGTGGACCCGAAGATCCAGGACACTGTTGACCATGTTCGAAACACAGCGTTCCTACGGTGACCCGCATGGGGGCAACAAATGAGCATCGACCGCTGACCAAATTCGCAACGCGGGACGTGTATCGACTTGTTGCTTAAGAAAACCCTCGGGGGCGTTGGCCCATATCGGTAGGAGAGCCCTTGGGCGTTGTATCCAGGCCGTTATCAGGGGTCCCTCCAGGTGTGAAAAGGTGACAGAATCCCATCCAAGGAGTGGGTGATGCTCAGTTGCGTTCATCCACGAAAGGGGCAAACACCTCCAGGGGGAATGTGCAGCCGGTTCGAGGCTTGCTCGACGTGGGTCGGGGCAAAAGTGTGCACCATGCCATGTCTTGACCCGAGGGGAAGATTTTGGCTTTTGGGCTGGGCCAACGGACGAAATGTCCGGGCGTTCCTACGTATCTCATAAGGATGAGAATCAAGCCGTACGTAGTTCTTGAAGGCCATGCAGTTTAGCGTCATGCGGTGAGGACGTGGGAGGGTAGAAGAATGGGAGTGGGTGCATGGTGCGACCTTTACAATCTTTGCGCGAGTGGGGTTGCATGAGCGGAGCCAAGAAAGTCTACTACCTGCTACACAAATATCCTCCATGGAGACTATCCCCAGGGGGAATAGCGGAAGAGAAAATCTTGGGGCTGGGCTCAAGACGAGGCGTCCGAGCGTTCCTACGTATCCGATGAAGATGGGAATCAAGCCGTACGTAGTTCTTGACATGCAGTTTAACGTCATGCGGGATGAGGGGCATCTCATTCGGGGATGTGTACGGTAAGGTACATGATCCCAACGTGAGGACGTAGTCCTACACCGTACCGTATGATCCCGTAAGAGGGTAAGCCGGAGAGAAACGTGGGGGCCTGGGGCCAGACCGCGGTGAAGACAGGGCCAGGGGCCCAAAGAGGCCGAGGGGCCTGAGGCTGAGCCTCGGTTAGGAAGACCTGACTGGATTGCAGTTTAACGTCTTGCAGTGAGAACGGAGATGCAGTTTAAGGTCATGCGGGACCAAGTCGCAGTTTAGGGTCGTGCAGGACCCTTTTTTGCCCTAGGCAAAGTATCGCTTGAGGAATTTGGCATTGGTGGGAGGAGTTACACGCTCTCCATCTGTGGTCACCAAGGAGTATGATCCGTTGGGTTAAACCTTATGGATGATATAAGGCCCTTCCCATTTGGGTTCTAACTTGGGTGGTTTCCTACCGGGAATCATTGGATCTTGAAGGGCCAGTACCAGGTCACCCTGTAGAAAAGAGTGGAGACGAACCTTCTTGTCAAAAGCTCTCGCTATCTTGTCCAGATGCCTTTCCAGATTGTGCAGGGCACGAAGCCGGTTCTCGTCCAGTGCCTCTAACTCAGCTAGACGGATCTCGGCTACCTCATCTGATGTCTGGTGATCATAAACTGCAGTGCGTAGCGACGGCAGCTGGATCTCAATGGGTAGGACGGCCTCAGCTCCATACACCAGGGAATATGGGGTCACCTGGGTAGAGTTGTGAGTCGTCGTCCGGTAATCCCAGAGGGCATTGGGGAGCTTGTCCGGCCAACTCTTCTTGTTCTGACCAACCATCTTCTGCAGAATGTTAGAGAGGGTCTTGTTGAATGCCTCGATCTGTCCATTCGCCTGTGCGTGGTAGCGGGAGGTATGGTTTGACCGGATGTCGTACATAGCGTACAATTTCTTCAATTCAGCTGCTTGGAAGTTGGTGCCGTTGTCAGTGAGGACGGCGTGAGGGACTCCAAATCGGTGGATAATTTTGGAGCTCACAAAGTCAACAACAGAACGGGCCTTGACCTCTTTGAGCGGAACTGCTTCTGCCCACTTGGAGAAGAAATCTGTAGCAGTCAGGATGAACCTACACTGGCGGGCTGTTGCCGGCGGATACGGTCCCACTACATCAAGTCCCCATACCGCAAATGGACAAGAGTACTTGGTGGGGTGGAGGGGTTCTGGCGGCCGATGCAAGAAGTTGGCGTGTACTTGGCACGCGTGGCATCTCTTGGCGTATCCAATACAATCATGGATCATGGAGGGCCAGAAGTACCCTAACCTCTGGATTTGCTGGGACAGCTTCGGCCCCGCTTGATGGGCGCCACAGGAACTGGCGTGAACCTCTTTCATAACTTGAGGTATCTCTACTACTTGGATGCAACGGAGGAGGACACCATCGAAACTCCGTTTATAGAGGATCTGCTCAAGACTGGGGCCGCTCTGGAGGGTAAATTGTAGTGCGCGGCATCGGATTCGCTCACGTTCGGCCCGATCGTCCGGCAGCTGACCATTTTGGAGATACTCGACAAAAGGTGCTCTCCAGTCGGGGGTGGTTTCAACCACTGCGTCTGACGAACCCGGGACTCCCGATATGGAGGGTCTGATAGTGAGATGACTTACCCGCAGGCTATCACGATCCTCTTGGGTTACGGGGGCAATGACTCTCCGGTGGGCCACGTGTATGACCAAATCATCTTGCTCGGGTTCTGCGAGCGACGCGGCTAAGCCAGCCAGGGCGTCTGCTTGGCCGTTCTGCTACCGCGGGACATAGGTAACCTCTGGTCGAGAAGAGAACTGGGCCATTAAGAGGAGGGTGTACTCCAGCAACGGTGCAAGCTATGGCTTCCTGACGACGTAGTCGCCATTAACCTGTTTGATTACCAGCTCGGAATCTCCCTTCACATGTAGATGGGGTACATGGATCTCAAGGGCCAACTCGAGGCTGGTGATGAGAGCTTGGTACTCTGCTTCGTTGTTCGTACAACCTTCTGTCAACAGGAATGAGTACGGCAGGACGTCTTGCGCCGGGGTAATGAAAAAAATACTCAGACCCACTCTGTTGAGCGTGGGGTCGTTGAGCCTTCTACCGGTGGGGCTCTGGGAGGCGCCGTCGAAATGCATTTTCCAACACGGGACATCATGATCGACCGAGAGGATCGTCTCGTCCGGGAAATCCACGTCCAGGGCTTGATCCGAGGAGGTTGGATGGGCAGCTAAAAAGTCTTCCAATGCCTGTCCCTTAACGGCCTTCTGAGGCACAAACATGATGTCAAACTGCTGGAGAATCACCGCCCACCGTGCTAGTCGGCCAGTCAGCATGGGGCGGTTCAGGATGTACTTCAGAGGATCAACCCGAGAGATCAATTGAACCTCGTGGTGTTGCAGGTAGTGTCGCAACTTCTGCACGGCAAAGATGAGCGCAAGGCAGCTCTTTTCGATAAGGGAATATCTGACCTCCATATCGAGAAGCATGCGACTGAGATAGTAGAGACTGTTCTCAGTGCCCTCGTTATTCTTCTGGGCCAGCAGCGCCCCGAGGGATCTCTCCAGGGTGGTCACGTAAAGGACCAGCGGCTTTCCAGAGACGGGTGGCATCAAGACCGGAGGTTGGAGCAGATACTGCTTGATTTCCTCGAAGGTGATCCGACACTCGTCATCCCATTCGTAGGCAGCGCCTTTCTTCATGAGCCGGGAAAAGGGCTTACACTTGCCAGCCAGATTCGCAATGAATCGGCGTATATAGGCTAAGTGGCCTTGCAGGCCACGAAGCTCCCGAATGTTGCTCAGGGGAGGCATTTGGCTGATGGCCTTGATCTTCTCCAGGTCGATCTCGATACCTCGGTATCTGACAACGAAGCCCAGAAACTTCCCGGAGGTGACTCTGAAGGCACACTTCAGCGGGTTCATCTTCAGGTGTCGGGAACGGAGGAAACCGAACACTTTCTCAAGGTCTTTGAGATGGTCCTGGTGCTGGCATGATTTGACTACAAGGTCATCCACGTAGCATTCCACCAATGTCTCGAGGATCGGTTTGAATATGCGATGCGTGGCCCTCTGATAAGTGGCACCTTCATTTTTCAAACCGAATGGCATTAACCGGTAGCAAAAGATACCCTGGGGAGCCCTGAAGGTAGTGGACTCCTCGTCTTCGGGGGCCATCCGGATCTGGTTATACCCGGAATACCCATCAATGAATGAGAGAGCCTGGAACCCGGCCATGGCGTCAATCAACAGCTCTGTCACTGGGAGTGGGAAGTCATCCTTTGGGCAGTGGCGATTGAGATCGCGGAAGTCGATGCAGACTCTGATCTTCCCATTCTTATTCCTGACCGGCACAATGTTGGTGAGCCATTTGGGGTACTGGACCTCCTTGACGAAGTTGGCATTGATTAGCTTATCAACTTCGGCCTCAACCATAGCGCCATGAGAAGGGTGCATCTTCCTGGGGGGCTGCTTGAACCCACGATGTTTTGCTGGGAGGCCCAGACGGTGGACGGCCACTTGGGGATCCAGCCCTGGCATCTCATCGTAACTCCAGGCAAACACATCGCGGTGCTGTTTGAGGAAGTCTACATACTGCTGCCGCTCCTCGAGGGACATGGCCGCACTGATCAATGTGGGTCATGGATCCGCCTCGCTACCAAGGTTCACATGTACCAGTTCATCAACCGTGGTAGAGACGCCTTCTTCAAAGGCTGTGGGAGCATCCTCCAAGTCTTCCTCCCCATCCGTGGGGGGACTCCCCGCGACGGAAGACACTTCTGGGCCATCAAGATTTGCGGGGCAGCTGGTGCTGGCTCGGGCAGCAACGGTCATCACATCAGGAGACTCACTTGTCGTCGAGACCATAGCAATGAATGCATTTGATCCTATCCCATCCGGCCTTCGGCCTAAGGGGCCACGCTTGATGATATCAAAGCAGTGGTGATGTGTCGGCCTGAGTCGGTTAATTCCAGCCCGGCGAAATAGACACGTATGGCGCGCCGCCGTTGTCATGAGCTTGACGTCCCGGTACCGTACAGGGGTAGGAGGTTCCGGGATGACCCGAGCCTGGTTGATGTAGGAGTACGAGGTGATTCTCCACCGTCGCTTGGACACGGGAACATGCCTTCCTTGCGTACCCGAAACAACAAAACATTGTCCCATGTCGGGGGTCGTGGCCTCCAACCGGTGGATTGGGAGGATTTAGGCGTCGTCCATGCTCGCCTAGGGATCACTTGTGATCGGGGCGGGCTCATCCTCGCTGACCAGGATTTGCATGTCCTTACTTTTGTAATAACCCGCATCCAGATAGCGGGCCTCACAAGAAGCGAAAGGGGACGTGTATCCTAGGAGCACGCCTAATCGACCGTTGAGCGAGTACTTAAGGCACTGGTGATACGATGAGGGGACCGCTGCATGCAGATGGAGCCATGGCCTACCCATCAATGCGTTGTAGGCGGTGTCCTGAGAAAAAACCATGAACTCGGTGCTGGCAATTAAGCCACCGAACTAAGTCTTCAGGCGGATCTTGCCGACTGGGGTTTTCTCTGTCCTGTCGTACCCCTAGATCCTGAGGTCAGAGGGAGTCAAATCACCTTCGGACAGACCCAGCTTTCGCAACGTCAGGGTCGGAATTAGATTGATTCCAGAACCCGTGTCAACGAGGCAGCGACAGACTTCCACACCGTTAAAGTGGCCAGTGATATACAGTGGGCGAATATGCCCCTGTATAAGAGGGTCTTCATCTTCACCGTAGAACGAGATAACCGCCTGACATTCGGCGTTTTCAATCGTCTCGGTATGGAAGGCTTCCGCGGCTGCCACTTCCGTCTCGAACTGGAGGGGGCTCCTTAGGGCCTCGGCAAGTGCCTCACGCATCTCGGATGACAGGCGAAGGTCCTCGAGGATGGAAAGCCTCGCCGGAATGCCGGCCAGGTGCTTTAGGACATCATACTTGCGTACCAAACACGAACCTCTGCTTACAGGGGGTTTTCCGGCATTTGGAGACATAGCGGGTCCTGCCGGTTGAACTGGCGGTCGGCTAGCACTGGGTACATCCTGCTGCCTGCTAGTAGAAGCCTGGAGAGTAGTCACCGGACTAATATCGGACAGTGGAGGCTGGCCTGTCGCTAGGCAAGACTGGCTGTGATACGAACGAGGCGGCTCTCCCCGATCCAGCAACACGAACGGCGGTGGAGGTAGAGCCGAGGGTGCTGGATGGGTCTGCGCGTGCTGAGATCTGCGCTGAGCCTGCTGCCTGGTCTCGGTAGCGTGCACGGCTTGGTCACAAGTGCCTACTGACATACCTCGGTGACCGGCGCGATTGCGATTCCGCCGACGTTGACGTCGGCTGGAAACATTAGGGAGGTCTGCCTGGGGTTCCCCCTCGTCGGGGGTCATATAGGGCCTTACCAGCTCCACGATGTTAACCGAAGCGTACCCTTGATTGTCGCTCGAAGAGTCATCCACCACTGGGCGGATTCTGGGAGGAATGCCCATTTCGGGAGGCATAAAGTCGCCGAGAGTGCGGGATGACGACGGCACTGGCTGTGCACGTTGCTTCTTCTTGCGCCGTCGTTGCTTGCCCTTTTGGGCAGAGGTCGACTGTGAAGACGATGCTGAGGCACCGGCTGCTTCTTCTGAAGGTTCCGGCTGCTTCAGGTGTGCCCGGATGATACCCTGGGCACGGACAACGGTTTTTCGAGCCATCCAGTTGTCGTATTTCTGGGACCCGCGACTAGGGACCTGCTGCCACTCACCTTCGTTGTCGCTGCCGATTTCTGATCCCGCAAAGACGCCTGCCACTTGCGCTGGCACTGGGCCCAACTTGACTATGTTGTTGTTGACCTGGTCCTGAAGCCAGTCTTTAAACACATAGCATCGCTTGAGGGTGTGCCCTAGGATCTGATGATAAGGGCAGTAGTTGGGGTGATCGGTGAGATGCGCCTCTGCCAGCCTTCTGCATTCAGGCAGACGCACAATCCCTTTCTCTAGAGCACTTCGGAAGTAGCCAAGGACCTGATTTTTGTTGAACGAATAGGTCTGGTACCTTCTTTCCGGATAGGGGGACCTGGGGGCCTGGTCCTGTCGAGGGACCGGAGGGGCCTTCCGAGGAGGCGACGCATGGTTGTCTCGCCTAGGTGGCGGTGGCGCATTGCGCGGGGGAACCTGTCAGTTCTGAGGCGGTCGCTGCAGGGCAGGAGCCTGTGCTTGAGGTGGAGGACCTCTCCGGGGTTGCGGGGGTGGTGCCGCCGGTAGGAATTCCAGCAGCCTCGGGGCTTCTATTTGAGCCACTGCGGCGGGTTCAGCCCTGGCGGCCCTCCTGGCTGGGATCATAGGGGGAAGCAAACGTGCCTGACTAGCCTGTTGCAGGGCCTCCTCGAGGTGCTGGGCCTTATCCGAGAAATCTCTAAACCCTCTAGGGTAGTTCTGGGTAATCAAGGAGGGTACCAGCTCTGTCTTTACGTTCCCCACACACATTGTCAGTAATTTCTCCTGAGTCAGTGGCATATCGAGGGAATATGTATGTCCTTTCCACCGGGAAATGAAGTCCACAACCCGCTCATCAGGCCTCTGTTTGCACATGAAGAGGTCCGCAATGCTGGTCTTTCACGTGGTGGAGCTGAAATGGTATAAGAACTCCTAGCGAAGATCCTCCCAACCGGTCACTGATCCGATAGGGAGCTGGCTGTACCAAACGAATGCCGGACCTTCCAATGTCTGTACAAAACATCGGAGCTTAGCGGCTTCTTGCTGAGCTGGGGTCCCCAGCATGGGGCCACACCTGGAAGAGAAATGAGCCAAGTGCTGGGGTGGGTCCCATGTCCCGTTAAAAGGCGAGAAAGTGGGGTTCCCAAAACCCGGAGGTGCGGTCATATCATCCACCCACGCGGGATAAGGCTTGCCATCCGGTGGGACCGCCACCTGCCGTGTTTCCAACGCCTCGAGGCGGGCTGTGAGTGCCGCAATAAGGTCCTCCGGGTGGGGGTCCCTGTCTTGACGGGGATCCCTAACCACAAGCGCATTTCCAGGCTCTTCAACACGGTAGACGCCTTCGGCTGCTCGCGGGTCGACTGGCTGGACGACCTGTTGGGCGACTGGGGGAACCCGGTTTGGATTCTTCAGATTGCCCCGTCGCTCAGGGGGGTTTGGCGAGACGTATCGCGCCCTCTTGCCGTATGTTCCGGCCTCCGCCCTGTCCGTGGCAGTAGCATGATCAGGGTTTCCCGGAGGCATCTCACCGGGGGGAAGTTGTTCATGCCCCTGCTGCCCCGGCCTGGGATTACCATAGTCGGGTCGCCGCTCTGCGGCGCGCTCAGCCAAGATTTCATCAACCAGCCTCTTCTGCACAGTAAGCTGCTGGCGCAACGTGGCCTTCTCAGGATCTTCGTATGTTTTCTGCACAGAGGCGGACGAGTCGGAGTGCTTGACTGTTCCGACGTGCTCCTTACCCTTGCCAGTGCTTCGACCGAGTTCCAGCGACTCGGTGGGTACGGGGAGGCCTAGCAGGTTCCTCTGATGACGGGTAACTCTCCCTGATGGGTCGAGTAGTGGCGGTACGCCCTCGGATGGTAAGTCCCCATCAAGGAACTCAAGCTCATATTCCTTATCCACAACGTCGGCCATGTGGACTGTGACCCCTCTTGAGGGCATATCCTCAATGTCGCATAGCGAATTGGGCTGTCATCAAATATGGTCGAAGAGGAGAGCGGCATAGCGTCCCCATCCACAGACTTGCACATGGGGGGTGGCTTCCCTGACGATCTTGGGAAGTGCCTTGAAACTCTGAACGCATTTTCGTTGGAGGGCACTCTGATGACAGGGCGACTCGGGGCACTTGGCCACAAGGAGCACCGCTGCATCAATCAGGCGGCACTGTTTTCCAATCTCCTCGAAGTGCTCTCGACTCCTGGGGTACACTACCCGTTCACAGCGGAGGCGGAAGTGCGTCGCCCACAGGGTTCGACAAAAGCATCCCACTTCTTCAGGGGTATGCGACTCGGGTACGCGGAAATTCAGCGCCGCCGTGGGCCAGAACTTCTCTGGGAAGTAGTCCACTGCAAGAATACTCCAGAAGCTCCTGGGTTCGTCCTCGGGGTTCGGCCCTACATTTCCCCACTCATCAACCGGGGGCGGCTGAGGGACCGGTAGCGGTACCGAGGCGGACCTCTGGGATAGCAAACTCGGCGGTGGAGAATACGGCGAGTGAGCAGACTGGCCACCGAATTCTGGACCTTCCTCTGAAGAGCGAGGTGACCTGACCACAATGTCACGATAGGACGGGCTAATAGCCCCTGATTCGGGTACGGGAATCGCCGTTACCGGTGTCCGGTCATGTCGTGGCTCTACCACCATTGACCCCCAAAATAGCTCCTCGTGATCCTGAGTAGAGGTAGAGGGCGCTTCGGGTGACGATGGCGGTGACTGCACGGTCGAAACCTACGGAATTCCCAGAATTTCATCCTCCTGGATGTACATACGGAGAGAGACGGGAATCCGGTGGACCTCAAATTCTGGGAGAACAAGGCTGACGCGTCTGGTTCCTGCCCCAGTCCCTGATACGGAGGAGCTGGGAGAAGGTTCCATCGTTGAATCGCATTCTGCTTCCGAATCGGAGAAGCGGACAAGTTTTATCTCCCCCTGGGCCTTCCCAGGATTCTTCTTATGGCAGTGACGACCCACTCTTCTGCCCCTGCGTGGCTCTTCGGGACAGGGTTGACCCCTATCAGGCAGCCTTGGGGCGGCGCTGGCGCCATGGCGGAGAGGGCACCCACTCGAGATAGCCGGGGTGCGAGGGGCACCAGGGCAAATGTCAAAGGGTACATGGGGAGGACCCCGATGAACAGTACCCACATGGGCGGGGCCTCTGTTGGAACGGGCAGGAGCATGGGGAAGGCCTCCATGGTCGATGCGAGTGGAGCGAGGCTGACCTTCACTCCTTGAGTTGCTGGGGCGAGGAGGACCATCGCCAGTCGCAGAGAGGACGTAGGGGGGACCCCCACGTTGAAGAAGGACCAGATGGACGGTGCCTTCAGAAGGATGGACTCCATACCCTGTACAGCGGGCGCGGGGAATGTTTCCGCGCTGAGCATCACTGCCACGGGGGAGGTCTTCCTGCAGGATGGGGGCAGCACGAGGCATGCCTCTATGACGAACCTAAGAGCGGGGAAGGCCCACGCTCTGTGGAGTAGTGGTACGGGGAGGACCTCCGTACGGGGTGGCATCATCCCGGGTTAGCTCGCGGCGATCACCACTTGCGCCTGCAACCCGGAGAGTCAATCCAGCCTGCCCATGGGGAGGTTGGGGTTTCAATCTTGGTTGGGCGAAGGGGTGCCCCTACTCAATGTACGTGGGGGCTTCATAATGTACGTCGGCGGTGGCTCGGGCCACTGTAGCTGTCGACGTGGACGCGCCTAGGCGAGCGTCCTCAGCCCGGGCCCGGCGCTGACGTCGGGTCAGGCGGGCCGGTGCAGGTGGTGCAGGGACGTAGTCTGCCTGCTCTTCCTGCGGGGCCGGACGGTGGCGCTGACGTGGCCGGACGGGAGCTCTCGCCTGGGGGCCCCGGGTCGGGGCCCTGAGCGGACTGAGCCGGACAGCGCCTGCCTCTTCAGTATAAGGCGAAGAGTCGTCAAGGCGTTTCGGGGATAGGCTCCCGAAACGGTTGAATGTCGAGGTGGGGAGCAGGGGCTCCCTGCGCGGCCTGTTAGGGCGGCGTTGACGGCGGGGCCTAGAGGCCTCCAGGTCCAAGCGGGCCATATCCCTGGTCGGGATGACCCCTTCTTCCTCATACCTGCGCCCGAGACTGTTGATCACCCTTCGTTGGTTGACCTCTGATGGGGAAAGGGGACGTGGACGTCCCACATCCCGTGACGTGGCAGCCATCGTGGCGGTGGTGGCGCCATGTGGAGTGGTCGTAGTGGTGTTGCCCCTGCCCCTGTGCAGGCGAGGAGCGGATGGTGACCGCATTTCCGAAATAGCAACTTGGTTCCTGGAAAGCGAAGGGATCAACCCATCAGTACTGAGAGGAAAAGGATTGACAGCCAGTACCCCAACGTTCTTCCATCCTCCATGTCTGTGAGAAGGATCCACGCCAACACGCTGTAGAGCGGAGTGCCCCACGTTCTACTACCCCGACTTCCGGTGAGTTCCACGACAGGCCTGCTATTTGCTTGGCAGGACCAGGCACCAGATATCTGGATCCGGTGACACGTCAATCTACTGGTGTCTCGAACGCTACTAATCCCCATGCTGAGGAGAAGAACATTCACGTCGGGTTCACCATTTCTGTTTCCGACGCTTTCGCCGGGGCGCGCGCGCATCCGTCCGTCAGGGGGGGACGGGCGGCTTTGTTGCCCCGCATTCCCGCTTTCCAAAGGCGGGCGGCATTCGTTCCTTGTTCAGGTACATCTGCTCCTTGATCGAAACGAGATGATGGGATGTCGGTTCTTCATTCCGTGGATTCCTCCTCAGAACTCGTCACCTAGTCCGGGTCTCCCTCATAGATTTAATACGTAGTTCGTGAAACTCTTCCCAGTGCCATGTTTCCATGGACACCGGTTAGTTACACTGCTTCTGTCGGGACATTCCAAAGGGTCCAGTCAGGGCAGCAACCTTTGGTCAGTGGAGTAGTCATGTTTGAGGCATCAGTAGCATGTCTGGATGCTGGGGTACCTGGCATGTCTGTCTGTTATCCTTGATCACACGGCTTATCGAGGGCGTGGAAGCCCGAGGCATCCCACATCGAGCGCGGGGAATTACATGTCATAGACACGTATCTGAGGTTTTCCTCAGCTTCCCATGTTCAACACAGGGTATTCCGTGAGTTTAACGTCTAGCGGAGACGGATGAGAGTGAAATGGGACCATCGCGGGGGGGGGGGGGGGGGCGACAGTGAAGTTGGGCTTGAGCCTTGAAGAGGCTTCCTACGTATCCCCGTGGCAGGGAATCAAAGTCCGCGTAGTTCGGGATGGTGCCGGTAAACCGACGTGAAGCTGGACCTTGGTCCGAGGGGAGTTGGGCTTGAACCTCTGGGAGGATTCCTACGTACCATGCCTTGCCATGGATCAAAGTCCTCGTAGTTCAAATGGTTGGGTCGCAAAGGCTTACCACTGGACCAGATTGTAGTTTAACGTCATGCTGGACGTAGGTAGAACACGACGTGAATTGGGTGATGGGTGGGCTTGAACCTCGTGGAGGCTTCCTACGTACCATGCCTTGACATGGATCAAAGACCTCGTAGTTCAAAAGGGGTTTTGTCGGTGAACCGACGTGAAAGTGGACCTTGGTCCAATGGGTGGTGGGCTTGAACCTCGTAGAGGCTTCCTACGTACCATGCCTTGACACGGATCAAAGACCTCGTAGTTCGGAGAATACAGTTTAACGTCATGCGGGACGATAGTGAACCCTGATGTGAATAAACGACGGGTGGGCTTGAACCTCGTGGAGGCTTCCTACGTACCATGCCTTGACATGGATCAAAGACCTCGTAGTTCAAGTGGGTTTCGCCGGTAAACCGACGTGAATGTAGACCTTGGTCCACTATTGGTGGGCTTGAACCTCGTGGAGGCTTCCTACGTACCATGCCTTGACATGGATCAAAGACCTCGTAGTTCAGAGAATACAGTTTAACGTCATGCGGGACGATAGTGAACCCTGACTTGAATAAACGACGGGTGGGCTTGAACATCGTGGAGGCTTCCTACCTACCATGCCTTGACATGGATCAAAGACCTCGTAGTTCAAGTGGGTTGGGTCGCAATGGCTTACCAGTGGACCGGAATTGCAGTTTAACGTCGTGCTGGACGGGGGTGAAACCCGACGTGAAAGACGGGCAGGCTTGAACCTCATATAGGCTTCCTACGTACCATGCCTTGAAATGGATCAAAGACATCGTAGTTCAAATGATGTTTTTTCGGTGAACCGACGTGAAAGTAGACCTTGGTCCACTATTGGTGGGCTTGAACCTCATAGAGGCTTCCTACGTACCATGCCTTGACATGGATCAAAGTCCTCGTAGTTCAGAAGGGGTTTGTCAGGGTCGGTGCTCACTCTAAGCCCACGTGAGTCATTCTCGGTGTGAGAAACAAGAAGTTGCAAGGACCTGACGATCACGTCGCGAAGGGTGCGTCCGTGAGAAGTGAAGAGGGACTCACGCGTTGAGCGGCCCATGGTGTTGGGACTTACTCCAGGATGGAGGCCCATAGGGGGGTGCCTCGTTCCTTATCATGTCCTCCACTGACCTTGGTAGTGGGGAAGTACAGAGATGCACAGGTGCAATCATCCGTACCAAAGGATAGGGGCTTACGCTCTGATGCAGCCCTTCCCCTGCGAACATACACCACTCCGACAAGGAGGATCTCATTCCATGTGCGAAAGAGTTCCATTCCCGTGGAGACGAGTGGTGTAATGAATGTTCGAGCTGGGTGGACCCTTCGTGAGGGAGACGAGGTTGGGTCACAGCTTAACGTCATGTGTTGAGGACGTGGTGCTTGGAAGTTTAAGGTCCTGCAGCTCGGACGAGGTGGGTTCACTCCACACCCCTAGGGCTTACATAACCGGTACCCTCTGGTCCTTGGGGAAGGGAAGGTGCCGGTAAGGCCATGGTAAATGGGGGTCGAGGGATGAACCATCGGGGGTTCCACGTTAGCATGGCTATGCGAAGAAGCAATAGCCATTAGCGTGCCTATGAGAAGAAGCATTAGGCGAAGCAACGCTACGGGAGGTGTTGTCCATGGGACTTTGAAATCACATCGTGCAAACCTGGAGGGTCGCACGGAAAGAGGAATCGCTAAGCAGAGGAGTGTGCTTTGCGAAGTGGGGTGCCTTGGCCTTAGCATGGGGCATAGGTGGGAGTGGGAGGTGCTTCGCGAAGTGGAACAGTGTTCGCGGAGCACTGCCTCGCGAAGAGGGAATGGTTCGCGAAGCGGGGTCCTGCCAAGTAATGTACTTCGCGAAGTGGAGTGATCCTGCCTTAGCATAGGGATTACTCGTATGGGTTGGGTGTTTCGCGAATCATAAGTGCTCTGCGGCTGCCTGGGTTCCCTTGGGAATTCCCTTCCTTTGCGAACGCCCTTGAGCTTCGCGAAGGTCATCCCTCTCGGAAGAGGGGCTCAAAACGAAACAATTCAGAGTCGTCTCGCGAAGTATAAATACCTCGTGGAGCTCATGATTCCCGGGGCAAAGCGTGCTTCGCAATTCGGGAGAGGAGAATCCGAAAGGTCGGATTGTCCGTCCTCGGGACTCAGGGGGAGTCGAGTATTTATAGGGAAGGGGAGCCGCGAAGCAGGGCTCGCGCGCCGCCTTCGGGGCTTCGCGGCGGCTCGCGAACGTCAAACGGGTTCGCGGAGGATCACCGCCTCTGGAGCTTCGCGGCGGCTCGCGAACGTCAAACGGGTTCGCGGAGGATCCCCGCCTCAGGAGCTTCGCGGCGGCTCGCGAACGTCAAACGGGTTCGCGGAGGATTACCGCCTCCAGAGCTTCGCGGCGGCTCGCGAACGTCAAACGGGTTCACGGAGGATTACCGCCTCCGGAGCTTCACGGGGTCGCCATGGTTGGGGCTCTTCGCGGCGAGGCTTCGCGGCTGTGCTTCGCGAGGCAGCGCGCCGGCTGTCTTTTTCGTTCCTTCCTTTCGGGCCACATTTTTGGCGCCAACAAGTGTTTTATACCTTTAAAAAATAAAATTAATTGGAATTAAACAAAACTATCATGTAGAATAAAATTAAATAAAACAAAATTACTAAAAAATCCTATAAGTGACTTCATCAGTCATTACCAATCATAGTACATTACATTATCTTAGAGTATGAAATCCTAGAAAGAAATTACATATGAAATGATAGTGTATGAATGAGCACATAAATTTTCTATAATGAAATCATACATAGAAAACTCCATATTCCTCACCATTAATGTGAAATAAATTATTTTTAGTATAAAACTTGATATATATAAATAAGTTTCTTTTTTTAACATGAAACCATCATCTATTTAAAAAAAGTACCAATTTTAATTTCATTTACAAAACAATTTCAATTTAATGAATGTCTATTATAATAACTTATTTGAATATACAAATTTTGTTGGATCTTTTGGTTTAATATTTAATTCCAATCAATGGTTTCATGGGATCATATAACAAAATATTCAAAAAAATAAGTACGAACATATAAATATAAAATCCTTGGAATTTCAGAGAGACCTAAAAAATAAATCCATGTATATACATAGATCAAACTCACCTATAATTATATTTGGAAGCTCCATGTCTATGTCCAACTATCATTATTAACATAGCCCCTCCAATGGTATACACTAAATATACTCCCGACAAATCTTGGTGTACCTGCCCATCAAATCATAATTGATAAGAAATTATCACTCAACCCTCCAGATTACACCCAAGAATCCCAATATATTCTATGCAGTTAATAGCGGGTCCAAAAACACATGGAATAAAACAAAAAACCGTATTCCATTCTGACAATGAAGAAAACGAACTAGTAGAACTGAAACAAAGAACTTATCCCTAGGTAGTCCACCATAGAGGTTACCGTATCACATCACGTCATACATAAGTTCTTACAAGACATCACAACAGAAGAGTTCAAAATTTTTTCCAATACATCTCATAGAAAAACTGAGAAATTATATTTTCCAAACCAAATCTATATTTTCAAATCCATTTCGAAATCGATGATAAAAATATACAACAAACTAAAAATTTTCTAAATAGTATTTCATGTAATTTAATTTCAAAACTAAACATATAGGCTCCTAATGGTCCATGTTTTTTATAACACATTTATCCAATTCATTTCTGCTATAATAAAGACACATCATAATCCGGGAATCAATTATAAAACAATTTTAATCATTTAGAATACTTGACATTCATAGAAAACTAATAAACATGATTAGAAATGTTATATAACTAAATAGGAATATAATTCCTAGAGGTGAAATAATGTTTACCAAACATATATACGTAACACATAAATATAGAATCATATATTTAAAATCCTCAATTAATCATGGAATAAAAAATTATGGCTCAGGCATAAGAAACATATCTCAAGCTCAAGGCACCCTTTTCAAGAGAAAAATAAAACAAATCATCCATTTCTTCATCCTAGAGTACACCCTTTAATTATATTCATGAAATCATAATCCATATGAATATATTTTAATGTCCAAATAAATATAATGGAATCAATAAATATATTCAAAATCATTAATACACACACTTTTACATCCAATTATATTCATTTTCACATACCCATGTAATCTCACATATCCATATTATATATATTAATCTTTTAATGAATGAATATTAATAAATTGAATGTTTTATATATATATTCCTACGTTTTCATATAGATATAATCCTTCAAAAATAACAGCCTCAATACACCCCCAACTAAGATCAATATGAACTTTTACAACAACATGGCCAAAAAATAAAAACAAAGCTATTTAAAATTGGAACAAAATAAAAGGACGAAGAAAAAAAACAAAAACCATAGAGGGACCAAATGGTATGAAATTATTCGCCTTCATCATAGGATAAAAAAATATTCCTTAAGCTAAAATGAGAGATAAGGTGCACAACATAACAATGGAAGAAAGCTAAAAAAATGAAAAAACCTTGATATAGGGTTAGACCCAAACGTGTCGGTGGCTATGGAGAAGAAAATGACAAATAAATGGAGATTTTAGGAGGAGGAGGGGTTACCTAAATGATTAAACAAAACATCATGAAGAATCAGGATAAAATTCCAAATAATTAGTGATCCATTATGAGGAGGCTCACATGCAGCTATGGAGGGGGGACTGAATAGCCACGAGCGACACATATGGAGGAGAAGAATAATTAAATATTAATATAGAAATAATTAAGGGAAAATAAATACATAAATAAAATAATAGAACAAAATTTTAAAATATAAAGTGGCCCGCACGACTTACCCATCAATTCTACAACCATCCACTAGCCACTTTTTAGTATAGCCACCCTCTCATAGTTACTCTTACATAGAAGCATGTTTTAGAAAATGATTCTCAAACCATTCCACTAGGCTATTACAAATCACATATCCAAAAAGCACACATAAAACATTATTAAATAAACTATTCAAAAGATACATACCACACCGTAGACTCACATGGGCACCAACATGGGCCCCAACTAGTTATTACTAACCATGCAGGATAATAGTGAAATAGATAAAGATAATCCAAAAATTTTAATTTCTACATGAAATATAAAGGGAATCGAATGAGATTCTAAAAAAACAAAATAAAAAAAATATTTATTATTTCATGGTAAGTGTCTGAAAATTATCATGAACAGTAATTAATTATTCCTATAATAAATCACTC
Organism: Viscum album; assembly: GCA_963277665.1. Lineage (NCBI taxonomy): Eukaryota > Viridiplantae > Streptophyta > Magnoliopsida > Santalales > Viscaceae > Viscum > Viscum album. The sequence continues at coordinate 1,154,191,320 of OY728158.1, read as the reverse complement.
ATCCACATGAATAAAAAAACACCAAAATGTAACAGATCGATATTAAATAAAACTAGTAACCTCGATGTGACTATCCTAACATCCCATTTCACACCTATCAATTTCTGTGGAATTCCACAATTAAGGAGATCCGTGTTGGTTTTTTTCACATTAAGATACAATATAGTAATATCCAATATAGGCACTCCAAACCAAAACCAAAACCCATTAACACATCAGAAAACATAATAAAAGAACTCATACACGTAATTTACCAAAATAACAATTATTAATTTACATAATTAATGATCATCAACAATGAATGTGCATTCAAAAACAAAAACTAATCCTCAAATGATCAAGAGCATAAGAATGTACCCCCAAACAAGATCTTTCTTAAAAAAAGAAAGAAAAACATTTGAATTTCATGTGGGTAAAAATTCTGATTATTTAATAGGAAACAGAATCATTAAAAGACATGGAAACAATAGTTCATGATCATACAAAACATCATTCAAGACATGATCTTATCCTTGGATCCCCACACACCAATTATTCATGAAAATATTATGATCATCAATTTGGAGCCTATTTCTCAAGCCATAATGTCTTGTATAATATACCACCCCATATTTAAGAGTTGATAAAACCTACATAGATTTCCTTATACTAGTGTGAAGATAGACCACAAAATCAATACACTCATCATGTATTACAAGAATATTGAATGTACTTCCAAACCATCCAACTAGAAATAAAAAATGATTCTTAGACATTTTATTGATTTTATGTGTTGGAACATAAAACAGCATCCATGTAATTCACCAAATGCTTCCATATATGATCTCGGAGTATATCGTGTTCCGAAAGCTTTGATTTGACTGGTCGTGGATCCCAAACTAAGTTATGTATCAGATGTTAAATCTTTTCGAAGTCAAGCTTTAGGAAATGATCATTTAGGGAAATTTTGGGGTAATGTATGGAGTTTTCCTCAAAAGATGGAATCTAGCAATAAAATAATGGAATCATGCGTGAAAAAAAATGAAATCTTGGTCAAAAAAAGGGATATTGTGTGCACGAATAAGATATTGCACGCAATAAAGTAATTTTCTGTGAAACCCCATGCACACACCAATTCTACACCAAATTCGACGTCAAATTCCCCTTTGTGTGAATTCAATGTTGTAGGTCTGGGGGAAAACACTTGGACGCGAGGAAATTTTATGGGCAACACCTTGCATGGAAAACCACTTGCACACATGGAATTTTACACACACCGGCTTACGTCGAAAACCTTTTTCACGTGTGGAATATTACACGCACAACCTCCTTATGTTTCGATTATAAATAAAAGTGCACCCCCCTTCTTCAAGAAGGGACCTCGGAGGTCAGCTGCCACTCTAATGTGCACAAGTCCTCATTTTCCATGCCTACGTGCAAAACCCCCCCATTTTGCACGCAAAACATCCCTTTTGCACAAAAAATATCTAATGTGAATAGTTTTGAATGAAAACAATATTTTTTGCACGTAATAGTGCCATTGTATCTAATTTTTTGTGCGCTAGTCCTGCTCAGGTCCAATTGCATGAACACATTCACAATTGCATGCAAAGATACCCTTTTACACACACCCCTCCCCAATTGCATGAAATTCGTTTATTATTGTGTGTGAGGGCTGCTTTAGTGCTCACATATTCAATATTGAGCGTACACCTCCCCTATTGCTGAAATTATTCCCTATTGCATTCGAATACATCCTTATTATGTACAGTACTTCCTTATTTCATGCAACCCATCATTCGTGTATCCTATCATACACATAACAGTATAAAAGCCTACGCACGTTGGTCCATACCATGGGGGCTGCGCCACCCCACCCCCACACGGGGTTAGTGTCGAGCTGCGGTCCCGGCCCTATAGGCCGGGACTTTGGTAATTTACATTGTGCCCTTATGCATATCTGCCTTACACATATGGAATACCATGATTTTAGAAACTTCTCCACAAACCATAAAAAACCTTGAGTCAAAATATATTTCTTGGTTCATTTCCAATGTCGTCAGTTGAGATTCTCATCATCAATCCCCCCTGATTACCTTTAGTTGAACCATTCCACAAGCAACACATCTAAACCCCATCACCTGACTCCAATGCAAGGATGAAGATGAAAGGGCCATCATTTTGTAAGTCCCAATGCCATCCATTACTAGGTGCCTTGGTCCTAATAGTATTATCTACATGACAATAAATACTAATAATCCAAATATGTCAAACATTGGATGCCTCTTACTCAATATAAGTGATCCCTTGTTTTCCAAGAATAATATTCTAATAGTCATATGTACATGATTTTAAACCGTAGTAATCACAATATGAAGAATAGAGGATTCCTCTTACTTAATATAAGTGATGCCTTGTGCACCTAGAATATTATGCTAACATTCATATCTACAAAAATATAAACAGTACTACACCCTATTTTCCAGAAATTGAATTCCTCTTGATCCAAATAAGAAATGCCTTATCTTACGAGAATAAGATGCCACATGTCGTGATTACAGTGGAATAATTTCAAGAGAAATAGAATTCGTTCAAAAATTTCACCACTCCACATCACGCTTTTTGTGTCCTTCATTCAGATCTTCATCCCCTTTCGTGTCTGAAGGGACCCCCTAACGGCCCGGTCCCTTGCAGCAGCAGCTCACCTACTGTCCTGGGCCAATGCCCCAGAAGGATTTGGACGACACTTCGATTCAGGTCCTATGTTTCGTAGATATTCTACAGTCAACCCTCGTTTATTCTTCCCATTTCATTCTAATTCCATATGGATGATGTGTTTTAAACATGGTCAATAGTAATCCATCCTCACCACGCCACCCTCATCATGTTCTGAATTTTGGGTATGTGATTCACACTTTTCATCTCCCTTTCTTCAGAATGATTTTAGTGCCATTAGAAATATCTTTCTGGTGCTCTAGAGGATAGGTGTAGGCCTTAATCATTTGAACCAACTCACATATGAGTTGGGTTGCCCTCATGGCCAGAAAAGTGGAAGTCATCCTAGGTAGCATCATTGCTTAAGTAATATTCACCATTTCCCCTCCACAGCGGCACCCGAATAGCTTTTTTTCATAATCCCCATTCACCGTTGTCACTCCATAGCAGTACCTAGGAAACATCCATTTGTAATCCCCATTCACAATTGTCACTCTATAGTGGAACCCGAGAAGCTTCCTTACGTAAGACCTAGTCACCATTTTCGCTCCATAGAAGTACCCAGGCATCTTCCTTACGTAATCCACAATCACCATTGTGGCTTTATAGTGGCACTCGGGCATCTTCCTTGCTTAAGCCCCACTCACAACCCTTCATGGTTGCACCTTTGCGTTGTCATCATCATGTCCTTTATGCTCCTTGTTTCTCACACCGAGCATGACTCACATGGGCATAGAGTAGTATACCTCAAACATGACATCCTCTATGGGAATACAAGAGTGTATTAGCCACCCCAACCTGAAATGTCTGGCCATTGATCCTTGCCAAGGCAAGGTACGTATGAAGCCTTCCTGAGGTTCATTCCAAACAACCATTTATCCCGACCATCTTCACATCGTCTCCCCAAAAACATACCTGATCTTCGTGGACATTGATCCTTGCCAAGGGAAGGTACGTAGGAGGCCTCTCAAAGGATCAATACCAAAAACTATTGGGCTCAAACATCTTCACATCAAATCACCAAAAACCATTCTGAACTATGTGGAATTTGATTCTTGATATGGAAATGTATGTAGGAATCCTCCCTCATGTTCAAGCCCAAAAACCATTAGTCCCGAACATTTCCACGTTGGCTCACCAAAAACCTACCTGAACTACGTGGACATTGATCATTGCCAAGGAAAGGTACGTAGGAAGCCTCCCTGAGGTTCAAACTCAACAATTATGAGTCCCGATCATCTTCACCTAGGCTCACCAAAAAACATTCCGAACAGTGTGGACATTGATCCTTACCAAGGCAAGGTACGTAGGAAGGCTCCCTGAGGTTCAATCCCAACAACCATTATTCCATTCCATGTTCATGTTGGTTCACCAAACACAGCCTGATCAACATGGAATTTGATTCCTACCAGGGAAATGTACGTAAGAAGCCTCCCTATGGTTCAATCCCAACACCCTATTAGATCTGTCCCCCCTTCACATCGGACAACCTTTGTCCCGCGTGACAATAAACTATCCCTCATTCAGTGGTATGCCATTATTAACCCAATTCAACAGTACGTCATTGTCAACCCCATTCAGTGGTAAGAAATTTTCAACCCCATCCAGTGGTAAGCTGTTGTCAACCCCATTCAGCGGTAGGCTATTGTCAACCCCATTCAGTGGTAAGCTGTTGTCAACCCCATTCTGTGGTATGACATTTTCATCCCCATTCAGATGTAGGCCATTGTCCACACCATTCATCGATACGCCATTTTCAACCCCATTTAGTGGTAATCTATTGACCCCCTCCACCCAATCGATTGTAATCCATTGAATTCCCCCTATCAATGGTAAGCCATTGAAGTCCACAATTGATGGAATGTTTTCTTCGGTTGAACTACATGGACTTTGATTCCCTACCACATGGATATGTAAGAATCCTCACTGAGGTTCAATCCCATAACTCATGACTCATACTGATCTACCCCTCGATCTCATGTGTTCTAGGAAGATCATTCCCCTTCCTAGACTTTATATTTCCTCCAGATCCCATCCATGCGTCCATTCTCATGGGTTGCCATTTCAGGTGTCCCATCGTACCACCAAGCTACGCAGACATTGATTCCATGCCACATGGATATGTAGGAAGTATATTTGGGGCTCAATACCAACACTACCATCACCTTATCGATAGTCCCATATCATTCCCCCTCCACATCATTCAACTCTCCATCATCCATCCTGATTCTCACCCAGGCTGCCACATCCCGATGATTTAGTGACATTCGTCCCACTACCACTCCATAGTGGCACCTGGGTAGCTAACCATAAATAAGCCCCAAAACATCCATAACCATCCACACAAGAGTATCCTTCTTGTGATGGGCCATTATCAATACATATTCCCTACCATGTATTCGGGGTTTTTCCCCTTTGTACACCAAAATTAAACACCCCTTCAAACTATGTGGGTTTTGATCTCTGTCATCTATACTGTGTATATAGGAAACCTCCATGATGTTCAATCCCAACCACTGGTAATCCTTGGTATTTACTCATTTTGGGGTGCACACTCCCTGATATTCTCTCAATGGTGTACAGATCAGCCTTCACAATGTTATATCTTCCCCTTTTATGGGACATACCATCTTGGGACTGCTCTTATTGAGTGTTCGGATCCATCATCCTAGTAAACCATCCAGGTGTTCCCTGCCATGGATGTACCAATCTGATTCGTCTCTATAGGATGTTTTGGTCATCATCATTCTGTCTCCGAATGACATTAAACTCAAGGAATAACGCGTGTTAAACTTGAGATGCATAAGGAAAACCTCGGAAAACATACCTTCAGCATAACTGTCTCCGTATGTATTTAAATTCACGTCATACCCCATGTTAATCAAAGGAAGATAAGTAAAACCTCAGAGACATGCTCTAGCATAAGATACCCCATGACTGACATGGGATGCCTTAGGTTCTATGCTTTTGATATGCCCTATTATGTGGAAGAATATAGGTTTCTCAATGTCCACACATTCAGAGATGCCCGGACATGCCTGATGTTGTCATCTACTCCTACCAAATGTTGATACCATGTCAAGAACCCATGGAATATCCTAAAAGAAGTAGTGTAAATAATCAGAATCCACAAAGATATGGCACCTAGAATTAGATTCATAAACCATGACAGAATCATTAAGGGAGACCCAGACAAGGTAAAGAGTTCTGAGGAGGAATCCACAGAAGGTGGAACTGACATCCCATCATCTTGTTTCGATCACAGACAAAACATCCCTTTATAAGGAATGGATTCTTCCCCCTTTATAAAGTGGAAATGTAGGGAAATAAAAAACTTCATCATACTCAAACAAGTTAGATGTGCGCACCCGATGAAAGCGTCAGAAATAGTAACTAATAAGAAGAGATTTCCAAAAAAATGTTCCTCCAATGTACACTCCTCGCCAGATGGGTAGCCTCCACAAGAACCAAATGAAACTGGTCCATGGAACCTAGCTAGAGGCACCATACAAGTGGAGATACTTTTAACTGATCGGTCAATAAAATAACTCTTGAAAAATAATCAATTACATTGAAATGGTATCATTACCCCTCACTCTCATTTGACATAGTCAATCAACTAAGAGCTATATCCCTTTCCTCTACATCAATTACATAAAAAAGAAAAATAGATGAATGTGGTATTGAATATATCCCATGAAATCAAAACATGAAATGAGAATATAATAATTAGATTCTATTAGTAACATCCAAGTGCATGAAACATACTCAAGACAACTCACACCTTCAAAGAATCCTTAGTTCCAAAAAACTCGAACACACCCCCAACATCATTAAGACAATCCACATCCCCTAACATTCCTTGGTATCTATATAACAATTGAATCGAAATCATGTACAAGACTTAACTGTGTAAATGGTAATAGTTTAGGACTATAATATAACCCTATGAATCCTTTTAGGTAATCATGGGTAGAATAATCACAATAATATAATGTATACAACAATATGATCATTTCACTAAAACATGATAGGTTATCATTTTAAATCAAATACCATGGTCATAAACGAAACCTAAAAATTCAAAATCAAATCGAAATAAAATATGACTAGATAAAAAAGCACATAAACATTTAAAAAAGTCAAAACACATTTTTTAAAAACAATCATTTCTAAAATAACCCATTTTTCAATATTAATTTTTCATTTTGAATAAAAATTTTTATTTCCAAAATCATTTCACCACATCCCTGGAAAAAAAATAAAAAATACCAAATATCATTAAACCATTTAATCCAAAAATATTAGTATAAAGAAGTACCATTTTAATGGAATGGATTTTTCTCTTAAATTATTAATATTCTAACAAATTAAATAATTCAATTTTAAATATCAACCCATGGAATTCAATAGAGAATTGTATATGTGTTTATCCTCATTATTGCTGAAATCATTTAACATATATATTCTATCATGTATCGTTCATTCAAACAGACACATATGGGAACATCCATAGGGAATACCATGGGTTACACATACCATTTTATCACAAAAATTGAGAATTCCCAATTTAACTCCTATTTCAAATTTTATAAAAAACTATTGATAATATAATTTATTTTCCCTCTCAATTACAAGAAAATCCCCGGTTCTTCATTTTTTGAAACCAACATTATCATGTTTTTCATAATTTTACAACTCTAGGGAAGCACACTAAAATAAATTTAAACTCACACTAAAATAAAACAGATCGAAGCATCACCAATTCAAAAATAACTAGAAAAGGGAACTAGTGGTAATGCATACATCAATCACATAGTTTACCATTCCATACATTGAGAATGAATCATCCATTAGAAAAACATAGAACTATGAAGAAGATCTACACATGAATATCACAACCATATAATCTCATAGTATATAGTCTCCTCCCATCCATTATCCTCTGCCAAGACACACAAGCCCGTCAAACTAAAAAATTGAAAAAATAAAAACCAAAACCAGAAATAAATACATGGAAGACGAACTACCCTCAACGACATATGATTCCATATGTGTGGTGGTGACTATGAACCAACCTGAGAGAAACCCCCAATGCCCAATAAATCTTATCCATAATGTACATGATTTCACAATTAAGAAGGTCCTCATTTTATAACGTTTGTTGGATGATCCAAGATGGGTGAACCCTGATCCAATCAACAGAGTAGGCCCAAAAAAATGCTTGAAAAGCATTCCCTATCCTCCTAGGTAAACACTTGTACAAGGAAATAATAAAAAAAATTTGGAATGACTTATCCCATGAAATATAGTTAATTGGAAAATAGTTAAATAAAAATATTTGGTAGTTGAAAAATCAATAAAACTAAATGGTTAAACATGCTTATATGTGACCTCATGGGACACTATCAATCATAGAACCACATTCTCTATGAATGTTATCCAAAACTCTAAAAACTTGAAATTGATATGATAGTTTAGGAATGAGAAACGTAATTATTATAGGGGATGCTATATATAATAAAATGACTACTCCACACCATTACAGTGATATACATTCAGGCAATTCTGCAAATAGTATATTAAAAGATAAGGTTTTATTTTCTGAAATGTGTTAAAAAGATTTCATTTTTAAAAAATCAAATTTTTTGTTTCATTTAAAATGAATGTAATTTCATTTTAAGAAATTACATTATTAGAAAGAAAAATTGGATCCTGTATATTAATAGGTAATTCAATGAAAGGGTTCCATCATATCATGTAACAAATGATCAAAAAAATAAAATAAAAACATTAAAATATAAAATTATGGGCATTTACTAAGCATTTACATAATAAATACCATGACATTATAATTTAGGGTTCACATTTCACTTTATGGTGTGTATCTCTATAGTATATAACTTTCCTAATTCCCTAAACTAGTATCATTGTCAGATATCCCCACCTAACCTCTCAAAAAATCAAAGGGTTACGATACTGTCTAATCAGGGACAAAAATAATCTATCACCGAACTCTATAGATGAAACTAAAAAATCTCATAATATAGTTTTTTTTTGAATCTATAGGTCCACACACATGTGGCCTAATGAAATAACCTAAATTACACCATGAATTTATAGACTAACTACCAAAACCACCTATGATATGATTGTCTCCTCGGAGAGTTCACCATAATGGTTCCCATCTAAGATCAAGTCATAAAAATGTTCCATCCGAGCCATTCCATCATATTAGTTTCCATCCATTTTCCAAAAAAAACTGTATTTAACAACGATACATTTATATCTTCCCAACAATATCTAGTTTTCTAAATCAATTATAAAACGCACACCACCCTAAAAAGTTACCCAATAAACATTCAGGTCATTTAGTTTCCAAATATTTGTTCATGGTTATTAGGAGGGAATGTTTTAGGTGACACATATTATGAACGAATCATAGTTCTAAAAACACACCTAAAGATCTATGAATCATTTTAAATACATTTTTTTCAATTATAGAAAAAAAAATATCAGTTGGAAGACTAGTAAATGGGAATAGACACATCATACAGATAAATAAAAAGAAAATTCCATATGGCATAATCATTTTTAACTCGGTAATACATATAGAACATAATTATAAAAACATATTTTTAAAATGAACCTATGATCATTGAATTCCAATTAAAATCATATGCCAAAGGAACCTACCTTGATCATATGGTACACAACTCTAGACATAGACAACTCATATCATTCGTTTTCCATTTTCACTCATACTCACCATGACATATATATATATGAAACACAAATCCCTTATGAACATATTTCCATGAAAAAATAATTACATGGGGATAGTTATATATATTCTTATTCATTCATATTCCCCCTTTCACTTACAACTATATTAATTTTCATACGCATATGTAAGAACACATTACCCCATTATATATATATATATATATATTCATTCTTCAATGGGTGAAAATATGTATTGGGGAATATACCAATATTTATGTATATATATTCATTCATATAAAATCCTTAGACAAAAGAATATAAAATATATCCAATCAATATTTAATATATTATATATTAATATTTGGGAAAAAAATTCACAAAAACCATAAGTAAAATTTTTCCAGAAGAAAATTCAGAAAAAAACAACGTCCAAATAGTGATGGGAGAAATAAAATGGTCTGAAATGTAGTTTCCTAGGAAGAGGATTCTCAAATACAGACTAAAAAATATTTAGATACCCTATACAAACCCTAATAATGAATGAAAATTGGAAATATGGGTTATTCCTTGAAATATGGTTAGGACCAAACATGGGGGTGATAGGGATAAGAGAAACATCAAATAAACGGAGGGATATAAAATAAGTGGGAATACATTGTATTTTTTTATGAAGAATTCTCTAGAAATCGGGAGGAAATTCTATGGAATAAGAGAGTTGAGAGGGGGGTCTCATGTGTGACTATGGAGGAGGAAGGGTGGGAGATCAAATGACACACATAGAGAAAAAAATAATTAAATAATAGGGGAAAAAATAAAGGAAAAATAATAAAATAAAACTAATATAGAAACAAATAATTTAAATTTCATGTTGACACAATTATATTGGGAACAATTTAAGTAACAATGAACCTATCATATTCCATCTATGCACTAGATAATTCCTTGTCCTTGAAACGTCACACATATACTCTTATTTAGACACACAAATAATCAAAACATACTTAATCCTTCTAACTTGGTGAAGCCAAATAACAGATCCAGACCACATGATTAGAACATGGTTTAATAGACCGTGCATAATCCAAGCTCCCTGAATCATACTCACTGGGTCACCCTCATGGGCACCCTACATTTACATCTGTCTTGATGAGAAAAAAAAGAAACAACCAAAGTTCATGAAAAATTTTAAATTTAAACTATCCAACTATCAAAAATCAAAAGAGAGGATACAAATAATATAAATAATTAAAAAAATTAATATTTCCTGATTTGGATTTTTGATTCAAAATCATTCTAAAAAAGAAAAATTATTGAGGAATAAGTTATATACTATATGATTGTGGTTATCTATATAAATATATGTCTATAAGATCAAACAACACAATTTTTCGATGATAAAAGAGGTAAGATGAGATCTCAAAATCATAATATAACCAAAATCTAATAAGGATGGATGGGGGATGAAATTAAGGGGTTATAATAGGATTACCCATTATTTTAAAAAATTTCACAACATCATATCTCCTTACATACAGTGAAACATAGTACCACACCATGACTATTTGGTAATGAACCCCTATGAACATACCTCTATTAATTATGTTGTGATGATAGTTATTATGTTGTGATTACGTTCTTGATACTACTGAGGAAATATTGTAACCTCCATATCTTCATAAAATTTCCCACAAACTCTTTTGAAACCATTGAACATTTAATCCTCCCATTAAAATTTATTTTAGAGGCCCTACGACTGTTAGATTATAAATCCAAGTCTATTATATATATATAATCCACCAAACATTATAGGATTGAAACAATGTTGTAGATTATCAATTTACAAGAGGGGGTGAATTGAATTTTTTCAAAAAACTTGTATTTAACCTTATGGAAAACTATGTTTATCAATGTTAAACATGGTTAATTTACAAGGCCACTTTTAGTTCTACTAAACAATATATATATGTTCCATAAATGAAATTTAAAGGAAGTTTTCAACAAAATATTCTACCTTAAAGCATATAGAATCTTACAAATAAACTATATAAATGAATTACAATGTATAAGAATGTTATATTTTCAATCATTATCAAAATACAGCAGAAATAAACAAGAAACAAAACAAGTGACAAGTTTGAAATCTTTTATCCCAATGAATGTGGTATCAAACAACCATGGATAAAGGTCCCATGAATTATACTTTCATGAAACTCAATCTTATACACTCTATGGTAAGATCTCGTTAGGTATGTCAGAATATTTCTTGCAATCCCCGTAAGACCATGATTTTTATGGTTGTCAGCACCTTTTCCTTTCTAACATAGTAATTCCTCAAACATTATGGTAGTCGACACCTTTATCTTCCTATCCACAGATGCCCTCAATTTTACTTAGAAATAATGGTATTTGAACTATGAAATCTGAACAAGATGTTTAGAATCACATATCAAATGAGAGTCTCTCCCTCTAGAAATAAAATCAATAACATGAAATCTCTAGAGTGATGGAACTGTTTTGTTAGAATGTTCTCATGGAAATGAGCTTCAATTTATAGGAACTTCTCCAACTGTCGACTTCATCATACAATGGTCATATTTTTCCTTGAATCTCGTAGGGATATGTACAAATGTCACTAAAACAACAGTTAGATAGAAACCAATTTTATGAAATCATTTCATGACTATAATAAGTATGAGAAAAATAAGGATTCTTATCCAAATATTTATTTTTGAGTTTTGGGAAAAATATTTTTCGAAAACTAAACAAATAATCATTTAGAGTATATAAGACATGTATATACAGATTCTGTTTTAAAAAGAATTCAGAATATGAATTCTATTGATTTTAGAGTCTAAATTCCATTGAATTCTAAATTTGAATTATGAGTAATTAAGAGTCTTAAATATGAGGTATTAGGAGTATTAACTCTGTGGAATTCGCAGTCTGAATTATAAGAAATGTAGCATCTATATTCTGACGAATTTAGACTCTAAATTCTGATGAATTAGGAGTCTGAATTCTGATGAATTCATAGTTTGAATTCTATGGAATTCAGATTCTGAATTCTGAGGAATTTGGAGTCCAAATTCTATGGAATTTGGAGTATGAATTCTGATTAATGCCAAGTCCTAATTTTTGGGAATTCAAAGTTAGAATTATGAGGAATTTGGATTCTGAATATCAGATAATTCGGATTCGTAATTTCAGTTAAATCAGCACCTAAATTTTAGAGATTTCTAAATTGGAATATTAGATAATTCAAAACCTAAATATCATATAATATGGAATATGAATTTTAGATTTTTCATAACCTGTATTTTCAGGAATTTGGAACTTCAATTTCATTGAATTTTGAACCTGAATTTCAGAGAATTATGAATTTGAATATTAGCGAATTTGGATCCAGATATCTAGTGAAATTGGAATTGTAATTTTAGAGAATTCATAACATGAATTTAAAATAATTCTAAACCTTAATTTAAGATAATTTGGAACTTAAAAATAAAATACTCTATAACAAAGTATTTATAGGATTCATAGGTTCTAGATGTGTAACCTAATATTAGACATATGAGTAAAATGAGTTAGATTTACTGAGATTATAATATGAAAACTGAATACATAATTAAGGATAATGATTTTATTAGAGAATGATCATTTTTTTATTAATATAGGAATGGGAATGTCAAAATGAAACCTTATTTACTCAACCATATAAACATTTTTTACGCATAAAAATCCATACCAAAAAGAATATTGGGAAATTGATTTTGTCTTTATGAACATGAAAAAAAAATCATATCTCCATTTACATAGGAATCATGGTGAATACGACTAACTCCCCCCCTCAGGTTTTGAAATCCCTAAGGATCTTATTCTCGACATCATGAAAGAGATTTTACTTTTTATTGCATAAAGAAATATTCTTTGATAAAAACTCCCCATTAAAATGACTCCACCTTACTTAGGGAATTTTATTCTTTAAATAGTATTATTTTCATCACTCATTTCCCCCCATTGTGATTTTCATAAAATAATTACGAAAATGGGAAAAACTTATTGTTCTATAAATATTATTACACTACAATACAACACATGATGAACAACCAAAATATCATTATTATAGAAAATATTTTTACATGAAAGGAAATACAAAAAATGATCGAATTGGGAAACAAATGATCCTTATTTTTTCCATTGGAATTATATTCATCATGATGGTCATAATCTTTTTATGCATTTTATGAATTTCATCAAAATGCTTGATCAGATGATCCTGAACTTAATTTTTCTTTTGCAGGGTTTTATTCATTTATTCCCTGTCTTTAAGAGTATATTCTTCACACATAAAAAGATCTTCTTACTTATAGATATTTTCTTCAGACTGAATTATATTATCTCTTCCCCTTTTCGAATTAAATGTGGCTGAGTTATGGTTTTCATTTATATCATTTACTTCCTACATCAGGGTTATTTGTTCGAGAATGATATTTTCCTCAAAAAAATAGTAATATTATTTAAAAATTCCATATTTTGAGTCAAAATAATCCTTCACACATTCATGAAAATCTTCAAGGATTTTCATGTTTTTTTATTAACTTTATTGAATGCATTATATTATTATACATGACCTCATGTAATATTAATACCCAATGAAGAATGATTTGAAATCATCCTCAAGCCTGGCGAACTTATCAATAAGCATTGAAACTGAATCTGATTAATGATTAACTGAGTGATGAAGAAACTATCACCTAGAGTATATACATGGAAATGAGGGAATTGATTCAACTAATTTCTTCAACGATTGTACTACAAATCCATGTATTAGAGAAGAATATTTTGAATTAGATTATTTGGTTATTAAGGATTCATTCCCTATAAGTTCATCTTTTCTCTTGGTTTATCCACATATATCATTCTTTTCCCTGACATTCATCAATGTATCAACCAACACCTATTTTCCATTCTCAATGATTGAAATGAACTCTGTATCATTTGGAAATTAATTTTAACTATATGATAGTTGAACTATCTTATCTTCCTCAAAATTTTCTTTATATGAATTTCAAAAAAACACTTCTGGGTAAACAAAATAATGATTTCTTCTTTCATCAGTAGATAGTTTATTCATTTCTCCGTACTCATCGTACTCTATTCCATCTGAAAAAATATATGTAGATTCATTTTTAGAAGTTCATATTGACAACATTTCTTAAAGACTATCCATATCATGATATTCATAGAATTTTCTTATCTTATGATCTGATTCAATGCATCCTTCCAATTATTCTTCTTCCACTTCTTCCTCTTGAACAATTATTTCTTCCTCATCAGGTTTTAGAATATCTATCTTCATTGCTGGAGTCACCTGGAGTGATTCTTCAAAAACAATTCTGATTCCTAGAATTATTTAGAATATTTTTTAGAATCCTTGAGAAGATATTGAACAATCTCAACATCATAAATATTCTTATTTTTATTCTTTTATTTTTATTACTCTCATGCCCCTCAACAACCATAATCATTCAGTATTTTTCATCAGTAGGGCCATAGCCAAAACTTCACTCCACTTTATTCATATTATTTTTCTCATATCTCAATTTTTAAGCCACTTTATCCAGAAAAAACATTGGATTCATATTTTTTGGTGGTGCGGATTGAGTTTCTGGTACAACAGGAGTTTTTTCTTTCTCATAAGGTTCGTTCACATTTCCCTTCTTATCACCCTTCTTGAAAGATTCTTCCACTTCTGGTTTCTTAAAAAAGTCTTCTATTTATACATAAGATAAATAAATAAAATCTCTAAATTACCTATTGATACCAACATTAATCCATATAGGGGTTTCATATTAAAGCAACATGACCTTTATATTCCATGGATTATATTTGCACAATATTTTGAAAGAATACTGTTAAAGGAATATTATCTTGGAGATAATAACTAGATACATAATGATCTAGGAGTTTAGTGTCCCATTATTCATATTCATAACTGTAAGTAATACATACTTCATCAAATTTATCTTTATGAGGTTTAAAAAGAAAACACAAATATAGATATCACTCATATTATGAGTATCCTTGTCACCTTTTCACAAAATGAAATATCCCTGAACAGTTAACACTAAGATCCAAAAATTTGTAGAAAAATGATTAATCATCGGAGTCTTCACTACTGATTGGCCATGGTATTATATTTATTTATACATATCAAAAGATACTGAATCATCTGGTAGCATGTGGGTTTAGAACCCAACCTCACCCTCATATGGAATTCATGTTATGTTTGCAGCCATAATGTAATAAAGAGAATAGATTTTTCCATAAATAATAAAATAAAACATGGATTTTATTCCTCAATTAATGAAACTTATAGAATCATAAATCTCTACCAACAATTCCAGATAAACTGAATCTCATGCCTTCAGTTTGGATAAACACAGACTCTCCCAAATATTCAACTTGTTGTTCTTTGAAATTATAATATCATACTTAGCAAAGAATTTTAGATCTACTAATCATTCAATGTATATATTCAACTCAATAATTTCATTGACTAATGACATTTGTTTATAAGTATAATTTTCCAAAGGCATTCAGAATTGAGAAAAACTAGGAAATTTGGAATGGTCCTTATGTGGAGCAGCTGGGTTTTAGCACGCCAATGATTTTAAAATCGATGTGGATCAACCATCGGTGGGTCTTTATATAGATGTTTGAGGAGACATTTCATATTTCCAAAATGATCCAATGATGTAAAAACACATTATCATATATGATAGTTGAGATTATAGTTGAAGAAGTAATTTCATAGGTTCCGATCTTTTTATATTTTTAAGATAATAATTCTGATATAAGGAAAAATGTATCAAAACCTATTATCTTAAGCAACATATAAATACCAACATGTAAAAAATTGATTATGAAAATTTAATAATGGATACAAACCATCTGGAATTCTTGGAAATTTATTAATGAAATGAAAATTCTTATTGAAGAACCATAGATTTTGGAAAATATTCTTATGTAAAGAAAATTTTATAATTGATTATTATTAAAATACTAAAAAAATTTACTACAGGAAAAAAATTTGACTGCGAAATTTATGATTAAAATAATTGTGATTAAGAAAAATTTTATTATGAAAATTTTGATAATAATAATTTTTTATTATGAATATTCGAATTAAGAAACTTTTAATTACAAAAATTTTAATTACGAAAATTTTTTATTTCGAAAAATTATGATTATGAAAACAAATATACTCACCCTATGAAAAAGAGTTTCTTACTATAAGGATATATGATTAAATAGAAAATTATTATTGATATTATGTTATTATTTTAATTCCTAAATTTTGTTTAATGTATTCAAATATATAGGAGTACAAAGATTTTGTGAAAATATCAGCATGTTGATCTTGCATTCCAAATAATTGAAGAATGATATTTACATTTCTGTGTGATCCCTAAGAATGCGATGCCAAAAATCTATGTGTTTTACACATGAGTTATTTATAGGGTTTTTTTAAAAAAAATGGCACTAGTGTTATCACACAATATTTTTGTGTTGGTAAAACTCATGCCATAGTCTATGAGTGGTTGATGCATCCACAACACTTGAGAACAACAACTTCCAGCTGCTATATTTTCTACTTCCATAGTTGAATGTATTATTGAGTGTTTCCTTTTTCATGAGAAAGAAACTAATAAGTCTCCTATGAAATGAAGATATTCAGATATACATTTCCTATCCATTATACATCCAATATTTTCATCATCTGAAAAACATTTTAAAACAGAATCATTTCCATAAGTATAAAAGTGCCCTAAATCCATACTTCCCTTTTAGTAGAGAAAAATTATTTTCACTTCCATTAAAATATATTCTATTCGATGGGATTGATATATTCTACATAATCATATAGAAAACATTATTTCTTGACAAATACCTATTAGGCATATTAAACTACCAATCATTCCTCTAAAATACGTTTGATCTTGTGGTTTTCCATCTTCATCAAGACCAATTGAATTTGAGGAACCAATAAGAGTAATTATACTCTTAGTGTTGCCATATACATAACATTTTAGATTATCTATAATATAATTATGTTGATATATATATATTCCTTCTGGTTTTTTATAAATTTGAAAACCTAGGGAAAATTTTAACTCACCCATCATACTAATTTCAATCTCAGATTTCAATAGAATTTCAAACAAATTGGTTAAAGATTACAGAGTTGAACCAAATATAATTTCAACAAAAAAGATTTGAAAAATCAAAACATTTTTCTTATCTTTATTTAGAGAAAGGGATGGATTATCATTTCTCTTAACATAATTTATTTGTCTCAAAAATCGTGAATGTAAATCCAACTAGGCTCGGGGGGGGGGGGGGCTTGTTTAAGCCCATATAAAGCATTAGTATATTTAAAAACATGTTGAGGATTTTTTGCATCTTCATAACCAACAGGTTGTTCAAGAAAAACATCATCATGAACATATCCATTAAATAAAGAACATTTAATATCCATTTGGAAAAGTTTGAAATTAAAGAATTCTGTATGGGAAAGTAAAATATGAATAGATTCAAGTCCAGCCCCTGGATCATAGGTATCTTCATAGCCTATTCCTTATTTTTTATTATAGCCTTTACCAACTAATATATCCTTATTTCCTGTAATGATACCATTATCATCACACTTATTTTTATTGACCCATTTTACTCCAATTATATATTTTTCTATAGGACTTTCAACCAAGGTCTAGACTTTATTTCTTTGGATTGATTTAGTTAATATTTCTTTTATTTAATACAATCATCATCACCTAAAGCATCATCAGTGCTTTTTGGTTTTAATTGGGAAATGAATAAAAAGAGTTCTATTTCATTTCATAAGGAAATCTTAGTCCTCATCTGTTGATTTACATCACCAATGATACTATCACTAGAATGATTCTTTAGAAACAAATTATTTGGGTTTTGTGACTGATGTTCATCAATATATGGTAAAAAATATTTTGGAGTAAATGATTCAAAAATATTTTCTTGAACATTTTCCTTATCAGAAGGATCTTCTATCAAGGGTTGATAATCAGTTTTTAAAAACACATGTGAACATGAATGTTGAGGTTGTTTAAAAAAGGATCAGTTTCATCAAATTTAAGATGCATTGTTTCTTCAACAATACAAGTATTATTATTGAAAACTTTATAAGACATAGATTTTATAAAGTATCCTAGGAAAAGTATATCATCGTATTTGGGTGTGAATTTATATTAATAGTCTTTGGTATTAAAATTTAATGTATTGTAACCAAATACTTTGAAGTAGTTTAGTCTAGGCATTCAACAAATCAACATTTCATAGGGGGATTTATTAAGAAAATGTGTAATCAAAACTCGATTTAAAATATAACAAGAAGTACTTAAATCTTCAACCCAAATCTGTTTAGCTATTTAATATTCACTCAACATGGTTCTAGTTATGTCTTAAGGAAACATATTTCTTCTCTGAAGAACACCATTTTTTTAGGAGTTATCGGAGATGTGAATTTATGAGTAATACATTTCTTACTAAAAAACGTTTCAAAATCAGAATTTTGAAAATTTTCCCCATGATGACTATGACTAGTTATCAATGTATGATTTTTCTCATTTTTTACTTGGGCTCAATTTTTTTTAAATAAGATAAAGAATCATATTTATTTTTTAGAAAATAGAACCACTTCAATCAAGTGTAATCCTCTACTTAGTCAAATACACAATATTTTCCACCAATGCTTATAGTTTGTGATTGAAAAAATAGCCATATGCACTAACTGTAATACATTAGTAGTTGAGACTTCAATAATTGATTTAATGTATTATATTTGTTTCTTTCTATAATCACAAGCATCATAAAAAATTTATGAATTAAATATAAGCTATGGTAGATCCATAACTAGTGTTTTCATTGATTGTTTACATATGATTCTAAAGTTATAGTGTCCTAACCTTCTATTCCATAACCATGTTTGATCATCTATTTAAATATGGCATGGTAGATCTTATCACCTATGATATTCTATATTTATTGTGTTTATAATCTCTTTCCTATGTGTATAAATAACAAACTATTCCATGGAATTTTGTACTAGAACATATCATTCCTAAAATTCACAAGGTGACCTTCATCACATAATTTATTTATGCTAATGTGTTTGGGATTAATACATTTAACAAATAATACATTTGATATAATTTTTTTTTCAGAAGAACAATGTTACCTATACCAATAATTTCTCCCGAGGCATTATCTATGAATGTTACTTTTCCTCCATTAAACATGATAATATTTTCATAGATGCTTTTGCTACTAGTCATATGTCTGGAACATCCACAAACCATGTACAATGTGTTTTTGTTTGTACTAACTTTATTTTATTTGAATATAAGAGTGTTAGACTTTCAGAATCCAAAAATTCTTGGTCTCACAAATTTTTGAACGCATGATTTTAGGAATCCACATTTTCTTAGAAAAATAAGATTTATGAAAACCTAAAGACTGGTTTTATTTAGTGATCTATTTTGTCCCAATTTCCACCACACTGACATTTACTACAGAAATGAGAACATATAGGAAAAAAATAGTTATAACGAAAAACTTGGATAGAATGAATATAAAAAAATCCAGAACCATCCCTTAGAGGAGGGATTTGGTAATACATCTTGTAAAATTTTTCTTTTCCATATGTAATGTTTGAAAAACACATAATCAGGGAAAATATTTTTAACTTCAGTTTTGTAATCACATTTTTATCCTTAAAAAGATTAGTTTTAGAACTAGATTTAGTCTCTATAATATTTTTCTTAGAAATTACATTTTCAAGATCCATCGAAAGTTTATCATTATCATGATTTACATCCTCAAGGTTTTTACAATTATATATAAATTCATAATTTTTCTCGTCAATATATTTATAAAAATATGATACTTATTTAGTTAAAATATGAAATCTTGAATTTTCCTTTTTATGCTTTCTCTTGACATTAGAATTTTCATTCTCAAGGATTTTAGCAATACAACACACTTAATCATACAAATTTATTGTATTATCTTCATTAGTATACTATTATTCATATGAAGACTTATAGTTATTATCATCAGTATAATTTTAATTCAATGATAAATTAGAAATAGATTTGTAATTGTGTACCTCGTCCATTAGACAATATTTTTCAATGGGTAGTTTTTCTAGTAGACCTGGATTCTTCTGATTAGAATATTTGTACTTTGATGATTCATTAAATGAGTTGTCACCACTAGAACTCCATGTGTCATTGAATTTCAAAACATTATTAGCTATATCGATGTAACACTTTTTATATTCTTTTAGAATGATTTTCCTTTATATTATATTTCTTATGCATAGGACAATCCGACCTTATATTCCCTGCTCTTTTGCATTCATAACAAGTGACTTATGAGTCGTTCTTGAATTTTAATACTATATTAATATATCTATATTAAAATTATTTCCTCCCAACTGTCTTATTAAGCCTTCTATGATGATTAGATAGTTAATTTTTTGAATTTTCAATTTTACATGATTTAGGTAAAACATTTACATTATTTGACATGGATCTTGTAACCCTTTCAGGAGTCATGAATGTAGTAGTAATTAAGGATACAATTCCATTTCCATTTTCATTCTTATTCATATAACCATATATTTTTATTTATGTCTCTTGTTAAAGAATATTTCCAAAAAATCTCATCATGAGTGATTTGAGATACTTCCATATTTTCATCAATAACTATTCTCTTAAATCCCCAATATTTAGGCATAATATCTATAATATTGTCCACAAGTGCTTCATCTCAATGACCATTTTCTATCATATATTGTAGAATGTTAAAAATATTCCTAAACCATTGTTTCACCTTGCATATTGGTTCTCCAAAAATAAATAAAAATCCATGATAATCTACTATAAGTATAGATCTTCTAGTTTCCATCACATTGGATGTACCAAATTGTGTAACATCTAATTTCATACAGATACAATTTGCAGCGTTATAATAGTAAATAAGACTATATATATTCCTATTCAGGTAACAAAACAAAGTATTATGTACCTTTTAGTTTAAGATATATTTTTTATTTTCATTCATTGTAATGGTTTTGACATCCAATTCATGAATCTTGTAATCTCCAGTATGCATGGAAAAATTTTCCACTCAAATATTTATAACGAAAGTCTTTATAAAACCTCTAAATTACTTGTAATAATTATTATAAGATATTGGTGTTCTAGTAGGATTAATATTGTCAATTAAATGAACATTCATTCCTTATATTCAAAAAGATAGTATCTTTCCACAAAAACATGTTAATAGTAAATGTTTGTAAATAAGGATAAAAATCCATAAGCATGGAAAATATTTAATATAGTGAAACCACAATCCAAAAAAATTAAATGTGAATATAATTATTTTAAATACCTATTTTGATAAAATTTATGGATCTATATAATTATATAGATGCTCAATTTACAATAGGGAGAATTGTATGTTTAAAAACATCCGTTTTTAATTTTATGGAAAAATAATTTTAACAAAAATTAACCAGGTAAATTTACAAGACTAGTTTACATTCTAATAGACAATATTTCTATGTTCCAGAAATATGGTTCCCAAAATGAATCTTAAGATAGGTTTACAAGACAAATATTCTACCTTAATGCATATAAAATCATACATATCAGAGTATATAAAATAATGAGAAATTATAATAATGATATACATTATTCCATTATAAAAAAATATTTTAAAAATAACCTGAAACAAAACAAGTACCAAGTATAAAATATTTTAACCAAAACAGTCGGGTATCAAAAAACCATGGGCCAAGGTACCATGAATTATACATTCAAGAAAGTCTTCCTTACCAATACTGGGGTAATCCCTTGATATGAATGTCAGAATATGTCTAGATATCCCAATAAGAACGTAATCTTTAATTTATTTGGTACATTAATCATCCTAACCTAGGAATTACTCAAACATTAAGGTAGTAGTCACCTCTATCTTTGTATCCCCAAAATCCCTTGATTGTAGTCTGCAACAATCAGAGTCACGCTAGGATATCTGAACAAAATGATCAGAACCTCAAAAATAATGAGAGTATATCTCCCTAGAAATCACGTTAGTTGCATGAAATCACTAGAGTGATGGTACTATTTTTCGATACTAAGCTCGTTCAAATGAGCGACTATTTATAGGCATATTTCCAATGGTCAGCATCCTCCTCCAACGGTCATATTTTTCCTTGAATCTCAGATGGACCAGTACATGTGTCACTTAAACAAAGGATAGTTAGAAACAAATTTGTACGACATAATTTCATTACAATAATAAGTATAAGCTAAATAAATTGCGTAAGGAAATCAAATTTTAGGGTTATCTAGAAAAATAATGATCATAATATGATGAAATAAACATTTAGATTCTATAAGATAGGAATATTCATATTATTTTTTAAAATGAATTCAGAATCTGAATTATATATATTTTTATGTCTGAATTCCAATGAATTTTGAATCTATATTCCAATGAATTAGGATTCTGAGTTCTGAGGAATTTGGAGTCTGATTTCTGAGGAATTCTGACTCTCAATTATAAAAAATTCAGAATTTTATTCTGAGTAATACAAAGTCTGAATTATTATGTATTTGGAATCTAGATTCAACAGAATTCAAAGTCTAAATTCGAAGGAATTTGGGGTAGAAATTTATAGGAATTCAAAGTCTTAATTATATGGAATTCAGAGTCCGAATTTAGAGGAATTTTGAGTTAAAAGTTTAATAAATTCAGAATCTAAATTCAGTGAATTCGTAACCGGAATTTAAAATAATTTAGAATATAAATTTTAGATATTTGAAAACTTGAATTTTAGAGAATTTGGAACCTGAATTTTAGAGAATTCAAATCCTGAATTTCAAGGAATATGGAACCTATATTTCATAGAATTCAAAACATGAATTTCAGATAATTCAGCAGCTGAATTTTGGAGAATTCAAAAAATGAATTCTAGAGAATTCAGATTCTGAATTATGAAGATTTCCTGAACTAAATATCAGAAAATTCAGAACCTGAATTTCAAAGAATTTGGAACCTGAAAATATAATACTCTGTAACGAAGGAATTATAGGATTCCATGTTTTTAGATGTGGAAGTGAATTTTAGACATATGAATAAATTTTTTTAGAATTATAGAGACTATAAAATGTATAATGAAAACATAGGTAAGGTTAAAAATTTTCATAGATAATGAAAATTTTCCTTATTAAGATAATTCTTTGGGAAATTATAATTTTACTTAAGATAGAGTATTTGTTATTTTAAAAAAATAGTGGAATAAAAAATTGATAAGGAATTTTTATTGACTCAACATCCATCACAAAAATCATCATTTTACTCAAACAGTATCAACCAAATATTCAACAGTGTAATATAATTTCCTTATCCAAATATCTTAATACATAATATTAAATCTCCCTTGGAATGTAAATGAAAATATATAAGTCCAATAATGATGAAATATAGGAACAACGACTTCTAAATTTTATTATCTGAGGAATATGATCTATTTATCATAAAATTTCAGTGTTTTAGGAAATATCATTATAGTGATGTACAATATATTTTAATATTAATAGAGAAAAGTACCAAACATGGATTCTCTTTTAGTCCATAAAAATCAATTCCCATTTATTTGATTTATCTATAAAAACAGGTAATAACAAATTTTCATCACTCAAATACAATAAATGATTGATTAATCAATGATTTTAATGATTTTTAAATACCCATAATAATAACATGTGATTCATTTATTTAACAAGATGACTATAGAGGATGATAATATGTATCGAATATAAATTAATGGAATTTCAAAAAAAATTATGCATAGAAAATCATTCCATTGAGAAATTGTGATTTAATGTTTTCGACTAAACCAATCATTCACAACCGATATTCTTATAAAATCGTAGAAGCTCTATCATAATCATACTTGACTCCCAAGTTTTGTTACACTTTATTTTAGAATTGAACTGAATAAGATATGTAATATATTTCATTTAATATATTATATAATGTTCACTATTTTTCCCCATCACTTGACGGATGGAAACCACCGTATAAAATGGAAATCTCATTATAAAATAAATAACAATATGGTTCTTTCCACATGATCTAGTTTTGGATCCCTTTCTCTAATGAAGATTTTTTTAATATATGTAAAATTAAAAACCATAACATTAACATGGGATAGTGATAAATAAACTAAAATGTGTGAGGAATTCAAGGAGGAATGAGTCCAATATTGAAATGAAAATTTATTTTTTTCATTACTATATATATATTTTATAGAAACACATAGAATATGATTTAAATAGGTATACTAGAATACATAGTCAAACCATATGTAATACAAATCATAGTAAAATCCATTTATATTAGATGAATAATTTTTATATGCACCCCAATCCAATAATATTTAGACAAATGTAATGTAAGATTAGTTTAATATATGAATAATGTACATGCTCCAAAATATTGGTCAAATAATGGGGTCTGGAGTATATATTTCAATGAATTCCAAGACTCATACAAATTAATAGTTTCATAATAGAATGTAACATGAACTATTCCAAAATAACTATATAGTGAAACAACTCACTGTCATCATCGACATGGTATTGTCCTTATATTCCCTTCATCATTCACAGGATCTCTCTTAAGTACTAATTTATTCCCTCCTAATTATCAATTTTTAAATATGGGATAACATCATTTGAGGTCTAACATGATGATAGAGTTCCTTTAAAGTCATAGGTGGTGATATATATATATATATATATATTAAATAATGCTCATGTTGTTCTTATATAGGGACTAAAAACACAATTAAATTTTTCTATAATGATCTAAATTATTTATCATTTTCATTTTGTTATTGAAAAGGACACTTTCTTTAAAATAATACCAATGTAAACCACCAAAATATTATTATCCCATGATGTTGAGATACCCCCATCACAAAAAAATCATAGAATTCAACAATATTTAGTAGAAACTTCTGGGTTAATTTAATATCATATCTTTGTTTTAATACCCCATCTGTGGCATTGTATACTTTTTAGTTCTTCGGGAAACAACAGTAATGGATTTATCGGATGGACATTGATTCATTTTCTCAAAGACTTTACTACATCATATCATATTTGTATCCTGTTTTTTATATAGATAGTTCTATGTATTATATTATGATAATGGACCCTTTGAGATTTACAAATAATGATTTTTGTACATAAATATAACATTTTTAACTAAATATTCATTAAAATTCGCAAATTAACAACTACGGATCATAATGTTTTAGTGTATTCGGATTGTAGGAAAACATTATTTTTATTTAATGAATTATCTTTAACACATCCCTTAAATAGAATCCACTCATTCAATCTGTATTAACATTCCCTACATAAAACTGTTCTAAAAAACTAGTGGAAATGAAAAATAAAAATGGGTGGGATCACATTCGTTGCCATTGAAAAAATGGTAGATATCATTATATTATCATATGAATTTATAATATATTAGTAACGATATATGATCATAAACAACTCATACGAATATCATACCCAACCTATCATTTTTCGTAAAACTGTGTCAATGAATAAAGCAATATCATTCTAGAAGACATGTCTCATAATAGTGTAAAATATTTTTATTTCATGATGCATAATATCATTACAAAAACATATTTAAAAAATTGTCATAAAATCCATTTTTTATTTTCAAGGATAACTACTATTACAGTCAAATATAGTTGATAAGTCCATCTCACATGTTTCCCATTTTAGATCAGTCCAAATAACCAGTTTATAATTATATATCAATACCATAAAATAAAATCCCATTGTGGACAAATTCCATAATCATGTTTCCCATTTTTATATCATGAGTTAAAAATTTTTGTGTAATTCATTAGGTGGACACTTATTACCTAATCAACTTCATTTTTAATGTAACTAAATTAATTGTTTTTAATTAAACCAATGTCATTCTTTATAATGTAACAACCATGCATGGTTTTAAAATAACTGATTTCATAAAATTATATAAAATGATAATTGTTCCATAGTATCATAAAACGCTAATCATATCACAAAACATTAAATTAAATTTATTATACTAATATATCATCATATAATAACCCATGGAAATGATATTGGAATGACAATCATTTCATCATTAAATAATATAATAACTCTTGTACAATGAATGGGTTTCATAAAAATTTTATCAATACAGACATAAGCATATTGATAATTAATAATGGAAATATCATTTAATAATCCCCCCATTAGAACATATATAACATCAATGGATTTCAACAAACATAGAAAATGAATTTGAAAATTCATATTAATCATATCATGTGAAAAATATCATTAAAAAGTTGAAAACACTTTAAAAATTCTAATTATATCAACATAAAAAATAAATATTTATAAACAAAATTGAAAAAATTAAAATAAAGAATTAATTAATTAATGTATCATGATGATCAGAAGTGAAATTTTGTAGTTTAATATTAGATCCATAAACACAAAAAACCCTATTTTTGAAAGAGAAAATATGTATATGTAGAAAACATTTTCATAAAAAAATATTTGATGGAATACGATGAAATAAATTAAATTAATAAATATATAATTGTATTATTTTTACTTTTAATACAATTATAAAATAAATTTAAACATTTAATTTCATTAAATTAAATGGGTTTTTTAATAAAAATTAGTATTCTTTTTTCATAAAGAAAATTCTATTTTTAGAAAAATATAAATATTTCAATTGAATATGGTTTTGACATGTACATTTAAAAAATTATTATTAATGATTTTAATAGATTTTATGAAATTTCAAAAAAAAATATCATTTGATCACACAAAATGTGATATAAATTCTCAAGAAATAATTTCATTCGACGAAAATAAATATTTAAAAAAAATTAGTACTCATATATATATATATATATTATATTTAAAACCATAATATGTAATTTTAATAATTATGTTATTAATATTAATAATTAAATATATAAACACTATGTTGTAATGTCATGGTTTAAACAAAAGTGTTATATTTATATTAGAGTTAGTTAAAACAAGGTGTTGTTTGTAGAATAAGCTAATGTATAAGTAGTATTTTTTGAAAAAACAAATTTTATAAATTATTATGGTGTTTTATTTTACCCCTAATGATAATTTATCAAAAAAAAGTTTTCATAATGATTTAACCATATGATGACACATCTTTACCATCATATCATTATTTTCCCACATTGATATGTCAAATAGCTGGTTTCTCTAGAATAATAAAGATGTAGTGAGTCTACATGGTTCAAATAACATTATTTCTATGATTTATAGTCTTAAATTGTTTTCACTAATATTAAATATAATTATCTACTATTATTGAATATGTTTTCATTATATATGAAGTGTCTACTATTTAATTCGTTAAGAGTGATACATGGAACACATCATGAAATTGAGAGGCTTTATAAAAGGACCACGTGACAATAAACCAACCCTACTCAGTCAAGTATCATAATGGGGATAATAAATGAATAGATTAGATTTAATTTCTTTTTGAATATCATAACCTCATTCTAAGGATAAACTTACAGAAAATCATTATCAATAACTTTTAATTCTTGAACATGGTAAAAATTACCAGCATAGTGATTCAATCGAATATATACTGCCATATTTTTCTACTAAATGTATTTTCATATATCTTCAATATACTCAACTATATTAGGTCCAAATATAATTCTATCTTCAACATCATTACAAAATAATTTATATCTACAATTCCTTCTATACATAGATAGGATTGGATCCAACTCAATGGTCAGGTGAATGATATGGCTTCATGAAAAAATTAATAAATGAAGGTGATGATACGATATTTTTTTTACTCAATATAAAAAGAAATCAATATATCTTATAGTATTTAAATTTTTCTCCCAAACTACATATCCATATGAAGATGATAGACCCTGCAGAAACATAACTCAATATGAAAGTAATTAAATATGAAAACTATTTTATAGATTACCCACATTTTAAAAGGTTTATTTAAAATTCCTCTTCAAAGGGGTGAAGGGAAAATATAATAGTAAAAATAATTAAAAAATTTGGTATAAAAATAGGATAATATTATTGAGATCTAGAAATAGGTATGTGGAGAATAACATTATCACCCACGGATAAATGTAGAGTGATAGAGAATAAATTCATGAGAATGTTAACCAACATAAAACCATAAATTGTTTATCATTTAAAAGTCCATTGATTCAACTGAAATGTAATTAATAATAATATAATTATTTTATTATTAATTTTATTATTTTGATGGAATTTTTACCACCGAGTTATAAAACATTATAAAGTCTAATAAATTTATTTTTTTCCATTTTATTAGAAATATATCATTTTTAGTTTTTCTATAATAATTACCTAGATATTTTATTAAGTATGTTTTTTATTCGTTCAATACTAATTGATGTTTATATTAATTATATACAGATATGTAAAACCTTTTATCTCTTGTAATCATCGAAACCATACTGGTTATAATTGGCTATCGAATATGAATAAATCATTATATGGATAAATAATTCAATATTCTATAAAAACTCATCCAAAATTTAATAAACAAAAGTCCACAATATTAAATCCTAAATATGCATAAAATAATAAAAACAATATAACTAAGGTCTCTAAATTTCATAAAATAATCTTATTATTAATATCCTAAATATCAAAATCTATGTAATAATTTTTCATACTGATTATGTCAATACCTTGGTCAAATATTCTCATAAATTTTTAATAACCATAATTACAAAAAATAGAAATAATTGCAAAAATGATTTATCATACATTAAATAAAAACATTTAATTTTGAATAACATACCTGAATTTTTTTTTAAAAGATCCATCAATCAGAACATAAAACACATTTTCATATAATCAATTACAAGTTCCATGGTTATTAATACAATCAAAATTGTTTATCTATAGAACTCATTTCTCAATCCAATAAAAAATACATATCTTCTATATGTTAAATATATTAAGGGTAATTTTTCCTCAATCATTATTCATATAAAATTCATATAACTGTAAAATTACTATTCCCAGTCACTATTATCATTTAACATATTCATTAAAATATATAATGAAAATATTTTTAAGAACAATACTTATATATATTTCACTATTCCTATCATATAATTCATTAATTATAGTAAATAAGATCTTAAATAATCTCCCATCATTAGTAAACCATTAACTATGAGTCATCATGTTATTCCTTAATATCACCTTAATTTCAAATGTCAATTGATGTCACTTTACCATCAATGAAAAAACACATAATCAGGTATCCATGTGAATATTATTCATGAGATTTCTCCATTAGAAATTTATAATACTTATTATAATAAATTACAAATTTAAATAAATTAACTTTTAATGATTCCATAAGAATCCATTATTTTAAACCAATTTGTTAATTAATCATTTCATTTTCCTAAAAAATATATTTATATTCTACCATCTTCTCCATGTATAAAATATCTCCTTGTTCCTTTTATAAATTCAATTTATTTATTATTCTCACATTATCAATGGTTGGGAAACCTAATATTTTTCCTATATGGACTCCCCTACTAAATCCTTCAGCAAACTCTATTTATCACATATTTGTTCATTGTGATTGTGAATTGAGGAATAGTTTTTTAATAAAATATCATGGTAGTTATTTTGGAATAATTAAAATATTCTTCACTAATGTGATCACCATATTTTTTTACCATTAACACAATTTCTATGAAATTTGATATTAAATTGTCACGCCGGGATTCAGCAATTTTCTAAATTGAGAAATAATATTTTTAGAAACACTATTTATAGTCTGTAAACAGATAGTTATGAATAATAATCTATAGATTCATAAAATATTAGAAATTATATTAAATATTGGAAACATTAAGCTTTAAATATTTTATTTCCAATCATAGTCTACTAAATATTATCAGGATTGTTTATAAAAAAATGTGAATAAAGCAATGAATATCGGAAAATGAGTGTTAAACCAGGTGAGATGTAAGACCTATTATCTTGTACAAGGCAATACATGAGTCCATAATAACATGAATTAATCTTAGTTATTACCCCTTGGTACACTAATTATTGAACAATATCCTCCTAAATTATTCGTATAGATATTTAATTATAGGTACACCACAAAATAACTTTAATAGAAAATATTAGGATTATATTATATACATAATATTATCTTATGGGATCTCACTATATTATTCCATAGAATATATTCAAGGTTAACCAAAAATTTATCTTATACCAATTATAATGAACAAAGATTCTATTACATATATATCATATCATTTTATATAAATATTCCAAAAAAATAACAAATAATAACATGAGGACTATAATAGATTGGAGTGATTTGATAGTTAGTAAGGAATATTCATATATAATAAATGTTATTTAACATAAAAATAAATATCATCCCCTTTTGGACTATTCTAAAAATCCATAAATTTTAAATTTTTCATAACTAGAGGAATGGAAACATAAACAATTTCGAGCTCAAAATATTATTAATGATAAACATGGTAGATATTATTTTATATTCATATAAAATTATAACATAAAAATAATTGTTTGAGATCATGAAAATATAATACATTGTTCATAAACTTCTTATCATAGATCACAAAAATTTGTCATAGAGTACATAATTATCACTCTAGAAGATGTCATTCACAATAGAGTAAAATAATATGATTTCATTATATATATTCACATGTCATAAATGTTTAATACCATCAATGGTATAGAGAACATTTTAGTTTTTAGAGTTAAAATCCAAGAACATTAAATATTGTGGATCAAGACTCATCACCTTCTCTGTATTGTAGATCTTGACCATATACATACTACCCATTGTGGATGAAAAACATTAAATTATGTACCATTGTGGATAAATAATTTTAAATTTTTTTTCATTGTAATATAATGAGATATATAGCTCTACCTAAAGCTTTGGAAGGAGATATATGACCCAAATATCCATGGTTATAAGATAACTACTAGTGATGGTTATATTGAAACCACCAAAATTGGTTATAATGTAACCATCATCCTTTTTAATAACATTATGATCATCATATAATGAGAACTATAAATATTTTTGAAACAAACTAATAAAAAATTCATCATATTTTCTCCCAATAAAGTAAATTGGTTTCAAAAAAATTCTGCATACTATATCTCATCGAAGATAGTAGGGTTTCAAAAACATTTCATTATTTCATCCTAGCATAACCCATAAAAAATTAATGGGAAACAAAAAAAATATTATCATAATGAACATAAAAAATAATGGAATGAATAATATGTATATTATTGGATCATATAACTATTTAAACATAATTTACATTTATATATTTCATATTATAATTTAACTTATTTTTTAGGTTAACTATGATTATTTCATGGGAAAAATATCATTTACACTTTAGAAAAAATATTTAAATTATAATTAATTCAAAATTATTAAATAAAATATTTTCATCTTAAAATAATATTGATAAAATTAATATTATTCTCAAAATAATTTTTTTTCTATGACTATCGAAAATTTATTTCATGTTTTACTTGTTGAAAAAAAAATTCATTCATAATTTTTTTATAATCCTAAATAGCATTGTCTACAAAATGAAAGTAGGATTCCTTCCATAACTTCTTATAAAAAATATAAAAATTGAAATAATTCATTTAAAAAATACATATGGACTAACAACAACACAAATTAAAATAAAATATAAAAATGGAATGTAAGAATAAAGATTTTTGACCGATGAGAAAAATAAAGACTACTTTCCATAAGAACATTATTTTAGTGTATTTTGTTATTAACGAGTGGAAAATGAAATGATGTTTTTTATTCTAAAAAATAGAAGATTAAGAAAATAAATAGATTCATTATTATTAGGTTATTTGATTTAATCATCTGAATCTCAATCAAAAAAATTATAGATAAACAACTAGAGTGGGTATTAAAATTTTTAGTACTTAGGTATATTTTAAATCATAATACCGCTGAAAAAATTACATTGAATAAAACATTAAATTTCATTATAATAATGGTTTTAATGATATAATATTAAATATGTTATATTTATTCACCTCAAAAAATATGATATGTGCATAACATACCATATGTCCCAATGTAGACAATTCGAGATGAAAATAACTAACCTTAACTCACATGTTACTTCGAAATGGTGAAAAACACCACAATAATAAATGAGTTTTTATTTTATATCAATTATAAAACCATAATAATATTTATCATACCATATATTATTTTCATACAAACTCTCATTTACCATTCATTAACAATTTTTTGACAAAATCCCTTTTTTTGAAATAACTAATTCATTTTTCATATATGTTTTTTTTGTATTTCATTAATTTTAAATTGAAAATAATTCAAAATAAAAAATAAAAAAAAATTAATAAATAAAATATATATTACATGTAGTGTAATTTATTTATGTTTGAGATATAAAATGAATTTCATCATTCATAGTGATTGTAGGCTATAGTTACACTTGAACGATGATTCCATTTTCTCCAAAATGAAATGAATGAAAATAAATACTAAATACCCTTCAATATACCATTATTTGTTCATATATATAGCACATATTTTAAAATAAAATATCATTTTTACCTTCCTTCCATTGAATAAGTGAATAACAAATCATTTCTCTTCACAAGGCCTCAGTCTTCAATACAGACGTGTAACATTATTGTATTAAAAAAATGTATGGGAATAATGTATATATGATCTAATAATTACAAACATATAATTATTACGTACATATCATATAAATATTTTTAATACATCATTATTCCCAACTGTGAGTGGTGGGGAAGAAATGATTTATATCACGCCTGAGTTGATAGTCTGGCGTACACATGATAAACTATTTTATTTCCAACATGATGAATTTGGAGATTGATGTAGATAATTCAACTAAAAATAATAATATATCATTCTATTAGAGAAAAATATTTAACATTATAATTATTTATGAATGATATTTGTAGGATCTATATGAAGAAATGAAATTTTAATGAATAGATAAGTACTGCACATCTTATTTGGCGAACCCCTTTAGGTTTATACCCAAATACTTATCAAGTGGTAATACAATACATCATATGGACACTATACAGTTTAGAGGGAGTTATTGAATGTTTTTTTTGAAGAAATTGATTTAACTAAATTCTTTGGGATTCATGAATAGTATATGTGAGAGGGATCCCTTTTATAAGTGGGGATAATAAACAATATAGGAACTATATCAATATTTATAAAAAATAAAAAATGATAGTGTAATTGCATTGAAAAATTATCCCAAAACTAAAATTAATTTGATAATGATTTATTAATATTCTTTACTATTTATATCATTTAGTATTTATAGAAATATTAATTTCATATATATCCTTATAGTTTTAGTTTAACCCCTCAGTAAACAAGTTAGAATGATAAATGTGTTAAAAACTAAATACTATTTTTACTAATTATTATTACCAATAAATAAGCTTATATTATTATGTGATATTTATAATTCTAATTAAATATTATGAATATAGTTCTCAAAATTACATTTAATGAAGTCGATTTTATTAATCGAATACTAAACTAATAAAGGTGTCCAAAAAGTTGTTTGACAATGAGAAACATTTCAAACGTATATAAATTTTTTACATAAAAAATCAATATTGAATATCTTCCACTGAAAAAAATATGATTTAAAAATATATAATTGAGAAAATTATATAAATAAAATCATAATAAATAAGTATTGTTAAAATTCATTAACTGAAAAGGAATATCCCAACATAAATTTTATTTTTTACTATTAATCGAAAAAATAATCATTTTATAAAATCATAAAAACTTATATCAAATAAAATTAGAAGATGTATATTTTAAAACATATTTTTATACATTTATGTAATTTTATAAAATATTTGATTATTAATTTTATCGTTATTTAATTAAAAGAAATATTAATCAATTATTTGGAAAAATGGTATTTCAAAGTATAACAATACATTTCTAAAATATCTGTAATTATTAACAAATATATTTTTTTTATTTAAATCCATTAGAAGTTAATTTAAAAATATATTTATTCTGACTGATACTACCAAATTTATTTTCTAGGTTATAATAGACTTATTAATATATTAATATGAGTAGTGTATTATAGTTCATTAAATCATGGTGTTGTGTGCAACTCAAATTTTTAAATAAAAATATTTAATATATATATATATATATATATTTGGCTATTATATTATGTCTCATGAATCAAAATATATTGATTATAGAATAAATATAATTTATAATAATTATCAATTTATTGGTTGTGATACTCACCTTGTATTTTGGAAATAAATCATGTGAACATATTTAATGATATCTATTTTGAATATGTATTTCCTACTAATTGGTTTATAGTGTCCATTATAGATATTGAATGTTATTAGGATAATCGATCTATAATAATTCGCATAACATCATAAATTATAGATAATCATTTTTATAAATTATATTTTTTTTAATTCTGATAAGAATGAAAATTCCATCGATGATGCTTTCAATGTATCTTTATAGATTCCAGAGACACATTAAAATCAATATATGAAAGACCCAAATATATTTCTCATCAGTTTTAATAACACGTTTAATTTTTCTTGTATTTATTTTAATAAATTAATTAGAAAAATGATGAATATACACACTGAGACCTCATATGATTCTAAGGTCTAGTGTGCCAAGAATAAATTTTTGAATAATGTTTTATTTTTAAATTATAAATTATTGAATAATAACATTGAATTTTAATAACTCCCAAATGGATGCTCGGATCGAAAAACCAATGAAACCATTACATCAATATCATTGTCTTTAGCCTTAGGCGAGTCATAACATCATCCATTGCGGGCATGATGGAATTGTTATATTTTGGACCTAATCGTCATTAAAAATAATTTAATGAATATATTTGGTTTCAATCAATATTTATGTTTCCGATTCTAATAAACATGGAGGTAGGGGTATGGGGTGAATATTAATGACCCTGATATTTT
Organism: Viscum album; assembly: GCA_963277665.1. Lineage (NCBI taxonomy): Eukaryota > Viridiplantae > Streptophyta > Magnoliopsida > Santalales > Viscaceae > Viscum > Viscum album. The sequence continues at coordinate 1,154,155,555 of OY728158.1, read as the reverse complement.
GTTGTGAATTTTTTTAAGACAAAACCTTTGATAGAGGCATTGGGATATAACAAATATGGATTTGAGGATTGTTTTTGATCGACGATGGATCGATGAATGATGAACATGAATGTTATTCACTGACCAATCCTACACAAAGGTAGGGCATTTTTTTTATTAAATTTCTATTTCCACATTTTTAAATATCCACAAGGAATGTGAATTAATTGAAAAATGGAATGATTCATAAATTCTTGATACTATTAAAGGATGAGTTTTAATTTTGGATAATCATTGTGAAATTGAATCTATATTGAACCTATGATTAGAATTTATTATTTTATAGTCGTCCCAAAATTATTACTTGGAAGGATTAGGAATGTATCACCCTGATATTTTATGAGAAATATTTTTTTATTTTATATTAAACACCAAAATAATCTTTCACTACACACAACACTGGCTTGGCTTGTGTTACACACAAGAGAAACCTTCCTCGATAGCTTGCGTTGTACGTAATAGTGACTTTCACTAAACAATGATATATTATTATAATATTTTGAAATAGGTGTTATGAATAGTATTAATAGAATTTTTTATTTTATAACATTATAATTCATCTTACACATTTTCTAGAATGAGATACGAAAAGAGAATCAATTTTTCAGATAAAAAAATTATTTTTCAATAAATGTAGTTTTACCGCATTTTGATGGAACACCCATTATAAATACAATTATTGACATGTTTATAAGTTAAAGTTTAAAAAATAAACTTCTTATTTTTAACCAGGATATAAAAGTTTACTTTGGATAATTTGTTGATAATTTTATGATAACATTCACAGTTTGATGAATAGTAAAAATACGCTAAATGTTTCTTAAAACCAACTTTTTTCATCAAAATAATATAGAAGGTTAAATAATAAAAATAAATTTTTTTTAAGTATAAATAGAATATATTTTTACCATTTAATATAATTCAATTCATTACAATTAATTTTACATTGAATTCATATGTAAAAACATTTCAATCTTTGACAATGTTTTTACATTTAAAACTCATTTTCTTAACAACGGGATTAATTTTAAATTAATTACTGCAACTTATGTTTTATGAATTATGAATAATAGATTCCATATTTTAATTCAGGGGGTCCAGATTATGTTATTAGGTTACATTTATTTTTTTGATATTATGAATAGTAACTACGGTAATTTTTATTTACTACAGTAAAAGGTAAATCAGGTAATTAAGGGTACAAATAAGATTATAAAACTACCCTAACACCTGAATAAATTTTATAGGATGACTAAAAGTCAACCCATATCACCTAAGGGTCCGAATAGATTCATTTTATAGACTTTTTACAATGAAAATAATTTAATTATTATTAAAACCAAAGAAAGTGACAACATGCCACTCTATTAAATCATATAAGTATAATATTTAAATTTAGTAATAAACTTCATGAAACATAGAAAAAGAATAGTCTCCGGAAATATAATAAAATTATATACATAATGTATATTTATTTAGAATTTTTAGGGATTAAATAATTATCCTTAAAGGTGACAAAATAGTGATGTTGAAATTAATTTATTTATTGAAATATCAAATAAATGGTTTTAAAAATATTAAAATAAATATTTTATGTACAATTTAATGAGCATCACGAATTTTCCAGACACATATGATATGTTAAGAATCTATTAATGCTTTTATTTTGAAAAAAAATATTCTATGGGGATTTTATTTAAATTCAAATAATTGAATAGTCTCAAAATTGGCAGTATTTTTATTTTATAAACATAACATAATATAAAATTGTTTAAAATTCACAAAAATATTTAAAATTTATAAAATAAAATTTATATGGTCGAAAATCTTATAAATTATCAAATTAAGGAAAATTTATAACTCATACATAATTATTTATAACGATTTAAAATTTATAATCTTATTAACACAAATAAAATTAAATAGATTAAATAATGATAAATCAAGTTGAAAAGGTTTAAAATAAATTTCCAACATGTCCAAATTTTATTGGTTGATGATATTACAACCCTATATCATCACATATTCTAATATTAGTCATTTTTGTGTTTTTTATGTGGGGTTTGATTTATTATAAATTAATATTTTTTAGGTCTCCAAAGGTGCCCCTCTCCTCCCTTATAAAAGGGAACCCCCTCCCTCTCATATTTACACAACATTGATCCTTAAAGCTTGGCCAACCCCTGCCCATTAATATTCTCAACATCCTTAGTAATATTATGGAGGTTCTGGTCTTCTCAAAAGAACAACTCTAGTTATTTAAGGGGATGTTTAAAGGAGGCATGGCGAGGAAGAGGTAATGTCTTCTACCGATTATTTCAAGTTTATTAATTCTTCTACTTCCTATTATTTAGATGTTTTATTATAAAGTAACAACATCAGTATATCACATATACTTATGTGTTATTATAAATATCAAACAATCATATTTCACGTTCTCTACATCTTAAGGAAAATGAAATTACCGCACATGTGTACTTACATAATACCATTTCCACGCTGTGGTGTAATCTGTTTTCCACCAACAACTTACCTGGACGGCTATAATGGTGTAAAGAATAAATATATATGATTATTATAACATGATATGAATTCTGAGATATTATATCATCAACTCCAATTCCATTCATATAATTATGGGAATGATATCATCAGATGTGCGTACGTACGACCTACCGTCTCTACGATGTGATGCGACTAGTTCTACATGATCTTCATTGAATAATGATTATATAAATGAATTTAATGAATATATATGATATATATAACACTAATACCATTTTTTGAATGAGTTTTCTATAACCTAAAAACTAGAATAAGAATTTATTCAACCAAACACACATAAGAACATAAAGCAATGAACACCCAAATAACAAGTATAAATGAAATACTATTAATAAGAAGATAACAATATGACCATATATGAAATCATAATAATTACTATGATTCTGGAATAAGTCAATAACATTATTTAAATCGTTATACAGGAGATTCAGATATGTACAAAGCTTATTGGACCTAAGGTAAGGGAAAATCTCGCAATCTCATTATTATCTGAGATTGTTTAAACTTCATAATTTATTAAGAAATATTTATCATCCACATCCATGTTTCCTCAATATGTAATATTATTTCTATCCTCCTACAATTTTTTAAATCCAATTTTACCCATTTGAGAGTGTTTATTAAAAGTTATGAAAGGAATCTTTCATCGTTTTTAGTATGAGGTACTTTTTGAATTTTCAGGAATAAGTACAAGAAGAATGTTTTTTAACATATACGGCATAAATAGATTTTTATTATTTAATAGTACTTTATTTCGATGAATCATCCTTTACATGTTTTCAAGTATATTTTTCATTAAAGTCATTTAGTTTAAAATTGTATGACATGTTACGAAAAGAATATTTTTTTGAAGTAGAAAGGATATTTTCCTCAAGAATGGAGTTCAAGTGTTTTATCAAAAAAAAATTCCATCTATAATAATATAGGGTACTGTTTTTATCCCTATTTATACATTGATTTGATTATGTTGTGATATAATTATTTTTCTGAAGTTCATTTATCTTATATGGATTATGTTATGATGACATGATGTTTAAGAATCCCATTTTTATTACATTGGTTATGCTATGATATATGATTTATGATTTTGTGGAACACATAATAATGGTATCATTATTAGTTTGGTGGGACCTATATCTCACTCCAATGCATTGGGTAATGATTTATATCTCATTAGATAGACATGGCTGGAACGACAAGTTAATCTGGTTCAGTGATACATGACCGGAACGAGGAGTGAACTCGAGTTAGAAATGGGCTTTTTCTGCTATGATAGTCTTAGAAATGATTGTTGAATAATATGAACTGATTTTATATGATTATATGTGTTTACCATAATGATTTATGTTTTATGTTATGATTATTGGGATTACAATTCACTACTCTTATTTATCCCATATCATGATATTATGATCTCTTTTGCAGGATATGATTTTCAAAATGTTATGTTCTTATGAATATAATATGATTGATATCTTCTTTGTTTACCCTTACTGATCATTTGAGATCACCCTTTGGTAGGTTTTATTTTTCCCAGGCCAGGAACAAGGATATTAAGTAAGATATGCCAAAAGGGACTCTAGATATGATGATATAAATTGGAGACAATGTAGATTCTTTATGAACCAGTTGTTTTTGTTTCCCACTTTCTAAAGACACTATACCTATATGGTCCTATCATGGTTTTGTTCTATGTTGTAATAAGTATTCATAAATTCTGTTGTAATAACAATGTATGTAAATTATGGGTCGTTAAAGTTGGTATAATAAGAAAGGTATAATCAACCTTTGGAAACTAGGATTTGAAAACCTTAGTATGAATCCTAAATATCTGTCTTATTATAGAACACAATATTATTATTTTAGAAATTGCCATGAATAAGATATGATAATACCTAAAGTGTGAAATTTTATTCTTGATTATGTGGTTTTCCTATTATGATTAATGTTTATCATTCTATCCTTATTGGTTTTATTCAATGGCTAGAACCCGAAGGGACCGTGTTAATGTTGAATGTGACGGGCAATGCAATGATTGTCCCCCTGGGATACCAAACGTTATGGGAGATGGAATTCAAAATCTTTTAGCCATGCTCATGCAACTTTTCCAAGATATGAATCATTCAAGAAATCCAAACGAGGAATAGAAGGAGAAAAATTATGTTGAATCCTTCTTGAGGTGGCGTCCACCCTCATTCAGTGGGTCTACTGATCCATTAATGGCTGAACAATGGATCAGTACCACTGAAAAGATATTTTCATCTCTTCAATGTTCTGAACAAGATAAATTCATCTGAGCAGTATATCATTTGGAAGGTGAAGATGATCAATGGTGGTATCTTATCAAGAATACGAGGTAAAGAGATGAAATTGAGTCCATGGAATGGGACGAGTTCAAGAACAGATTTTTCAATAAGTACATACCTCGTATTCTTTGAAAAAAGATAGAGAAGGAGTTTCTTGTACTAAAGAAAAATGATGATGAATCGTTTGGTACCTAGTAAACAAATTTTACAAGGATTGCAAGGTATTCTTCTGGGATTATTATCCAACCTGAGAGTAAGATTGATTGATTCATTAGTGTCTTAAAACCAAGTCTTCGAAGGGTGTTATCCATAAGGGACTTCATAGCTATGAGGAAATTGGTCAATGTGATCTCAAGGTTGATATAGAGATTGTAGTAACCCATCAGTCATATGGGTTTGATAATAAGAGGAAAATGGGAATCAAAAAGAAATCTAATGACCACACTGAAAAGAAGATGAGTTTTCCCTTATTATCAATGTTTGGAATGAAACTTTGAGGGAATTGAATTAAAGGGACAATTAAATGTTTCAAATGTGGAAAATAAGGTCATGAAACCTTTGAGTTCCACAATGATGGGAAAAATATATCTAGTGATGCGAACAAAGAAAAGGCTACACAGAACACTCCTCTTACAATTCAAAGATACAAGTGAAAGGAAATGTGTCATTATTCTTATAAATTCCCTAATACAAGGGTTGTTAATTTTTATCGACGTCAAGAAACGTTTAAGGCCAGAGAGAAAGGAATGTCACATGCAATTTCAATCGGTGATGTGGAGTAGGATAACAAAGTGGTGAAAGGAACACTTACCATCCACTCTATGGTGGAAAATGTTTTATTTGATTCTAGATCCACCCACTCCATTATTTCTGGAGAATTTTCTAAGGGTATCAATGTATTGCCTCAACAATTAGATGTTGAGTTGTCTGTGACAACCCCTAATGGCACAACAGTCACATCAAAAGTTTAAAATTCTTCTCCGATAGAAGTTTGTGGGAAGGTGCATCCTAAAAATCTTGTCATCATTCCTATAGTGGAATTTTATTTGATTCATGGCATGGATTGGATTTCATTTTATGGAGCTCATATCAATTGCCAATGAAGGGAAGTTACATTTTATATTCCATATAAATCAACTATCCTTTATCGATGAAAGGATGGATATAACCTTCTGGTGGAAATTTCTTCCATCTTATGAGTCTTGATTCAAATAAATGAAGTTTATTTATCTCAAATGGTTGGAGAGAAACTCACAATTAAGAATACACCCATTGTACGGATGTTTGATGATGTATTTCCAGTGGAATTTGTAGGTCTTCCACCAAATCGTGTCGTTGAGTTTTAAATAGAACTTACACCGGGTGTTTTTACTGTTTCAAAGACACATTATAGAATGACCCTAATTGAGTTGCAGGAATTGAAGAAGCAACTCCAAGAGAATCTTGATAAGGGATTCGTATGACCTAGTGCATTACCTTGGGGAGCACATGTTCTGTTTTTTATGAATAAAGATGGATCAATGAGACTCTGCATTGATTATTATGAACATAACACAATCACTATCATGAACAAATATCATCTCCCACGCATTGGTGACTTATTTGACGAACAATGTGGATATCAATACTTTTCCAAGTTTGATCTTCATTCAAGGTATCATCAATTAAGGTTCAAAAGGGAGGATATACCAAATAAGGCTTTCCGTACAAGGTATGGACACTATGAATTTATAGTGATTCAATTTGGCCTTAATAATTCCCCTTCCATCTTCATGGATCTAATGAAAAGAGTCTTTAGAGACTATCTTGATCAGTTTGTGGTAGTCTTTATAGACGATATTCTTGTCTATTAAATGATCTAGGAAGAACATGAATAACACTTTAGAATTGTATTAAAGACCCTAAGAAAGGAGAAGATTTATGCCAAATTTACAATGTGTGAATTTTGGTTTCAAAAATACTCATTTTTGGGTCACATAATCTCAAAAGACGGGATTTCTATGTATCCATCAAAAACAAAGGTTATCGAAAGATGTTAAAGACCAACAATAGTAACTAAGATATGAAGTTTTCTTGTTTTGGCTAGATATTATAGACGTTTTGTGAAATATTGTTAACGATTATATAATATAATCGCCAGGATGACTCCAAAAAGTTTTAAGTTCGTTTGAACGGAGGATTGTGAAGAGAATTTCAAGTAGTTAAAAAGATGGTTATCCAGTGCACCTGTTCTCACACTGCCTTGTAGTGGAGAATGTTTTGTGATCTACAGGGATGCATCCAAGAAGTGATTGGGATGTGTTCTCATGAAAAATGATATGGTTATCGCTTATGACTCACGACAATTGAAATTCCATGAGCAAAATTACCCAACTCATGATTTGTAGTTAGCTGCGGTAATCATTGTATTAGTGATTTGGAGGCATTATCTTTTTGGTGAAAGGTGAGATATTTATACTAATCATAAAATTTTAATGTATGATTTCTCACAAAATGAAATGAATATGTGCCAAAGAAGATGGTTGGAGCTGATTAAGGAGTACGTCTGGTCAATTCATTACCACCCTGGCAAAGAAAACAAGGTGGCAGATGCATTAAGTCGACAAGACCATTCAAGATTATCCATGATGACGATCAAAAATGATCCATTATTTATGGATTAACAAAGGATGAATCTATGAATTATAATAGAAGGGCACAAATCTTATCTTTCTCAAATGAATGTTCAACCATCTATACAAGTGATGATTAATGATGTATAGAAAGAAGATATAGAGTTAAAAAAGAAGATGATAAATGTTCCTGAATTCCACATTAATTGTGAATAAATAATAAGATTTAGGAATCAGGTTTTCATTTCTCCCATCCCAGAATTAAAGAATGAAATATTGGATGAAGATCATAGTTCGTCATTATCTCTTCACCCTAGAATAATGAAGATGTATAGGGACCTAACGGAGTAATTCTTGTGGGATGGCATGAAAAGAGATGTTGTGGAATATGTCTCTCCATGCTTCGTTTGTCAGAAAGTTAAATCATAGAGACAGAAGTCTAAGGTGATGTTACAACCATTAACCATAGTAAAATGGAAATGGGAAAACATCAATATGGAGTTTGTCAATGGAATTCCTAAAACATCTAAAGGCAGTGATGCTATCTGGGTTATAGTTGATCATCTTACGAAGTCAACACACTTCATTGCTATTAGAGATGAATTCTCTCTTGATCAGATATCTAGGATATATGTGAAAGAAGTGGTAATATTTCATGGAGTACCACTTTCTATTATATATGATCGGGATCTGAGGTTTACCTCGATGTTTTTTTTGAAGTCTTCAGCATACTATAGATACATAGTTGAGTTTCAGCACTTCTTACCATCCTCAGACAGACGGTCTGTCTGAGAGGACAAATCAAACTTTTGAAGACATGTTGACAGCTTTCTCTATAGATTTTAAAGGTGGTTGGGATAAACACCTAACTTTGGTGTAATTTTATTATAATAATAGATTTCACTTCATTATTCAGATGGCTACTTATGAAGCTCTCTATAGAAAGAAATGCAGAACTCCAACTTGCTGGGATAATGTTAGAGAAATAAAGCTATTAGGACCTGATCTTGTTGATGAGATAGCAAAAAAGGTCTGATCTATTCAACAACACATAAGAGCAGCTCAGAGTCGATAAAAAATATCTGCCAATAACCGATGAAAATACATAGAGTTTTATGTGGGTGATAAAGTGTTCTTACAAATATCTCCATGGAAGAGAGTAATGAGATTTGGAAAGAAGAACAAGATGATCCCAAGGTATGTTGGTTCATTTTGAAATACTTGATTGTTTTGGGAAGGTATCTTTCCTATTGGAACTTCCACCAAATATCTCTCGAGTTCATTTTGTGTTCCATGAATCTCTCCTGAGGAAGTACATACCTGATCCTTCACATGTACTAAGATAAGAAGTTGTACTGATGGAGCAAGATCTTTCTTATGAAGAACAACTGATAGATATTCTATATCATAGCAAAAAAGTTCTACGAAACAATACCACTCTCTTGGTTAATGTATTATAGAGGAATCACCAATTAGAAGAAGCTACATGGAAACTTGAGGATATGATGAGGGAGAGGTATCCTCATCTATTTGTTACAATGTGACGAATTTTCGAGGGAGAAATTGTTTTTAAGTGGGTAGAATCTAACACCCTGATATTTTATGAGTAATAATTTTTTATGTTATACGCATCACCAAGATAATCAATCACTACACACAACACTAGCTTGACTTACGTTACACTCAGGAGAAACCTTCCTCGATGGCTTGCGTTGTATGCAATACAAAGTTTCACATAACAATAATATATTATTATAATATTATGAACTAGATGCCATGAATATTATTAACTTAATTTTAAATTTTATAACATTATATTTCATCTTACACATTTTTTAAATGAGATATGAAAATAAAATTAATTTTTAAGATAAAATAATTATTTTTAAAAAATTGTAGTTTTACCGCCTTTTGAGGGCGCACCTATTTTAAATTTTAATTTTTGACAAGTTTATAAGTTAAATTTTACAAAATAAACTTCTTATTTTAAATCAGGATATAAAAATATACGTTGGATTGATTTTTTATACTTTTCTGATAACTTTAATATTGTGATGAATAGTAAAAATATGCTACATTTTTCTTAAATCCATCTTTTTTCATAACAATAACTTAGATGGATAAATGATAAAATTAAATGTTAAGTTTAAATAGAATATATTTTTACCATTTAATATAATTCATGTCATTACCAATAATTTTACATTGAATTCGTAGGTAAAAACATTTCAATCTTTGACAATGTTTTAAATTTTAAAACTCGTTTTCTTAACAACGTGGTTAATTTTAAATTAATTACTGAAACTTCAGTGTTTTGTATTATGAAAAATAGTTTCAATATTTGAATTCATTGGGTTCAAATTATGTTAATAGGTTACTTGTATATTTTTGATATTATGAATAGTAACTGCGGTAATTTTTATTTACTACTGTTAAAGGTAAATTAGGTAATTAAGGGTAAAAATAAGATTATAAAATTACCCTAACACTTTCCAAAATTCTATTTGATGAGTTAAAGTGGACCCATATCACCTAACGGACCGAATATATCCATTTTATGGAATTTTGACCACAGAAATAATTTAATTATTATTAAAACCAAATAATGTGACAACATGTCACTCTCTTAAATCAAATAAGTATAATAATTTTAATTTAGTGATAAAATTCATGAAACATAAAACATTAATAGTCTTCTGAAATATAATAAAATTATCTACATCATGTGAATTTATTTATAATTTTTACGGATTAAATAATTATCATTAAAGGTGACACAATAGTGATGTTGAAATTATTTTATTGATTGAAATATCAAATAAATGGTTTTAAAAAATTTAAAATAAATATTATATGAACTATTTAATGTGATACACGAATTTTCAAGATAAATATGACATGTTATGAATCTATTAAATATTTTATTTTTAACATATATTCTATGTGGATTTTATTTAAATTAAATTAAATGAATAGTGTCAAATTTGACACTGTTGTTATTTTTTAAAAATAACATAATATACAATTGTTTAAAAATTACAAAATATTTAAATATTATAAATTCAAATTTATATGGGCGAAAACATTATATATTATCCAATTATGGACAATTAACAACACATAAGAAATTATTTCTAATAATTAAAAATTTAGAATCATATTAGCACAAATAAAATTAAATAGATTAAATAAGGATAAATCAAGTTGATAAGGTTTAAAATAAATTTCCGACATGTCTAAGTTTTATTGGTTGATTTGATTACAAGCCTATATAATCTAATATTTTAATTTGAGTCATTTTTTGATGTTTTTAAGTGGGGTTTGATTTATTATAAATTAATATTTTTGAGGTTTCCAAAGGTTCCCATCTACTCCATTATAAAAGGGCACCTCCTCCCTCTCCTCTTTACAGAATTTTGAGCCTTCAATATCAGCCAAATCCTAGACATTACTCTTCTAAAATTCCCTAGTAGTATTCTGGAAGTTCTGTTCTTCTCAAAATACCAACTCTAGTCCCTTAAGATAAATTTTAAAGGAGGCATGTCGAGGAAGGGTTACTCTCTTCTACCGATTCTTTAAAGTTTCATATTTCTTCTACTTCCTCTTATTTAGTTGTTTCATTATAAATTAATAACATCAGTATCAATAATATACTTATATGTTATTCTAAATACGAAACAATCGTATTTCACCTTCTATACATCCTAAGGAAAATGAAATCACCACGCGTGGGTACGTACAGAATACCATCTCCACGCCCTGGTGTAATCCATTTTCCACCATCACCTTGCATGGATGGGTATAATGGTGTAAATAATAAAAATATATGAATATTATAACATGATACTGATTTTGAGATATTATATCATCAACTCCAATTCCATTAATATACTTATAGGGATGATATCATCGCTCGTGCATACGTACGTCCTACCGTCTCCACGATGTGATACGACTCGTTCTACATGATCTTCAATGAATAATGATTGTATAAATGAATTTAATGAATATATATGATATATATTAAACTAAAACCATTCTGTAAATGTGGTATCTATAACTTAAAAAGAGGAATAAGAATTTATTCGATAAAATATGCATAAGAACATAAAGTAATGAACACCCGAATAACAAGTAGCAATGAAATATTATTAATAAGTAGATAAGAATATGAACATATATGATATCATAATAATTACTATGATATGTTAATAAATCAATGACATTATTTAAATTGTTATATAGGTGATTCAGATATGTACAACGCTTATCAGAACTAAGGTAAGGGAAAATCTAACAATCTCAATTTTTATAAGAGATTGATTATACTTCAGAATTTACTGGGGAATATTTATCATCCACATATATGTTTCCTCTATATGTAATATTATTTCTATCCTACTAAAATTTTTTAAATCCAATTTTACCCATTGGTTAGTTTTTAGTAAAATATATGAAAAGAATCGTTTGTCATTTTTAGTATGAGGTACTTTTTGAATTTTCTGGCCAAAGTACTAGAAGAATGTTTTTTTAACTTATATGGTATGAATGGATTTTTATGATTTCATCGAACATTATTTACATGAAGCTTACTTTACAATTTTCCATGTTTATTTTTAATTAACTTCTTTTATTTTAAAGTTATTTGACATGTTAAGAAAGTAAAAACAATTTTGAAGTAGAAAGGATATTTTCCTCAATAGTGGAGTTCAAGTGTTTTATCAAAATTATTTTCCATCTATGATAATATAGTGTTTTGTTTCTATCCCTATATTTACATTTATTTGATTATGTTATGATTGAATTATTTTTATAAAGACCTATTATCTTTTATGGATAATGTTATGATGGCATGATGTTTATGAATCCCATTTTTATTACATGGGTTATGCTATGATATATTTTTTATGATTTTGTGTCACACATAAGAATGGTATCATTATGAGATGGGTGGGAACTATATCTCCCAAAAATGGATTGGGTAAATATTTATATCTCATGAGATAGACATGGCTGTAAAAGCAAGTTAATCTGGTTCATTGATACGGGACTAGAATGAGGAGTGAAATCGGTTCAGAAATGGACTTTGTCTGCTATGATAGTCTTGGTAATGAGTCTTGACTAATATGAAATGATTTTCTATGATTACATTTGTATGTCACTAAGTTTCATGTTTTAATTTATGATTATTGGGATTACATTTCACTACTATGATTTATCCCATGTCATGATATTATGATCTCTTTTGTAGGATAAGAATTTCAAAATGTTATGTTATTATGAATATGATATGATTGATATCTTATTTGTTGACCCTTACTAAGCATTTGAGATCACCCTTTTGTATGTTTTCATTTCACCAGGTCAGGAAGAAGGATATTATGTAGGATATGCCAAAAGGGTCTCTAGACATGATGAAATAAACAGGAGAAAATGTAGATTCTTTATAAAATAGTTGTTTATGTTTCCCAGTTTCTAAAGACACTATAGATATATGGTCCTATCATGGTTTTGTTATATGTTGTAATAAGTATTCTTTAATTATGAATTAATAACAATGTATGTAAATTAGGGGTCATAATAAAGAAAGACACGATCAATTCCCTATAAATCTACATTGGGTGTTCATATGAAATTATTCCTCCTATATTATTTTACTTCTCAATCATAATTTCTATGAAATTTGGTAATAAATAAAAGATCACAATGGTGAGTTGTTATTGTGGCGGTGGCAGAGGGATGTTATGGCTGGAGGCTGTGATGGAAGAGGGCCATTGCTCGATGGCCACGACATTGTGGGTGGTTCTACACTATTGCAGCGAATGAGGCCCATATCAATGCTATGGGAGATAGATAGGGGCCGCCAGCAACGACCGATTTCTTTCATCAGTGGATGTGGCTGACTATCACATCATGTGGCTAGTGAACATGGTCTAGCTATACCGTAGAGGTTACCCATGACTAAATCCCTTGGTGGTTTGGAGTCACTGTGTTGGCCACATCTAGGAAGGAACAAACGGGTCCGCTCTAGCGGGCTGGGTAAGCCATGTGGGACATCATCAGTTTGGGACCCTCTAATGGACTGGGCTGGCACAATAGACTAGGTAGAAAATAGAATGTCTATGCCATGCCAAGCAGGCTGAGTCAACTCAGTGGGTCAGGTCAAGTTGGTAGACCTCAGGCCAGGTCGGGTCGGGTCCAACCAACTGGGTCGAACCGGGACCTATCACAAAGGACTCCTTTTTACAGACACCCCAATAACATTCCAATTGTATGTTTGTTTGATGGTCCATCTGCTATTTTGGGACCCTGAGAAAAATGGAGGACATTTAAGATGGCTCTGTGGGTTTTTTTATTAGGACCAGAATATGTGAAGAGATTCTCCTTGGTTCTTTCCTCGAGGGTTCATTACGACATTTCATGGAAATCCCCTAAGTAGATAGAGTCCTTGATAGAGTTATGGAGTCCTCATTGGAACCACAGTGATACAATATCACCCTTTATGTAGTTTGTTGGGTATTTATGGGAACTCTAGGAAAAGGTCATTAATCATTCATCTAGTGGGCCGTATATGTATGGATTGTGGTATTCTTAGGAAACCCCTATGTTACGATAAAAATTGTAGAGTTCATGGTTTTCATTGAGAAAACCCACTGTTGTGGGGTAACACAGATTCAGATTTTGTTATTCTCTAAAGTGAATCCCCTATCTGTATATTATGTCCTATAACAAGAATCTTCTCTTTGGGTGGGATCCTAGTAAGTGGAATCTTGTGAATGAAGTGGTTGAGACATATCCTTATACCATGTAGATGGTAGTATATCTGGATATCGTTGGTATATGTATGTGAATGTATATGTGTAGAGATATCTGGGAATTCTTTTATGGTTCTTACTTTTTGGTTTTGGGGCGTCATATTGAGTATTGTTTTACATACCCCTAGATGGGATTTTCATGCATGTGCCATGTATTATGCATATGGCCGATGCTTTAATGGAGTTCAAGGTGGAGCATGACTATGGTTATGAATGAATAGTTCCTTGTGATATTAGACGGTCTAATGAGTTTCTGACAACTTTCTACCACAGATTCAGTACCCTAATTAGAATTTCTGTATTTGTAGTTGTCTTTTCTTTTTTGTCTCCTATTCTGGCATGGTTTTCACTATTTCACATTAGATTCATGTTTTACTCAGGTTTTATTACTCTTACTTCTAGTGGTTTTCACGTATGGTTGTTGGGGTTTCCACATCCCTTTTTATATGTGGGATTTAAGATGCGTGAGTGTATTTTGATACTTAGGGTAACTATCATTTGTGGGATATGCATACATTGTGCTAGTCAACCACACCAATCTTTTTAGAGTTGGTCTCGGGGTGGTCATAGAATATGAACATTGTGATTGGGAATGAGAGTGAGGTATTAGATGGGATAGGTTCGGTTACAATTTGGTATTTGGATTGATGGAGATTGGTTTGTGGAAATTGTTTTAAATGTTTTAAGTTCATATTTCAGGCTAGAGAATCCAATGATGGTAACGCTGCCAATGTATCCTTACACTAGGACTCTAGGTATACTCTTTTTTACTCAGTACATGAAAATAACGGTTTAATGTGAAATGAATGAAAATTGAATCATATAGGAATGTGTTAGTTTTTCAATGACCTTCTTGAGTTAGCTCTTCAGATATAATCTGTTTACTATGGTTCATTTGGAACTATTTTAGTACACCTCCATGTAGACTGCTAGCCAAGATCCAGATGCATGATCATGAGAATGATCCTCTTTACAATGCAGCATTTTTGCAGGGGCCTTTGCCAGGCATGAAACCCCTGGGTGGTCATCCTTCTATAGTACCACCCATTGAGCAGTAGTTTCAATAAGAGCTACCAGTATAGGATGCATGCAGACTCAATGCGTTTCATGAGTTCCAGAGGCAATAAGATTTCTTGATCAGGGGGGACAGGCACATAGATAGCTCAGGACTACCTAGAGGCATTTATATGTGTCTTATACTTTGTGATGAATCCACCCAATACAATGGATGCCATATCTGTGAGACTTATGCATTGATCAACAGAAAGGGGTTGGAGATACGTGATCCAGACACATAACGATGAAAGCCTCTGATGAACAAACATTGGGTACCTCATTTGGGATAGGGTATTTCAAGGAATGTTATGTTCTATGCATATACAAGGGCTAATTCAACTACAATAGGTTTTTATGATAGTAGTGGAGTACTCAGCGATATTCATCGAGCTTCATTTCTACTCCACAGACATCGTGTAAGACCCATTCTTCAGGGCATGAGATTTTGAGTTGGGACTACGCCATGAGATCAGGGGATCCATGGTGTTTTCATCATCCCTACGTTGGTTGGGTTACAAGAGATATGTCTAATGATGGAGGGTTTATGGAATAGAAAATGACTATGGTAGGATCTATAAACAGACACATTATAGTTGAGTATTTGGTGGTCAGAAGCCTACAATAGACAAAGGTCCCCATGTTGTCCAAGTCCTTCAAGAGATAGCTTTATGATATTGGATCAGTATTTTGAGGTTACCAAGGTTGAGAAACATAGGTGAAGGAAATACATTGTTTTTCGTGTGGTGGTCATGGGCATGTAGTTTGTGATTTCCAAACACATTGTGAGGAATGCCAGTGGGCGGTCGATGGACCAGCAATGTAGAGGTAGAGGTTTAGATAGGGGTATTCAAAGGAGGAAGACATGATAGGGGAAAGGTAAAGCATTCGATGATGGATGATGGTTCGTGGTAATACAACCACCACCTCTGGGTGGTCCAGTATGGGCTTTGGGAACTGATGGATAAGGGCGGCTCCATATTGTTGTGATGGAAGCTTATAATCATGGAGATCCATTGATGATTAGATTTATGATCACTGTTTTCTCTACCATATTTTCAGTTCATATAGTCACAAGTGTTACTCACTCCTTCCTTACTATGAATCTTGTTGGGTGCACCATGATTCTGGTGGATCCAATGGACTAAATATTACGTTTAGAGACTCTTACATGGGGTATTCGATGACCTCACACTTTTTCTAATAGTGTGAGAATACTCTTGGAGATAGAATCATTGGTTTATATCACATAGTAGAAGGGTCTAGGCCTTACAACATCATTATGGGTAGGGACTATTTATTCAGAGTCTATTCTCAAATTGATTTTTTAGGTTTAGAGTATGGTGTGTCCCTTGGGATGGGGACATGTTTTGCATTACTAGTGAATAAAATAAATTTAGCAAATGATGTACTTTCTAATAGGAGAGTTCAGTAGTTCACTAACATGTTTTCCAATGTCAACATTAGTGCGATGGGGAACGGGAAGTCCTTAGTTTTTGGAAGCAGTGAATAAGTATAATGACATATTCCATGAGGATGTTCCAAGATTTCCTCCTTGAAAAGAGGTTGAAATGTTCATTGTCATGTATCTCAGGGTGACATCGATATCTACTCCCAAATAAAGGAGGCATCCTCTGGAGATCCATTAGTTGAGGGTAAAACTAAAGGTTCATCAGAGGAAGGGCTTCATGAAGCATATTGTTTCAACATGGGTGGTCCCAATATGTTTTTCCAAGAAGGTAGATGGAGTCTTAAAACTATGTTTGGACTGCCGGTGCCTGAACTAGGTGACAATGAAGAAAAAATATCCACTTATGAGTATTGATGACTCATTGACCAATAGAGGAGAGTGAGGTGGTTCTCAAAGATAGGACATTGAACTGGTTATCGTCATCTTCATTTTAGTTATGATGATGTATCGAGGATAGAATTCAGTTGTATATATGGCCACTGCGAGTACTTGGTTGTTTTTTTCAAAATATCTAACACCCAGTCCATATTTATGGGACTCATAAATAAGGTATTATATCCAATCCTAGATTTGTTCCTTCGTGCAATTAATTGGTTAAATTCTTGTGTACATTGAGTCCAAGGAGGACCTCATGATACACATGAGGATGGTCCTAGTCATGCATCGAGAGAATCAACTTTATGGGAGGCTCTAGATTTGTTAGTTAATGATTCCAAACGTCCAAATTATGGGATATATCATTTCAGAGGCTGGGGTTTTTTTGGATCCGACCAAAATTGAGGCGGTTATTTCTTCGGAGTCACCAAGGAGTGTGACTGAGGGAAGGAGTTTATAGGGTTTGGATTGGTAAAATAAAATTTTTGTTCCCGAAATTTTCAGTGTAGCAGCACACTTGAAAGCCTTGAAATTGAAGGGATATCCCTTTTATGGATAGAAAAATGGTAGTACTACTTCCTGGAGTTGAGACGAAGGTTTAAAAGCGATACCATATTGAGGCTACAAGAAGAGGGTGTTGGGATCATGTTATTCTATGATTCTTTAGGGAATAGACTCAGATGTGTCATGATTATATGGAATTTAGTAATTTCCAATGGTTCACGCTAGATAAGGAATAATTAGAAGAACTACATGACCCATGATCTTGGACTAGAAATAGCGGTATTAGATTTGAAAATGTTTCATAATTACAATATAGCGAAGTAGTTTACCATAAACTAATACCACAATAGACTAAATTTTATCGTCTCTCTGAGGGACCTGAATTTTGGAGAGAGGAAGTGTATTAGAGGAAAATTTTAGACATATGATGAGGGAATAAATTAGTTTTGTAGTAAAATTATAGTTTCCAAATTTATATTGTGTTAAGATAATATTATGTAAAAATAATTATTTACATCACGTGATCTTTTATTTAATTAGATGATGTCCTTTAAAATTCATCATAATCATGTGAATCAAAAACATATTCTATCCTAATCAAATAAATCCCCTCTAATATGTTTTAATAATCTCATGAAAAATATTTGACAGTCATAATGGATTATAAATATTATCTCAAACATGATGGATTGATCACATGAATCTTGTGAAACACTTTATCCTTTATCCCATGAAACCCATGGATGTGTCATATAAATATTGTGATGGGTTTCATACAAGTGAGCTTTATCTCACAAATCTAATTTGATATCTAATGAAGGGTCATGAACATGTCATATTGTTCTCAATAAGGACATTTAACATTACATCATGATCATGTGATATCCCTAGTCATGATCATCATATCATGTGATAGACCATCAGAATAAAATTTGGATCATGTCAAAGTCATCGTTCATTATATCTTTGATCCTACAATGGCACTCCAACATGAGGTTTGGAATTGAATAATCTATTAAACATGTCGAACAGGTCTCATGAAGGCTCGCACATATATCGTATTGACCATGTGGATTCCATTTTATATGATATGGATTAAATTCATCAAATATCAATGGCGTAATCACATGGCCCATTTTTATCATTGAACGAATGGATGGCATCATTGATGAAAAAAAATAAGATAATGTGATACATTAGATATATTTCATATTATATAAATATTCCCTTAACTAGATCATTCCATGAAATGAGATTTTATCACCATGAAGAGAATTTTGTTTTTGTAATTTCGCCCAATAATATCCCCCATTATGACATATAAAAGCATGGATTAATGAGAATACGTTTAGGAATGGCTGGAAACTCAATCGAATGAGAATTTCACTTGATAATATTTGTGACTAATTTAATTAATTAAATGGTAGTTTTATGTGCATCCCTGGATAGTCACTTTGATCACCTAATGGGTCAAAATAATTTCATCTAGATCACCTAAAATATGTTCAACATGACTTAATTATCATGATATGTCTAAAAAGAAAATCCCTTAAAAAATGAGGTGATTATTCACCAATGCTTTAAAATTTTTATTGAATCCTATGAAGTAATATATGTTGATTTTCATGTCATGTGGTCCTAAAATTTATGTGATATATTCAAAGTTAACATGATGATCTAAAAAATGTAATCCAAATCAAGTGAGGAAACCCATACAATTCAGTCATATAATGTTTCAAAACCCATACCAATCATCCATATCATGTGAAGACAACTGAACATGTCATCTATATCATGTGAATACACAAGGACATGTTATCCATATCGTGATAAGACAATCGCACTTGTTAGAGTGATCATTTGAATACACATAGATATTTTATAATGATCATGAGAGTATACCAAAATGTAAAATAGGTAATGTGAATCCCTATAGTCATGTCATCTTGGTTTGTGTGATGTCCTAGAATATACATGCTTTGTAATGTGATAACACACAAACATTTCACCTTGTAGACTTGGAATCCATTAAATATTTCATCCATAAAAAATGGAAATCCATATACCATTCAAGAAGACATCCTTATATATTCCATCCATTTCAGGTGGACATCGTCAAACATGAAAGGAAGGCATCTTCAGACATTTCCACCATTTATTTCAGAATGTAATTTACATTCCATCCTTATCATGAAATAATACACAGATATATATCCTTGATCTATGTTTATATTTATTCCTGATTATTTCTTTTAATTTTCTCCATTTATGAAGATAATACTCATTATGGTATTAGGTTATAAAACATTAGGTGATTGAAAGAATAGAATGTGAAAATATAACTTCAGTTGAGCAAGTTCACATCAATGAAGTTTTTGTCTAGGGTTTCATCTATCCCCTTGAAATTCCCTATTTCAATGGAATAGAGCTAGTATCTGGAGGGAATATCCCATTATCATATTGACATATGTATACAGTAGATGGAAGTTATGCAGTAGGATATTTTTAAGGGGTCGTGATCAATATATTTTCTTATTCCACCAGAAATCATTTCAATTCCATGAAGAATGGTATCAAAGATCGACTTATAAATATTACTACAATATATGTTTTTTTGAATAAATAGGATGATGTTAAGTATGTTGTATATAAATTTAAGACTCTTCCCTTCTACTCATGATTTTCATTCATGTACATTTTTAGAAATTGGTGGCACATATTTTTATCTTATGAGTTATGATAAAATCCTGGAGAGACTGGAAATGTTCCATTACTCAATTATTGGATGAGTTATGCTCACGAATGATCAAATCCCAAGGAATATATAAGGTAAGGAAAATAAATTATCCACAATTTGGGGTTTCTCATGTTAATAATTTATTCACGTAGGGTGTGGTATCTATCACTTGTTTTACCAAAGATAGGCCAAAATATGAGGGCATATGTATTGGTTTTTTCCTATATGAAGTTAGTTTCTCTTAGAATCCAGTAATATTCTCCAAGAATCAATCCTAACTAGGTAATTAATTCCATTGTGCTTTTTTGGTTAGATTATTTTGTTTATGAAGGATAATATGGCATTCAAAAATCCCATATTACATTTCCCGTGTATTTTGGTTTTATTAAAAAATGATTATTGAACATAATATGCCATATTTGGATACTTCTCTCATGTCCTGAGAGAAGTTTATATAGGTTAAACCCTTAATATTAATTTGGTTTTATCCACAAAATATAAATAATTTAACCTCAATTATTCTTATGAGAATATTACTAATTTTATAATGTTTGGAATATAATTGGAAATTATAAGAATACTTATAGGATGTTTGTATATTTCATAACTTGATAAATGTGAGTATATTGGTCCCCCTTTTTTAAGAGATAAATGAATATTAATGGGAATTGTGATGAAAATGTAGGACTTTATAGTCAAACCAATATTGATCTCTCCCAATCCAGTGAAGCTAAAAATATGGATGAGAAGGTGTACCGATGAAAACCAATCAATATTTAATGAATATGAATTGGAATGGTGATAAAATTGTAATCCATTATAGTCAAACCGTGATTTATATCTCTCAATCTATTGATGCTAAGAAGAGGGGTGAGAAGGTGTATAGAAGAAAAACAGTCAATATTTATGGTCCTTATATCCATAAATTGTTGCAATATCATTTGTTTTATGATGATGGCTTTGGTAAAGATAATACTTCTGAAGGTAAATCCTCTAATTCAAAGTGGAGACCCACATATGTTCAGCGTACATAGGTTAATGAAGAATATGTAGTTTTTATTCAATATTATGATGCCTTCAGTCAATGAAAATTGTCTTTTAAGAAGGTCCTAGAAATTATGGGGCTCTAATAGGACCTCTGGTGAAGGAACCGTAGGAAAACATGACTTGTCATATAGATGATTTGGGAGCTAGACATGGTCATAACAATTGTCCCCCAGGATATGATTGTCTTCGTTGACATGAGTCAATAAGAAGGATTGATAAAATTTATATTGGTAAATAAATTATATTATATTGTTCCTTTTAAGAAACATTAGAATTTTTATTTTCATCAATCTATCTAATAGGGTAGTAGAATCTTAGGAATCACTAGAATGTTATGAGACATTCTAGACAGATATAACTATGTAAAGGATCTGGAAAATACGTATAAGGAACAAGTGACTCGTGTAAAGAAGATAAATAAGGATGAAAATTCATTTTATCCATTGAATAATGTCTTTCCTTGGAAATATTATGTACATCTCAGGTCAATGATGAAAACATAGTAATCCCCTTTGTCATGAGGACCTTGGAGAAATATCCCATGATCATTCCTTTGAGTGTTGAATCTAATTAGTTGGATGATATATATTTCTGTAATTGGAATAATGGTTCTATTCTATTTTTTTCAAATCAATTTTTTTTAATTTTGTTTATAGAAGAAATGGTGTGTATGACCCCTTCCAGTATTACTATTTTTCTTTTTTTTATTATTGAAAGGGTATTTTACCCCAACCTGAATGAATGAAAAATATATATCTTATAAATTCATGAAAAAAATATTCACTAGATAGTGGTCGTAATTCGATTAAATCATATTCAATAGACCTCATAATGTCACTAAATTTAAGAATTAGATGAAGATGTTGGATATGTGATAAGGGAATCTATATTGTTGTATTCACTTAAATATTACATTTACTCGATTACATTGGAACCATCAAATATGTGTCTATTATCATACATCAACTATCAGCAAATATACAAATAAATTTTCTGTTTGGACAAGAGACATAGGAATCCTTAATAGGGGTAGTGCCACATATCAAACCAAAATATCATGGATTTTCATATTGTTCATACAATCAAAAATGCAGCTAATAATATTCCATTATAATTTCTGAAACAAATATTTCATATATCTATATGTAGTTAATCTGATCTCTTGGTATACTGTGCCACTCAAATGGAGTATGGATCAGGTGACCTTAAGAACATGCATCGTTCATTTGATTATCATAACAAAATCCCCCCAATAAGGGAAACTAAAATGTGTAAAAAATACCCACATATTAGGGATTCCTTGTTACGAAAATTAAAAAAATAATCCTAAACACTGGGGAATTAACGCTAACTAGTTTTAATTACACATCCTCACCTATTAGAGGAATGGAGACTAAATGGACTATGTAGAATTTGATTCTTGTTAAAATAGTATATTAAAGATTCATCCCCAAGGCCAATGATCCATACATAATAATTAAATTTCCTTATATATGTAGTTTCATCATTATAATAAACTATATATAATTGACTCGTAAGAACTATGTCGGGTTTTATAATTTTCAAAATGGTTGTTTAGGATTCTTCTATAATCATCAATTCCAATCCCAAAATGAATATATCTATCTATGGAGGTAATAAACTCCAATGATCATATTAATATATCTCAAAAAAATAATTAGTTCATTTTTTATGAAATAATGGAAAATATTTAGAGAACCATTCATAAATATATTTGATATCATGAGTAAAAAAATTCCTCTCACTATTATTAGGATTCAACACCCTGTCATTACATTAGAGGTAAGTAAACATGTATTGTGATTTCTAAATTTTTTAATGAAATATGATAAAACATAATTGTTTTGAGAAATTATGAAATAATTGCATCAAAAGGGTGAGTTCTATATGACCTTCCATCAACATTATCAATACAAGATCATGAGTTTCTTTGGTTGTGAAACCCAAAAGGACTGTCTTCTGTTGGAGAGTTGGCCCATGAATCATTAATGATGTGGGATCCTTTTGGAATTTTTGTGGGAGATAAAAACAATTAACCCAATATTAATGTAATTAAATATTTTTTTAACAAGAATCTTTTACATGAAAAAAATTGATGATAAAAAAATTAATATATTTTCTAAATTATTTTAAACACCCCACATTCGATCTTTAGGCCACATAATTCAATAATGAAATAGAAGGAGTAACCAAATATAGAATACACATATGATTTTTGGAATAATATTTTGATCCTAATATAAATATAATGTGAAAATTTATTAAACCCATTCCCCAAAATCAACAATCGGTATATATCATTAAATAAAAAAAATAGAAAGGGAGACTTCTTTTCTAAAACACGTCTATTTTTCAGGAAACAATAATGGTGAACCTGAAATTATGAATCCAATAATTAAATATAATCTTGTTTTAAATTCGTGATCCATTCATATTATTACATGAATTAAATTGTGTAAAATTATAAGGTTCCAGCCTTAAAAATTACATAATATTGAATTAAATGAATAATTCAAAATGAGGATCTTTTTAGGTTTAGAGTTTTAGAGAGTTAGGTCATAACTATTACATTTCAAAATATTATAGAGTAGACACTTCTACACAGTTCCCATTTTTTTTTACAAAACATGAACTCTTGAAAAAAAAGAGTCATGTATAGTTCCATTTTAAAGATATAATAACTTCTCCTTGATCTCATCCTTTACACTATTCCACCTTATGTCCTTTTGAAAAACATTTAAAAAACATGGGATGATCATAAAAATCACAGTAAGGGATACACAAATAAGTAAAACTATTAGTTTTTCAAAACAACACGTAAATGATGAATACATTAATATAAGTAATACTTTTCACCTTTATGATGTAGTAAATACTCTTCATTGAATAAAGGATCATTACTTACCCTTTTATAACCAAAATATTTCCATAAAACCCATATAAAACACATATAACATATAAAGGTAACTTGGGACATAAACATACATAAATGGAATAACCATATGGTCGACTTCCACACATATCACTAAATGGAATACAATTACGACTGACTTCCATACCAAATGTATTGGAGGTTATAATGTTACCACACATCATGGCATTCACGACACCACCCGTGATTTGGTTTATCACGTAACCCCCTGTCAAATGTCCACGTACCAACATAAAATCATATGTCATAAAACAAATATAAAGGAAAGGAAACATTTCCACATTTCAATAACAATATATCACTTAAATATATTGACATAACAAATCCATTTTCAAAACCATTTTCAATACCAATAATTCGTAAAAGAGTATAAGGTATTCATTTTTATATTGAAACATTACATCTTGTTGAGGAAGCCAAAGATCAAATAATACTCACGACGGTGGAAAACGTCATTGTCACCGCGTACGTTAAAAGAATTTTTTTTTGTCATTTTGTAAAATACTTCATAGAAAAATATTCCCTTTGAATGAAATGAAAATTCAAAAGTTTTTTATAGCATATAAAAGAAAGTTTAGTATTAGAAGAAAATATGCCTCAATGAAAGGAGATTGAGACGAAATCCCTTACCTTGTGTCCGACATGACTCGATCCTTCATTAATATCCTAAATAATAAACTAATGTTAATTTATACTATCTTATGAACATTTTACGAGTTTGTTATTCCTTTTATATCTCTCGTTACCATGTTATAACATTATTTAATCATTTAAGATAATAACTTTCGTTTTGTCGATATTTGGATCTTCAGTCAAAAATGAACACCTTATATTTACATGTTGTCATTGTGGTCAATATTCCATTATATACAGAATGATATTCATGATTTAGATATCATATATATCATATATATCTATTATATACATGTATTTATAATATTACATAACATTTAGATGTATGAAATGAAATGCACCATTCAGGGAGACGGTAAGCCGTACATACGCATGAATGATACTTTCATTTCAATTTTATTTTTAATGGAAATAAAACATAATGATTAATAGTTATATTATAATTCCAGTATAATATCATATATAATATCATTAAAACTATCTTTTATACATCCCACATAAGGAATTAACGAGTCACATCACTTTAAGGGGGCGGTAGTCCGCACTTCCTCCAATGATATTATCGTATTTACCCACTACGAAAACCATAAAATCGTGATATAATTGGAAATTAAAGAATCATAATGAAATAATAAACATAATATATATAATATATGAATAAATTTCCATCATAATGGCCACCATTATAGGTGGTAAGATGTAATTGAACAATCATCATTCCGTGAGACATTAGTTTTCCATCCACAGAAACATTATGTTTTTTATCCATTAGATGGTTGTGTGTGTAAGTGTAGTTCTAATCCATCATATAACAACATCATATTTTATTTAGGATACTGGTTTTGTTACAAATTAAAGAAATAAAAAGAGTTTAGGGGTTGGAGAAGTAAAATAAAAGAAAACAATTTAAGATAAATTGTTACCTCTAATTTGGGTAACTCCCTTTGGTTTGAACCAAAGGACTTCTTGAAGTGCCTTCTTCCTAAGTTAAGGATTCTAATAGGAGGAGAAGGATGTGGATAGATTAATTGGGTAGATTTTGGATGATCCAAATCGCTTGATAAGTTTGTGAAATTGGTTAGAAGTGGTCTCCCATTATAGGGGGGAGGGGCTCTTTAGGAATGTGTGAAACTATTATTTTATTATATAATGATATTTGGTTTCTAATGGTCAAAAAATCAATATATTCAAAGATAAGACGACTCATGGTCTAAATAAAATCCTCAAATCAGAATTTGACATGTTTTGGATAATATTTTAATCATTATAATCTTATTTATTCTAATCATTTATTAATGAGATAAATATTGAATCATTATTGTGTCATAAATAATTTAATTTATTTGATGTCTAAAAATTATAAAAAAAATTCCATGCTATGGGAAATATTTTTAGGTTTAAAAATAATATTTATAGTCGGAAATAGGACTTATATTACACCATATATAAATTAATTAATAAAATATTTTTGTTTATGTCATTTTGGCATGTACTTTAAATTAATTAATCTAATTTGTCATTATCACTTCCAAGTAGATCAAAGGGGTCCCAAAAGAGACCCAAATATGCACATGGTAGTTAATTAATTATCCAATAAGGTTAGTATAAGTGTTAAGGAAATGTTTAATTATTATAATATTATTTTTTCCTTGAATTACCATATTTACCTTTAACCGCGGTAAATAAAAGTCAAAAGTTACTATTCCCCAAAAATTATTTTCATCTTAATTAACCTCTTTTTAATTAATGATAACAACCATGTATGTTGTATTTTTGAAATTCAATTCACATAAGTGGTAAAATTTCATTTGAATGAAAAAATCAGTTTTTTTAACTACCACTAAGTGGTGTCACTATTCATCAAAAAATGAGGTTTTTCAGAAAAATACCAAAAAATCAGCCTAAGCATTATTTGATCGTACGAATTCAAAATTAATGTCTATTTTTCCAAAATCAAAAAATATAAGTGGCATTAATTAATTTAAAAATTAATTCCCGATGTTAAAACAAATAGAGTGTTTTTAAGAAACAATAACTATCAAAAGATTGATACTTGTTTATGTCCAACTTTAAAGTGAAATTACTTTCAATGACCAAAATTTGATAAAATGGTAAAAATAAAATTTAATTTCACTTTAAAACCAACTAAAAAGACAATCTATCCATATAAATATATTAGATTAAATCATACTTTTGAATTAAAATACAATATTTTCACTATTCATTAAAAAAATGAACTTTATCAGAAAAATTCCCAAAAATTACCAAATGTAAAATTTGATGTCCACATTCTAATGAAATATTATATTTGGTCAGTTAAACGATATAAAGATGACAAATATTATATTTAAAGATGGTTCTCCATTAAAAGGCCGTAAATCAGCCTTTTAATGTAAATTATTCTTAAAATTAGATTCATTCATATTTTAATCCTCTAACTTTTTGTTGGATAATAAAAATAAATTTAACAAACATGTATAATAATATTATAGTTCGATTCATTCATTCCAGTAAATACAACGACTATTCGTTAACTACCATTTAAAATAATAATATTTTATTATTAGTGTGCAATGTAAGATTTCAAAGAAACCTGTTGTTGTGTATCAGGTACGCTATCGAACATAGAAACCCCTTTAAAGTAAAATTAATATTTAATTCACAAATATTAATAAATATGAAATATTTATTATGCTTCATTTACCTGGGATGTTACATCCTTCCCCCGTTTTTGGAAATTGTGTCCTCCCAATTTTTATTCATTTATCAAAATAAGTGGGGGTATTTATCCCTCAGAGCATTATCATATTCCCACGTTGCCTCTTAAATCCTATTTTTTTTAACAAAACTATTACTTACTGAATTATCTTATTCTGCAACACTTTCTCCATGTGGTACAAATTTGGACTTTTTGTTCTTCATAACAGAGGTTCTCTTCCAACTGAACTACCTCTAGGCTCAAAACTTGAGATGGATCTGGAATATACTTTCTCAACATCAAAACATGAAAAACTTTGTGTAAATGGGATAAAAATGTATGTAAATCCAATCTATATGAAACAGATCCTACATTCTCTAGAATTTCATATAGTCCATTGAACATCAGACTCAACATTCCCTTCTTACGAAAACGCATCAAACTTTTCCATAGAGAAACATTGAGAAAGACATGATCACCTACCTCAAAGGATAGATCCTTCCTCTGGTTATCAGCCAAAATTTTCTGTCTGCTCTGAGGTATTCTCATGTGCTTCTGAATCAACTGATCATTCTCTTCCAACTCTTCTACCAATTCTGATCCCATCAACTTCCTTTCACCTACTTCATCCCAAAAAACTAGAGTTTGACAATGCTTTCCAAATAATTCCTCAAATGGAGCCATTTGTATACTGGAATGAAATCTGTGATTATAAGAAAATTCAACCAAAGAAGCATGTTGGTCCCAACTTCCCTGATAATCCATCGAGTAAGCTCATAACATATCTTCTAATGTCCGAATTTTTCGTTCTGACTACCCATCTAATTAAGGATGAAAAGCTATACTAAAATTTAATTCAGTACCCAATGACTTCTTAATGCCTTTAGAAAAGTTCGAAGTGAACCGGGGATCACGATCAGATACAATGGAGTGGGGAACACCATGCAACCTAACTATCTCTTTAACATACAACCGAGAAAGTTGACTGAGAGACAAAGTGTCTCTAATAGGAAGGAAATGGGAATATTTAGTCAATCAGTCAACTATAACCAAGATTACATTATTACCTCGAGATGTCTTTGGTAATCCCACAACAATGTCCATGAATATATTTTCTCATTTCTAATATGACAGCAGTAGAGGCTGAAGCATTCCTTTCCGAAAATGTCACTCTTTTTTAACATGCTGACAAGTCAATTACTTCACAGTAAAATCAGCAATATCTCTCTTCATTCCATCCCACTAGTAATACTCCTGAAGATCTCTGTACATCTTAGTAATACCTGGATGAAATGAAAACGGGGAACTATGAGCTTCACAGAACAACTCATTCTTCAACTGTGAATGAAAAGGTACACATAATCTCTTACAAAATATCAAAGCACAATCATTATCAATGTCACAATCAGGAAAATTACCCTTATGAACTAACACAAACTTTTTCTCCAACTCACTGCTTCCTTTTTGCTTACTTAATTCTGTTTGAAAGAGATTATTTCACTAACACTTGAAAAAAACAGAAGAATTTCCTGCCACAACAAATTTTATGCCAAATTTCATCAAATCAAAAACCAAAAGATCTCGTTCCAAACGTATCATGGCTAATGAGACATTACTTTTTCAACTCAAAGCATCAACCACATTATTTTCTTTTCCTAGATGGTAATGGATCGTGAAATCATAATCCTTGATTAATTCCAACCATCCCCTCTGTCTCATGTTCAATTCGTTGTGAGTGAATATATACTTCAAACATTTGTGATCAGTATATATTTCACACTTCACTCCATACAAATGATGCCTCTTTATTTTTAATGAAAAACAACTACAACTAATTCCAAATCATGTGTAGGTTAATTTAACTCATGTGGTTTCAAATGACGTGAAACATAAGCAATTACATTATCATTTTGAATTAGGACACAAACAAGTCCTTTCAACGAAGCATAACTATAGATAACAATCTAACCATTTCTGAAAGGTAGTTCCAAAACTGAGGAATTAACCAATCTTCTTTTCAATTCCTGAAAAAAATCATCACATTAATTTATCCAGATGAACTTAACACCATCTTGAGTTAACTGAGTCATTGGACTAGATAACCATGCCAAATTTTCAACAAGCCTCTGGTAATAACCTGCCAAACCAAGAAAACTACAAATCTCGGATATATTTTTGGTCATGACCAATCTTCAAAAACATTTGTTTTAGCAGTCTCAACAGTTATGCCATCTTTTGAAACAATGTGACCAAGGAATGAAATTTGTTGTAACCAAAACTCATAGATTCTGAATTTCCCAATCATTTTATTTTCATTTAAGGTATTCAAGGCAACCCTTAAATGACTTTCATGTTCCTCCTTAATTTTGGAATAAACCAAAATATCATCAATGAAATCAACCACAAACTTATCCAAGAACTCACAGAAAATTATATTAATAAGATCCATGAATACATCAGTTTCATTGGTTATCCCAAAGTTCATAACTAAAAATTCATAATGGCTATATCTAGTATGAAACGCGGTGTTCAGAATGTCTGCTTCTTTTACTTTCATCTGATTTTACCCCAACCTCAAGTCAATCTTCAAAAAAAACTGAGCTCCCTGGAGCTGATCATCAAAATCATTGATACAAGGCAATGTATACTTATTCTTAACTGTGATGTTATTCAATGATCTATAATCAATTAAAAGTATCATTAAACTATATATCTTTTTAACAAACAGTACAGGAGCACCCCATGGTGACATGCTAGGCCGAATGAAACTGTTATCTAATAACTTCTGCAATTTCTTCTTTAACTCTAAAAGTTAAATTTGAGAAATTCGATAAAGGGGTTTTGAAATTGGCTTAGCATCAGGAACTAAGTCAACAATAAATTCAACTGTCAGATCAGGTATAATACCCGGAAACTCAACAGGAAAAATTTCAAGGTACTTGTTTACCACTGGTACATCATTAATCTGAACAGTTCCTTTGTTTTCAATAATATGTCCAAGGTAACATTTATTTCCATATTTTACATGTTTCTCAGCCTCTTGATATGTTATCAACAGTAAGGGTTATTTCTTGTACACAAATTGAATTCCTTTCTAAAAAGAATCTTCTTTAGCTCTACAATAAATCTTAGCATGGTAAACAGAGAGCCAATCCATACCCAGGATGACATCAAACTCTACTAGAGGTAAAACAATAAGGTTTTCAAGTAGGTTCTTTCCACGGATAAGGATAGAAAGATTATTATAAATTCTTTTTACCTCAAAATTTCCCCCATGTGTTTTTACCACATGTTCAGGAGTCATTTCTTCAAATGTAATTCTCAATTTACTAGAAAATATTTCAGATATGAAATAATGTGTATACTCTGAATCAAACAACACATTGGAATAATCTAAAAAAACAAACAATATACCTAATACCACTTCAATTGATTGCCCGACATATGCTGAAGTAGTTGCAAAGGGTTTCACCACACCTTTCTGCTTCTAGTCTGAATGATTCTTATAATTTTAGCTCTTTATTGAACACTTGTTTGCATAAGGACCCATCTCATTGCACTTGAAACGTTTCACTCAATATAAATGAAATTGGGTCTTCCCATCACCCTGATATTTTTCAATGCAATCACGATCCTTATTTCCCATATTACCACATTGGTAGCACTTTACAAAATTTAGAAGACATTCCCCAGCATGGCTATTACCACAATTATCACAAACTGGAAACTTAGTTTTCTTACCATCAGACCTTTTTTAAGGAATCATCCCTTTCTCCTACCACCTCGGTCTCTTCTTCTGTTGGTTTTCATAGAACACTTATCATCGGAAAACTCCATTTCCGCCTTCTCAGTAAATCGAACAAGCTTTTCATAACTTTTGAAATCACTGGAGGCTAATGAACTTCGATATTTTGGCTTTAATCCTGAGTAAAAACAATTGATTTTACTATCAAGGACTCAGATAAAATTTAGAGCATACCTTGCCAATCGAGTGAAATTTTTTCATATGCAGCCACTGATTCATCCTCTTGCCTCAATTCCAAGAATTGTTTTTCCAACCTAAGTCGAACAACCTTAGGATAATATTTCTCAAGAAACATTCCTTTGAATTCATCTCAGTCAAGATCATTAATCTCATCAGCATCCCTATTATTTTTAACCATCGACCACCACTGATCTACTTCACCCTCCAAACGGTAAACAACAAGACTACCCTTTTGATTGTCCGAGCACCCCATGACATCAAAAATCTTCTACAGTTCTTTAATCCACCCTTCTTCTAGAACAGGGTCAGATGATCCTATGATTGATGGGGGATGTTTCCTCATGAAATGTTCCACCATTGACATGTTATTTGCGGTTGATCTGGCTGATCTCATGCATGGATACCTGCACCATTTATTGCTTGATTCAACTGTGCCATTACTACAACAAACTATTCAGTTCCAATTCCGACCATCTCAGGATGGTGATTCAGAAGGTCAGTTCCTTCTGTATGCCTTCATAGCACTACTTCCCTATTTTCTATGAGGAAAAACATTCTGAACAAACATGCCTTAGATGCAGCAACATGGTAATCATCAAATGCTATATCATTTCAATTTGACCATAAAAAATATTTTTGGATAATCATTTAATATATTTCTAACTACTAATGTTATCAAAACTGACCTCTAATACCAACTATAAGGTCTCGGCCTTAAACATTACATAATATTCAATTAAATGAATAATTCACATTGAGGATTTTTTTAGTTTTATAGTTTTAGAGAATTAGGACATAACTATTACATGTTAAAAGAATGCAAGGTAGACATATCTACATAGTTTCAAATTTTTTTCATAAAATAAAAACACTAAAAAAAGAGTCATTAATACAGAATGACTTCTCCTTGATCCCATCCTTTACCCTATTCCTCATTATATCCTCTGAAAAACATTTTAAAAACATGTAATGAGCATTAAAATCTCACTATGGGATACACAAAGATGTAAAAAATGTTAGTTTTAAGAAAAAACAAGTAAACCATGAATTCTTTAACATAAGTAATACTTTTCACCATTATGAAGTAGTAAATACTCTTCACTGAAGAAAAAGATCATTACTTACCCTTTTGTAACCAAAATATTACCATAAAACCCATATAGAGAACACATAACATATAAATGTAACTTGGGACATAAACATACATTAATTGAATAACCATACATCCTACTTCCACACATATCACAAAATGGAATAGCCATACGGATGAATTCCATACCCAATTCATTGGAGGTTATAACATAACCACCCATCCTGGTATCCACGAAACCACCCATAATTTGATTTATCATTTCACCACCCATCATATGTCTAAGTACCAATATAAAATCATATCACATTCAACAAATATAAAGGAAAGGAAATATTTCCACATTTCAATCAAAATGTATCACTTAAATATATTGACATAAAAAATCTATTTTCGAAAGAATTTTCAATAATAAAAATACGTAAAAGTGTATAAGGTATTTATTTTTTTAAAAAACCATTGCGTCTTTTTGAGGAAGCCAATGATCAAATAATACTCGCGGTGGCGGAAAAGGTCGTTGGCACCGCGTACGTTAAAAGATACAATTTTTTGTCGTTTATTAAAACACTTCGTAGAAAAAGATTCCCTTTGAATGAAATGAAAAGTCAAAGGTTTTTATGATGTGTATAAAAGAAAGTCTTGTATTAGAACAAAATATGCCTCAATGAAAAGAGATTGAGACAAAGTCACTTACCTCATGTCGGACTTGACCTGATCGTTCTTTAATATCCTGAATAATAATATAAAGCTAATTTCTACTTTCTTAAGATCCTTTTTCAAGTTTATAATTCCTTTTATATCTCTTATTACAATGTTATGATCATTATTTAATCACTTAAGTTAATAACTTTCGTTTTGTCGATATTTGGAACTTGAGTCAAAAATGAACACCTTATATTTACAAGTTGTCCATGTAGACAATAGTACATTATATCCAGAATTATATTCAGGATTTAGATATCATATATATCATATATATCAAGTATATACAATGATTTATAAGATTACATAACATTTAGAGGTACGAAATGAAATGCACCCTTCATGGAGACGTAAGTCATACGTACGCATGAACACTACTTTCATTTCTATTTATTATTATAATGGAAATAAAACACAATGATACATAAGTATATTATAATTCCAGTATAATATCATATATAATATCATTAACACTATCCTTTATACATCCCACATAAGGCATTAACGAGTCACATTACTTTAAGGGGAGTTATTCTGCACTTCCTCAAATGAGATTATCATATATTCCCACTATGGAAACCATAAAGGCTTGATATAATTGGGAAGTATAGAAGCATAATGAAATCATAAAAATAATATCTATCATATATAAATATAGTTCCATCATAATGGCCACAATGAGAGGCGGTATGATGTAATTGAACAGTCATCGTTTAGTGAGGCGTTAGTTTTTCATCCACATAAACATTATGTTCTTCATCTATTAGATGGTGGTGTGTGTAAGTGTATATATAATCCTTATTATAAAAACATCCTAGTATATTAAGGATACTGGTTTTGTTAAAAAATAAAGAAATAAAAAGAGTTTAGGGGTTGGAGAATTAAAATAAAAGAAAACAATTTAAGAGAAATTGTTTCCTTTAATTTTGGTAACTCCTTTGGGTTTGAACGAAAGGACTCCTTAAATTGTCTTTTTACTATGTTAAGGATTCTAATAGGAGTAGAGGTATGTTTATAGATTAATTGGGAATAGTTTGGATGAGTTAAATGGCTTGAGAGGTGTGTGTAATTTCTTAGAAGTGGTCTATTTTTATAAGGGGGAGGAGGGGCTATTTAGGAAAGTGTGAAACTATAAATTTATTATATAAAGCTATTCTGTTTCTAATGGACCAAAAATCAATATATTGGAATATAAGATGACTAATGGTCGAAATAAAATCATCCAATCTGAATTGGACGTGTTTTGGATAATATTTTAATCATTATAATCTTATTTATTTCAATCGTTTATTAATGAGGTAAATAATGCATCATTATTGTGTCAAAAATAATTTAATTTATATGATGTCTAAAAATAATAATAAAAATACCATGATGCAGGAAATCTCTTTATCATTCCATATAATATTTATAGTCAAAAATAAAACTTATATAACTCCATATAAAAATTAATTACCAATATATTTTTGTTTATGATATTTTGGCCTTTACTTTAAATTAATTAATCTAAATTGACATTATCACTTCCAAGTGGATCAAAGGGGTCACAAAACAGACCCAAAGAATCCCATGGTCGTTATTGACTCATCCAATAATTTTAGTATAAGTGTTTAGGTAATTTTGAATTATTCTAATATTCTTTTTACCTTGAATTACCGTATTTACCTTTAATCGCAGTAAATAAAAGTCCAAAGCTACTATTCACAAAAAATATATATTTATCTTAATGAACCAAATTTTACTTCTTCATAACAACCATATATGTCATATTTTTGAAATTCAATTCATAGAAGTGGTAAAATTTTATTTAAATGAAAAATTCAGTTATTTTAACTACCACTATGTAGTGTCACTATTCATAAAAAATTGATGTTTTTTAGCAAAATACCATACAACCAGCCGAAACATTATTTGATTTTCCGAATAATTTTTTTGTCTATTTTGACAAAATCAAAACATAGATGTGGCATTAATTAATTAAAAAATTAATTCACTTTGTAAAACCAAATAGCGAGTTTTTATGAAATAATAACTACAAAAAGATTGATACTTATTTATGTCCAATTTCAAAGTGAAATTACTTCCAATGACCAACATTGGAAAAAATGGAAAAAATAAATTTTAATTTCACTTTAAAACCAATTAAAAATAAAATCTAACCATACAAAAAAATTATATTTAATCATAGTTTCGAATTAAAATAAATTATTTTCTATATTCATTAAAAAAGATGAACTTTATCGGAAAAATTCCAAAAAATTACTGAAATAAAATTTGATGACCCCTTTCTAATGAAGTAATGTATTTGGTCAATTAGAAAATATAAAGATGACCAACACTATATTTAAATAGGTTTCTCCATTAGAAGGTGGTAAATCGGCCTTTTAATGTAAATAATGCTTAAAATTAGATTCATTCATATTTTAGCCTTAACTTTTCTTTGGATAATGTAAATACATTTAACAAACATTTATAATCATATTGTAGTTAGTTTCATTAATTCCCACAAATATAATGGCTAAGGGTTAACTACCATTTAAAATAATAATATTATATTATTAGTGTGCAATGTATGATTCCAAAGAAACTCGTTGTTGCGTATCGGATACGCTATCGAACATAGAAACCCCTTTAAAGTAAAATTAATATTTAATTCAAAAATATTAATAAATACGAAATATATCTTATTCATCATTTACCTGGGATGTTACATCCTTCTCCCCTTTTGGTAAATTACGTCCGCCAAATTTATATTGACTTATCAAAATAAGTGGGGGGTATTTATCCCTCATAGAATTTTTAGATTCCCATGTTGCCTCTTCAATCATATGGTTTTTCCATAAAACCATTACCTGGTGAATTATCTTATTCCGCAACACTTTCTCCCTATGGTCAAAATTTGGACTTGTTGTTCTTCATAAGAGAGGTTCCCTTCCAACTGAACTACCTCTGGGCTCAAAACATGAGATGGATCTGGAATATACTTTCTCACATCAAAACATGAATAAAATTGTGTACCTGGGAAAAACATAGAGGTAAATCCACTCTATATGCAGCTGATCATACATTCTCTAGAATTTCCTATGGTCTATTGAACCTCAGACTCAACTTTTCCTTCTTACGAAAACGCATCACACTTTTCCATGGAGAAACATTGAGAAAGATATGATCACCTACCTCAAAATAAGTATCCTTCCTCTATTTATCGCCATAACTTTTCTCTCTGCTCTGAGCTATTCTCATGTGCTTCTGAATCAACTGATCTTTCACTTCCATCTATTCTACCAATTCTGATCCCATCAGATTCCTTTAACCAACATAATCCCAAAAAGCTGGAGTTCGACAATTCTATCCATATAATTCCTCAAATGAAGCCATCTGTATACTGGAATGAAAGCTGTTATTATAAGAAAATTCAACCAAAGAAAGACGTTGGTCCCAACTTCCCTGATAATCTATCGAGAAAGCTCGTAACATATCATCCAATGTCATAATTGTTCGTTCTAACTGCCCATCTGATTGAGGATGAAATGATGTAATAAAATTTAATTCAGTACCCAATGGCTTCTGAAGGCCTTCATAAAAGTTAAAAGTGAACCTTAATTCACGATCAGATACAATGGAAATGGGAACACCATGCAACGTGACTATCTCCTTAACATAAAACTGAGTAAGTTGATCTAGATTCAATGTATCTCTAATAGGAAGGAAAGGAGAAGATTTAGTCAATCGGTCAACTATAACATAGATTGCATTATTATCTCGAGATGTCTTTGGTAATCCCACTACAAAGTGCATGGATATATTTTCCCATTTCCACTCTGGAACCAGTAGAGGCTGAATCATTTCTTTCGGTAACTATCACTCTGCTTTAACCTGCTGACAAGTCAAACACTTCATAGTAAAATCAGAAATATATCTTTTCATTCCATCCCACCAGTAATACTCCTGAAGATCTCTGTACATCTTTGTACTACCAGGATGAACTGAAAATGGGGAACTTTGAGCTTCAAATAAAAACTCATTCTTCAACTGTGAATCACAAGGTACACATAATCTCTTCCCAAATCCTAAAACACAATCATTATCAACGTTAAAATCTGGAAACATACCCTTCTGAACTAACAAAAAAAATTTCTACAACTCACTGTCTTCCTTCTGCTCTTTCTTAATTCTGTCTGATAGAGGTTATTTCACTGACACATGAAACAAAACAGAATAATTTCCTACAACCACAACTTCTATGCCAAAGTTCATCAAATCAAAAACCAATGGATATCGTTCCAAACATAGGTTGGCTAATGAGACATGAATTTTTCGACTCAATGAATCGAACACCTTATTTTCTTTTCCCAGATGGTAATGGATCATGCAATCATAATCCTTTATTAATTCCAACCATATCCTATTTCTCATGTTAAATTATTTTTGAGTGAATATATACTTAAAACTTTTATGATCAGTATATATTTCACACTTCACTCCATACAAATGATGTGTCCAAATTTTTAAAGCAAAGACAACAACAGCTAATTCCAAATCATGTGTAGGGTAATTTAACTCATCGGGTTTCAACTAAAGTGAAGGATAAGAAATTAACTAATCATTTTGAATTAGTACACAACTAAGTACTTTCAACGAAGAATTACTGTAGATAACAAACTCACCATTTCTGGAAGGTTGTCCCAAAACAGGAGCATTAACCAATCTTCTTTTCAATTCATGAAAACAATCATCACATTCTTTTTCCCAGATGAACATAACACCTTTTCAAGTTAACTTACTCATTAGACTAGATAACTGTGGAAAAGTTTCAAAAAACCACCACTAATAAACTAC
Organism: Viscum album; assembly: GCA_963277665.1. Classification (NCBI taxonomy): domain Eukaryota; kingdom Viridiplantae; phylum Streptophyta; class Magnoliopsida; order Santalales; family Viscaceae; genus Viscum; species Viscum album. Next base: position 1,154,117,131 of record OY728158.1, on the reverse strand, counting down.
CAAACCAAGAAAACTATGAATATCAGTTATATTTATTGGTCTTGGCCATTCTTCAATAAATTTTGTTTTAGCAGGATCAAAAGTTATGCAATTTTTTGAAACAAAGTGACAAAGGAAATAAATTTGTTGTAACCAAAACTGACACTTGATGAATTTCCCAAATAGTTTATTTTCTTTTACGGTATGGAAGAAAACCCTTAAATTTCTTTCATGTTCCTCCTTACATTTTCAAGAAACCAAAATATCATCAATGAACACAACCAAAAACATATCCATTAACTCAAGGAAAATTCTATTGACAATATCCATGAATACAGTAGGTGCATTGGTTAACCCAAAAGGAATAACTACTAATTCATAATGACCATATCTAGTATGAAATGCGTTCTTCAGAACATGTGCTTCCTTTACTTTCAACTGATGGTTCCTCGACCTCAAGTCAATATTTGAAAAACAATGAGCTCCCTGGATCTGATCAAACAAATCATCGATATGAGGAAATGTATAATTATTCTTAACACTGATGTTATTCAATGCTCTATAATCAATGAAATGTCTCATTGAACTATCTTTCTTTTTAACAAACAGGACAGGAGGACCCCATGGTGGCATGCTAGGTCAACTGAAACCTTTATATAATAACTCCTGTTATTGTTTCTTTAACTCTAAAAGGTCAATTTGACCCATTCGATAAGAGGGTTTTGAAATTGGATTAACATCAGGAACTATGTCAACAGTAAATTGAACTTCCCAATCAGGTATTATACTAGGAAACTCATCAGGATAAACATCAAGGTAATAGTTTACCACTGGCACATAATTAATCTGAACAGTTTTATTGTTTTTAACAATATGTGAATATTAACATTCATTTCCATAATTTACAAGTTTCTCATCCTCGTGATATGTTATCAATAGAAAGGGTTCATTATTTTACACAAATTGATAGTCTTTCTGAAAAGAAATTCTTTAGATCTTCAATCATTCATAGCATGGTAAACAGAGAGCCAATATATACATAGGATAACAACAATCTCTACTAGAGGGAAAACAATAAGGTTTTCATGTAGGTTCATTCCACGGATAAGGATTAGAAGATTCTTATAAATTATTTTTTGCTCAAAATTTCCCCCCGGTGTTGTTACCACATGTTTAGGAGTCATTTATTGAGATGGAATTCTCAATTTACAAGATACATTTTCAAATATGAATTAATGTGTAGACCTAGAATCAAACAACACATCGGCATAATCTAAAAAACAAACAATATACCTAATACCACTTCATTTGATGGCGCAACATCTACTCAAGTAGTTGCAAATGATTTCACCACACCTTTCTGCTTCTAGTCTGACTGCTTCCTATAATTTGAGCTCTTTGTTGAAAACTCATTTGAATAATGACCCATATCATTGCACTTGAAACATTTCACTAACTGTAAATAAAATTTGGTCTTACCATCACCCTGATATTTTTACGTACAATCACGAGCCTTATGTCCCATCTTACCACATCGGTAGCACTTTCCAAAATTAATAAGATATTCCCCAGCATGGATTTTACCAAATTTATCACAAACTGAAAACTTAGTTTTCTTACCATTAGAACTTTTTGAAGGACTCTTCCCTCTATCCTGCCACCTCGGTCTCTTCTTCTGTTTCTTGTCATAAAACACTTGATCATCAGAAAACTCCATTTCCACCTTCTCAGCACATCGAACAAGTTTTTCATAACTTTTGAAATCATGAGAAGATAATGAACTTCAATATTTTTGCTTTAATCCTGAGTAAAAATGATTTATTTTACTATCATGCTCTCAGATAAAATTTGGAGCATACCTTGCCAATCGATTGAACCTTTCTTCATAAGCAGCCACTGAGTCGTCCTCTTGCCTCAATTCCATGAATTGTTTTCCATCCTAAGTCGAAAATCCTTAGGAAAATATTTCTCACGAAATATTCTTTTGAATTCATCCCAGTCAAGAGCATCAAACTCATCAGCGTCCCTGATATTTTTAACCATCGACCACCACTGATATGCTTCACCCTCAAAACGGTAGACAACAAGTCTAACCTATTGATTATCTGAACACCCCATGACATCAAAAATCGTCTACAGTGCTTTAATCCACCCTTTAGCTACCACATGGTAAGATGATCCTCTGAATGAGGGGGGATGTTGCCTAATGAAATATTCCACCACTGACATTTTCCTCTGCGGTTGATCTGGATGACCTCGTGCATGGATAACACCACCATTTATTTCTTGATTCAACTGTGCCATTAGTGCAACAAACTGTTCAGTTCCAATTCCGACCACCTCAGGATACTGATTCGGAAGTTCATTTCCTTCCGTATGCCTTCCTAGCACTGCTTCCCTAGTTCCTATGTGGAAAACCATTCTGAACAAACATGTCTTAGATGAAGCAACATGGTAATATTAAAATACTATATCATTTCAATTTGATCGTAAAAATTATTATTGGAATATAATTTAATAGAATTCTAACTCATAATGTTATCTAAACCGACCCCTGATACCAACTATAAGGACCCGTCTTAAACATTACATAATATTGAATTCACATTGAGGATCCTTTTAGGTTTAGTGTTTTATAGAATTAGGACAAAACTATTACATCTCAAAAGATTAAAAGGTAGATATATCTACATAGTTTCCATTTTTTCATAAAATAAAAACTCTAAAAAAAGTGTCATTTAGACAACATGAATTCACTTTGATCCCATCCTTTACCCTATTCCATATTATGTCATGTGAAAAACATTTCAAAAACATGGGATGAGCATAAAAATATCAGTATGGGATACAAAAAGTAAAACTGTTAGTTTTTCAAAAAAACAATTAAACCATGAATACTTTAACATAAGTAATAATTTTCAACTTTATGATTAGTAAATACACCTCACTGAATAAAGAATCATTAATTTCCCTTTTGTAACCAAAATATGTCTATAAAACCCATATAATGAAAACATAACATATAAAGGTAACTTGGGTCATAAACATACATAAATGGAATAACCATACGTTTGACTTCCACATATATCACTAAATGGAATAGCCATACGACCGACTTCCATACCTAATGCATTGGAGGTTATAACATAACCACTCATGCTGGTATTCACGGAACCACCTGTCATTTGGTTTATCACGTAACCACCCGTCAAATGTCCAAGTACCAATATAAAATTATATCACATACAACAAATATAAAGGAAATGAAACATTTCCACATTTCAATCACAATATATCACTTAAATATATTGACATAACAAATATATTTTCAAAACCATTTTCAATACCAAAAATACATAAAAGAGTATAAGGTATTTATTTTATTAAAAAACATAACAGCTTGTAGAGGAAGCCAAAGATCAAATAATACTCACGGCAGTGGAAAAGTTCATTTTCACCACGTATATGAACAATTTTTTTTTCATTTAGTAAAACGCATCGAAGAAAAGGATTCCATTGGAATGAAATGAAAATTCAAAGGATTTTATACAACATATAAAATAATGTCCTATATTAGAACAAAAAATGTCTCAATGAAAGGAGATTTAGACGAAGTCCCTTACCTCGTGTCCGACTTGACTCGATACTTCTTTAATATCCTGAATAATAAACTCAAGATAATTTATACTTTCTTAAGAAACTTTTTCAAGTTTATTATTCCTTTTATATCTATTATTACCGTTTTATAAACATTATTTAATTATATAAGTTTATAACATTCTTTTTTTCGATATTTGGCACTTGAGTCCAAAATAAACACCTTATATTTACAAGTTGTCCATGTGGTCAACAGTCCATTCTATCCAAGAATGATATTCATGATTTCGATATCATATATATCATATATATCCAGTATATACATGTATTTATATTATTACATAACATTTAGTGGTATGAAATGAAATGCACCGTTCATGGAGATGGTAAGTCGTACGTACTCATTAACACATCTTTCATTTCTATTTCTTATTTTAATGGAAATAAAAAATAATTATACATAAGTATATTATAATTCAATTATAATATCATATATAATATCATTAACACTATCATTTATACATCCCACATAATCCATTAACGAGTCACATCACTTTAAGGGGCGGTAGTCCGCACTTTCTCAAATGAGATTATCATATTTTCCCACTATGGAATCCATAAAGGCTTGATATAATTGGGAAGTACATAAGAATAATGAAATCATAAACATAATATATTTCATATATAAATACAGTTCCATCATAATGTCCATCATGAGAGGCGGTAAGATGTCATTGAATAATCATCATTTCGTGAGGCGTTAGTTTTCCATCCACAAAAACATTATGTTCTTCATCCATTAGATGGTGGTGTGTGTAAGTGTAGTTTGCATCCTTATTATAACATAATCCTAGTATATTAAGGATACTGGTGTTTTTACAAAATAAAGAAATAAAAACAGTTTTGGGGTTGGAGAAGTAAAATAAAAAAACAATTAAAGAGAAAATGTTACCTTTTATTTGTGTAACTCCATTGGGTATGAAACAAAGGACTTCTTGAAGTTCCTTCTGCCTATGTTAAGGCATCTAAGAGGAGGAGAGAGATGTTGAGAGCTTAATTGGGCAGAGTTTGGATGAGCCAAATGGCTTGAGAGGTTTTTGTAATTGGTTAGAATTGATATCCTTTTATAAGGGGAAGAAGGGTTCTTTAGGAAAGTGTGAATCTATTATTTTATTAGATAATGATATTTGGTTTCCAATGGACCAAAAATCATTATATTCGAAGATAAGATGAATCATGGTTGAAATAAAATCATCTAATCAGAATTGAACATGTTTTGGACAATATTTTAATCATTATAATCTTATTTATTTAAATCATTTATAATGAGGTAAATATTATATGATTATTGTGTCATTAATAATTTAATTTATTTGATGTCTAAAAATTATTAAAAAATACCATGATATAGTAAATAATTTTATATTTCAAAATAATATTTATAGTAGAAAATAGGACTTATATCACACCATATAAAAAATTTATTACTAAAATATTTTAGTTTATGTCATTTTGGTCTTTACTTTAAATTAATTTATCTAAATTGTCATTATCACTTCTGTGTGGATCAAAGGGGTCCCAAAATAGACTCAAAGATGCCCATGGTCGTTAATTACTCACCAAATAATGGTAGGACAAGTGTTAAGGTAATTTTGAATTATTATAATATTTTTTAACCTTGAATTACCCTATACAATTATAACCGCGATAAATAAAAGTCAAAAGTTACTATTCACCAAAAAATATTTTCATCTAAATGAACCAAATTTTTTATCATGATAACAACAATGTATGTCGGATTTTTGAATTTAAATTCACAAAAGTGGTAAAATTTCATTTAAATGAAAATTCGTTTTTTTAACTACTACTAAGTGGTGTCACTATTCATCAAAAATTGAAGTTTTTCAGAAAAATACCAAAAATTCAGCCAAAGCATTATTTGATATTCCAAAATCAAAATTTATGTCTATTTTTTAAAATTAAAAACATAGAAGTGGCATTAATTAATTTAAAAATTAATTCCTTTTGTTAAAAAAATAGCGTGTTTTTAATAAACAATAACTATCAAAAGATTGATACTTATATATGTCCAATTTCGATGTGAAATTACTTCCAATGAACAACATTGGATCAAATGGTAAAAATAAATTCTATCATAAATTTAAAAACAATTAAAGAGATAATCTATCCATATAAATAAATTATATTGAAACATAGTTTTGAATTAAAATTCAGTATTTTCACTATTCATTAAAAAAATGAACTTTATCGGAACAATTCCAAAAAATTACCCAAAGTAAAATTTGATGTCCTCATTCAAAAGAAGGATTATATTTGGTCAATTAGAACATATAAAGATCACCAAAACTATATTTAATGAGTGTTCACCATTAAAAGGAGCTAAATCGGCCTTTTAATGTAAATTATGATTAAATTTAGATTCATTCATATTTTAAGCCTCTAACTTTTTATTGGATAATGTAAATACATTTAACAAACTTGTATAATCATATTGTAGTTAGTTTCATTCATTCTTGAAAATAAAATGGCTAGGAGTTAATTACCATTTAAAATAATAATATTATATTATTAGCGTGCAACGTAAGATTCCAAAGAAACATGTTGTTGTGTATCAGGTACGCTATCGAACATAGAAACCTCTTTAAAGTAAAATAAATATTTTATTCAAAAATATTAATAAATATGAAATATGTCTTATTCTTCATTTACCTAGGATGTTAAAAAAATGATGATGAAAATGAAAAAATAAATTCTTCATTCATAGATAATTATGCATGTGATTTAATAGAGATTGAATACTTATAAATTAAATTTCATATTTTTTCCTTGTGATTATAGATATTTTACTCACACAATTAACCTATCCATGAAGTCAACGAATCAATGAGAAAACATTATATGTCTTTAGTTAAAGAAACTTCCCACCTTTATCATGAATGGACAACACCTTTGAAATTCCATCAACATTAGGATGTGAACACATTGTTAAGGTAATACCACCAACAATGAATGATCCGGGTGAATAGTTCCTCATGAAGAGAATTTTAGGAACAAAAACCTGAAATCCCACATCACATAATGAAAGATACAATGAATCCATTGAATCATATCTCCATTGCTTACCAATCTAATGGGTAATCCTTGAATGTTACAATAAATGAATTCCTTACCAAAGGAATGTAGGTTAAGGATTCATCTATATATCAATCCATCCCATGAGCTACATAAGAGTGCTCCTGTCAATAATATCCTCCAAAGCCATCTTACCCATTCCCCTCAATCAAATACTAAGGTAACTACATGACATATTGTCATTATAGATGCTCATGTATCAGAAACTAATAGATATCATTGTGTGTGGATCATTTAGGAAAAATGGGAGAGGGTTCATATACCTTCCACCAATAATAATGAATAATGAAATATTCTTATAGATTATTGGAATTGGGCTCACATACCTAATCATAGAGATAAATTTTTTCAACATATCAAAAAATAAACCATGTGACATGCATATATCATATCCCCCATGCATAATATTCAATGAAATATCCATTTTGAATTATAAGGATATGAGTTGGATTATATTCCCACATAAATCAAATATTTCTACAAGTACATCATACAGACCAAGAATATTCATTTTAATATTCCTCCCTATAATCATGTAAATTGAACTGACTTTATAAAAATGAATGAATAGATCTATCAACTAATTCTATAATAGCTAGGGATATTGTTATCTTTACACATTCCTATCCAAATATCCAGTGATGTGTATCACCAAAATTATCCTGAACTGATGTATACCTTAGAAAAATAATGATAAATATATTTTATCAGTAACATTTATTAATAAATATATAAAAATTATGTTTAAAATTAATAAATAATTCTTATATATGTAATTATATTATTCATATTTTTCATGTAGAAATATTTATGTAATGTACGAAAATGAATCTACAACCTAAATGAATTCAACTAAAATGAGTCTTTACATGATAAAGTATGACCATATGATACTTATGAGTGTCAAAAAATTATCCAAGTAGAAACATTGCATTTAATGTTGATATATTTTAATTTGTGATGTGAATTAATTAAAGGACATGAACACATTAGAATAAATGAGTAAAATATAGGAATTGATGATCTTAGGAGGCCTGCATTAAAATTTCGGGTGTGACTTCTTCATTTACATTTAACATTGGCTACGTAGACCGAGTTTTGAATGTTTTGATAGAAATTTTTAATTAATATAGAAATGTTAATTCAGGGAGAACCACTCAAAACTAATGAAATATCATAGAATCCAACTGGGTAGTATGAATTATGAATTAAAATAATCATAATCCATCTACAGTTCTATAAATTTGATTTGTTATGCTACTGTATAGAGGGATATTAAGACCAAATTGTGGGGCAAATAGCCTCACAGTGCATAGTACTCACATGTTGTGATATTAAATTTACTCATGTATTATTTTTTTTTTATCCTTCCTCAATAAACCTCATCTCTAGAATGAGTTAATAATAATCAATTATAACATGTTTATTAATTCATATAGAGAAATTATCCTTTGGAATTAATTTTTTTTATTATTCATGTATTTGATTTGATGAAATTAATGTTATCAGATATAATATAATAATTTTTTTAAAAATGAACATTGATGGATAAATCTAAATAGAAAATTTTAATTTTTTTAATGGTTACCCAAAATTTGGAAATACCATTATTTCATTTCATTTAAAAAATATATAAATATGGTCTAGAGATACACCTTATTTGGTAATTCCATAATCACAAAAAAGTGTGAAAAATGTGAATTTCTATAATTTGGAGGGGATAATATATCCATTGGATCCTACTCATATTGACTATAATTAAAAATAAGAATAAGATAATTTAAATAATATGTCATCATAATAAAACCTAAATCTACACAACGCTTTCATTCATTCAATACTAGAAATTTCCGAACCAAAAAATGATTTTCATTCACTCTCCTACATCCAAAGTAACAAACATGATTTCATTCAATATTTCAGAAAGATTATCATCCAATAAGTACAATTCACTCCATCTCAAAGATTCTTAAGTGATATTCCTTCTAGGTTTTACTAATGAAATCATTTTAATAGTTGAAAAATTATATTTCCTTAGGGATCTCATAAATATAGAAATTTAAATGGAGAAAACACCTCTATTTTTTGGAATACTATTTTTATCTATATTTATAGAACTAAATAATGTAAAAAGTAGATAATAATATATGTTATTGGGTAGAGATATTGTAATTTTCAGAGTATATATAATTACAAAGAACTTTGTTGATATAGAGAAAATTGATTTATGAGAGTACAAAATACAAAAAAATTGAGAATTATTATAAATATACTATGAAAACGAGTTATATTTTGTTTTCATGATGATACTTAAATTTTGTGTGATAAAAAGAAGAATGAGAATATAAAAAGTAAGAAAAAAAGAATTGTATGAATGATCAAATCCTCCAACATTGATTACAACATGGAAAAATTTATGGATATTATATGATATTTAATTTTATTTTTCTGGAGTATGGAACAAATTTTAGACTCTCCAAATGGTTATTATGAATGTGATCCAAGTTGGATGAATATAAATTTTTTAGAAGGAGGACAAGGATCTACCTACGTAGACTTGCAGACTTGAGGATTTTTTGTGCATGGTGAGGTAAAATATTTGTAATAATCCATCAATTTTTTTTAATATGATAGAATAAAATATATCAAATGATGGTAAAAAAGTTTTTTGAAGAGGAAACCAATTTTCATATAATTGTTTTTTGTTTATAGGTACATGAACTCACCCATGAAATTTTTGACATCAACTAATAATGAATTTTTATGTCACCATCTAATTTTTTATTTTATAGGACTATTATGAAACTGAAATTCTCTATGTGAAGAAGTCACATGATAAAATAACATTGTGAACCCAATTCATGTCCTGAAATCATGAAAAGAAAAATCAAAAAATCTGTTCACATAATGAATAAATTATATGAAGAACAGGTGAATCCATGATTGAAATTTTTTTTAATCGAAAGTAATTGTTTTCGTACATTATTATTTCCCTTAAAAACAATTAATTATTTTATTGTTGGAATAAAAACTTATTTTTCACACATGATTGATTTTTTTTCCAATTAACGTGGAGACATAAACTGATTTGGATACATGAATTTCCATGATTTTAAATTTCATTGTTAATATTAGTGAATAAAAAATGTGATAATATATTTTTTTATATTCATGTGGTATTGGATTTATAAAATCATAATTTATTATAGAATAATAATTTTATAAAATTAATTTATACAATGATTCGGTGTATTAGAAATTTCAGATATTTTAATTAATTGATTTAATTATTCATAATAATTTAAATTAGATTGTATTCCTACCTTTATTCTTATTCTTGAGATATCCTATGAACCAATATCTTTAATTTATATTAATAAAATATTTTTCTACATACATAGGAATTTTTTAATCTATAACATTTCTTTAATCTTATCTATTCTATGAATAAACAGAATAAAATGTAATATTATTTAGGATTATTTTTTACATTTTATCAATGTCATCACCTTTCATTATGGATTTTTAATATTTTTTTGTGATCCTACTATATCCAACAATTACTTCTTCAAATTGTACTGTATAATATAATAAATAATTTGATTCAAAAGAGACTATCAATGGTGGAAGGTGATGTACTATATTGATCAGTCATTTTGTGGGTTTTCATTGTTATTTTTGAATAAGATATGATATCATTCAGTATACATCATAATTATTCAACTATATTTATATAAAAGTAAAAACAATTGTCATGTCTAAGGAGGATAAAAAATCACTTTTAAAATACTATTGTTCTTTTGATCCTTTTAGGTTTGGTGGGGGTTGAGGGATTTGATTTCAATTAAAACTTCATAAATTAATAACAATCAATAAAGAGAGGATGATTCATTCATTGTTCTTATTTTTATCATGAACCCTCATTGATATTTTTTGGGAAGGGAAATATGAAATATTTAAAGGTGGTTTTTTTAAAATATAATTTGAATATCATGTTCTATTATTTAGAGTCAAACATAAATTATAAGATTTTTTTATTCAAATCATTTAACAATATAACTGAATGACCTATAAAATCATGAAAAATCATAAAAACCAATATGATTATTTATCATTATTTTCATCACACTACAGATATTCTGGGATCATTATAACCCTATGGTAAGTGACAGGTTCATTATGTAAGTGATAAATTTTAAAAAATTTGTACCATTGTGATGAGAAAAATTAAGTATAATTTGAGTTAACATTAAAATGTGTTTAAACTACATCCAAAATTGCCTTTAGTTTTGGTCTTTTAGTGGTAGTGTACAAAACCACCGCTAAACCCCCTCTTTTTCATTTGTGACACTTCCCCCCACCACCCAACCCCTACCCCCATCTCCACCTGGCATCTGCGATGCAACCTTCTCCCCCCAACCATGGCTAGCCCTATACCATAGATTGGAACCCCACCCATGCCGCATGTTACCTCACCATCCATAAGGGCTCCCCACCGCCCCTCAGCTTGCCTCGCCGGCCGTCACCCCCCCCCCCCCCCGCAATGCCCTACCACACCTCCCAAGTAAAAAATATTTATTTTTCTCTTTTCTAATTTATATGAATGATATGTGGTCACTTATATTCAAATGTTGTTATAAGGAAGGGTTTATTAAGGTGAGGGGTCACACAATATTGTGATCCATCTGTTCGATCAAATTATAAAGAGTTAATGGACATATCTAATTATATGGTTTCACATCTAACCTATATAATATCTAGTTTGGTAATTTTTTAGGATCTTTCTGGTTTGAAATGAATCCAAATAAGCTGAGACATGGAATGAGTTCTGATTTTGCAGATGGGTATGGTTCTTGTGCTGCTGATGAATCTAATGATAATCAGTAAAATAATTATATTGTTTCAAAATATGATGCTATCAATTTCATGTATATGTAATAAATTGGATTGGTATTTACTATTATATAGAAGGTGAAGCATTTTTGTTTGGAGATAGTGGTTGAAGATACTAGTAATTTCACAGAGGAGGAATATAAACATTAAGAGGTATAGGTTGTTGTCAATTCTATGGATTTTGATAACATCCAAATTAATAGCAATTTGGATAAAGGTAAAAATTTATCTTCTAAAATTGACAATGAACGATTTGAAGCTATGGAAGACACGATACCTTGAATACAAAGTGAATAGTCTATAATCCCTAGAACTATCTATAAGATGTCTATTAAAAATTGTATAGCCTTAGTGATGGTGATCCATGAAAATAAACAGAATGGTATCCTCACTATAGTATTTTATGGAAATGATAATTCAATGATGACTAAGAGTTAATATGTGCAAATTATAAATCCATGACTCAAGGAAAACAAAAAACCATGAAGAAACATGTGAAGAGGTAGGATAATTTTAGAATATCATAATAAGAATAAATTCCTTTAATATTAATTTCTCATTTCCAATATTCTTGAGAGTTATTTCATCTGAATGAAATGATTAATCTACTTGAATTACTGATCTCCTTAAATTGGAATTACTGTGAGCGTTCCTACTAAACCCAGGAAACAATATTATCATAAAATTAAAACTAATAACTTGTAGTGATTAAGAAAATAATCATTAAATAATTTTAATACACAACCCCCCCCCAAGGAATTTTCACTAATATAAATAGTTTTTTCACCTTAGATATGCATCCATATTTATATATTCCTTTAACATTTCAAATATAATATATTACTCATCTCTATAATTCTTAATTATCCATATTAACTCATTTCTATATTTTATAAGAAATTTCATTAACCCATAATATACTTTAAATAAAATTTGGACATTTTCAAATGTTCCTAAATCACATTAGAATGTTTTCAAAATACTTTAGAACATATAACATCATTGAATGTTGGTAAATGATTTAATATTAGTTGACTTGATTTTTTGTAATAAATGTATTACTTTTTTCACGGTTTAATGATGGTGACATAACTATTTTCAATTTAATAAAGTATATATTATCCATGACTCTATTTCATCATCTGGAAATTATCTTGAAGATATATAATTTCAAAAAAATATTTTATACCTTATATTTTTTTGGATGTGAACTCATAAAAATATAATACTTAATATATTCTTCTACAACATCATCTAACTTATCAATATCATCATTGAGTGTTAAAATCAAATAATATCAGTACATCATAAAGCCAATCACAAAATTAATATCATTCCTAACTATGCATGAATCAAAAATAATATATCCAATTAAGGAATATTTTCATCTCCCAGATTATATAAAAAAATGATTAATTATAATAAATCTTAGGATAACATCAAAATTGAAGATTCAAGGTGATATAATAAATAACACAATATTTAACATAAAAATAATTTGAAATAAACATTATGTATTCAATTGATTTCATTACATGAAACCCGTAGCATAAATGAACTCAGATATAGTAATAATTTATATCATGACTATTGAATTTGAACGAATAAATAGTATTAAAATAATAATATAATTATATACAATGGTTTTAAATAACGATAATGTATTTATTTAAATAATAAAAAATAAATACCCAATCTCTTGTTATGTCATTTTAGGCTTCAAAAATGAATTTTATTCCCAACTAGTGATTTTCCAAACTTCATGTGCATACAATAGAGTAAATATTAACCATTTATATATATTTTATTTGAATAAAAGAATATTATTTTTAAAATCCACATGTCAATGTAATCTTAGAGTGAATTTTTGGAAAATTGTAAAAGATTTATTATTTCGATGAATATTGAAACAAATATAAATATTTAGAAACAAGTTTTAATATTTAATTGTTTTCCCCATTATGTTTTGAATTTGATATTAATGTATCATAAGAATCCTTTAATTAAAAATAATATAATTAATTTTATTTTAAAAACCATTATATATGAATTTTGAATAACATCAAATTCAAATGGATGATTCAACATTCCATTTCTATATTCCACAATAACTTTCAATTCATACAATGTATTATAATTAATTTCCATTGCCAAAGTAAGACTTCACTACTATGCCAAGACAGTCCACACAAGGACCATGATAAACAAATAAGATAACCCAGCCCCTATATTTCAATGACGACATGGATTTTTTATATCCTTGTTATTCCACTTATACCTACCCACCAATGGTTCAAATAATACATTTTATAGTTATATATCTACTTAAATACTAAAACCAAAACATCACAAGGCCAACTATAATTACATTCTGAAAGAGGTCTACATTATGTATCAACCCCCAATTATGTTCCATGATCCACCCCATATTTGAAAAATGTAATCACACACATGATCACAACATGTTCCTACCCATAACAATTCACTATGATACCACACATGTTCTAAAATTATCTACTCCAGACCAAACCTAACTCTTTGAATCTTAATTCAAGGCCACTAATTTAAGGTATGAGTTTGTTTCTATTTCATATTCCAAAATTATATTCAATTATTATATGATTTATCTATCCCTTAAATTAGGGATATAAAATCAATCACAGCAATAGTTTGTCCATCTGATTTAGTGGAGCATAGCACACAAAAAACTTCAGGGATGGGATCATTGTTATCGTCATCTTTTATGGAACTTTTTAATTTGCATTTTTTGTTATCTAATGGGTGATTTACCATTTTTATGTATATAGGAAAACCTATGTAACATATTTATATATTTTTTCAACTATAATTTTTGAATCTCTTTCCCTATTTATTATTAACTATGTGTTTCAATTGTTTTTAATGTTGTATAGGCACGTAGTGATATACAAGGATAAAAGATGGATCACATTATAGAGAAACACACCTCAGTGTGTTAATGGTTTTTAGATATTACTATTTCCAGTCTATTTTTTGAAGGTATAATAATATTTCCATGTCCTAAATGTGAATTTATAATTTTGTTGAAGAGATATGATGTTTATGAAAAATTAATACTGATGCAATTTTGCAGTCAATATTTTTGTTGGATTTGGCATAGAGAATAAAACATTATAGAAAGGTTGAGAACAGATGTTAATACATTGAATGAGCTCCCAAAATTATTGAAAATGGATAATGAAGTTCAAAACCTCATAAATGATGCATTCAGCAATACAATACACCACTATCAACATCAAAACATAACTGAAAAACCCAATGAGGGTGATGCAAAATGCAACATGATAAGTGATGTTATTGATAAAGTAACACTTCCATATGAAGATTATAAAAAATCATTGGATACACATATTGATTATTTGGAGTCAAATGTAAGAGAAAAATTCACTGAGGAAAAAATGATTCATCATTTAATTGATGATGGAAATCAAGTGTTGTATAGCAGATGTTTGAAATATTCAAAACATACCATTCTGTTGATGTTGTACCATATCAAATGTCTATGTGGAATTAAAAACAAGGTAATGGACATGGTATTGTAATTTTTGCATGATTAATTTCCTGAAGGAAAAATCCATGACTATTTTTATGATATGAAAATAGTTGTTAGCAGACATGGACTGAATTATTCATAAATACATGTGTGTCCAAAAAATGGTATGATTTATTTGTGACAGGATTCAATTAGAAGAAATTAAAAAAATGTTCTTCTTCTAGATGGAAGTCAATGGGAGATATTGGAAGTCTAGATCAACATAATTTCATGAAAATGTAGAATAAAAACACACCTACAATGGGTTTTCATTACTTTACTTTAAATAATGGATTGTAATGATTTTCATGTCATCAGGAACCACCGAACACATGAAGTGGAATTATGTAGATTATAATAATGATGGGTTAATAAGATATCCATGAGATTCACAATAATGGATTAAATTTGATTCATTACATCCAGATATCTCAAGTGATCCTAGGAATGTTTGATTGGGATTGGATGTGGATGGATTTAGACCATTTTGGATATTGAGTACCGGTTATAGTATTTGGCCAGTTGTTTTGATCCCTTACAATTGGCCTCAATGGATGTGTATTAAACAAAAATATTTTATCATTTAGATGATTATTCCTATAAAATAAATTTCTAGGAATGATATTTATGTATACATGTAGCCTTTTATTGATGACTTATCGGATTTATGGATCAACAGTGTTGAGACATTTTATTTTTCTTCTAAAAAATGTTCAAAAGGCATGCTTCTTTAATGTGGACCAATAGTGAAATCTTTGGGCTTGGGAATTTATCTAGTTTGAACATTTACATGGGTTTTTCATGTTCAATTTGTAACATTTATTTTGATCATAAATGGTTTCTTCACAATAAAAAATGGTGCTTCTTGTGCCATCGATGATTTTTGGATGCATCTCATATATTTTGGCTAAATAGATAAAAATTTAAAGGTTTTTTTGATCATAGACCATCTCCAATGTTGTTAACTGCTTTAGAAAAATTATCTCAAAATGAAAATGTAGACATAGAATTTGGGAAGGTTATTTACTTTAATTATAATCGGAAATATGTTCGAATTATGTCGTCAAGTGAAATCATAACACAACAACAGAAGAAAGAAATTATATTCATCAAAAATCCAGATTGGGAATTTATTTTGTTAAGGAATAATCTTGATGATATGAATATTGAGAATACTTTATGCGACAATTTGATATTCACATTGTGTAATGTTCATTGAAAGTCAAAATATCATCTCAATTCTTGCAAATACTTACATGTAATGAACATAAAACATGATCTATGGGCAGATGAGAATGAAAATTATGGTCCAGAAATTATTATAATGAAAAATAGGGATAAAGATACATTCCATTGATTTTTAAAGAATGTAAATGTATCATATGGGTATTCAAGTAATATCTTGCGGTTTTTTGACTTGAATAATCATAAGTAACATGTATTGAAAAGTCACGATTTACATATTTTGTTACAATAGTTACAATAATTGGCATTGCATACATTATTACCTAAAAAAGTTACAGCTGTTTTACACCAATTCTGCACATTTTTAGACAAATATGTGAGAAATATCTACATCCATTTAAAATTTACAATATCCAGGAGAGGTTTGTATTGACCCTTTGGGAAATGGATATGATCTTTCCTCTGTTGGTTTTTAATGTCATGATGCATTTAACTGTGAAATTGGTTGAGGAAGCTAAATTTAGAGGCCCCATTAATTATTGATGGATGTATCCAATTGAGTGTTAATTTATTATATGTTTTTCATTTATTTATTCAATTTCAAGAACATAATTAAATGAATAATTATGTTTATTTGATTTCATTTATATATTGGGTATCTGAAATCATACATGAGAAATAAATCTCAACCGAAAGGCACTATTGATGAAGGATATTTTGGTGAGGAGTGTCATACATTTTTTTCTAGATACATGGATGATATTGAAACAATATTTAATAATTTTTTATTTGTTGATGAAACAGAAAATCAATGTCAATTACATCAAAAATAAAAAATATTTCCTGTTATAGGCTGATTAGTTGGGAGGACCTCAAATGTGACACTGACAAAATTGGAATTATTACTAGCTCATAGATATGTAGTGATGAATAGTGAAATTTTTGATCCATTTATTGAAGAGTTGATGATACAAACAAAGTGATTAATGAGATTACTAGCACGAATTGAGAAATATATAAAGAAATCTGTTAATAAAGCGATTGTATAATTGTTTGCACGATGTGTATGTTCATTAATATTTCAATAATTATGAATATTAGTTTCAAACAAAAATTTTGAAAATATAATAAAGTATATTTCTTTTTTTAGATCATGAATATAGATACTCAAGAAAAGTTTTCAGATTATTTGAATATTCTATCTTGAAATCCTCTAAAACAAGTTAGAAAGTACGACACTTACAACGTGATTATCTTTAGATTTTGTACAGTCTATCGAGAAGAGGGTTTGAAAACATAGAATTGTGGTATATTTACATTTTATGAAGTGGGATACTATTAAAAAATGATTGGTATTATTGAATTATACTATCATGGGAATTTTTCAGTTATTTTATTCAAATTCAATTGGTTAGATATTATCAAAGGAGTTAAAAGAGATTCAATTAAATTTACTTATGTGATCATCTCCCGCATGATGGATTTTGGAGATCGTGGACTGTATGATCTATATAACTTATCATTAAATAAAAAATTGTATATTATGTGAATGATGTTGTGGATGAAGTTTGGGGTGTAGTTTCTTACATAATACAAATATATTTTTATTATATGGGTCATGAAGTAGAAAATTTGACCTCTGAAATTGAATCTCATCAAAAAAATAAACAGAATAAATTTTTCATCGTGATTTCGAATATATTAGTCTAACAGGGATAAATGAATTTGATTAAGTAATGGAGCAAGAAACTGACATGATTGAAAGAGAAAATTATTTTATTTACAGTTATTTATTCATTTAGCAACCACTTATTTCATTTGTGAAGTCATTTGTTATCATTGTTGTGTATATTTTGATTGGAAGTACTATGTATCTATTATCATTTTTAAAATTTTTTCCTTATATTTTTTTGAATTAGGTTTTCTAAGCTTAATTTTATTTGATTTAATGACACAAATTCCAATGAGGATGTGATACACAGTTTGATCCACTACTACGATAGATGATGATCCATCTGTTTCCCTCCCTAAGGCCTCTAAACCACCAACTACCTGCCCCCCTGCACCATCAAACCCTGCACCACAGATCCCACCCTCGGTGAGTGTCCCTTTAGAAGATGAGTCATTGACTCCCCCTTCTATAGCCTCAGCAATGGGGCGGCGGCATGCCACTTATAGTTCATCGTGGGCATACATGAGGGTCACTATTATAGGTACAAATCATAACATAAATAAATTTATTCCACTTTTTGATACTAATTGTTGGTTCAGTGATGATGAAAAAAATGAAACTATAGAGAAAAATATAAAAAGTGCATATGTGTGGAATATGAATATAGAGAAGATAGTTGTCCCATTTTATTTACATTGGGTCCTTACGGATGACGCCCCATGATTACTTATCAAAATTCTATCCCAGCTAGCAGCAGAACCCATTTCCCTTCTTATTTCTTATTATGATTTGAGACATATGAATCCACATTAGAAAAATTAAGTTTTTATTCCCAAATAAATGTTATTTTAATACATAATTGTGTAATTGAATGTCATGTTATTAATATGTTCAAAATGAAATTTTTTATAAAATAGTTTTTCTAATTTACAATTGCTGATGTGAAATCATGAAAGTGGACGTTGAAATATATTGGAAAGAACTGGAAAGAATTAAAATAGATATTATGGTGTTATTTCAACAATACAACATTAATCATCCATAAAACGTACGATAATCTACCCAATAGGGTACCCAAAGAATAGTGAAACGTTTTTTTGACAGACATCATAATGAGATGCATATGGTATTTAAATATTTATTATTATATTAACATCATATTACATTTATACAAGAATATTAAGTGGAAATGATTTTGAATTCATTATTTTAAATTTTCAATATATTTATATCAAAATTTCCGAAGAAATAATTCATCAATCCAGGCTAAGAAAGTCACCCCACATACTACGGGGTTAAAAAGATTTTCATCAAGTCGATTGACTCTTGTCGTCGTTTCATTAGTTTAAATATTTATAATACAATTTTATCTATTTTATATTTTAAATTGTAGATTTATATTTGTTTAATGCGGTCACATATATTTTGGAATGAAACATCCCAAACTGAAGTGTGGTTGGATGTTCAAAAAAAATCCAATGGAAGTTTTGTTAATGACCCTTCCAACAGAAGTTGGGTTATGAACTCATTTTATCATTATTATTACTTATTATCATTTTTTAATATGTTAATATATATTCATATTATATTTATATGTAAAAATTAATAAACTATGGGATGCCAATCATGGGTAGTCCTACTCAGTCTCCCAGGATGACTCAGTTGCAAAAGTTCATGGAATGGACCATCCCGGTAGAGGGTGCATGATGGTTTTGGGTCACGTACCATCTAAGGGATTTGGAAGGATATTAGGGATTGCAGGTGAATCACCTCCTGGTTATATTCAGTACATTACTCGAAGATTCTCAAAGAGATATAATTTCTATATGAAACATAGTTTAAGACTTTGGGGCTCAAATATCCACTATTTAAAAAGCATTGACCAATATACGTCAGCAGATGAGCAGATATGTCCTCAGTGGTATTGCATCGACTGGTGGTGAGTAGGTAAATCACAAAAATTTAAAATCAATTAGTTTTAAAACTTTTATTAGTATTATGCTCATATATAAATTTACTGCACTATTTAATTCTCAATATAATGATCTTACTCATGGTAGTAGGATGTAGAGAAGGAAGTTGAGAGTTTGACGATATGTGTTCATCATCATACACTGATTTTAGTATTATTAATATGTTGGATAAATATTATAATAGTCAGTTTGAATATGTATCGTGTGTGGCACATAGTTTCCAACAAATATTTTCATTACATAACATTTTCTTGATTTATCGGGGTTTTTTATGTATTTTATTGATTTTTTATGTTTCTTTTTATGTCTTGATTTCTTGAGTGTGGTATTCCCCATAAATATCGACTCTGTATTATCATGATTAATTTTTTATGATTAATTTTTTCATTATAATAACTTATCCAACATTTTATATCCCAATGTATTTACCACTACATTTCTATTTATAACATTTAAAAATAGTTAAAATCAAAATTTGCTACTTTATCTAGTATTCATTATACTATTGGTTTTTTTTACTTTTCATGAGACTCATTTCTCTACTTTCTTTCTGAATTGATTATGAGATTCTAGCACATCATCATGGAATGATCATTCTCATTTGGTAAATTGTGTACTAACAATTATTTTTTCATTTATTCCAAGACACATATATTTCATGGTAAATGATTCATTATCATTTATAACCATGTTCTAAACATGAACCACCTAGTATCCTTATTTAACCAAGCCACAATGTTTTTTTGGGAGAACCATATGGTTTCCCATGACCACGTTCCTATCATGCAACCATTTAGATTCCTCAATAAATCATAAAACCCATAAACAAATAACCTATGAATTAAAACAATAAAATAATGTCTCAGAAACAATTAATGAATGGTAGAAAGTGAGGTATAGGACCCCTAGATAACTTCATGTCATTATAATCTCCTCCTCTGAGAATTTATCATTCTTGAGAACCCCCTTAATATTTCACACCCAAAAATCTAGAGATACTGAGAATGCACATAATATTATCAACTGTAAGACTCTTAGTGCGTATTTCCATACTCTAATATGAATTTAACAAGTGGAAACTGCTTTATTTAAAAAAAATTCTCAATATAGTCCATGATTCACACCGAGCACTCCACAAATGTTGGGTAAGGCTCAAACTGAAATTCTCCATAGTTTATCGCATATTTTTTATCGAGAATGTACAAATTAATATAGGATACATTTAGAACATCATGAATTCCTTGATATTCTGGATGAAATTACAAATTCAATTCCACTATCATGACACACTAGATAATCTCGAATAGCCCCATATACGTTAGTGTTAGAATCCTTTGCTTCTACAATCATTGACTCCCTAATTCACGACTCTCCCATAATAAAACTCCTACAACCACAATAAATTCCATGTGTTTCCTCCAACCATTGTCATATGATCTCTATTTTAAAAGATAATTTATTAAATGATTATTGATCTAGTACAATCTCACAAATGCCAGTAAAATCATGAATGAACTATAGTTACTACATCCAAACCTAATGCTGACATATTCTTGAATGAAACATCCAACTATAAAGGGTATCGAAATGTGTCATTTAAATTGAATTTTGGTTTTAATTGTATGTGAACTCAACCAAGTTTTGGATATCAACTAAAGTTCCCCTAAAGAATAATATGATTAAAATCATTGTGCAATGGAATTTTTACTATAATTGGTTTCCAAAATAAAAAAAATATTGATTTGTTACTACTATATTCATAATTATAATTTGATTGAAATAAATTTATGCCTAAGGAATGTTTATGTAAATTTTTCATCAGTATGAAAATGGGATTGAATAAATGGAATGAAGATGAAAATTCATGTAGTTTTTAATATTAGAGGCATATTATTGTTAATTTATTATATAAATTTTATTTAAACCAATATATTTGATGTTGGACATTCTATTTAATTTATATATGCAATATTAGTAACACATCATATATAAATTGACTAATACTAGACTTCAATTGAACAATTAGTTTGTTAAAAATAAATTTATGGAGTCTAGTAATCCCATTTTCTTATGATGGATTGATTCTTATTTTAATTAATAGATTAAATATTGAATATATTTTTTGTTTTTTTGTATTTTTATTTCACTAGATGTATGCCCTTATTTATAATGTTATGTATTATTGGGATGGTTATTGGTTGATGAGGTATGGATAAAGAGGCCTGAGTTTTTGGAAAATTTATCACCATTGATAGTGGGATGTATGATGATATAAATGGTTATGTCAGTGTTGGAATAGGTATAGATGGAATTGGTTTATCCTAGGCTTGTCATTATTTTCATGAAATATGACATATATGATTGTTTATAATTTTTCATAAAGGTCTAATGGCCATGTGATATATTTATCTCAGTTCCTTTACCCATTAAACGAGGAATCTGGTTGTTCTTAATAATTAATTTCTTTTCATACTAAATATAGTATGTATTCTGTTGTATTTTTCTATTATTGGAATGGTTTTTTTCAAGGAATTCGTATTGGGGCTACAAAAAATGGTTCTTTTTCTTATAAATCTGTTTTTAGGGGTAATTTTAACCGCAGATAACTATAATATGTATATTTAGCGGTGGTTTTAAATGGCACTAAATGTCATTATTTTTCAATTAGCGGCTGTTTAACCCACCGCTACGGTTATAAATTTAGTGGTGATTCAAACTGCCACTACAATGTCCCATCTTCCTTGAATTTTTCATAGTGGTTATAATTTTTAGAGGAAATCGTTCCACTTCCAATAAATTTATAACTTCCATGAATATGCACCAACTACGATGGTTCCCATAAACCATTGCTAAACTGCATTAACCACCATCAATATTTTCTCGACACACAATTTAGCGGTGGGTTTTTAAAAGTTCTGCAAAATTTTATTTTTCTTATAGTGTTATATTAATAATTAATTGAAAAACTTGTTAATGAAAATTCATTTATCATTAAAAATATTAATATAAAAATAATTCTTTAGATATTTCTTTGAAAAAATATGTGTAAATAGTTTTTTGGGTGATTCGTGAAATTATAATTTTACATTTTTTATTTTTTTATTGAAAATAATTTTAATAAATATTTGACTATATATCATTTGTATTTGTTGGGAATTCATCATCGAGTAGCATTAATTCCATTGTGGAAGATTTTATAATTGCATTTCACGTAAAATATTTATTACTAAAAGAATAAACACGTATGGATTAAATTTTTAATTCATACTATGATATTTGTTGAAATTGTTTCACATTTGGAAGGAAGAAAAATATTTATGGTAAATGATTGAAGTATATCAAAATAAAAAATTATTCCTCATAATGTAGGATTCCGATGATTCAAGATTATTATTGGAAGATTTAATGTGTTGAAACTATATAAAGGATGTGAAATAGATCATCCCAAATGGGATAATTTAAATACATGTCATGACCGAATTAGAGTAGATGAAATAATTATGTAATGTGAGAAAAATAAAATTCAATATTTTTTTAGGATTTCATGGTTAGTCTGATTGTGGATTCAACCTTCATATATAGAAATTATATAGATAGATCACGTTATTCATTTTTCAATTTTTTTTAAATTTAATAACTATGTAATTTCTTAAAATAATACTCAACATCCAAGAGAGATCATAAGAAGATAATGGTGTGTATTAATATAAAATTAGGTGATACCCAAGCCATGTAGAGTACAATAAATATTATAATAATAAACTATTATTAAAAAGGGAGGTTACATGTATCCCATAATCTTAATTTGTATGCACCATGATATTACATATAATATCAAATAGGTTTGTAGGGGAAGAGTATTTGTTTTATTAATAAGGCTGGGGATAAATTTTTTCTCAAATAATTTTTACTGAAAATATTATTTTCATTACTAATGGATTGAAATGTATTATAATCATGTTCAATAGACGAATTTGATCTTATGGAAATGAATCATCCATTAAATCAATCATATTATGATAAATATGTTTATCCATATTAAATGATCAAGTAGGGGAAATAGTGAAATCCAATAAAAATTAGTCATGTATAAGATTCATCTACCAATTTTGTATCTTGAAGCTCTTATATCAAATAGAATTGTTAATAAGGTTTTATTTGATGATTTTATCATGAGGAGGATTTGAAACATGAAGAGTTTATTCCTTTTTATTAGATTAATGATCAATCTGGTAAATAATGTTCTAAAACAAATACCCATGGATGTGCTTTTGGATTTTGAAATCATTAATTGGTGAAATATACCGTAAATTAATATTATTGAGAAGTATTATATCATATGAAAATCAATACCATATGTTCCACTAGATAACATTGAAAAGAATGAGTAAACTGATCATTAAAGTGAAAATTAACCTACCTTGGGTTTTAAGAACATTGAATTCCATGATTGATAAGAAGTTATCGGATATCAATGAAGGGAATTCATTATGGATTGGATTCATGAGGAACATTTATAGTGTACTCTGGTAAATTTGGGTATACTGATTAGGGAGATTGTCAACTCTCATGAATTTCATGGTCAATAATTTATAGATACTGGAGGATGATGTTCAATGACTGATGGGGCATAAAGATATCAATTATTATAAGTTAAATTGAGGTGGAAATACTCGATATATTATTGGGTGTAATGTTATAAGAATTTATTTTAGGTAAAAACCCCAATTACTATGTTCAATAAATGTCAACATTTTCCAAAAAAATATAATATATATCACGATAACATTATAATTAATTATTTTCTCGATATTTGATTTTCTAGAGACCGTATTCTTGGAAGTTTAATAGATGTAACATCCACTTTATGTTGTTTAAAAAAATGAGTCAGATGATGGGGTGAAAAATAAAATTCATGAATAAAGATAATAAAGATGATAAAATTATTATTCTGGCGAATTGGGAACCATGAAATTCCCACAAATGAAAATGTATAATAGAAGGCTATTTCCACCGCATTATGATGTAGATTATGAGAATCAACATTATTGAAAATTATTTATTATTTTTACATCAGAATATTGTTTCTAAATGTTATTAAGAGAAATATGATCCATGTATTCGGAATCTATGGGGTTGGTGAATCCATCACTAAATTTATCGGTTTCTTATTTTATGGGATGAAGCATTAGAGTGTGGATATTAATTTAAATAGTATGATTTCTGTAGTGGTGTGTTGTGTCCATTGGGAGGAGTGTAATAGGTTAGTGGAAGGCATAAAGTTAACTTCTCTTTACATTCATGTGATCGTGACGTATTTTATTGAATAACTCAGGTCATATATTAATGATGGGGTGTAATATGTGTAGATTAAAAGAAGTTTCCATGTATTTTAACTAATGGGGGAGGAAATTGTCAACTTCATCATGTCTAAGGGGTTAACTGGACTCTAACATGAATGGTATTGATGTTGAATATAGATAGATATTGTGTATCTACAGAAATGATATATGGATTAATCAATCAGTAGAGTCGGGATTTATTGATTCTAGGATTTAGTGGCTTATATGGATTAGGTAGTTGTTTGTTTGTAAAGGATAGGGAGATAGAAAGAAGTCATTATCTATGATTTATTTATAGAATTAACATGTTGGAGGAAGATTTAGATTCTATTGTATTTGAATAGAATATTAAATTAAAGGGAAAATTATCATGTAAAATAATATATATTATTATAAAAGTAATGATTATGATGAATATCGATTACTATGGTGGTCAGATGTGAAGGGAATGAAATTTAATTGTTGGTTTTATTTCTAGTAAAGTGAGCGAATGAAAAAAAAAATTATTTTTAATTACTTGGGGTCCTTATAAAATGACTTCAATCTCATATTATGGGATCATTCCCTTGGTAATAGTTATTTGTTCCAACAGATTTTTGGATAATATGGTTTATAATAATCATCAAAATAATTATATTGATCGTGTATTTAGTTTTCTACAATATATTTATCTAATTAAAATATCTTTCACAGTGTTTATTCGTGTCCAAAGACTAATAATCATAAATGGAACCATATAATTTATCCACATGGATAAATAAAGTTTGGTATAACCTATATAGAATGTATGGTAACCATGTTTAGAAATTGAATCTAGGTGAACCCAATTTGTGAATACCCATATCACATAACTATGGTAAAAGAAGGATTACTACATCTATAAGGGGTTAAAATGACCATTTTATCCACCCCACCTAGAATTTGACAATAAACATTAGTTAATTAATTTATGTTATAATACCCACATCACCCGAACCATAAAACAACCGAACCATGATATATATTTATGTCATGATTTTTAAAAACCATAACATGATTTTATTTCACACTATCACTTTGAGAAAAAAAATTATTTATTTCTGATTTTATATAATGATATATATATATCTTATCGTAAAATAAATAAATAATAAACATGATTTATCATTGTCTATAACTCAATCCTTTTATT
The DNA here is from genome assembly GCA_963277665.1 of Viscum album. Taxonomy (NCBI): domain Eukaryota; kingdom Viridiplantae; phylum Streptophyta; class Magnoliopsida; order Santalales; family Viscaceae; genus Viscum; species Viscum album. Next base: position 1,154,090,595 of record OY728158.1, on the reverse strand, counting down.
TAATATAAATTATTTAATTTTTATTACAGTATGAGAATTTTTGGAATTTTTATATTTTAGCTAGAATGTTAGAGAAATAAGATTCGGTCATGGGATATCAACTTACATTAATTTTTCAGATCAATAGTATTTTAATCATACATTGAAGAAGTGGGGGCATATGATGAGGTACATAACACTATATTTATGGATAATCATCTATAAATAATGTAAATCAATTAAAAATAAGTGTGCATTCCTATAAAATAATGCTGAAAATGTTTTCTAATGTCCATCTTGGATCGGTCTCATACCCTTGATCCCATAAAAGTCCATCAAAAATATTTTATAATCACATTGGGGAAGGATAATACCCATAACGGTGAAGTTACTAAATATAGTCCAATGTGATACAAGATCCATTCTCTCTTTTAAGGCCATGTTAACATAAGACTACAAAACATCATTCCAAGGATGTTGAGGTGGATTCTCAAATCCATTATCCCATTTTTATTTTATGTTTGAATATTATGAATGGGAAATAATATATGAACGTAACTCGTACATATGATTCATCTAGGTTTGATAGATTTTCTAGAAACCACTCAAATCTATGCTCTATTACCACATGATTATACAAAATATCACAAAAAAATCCAGAATCTTCTCATGTACATGATAATTTTCCTATCTAACAATAAGGCTATGAAAATATTCTAATTTATTTCATGAAGAAGGATTATATTCCTTCTCTTACACATATTTAATGTACGAACATTCCAACAAAGACGTGTGTTAAGATACATTTTCCTATAATCCTCAATACTAAATTCCTTGAGATTATTTTACCTATATCAGAAACACATCAATAAGCTTATGAATAGTATTTTTAATTAGATGGTTAATAATACCATAACAATAGTCATGATGATAGAATAGTGATGAGTTTTTCAACTCAACCCCTGACATTAAACAAAAACAACCTCTCTATTATGATATCTCTCATAGACATAAATAATCTACTTACTAAGACACATTCTAAAAAAGACGGGCTCAAAACACTGGGTTTTGACATTCATAGACCCCCCCCACCCCCATGAACTTCTATAAACACATACCCTCTATTAGTTGTCGACCTAGAGAAGTGACCACTGTGGTATATCTTTTGTATGTAATGTGACCCTAATATTTAAGGGGATGACAATGATATGCTGTTGGATTTGACTATATACAACCTCAGAATAAGTTTCTTCTCCCATTTACTATTTTTACTATATTGTCTCATATGAGAAAATATATGAGATTAGACCTTACATTCATATAAAAATTTCGGCAACCATCCTGTGGTTAATAGCGTAGAACACATATATTTTAAAATAGGAACATAATAGTGTGTATGATTAGAAAACCCAGTCTCAGATAAAAATATCAAATCATTAAATATATATATATATATATATATTAAAGTAAATTAAATATCTTTTATAGATTTTAATGGTCACAACCCATTTATTAAACAAAACATTTCACTATATTAAAAATAAACAATAATAAGAAATAGAAATAACTATTTTTTAAAGAACTTTAATTTTCTAAATGGGGGATTAGTCAAACTTTGTGAAAATAAATTATAATTAATTTTTACCACTTTCAGAAAATTTATTTGAAAAAATAAAAATCATTTTTTAAATATAAATTTATATAATATATTTGGGAGAATTAGTTTGAATTTTTTGAATGGATTAATTTTTTATGAATAATGGTAATTAATAATATTTAATTGAAAACTACAATTTATTAATAATTATTTATAAAGTTATATTATATGTTAGATTGGTTATAAGGTAATATTATTAAAATTTTAAAATTATTATTTAATTTAGTTAATATGAATGAATTAAATGTCTAATTTTTATACCAAAACATTATATACTTCTGTGATTTTAACAATAGAATATATTTTTTTATCACATTGTTGGGTAAAATTTTGAATTGGATTATTCCTCTTCTATGAACTGAATTTACATCAATTCATTCTCTGTTTTGAATTATAATTAATATTTTTTAATAAGTCATAATTAATATTTGAATATTAATAATATTAATAAAAAAAATAATTACAATGATTAAGGATAAAAGGTGTTTACATGGGGTTAAACTGAAAATAAAACGGTTTAAATGACCTAAAAATTTGAAATGAAAAATATTTTTGACATATATCAACAATATAATCAATATAGATTATTAATAAACAATTTTTTATGATTTATAAAAATAAAAACAATTATGTAATTTATTTCTTTATAAAATACAATGTTAAACAACTCCACCACTTATAAAATGAAATTATCCCTCATCCTCAACTCACACTAACAAAGCCTTTTTATCTTATAACTAACAAAAAATATTCCATAATACCAAACCCACTTATTATAATACATGGATATCACATAAAACCATACTAAAAATGTTTTAGGCCATGCATAAAAAGGTTTCTTGAAGAAGAGGTAAAGGTTTTAACTATATGTTTTATTTATTCATCTTATTCAAAGTCATTATTACATTTTTCAAATATAATAAACTTTTATCAAAATTATATAATATATATTGATATGTTAATATATGTTTGTAATAATATTCACATATCTACAATTTCTTTAAATGATAAACAAAATCATCTATTTTGTATACATAGAACAACCACCTTGCGAATCAATATATTTCATTTTCTATCAAACATATTTCAAAAATTTATGTAATGATTGATTTAATATAAATACACAATGAATATGATGTTATTATAAATTAATAAATGAAATATCATATATACTATTTTACCTTCCAATTTTTATGTATATGATAACATCACTTTTGTATACCGCAAACTACAAAGTCCACATAACGATGTGATTTTTTTCATTTTATTTTTATATGGATTTTTTGAAGGATATACTATATTAATATTAAAAATAAATATAAAAATATATTGTTTATTAAATTCTTAATTAATATTTATTTTCTTTTCATTCTATCTGTAACTAAAAATTGAATCAATATTCATTTGTAATTACAATGTACAATATCAATAAACCGGGCAATCCATTTTCTTTTTCAAATTTTTATAGAATAATCTATCTAAATATAAAATGAATATATATTATATTTATATAATTTTTAAAATTCTATATATGATTTATCCATGATAAAATAAAAATAAAAAAATTACTGAACAAATATATACACGAAGAACTAAACAATTGTCACCAAAAATAGTAATTCGAAAAAATTATTTCCCATAGCCATGTGTAAAAATAATATAAATACATATTATATTTTATGAGATATATTATCATGTTTATGAAATATATTTTTAATAATATTATATTTTTTATATATGATTTTCATAGACATATGTTGTAAGTATATCAATAGTTAAGGGTTTCACATCCTACATTTACTTCTGTGAGGCAAACACCATATTCACCACATATTCCATTGTGTATGGTATATAATATCACTTTTAATATTAAATATAATTAATATATTTTTATTCATAATATTAAAGTTAATATTTCAATTTATTTCATTCATTTTACTTATGATTCAAATGTTACCAAAGTGAAGGAGGATTATTTCAAAATTGTATCATTATTAATGATTGATATTGTTTATGTTTATCATTGGGTAATTAATTTATATATAAATATTAAAATCAATTTATGTACATATACATAGTCATTTTTTTTATTTTTTAACATAATAAATCTATTTTCTCTATCTTTTATTATTATTATTATAGAGAATTTTCTTTCATAATAAACTGATATTATTTCTCTCTTCTATTGAAAATTCATTTCCTCAAAATAAATTTTTTCTAAAAAAGATTTTAAAATTGTATAATACTATTCAAAATTATTTATTCATTAAATATTTATAAATATTTATACTTTTAATATGTTTTTAAATGAATCCTTATGTTATTTTTCAAAACAAGGCTTTCATGGATATTAACAGAAATGTTTAATGAGTTTTTAGTTTAACGTGTATTACATGGAAAAAATTTCTACCCTACTGAAAGATAAATTTTAGAATTATTATATTATAATATTGAAAGGATATATTCAATGAAATATATTTTAAAAATATTTTTTGATCTTTTATTTAATATTTCCTTGTAAAATTGTTATTTTCCTCATAAATGTTTAATGGAAGATTTATGGTGTCTCTACTCAACAATTAGATAAAAACTTTTCTATATTTATGATCCAAAGGGGGTATTTTTTATTAATATCATTCTTATCATTTATTTAGATCATCTATTATCAAATTACTAGAGACAGAAAATTTTATTATCATTCAGTATATTACTCTCGTTGGCCTATGATTAAGTTTTATGAATAGGGAATGTATTAACATCTCTTATAATGGTATTTTAAAACAAACAATTATGTTCATTATGATTCACTATTTTAATATGAGTAATACATTTGACTTGTTAATTGATGGTTTGTTCCAGAATTGGATAGCCCCATTAATGAATATGTCGTTCTCATTAAAAAATGGGCTTGAGTATTTTGATGAGGCCATAACAATTTATTTATGATTTCATAGTATGTGGACTTGATGGTAAAAATTATTGTAATGAGGCCTTTAGAATATTATTAATATTTAAGAAATTAATAAATCCATCATTAGGAATTTATTCATAGATATTCCATGTCATTAATGTATTATTTGAAATATATATTTTTATTTTTCAATCTCATGTGATTATTTTTCTGTAATTATTTCATCATCATTTATTCCTCCAAAATTATGATCCATGTATTTATTAAATATATTTTTTGGTTTATTTACCTGTTCATATTTATTATTCCTTATTTATTCATATATCATACCATACAGATACCCTCATTGAGATTCTGATATCACCTCATTATTATGATTTAATTTACCCACCATTCCTGTGATTTTTTAAATATTGAAATTTGGGTTTAAATAAGAAGAATAACAAAGATTCAAAATCAAATTATTTTTTTATTTTCTTGTTGGAAATATAAGGTCAATTACATGTATATATCTCATTTACAAATACTATTAATCTAATCTATTCTTAAGGATTTTATTTCATATATCAAGTTCCAATGTAATAAATTAACGACTGCCTCAAGGATAGTTGTTTCAGATTACCTAATATTGGTATCATAGGTTTTTTGTATAATCCATATAATTAGGAATTAGAAAAACATATATTATATAATATAACCTTCTGATAAAAATGGAAGATAAGTTCAGAAGAACATACTATGTATTTTGTAATGTATAAATTGATTAGTTTATCCTTGAAATACATCCATGTGTATATAATACTTGTCGATGTGGTTCTAGAACAGAAGTAAATTATTATATCAACTTTGGAAGGGGAACTTTTTTCATGACTAGAGAATCACATTATGAATTACAATGGGATTTAATATTAAAAGGGATTGAAACTCATGGTGTATATTTATAATTAATTTCCATTTACATTATAAAAATTAATATGGATGTGAGATTAAATATATCACAAAATAATCCATGTTTATGATTATGAGAATAGATTTTTAATAATTATTCAATTTATCCTAAATACATAGCTAGTTTTGGGATATAGATTATGTTTTATAATTATATAACCTAATCAAGTATTTTATATTATTTTTAAAAGTCTCTAAATAGGTGGAATTGGGACTATATTAATTCAAATACTGTTTATAGAGATATCACTCTATGGAAGGATGCAGAATCAATAACTAGAGATGAAACTACAACTAATCATATTATAACCATATTGGTGTTGAAAAATTATGTAATGAGTTATAACCATTCATTATAGAAGAATAATTCTATTCTAAATTGTATTTTAACAATTTTGTATCAGTTTATGCATCAATAACTGCTTTCATTTAATGTGATTAAAAAATCATTTTTATCTGAGAAATATATATGTTCCTTTGATAATATATTTCTTACTCATTGATATAATGTATGTGTTAATGATTTCATGGTAGGATACCATATATTACTGGATATCGATTAATGTTCGTTATTGTTTCAAAACATCATCCATGAAGGAGAAATATCAAATGTTGAATAGATGGATTTCAAGGTACTATTCATGGAAAAATATTTTTCCTGACTACAACATGATGATTGAGAAATAGAGTAATTTAGTCTAATAAAAAGAGATTTTGAATATGTTTCAATGTATTCATACAAAATTTCATAGTTATAAAGGCATGATGTGGGCTATATAAATAATCCATATATTATGATAAAAAATTTATTGGATGTCATTGAACACATAATTCAAAGGGAACTTGTCTACCAATATTATCTTCTTATGGGGAAATTGAATTATATTCAATCAAGAGTTTATAATAATTATCCATTTATTATACTTGAATGTTAATAAATAGATGAATCGTAAGGTATTTAAAAAATATATCATTGGATGAGAGCAATTAAGGTTTTTCACACATATGATACTTATGGAAATAACCACCTTGGTGAATTCATTAAAGAAATATGAGTTTGATTCAAGTGTTGGGAAATGGTTCATTGTGCTCATTAATGAAAGGGTAAGGTAGAATCCCAAAATGTAAAGTTCATTAGCTATAGTGATATGGACAATCATTCCAAAAAATTACCAAAACATCGAGATAATATACATTATAAATGATAAGATATATATTTTTAGAATAAGTTAATTATACAACCGACAAGAAATGATTAATTTTCATGTTTATTTTTAACCATAAAATATATTTTGAATTTTTTTAATTGGTTATATTTTTATTATATTAATACATAAAAATATTATAATTTTTCAATATATGTATTAAATTAAGGGTTTTAGTTAATATATTTAATTCAATGAAGAACATTAATTCAGTGGAAGGATATTATTTTATAAAGTATTTTATTTAGGGAATATTACCCTTATTATATAATCTTTGTTGATATAATAATAATAAATATATCTCTATAGGATAATATTGGTGATCATAAAATTATGGTGTTATTTTATGTATTATGTTTTATTTAATAGAGTTTACATAATGATCTGATATATAGTGTATATTACAAAATATTTTATTTTACATAAGAAAGAATTCATTTTTTAGATAGGTTTTATTGTTATAAAACTACATACATATATTTATTATTCGACCAAGGGAAAAAATTATTTTCTCAGAAAAAAAATAATAATTAAGTGAACTTATATTAAAATATTTTGATACTGATTTTAGTGAGAAGTATTTTGGATGAGTCTTATGGTTAAAAATAAATAGAAAAGATAATTTTGAACCTTAGGATCTATTTCATTATTTATTCTATTTTTTTTTAAAATTATTAGAAATAAGATGAATGTATTAGAATTCCAGTTAATTATTATATGTGCATCGGTTAAAATATATAATTTCTGATATTCATTTCTTATTGTAATAAATTATGTGGGAATTGATAAAGGCCCAACCAAATGATAAAATAATTATTGTGAAATATAAATATGTCATGTATGTATATTTTAATATGTTATATACCTTTCTATTAACTAAATTAATTAAATCTATTATAGAGATATTACCCTCTTTCATGATGAATCAAACAGTCTCTTAACTCAGTAAAAAATTTGGTTTTTTGGTTTTTCAATTCAAATAATTAGCATAATTATGATTAATTAAAAAATATTGTTATCTTTCTATTCCCACTGAGTAATTAAACTCTACTGGAACAAACCGTATGACCAAGTCAAATGGGCTTTTATCTAAATGTTCTTCTGAGGTATGGTCTTGTATCCCTGTTCAACCAAACATAAAATCTGTTTTTATAGCTTTCCCTGGATAGAGGTTCAGTTCAGGGAGAAATCACGTGAATTTTTCAAGGATGTCAGGGGCCAAAGGCAGGGAGACCCCATCTCCCCTTGCATTTTATCCTCTTTCAGGAAGTCCTATACTGCCTTGTCCATAAGAATAAAAAATTGTAGGATCATTCCCTAAAAAATAATATATATCTCCTCTATATATCTAACCTCATGTTTATCGATGATACAATGATTTTCCAGAATGAGTGTAGACAGTCTATTCATGAAATTATCATGTATATTGAGGAATATTGTCACTAAAGCAAACAACTCATCAACAATCTTAGGAGAAAATGGTACATATCCAGTACATGTTCACAAAATCAGGACACCTCTATATGAAATCTTATTTACATTGACAGCAAATGTTGGATGACGAATTTCCTGGGGTGACCCCATCTTGTATAGCCCCCTTTGTGTCAGGTGCATTGATCTCATTGTGATCTACATCTAAAATTGAATCCTTAAATAGAATAATACAAACCTATCGTTTTGGGGATGCCTTACTCTTGGATGAAGGAAAATGATCTTGGGATTCATGTGGGAAGATGACGATACCAATTTTATATGGTGTTATTAATGTTCGAAGTATTGCATATATTATCCTTTACATGCATGCTAAACTAGTATGGTAGATTAAAAACATCAAAACCTATTTGGTAGGACCATAAGAATTATTATACATATGGTTCACATATGGATGAAGTAAACTGGTATCCTTTTTTTCACACATCACATACATAATTCCATGCCATGCTCTCCCATTTTCGATAGATCATAAGTGAATGGAATATATCCTTTTGGAAAGTGAATGGGGCAAGTAGTGTCCTTGTATTTTTGAGGCGTCGTGCATATAATATTTTTAATGAGGAGTTTAGTGGATAACCATCCTTTGTTAAGGCAGTGTTAGAAAATAATCAAAATAGATATTTCAACTTATTATAGTTAGCACTGAAACATACTGGTAAGTCTGCACCCCATCAATCTTGGGTGTATTCTCTTCTAATGTTGGTCATAGCGTCATGGTTGATCAATCCTAGGTAGGTCAATGGTACAATTTCGTTTGGTCCAATTGCATCCCAATAAAAGCATACCATTATTACATGGGGGCTCATAAATTTTTCCATATCTAATGATAATTATATTAAAAATGTGGTATTTTGATTGATTCCTGCTACTACCGCAACACATAACATTAATAGGAATGTATTGAGAACCTACTATTTTGGGGGTTTGTGCCGAAGAGGGATTTCAGGACTTCTGTGTCTTCTCTGTTATTCACATCCATGATTCTAATACATATTCATTAATAGACCACTCGTTATAGGGTTTGGATGATAATGGAGTTTAACATATGCCCATGTTTGTTATCATTAGTGAAGGTGTGTGGTGTATCTGACATGTAAGGAACATAGCGAGATATGAAGGGATAAAATCGTCATGAGGGATGTTATCAGTCACACTCAAAGCCTCTTCCTTGATCTGGTCAAATATTTTAATGGGTGGAGAGAATATACCTCTCTTTAGACACTGTAACAAGTTTTCCAAGATCTTCCAGAAGAAACCCCACATGGTAATTGGGTCTAGTGACATCCACCTATCTATGGATTAAAGCGTAACCTGAGAGACTTATGCTCTAAAATATACATGAAGGGAGGAGGAGTGCTTCTTTATTCCATGCGATCCTTTGTGTCTGTATTCTAAATCATCCTAGTTGATGAAAAATACATCCAGGTAGAGGCCATTTTCCTCCTTTCGGCCTTACCCTCTACTGATATGGGGCATTGATGTCACCAAATAAAAAATAGACTGCCAAATTTTCCCCAAAAAATTCTATGGAACATTCCCAACCCCCTGGTCTGTCTCTTACTATATCAAGAGAAGTAGTAACATGAAATATAATATTAGGGAAAACCATACGAGGTTGTAAGGGAATAATATGGAAGAACATATGGCATTTGTTGTGGTTCAAGGCCTCTGTACCTCTTGTTTCAAAAATTTAAATCATCTTAAACCTAAAGGGGATAACCCTTTGAGAGGGGATTCCCCCAGTTTATTTTAATTTTATCTCCCTAGGCCCTCCTCGTATGTACTATTTTTCTTCTACCCCCCCTTAAATTATGAATAAATATGATGATGATATTTTCTATGAAATGAAAAATTATATTATATAAAGACATTACACAAGAATACATTAGAATATATTTTATTTCAATAAAATAGAATCTCATTAGTAGATTACGATGCATGGAACACCATGTTTAAAATAAAAGTGACACTTAATTAAAATTTGATTATTTATGTATAAAAAATATATAGTGGTCATTATGTTTTAATTTATGAATAATACTAAATAAATAATGTTAATTATATGGTTTAAAACATTGAAAAGGATTAAGTGGTTATCTGATGATTAGAAATAATATAGAACCATTTAAAATGTATGTAAATGTTTTCTAAAATATATTCTTCAACATATGTGAATTGAATTTGGAAAAATATATTTCATATTCTAAATTAAAATAATTTCTTTATCTAATCCATTAATCATATTTATTTAAAAATTATTTTTATTAAAAATATTAAAAATTAATTACCTTGATTTATGTGGAAATGAGTTTACAAGGGGTCAAATTAAAAAGAAATCAATTTAAATCATCAAACCAAATATCAAAAAATAATTATTAACATATATTAAAACTATATAATATTTATGGTTCACTAATTACCTATATTTTTTTAATTAAAAAAATATGTTTGTAATTTATTCTTAATAAAAAAATACCAACTATCACATGTCCACTAATTAACAATGGTCACACCATATCCTCCCTCTTCATACACAAAATAAACCTCTGGTTTTGACTACCCGGTATAAATAACTCAATTTCATCCATAACCACTAACTAGGGTCATTTTAATGATCATTAATATAATATAAGATTGATTCTGCTTAAACGTAAAGGTGTTATGTGAAGAAGAGGTAAAAAGTTTAACTATACGTTTTGTTTTGATTATTGTTATAACACCAAATAATATTTTTAAAATATTTTAATAAAATTGAAACATTATCTATTAAATTCTGAGATTTTTTATATTAATCTAATAATCTATATCAATCTCATCATACATTAAAATGAATAAAAATCAATTTTTTGTACAGATGATTACCTCCTCGCAATTCGAGGTGATCATTTCCCCCACCAAATTTTATTGAAGGATGTATGGATAGATTTAATATATATATATATATATAATATTTATGATATTATAATAATTATAAAATTTTTACATCATATATTCCTTCTTAATTTTCATTATGTGTGGGATATGATAATGTTGCTCATATATTTGGCAGTCAACCCCCTCTAAAAGCAATGCCATTAATTTTTTTCTTTCACTCTACATGGAATGTATATAAAATACACTAATTATTAAATGTGATATTTATTTTCATAAAATAAGTCATTAAATATATAATAATATTTAAATTATTTCTTCAATTGCATTTTTAAAAATAATTTCAATCTTGTGTATGTGTGGACAATCACCTCTATATAAAGATGTGAAGTAATTTTATTTTATTTTTTACTTATATTTTAAAATGATATATTTTATTAATAAAAATATCACATAAATGTAATTATTATTATTTAATGGTTCATTAATATTATGTTTCCTTTCATTTTATCCATCATGAAAATTGACAACAATGTTCATGCATACGTTTGGTCTACTGTCTCAGTAAATGCTCTAATCCATTTTATACGTATAATTTTTTTATAATAATATAAAATAATATATTATAATAAAAATTATTTAATATATTATTCTACATTAATTAGGTTATTTAACCATGATCATGTTAAAAGATCAAAAATTATTGAACCAAAATGTAAATGAATAAAGATGCTATTATCACCAAAATAATTTAATGTAACAAGGAATTGATTAATAATTATTGATAAATTCCTATTATTGAATAATTAATTTCATGAGATATATCATTCCTTAATTTTAATTAATAAATAAAAAAATAATTATTAAATGGGGGTTTTGGAAACATAGATTGGATGTCGAAAAAGTTGTATATGATTCCCTTATCACTTTTACATGTATGATACATATTTCATTTTAACCACTTATTCTATTATATGGGTTATATAATGAAAAATATGATATTTTATTTCAGGAATACTTTTCAAAAAATTGTGTTTATAGCTTCATTTTATGTAATACTTTTCATGGGGATTATAATTCAATATTTACCAAAGTTGTAATGGTTTATTTAACAATCTCATAATAATTATGGATTATTATATTAAGTCTCCATTGGTGGATTTATTTTATATTTATATATAAAACATTTATATATAAGTTTAATAGGGTTATTAAGAATATTTTTGAAGTAATAATTTCATTATTACACCATTTGGATATTAATATAATTAAGATATTATATTCCAGAAAACCTTATTTTATTTCTCTAAGTGGTCAACAATATATTTCATCAAAATTAATGTTTTCTAAACATGTATTAAAAAATATTTTTATTATTTTTAAAGGTGTTTTCTATGGTCTTATTTCCCATTTGTTAATTTTTTTAAAAAAAATTAGAGTAATAATCTTGTATTTTTTCAATCAAGGACTTTTTCCTTTTAATAAAAATGTGATTGGTATAATTTTATTAACATGAAATGAATGATTTAAATTATCTACTCTCATGATCACCTAATTATTTATAGGCTATATTACATGTTTTTAAAGGATATTTTAGGAAAATTTATTCATAAAATTATTTTGAATATTTTTGTTTTAAAATCATTTTCATGGTTAAATGATTAATTTATTTAAAATGTTAATAATGAAATTTTTATAGTGTTTATATTCATCAATAACATCAAAAAATTATTTTACAAATTATCTATTAGGTATATAATTTATCGAAACTATTATAATAATTTATACATATGATTTATTGTCCTTTTTTACTGGGGACGTACAATTTTATTACCATTCATTATATTTATGTGGATGATTGAGGATTTTTTTATTAATTTGGTTATGTATTAATATCAAATGAGTTTGTTTATGAATATAAATTTATAGGATTATAATTTTCACCATATTGTTATGATGAAATAATTGGACATACAATGTGATAGGTGGGGCATTAAATTACATATCAACTAAATGCATCGATATTTATAATGTGAAAAATTAACATGTGTATTTGGATGATGCCTTACCCATTAATGTGTGATGTATTGTAATGAGTTCTTGAATGTAATAAGTGTTACAATGATGGGTTGATGTTTTTTTAATATTTACATCATTATTAATACCATCTTTATTAATTATGTGATTAATATTTAATTTGATTGATTGATAAATTATAATATTTCTGCTCAAGTTTCATGTATTTGTGAAAATTTATATTGAATTATTTGATCGTCATTAATTCTTATCATATTATTATAAATATATTTATTATATAAATTTTTTTCATATATTTGTATTTTAGATTTGATGAATCTGTATTTATTCATTGATTTTTATGTACAAATAACCTTAATGAGCATTTTAGCTCACCACTTTTTTTATTTTTTATTTTCCTCATGATTTCAAGAAGTGGGACTTTATTGATAAAAATGGATAAAATAAGTGGAATAATTTGGATTTTATATAATATTATTTGGTAATTTCATATTTTAAGATTTAATGTGAATTTAAATTGTAATTTATCATTTAGTTAAATTAATAAACTAATATGTCCTTTAAGATGTGATTTTTTACCGACTCATGATGTAACAATGTAACCACCGACACCTGGATAATATGGATTATATTAATTTAATGGGATATAAAACTATAATATATAAGTTATAAGGGTCACATATATCCCATAAACAGTCTCTATTATCATATAAACATAGCCTCATTCCCTTTCCCAGAGCACATGGATTGAAAAGGCACAAAAAGAACCAACAACATGGTTCCCCCCACATAATGGATTCCATAAGAAAATTAATCATTGAATCCACATTAAAAACTTGTAACTAATGTTTGGGGCGTTTTGGTATTTCCACTTCACTCTATCACCAAAAAAATTAATCCATGCTATATGAACCATCTTACAATGTCATGGTTTCGGGAGTTATCATTTTACTAAGTAACGTGTTGGATAGATGGAAAATACAAGTATGATCCTCCTCTTTGAGAATGTAGGAACTCTAAGAATGGATATATAGGTCCATCAACATTCTCCTCATGTGGTACTCATGATAAAAATTGGAACATGTATCATTTAATGAAGACAAACGCTTCGAATACCTAAGAACATCTCATAATATGTTACTCCCATCAGAATTATCCACATTCCATAGACCTTGAATGAACAATATATTAACTAATAAAGAACATTAACATGTAAATTCCATAACATCCATTAAATATTGAACCCATTCCACAAATATGGGAGAAATTTACCACCACATTTACCCCTAAGGTCATAATACCCAATGTGGGTACCAATGATATCTGTGCTCGACCTTAACCAAGTGTAGACCATATAGATGATGAGAATTGTATCTCTATAGCCACCCTATGAGAAGTTATATCCTCAAAAACCGGATATTATATTTCCAAGGATGGCCTCAAATATACCCCATCCATTAGAGATATAGTATGTTTAATTCATATCATTACATTAAGGGATATTGGATTTTTACCAACCCTATAGTAGTCCTAACACATGATGGACCAACAAGTCTATGGGAATTAAATAATGCCCCTAGAAATGGTTGGGGTATAAATGGTAGTTATAACGTATCCAAACAATTTTCTTTGTGATTTTTTAACTAAAGTCACATGGTGAGCATCAATGAAGATAGTCACCATAAATTGGAAAATTTTAACGAACAATATGAAAATTTATAAGAATGAAATGCTAAAATTGTACCATGAAAGGTAAATAAATCTGATATGAAAATGGATGATTCACATATATAGGAACAGAAATGGATCATAAACATGGAACCATATACTTATGAGTTTCTAACACCTCAAACGAATTATTCCAACGATAAATTAATATGATTTATTATGTCACACATATCACAAAGAAGGATATAATTTCCCTTTATATAATAATTAATAGTAAAATATGATAATGAGATACACAACCTCATACATATCATTATGGTACTACTCAGTGGAAAATTTCAACTGGGGATTGCCTTCAATAAGATGTTTATATCAATAATTCCACACATAAAGTGATTTATAATAATACTTTTAGGGTTGAAATTAAGAATAATTATGGATCTGATTCATGTTATATAACTTAAATAAATGTGGATTTTTAAGATATTTATTACATTCCTCTCTTATTTATGTATACTAATCCTCTTTCTGGTAATCATTCGAAATTTGAAAATATTGAAAATTAGTAGTATATGAAATTTATGTAGCCACATCAAGTCTCCCTCCTCTTAATGGATATTTGGTTGTTAATATAGTGGTATCTTTAAAAATCCATGATATTATCGGGTCACCACATAATTAAATAGATTACATGGTGGGATGATATTCTCCCATATACCGTGAAAAGGACTATTTATCATGAATGGGTGTATGAAAAATTACCTATATCTGATTTTATTAATTATATTTTTCATACCTTCAAAAAATGGGATACCATGAAAAACATATCACACATATTATATCCCAATGAGGCCATATGATGGGACATCTTGGCCAATAAGAGGTGACAAAAATAAGATTCTTTTATATACTTTGGTAAGACCAGCAGTAGTTTTGTACAAACGTCTCCACACATGATCTTTTAGAGGATTGGAAAACCATTTTCCTTAATTCCAATATCGATTCATCTCCACACATAGGAATAGTAAGATCACAAAAAATATAAATTGGAAACATTTATTAAATGAAAGAATGATTAAATTATCTATAGGATGAAGGGTTTGAAAATATCACATAGTATTCCTCTATAATGGATTTAGTTTCTATAAATTTATATTTATAACGATTGATATGTTATTAAAAATTTATTTTATTCTAATGGAATAACATGGTGGATTCCAGAAGTTCATATAAATTGAACATTTCCTCGATGATTCCATTTTTAGAAAACTATGAAAATTAAAATTAAAGAAGAGACTAATATTTTCACTAAAAAACTAGAAATGGTTGAAAATGGAGAACCTAGGTAGGCCTTAAATTTAATGGTTATTTATATTGAGTTGTATTTGCAGTAGACCCACCCATCAACCAGAGGTTAAAAAGATCAAATCCAACCATGATGGCGAATAGAATGTTGTTTTTCCAGGATGTGATGACACATTTTGATAGCTGGATAACAAGAAATTCAATTGTCCAATATTATTTAACCCTAAGAGAGAAACATTGTAAATTATTCATGATTTTGTGACATAGATATATTTTATTTAATATTCCACCATGCGGTCTATGTAAATTATATGATATTTTAAATTTCATTAGAGAATGAGGTGCATCTAATTTCCTCAAAAAATCTACCTTTTACATAATTCTTTCCATCAGCATATTAAGAATAAAAACCACCCAATAAAATGGAATTATACATAGATAAATAGCTCATTATTTATTCTATAAATTTATTTCAATTAATATACCACTTATTTAATGATAATTATTCTAATTAATATTATTTTCTCATATGTTAAAAGTTTATCAATGGTTGAGTCCATATAAGGTGAGGTAAATTGGGAGGAAACAATTCTTTCCCAACACAATTACCTATATAGATCCTTGTTGATTCCATATATGTGACTTTGAACCATGAAAATCTATTTATAAACACGATGAGATATATATATTTTTCTAATATCCCTTAAAATTGTTTTCTATCTTAGTAATTTTAAACGAATAGCTGGAAGGGTTTTTGATGACCTGAAATATTATTAAAAAATATAAAATTTTAATATATTTAAAATACTTATGGTTATACAAAGATCATGAAATTATTTTTTATTGTCATTAACTGGATTTAATAAATGTTATGTATCTTATACTTTCATTATATATTTATTGAATAGTTATCACATGACTAGTATAAATATAGGGTTTTAACAAATTCATTTAGGACATACAAAGCAATTAAAGGCCTAAATAAGTAAGATCCTACCATATGAATCCCAATTATCAATGCACCCATGGGAGATAGAATTTATAAGATTTTTCGTAAACTATCCCTAATATTATATATGAAAACATAAGGATGGGAGAAACTTTTTACTGGTGATGTTCAAGATCATTGAGATTATGACGCAAACCAATTTCATCGAACAACCCCATGAAATCCCCTACATTGCACACCTTTCTCATTAGGTGTATCCCGATGTTTTAAAGGGATATTAATAAATACCATAGAAATACTTGTATGTCCATTATTTTTTATACAATAATGAATATATTTTCATCCAATTTTTGTCACTTTGTTAATGTTTCCTATTTTTTTTTAATAAAGACAAAATTCTATTATTACTTTATATTCCATTTAAATTTATGAATTTATGAATAAACATAAATTTTATATTAAATTTGTTTATAAAATAATATTATTAATTAAATTATTACAAATATAAATTATTATATAATTTTTATGAAGTCAAATTTTATTTTAATAAGGGTAAAACTAGTTTTATTATCAAGAACCCATCAAATTAAATTTTTATTCATTTTTATTCTACATGTTGAAATTAAGAAATTTAGAATTATTTTTTTTAATGAATATTATTTTTGAATCAGAAAATTGAATTTATGTAATGGTGATGTTTTCATGATTTATTATACAATTTAATTTTTCAGTAAATATTACAAACATTATAAATATATGGCGGGTTTTAGGAAATAAAAATTTTCCAACAGAGTCATAATAAAAACAAAAAATATATCCTGATAGAAATATATATTTCCTTTCAAAATAATTTAAATTAAGCTTACATTCAATATTTTATGAGTATTTAATGCGTCCTCAAATCCATATAATATATTTTATGATTTTCTAATCATATTTTGAGTGTGTGCCTCACCTCCATATAAGAAAGATAATTATTTTAATACCATTATCATCTGTAATTATAAAATAATTTAGTAAAATAACTTTTGGATGAAACCATGGGAAAAACAATGAATATTTTTGTTTTTTAAAATTTTATTTTGTCGAGTCAAAAACATAAAAAATAAAGAATCCCCAAACTTTTATAGATACACCCACCCATGGTCCCATTTATCTTCAGTAAATCTATTTGGAGAAATGCCACATTCCTCCATATACTTTGTGTAGTTTCTCATTGTTCCTCCATGCTATCAAGAATCCCCCACCAAGCCATTAAATCAGACAATCATGTAAAGGATACTGTCCATACTCTCCTTATTTCAAAATCAAGCACCTTCTTTGGAATTTTTTTTCATAATTTCAATTTTTAAGATAAAATTTAACTATAAAAAATATTTAATTTCCAAATAATGTAATTTTAATATGATATCATTTATCCTCTATCAATTTGGACTTTACCTATGTCATTACTATATAGAAATTCATTAATTGAACTTCATCTTCATATCTCTTATTTTATTAAGCTCTCTTTTTAATGTCATGCCTCTTATTTTCACTTTTCATATTCTAAGTTATATTATTAAGTATTACCATACATTCCATTTTATTTATTAATAACTATATCACATTTCACTATCATTTATCCCTTCGATGAACCATTATCCACACCCACTACAACGTCAAAATTTTATAATTGTTCTTTCTTTAATCCAATTTCTGCATGTTTATTAATTTTGTTACACATTATACATCCCACTGAATATATTGGGGCATGAAATTAAAGATCACTATTAATATAAATTTAATTTAAAAATCATTATACATAGTTTTTTATATACTCAACCCATATTATGCAATTCTATATAGTATCGTTCTGTTACCGAAATTGCACCATGATTTTCCTAAAACAATTATTTTTTATTGAATTCCATACCCATTTATCCATAAGTGGTTTTTAAAATTTTGTACATAAAAATATTTATTAGAAAATTAAATGTATTTATTCAAAATACCTTTATCATGGAATATATTTTTTATTTTCAATTAATCCATGTCATATGACCAATTTGGTACACTTAAGTGTGAGAATGAAATGATTATTAATGTTTCTCATTAATAGTGCTCAAATGCTATAATTAATGTTTATTATCATGATAATTCACATTATTATATGTGGTTTTCCTAATTCCTTATTTTTATCTTTCCCACCATGATACCTTAGATGATTTTCCCTTAACATATGTTTAAGATTCAATTTTTATGTTGTTGCAACTTTTCCCAGGCTATAATTTTCATGATATATCTGGACTTATTATTCATTTTGCATTTATGCTCAATTAATATTACAATTTTATAACATGTATTTTATTCTATATATTAAGCCTCCTTTAGTCCACTAATGAGATTTATATCTCCCCCCTTCCATAATAATGACCACAAGTAATCCCATATAGTGTAAGTAAGATGGAACAATTTTGTCTTGTTAATGTTGATTTTTAAAAAAATGTTTTTTTCATGTCTTATGTTTTTATGTGAGGTACCTAATTTTATATAGACCCTAGACCTCCCAATATTCTAGGATTTATTAAGTGTAATAAATCATGTATTAGTGTGTAATAAAGAGATGAGTGCTTGTAGTTGGTATAACAATATATGTTTAGTTTTATTAGTATTGTGATTACAAAATATTAGTAGAATATTTATGATTAGATAAATCAAGAGAATTGATTTTGTATTTCACTAATTATAATGTAAAAATCATAGAATTTTGGAAATATTTGAGTAATTGGTTTATTATGAAAATAAAACCATGTTTGGAAATTAAAATTGGATGTTATTTAGAAACTGATGTACTTAGTGGTAACAAATCCTAGAAGATGTTCTAGCCCTAAATCAGGGTAATATAGGAAATGATAATGGGCCTTATTTCCCACCTGGTTTGATACACCAAGGGGATATACATGGGAGAATTCATAATCACAATATGAACCATTATTAAGTGATAAAAAATTCATATAAGAATATAAGTTAGGAAATAGATCATGGAGAACATATATTAGAGCCTATAAACTCGTATGTTAATAAATCAAATTGAAATTTATATGTTATCCCTTTAATATCAATGGAATCCCCCTTTATATGTTAATAGATAAGAAATATGTTCCCTAAAGTTTTTTTAGATGATCAAAAAAGGGTAGAACCATAATCAAAATTTGAATGTAGGGTTATCATCCATAGTTATAACAATTATTTTATATCATGAATATTTATTATAACTATTCAAACACATCAACAAATCATGGTAGTAGATATGTCGGTAGAAAAATAAAATGGTAATATTATTTCGTCCAACATATATCACTCCTCTCATAGTATTGTTTTTTGGATGAACATATAAAAAATACTTTTTATACTTCAATTTTTTTAATTTAATTCTATTCTAGGCATGGATTGGATTTTCATACATAGATCCATTATAAAATGTTGTAATAAAGAAATAAATCCATGTATGGAAATTTGACACCCAATTCAATTCATGTTCATGGAAGGGATAGATTCTTATTTATCACATCCATATTAATAATGAATATTATTTACTTATATGCTAGTGTATATATATCAAATGAATGAGATTAAGGATGACATAATACTTTACGACATGTATATAATGATGGAATACACATATGTATTTTCCAAAGAGTTCCCCAGTCTTCCTCCACTCTGACTGGATGAATTTTCAATCGAACAAATACCTAGGTATTTTCAATCATCCACGACATTATATAATATGGAAATTTTGGATCATGAGGAACTGATGAAACAACTACAGGATAACCCAAATAAATGATTCATACACCCAAGTCTTCTCCATGGTGTGCACCAAACCTCTTATTCTAGAAGAATGATAGGTCAATGCTCCTTTTATATTGAATATCATGATTTAAATTAGATCACCATAATGAACTAGTATTCTATGTTTTGGATTGATGACTTGTTTGATCTGATATGTGGAGAACAAAACTACTCCTTAGTGGATCTGTGATTGGTATATTTCTGTGATAGTGTGAATAAGGAGTTCATCCACATGATTACTATTCATACAAGGTACGAGCACTAAATGTTCATAGTAATACCATTCAGAATCACTAATTATCCAATAAAAAACCCGAAATTGATGAATATAGTCCCTATAGATTATATTGTTGAAGTCATGTAAGTAATTATAAATTATATTCTAATATATTACAAAACTAAATAGAACCATGAGGATAATATGAGAACTGTGCTAAATACCATGTGAAAGGAAAATCTATATGAAAAGTAAATCAGGTGTTAGTTATGGATGAAATAAGTATCATTCTTTGGACATATCATCACAAGAAATTGGATAAATACGGATCATCCAATGATGATAACAATTACAGATGGTAAAGGCCAACATCATTGAATGATATCTATTATTTCGGTGGGTTGGGTAGATATTATCATAGATTTGTGAGATAATTATAATTATTTTCAATACCTTTAACGAAGTAAAATCTATTGGTGTAAACTTTTCATATAATATTTAGTGTGAATAAATCATCATGGAGTTCATAAAGAGGATTATCTCTCCCTTTCTGCTCACACCACACTTATCCTGAGAAAATTTTATCATTTTCAACGATTATTCAAAGAAGTTTTTGGGATATATTTTCAACAGAACCAAAAAATTCATAGACTATAGTTTAAGGAAGATCAAAATTTATAATCAAAATTATCCCATACATGATCTATAATAGGCAGAAGTGATCTTTTCATAAAACATTTTTCATCATTATGTCTTTTAGGAGATGTTTAAAATATATACTGGACAATAATGTCTTAAATATTTATTCATAGAGAAAGAGATAAATATGTTCCAAAAAATTTGGATAGAGATCATCAATGATTACATATTCCTATTGAATGATCTAGTGATTCTCTCATGAATGTGAATTGATAAGGAACCGATATTTTTTTATTTTAAAAGTATGGACACGGTAATAATAATGGATGGAAAATAATCAATAAAGAACAAATGATAACTCAAACTCCACTTATTTAATTTTTAAAAGATAAAATACAAGGAATATTTTTTTAACTCAAAAGAAAATGAAAACTATAAGAAAATGGAAATCATCAGATTTATTTGTTAATAAAGAGAGATATACAAGATTTGTGACAAGACTATGTGTTCAATCAAATCCTAAGTTAAATATAGAACTATTTGGTGATTCAAATCGTTTTACTTTCTCCATTATCCTAGGAAAAAATATGTATCATGATTTCTGAGAGAACTATTTTTGGAACATCACGAAGAAATAGATTACTAAATATACATCAAATGAATTTATAGGTCAAAAAAGGAAGGCTAAGAGGAAGAATCATAATGGGATGATGCAACCATTACCCATATCGACATGGTAATGAGAAACCATGATCTTTGCCTTTTTAACAATACATCCTAAGAAATATAATAGAAACAATGTTATACTGTTCTAAATATTTTTACAAAGATTACACAATTAATTGTGATTCAAGAATATTTTTCAATGGATCAACTAGCATGTAAGTAAATAATAGAAGTGATAAGGCTACATGGAGTACCACTAATGATTGTGTTTAAACGAGATACAAGATTCACATAATGTTTTGGAAAATTCTTCTATAGTTTCTATACATTGAGATGAAAATCTATATGGATTATCACCCTCAAACAAATAGCTAATGTGATTTGACTATCCATGAATATGAGGAAATTGGTAGATAATTTTTAATTTAATTCAAAAGTGGATGGGACCAACATATCACTCTGGTCATGTTTTCATACAATAATAGTTTTCATTAAAGCTTCCAATAGACTAAATTTAATTCCCATTATAGGAAGAGTTCTATAAAACTATAATGTTGGGATGATGTTTGGTAATGAGATATTCTAGTCCTGGAAATAGTCCAGGAAATGGTGGGGAAGGTTAAGATCATTCATTACAACATCAAGGATTTCCAGAGTTGAAAAAATATCCACCCTGACAATCATCGACCTAACAAAGAGTTGGATGTTGGAGACATGATATTCCTCTGAATATACAAAGGAATATAGAAATGATATTTAGGAATAAGGGAAATCTTAATTCATGTTACATATTTTCTTTTAATATAGTTGATCACATTAGATCAGTGTCCTACTGACTAGTACTACCACCAATCCTATATGAATTACATGATATATTTCATGTATCTTTTTTGAGAAAGTACATACCAAAACCCTCACATATTCTCAATCCAGTGGTGGTATCATTGATGAATGAACATTACATTGAGGATTATCTTGGGAAGATCTCATATCAATGAAAATAATAATATGAAATAAGAAAATTCCCCTCATAAAGGAATTGTGGTGAATCCACATGTTTTGAAGAAGCAATGTGGGAACAAGAGGAGGTGATGAAGAAAATTTAGCCTCAACAGTTTTACAATGGGGAAAACATTTAGAGGTTGAAATTTCTTATAGGGGAATGTTGGTAAAGACTAAAATGATTGTTAAAAAAATTAACTTTTTTATTTAAATAAATATCTTATCGTTATTGAAAACACATGTACTTATTTTGTTTTATTACATCAAATTGGATTAAAATAACCATTATGTGCCTTTATCATTGATAATATTGTTTTTGAATAGATATCACATGACTTTTATAAATATAGGGATTTAAAAAATAAATTTTCCATAGAAAAAGGAAGTGTTGTCATCAACCAGTAGGACCATATCATAGGAATCCTATTTTTAGATATTATTATGTATAAATAATTTCTATAAATTTGAAAATGTCAATCCCAAGTCGAAATCAAACATCATAAGCATGAGAAAAAAAATTAAGGGATATGGTCAAGCTTATCAAGACCGCAAGCCAAGCCATGTTAACCTAATGGCCCCATTAATTACCCACAATCCCACACATTACTATTTGAGAGTATGATATTATATTAAAAATATATGTAACAAGAACCATGAAATATGAGTATGTAAATTCTTTTTTATAGAATAATGTATTTAGATTCATCCAATTATTATTACTTTCAAAATGATTTTTATTTTTATATAATAATGATTTAATTATATTTTTTGTTAATATTTAAATAAAATTAATGAAATTATGATTTAAAGTAATTTTTAAAGGAAAACATTGTAATAAAAAATATTATTAAAAAATATTTAATAAATATAAATTTTCATAAAATTTTCATAATGTAGAATGTAATTTTTATAAGTGATCACTAAAATGTTTTTGTAAAAAACCCATAATTTTCATTAAATGTATTGTAAAACCCCGAGATTTTATGATAAGTAATCTTTTTAATTTATTTTATGTCATGTGTTTTATGCTACACCATGATTATCTTGTGCTATACGCAACACCGTATTAGCTTGCAGTATACACAACACAATTCTTGGATCATGTTATATACAATTTCAAGTTTGTTTGATAATAGTCATTATACACAACATTGAGTGTATGTATATATATATATTCAATTTATAAATGAAATATGGTTGGATTTTTTTATACACAACAACAATGGAGTCTTGCACAATACGCAACCCTAACTTGGCTTTCATTACACGCAATCACAACCTTCCTCGGTAGTGTCTGTAGTACGCAATACCAAGTTTCACTAAACAACGATATATGGTTATAATGTTATTATAAACTTGACTTTATGAAAATTATTAGCTACATTTTGAATTTTATAACATAATTATTCATCTTACACATTTTCTAGAACATGGTATGAGAACAAAATAAATTTTTTTGGGTAAAATAAGTATTTTTCAAAAAATGAAGTTTTGCCGCCTTTTGATGGCGCACCAATTTTAAATATATTTTTTGAGAATTTTATGAGATAAATTTTACAAAAAAAAATTATTATTTTGAATCATGAGATAAAAATTTATTGGATAACGTTTTGATCTTTTTTTTGATAACTTTCATATTTTAATGAATAGTAAAAACACGCTATATTTTAATTAAAAACAACTTTTTTCATCACAATAACTTATGTGGTTAAATAATAATATTTAATGGTTTTAAATTATAAATAGAATATATTTTTACCATTTAATATAGTTTATGTCCTTAGAAGTGATTTTACAATAAATTCGTAGATTAAATCAATTCAATATTTTGCAATTTTTAAAAAAAAAACCCATTTTCATTCAACAACGAGATTAATTTTAATTTAATTTCTGCAAATTATTTGTATTGAATTTGAAAAAATGGATTCCATATTTATAATCATTGGTTCCAAATTATGTTAATAGGATAATTTTTATTTTTGGGAATTATGAATAGTAACTACGGTAAATTAAAGGTAAATTGGGTAATTAAGGGTAAATATAATATTATAAAATTACCCTAACACATTCCAAAATTCTATTGGATGGCTAAAAGTGAAAATAAAAGGCTCAACACCCTGAACAAAACTTATTTTTCATGTAAATGTAAAACATAATCATCCAATGGTCAAATATTTGACCATTTGGAGCCTTATAAAATCGATTATGACACTTATATTATTTTATTTTAAATGATGCCAATGTTGTCACCTTCATCATTTAATAAATATAACAATTTAAATATTGTGATTTTAAGATTATAAATTTGATTAAAAGTATTATTTTGAAAGTTAATCGATTTATCTTCATCATAGGATTTTATTTTAAATTTTTATGCAACAAATAAGTATATTAAATAATTATACAAAAATATTGATGTAATTATTTTATTAAGAGATAAACCAAATAAATGGTTTTAAAAATAATAAAATAAATATTATATGATTTATTTAATGTGCCCCAATACTTTTCTAGAAACATATGACCTTTTATGAATCTATTAAAGCTTTTATTTTGAACATATATTTTGTATATATTTTATTTAAATTCAAATAAATGGATAGTGTCAAAATGGACACTATTGTTACGTTATAAAAATAACATATTATAAAATTGTTTAAAAATCAACAAAATATTTAAAAATTATAAATTTAAATTTATATGGTCAAAAATGTAATAAATTATCCAATTATGGACAATATACAACAAATAAGAAATTAGTTGTTATAATTTAAAATTTAGATTTTTATTACATCAAATAAAATGAAATAGATTAAATAAGGATAAATCAAATTAATAAAGTTTAAAATAAAATCAAAACATGTATAAATTTGATTGGTTTATGATATTACAACCCTATCTCATATAATATTCGAATATGAGTCATTTTCGGAGGTTTTTAAGTGGGGTTAGATTTATTATAAATTAATATTTTTACGATTTCCAAAGGTGCCCCTCTCCTCCCTTATAAAAGGGAACCTACTCCATCCCTTCGTCACACAAATTTGAGCCTTCATGATCGGCCAAACCCTACCAAATTATCTTCTCCACTTCCCTAGAAACATCCTAGAGGTCCTTGTTTTCTTCAAAGACAAATTTTAGTGCCCTAAGTGGAGGTCTCAAAGAGGCGCTTCAAAGAAGAGGTAATTTTCGTTACCGATTCTTTCAACTTTATTTCTTATTATAATTTTTCTTATTTAGTTTATTAATTATGAATTAATAACATCAGTATCATTCATATACTGATATGTTATTATAAGTATAAGACAACTCTATTTCATCTTCTATCCATCCTATATAAAACGAAATCACTGCGCGTGCGTACGTACGGAATACCCTCTCCACGCCGTGGTGAAATCTGTTTTCCCACCAACCCATTACATGGATGGGTAAAAAATGGTGTAAATAATAACTATATATGTTTATAATAACATCATACTTATTCTTATTTATTATACCATCCACCCCAATTCTATTCCGTAATTATGGAAACGATATCATCGCTCGTGCGTACGTACGGACTACCGTCTCCATGACGCGATGAGATTCATTCTCCATGATAACCATACAAGAATGATCATAAAGTTTATTTAATGAATAATAAATAAATATATGAAATAATAATGCTACTTTTTTATTTATATATATATATATATATATGTATGTCATCTATTTAGTTTCATTCAATTCAATAAGGAAACGAAAACAACGTTCATGCGTACGTACGGCCTACCATCTCCATTAACGGTGTATTTCATTACTTTTATTGATCTATAATATATATATGTATATTATGCATATATATTATATATAAATCATGTTTTACATTATGTAATTATTTAACTTAGGATATAAGTAATAATATAAAGAATGACAAGTCCAAACACATACGATAAATGAAATGATTTTCCCCAAAACACTGCATTAACATGGTATTTACAAACGAACGGGTAATATAAGGTCATAAGTGAAACATATATGATATAATAACAATGAATATGATTCTATAATAAGTCAATGGTATTATTTAAATCATTATACAGGATGTTTGGATACGTACGAAGAATATCGGACCTAAGGTAAGGGATAATTTTGCAAATCTCATTTTTTATATCCGAGATTGCTTATAGGTAAGTATTTACTGGGGTTATTGTTATCATATATGTCCATGTTTTATAAAAGTGTTTTTATGTATGTTTAATGTCATTTTTACCCATTTTTTACAATAACTACATGGTATGTATGGAATCATTCTATTATGAGGTTCTTTTTGTCTTTTCTGACAAAAGTACGAGGAAATGTTATTTTTAAATTATATGGCATGAAAGGATTTTTACGGTTTTATAAATCCTTATTTTCATGAAGTTTCCTACAAAATATTTCATGACTATTTTAAACAAAATCTTTTTCTTTTAAAATTTCATGACGTTTTGTGAAAAGAAATTGATTTTTAAGAAGAAAGGATATTTTCGTCAAGAATTCATATCAAGTGTTTTATCAAAACCATTTTCCATCTAAGATGATATTATTTCATATGTGTATGGTTCATGTATAAAGTCTATATGATTTACATGGTTTCAATTTTATTATTATGAAATGATATCCATTTCTATTGTATGTATTATGTGATGATGAGATGATGTATATGAAACCCATTTTATTTGTTGGGTTATTATGAATGATGTATGTTTATTTTGTGGCACAAGTAAGAATGATTTCATTATGTGATGGGTGGGACCTATATCTCTCTCCAATGCATTGGGTAAAGATTTGTATCTCATCAGATAAACATGGATGGAACGGAAAGTTAAATCAGTTCAGTAATACAGGACTGGAACGAGGAGTCAACTCGATTCAGAACAGGACTTTGTCCACTAAGATGGTCTTGGCAGCAATGCCTTGGCTAATATAGAAATCATATCATGTTCTTAATGGTTGACAAAATTACAGGTCTTATTACCATGATATTTTATCATTCTTAATGTTTCTTTATGATCTATTCCTTACGTACTTCCATGTTTTATGTCATTTCTCAAGATTTTGATGTTTAAACATTATGTTCAAGTTTTTAAGTTCAAATGTATATGGTATGTTTTAATTTATCCATCATTACCCTTACTGAGCATTTAAGCTCACCTTTTTTATGTTTTATTTTCCCTAGGATATAGAGAAAGGTTTTAGGTAAGAAAAAAAAGAGAGGGGAATATCTTTATTGGAGATGTTGAAGATCTTTCTCCACGATTTGAAGTTTACGTTCCAAGATTCCAAAGACTCTAAACTATAACGGTCCTTGTGTGACTATTTTTGTTATGTATTAAGTATTTCACTAAAGTAAGGTAATATCCATGTACGTCAAGCTTTGGGTATCTACAGTTGGAATCATAGGAAAGGTTTAGTCAAACTTTGGAAACTAGGATACTAAAATGTTAGTGAGATCCCTAGAGATATTTCTAAGGTATTTCTATGGATGTCACTAGGGATAAGTATACGTATAGGATATAGTCCAAGAACTACGGTAAAGATCTTAGAATTTAACCTAAGATGTTAGATATTGAGGGTGCTCCCCCTTTACTATGTTGTTATCCCTAGCATTATTTTTTCCTCTCACACTATTCTTTTTTCGGTTTTAGAAAATGGATGGAAATAGGAAGACTCATGATAATGGAGGATATGACTGACAATGGAATGATATTCTTCATGAGAAAACAAATGAAATGGGATTTGGAAGTCCAAACATCCTTATTATGCCTAATCAGCCATTTATAATCTGATCAATAATCTAAACTTTGGTATGTTTTCTAACTCAGATAATAAGAGAAAGATGGAGTTTCATGATGATCATAGAGGAAATAGAGTTCAATATCCCTCATGTAAATCATGTGGGAAGAGGCATCGGGGAGATTGTTTCAAGGGAACTGAAAGATGCTTTGGGTGTGGAAAGGAAGTACACAAAGCCAGTAAGTTAAAAGGAAAAGGTTCAGTTAACACCATGGATAAGGATAGTGGTATTGCTATGACATCGACAATGGTTAAATGTTTTAAATGTGGAATGTATGGGCATTATGAAAACCAATTCCCTAAGGGAAAGTCTCATGAAGAGAATCAGTACGGCCGTATGGGTAGTATTTATGTTGATGATGATTAAGAGACTACAAATGATATGTGAGATGAAAGAATTGTTGAAGCTTGGTCCATGGTTTATGAAGGTAGTGGAATGATTACATGTTTATCAATTCTAATGTTGTAAAAGTAATCTCATGGTACTATGGAATAAAGAGACATCTATGGATTGTTACACTGTTGTCTTTCCTTGAGTTTTGAAAGTGTATGATTAATGGTACCGGTATCCATGATAGGTTATTCAGATATCTTAGGAATGTAGATGATATGCGCATAATTAAGGGATAAGGAGAAAAATAAATGTTTGATAGTATTCATGAGTTCATGACTGATATAAGGATAAGGTTATATCATGGTTTGAGTATATAGAATTTTTGGATTTTGGTATGTGGAAAGAGTTAACTTTTGACAACATTCATGTTTTCACTAAGGTTTAATGGGTTTTCATTTTTCAAGAGAATTCATGATTAAGGTATTCACTTTTTTGGAATGTGACCAACAAGATATATGTGGGATAAATGATGGTATTCACATGCTTGGTTGATGAAATTTCCACTAATCGTTTTCTTTATACTATGAGCTTGGACTGAAGTATTTTAGATAAGCCTAAATATTGGAATGGATTATGTTGGACATAAGTTAGTATTGTTTAATGATAAAACATTTTTTGATATTATTAATGGGATGTTATAGTAATGTAGTTTTAGAAAAAGGGAAACCTACAGGATGGGCGACATCCCATCGCATCAGACAAGGATGTGGGAATCGAACCCACAACCGAAGTGAGACTGGCCATTATCGCCTACCACTGGCCTACAGGATGTCCCTGTTTAGTATAAACTAGTTTTATTATATTAAGCAGTATGATATATGAAGTATAAGTCTGTTTTAGGAACCATATATGATTAATCTCACTATAGATAGACTTATTTATTTTTGATAACTTTTATAACCTTTTGTTTGATACATATGGAATGACCCATAATTCTATCACATGAGATGCTAACACTTCACGAATGATAAATTCAACTTCATTTCTTAAATAGTTGAAGTGGAAATTGTCCATAGAACGAACAACAGTGAGACTGTACCAAAATCACGAAAGTATTTCTTCTATTTCAAATTTCATCAACTTTAGGTAAATGATCATGAAAATAAAAAATGTTTTCCTAGTGCCCTTATATCCGATGAATCATATGGTACCTTAGATCATGAAAAATATATGGCTTTGTAATTTTTGGCTTTTTTATAGCCATGTTCTCTACCACTATCCATCAGAACATGATGGTTAGATTTCTCTTCAATATCCATATTTTCACCTATGTTCTCCTAGGTGGAAACCGAGTGATTAGTTAATTTTGGTAACCATTATGTTTCATAATTTAGTTTTTAAAGACATGTTTTGGTATTCCTTTTTACGATGTAGGTTTCAATTAAAGAAACTTTCGAATAGTAAACCATGTATTACCCCGACGAATTTCGAGGGAGAAATTCATTTTAAGGGGGGTAGAATGTAACACCTCGAGATTTTATGATAAGTATTTTTTTTAATTTATTTGATTTCATGTGTTTTAGGCTACACCATGATTATCTTG
Source organism: Viscum album (assembly GCA_963277665.1). Classification (NCBI taxonomy): domain Eukaryota; kingdom Viridiplantae; phylum Streptophyta; class Magnoliopsida; order Santalales; family Viscaceae; genus Viscum; species Viscum album. The sequence goes on along the minus strand of OY728158.1, from coordinate 1,154,059,459 downwards.
TGATATAAGCAACACCGTATTAGCTTGCAGTATACACAACACAATTCTTGGATCATGTTATATACAATTTTAAGTTCATTGGATAATAGTCATTCTACACAACATTGAGTGTATATATATATATTCAATGTATAAATGAAATATGGTTGGAATATTGTTATATGAAATAACAAAGGAGTCTTGCATAACACGCATCCCTAACTTGGCTTTCATTACATGCAATCACGACATTCCTCGGTAGCGTGTGTAGTACTTAATACCGGGTTTCACTAAACAACGATATATGGTTATAATGTTATTATAAACTAGCCATTATGAATAGTATTAGATATATTATTAATTTTATAACATTATTATTAACCATACATATTCTATAGAACATGGTATGAGAACAAAATAAATTCTTTTCGAGTAAAATAAGTATTTTTAAAAAACTGCAGTTTTTCGGCCTTTTGATGGCGCACCCATTCTAAATGTAATTTTTGAGAAGTTTTTAATTTAAATTTTAGAAAATAAACTTATCCTTTTGAATTATGATATAAAAATTTACATTGGATAATGTTTTGATATTTTTTTTGATAACTTTCATATTTTATTGAATAGTAAAAACACGATATATTTTAATTAAAAACTTTTTTCATTGCAATAATTTATATGGTTAAACTATAATATTGAATGGTATTAAAGTAAAAATAGAATATATTTTTACTATTTAATATATTTTATGTCATTATCATTTATTTTACATTAAATTCCTAGGATAAATCAATTCAATCTTTTGCAATGTTTTAAACAAAAACCCGTTTTCATTCGACAAAGGGATTAATTTTAATTTAATTTCTGAAAATTATATGTATTTAATTTGAAAAATTGGAATCCATATTTGGAATCATTGGGTCCAAATTATTTTAATAGGATACTTTTTTTTTTGGGAATTATGAATAGTAACTACGGTAAATTTTATTGAACTTAGTTAAATGTAAATCGGGTAATTCATGGTAAATATAATATTATAAAATTACACTAAAACATGAAAAAATTCTATTGGATGGATAAAAGTAGACCCATATCACATAAGGGTCAGATTAGATTCATTTTATGGACTTTTGACTATTAAAATAATTTAAATATTATTAAAACCAAAGAAAGTGACAACATGTCACTCTCTTAAATCTTAAAAGTATATTAATTTTAACTAAGAGATAAAATTCATGAATCTTCGATAATAAATAGTCTCCTGAAATCTAATAAAATTATCTAAATCATATGAATTTATTTATAATTTTTAAGGATTAAATAATTATCATTAATTGTGACACAATAGTGATGCAGAAAATTGTTTATCTAGTGAAAAATCAAGAATATAGTTTTAATTAAACTAATAGTGACCATAAAAGGCACATAACACTGACCAAAACTTATTGGTCATGTAAATGTATAACATAAACATCCAATGGTCGAATATTGAACCATTTGGAGCCTTATAAAAGCGATTATGACATTTATATTATTTTATTTTAAATGATGCCAATGTTGTCACCTTCATAATTTAATAAATATATCAATTTAAAAATTGTTATTTTAAGATGATAAATTCGATTTAAAGTATTATTTTGAAAGTTAATCGATTTATCTTCATCATAGGATTTTAGTTTTAATTTTTATGCATCAAATAAGTAATAAAATAATTATACAAAAATATTAGAGTAATTATTTTATTAAGAGATAAACCCAATAAATGGTATTAAATATAATAAAATAAATATTATATGAATTATTTAATGTGCTCAAATAATTTTATAGATACATATGACCTTTTATTAATCTATTGAAGTTGTTAGTTTGAAAATATCTTCTTCATATATTTTATATAAATCAAATAAATGGATAGTGTCAAAATTGACACTATTGTTACTTTATAAAAATAACATATTATAAAATTGTTTAAAAATCACAAAAATATTTAAAAATTATAAATTTAAAATTTATATGGAAAAAATGTTATAACGTATCCAATTATGGACAATTCAGAACAAATAATTAATTATTTGTTATAATTTAAAATTTATAATTTTATTACCACAAATAAAATAAAATAGATTAAATACGGATAAATCAAAATGATAAGGTTTAAAATAAAATAAAAACATGTTTAAATTTGATTGTTTGATGTCATTACAACCCTATCTCATCTAATATTATAATATCAGTCATTTTTGGAGGTTTTTATGTGGGTTTAGATTTATTATAAATTAATATTTTTAAGATTTCCAAAATGCCCCTCTCATCCCTTATAAAAGGGCACCTCCTCCCTCCCTTCCTAACACCAATTTTAGCCTTCAAGCTCGTCCAAACCCTGAGAAATTCTCTTATAAACTTTTTCAGAAACAACCCAGTGGTCCTAGTTTTCTTCAATGACCAATTTTAGTGCCCAAAGAGGAGGTCTCAAAGAGGCGCTTCAAAGAAGAGGTAATGTCCGTTACCGATTCTTTCAACTTTATTTCTTCTTCTACTTCTTCTTATTTAGTTGTTTCATTATGACATAATAACATCAGTATCACTCATATACTGATATGTTATTATAAGTATGACACAACCCTATTTCACCTTCTATCCATCCTACGGAAAACAAAATCACTGTGTGTGCGTACGTATGGAATACCGTCTCCACGCTGTGGAGAAATATGTTTTTCCACCAACACCTTACATGGATGGGTGTAATGGTGTAAAGAATAAATATATATGGTTATTATAACATCATACTGATTTTGATATATTATACCATCCACTCCAATTCTATTCAATAATTATGGGAATGATATCATCACTCGTTTATACGTACGGACTACCGTCTCAATGACGCGATGAGATTTATTCTCCATGTTAACCATACATGAATGATCATAAAGTTTATTTAATGAATAATAATGAAATATATGAAATAATAATACTACTGGATTTATGTATATATATATATATATATGTATGCCATCTATTTAGTTTCATTCAATTCAATAAGGAAACGAAAACATCGTTCATGCGTACGTACGACCTACTATCTCCATGAACGGTGTATTTCATTCCTTTTATCGATCAATAATATATATATGATTATGATGAATATATATTATATATAAATAATTTTTTACATTCTGTAATTATGTAAATCAGGATATATGTAATAATATCAAGAGAGACAAGTCAAAACACATATGATAAATGAAATGATTTTACCCAAAACGCTGCATTAACATGGAATTTACAAACGAACGGGTAATATAAAGTCATAAGTGAAACATATATGATATAATAACAATGAATATGATTCAATAATAAGTCAATGACATTATTTAAATCATTATACATGAGGTTCGGTTATGTACGAAGCATATCGGACCTAAGGTAAGGGATAATTTTGCAAATCTCATATTTTTATCTGAGATTGCTTATACGTAAGTATTTACTGGTGTTATTGTTATCATCCATTTCCATGTTTTCTAAAAGTGTTTTTATGTATGTTTAGTGTCATTTTTATTCATTTTTGACTTTTACTACATGGCATGTATGGAATCTTTCTATTACGAGGTACTTTTTTACTTTTCCGACAAATGTACGAGGAAATGTTATTTTTAACTTATATGGCATGAAAGGATTTTTACGGTTTTATAAATCCTTATTTTCATGAAGCTTCCTCCAAACTATTTCACGACTTTTTTAAACAAAATATTTTTCTTTTAAAATTTCATGACGTTTTGTGAAAAGAAATTGATTTTGAAGAAGAAATTATATTTTCCTCAATAATTCATTTCAAGTGTTTTATCAAAACCATTTTCCATGTAAGTTGATATTATTTCATATGTGTATGGTTAAAGTATAAAGTCTCTATGATATACATTGTTTCACATTTCTTATTATGAAATGATATCCATTTTTTTGATATGGATTATGTGATGATGGGATGATGTTTATGAAACCCATTTTATTTGTTGGGTTATTATGAATGATGTATGTTTATTTTGTGGCACAAGTAAGAATGATTTCATTATGAGATGGGTGGGACCTATATCTCCCTCCAATGCATTGGGTAAAGATTTATATCTCATTATATATACATGGATGGAATGTCTAGTTAAACCGGTTCAGTAATACAGTACTTGAATGAGGAGTGAACTCAGTTCAAAAAGGTACTTTGTCCACTAAGATGGTCTTGGAAGCAATGCCATTGCTAATATGGAAATCATATCATGTTCTTAATGGTTTCCAAAATTAAATGTTTTATTACCATGCTATTTTATCATTATTAATGTTTCTTTATGATCTATGCCTTACGTACTTCCATGTTTTATGTCATTTCTCATGATTTTGATGTTTAAACATTATGTTTATTTTTTTATGTTCAAATGTATATAATATGTTTTATTTTATCCATGCTTACCCTTACTGTGAATTTGAGCTCACCCTTTTTATGTTTTCTTTTCCCCGTGATATAAAGAAAGGTTTTAGGTAAGAAAAAAAAGAGAGGGGAAGATCTTTATGGGAGATGTTGAAGATCTTTCACCACGATTAGAAGATTACGTTCCAAGTTTCCAATGAAACTAAACTATTACGGTCCTTGTGTGTCTGTTTTTTGTTATGTATTAAGTATTCTGCTAAAGTAAGGTAATGTCCATGTACGTCATGTTTTGTGTCTCTACATGTATGGTTTTATATTTAATGTGAACATTAATATATTTAGAAAGTTATTTATGTATGATTAATATTTATTTGAATGAAATCATCAAATATAACTAATATGTATTTTTATATATTTTTCTCTGAGATACATTTATTTTTATGTAATAATTAAATACCATAAAAATATATGTTGGAAATGTGACATCATAATGGACCAATAGTGATGTAATAAATAAAATAAAATTAATCCTTAATGAAATATATGTTTTCCATTAAAATATTATAATATTATGTTTATATGATTTATTTTATAAAGACTTTATGAATTCTCCATGGATTATGAATTATTTTAATGTCTTCAAATCATTTAATTGTGAGTGTGACTCAAATACATACTAGAAAAGAAATTATATTTTAATATTTGGCACCTGCCCTTATAAAATAATTTAAAATATTCCCCTTTGAAAAAACCCATGAGTAAAACATGTGGGATTTTTTTGCGTTTTAAATATTTTATTATGCTGAGTCTAAAAACAAAAATAATAAAGAAACCCTACTATTTTCTTATATAATACCCCAAAATATCCCATTTATCATCACTATAACTATATGTAAAATGACAAAAATAATCAATATACTCCCTAGGGTCCTACCAAAGATTTTACAAGCTCTCAGTAATACCCTCCCAAGCCATTGAGATTACACATTCATTTAATGGATCCTGACCTGGCTCTCCTGCTTTCAAATTCATGTACCTTATTTTGATTTTTTTTCATAATATCTAATATTTTATAATATATATTATATTTAAAAAAATTAGTATAAAAGTTATTTTCTTTTAATGATCTATCATTTAACCTCTCCCATTTTGGACTTTACCTAAGTCGTTACTATGCCGAAATTCCATTAGGGAACCTATTCATAAACTCTTTTATTTTATCAATCACTCCATTTAATGTTATATATATGAAATTAAATTTTATTATATTGGGATATGTAATTGTATACCCCCATCAATTTTTATTTTATCAATAAATGATTATATCTTTATTCATTCTCATTTTTCCTCCCATGAACCAATATGCACAGTAGTTACCATGCTAAAATTTGGAAAGGATACCTTCCCTTCTCTTTCATCATGTTTCTAAATTATTTTATGCCTTCAATTTACAATTCCATATTTTGGGGAATGTATTTTAAGGTCCATAATATAATTAAATACATTTATAAATGTTTATATTCCCCTTTCTCTCTCATAAACGGATTTAATTAATTTCTATATAACGTTGTTAAGAAGTTGAAATTGCACCACGATTTTCCCTTCCAAAATAAATGTGTAGTGAGTACCCTAAAAAAATTTCTACTATGGTTTTCCACCTATATGCACATAAAAATATTTTTTGGATACTAATTTGTATGTTTTACACATGCAATTAACATGGAATAAATTATGATATTGACTTAATCCATGTTATACGATCTATATAGAACACATAAACATGAGAATGAAATGATTATGAATGGTTCCACTTGAATGTTATTCAATTCAATGGGTAATATTTAGTATCATGATAAACCATGTTGATATTATGGTTTTACCTGATTCTTTTATGGGACATTGTCCACCATGATGTATTTGTGGGTTTATAAATTACCTTAGTTTATGATGCAATGTTTTTAGTTATTGGTACATTTCCCAAGTAATGATTATCATGACATATAATGGATTATTATTCATGTTAATTTTTTTCCCTATTGATATTCCAATTATCTTTCATGTACATTATTCCAAATATTATTCCATGTTTATTCCCTTATTGTGATTTATAGCTTACCCATTTCTTATATATTTTCCCAAGTTATCACATGATGTTTTAAGTAAAACCCAATGTTCCAGTCAAGATAAAATAGTTTTCAAAAAAGATGTTATACATCATGATTTATGTTTTTATGTAATATACCAATTTCATAAGCACACTATACCTCTAAATCCATTGGATTTTATTAAAGGTAATAAATCATGTATTAGTATGTAATAAAAATAAGGGTTTTTATAGGTCCAACATTCTAATATCCCAAATGAATGGGTTTTAAAAAAATCCATTATAAATAGATTAATCCCCACCATCATCCCAAGAATTAGACCTATATACCTCAACCACATACTCTCATAATCCACATGATTTGGAACTTCCCCATCCTAGATAGCATAGTCTATAGGAAGAGGAATATTAAATTATTAAATAGTTGGATGATATCCCATAAAAATGTAATACATATATTCTCTCAGTATTTTAATGATTTTATAGAGGAATTTATCAAGGCCATATGAGCCCCTATAGATCAATATATATGTACACAATGCTGAGGTCTATCAGGTGGACTGCACAAATTGAAATTCTGAAAATCATATATTTCATAGAGAATGGTTAGGAAAAAACTATACATGGTAATATCATATCAATATATATTTTATGAAAGATGAGAAATAATGTCATATGAAGGGATATAGTTGATAACTACCGTGATATTATTCTCATCCTATATTAGACACTATAAATTTTTGGATATGTATAGTATAATTTATTTCCAAGAAATAAAACAATTAATTGGAATGTTAATAATTTATGGAGGACCCTTGAAAATACCATGATTTAGGATTAGTTTTGGAAACTTGAGTATAATGTAAATTTCATAGTTTTATTGAAAGAAAATATATGCAATGCCTTTCTCAGAATACATTATCTTCGTAGAAAATTGGTTATTCCATCAATATTCCCCCAAAGCATGAAATACCCAATTCAAAGAATGGTTTTCATAATATATGGTGATAGAGCCCTATTTAAATCCCGTGAATCTATATGTGCCAATGTATGTCTTTATAACTGCAATAGAAAATAATCAATTATAGGGAATGATTTTTTTTCACTACACTCAATGGATTTTGAACCTACCTAAAAATCCATCGAGTATGATCACAAATATGTATGTGTATCCCATTAACATTATCAATGTATTAGACTCAATCCCAATGAGAGTTCATGCACCTCCTACATGATTGGACCTTATCAGTCTTGTAACTACCCAAAGTTATGATTATTATTTATTCCCTAAAATTTTGTATTATTTTTATACTCAAAAAAACATTATTATTTAATTAATGATTTTTGTATAATTAAAATGAGACCTTTGGGTTTCGACTGTTATATGAACATGGGTCAATATGAAAATAGGAAACTACACTCTTAATGTTATTATTGTTTATAAATGAAAATTATCATGGTTCATTATTATATAAAGAATAGTTGGTGGCCTCATCTAGTAGATTCGGTCCATTTGAATCCCATTTTTAGTAGCTTGGGAATTAGTTGACGATGTTTGACATCACTTTGGAACAAGAGCATGTTGAACATCAACACATTAAAATTTAATGGAATCGAAAATGGGATATTTTCAAGTTGATAGAAATCACTACTAGGGAAATGTTGTCTAATCCACCCAAAGATTTTACCACCATTTCACACCTTACTCTGATGCATTATGTGGGCATTATAAGAGGTAATTTAATGAGACATTATTTACTTTTTGAAATCATTTGGTATAAATAAAATTGTTATTTCACCATTCCTATTTTTAAGAATATAATTTACTAATAAATTAAATGGTTTATTAGGACAAATATGATTAAATGATTTATGAATTAAAAACTTGAACTTTATAGGTATTTTTATATATTAAGAATTATTATTCTAAAATAAACATAATTTATGATTTTAAAATGTAAAAATTAACTCAGGATGAGTTTTTAGATGTATTCAAAGAGGTTTTAATTTGATGAATATTAAATTATGAATAGTTTTTTATGAATAGTATTTGAAGAATATAGTTTTCTGAAATGTTTAAAAATTATAAATAAATAAATTTTATGTGATTTAAATTTCAAAAATTTGACATACATGGTTTTAATAGGGATGAAAAATTTCGTTCAATAATATAAAATGAATTTTTTGGTGAATATTAAATGTAACTTTTGGATTAGTAATTTTACTTTTGAATATGGTAATTTAAAAATGGAATAGTATCATCACTTAAGGAGGAATAAATAAGTTTTGGTCATCTTAAGTGGTAATGTGATTTAATTATATCATAATACAAATAAATAAATGTTCTAGAAATTATTAGACAAGTATTAGTGTATGACTAAATTAATTTAATTTTAAAATAAATAATTTTTTGTAAAATGGTTTTCAATTTTGGATTCTACAAATAGAAAAATGGTTAGGGTGAATTATTGAGATTTTTATGAAACAGTTGTATTTTCATTGAATATTAAACATGTAGTTTTGAGTCTCAGGGTGTTTATTACCATAATTAAGTATTTATTCATGATGTAATAATTATGGGGGAATTTTTTCATAGTAATATATGTTATTATGTGTCCTATGTAGACAATGACATGGTAAAATACCATTATAAAGCCCATGGTTTTGCAAATACTACTAATGAGGTGTACCATGGAAATTAATAAAATATTCCCTCACATTTTCTATAAATACCAACCCATTTCTTCATATAATTAATTAAATATTCAACCTAATCTAATATCTGGTCTTGTTATCGCCCAATATGTCCTATTAGGGTCACTCAAGTCCCCCAAGTTCCCAACATTCCAGTTTTTGATGTTATTCATCAACGTAAGGAAATATTTCACCCTCATATTTTAGTAATGGACTTCTATTATGTTATGTATATGAAATTAAAATTTATTTGGATTGGGAATGTTCTTAAATATATTTATTTCATTCTATTTTATTTCCAAATTATTAGGGACCATATCCACTCCCATCACATTATTTTTATGAATTTTATGGGATGTTGTTTGGCTGCTAAATATTCGTAAAAGAAATTGCATCTTATTTTTTTCATGTTTTCTTTTCAGGTAGGTTGTCATTAATGTATCCTGAACATGATCTTATTCTTATATTATTTTGTCCCTATAAAAAACATATTGTCATTTTTTTATAAGAGACCCTTGTCTCTTCTCTTTTTAATTTTTTCAAAAACCATGTTGCACTGTCGTTATGCTGCAGAATTTTCGTTTCGAAATCATTATCTATTCCACATGAAATTGTTTAATATTATTTATGTGAATACCCAAACATATTTAATTTATAGGGGTATTCAAAAAGACATAAAAATTATAAATATGATTCTATAAATTACGTACATAAAACCCTTATTCCCTTTCCATGGGATATAAATGACATAAAGAACTTTTAAAGCACTTTTTGAAATGTCCTGATTTTGATATGGAACCCTTTTATATTATTATATTTTAGATATTTATGAAATTAATTATTATTATCTCTTTGTATCACATGAAAATTAATAAATATTATGGGTTATCTAGGATATATCTCCAATGCATTGGGTAATGAAATTTGTCACTAGTGATTGCAAGTTTTACGATACTTTGGGGAATGACCATAAAAATTTCTATGACACATTGGGGATGGACCATGGTGATATATTCATCAATGTATAAAATAAATATTTTAGCTCAATTTTAAAGTTAATATTCATGTTATTATTATTATTATATTCCTATTTATCTACGTGTTCTTATTAATAACACTGAAGTTCAAATGTATATTGTTTCACTTGCATTCTGTATTGGGCCTTCTACTCACCATTTCCTTTGATGTATGTCTCAAGGTTTTGAAATGAATTAATTTTTATTACTAATATCTTTTCAATATTAATTTCAAGGGGATTAAATGTAATTTTTTAGGTTTTATGTTCCATATTTCAAAGACACTAGACATTAACAATCCTATGTTTGTAAAAATGTATGGAAAAGTTATGTCATAAAAAGGAAGGATGCCATAGTTTTTATCAATGGATAGTTTAGTTATTTTCGGTAATTAGGCAACAAAAACATTTTATAAAACCCAATATATAAGTTTAAATATTGGAAATCATCATGGTATTTGGTGAAATATTATTTTAGTGGTTTCTAAACAAAAAAATCCTTGTCTGGATATGAACATGTGCATGTGGATCTGGTTCAGATGTACCTAGGAGTCAAAACACCAACAAGGAGTTTCAGTCATGACCTGAGGTATCCTGGTATACAACAACAGGCCTTGCTGCACTCCTATTTTGACACTCCCAAGGGATATTTTTTTGTTAATGACATGATTTTTATGAATCATTATTTAGGATTTATAGTGATATGAAATTACTATTAAAAATAATATGTTTAGGAATAGTGTTTGAATAAAAAAATCCTTTATTGTTAAAAAATTATTAAATTAAATAAGAATATTATTAAGGTTTTATTATTTATGAAAATGGATGGAAATATGAGGAAATGTGAAAATAGTTACCGTAATGGACCACACGTTGATGACCCTACAATGGAAGACAGAATTGAAACATTCATGAGAATGATGATCCAACAGACTCATGTTATGGGAAAAATCATCAATCAATATGAGAGACCAATATCACCAAGAAGGGAACAACATTATTTTCAGTCCTTTATGCATCAACGACCACTAAACATTAGCGGTTCTACTGAACCAATGATTTCTGAATAGTTGATCAGCTCTATCGAGAAGAAATTTTTTGTGCTCTACTGTTACGAATAAGAGAAGGACACCATAGTTGTTCACCGCTTAGAGGGAGAATCTGATTAGTGGTGGGAACTGATTAAAAACATTATTCCAAGAGTGGAGGTTGAATATATGGAGTTGGAAGAGTTCATAGGGATCTTCTTCAATAATTATTTATCTCATTATATTAGAAAAAAAGATAATTAGTTTCTCAAGTCAATGTAGAATGATAATGAATTTGTTAGATGATAATATATGATATTATAAATAGTTTCAAGTTACACCTCAAGCTTTTTCATGGATCATAATGTGAAGGATGAAATATTATTCAATGGTTTAAGTCATTATCTCCAGAAGAATATACTAAAAGATAGACTATAACAGCTACGAGGTGATTGTGTGGAGTGTGATGAAAGTTGAACTACAGTTTAATGAGACACATTGGCCTCATAAATCCAATTAAAATAAGGGATCAATGGATCAAATTTTAGAGATGAACTTTTATTATTGAATTAGTGGAAATAATGTAAAACATGGAACATGTAATAAATGTGGGAAGAAGAACTCAAGTAACTAGCTTCTCGGGAGTGGGAAGTGAAACATGTGAAGAAGGGATAGCCATATTATAAAGAATTGTTGTAGTGAGGTGAAGCCTTAACTTCCAAAAACTAGAATCATGGTGATGATGATTCAAGACCTACCTAATGTCTAATAATATAAGTGTGTACAACATGGGAACTTTTCAAATCACTATCCAAATCTGAGGGAAATGGAGGAGAAACCCCATTAGCCTCAGAAAACTCCAAGGGAGACAACTTCTTTTTTTCTATCACAGCATCTGATGTTGATGCTCAAAATCATATGGTGGTAGTTACTCTTGTATTTATCTCAAATATTGAAAGTAATGACTTTGAATTTTTATCAATGAATTCCTTTTATTTCTACATGTTTATAATGAATTTCTGATCATCCATTGAATTTCTAAAAGTATAGTTACCATTAAAGACTCTACGTGGGATTATCCATGCATTGTCAGGGTTTAAGAACACTCGTATTTACAATATTATGAAAAATATTATATCATATATAGTAGTCATTCCCATTTGGGAATTCAACATTATACAATGTATAGACTGGATCTCAATGTATAAATTTAAGATCACATGAAAACCCATGGAAATCACAGTTTTCATGAATGGAAAACCAACCGTTATATTATAAAGAGATATATCTCAACCTTATATCTATTTATAAGAACATAAAATATCCTCCTATATGGAGTTGATTAGTGTATATGAATACTAATAAAATGAGAGTATAAGGGCAGATAATGTCCCCATAATCCAATAATAAATTGATGTATTTCATGATAAGTTACATAGACCTCCCTCAGAAAGAGATGTAGTGTTATCAATTGTAATCATACACAGATATAATCATATAACAATGACCCCTTATGGGATAGAAAATGTTTATCTATATGATTTAATGAAACAACTCAAAGATCTTGTTGAGAAGGGTATTTTCTAACCATGTGTGTCTCCATGGGAACACATGTTCTCTTTGTGAAGAAGAAGGATGGATCAATGCATCTATGAACTAATTATAGATAACTGAATTGGATCACAATGAAGAACAAATATGATCTACCATGAGTGAATGAATTATTTGACCAACGTCATGGGGATTAGTTATTCTAAAAGGTTGACCTCTGATCTAGTTATCATCAATTGTGGTTCATGACAGTAGATATTTCAAAAACCACCTTATGATCACGATATTGGAAATATGAGTTTTTTGTTATTCTCTTTGGACTAACTAATGAACCATCTATTTTAATGGATTTTATGAAGAGGGTCATTAGGAGTACCTTTATAACATTGTTATAGTTTTAATTGATGATATTATGTTATATTCCAAATGTATCAAGGATCATGATGATCATATAAGTTTTATTTTGAAAATAATAAGTAAAAAGAGGATTTTTGGAAAGTTCAGCTACTGTAAATTTTGGATTCAACTAGTTTCTTTCTTGGGGAACACTATAACCAATGATGGAATCATATTTCACCATGCAATGACAATGGTTGTGGAGGAGTGGCCTCAACCTAAAATAATAATTGTGATTTGTTATTTTCTATTATTAAAGGTATATTACCGTATGTTTTGTGATTTTTTTACAAATTTATAATCCATTAACCATGTTAACTCAAAAATGGTTCATGTCCATCTAGAAAAAGGAGTTTTAGGAATGTTTTGAATATATGAATATAAAATTACTTACAAAACCAATGATAACTTGTCCCTCATGTGGAGAAGGATTCATTATTTTTAGTCATTCATCATTGAAAGGTCATGGGTGCGTCACCATGAAAAATGAAAAATTCATTGCTTATGCATATCAACAGTTGAAGACTCCAGATTAGAACTATCCTATTCATGATCCTGATGTAGATACAATAATTTTTTCTCTGATGATATGGAGGCACTATCTTTGTGGTACAAAAAGTGATATATACACAGACCATCATATATTGAAGTATAGTTTCCAAAAAAAGGAATTGAACATGAGAAAAAGGATATTGTTGTGTCTTCTTAAGGACTACGATTGATCAATTCATTATCATCCTAGATGTAAAAACAATGTAACTAATGAATTATGTAGTAATAATCCAGTTTTTCTGTCCATGATATGGATTCAAAGTGAACCACTAATCAATAACTTAATAAAGATGTGCATGGGAATTATAAGGGAAGGGACATAATCAAACATATTCGGAATAATTTCTCAACCTTCATTACTAGAGGTGATAAAAAATCTCAAAACAGATATCTTCTTTAACAAAATAAGATTGATGTTATGAAGGAGGTGATGTTCCCTGAGTTCAATATTGATTGAAAAGGTGTATTGATATTTAGTACAAGAAAATGCATTCTATTTATTCTAGAAATAAAGAAGGATCATAAGGATGTAGCACACAGATCTACATTCTCAATACATCATTGGAGAACAAAAATGTATAGAGAACTTCATGATCATTAGTGGTTGGATAATTTGAAAATAGATATTTTTGACTACACTTCATGATTCCTGGTATGAGAGAAAGTGAAGGAAGAGTGACAAATTCCTAAAGGGGTATTACATCCACTACCCATACCAGCATGGAAGCGAGATAATAACACTATGGACTTTTTAACTGGTCTCCCACTAACATTAAAAGGGAAAAAATATGATATAGGTTATTATAGAATGTTTCACCATGAATTCCCATTTTCTAGATAATTGGTAAAATTTATATCATAATCAACCTACCTTGTTTTAAGTGAAGGAAGTTGTCTGTATTCATGGAATTCCACTTTCTGTCATATCTGATCGTGATCCAAGTAGCACATCAATATTATAGAGAATTCAATAGTATTCAAGGAGTAAAAAATTGAATTTCAATACGGCCTATCACCCCGAAACTAATGGTCAATATGAAAATCTATTCAAACACTCATGTTAATGATGAGAACATGCTCAATGGAATTTAAAGGTTGATGTGATCAACATCTATAATTAGTAGAGTTATCATATAACAATAGCTTACACTAAATCATAATAATGGAACCCTATGTATATATATATGGGAAGAAATGTAAAACATTTACATGTTGGAATGATGCTGGTAAGAGAAACCATCTGTGGATTGATATTGTCTACGAAAAGATAGAAACGGTTCATGCCATCGAGCAACCCATTAAGGATGCTAAGAGTTAGAAATATAGCTATGCTAAAAACCATCACCGTGAGTAGGAATTTGATTTTGGTGGTGAATTCATTTTTCTAATTTCACCTAGGAAGAGAGTCATGAGGTTTGGGAAGAACGGGAACCTCATCCATAGGTATGTTGGACCTTATTAAATCCTTGATCGCATAGGAGTAGTGGTATATTGAATTGCACTCCCACCATATATAGCACATGTTCATGATGTCTTATACATATCTCTATTGAGGATAAACATACCTGACCCATCACATGTACTAAATCCAGATGTGGTATAACTGGAACGTGACCTCACTTATGAGGAGTACCGGGTGGAGATCAGGGATTATAGAGAAAAGGTTCTATGCAACCTGATTTCCCACCTTGTTATGGTTTTCTGGATAATCCAAAAATGTTGAGAAGCCATGTGCGAACCAGAAGAGTCTATGAGGAAAAATTACCAACATATTTTCTATTCTGAGGGTACGAGTGGAAAATTTGGGGAGGAAATTTCTTTGGCTCAGAAGAATGTAACGACCTGATCTTTTGAATAATATTTGTATCCTAAATCCAAGTGTTATTTTTTTATACTCAAAAAATCATTATCCATTAATTAATTTAGTGTAATTAAATTAATACATTTATGTTTTGATTGTTCTATTTCTGTTGTTCAATATGACCACAGGTCAACATGAACATTGGAAACTATACTCTTAACATTATTATTTTTTATAAATAAAAATGATCATGGTTAATTAATATAGAAAAAAGAATTAATGGAATAATCATGTAGAATTGGTCTATACGATGTCCATTTTTTAGAGCATGGGAAGGAGGTGTCATTATTGGATGATGTAGTGGACAGGGAAGATGAGTTTGAATTCCTTGATGGAGACATACCACCCGAGGGCGTACCGCCGCTGCTAGACCCATCAGGGAGGGTTACCCGTTAGTAGAGGAACCTGCTAGGCCTCCCCGTACACACCGAGTCGCTGGTACTTGGTCGAAATACCAACAAGGGTAAGGAGCACGTCGGAACTGTCAAGCACTCCGACCCATATGCCTTTGTGCAGAATACAGATGAAGATCCCGAGAAGGCCATGTTACGCCAGCAACTTGCTGAGTAGAAGAGACTGGTTGAAGAACTCTTGGCGGAGCACGCTGCCGAGCTGTGACCCGACTATGGTAATCCCAGGCCGGGGCAGCATGGGCAGGAAAAATATCCCCCCTGTGAGATGCCTCCGGGCATCCCTGATCATGATACTTCCGCAGACAGGGAAGAAGCAGGAACTTATGGAAAGAGGGTGCAATACATCTCGCCAACCCTCCCGAATGACGGAGCAATCTGAAGAATCCAGTCCGAGTTCCCCCAGTCGCCGCACAGGTCATTCCGCTAGTTGATCCACGAGCTGCTAAAGCCATCTACCATGTTGAAGAACCTGGAAACGCACTTGTGATAAGGTATCCCCGTCAAGACAGGGACCCCCACCCGGATGATCTGATAGCGGCACTCAAAGACCACCTCGAAACGCGGGAAACACAGCAGGTGGCGGTCCCACCGGACGACAAGCCGTATCCCGCGTGTGAGGATGATATGCCCGCACCCCCGGGTTTTGGGAACCCCACTTTCTCACCCTTCAACGGGATAGGGGACCCTCCGCAGAACTTGGCTCATTTTTCTTCCAGGTGTTGCCCCATGCTGGAAACCCCGGCTCAGTAGGAAGCTGCCAAGCTCCGATGTTTCGTACAGACATTGGAAGGTCCAGCATTCGTCTGGTACAACTAGCTCCATATCATATCGGCGACCAGTTGGGAGGATCTCCACCGGCAGTTCCTATACCAGTTCAGCTCCACCACACAGAAGACAATAATTGGAGACCTCTTCAAGTGCAAGCAAAGGCCTGATGAGTGAGTCGCAGATTTCATCGCCCGGTGGAGGGACTTACGTATTCCCTCGATATGCCATTGACTCAGGATAATTTACTGACGATGTGTGTGGGGAACGTCAAGACAAAGCTGGTACCCTCACTAATTACTAAGAACTACCCTGGGGGGTTTAGAGATTTTTCAGATAAGGCTCAGCACCTCGAGGAATCTCTACAATAGGCTAGTCAGGCACGTTCGTTGCCCCCTATGATCCCAGCCAGGAGGACCTCCAGGGCTGAACCCGCCGCGGTGGACCAAATAGAAGCCCCTAGACAGCTGGAATTACTGCCAGCGGCACCACCCCCACAACCCCACAGAGGTCCTCTACCTCATGCACATGCTCCCGCCCAGCAGCGACCACCTAAGAATCGACAGGTTCCCCCGCGCAATGTGCCACCGCCACCAGGCGAGACAATCAGGCGCCGCCTCCTCGGCAGGCCCTTCGGGCCCCTCATCAGGGCCAGGCCCCCTATCAGGAAAGAAGGCACCAGAATTATTCGTTCAATGAAAATCAGGTCCCTGGCTACTTCTAAAGTGCTCTAGAGAAAGGGATTGTGAGCCTTCCCAAGTGCAGAAGGCCGACAAAGGTGCATCTCACCGATCACCCCAATTACTCTCCTTATCATCGGATTCTGGGGAACACCCTCAAACAATGCTATGTGTGTAAACACTGGCATCAAGACCAGGTCAAAAAAAACATAGTCAGGTTGAGCCCGGCACCAGCACAAGTGGCGGGTGTCTTTGCAGGATCAGAGATTGGCAACGACAGCGAAGGAGAGTGGCAGCAGGTTCCCAACTGCGGATCCTGGAAATACGACGACTGGATGACTCGAAAAACCGTCTTTCGTGCCCATGGTATCATCCAGGTGCACCTGTAGCAACCAGAGCCTTCAGAAGAAGTAGCTGGTACCTCTGCATCGTCTTCATAGCCGACCACTTCCCAAAAGGGCAAGCAGTGACGGCGCAAGAAGAAGCAACATGCTCCGCCGGTGTCATCGTCATCCTGCACTCTCGGCGACTTTATGCCCCCAGAAATGGGGATTCCTCCCAGAATCTACCCGGTGGTGGATGAATCCTCGAGCGACAGTCAGGGGTACGCTTCGGTTAACACCGTGGAGCTGGTAAAGCCCTATATGACTCCCGACGAGGGGGAATGCCAGGCGAACCTCCCCAACCTTTCTAGCCGATGTCAACGTCCGCGGAATCGAAACAGTGACGGTCATCGAGGTACGTCAGCGGGAACTATTAGCCAAGATTTTCACGCTACTGAGAGCAGTCCGCAGGCTCAGCGCAGAGCTCAGCACGCGCAACCCCATCTAACGCCATCGGCTCTACCTCCACCGCCGTTGGTGCTACTAGATCAGGGAGAGTTGCCTCGTTCATATCACAGTCAGTCTTGCCCGGCTACAGGCCAGCCTCCACTGTCCAATCCTAGTCCAGCGACTACTCTCCAGGCTTCAACCAGTAGGAAGCAGGATACACCCAGTACTAGCCGATCGCCGGTTCAACCGGCAGGACCCGCTATGCCTCCAACTGCCGAACGACCACTTGTAGGCAGAGGTTCGCGTTTGGAATGAATGTATGATGTCCTAAAGCACCTGGTCGACATTCCGGTAAAGCTTTCTATCCTTGAGGCCCTTCGCCTGTCATCTGAAATGCGCGAGGCACTTGCTGAGGCCCTATGGAGACCCCTCCAGTTTTAGATGAAAGTAGTAGCTGCAGAAACCTGCCATACCGAGACGATTGAAATTACATAATGTCAGGCGGTTATCTCGTTCTCCTGGTATGATGAGGACCCTCCTATACAGGGGCACATTCGCCCGCTGTACATCACTGGCCACTTCAATGGTGTTGAAGTATGCCACTGCCTCTTTGACATTGTTCTGGAATCAACATAATTCTATCTCGGATGTTGCGAAAGCTGGGTCTATCTAAAGGTGATTTAACTCCCACTGACCTTAGAATCCAGGGGTACGACAGGACCGAGCAAACCCCAGTCGGAAAGATCTGCCTGAAGACTCAGTTCGGTGGCTTAATTTCCAGCACCGAGTTCATGGTCGTCTCTCAGGACACCGCCTACTACATGTTGATGGGTAGGCCATGGCTCCATCTTCATGCAGCGGTCCCTTATTCATATCACCAGTGCCTCAAATACTCACTCAACAGTCATGTAGGCATGCTCCAAGGAGATGCGTCTCCTTTCGCCTCTTGTGAGGCCCGCTATCTGGATGCGGGTTATTACAAAAGCAGGGATAAACAAATCCTAGTAAGTGAGGATGAACCTGCCCCGGTCACAAGTGATCCCTGGGCAAGCATGGATGACGCCTACATCCTACCGATCAACCGATTGGAGGCCATGACCCCCCGACATGGGGCAATGTTTTGTTGTTTCGTGTACATAAAGAAGTCATGTTCCCATGTCCAAGCAACGGTGGAAAATCACCTCGTACTCCTACATCAACCAGGATCAGGTGATCCCAGAATGTAACACCCCATGATTTCATATTGTGTTAGTTCTTCAAAATAATTCAATAGCTTTCACTACATGCAACACCAAGTTCAAGCACACCATGACTTACCAAACAAGCCGTTCAAAAGAGGTTATGAATAGTATTAGATAAATTTTAATGTTTATATCATCCTTATAATTTTAGAAACCATATTATGAGTTTCTTAGATATAATACAAGGAGAAATTCATTTTCAGTATTGCACTTTTATCAACTTTTGATAGTGAAACCTTTTTAAATACAATATTTTAAACTTTTTGACTAAATGGAGACATCAAAAAAATTTAAAATGAATCATCCCAATCTTCCACGGTACACTTTCCTTTGAATAAAACAGTAGCGTGTGTTGTACGCAACTTCGAGTTTTAACACACACCACAACCGATCAAACTAGCCGTTATGAATAGTAATACCTAAATTTTGAAATTTTATATATATTTTATATTTTGAAATGGACTTCATTTTTGGATTCGGAATATCGAATTTAGCCTAAGGTGAAATTTTGGTACTTTTCGGATAACTTTCATATTTTGATGAATAGTGAAAATTACTAAATTTTAATTAAAAACAACTTTTTAATCAAAATAATTAATAGTGATAAATTATGAATTTGAGTGGTTTTAAAGTATATTTAGAATATATTTTTACAATTTAATATAATTTTGGTCATTAGACATAATTTTACAATTAAACCGAACATTAACAAGTGTCAATCTTTTGATAGTTATTATCTCTTAAAAACACGCTTTTTGTTTTGACAGCGGGAATTAATTTTAACTTAATTTCTGCCACTTCTGTGTTTTGAATTTAGGAAAATGGATTCCATATTTGGAATCAGGATGTTCAAATTGTGTAAATAGGTAACTTTTATTTTTAGACATTTTGAATAATTACTGCGGTAAATATTTTATTTACCATGGTTAAGGGTAAATCCGGTAAATAAGGGTTAAAAAATAATTTTATAATAATACTAAATTACCCTAAAACGTGTCTTAACCCTATTGGTTGATACATGGTCTACCATGGAAATCTTTGGGTCTATTTTGGGACCCCATGGATCCACTTGTAAGTGATAATGACACTTTATTTTAATTTAGTTAAAATGAATACAAAAATGACACAAGCATATATCTTTTAGAACAACAATTGTTACATAGGGTTATATAAGTTGGATTTTAGATTATAAATATTAATTAGAAAGATAAAAAGATTTCCTACATAATTCTATTTTATTTATAATTTTTAGATATTAAAAAATTTATTTTATTTATGACACAATGATGATGCAGTAATTACTATAATAGTGAACAATTAAAATAATTGATATTATAAATACCAAAATAAATATAATATGAAACTTTTAATGAATTAAACTAATTTTATAGGATAATATGATATATTAGGATTGATTTAATTGACTTTGTTCGAAGTAATCAATCTGTTATGAGTTTCACAAAAATCCACTATTGAATAGTGTCAAAATTGACATAAAAGAGTTCTTAAAACAAATATTATATTATTAATTGATATTAAATTCCTAAAAATCTAAGGTTCGGCCAAGAGACTTATATCATGATAGGTTCATCATTAATGTACCACTTGGGGGTCGCTTGGATGTATATAGTAAGTTTATTAACCATATTATATAAAACTACAAAGAGACATTGTAAAAGTGAAACTAATTAACTTAGAGTTAATACTTAAAGATAAGGTTAATATAAGTACCCAAACCTGTATAAATTCTATTGGTTGAGGGTTTTTCGACCTATCCCCACCTTATCCTTTGAATAGTCAACTTTGGAGTAATTGGAAACCGAATATGAATTTATTATAAATTAATATCTCTAGCTTTTCCAAAGGTGCCCCTCACCCCTCTTATAAAAGGGAACTCCTCCTTCTCATTTCTTCACATCTTCAAAGCCTTTTGGTTCGGCCAAACTCTGCCCAAATACTCTCCCAACATCCCTCACTACAACCTAGAGGCCTTAGTTTGATCAGAAAGCCAACCTATGGAGCCCTTTTGATCAAATCAAAAGGAAGAACCCGAAGAAGAGGTAATGATTTCACCACCCTTTTCTCAGTTCCTTTCTTCTTCCACTTCCTCTTTCTTTGTTCTTACCATTCTAAAATAATAACTCCAGTATCTTACATATACTGTGATGTTATTATAAATATGGTACAACCATATTCAGTATTCTATCCACCCTTTGAATAACATGTCACCATACGTGCGTACGTACGGCTTACCGTCTCCACGTCGTGGTGTAATTGTTATTCAATATAATACTATTTGGATGGGTATAATAATGATGTGTAACTCATGTAAATAATAAATATAACATGTTAATGATTCTGTATATATGATATACCATCCATTTATATATTATTTTAATATCAAAAGAATGATATTGTCGCTCGTGCGTACGTACGGACTACCGTCTCCACGAACGTGATGAGATTCATTCTCCATCGTATCCATTCAAGTATAATTATCATTTGATGATTTAAAAATGATGTTTAAGGACTAGATATAATTCTGGATATGAATAAGATACAACAACCATGGCTTATGTAACAAAACATATAAAAGAAAATGAGTAAGTTAACTCCCGAAACGACGATAATTCTAAGATATTATTAACAAATCAATGTTAAAAGATCATATATGATATCATATTATTATATATGATTCTTTTATAATTTAATAACAACTATTTCACCATTATACAGGAGGTTAACCTACCCCAACCAAGGAAAAGTACAAGGTAAGGGTTATTTCACAATCTCTTCATTATCCGAGGTTGTTTATATGTAATAATCTACTGGGATCTCTTTATCATCCACATCCATGTTTCTTAAAAATGTATTTGAAAACATTTTTACTATTTACTAGAATATGAGTTAAAGTCATTTATACCCTTTTTGACTTTTATAAGTGGTTTATAAAGGAATCTTTCGGTCGTTTTCAAAACAAGGTCCTTTTTAACCTTTTCGACAGAATTAAGGTAAGAATTTTTTTTTAACATATACGGCGGGTGCGGCTATTTTCCGCCGTTATAAAATCTTCAAAGCTTCCCTTACAAGCTTATAAGAATATTTTCAATGAAAATGTTTTATTTTATATGGATCTTAAATTATTTCAAAATAAAAGGAGATATTTCTTTAAAAAGAATTTTGATTTCATCTATGTCAACATCCTTTGATAGATTTTAAGATTATTTGAAGTTGATTTATTATGATACAAAACTTATATATTGTATTGAAGGTTTTGTGATATGTTTGACTGTGGATGTGCTATTTTTATACCATTCATAGTTTATGGTGAAAGTATTTACATTTCGTATGCTAGTTTTAATACGAATGTTTATGTTATGTTTAAACATTTTCATATGGGAATGCATTGGACTTAATATGTGGCGGGTGGAGCCCGCTATAGCTCCTCGATGCATCGGTAGGTCTCATGAGACAAACTAGTGTCTTGGCACAAGGCCTTGACAAAATATTATTTGTAGTCTTGGCACGAGGCCTTGACTATGTGGTTATGATAGTCTGGCATTATGCATTCCAACATTATGAAAGTGGTTATTGATTTTTGCATGTGATTATTCGATTAGTAGAATATCAATGTGAGTAAGTAAATGGAATTATTTCATTTTATTTATGCCATACCATGTTGAAAGTTCATGTTTGAAAGGCTTTTGTTTTAGTTATACATTTCCTTAAATGTTTATTCTTATTTATGAAAGTTTCCACTATATTGTTATCCTTACTGGGCATTTGAGCTCACCCCTTTTCTATGTTTTATTTTTCCCAGGAAGTGAAGAAGTAAGTTATGAATGACCTGCAGGGATATTATGTGGGGATATGAGTGTGGATTATGGAGACAATATGTAGTTGTAGTAGTTTTTCGTTTAATGATGTAATGTAAAACTTATGAATTATCTAGTGTTTCCAAGGCTACTAAACCAATCGGTCTTTCGAGATTTGATCTTTCTTGTGATCATGCCAATGTTATGAAGTAATGCACCGACTCTGGGTAGCTGGGGTCGGGGCGTTACAGTTGGTATCAGAGGAAGTTTAGTACAAACTTTGGAAGCTAGATTTAGATAAACTCTGATTAGAGCACGTAGACCTAAGATGAACTTTGAGGATTAGTGTAGAAGAACTTCCTAGAATTTTGGTATTGTAGAGATTTTGTGAGTTTTCCGAGCAATACATCCCTGTCTGGATACCAGCAGGTAGAGGCGGCTCTGGCACAGATGTACCTAGGGGTAAAACCCGAAAACACCGCTTTGAGCTAGACTCGAACGGGAACTGGTGCACGACAATGGGCCTTGCTGCACTCTTGGTTACGACACTCCCGTGGGATATGCTTAGGATAATTCTCATTTTTTTACAAACCATTATGAAGGGTTTATGAGTATATACTTCCTCAAAGAAAACATTTTTATGATTATGGATTATATCCACAAATAGTTCAATTTATGTTATGTGTTTTATAAGTATGGGATTATGTATTTTGACTCATAAACTAATCTAGTTTATGCCATTGTTTAGAAATGGCGCCCAGTAGAAGGAATGATAACTCCAGAAATGCACATGATTCAAAGAGAAGGAAGGATCATATCTCTCATGGTCTTAAGCTAGAATTTATAAGAGAAATAGTCTCCCATGTATTATCATCATATGAAGAAATAATATCACGTGTTGATAAGATAAGTAAAGAGTGTACTGAGTCCTATGGCTTTGAAGGGAAGCAAGAGAAGAAAAGGATGGAAGAGAGAAAGATGGATAAAGGGAAGAGGGAAAAGAAGAATTTTCCCATATGTGGTAATTGTGGAAAGAAACACCCTGGAACTTGCCTAAAAGGAATCAGAGTTTGTTATAAGTGTGGAGGAAAAGGGAAAAAAGTACGTGACTGCAAGGGTAAGAAAATGGTTTCAAATGTACAATGCTTCATTTTCAAGGAGTTAGGACACTACGCAAACCTATGTCCCAGTCATCAGACTATGCCACAAATGATGTTATTGGATAATAATCATGTTATGATACTACCACAGATGAAGAGGGATGATTAGAGTTCTTATGTTGATTATGTCAATTGAGTGTTGTATCAACAATGTACTTGTTACAATAATCATGGAGTATATAAGGATTGTACTGCATTACTATTTCATTAAGGACTTGAGATTGTGTGGAACAATGAAAAGTGACTCAATAGCAGGATAAATTTTTGGAAAATATATGGTTGTGAGAATGATAAATCATAATATAGTTCTTATACTGAGGTAGTGATTTTGGAATAATATGTGATTGTTTTGGATAAATTATATTGGATATTCTTGACTACCCTGGAACTGATTAATGATTTGTATATTCCATCATTTTTGGGGTTTAAAACATTTTTGGATTAATGAAGTATATCCAACTTTCTATATGGAATAAGGGATCATGAATGTAATCAATAAGGAATATGGTAATTCAGGATGTTTCGGTGTATTAAAAGAATACATGATGAAGGTATTTATATGCTATTACGAGGTAAAAATGTTCTACATTATGTTTACCTTACTTATAAATGTTGGACTGTGAGTATGGATAGAAGTATTTTGGATAGTTCTAGTTTGGATTATTTTGGATTGCCATAAAAGGACAACCCGGAGGTCGGGCGGCAACCCGTCGCGTCCGGCAAGGCTGCGAGACTTGAACCTGCAACTAAAGGGCGACAAGGGTGTATCACCTACCACTGGCCCATGATATGTCCTGGATTAAATAATGTTGTTTTTTTTAATGATCTGGTAGATGAATTATAAATTCATTTATTTTGGAACCCTGTACGAATAGTATAAATAAATAAAAAATTACATTCTATTATCTTTTAGAGTGAAAGATGAGTTTGTGGTAGAAATTTATCAATGGACAAAATTATAATTATAAAGTAAGTATATCTCCTTATGATCTTATCCAATATCATAAATAAATTCCTCAACATTAAGAAACGGAACTTATAACAAAAATGTTGTCCTAGATGGTACCTTAAATCATCACTAATTTATGGCTTGGGGATTGTTGGCCTTTTCATAGCCATGTTCTCTACCACTCTTCATCAGATAATTGATGGTTATATTTCTCTTCCATATCTATATTTTCCTACATGGAACCCTAGTATGTGTTATTTTCGGTAATCTTCATACTTTCCACTCTTTATTTTAAATAGAGGCCTCATTAATTCATTTTTCAATGTGGGGTTTCCCACAAATATATTATCTATTTTCAACCTTTTATTTTCGAAGAACAATTTCAAATTGCGAGGATGCAATTTATTGAAGGGGGGGAGAATGTAACACCCCAAGATTTCATAGTGTGTTAGTTCTTCAAAATAATTCAATAACTTTCACTACATGCAACACCAAGTTCAAGCACACCATGACTTACCAAACAAGCTGTTCAAAAGAGGTTATGAATAGTATTAGATAAATTTTAATGTTTATATAATCCTTATAATTTTAGAAACCATATTATGAGTTTCTTAGATATAATGCAAGAACAAATTCATTTTCAGTATTGCACTTTTATCAACTTTTGATAGTGAAACCTTTTTAAATACAATATTTTAAACTTTTTGACTAAATGGAGACATCAAAAAAATTTAAAATAAAACATCCCAATCTTCCGCGGTACACTTTCCTTTGAATAAAACAGTAGCGTGTGTTGTACGCAACTTCGAGTTTTAACACACACCACAACCGATCAAACTAGCCGTTATGAATAGTAATACCTAAATTTTGAAATTATATATATTTTATATTTTGAAATGGACTTCATTTTTGGATTTGGAATATTGAATTTAGCCTAAGGTGAAATTTTGGTACTTTTCGGATAACTTTCATATTTTGATGAATAGTGAAAATTACTAAATTTTAATTAAAAACAACTTTTTTAATCAAAATAATTAATAGTGATAAATTATGAATTTGAGTGGTTTTAAAGTATATTTAGAATATATTTTTACAATTTAATATAATTTTGGTAATTCGACATAATTTTACAATTAAACCGAACATAAAGAAGTGTCAATCTTTTGATAGTTATTATCTCTTAAAAACACGCTTTTTGTTTTGACAGCGGGAATTAATTTTAAATTAATTTCTTCCACTTCTGTGTTTTGAATTTAGGAAAATTGATTCCATATTTGGAATCAGGATGTTCAAATTGTGTAAATAGGTAACTTTTATTTTTAGACATTTTGAATAATTACTGCGGTAAATATTTTATTTACCATGGTTAAGGGTAAATCCGGTAAATAAAGGTTAAAAAATAATATTATAATAATACTAAATTACCCTAAAACATGTCGTAACCCTATTGGATGATACATGGTCGACCATGGGAATCTTTGGGTCTATTTTGGGACCCCATGGATCCACTTGTAAGTGATAATGACACTTTATTTTAATTTAGTTAAAATTAATGCAAAAATGACAGAAGCATATATCTTTTAGAAAAACAATTGTTATATAGGGTTATATAAGTTGGATATTAGATTATAAATATTCATTAGAAAGATAAAAAGATTTACTACATAATGATATTTTATTTATAATTTTTAGACATTAAATAATTTATTTTATGTATGACACAATGATGATGCAGTAATTACTATAATAGTGAAAAATTAAAATAATTGATATTATAAATACCCAAATAAATATAATATGAAACTTTTAATGAATTAAACTAATTTTATAGGATAATATGATTTATTAGGATTGATTTAATTGACTTTGTTCTAAGTAATCAATCTGTTATGAGTTTCACAAAAATCAACTATTGAATAGTGTCAAAATTGACATAAAAGAGTTCTTAAAACAAATATTATATTATTAATTGATATTAAATTCCTAAAAATCTAAGGTTCGGCCAAGAGACTTATATCATGATAGGTTCATCATTAATGTACCACTTGGGGGTCGCTTGGATGTATATAGTAAGTTTATTAACCATATTATATAAAACTACAAAGAGACATTGTAAAAGTGAAACTAATTAACTTAGAGTTAATACTTAAAGATAAGGTTAATATAAGTACCCAAACCTGTCTAAATTCTATTGGTTGAGTGGTTTTAGACCTATCCCCACCTTAGCCTTTGAATAGTAAACTTTGGAGCCATTGGAAACCGAATATGAATTTATTATAAATTAATATCTCTAGCTTTTCCAAAGGTGCCCCTCACCCCTCTTATAAAAGGGCACTCCTCCTTCTCATTCCTTCACACCATAAAAGCCTTTTGGTTCGGCCAAACTCTGCCCAAATACTCTCCCAAAATCTCTCACTACAACCTAGAGGCCTTAGTTTGATCAGAAAGCCATCCTAAGGATCCCTTTTGATCAAATCAAAAGGAAGAACCCGAAGAAGAGGTAATGATTTCACCACCCTTTTCTAAGTTCCTTTCTTCTTCCACTTCCTCTTTCTTTGTTATTACCATTATAAAATAATAAATCCAGTATCTTACATATAATGTGATGTTATTATAAATATGGTACAACCATATTCATTATTCTATCCACCCTTTGAATAACATGTCACCATACGTGCGTAGGTACGGCTTACCGTCTCCACGTCGTGGTGTAATTATTATTCAATATAATACTATTTGGATGGGTATAATAATGATGTGTAACTCATGTAAATAATAAATATAACATGTTAATGATTCTGTATATATGATATACCATCCATTTATATATTAATTTAATATCAAAAGAATGATATTGTCGCTCGTGCGTACGTACGGACTACCGTCTCCACGAATGCGATGAGATTCATTCTCCATCGTATCCATTCAAGTATAATTATCATTTGATGATTTAAAAATGATGTTTAAGGACGAGATATAATTCTGGATATGAATAAGATACAACAACCATGGCTTATGTAACAAAACATATAAAAGAAAATGAGTAAGTTAACTCCCAAAACGATGATAATTCTAAGATATTATTAACAAATCAATGTTAAAAGATCATATATGATATCATATTATTATATATGATTATTGTATAATTTAATAACAACTATTTCACCATTATACAGGAGGTTAACCTACCCCAACCAAGGAAAAGTACAAGGTAAGGGTTATTTCACAATCTCATCATTATCCGAGGTTGTTTATATGTAATAATCTACTGGGATCTCTTTATCATCCACATCCATGTTTCTTAAAAATGTATTTCAAAACATTTTTAATATTTACTAGAATATGAGTTAAAGTCATTTATACCCTTTTTTACTTTTATAAATGGTTTATAAAGGAATCTTTCAGTCGTTTTCAAAACAAGGTCCTTTTTAACCTTTTCGACAGAATTAAGGTAAGAATGTTTTTTTTAACTTATACGGCGGGTGCGGCTATTTTCCGCCGTTATAAAATCTTCAAAGCTTCCCTTACAAGCATATAAGAATATTTTCAAATAAAATGTTTTATTTTATATGGATCTTAAATTATTTCAAAATAAAAGGAGATATTTCTTTAAAAAGAATTTTGATTTCATCTATGTCAACATCCTTTGATGGATTTTAAGATTATTTGAAGTTGATTTATTATGATACAAAACTTCTATATTGTATTGAAGGTTTTGTGATATGTTTGACTGTGGATGTGCTATTTTTATACCATTCATAGTTTATGGTGAAAGTATTTACATTTCGTATGCTAGTTTTAATACGAATGTTTATGTTATGTTTAAACCTTTTCATATGGGAATGCATTGGACTTAATATGTGACGGGTGGAGCCCTCTATAGCTCCTCGATGCATCGGTAGGTCTCATGAGACAAACTAGTGTCTTGGCACAAGGCCTTGAAAAAATATTATTTGTAGTCTTGGCACGAGGCCTTGACTATGTGGCTATGATAGTCTGGCATTATGCATTCCAACATTATGAAAGTGGTTATTGATTTTTGCATGTGATTATTCTATTAGTAGAATATCCATGTGAGTAAGTAAATAGCATTATTTCATTTTATTTATGCCATACCATGTTGAAAGTTCATGTTTGAAAGGCTTTTGTTTTAGTGATACATTGCCTTAAAAGTTTATTCTTATTTATGAAAGTTTCCGCTATATTGTTATCCTTACTGGGCATTTGAGCTCACCCCTTTTCTATGGTTTATTTTTCCCAGGAAGTGAAGAAGTAAGTTATGAATGACCTGTAGGGATATTATGTGGGGATATGAGTGTGGATTATGGAGACAATATGTAGTTGTAGTAGTTTTTCGTTTAATGATGTAATGTAAAACTTATGAATATATCTAGTGTTTCCAAGGCTACTAAACCAATCGATATTTCGAGATTTGATCTTTCTTGTGATCATGCCAATGTTACGAAGTAATGCACCGACTCTGGGTAGCTGGGGTCGGGGCGTTACACGGAACCTCCTACCCCTATACGGTATCGGAATGTCAAGCTTATGACAATGGCGGTATGCCATACGTGTCTCTTCCGCTGGGCTGGAATCTACCGACTCAGGCCGACATGTCACCACTGCTTTGATATCATCAAACGTGGCCCCTTAGGCCGAAGGCCAGATGGGATAGGGTCGACTGCCTTCATTGATATGGTCGCAATGGCGAGTGAGTCTCCTGATATTATGACCACTGCTTCCTGATCTGGCACAAGCTTCCCCTCAGGTTTTGATAGCCCAGAAGTATCTCCCGTCATGGGAAATACCCCCACGGGTGGGGAGGAAGACCTGGAGGACGCTCCCCCCGCCTTTGAAGAAGGCGTCTCTACCACAGTTGATGAACTGGTACAGGTGAACCTTGGTAGCAAGGAAGATCATAAACCCACATTGATCAGTGTAGCCATGTCCCCCGAGGGCCGGTAGTAGTACGTAGACTTCCTCAAACAACATCGGGATGTGTTTGCTTGGAGTTACAACGAGATGCCAGGAGTAGACCCCCAGGTACCCGTTCACTGTCTGGGCCTCCCGGCAAACCATTGGGGATTTAAGAAGCCTCCCAGGAAGATGCACGCTTCTCATGGTGCTATGGTTGAGGCCGAAGATGACAAGATTATCAAAGCCAACTTCATTAAGGAAGTCCAGTACCCCAAGTGGCTTGCCAACATTATGCCAGTTAGAAAGAAGAATGGGCAGATCTGAGTATGAATCGACTTCTGCGATCTTAATCACCACTGCCCAAAGGATGACTTCCCACTCCCAGTGACAGAGTTATTGATTGACTCCACGGCCGGGTTCCAAGCTCTCTCTTTCATGGAAGGTTATTCCCTGTACAACCAAATCTGGATGGCCCCCGAAGATGAGGAGTCCACTGCCTTCAGGGATCCCCAAGGTACCTTTTGATACCAGGTTATGCCATTCGGTTTGAAAAATGAAGGTTCCAATTATCAGAGGGCCATGCACCGCATATTCATGCCGATTCTCGGGACATTGGTGGAATGCTAAGTAGATGACCTAGTAGTCAAATCATGTCAGCGCTAGGACCATCTCATAGACCATGAGAAGCTGTTCGGTTTCCTCCGTTCCCGTCACCTGAAGATGAACCCGTTGAAGTGTTCCTTCCGGGTCACCTCTGGGACGTTTCTGGGATTTGTTGTTAGATACTGAGACATCGAGATCGACACAGAGAAGATCAAGGCCATCATCCAAATGCCACCCCCCCGAGCAACATTCCGGAGCTTCGAGGCCTCCAAGGTCACTTAGCCTATATACGCAGATTCATTGAGAATCTGGCCGGAAAGTTTAAGACCTTTTCCCAGCTCAAGAAGAAGGGTGCCGCCTATGAATGGGATGAGGAGTGTCGGACCACCTTCGAGGAAATCAAGCAGTACATGCTCCAACCTCCGGTTTTGATGCCACCTATCTCCAAAAAGTTGCTGGTCCTTTATGTGACCACCCTGGAAAGATCCCTCGGTGAACTGCTTGCCCAGAAGAATAATGAGGGTACTGAGAACAGTATCTACTATCTCAGCCACATGCTTCTCGATACAGAGGTCAGATACTCCCCTATTGAAAAAATCTACCTTGCACTCGTCTTCGCCGTCTAGAAGTTGTGACATTACCTGCAGCACCATGAGGTGCAATTGGTCTCCCGGGTAGACCCACTGAAGTACATCCTGAACCGCCCCATGCTGACTGGCCGACTAGCATGTTGGGTAGTGATTCTCCAGAAGTTTGATATCAGGTTCGTACCTCAGAAGGCCATTAAGGGACAGGCGTTGGAAGAATTTTTAGTTTCCCATCCAACCTCCGCTGATCAATCCCTGGACCTGGATTTTCCTGATGAGATGATCCTCTCAGTCGATCATGTCGTCCCGTGTTGGAAAATGAATTTCGACGGCGCCTCCCGGAGCCCCATCGGTAGGAGGCTCAACGATCCTAATCTCAACAGAGTGGGCCTGGGTATTGTCTTCATTACCCCGACGCAAGCCGTCCTGCCATACTCGTTCCTATTGTCAGAAGGTTGTACGAACAACGAGGCCGAGTACCAGGCTCTCATAACCAGTCTCGCATTGGCCCTTGAGATCCAAGTGCCCCATCTACAAGTGAAAGGAGATTCCGAGCTGGTAATCAAACAGGTTAATGGCGACTACGTCATCAGGAAGCCGGATCTTGTACCATTGCTGGAGTACACCCTCTGCCTAAGGCCCAATTCTCATCACGACCAGATGATACCCATGTCCCATGGTCATAGAACGGTCAAGCAGACGCCTTGGCTGGCTTAGCCACATCGCTCGCAGAACCCGAGCAAGATGATTTGATCATACATGTGGCACACCAGAGAGTCATTTCCCTCGTCACCCAAGAGGACAATGATGGTCTGCGGGTAAGTCATCTCACCACTGGACCCTCTACGCCAGAGGTCCCGATATCATCAGACACAGTGGGTGAAGCCACTATCTACTGGAGGGCACCTTTTGTTGAGTATCTCCAAAATGGTCGCCTCCCGGACGATCGGTCCAAGAACGATCTAGTCCGACTCCACGCACTGCAATTTACCCTCCAGAGCGGCCCCAGTATTGAACAAATCCTTTATAAGTAGATCTTCGATGGTTTTATCCTCAGTTTCATTCAAGGTGTAGAGATCCCTCAAGTTATGCAAGAGGTTCACGCCGGTTCCTGTGGCGCCCATCAAGCTGGGCCGAAGCTGTCTCATCAAATCCGGAGGTTGGGGTACTTCTGGCCCTCTATGATCCACGATTGTATTATATATGCCAAGAGATGCCACGCATGCCAAGTTCACGCCATCATCCTACATCAGCCACCAGAGCCCCTCCACCCCACCAAGTACTCTTGGCCATTTTCGGTATGGGGACTTGATGTAGTGGGACAGTATCCACCGGCAATAGCCCGCCAGTGTAGGTTCATCCTGACTGCTACAGATTTCTTTTCCAAGTGGGTAGAGGCAGTTCCACTCAAAGAGGTCATGCACCGTCCTCACTAATAACGACACCAACTTCCGAGCGACTGAACTGAAGAAATTGTAGGCCAAGTACGACATCTGTTCAAACCATACCTCCCTCTACCACGCGCAGGAAAACGGACAAATCGAGACATTTAACAAAACCCTCTCTAACATTCTTCATAAGATGGTTGGTCATAACAAGAAAAGTTGTCCGGACAAGCTCCCCAACGCCCTCTGGGCTTATCGGACGACGACTTAAAACTCTAACCAGGTGACCCCATATTCTCTAGTGTTTGGAGCTGAGGTCGTCCTACCCATTGAGATCTAGCTACCATCGTTACACACCGCAGTCTATGATCACCAGACATCAGTTGAGGTAGACAAAATCCGACTAGATGAATTAGAAGCACTGGATGAGAACTGGCTTTGTGCCCTGCACAATCTGTAGAGGTATCATGATAAGATAGTGAGGGATTTCAACAAGAAGTTTCGTCTGCACTCTTTTCTACAGGGCGACCTGGTGCTGGCCCTTCGAGCACCAATGATTCCTGGTAGGAAACCACCCAAGTTAGAACCCAAATGGGAAGGTCCTTATATCATCCATAAGGTTTACCCCAATGGAGAATACTCCTTGGTGACCACGTATGGAGAGCGCATAACTCCTCCCACCAATGCCAAGTTCCCCAAGCGATACATTGCCTAGGGAAAAAGGGTCATGCACGACCTTAAACTACATCTTGATCCCGCATGACCTTAAACTCCTTGGTGGGGTCCTGCATGACCTTAAACTTCACGTTATGGTCCAACACGACCTTAAATTGTAAGGTCCTACATGACCTTAAACTGCATCTTCTTCCTGCATGACGATAAACTGCAAAATGGTCCGAGCTCTGTGAACTTAAACTAAGATCTCCCCCCGTCCTTACAGCAAGATGTTAAACTACAATCCAGTCCGACCTTCCTGACCGAGGCCCATCCTCAGGCCCCTTGGCCTCTTCGGGCCAACGACCCTTGTCTTCACCGCGAGACGTTAAACTGCAAGCCGGTCAGGTCTCCCTGACTGCGGTCCCGCCTCAGGCCCCTTGGTTATCCCTGACTTACCCTCTTGTGAGATTGTATGGTTTGGTGCAATATTACGTCCTCATTCACGTCGTATTACTTTCCGTACATTACATATCCCCAAATGAGAAGCATCCTCATCCCGCATGACATTAAACTGCATCTCAAGAACTATGTGTGGCTTGATTCTCATCTTAATGGGATACGTAGGAACGCTCAGACGCCTCGTCTTGAGCCCAGCCCCAAGCTTTTCTCTACCAATATCCCCCCTGGAAATAGTTTCCTTGGAGGATCTTTGTGTAGCGAGGAGTAGGATTTCTTAGCCCCTCTCATACAACTCCACTCATACATGGATTGTAAGGGTTGCACCATGTGCCCACTCCCGTTCTTCTATCCTTCCACGTCCTCACTGCACAACGCTAAACTGCATGGCCTTCAAGAAATACATATGGCTTGATTCCCATCCTAATGGGATACATAGGAACGCTCGGGAATTTCGTCCGTTGGCCCATCCCAAAAGCCAAACTCCTCCCCTCGGGTCAAGACATATGGTAGGGTGCACACTTTTTCCCCAACTCACATCGAGCAAGCCTCGACCTGGATGCACATCCCCCTGGAAATGTTTTCCTCTTTCGTGGACGGATACAGCTATGCTTCACCAACTCCATGACTGGGATTCCATCATTCTTCACACCCAGAGGGACCCCCATGAACGGCCTGGATACTACGCCCTAGGGCTCTCCTACCAATACGGGCCAACGCCCCCAAGGGTTTTTCAAGCAACAAGCCGATAGAAGTCCTGCGTTTCAAATTTGGTCAACGTTCGACGCTCATTTATTGCTCCCATATCAGGTCACCATAGATATGCTTTGTTTCGAACATGGCCAATAGTTTCCTGGATCTTCGGGTCCACCCTGAGATGTCCCAAACATCGAGTGCAGTGATTCGTTATACCCCATCCCGAAGTGACACACTTCCCCCTGGGTGGTGCTAGCGGTCAATCCCACGGCTCCGATTCCCCTATAAGGGGTGTTCGGTGTGGCGTGGGACTATGTCCTCATTCACGTCGGGGTCATGTACCATGCCTTACACCTTCCCTTGCGAGGCCCAGCCTCAGGCCCCTTGGCCTCCTTGTGTCCCCGGCCCTCGTCCTCACTGCAAGACGTTAAACTGAAAGCAGGTCAGGCCTCCATGACCAATGCCTAACCATCCGGACCCTTGGCCTTCTCGGGCCCCTCCGCCTAACCTCTTACCTAGGGCCATGGTGTGGTGTGGGACTACATCCTCATTCACGTCGGGATCATGTACCATGTCGTACGCCTTCCCTTACGATGCCCAGCCTTAGGCCACTTAGCCTCCTCGGGACCCCGACCCCCGTCCTCAAGTAAGATGTTAAAATGCAGACCCGTCAGGCCTTCCTGACCAATGCCCAACCATCAGGCCCCTTGGCCTATTCGGGCCCCGGCCCAGGTCCTCTCTTATAGGAGTGTATGGTGTGACGTGATGTTATATTCTCATTCATGTCGGTCTCGTAATGACGATGCCATGTACCTCTCCCTCTTGAGCTGTTTTGTCGATCCCTTTTAGGCAGTTCACCAATGTGCCTAATAGTGCTCTGGTTTTTTACCTGGAGTGCCAAGCTTTACTCGGACACGTATGCACCCGCTCTCCAGGCTTTTTGTATCCCTACATCAGTTCTTCCATCATCTTTCACACCTGGAGGGACCCCCAAGAACGGCCTGGATAGTACGCCCAAGTGATCTCCTACCATTACGGGCCAATTCCCCTGAGGGTTTTGGACAACAAATCGATAAAATCCCGCGTTGCGAATATGGTCAGCGGTCGATGCTCATTTGTTGTTCCCACCTAAGGCTAATGCGATATGGACGCTACGTTTCCGCCATGGTTAATAGTCTTCCTCTATCACCACGCCAACCCATGAAGCCCAAAATTTCAGGTACACAATTCACACCATTCATCACTTCATCGTATCCAAGTAGAGTCTCGGATCTCTTGGTACTTTTCCTCCATGCACATCTACGCATTGGGGAAATAAGCCGCATAAAAGGTGTCCTTCGGGGTTCTCTACCAACTCCCCTCGGATGGACGCCCCAAGTATCGCGATAAGGATCTTCCCCCCTTGTTTCCCACACTGAGTTTAACTCAAGTGGGCTTAGGGATCGGGTTGACGTCTGCGCTAACTAGGGAAGTTGTTACCATTCATGGTCCGAGCTCTAAGACCATAAACTAAGATCCACCCGGAACTACGTTCAGCTTGATTCCCATCCTCATGGGATACTTAGGACCGCCCGGATGCCCTTTCTTCAGGTACAACCCATTTAGGGAGCTAGTCTCTCCTCCCTGTTTCACCTCTTACCTCTATATAGGCCCCTCGGCCTAAGGTCTCCCTCTCCGAGTGGTGTACAATGTGATGTGGGATCATGTCTCCATAAATTGTGTTTTATAACACTACGCACGTTCCCCTCATAGAATCGTCTCTGCTACGTCTGTGCTGCATGACGATAAAATGCATGCTTGGTCCTATCATACGACCCTAAACGGTGGCATTATCGTCCTGGCCGCACGAAGAAAAACGGAACTACATTGTGGTGACCTCTTTGTAGAGGACATCACGTTGGGTATCATTCACGTGCCATGCCATTTGTCAATGCCTATCATGGCTTGATCTTTGTGGCGACACCACGGCCTACTACTCTAGGCATGTCGCTTCACAAAAAAACCACTCGCCTTAAAGTACAAACAAGATTTATCAAATTCTGCTTCTTTTAGTGCAAGGGCCACGACCGCACTCCCCTTTTCCCCTGGCACTGTTATCTTACACTGTCACCCTTAAGAACTATGTGTGGCTTGATTCTCATCCTCATGAGATATGTAGGAGCGCCCAGGAACTTCCCCGTGGGCCCAGCCTAACCTTGGTGTTTGGTCCCTTGACTCGAGCATTTCCCCAGAGAACGCATGGTATGTAGGGCTTAGGTCCTCCTTTACGCCGGGTTTTGTTGCCATGTGTCCTATGCTCCCTTTACCCATTTATGGTATAAGGTCCATCAATAACTACGTGTGTCTTGATTCCCATCCTTATGAGATACGTAGGAGTTCCCGGGCACTTCACCGCGGGCCCAGCCTAACTTTCGCTTCTGGTCCCTTGACATAAAACCTCTCCCAAGGGGGTCGCACGATGTGATATGGGATTTTGTCCTCATTCACATCAGGTTGTTCACTACACCGTACACACCCCCTATTCCCATTCATGCCCGGTGTTTTTGTTACTCCACCATATGCCTCTTATGTCTCCTCCCATCCATGCTCCGAATTCCACAATCCTAAATTATGATATCCATATGGGAAAGGAATCCGCTCCCTCTATCTAATACATCTCATTGTCGTATTCAGATGTGTTTCTAAAAAGAGCCCCAAGTGTGGGATTTTCATAGGGACATCCTCCTCATCCCATGACCATGCTTCGTGAGCTCACTATTTGGATCCTCATCCTCTTCCATGTCCAAAAGGACCCTCGGATGGCATAGATACTAGGCTTAAGGGCTCTCCATGAATGCTGGCACTAAGGTCCCTCCAATCGTTTCGGTCCAATGTCCCTACGGATCACTGACATCATTTTTGACATGGTCCCGTGTTTTGAACATGGTCAACGGTCAACCCACATTTTTTTGTCCCCATTCTAGGCTAACAAGATATGGATGCTGGGTTTCCACCATGGTCAACAGTTATCCTACATCGCCATGCCGCCATCATCGTGATCTGAATCTCGAGTGCCATGATTCACACATTTCCACTTCCTCATGTTCAAGTGGAATTCCATCACACTCGTATATTTTCCTTCGTACATATAGGTGCGCTAAATGATCATGTTAGTGTCATTGGGTCAGTATTCAACGAGCATCCCTTTGCCCTAACTTTCCCCTTTCTGTGTCGGGAAATCCCCACCACTAATTCTTGTTTCCCACACTGATCATGACTCATGTGGGCTTAGTAGTTTTGGCAGGATTTGTACCAACACAGTCGGGCTTCTCATCATCCCGCATGATGTTAAATTGTGCTTCCAGAACTACGTATGTCTTGATTCACATTCTCATGGGGTACGTAGGAATGCCTGACCACTTTGCTTCGGGCCCATCCTAATTCTCACTCTTGGTCCCTCGACCGGAAGAGTTTCCTCTAGGGGTACGTGGTGTGATCTACCGCACCATACACTCCCCGAGATCTTCCCCTTTATTCCACGTCCTGTCGTATGATGTTAAACTATAGGAGTCCATGTGTCCTCAACACATGACACTTAATAGTGGTTCTACCCTGAACAAGCTCAAGATGCCCCATGTTAATCATGGGATGCACCAAAGCCTCTATCAGAGAGGATTTCACATTCTAGTGTTAGTCTTTGACTGCACTGTGCTTCCAGAACTACGTATGGCTTGATTCCCATCCTTATGGGATACGTAGGGACACCCCGGCATTTCACCTAGGATCTAGCCCCAGGAATCATAAAATCCTATTCCGCCCCCTGGTCGGACCCCTCATAGGGGACCGTGTAACTATGACTCTGCCCAGAACAAGTTTAGAATGCCCCAAGATTACATTGGGAAGTGGTAAATCCCCTCGCCAGAGAGGCCCTTTCTGAAAGAAGGAATGATCCATGATATTACCAATACACCCATATGGTGTACTCCCACCACGGTGGTGTAACTACCTAAGTGCTGGATTCTGTTCGGACAAACCATCACTCTATATTCCATGCTTTACGTGCCCCTTATTCGGACCCTCGTCCCCTTTCATGTCTCACGGGACCCCCTAACAGCCTGGTCTCATGCCGCATCGGCTCACCTATCGTCCTGGGCCAACATTCCGGAAGACTGGTCATGTTTGGAAGGACCCCATAGTAGTATGGATGTTTGACCTATGGTCTGCCAACTGTCCTATATCAATGTCCTGAAAAATTGACCGACAATATTTGTGACACGGTCCCGTGTTTCGAACGTGGTCAACGGTCGACCCTCATTTATGTCCCCATTACAGGATAACGCAGTAAGGATACCGCCTCTCCACCTTGGTAAACGGCTGTCATTTATTGTCACGCCATCCCCACAGCGCTCCGAATCTTGGGCATCGTAATTCACGCTTCCCGAATCTGTCTGTTCGGACTAATTCCAGTGTCCTTGGTGTTGCACCGTTCGTGCATAAGAGCACATTGAAGAAACGGTAACTCGGCTGTCCTGAAAGTTCCTTCACCGGTCAAGCCTCTCCCATCTTTCGGAAATCCGGACTGGTAATCTGAATCCCGGATTCCCGGAGCATGGTCTCCACTGTTGTGTTATGTGGGACGAGAAGGAAACTATCCCATGTTTCTCACATCGGGCTCGGCCCACGTGGGCATGAGGAATTATCACTGAACGTCCCACAAACATTGTAGGGATGTAACAAGGAGATTCAAACAGTGGAAATCATGCGCGCTACGACATTCAAAACAAAGAAAGAAAAAATTGAAGCACGATTGTACCAATGAATGGTTTTTGGTTTGTTACAATACCCAGGGGTCAACTCCCCCCATGGATGGGTTGACCCCATCAAAAGAACGTCATTGCTCCGCCACCTGTTGGCTTGTGGAGTCCAAGTCTTGCTACCGTTGACTTAGCTCCCACTCCTCCTCAGCAATGGCGGGGCGTAGTTTGTCAGCCTTGGCTTTGGACCTCTCTACGCCATCCTGAACGGCAGACATCATTCCAGAGGCCTACCTCATATACTCTTGTGCCTCTTCTAGCTGGGCCTTCAACCATGAGATCAGCTCAGATTGTGCATTAAGAGAGGTTGAAAGCTCATCTTCTCGGGTCTGCATCTATTGAACATGGCCTTCAGCCTGCTGGAGCTTCTTGATGTTGGTCGCCTTCCTCCGATGCTAGCCCACACTGAGCCCATGATCAAGATACCAGATCTTATCAGCCATAAGATCTCGGATGAGTGCATGAGGACGTTGGGCATCCACTCCCCCAGCGCACAGTTCGCGCAACCGTGAGCGGAGTCTGTCCATTTCGGCCAGCCATTGGGCTTGGGGGGTGTCCTCGATGAAGAGCGTGATTAGGTTCCACGACTGGTGGCAGACTATGCTATTGTATTCCTCGTCGGAGGCAGTTTCATCCCAGTCTGCGCGATTGGAAGGCTCGTACGTAGGATACGCCCGCTAGAAATCTTCGGCAGGATCTACATCTGGTGTTGAATCCAGTACGACATCTAGCGCTGATGCCGGCGTGACAGGACTGGGACCGACCGGTTGATCCTCTTCATCGGAGTCCACCTCGATGACTTCGGGCACAACCCTGCTGGTGGTCCCACAAGAGATGATATGTGTTGCAGCTTGAGGAGATGGTGGGACTATCACCACCATCACCGACATGCCCCTAGGGGGACGCCACCAGACACCCCAACTAGCCTTGCCGCAGCAGCCCACGCCTGTTGGAGAACTGTACAACAGAGAGGAGCATACACTTTAGTTGGCATAGTCTACATGTGACGACAAGGAAACTGGTAGAGGAAACTTACGGAGATCGACCTCATGGCTTTGCTCTTGAGCTGGTACTGAAGGGACCCCGAGGTGAGGCACTCCATATACTATTGGAAGGTTTGGAGATTCCGAAGGAGCCACCTCGGGTGCTCTTGTCCCACCAGACACGGAACTGGACGCAGCCATAGGTGCGGGTTTTGAAGGTCCTGCATCATTACCCGCCGAGGGGCGAGAACGATGTCTGTGAACAAGTTCCTCCTACATGGCTCAAACATCGGTTAGAAGTCCATAGTGGCCCGAGAATGGATCGGAAGGAATGAAGTTCCGAATGCTACCTCAAGAGCCTCTATGAAATTCTCAGAATCTGAGCCTTGATCTCTGACCTCTCCCTCCTCCAACAGGCTCCCTCCTCTAGCCTCATCCTCCTGATAGGAGTCCTCTGATTCTTCTGGAAGGGGGACGAGCTCCCTTAGATCAGAGGTTGATAACTGTGGGGGGGACCGTTCGATTCAGCAGTACCCTCACCTGGTCTGTCATAGGGCGAGAGACACCACTGGAGTGGACGTAATCCTCCAGCTCATCCAGGTATTGCTCTGCCTCCATCGGAGATGCCATGAATCCAGCCCGGACTGGGCCTATGCCCAGTAATTCCATCCATAGGCAATTCATGTGGGCCCATATATCTGGTGGGATGAGGAATTTCTGGTTGACAACCCAAATGTCCCAGGCTTCTGGGAAGAAGACATCCTATGCCATGTCGATATGACGAAGGCACTTCCCCATAGCCTGAGTGGATATCCTATGAAATCCCCTCTGTGGCTACCCATCTGGATGGCCCTGCTCTTCCGGAATCACCGGGTCTGCCGCTGCTGCCACACCCTCGGCCGGTGCAGGTCTCACCGCCATGCCAGCCCCTCCACCACAAGAGGCCCTAGCTGCCCTCCGACCCTGACCTCGATATAGAGGAGGCCCACCGTCACCGACCCGAATAGTCTGTTGCTTCAGCATTTCCCCTAGGTATGCATCC
The DNA here is from genome assembly GCA_963277665.1 of Viscum album. NCBI lineage: Eukaryota > Viridiplantae > Streptophyta > Magnoliopsida > Santalales > Viscaceae > Viscum > Viscum album. The sequence continues at coordinate 1,154,017,950 of OY728158.1, read as the reverse complement.
ACCCAACTAATGGCATACTCCCTCACCAATCCGAAAGCGTTGGTGGATGGAGGAAATGCAATTTTCATCTTCCCATCGTCCCGTGTGAACATGAGCCACAACTGCCTCATCACACACGGGTTCTCTACCTGACCCACCTCCTAGTAGACCTACGGGGTCAGCTGTTGGAGGCACCAGAACTGGCTCTCAAAACGATGCGTGGTGTACGGTTCGCCGAGTGGCTCACGATCTACTCGTGCCACCAAAATTCCACCTCGAAATGCCAGGAGGTAAGCCCAATGTTCTTCCATTCCCTGCCCGTCGTCAGTAAGTATCCCCGTCGGCAATGGGAAGGGGTGGAAATTAAACTCATCCGCCCTCCACACCCGATTCAGCACCATCGGCACGACTAGTTTGAACGGGAAGCTCCCGACCGCGTTCAGGATGGAGGGGCGGAAGTTCGATCCCAAAGGAAAAATAGAGTTTGGATACTCATAGATCCCCCTGATGTGCGCTGTGATCCACCCATACAGAAGGTGGAAGGGCCCACATATCCTTGGTGGCTTATTTCCCTCGCTAATGTGATGCATCATTCTGTAGAGTTTGGCGAGCATTGGAATCCCCAAATTGATCTGCTACCCCATGGCCAACATGGAAGCCCTAATAAATGAGCTAGGCCACACCCCCATGCTTATATCCCTCACTGGTAGGATCCAACCGCAGATGAGAGCCACGATGAACGCCGCCAGCCTGACTATCGGCTGTTGTTCAGTGCTGACACTGAAACCCCAAGTCTTCCATTGGCTTTCCTCCAAGACCCGCCAATACGAGTTCCCCTTACCCCGTTGGGCTGCCCTCAGACATGTTCGAGGCCTTGGAGGGAACTCTCGATTCTCTGGGAAATTCAGGAAGCACTTGAACCATCACCTAAAGTGGACATCCTTCATTTCCTCCTTGTCCTCTCCAGGTACGAATGCCATCAGCACTAACGCAAGTCGCAGTATTTTCTATGTATCCTCCCACGCACTCATGACGGGGAGGAACTCATCATACATGGCCCCCAAGATCAGAACCCCAGAAATTTGGTGGACATCCCACAGGCTGATGCCCACCTCCCCGTGATGCAGGTGAAAGGTATTGGTCCTAGACGACCATCTTCTCCGCAATTCCGGCATCAGTTGTTTCGGTTGGTAAATGTGGAATTGGGAGGCCCATCTCGCCTCATATAACCCCACTCTCCTCAGCTCGGCCCCAAACTCCACGCATGAGGCGCCTACCCAGTAGGGCCAGGCCCAGTGATTAGTAAAGTTGCCACCCCGGCGCAGGTCCCACTCATTAGACCATCCCTTCTTTAAATCCTGCAAAGCCGCCTTCAGCATGGTACGGTAGAGAGGAGGGGACGTCTCCAGTTGCAATGGCTTCCCATCAATATCGTTTACATGGTTGTAAAAACAATCAGCGGTGACGGGTGTGAAGTCCTCACGTGCGTGACCATCGGCCGCCCTGAACCATTGGTGCTGGCATGGTGTACTCCTGAACGAGCAAGCTGGTTCGTCCCTACTCGCCTCAGGGATGAAGACGTCATCCCTCATCCCGAAGCCGTACAATGGCCGCTTCTTACACTGCAGATAATTCTTATGACCCTCCGATAGTAGATATGTCAAAGAAGAGTGGTCCGAATGGCTTCATACCATCTCCCCAAGGCCTGGACAGTTGGCCATCTCATCCCAACGGGCGGCAACTGCAAGCACCCCCAATACAGCTTCTTGATAGGTCATTTCGATTCCGGTACTCAGAATAGAATTTTTTCAGAACGGATCGCGAAGCTGGATCGCGAAGCCGGATCGCGAGGCCAAACCGCAGAGTCAGACCCAGGTCGCAAAGCAGAAGTTCGCTTGGCGTAGTCACAGTGTTGGAGTCTAGCGGTTCGCCGCGAATCTCGATTCGCGGAGAGCAGTTGCGGAGTACACAGGGCTTCATAAAATCGGGAGCACAAAAAGACAAGGAAATCGCATTAAGAAAAAAGAGGTTGACCCCCCTATTTATTGGCGGTGACCTCAGATCAACGTGGTGAACCTTACCCGCACAGAGCATCGTGGCGCATCTGGATCTGTGGCCTCGGTCCGCACCGCGGGCCCTCTTCGTGAAGTCGCATCGCGAACCGCAGACAATTTTAACGATTTTCCCTCAGACTTCGACCCTTCACCCTCCGCGGATCCAAGTCTGAGGGTGGGCATTTGTTGGCGCCAAAATATTGCATGGAAGGAAGGGACGTAAAATAAGCCTGGCACGCTGCCTCGCGAAGCACCGCCGCGAATCACCCCGAGCATCGCAGTCTCGTGAAGATCCGGGGGCGGTAACTCTCCGCGAACGTGTTTGACGTTCGCGAGCCTGCCGTGAAGTACCCCGAGCATTGCAGTCTTGCGAAGATCCGGAGGCGTTAACTATTTGTGAACGGGTTTGACGTTCACGAACCCGCCGCGAAGCTCCGGAGGCGGTAACTCTCTGCGAACGCATTTGACGTTCGTGAGCCCACCACGAAGCACCTTTGGCGGCGCGCGAGTTCGGCTTCGTGGTGCCCCTTGCCTATAAATACTGGACTCCCCCTGAGTCCAGGGGATGGATGATCTGACCATTCGGCTTATCCTCTCCCGAATTGAGAAGCACCCTTTGCCCCTGGGAATCATGAGCTCCCCGAGGTACTTCTACTTCGTGTGACGCCTGTGCTTTGTCTCGTTTTGAACCCCTCTTCTGAGAGGGATTCCCTTCGCGAAGCTCAAGGGCATTCGCGAAGGAAGGGGATTCTCAAGGGAACCCGAGCAGCCACAGAGCATTTATGCTTCACGAAACACCCAACTTGTACTAGTGATCCCTATGCTATGGTAGGATCACTACACATCGCGAAGCACACTGCTTCGTAGCACCTTGCTTCGCGAGGCACCTCTTCTTCGCGAGGCAGTGCTCCGCGAATACTGTTCCACTTCCCGATTCACCCTCCACTCACACCTATGCCCCATGCTAAGGTCAAGCCACCCCGCTTCGCGAAGCACACTCCATTGCTTGGAAATTACGCTTCCTGGGCGACCCTCCAAGTATGCACGATGTGATTTCAAAGTCCCACGGACAATACCACTTGTAGCATTTCTTTGCCTAATGCTTCTTCCTAGAGGCACACTAACGGCTATTGCTCCTTCGCATAGCCACGCTAACGTGGACCCCTCGATGGTTCGCTCCACAACCCCCCTTGACCATGGCCTTGCCAGTACCTTCCCTCCCCCAAGGACCAGAGGGTACCGGTTAAGGACGTCCTAGGGGTGAGGAGTGAACCCACCTTGTCCGAACTGCAGGATGTTAAACTACCAAGCACCACGTCCTCAACACATGACGTTAAACTGTGACCCGACCTTGTGCCTCTCACGAAGGGTCCCCCCAGTTCGAACATTTTTTACACCACTCATATCCATGGGATTGGAATCATCCATCCACAAGGGATGATATCCACCTTACTAGAGTGGTGTATGTTCTCAGGAGAAGGGAGACCCTAGTTCCCCAACGGATGGCTGCAACCCTGCATCTTCGTACTTCCCCACTACCACGGTTAGTGGAGGGCGTGATAGGGAACGAGGCACCTCCCATCATTGGTCCCAAATCCCTCTTTCGTTGCGCACTGTCGCACTTCGGGCCTCCATCCTGGAGTAAGTCCAAGCACCATTGGCCGCCTAACGCGTAAACCCCTCTTCGCTTCTCACGGACGCACCCTTCATGGCGTGATCATCAGGTCCTTGTTGTCTCTTGTTTCTCACACCGAGAATGACTCACGTGGGCTTAGATCTGGCATTGGATATGACAATACTTCATCCAGCATGACGTTAAACTGCATGCCCTCGTCCAGCATGATGTAAAACTGCACGCCTTCATCCAGAATGACGTTAAACAGTATGCCCTTGTCCCACATGACATTAAACTAAACACCCATTTCAACTACAAGGTCTTTGATCCATGTCAAGGCATGGTACTTAGGAAGCCTCCACGAGGTTCATGCCCACCCGTCATATAATTCACGTTGAGTTCCACCTTCATCCAGCATGATGTTAAACTGCATCCAAGTTCGACGGCAAGCCGTTGTCCCCACCGGAACTATGAGGACATTGATCCATGTTAAGGCATGGTACGTAGGAAGCCTCCCTGAGGTTCAAGCCCAACAATCATTGGACCAAACTGTCTCCTTGTCGGTGTGCCAAGCACTCTTTCTACCCCGAACTATGAGGTCTTTGATCCATGTCAAGGAATGGTACATAGGAAGCCTTCACGAGGTTCAAACCCACCACTAGTGGACCCCCCGGGTTCACATTCATGTCGGTTCACCGATGAAACCCTTTGAACTACGAGGTCTTTGATCCATGTCAAAGAATGGTACGTAGGAAGTCTCCATGAGGTTCAAGCCCACCCATCATCCAATTCACATCGACTTATACCTTCGTCCAGCATGACATTAAACTGTATTCCAGTCCGACGGCAAGACATTGTGACTATCCGGATCTATGGGGACATTGATCCATGTCAAGGCATGGTACGTAGGAAGCCTCCCAGAGGTTCAAGACCATCTCCCATCGGACCAAGGTCCCTCATTTACGTCGGTTCTCCGACACCCACCGTCATCCTGAACTACGGGGACTTTGATCCATGCCAAGGCATGGTACATAAGAATCCTCCACGAGGATCAAGCCCATCGCTCATCGTTTATTCACGTTAAGGTTCACTACCGTCCTGCATGACGTTAAATTGTAGTCCATCAATCCTTCGAACTACGAGGACTTTGATCCATGTCAAGGCATGGTACGTAGGAATCCTTCCCGAGGTTCAAGACTATCTCTCATTGGACCAAGGTCCTCCTTCACGTCGATTCGCAGACAAATTCCACCATCCCGAACTACGCTAACATTGATTCCCTGCCACGAGGATACGTAGGAAGCCTCTTCAAGGCTTAATCCCAACTTCACTGTCGCCCTTTCTATGGTTCCTTTCCATTCCCCCCTCCACTTCATACGTTCATCCATCATCCACCGTGATTCTCGCACGGACCGTCATATCCCGGTGACACCATGTTGGTACGCTCCTCTTTACAGCCGCCCATGGGCTAGTCCCGGTATCGACACCCCTTCAAGGGAAATCCCTCAATCTGTTCCATTCTATCTAATGCTATGATTAGGTTGATCTGTCTCCGCTGGACAATAAACTCGCGGAGTACCCTGTGTTTAACCCGGGAAGCTGAGGAAAACCTCAGATATGTGTCTATGGCATATAATTCCCTATGCTCGATGTGGGATGCCTCGGGATTCCACGCCCTTGAGAAGCCCTGTGAATAGGGATAATAGACTAACATGCCAGGTCCCCAGCATCCAGACAGGCTACTGATGCCACAACGTGACTACTCCCCCGACTGAAGGTTACTTCCCTAACCAGACCCTTTGGAATGTCCCAACAGAAGTAGTGTAATTAACCAGCATCCATGGAAACATGGCACTGGGAAGACTTTCACGAACAATTTATTAAATCTATGAGGGAGACCCGGACTAGGTGATGAGTTCTCAGGAGGAATCCACAGAAGGAAGAACGGACATCCCATCATCCCGTTTCGATCAAGGAGTAGACTTCCCTGAATAAGGAGCAAATGCCGCCCGCCCTTAGAAAGCAGGAATGCGGGGCAACAGCTGTGCGTCCTCCACAGACGGATCCGCGCGCCCCGGCGAAAGCATCGGAAACAATATTCATCTTTCAAAAATTTATTATTTTCAATCCATATATTTTAGAGGACTTCATTAAATTATGAGGGCCCAATTTAATTAAGGTGGTGAGAATATAACACCTCAAAATTCTAATATGCATCCTTGTATTCGATAGTGTGCATGACATTTATCACCAAGAACCTAAAGGAATATAATATCCCAATAATTTAATCTATATTGACTATTTTAAAGATACTCAATACATGATATACCTTTTAATGAAAACAATAATGGGTTATCATGTGTTGACGTAAGAGCGACTTTCCTCGATAGCTTGTGTTACACGCTAGACAATGTTTCTACAAATAACGGTGTTTGATTAAAATTTATTTTTTATATAATATAGTATATCCATGAATTTATGTTAAATTTACTGAATATTATTAAAATAATTATTAAAATTTATAGTTTATATAAATATAAAATTAATTCATTGGAAAAATAACTAATGAGAAACAAAAGTGAAAATAGATTGAAAATAAAAGAAAATATTATTTTGAATAATCTATTTAACCCTAATAGATTTATTTCATAAAACTAGTGGGTAATATAAGTTTAATATATATATATATCATATATTCCATATATTATTTTTAGTTTCATCCAATATATTTGATAATCGTTAAATGAGAACAAACCTAATTTTATCATTAAAACTGATATTTTCTTAAATGGTATGTTACCCACTTTTAATTGTGAACCCATTTTCAATATAAAATGTATTATGTTTATATATTATATAAGATTGAATAAAATAAATATTTTAAATATAATAATGTGAATTAGGTTGGGTGATTTTATTAATATTTTTTGAAACATTTCATTTTTTAATGAATAGTAAAAATACTAAAATTTAAATGAAGAATATTATTTAATCTAATTTACTAATAAATACATGTTATAATTTTATTTGATTTTAATGATTAATTATAATATATTTTTATCATTTAATAAAATTTATTTGTTTTTTATAAGATTCACTTTTAAATTGAATGTAAAAACAAATCATACATTTTTACATTTTTTCTTTAAAAATATGCATTGTCGTCCCTCCTGCGTGACGAGTTGTAAATTAATTTTAGCCACTTCTATGATTGTAATCTTAAAAACATGGATACCATATTTTGAATAGTAATATTATATAATTTTTATTATGTTCAATGTTTTTTTTGGAAAAAAATTATTAATGATATTAATTAAAATTATTTTGTGAAATATAAACATAATGAATGACTAAACGTTTACCATAGAGGAACGAATGATATAAACACTAATACAAAACATATATGAAGGAAATAAATAGACCATCAGCCTTCTATTTCTGAGTTTTTTGGTCAGGAATTACTTTTTTAGGACGTATCATTTGTCAGACTAATTTCATTTCAAAAATACAAAGTAAGTCATTTCATTTTCCAATGAAAGTCCACCACATCTCCCACTCCATTACAACTATCAAACCAATTAATATCATCAAATTTCCAAAAAAATAGATTACTATCTTCCCACCCACCATAAACCAAGGAGGATCTCTTTTGGAATAAATTATCACCATGAAGCCTTTTGGTATAAACCAAATGACGTTACGTGATTAACAAGTAACATATTCTCTCATGTTTTTTAATTTTATTACCATTATCCATTCTCCTAGACTATTTATTCCTTTATTTTTAAAAAAGCCAAGAATCCTAAATATTCCTGAAATTTTTATGTAAATTATTCTACCTACACTTATACACACCTCTATCTAATTAGTAAGGAAAATAATGTTTTAGTGTATGATTAACTACTGTGTCACTAAACAAAAAATGTTTAATTTTCCATTACAACCTATCATGGTGGCCACTATGTTGGAAAATATAGGTATATTTGATATATATTCCATTTATAAGGTCTTTAAGCTTCATTAATGTTTACTTATAACATTATTTTATACTATTCATCTTGTGTAAATACCATAATTTCGGTTGAGAAATTTGGGATTACTTCCCCCTCAAAGCGATATGACTCATTTATACAACATGTGAAACATATAAAGGAGGTTTTTAATAAACCTATGAAACAAATATTAAATTTATATAATTCCTGAATAAAAATAATAATATTTATTACATAGTTTTATTTCCTTTAATACATCAATGAAAATGAAGAAGCGTTCATGCATAGATACCGCCTATAGTATCCATGAATGGAGAACATAATTTCTAATATCAAAATATAATGGAATACGATAAATAAAGATATATAATGACTATATATGATATTTATGACATTATTAACAATCTGTAGGTTATTATACCATTATTTATTTAATGATAATAACAAATAAAAATTTAAAACATACTCAATCAATAATTGGAAATTGAAACCTAAAATAGATAAAATATTGAAAGATTGTTCACAAAAATGTAATAATATATTTTAATGAATTAATATATGATATTAAAAAAATAACTATGGTTATGGTATAAGATAGTATCATATTTTAGGCCACTATAAATGTAGATAATGACCAAACATCAAAATAAATGTTAATACAAGTGATTCAATCCCAATTTACTTTCCGCTAAAACATATTTATGTTATAGACCATTTAACTTTTAATTGGATTGTATACTTAACATTGATATTTTATATCAATAATATTATTACTCTTATGATAATTTATGTCTCATTTATTTAAATAGATATTTTGATTTAAAAGATTCAATATGGTATGAGACACATTAGAATGTTTATGTATTATATTCCCTCAAGAATGTTTTAATAACGTCAACCCTTGTTTACCTCACCCCCCTCTAAGTTATTATTAATAAATCCATTTTAATTATTAAATATTGATATTTTCTAAGGAACGTTATTTATTTGATATATGAGGAATGTTTTGTACTTTTACTACATGGGTGGGTCCCAATTATTGAAGACCCCTAAATGAATCGATAGTCTCATGAGATGAAATATATTTCCAAATAAGATGTGTTTTTATTGGATTCCTAAACCGTGGTTTTAATGGTCTTGATGGTAATGGTTCTATGTAACTAGGAAACATTGAATCAAATAAATGTGCATTTACATCATTTATATTTAGATACTATTTTTCAATGAGATTCTTTGTTGACATTTTTGTGGATTCAACTCAAAAAAGTGACTAAATGTTTTTTAATTTAATCCTATTGATGGATTGAGGAAAGAGGGTAATAAAAAGTAAAAACCAGCAAATGTTTTAAATGTGTTTATATCTTATTTAAATGTTATATTACATCCAATTACTATAACTAGAATAAATTATAAAATGTTTATCTATTTTTAATTTTATAAAAATTACAAGGGAAATCAAACTATAAAAAAATTAGATGATAAAACAACATGGAATTAAAATGTAATGTTTTTTCACTATTCATTAAATTATGAATTTATTTATAAAATAATACATAATATCAACTAAATTAAATTTTGATATCCCACTACTAATGAAAATTATTATTTTGTCAAATATAATTTATTAAAGTGAAAAAACCTATATTCATAAATGTTTTACCATCAATAGGATGTAAAACTACATTTTAAAATAGATATTATGGTATTTATGAATATAATTGAATTTATTCTAATTTTAAGCTTCTAAATTGGTTTAGAAGAATGTAAAAACATTAAATAAATATGTGTAAACATTATATATATTTCCATTCGTTCTCTCCAATAAAAAACTAGGTGATAACAACTATTTAAAATAATAATATTAAAATATATTATTTTTTCTTTATAACTCAGTCTTCAATACAATGCATGATTTTGGAGAAACCCATTGTTGTGTGTCGGGTAAACTATCGAACATAGCACCCATTTAAGGAATAATTAATTTCAAATTCATAAATTCTAATAAATATGAAAAATAATTAATCTATAAATTCATGGGATGTTTCAATAACACTATTCGAGATAAATGAAATATCTTGATAGGTATAATCCTAGTGACTAAGTAATAACATAGTGAAATAATGTTTTATAGAAATCATCTCATACGATACCTTGATGGAGACTATCCAGTGTAATTACAACCCAAAAATTATTTTTTAATCATAATAACATGTGTGTAGAATGCTAGACACTCTACAATAGATGGCCATCTTGATGCTCAAATATAGATATGGTATCCTCATTACAAGACTCAGAAGCCACTAGACGGTATTCCCCTAAGAAGGTAGGACGAATCTCATGTTGATACTCATGAGTCATATCATCCATCGTAGGTATATGATATAGGGAAACAAACCTATAATAAATTATATTAGAATACAGTAAAAATATTAGTCATTGGTACCCTGATTAGATATATTATTTGGTGTCCCAATTGTTACTTATGGTGGTAAGACTGGCGAATCAGGTCCCACAATGTATATGGATATGTCATTACTACCCTCATGGTGCGTGACACAAGGAAATCATGGAAGAATTAGTTTATTGATAAAAAACAAACACCTCATAACATGTTTTATTTATATAGATAAAAACACTAGATGACGATAAATGTAAGAAAGTCTCACTACCCATGGTATACTACCCCAACTACCATCGTAAAAGGATATGTATTTTTATGTTCTCAGTATTTATTTCATGGATTCTAATATATGAAGGTTCAAAAATATAATTCTTTATCACTTACTTCAAACCATTTATCTTTATATGTCCATATTAACCACTAAAATTACATTATTTGATTTCAATATATCAATGTTGTTATATAATTTATTTCGATTCACAATGAATCATGTCCCATAAAAATTATCTCTAAAAAATAATCCTATTGATTCTAATCTAATGGAAGGAATTGATAAATTACCAATCCCAACAAGGACGAACCATACCACCTAATGAATTGAAGCCAACAATAAATCAATCTATGATATGGCTTATCATATGTACAATATTAAAAACAATTCTCACTCAACAATCATAGATATATATTGTAATGAAAATTGTGAAAATAATTTATATATCATGACAAAATTAATGGATTATAAATTATTGAATCCTATGATGATAAATGTAAAAATGAGCCTCCCCCTCATATCATAATTCATATATGAAATGGTTTCTCAATCTGAATAATTATCAATAAAATCCACACAAAATGCACATCACCCAATGTTGAAATGATATCACCCATAATAAATATAAATTGACCATCAATTATAATTTGTAAAACATGGATTTTATTTTTTTCTAGTGTCCGTGATGCCCATGCCTAACTTCTAACCATGATCCATGCATTTCTAACTTCCAATATATTCTATAAAAATACTAAATGATGAAAGGAAATAATTGTTATGAATTTTTGACATACCTGACCTGGATGCCACTTAGAGGTGCCCTGCTCCTAGTTAGCCACATGGACACAAGTACATCTCCCTGAATGCAAAGTGATAACGACAAGATGGGGGCCTAGGATTGGTATTTGTGGAGAGTTTGACCTCATTATCAGTGTTTATAATACTAGATGAATATAAAATAATACGATATAAGTAGAAGAATCAATGTAAGAAAATATGGAATAGTAAAAGCCTACCAAATTAACAGATAACTGAAGTACTGACCGAAATATACCACAACCAAGGATGATATATGTCGGATAACTATAAAGATGGAAGACATGTATAAAAGGAATATGTCATAAAATGATATAAAAAAGTATAAAAAATGAAAGAAAAATCTATCTGTAGTATATCGAGTACAGTCAATTAAATATGTTACTAACTCGTTCCTCTACAAGACGTCTATGAGGTTACTGATGAATCATGTTTCCCATTATCATCACCTACATACATATAATCCTACCAACTATTAATGGGTACTAGATTGGGTGTTAGATAATTATAAGTAGGCCAATAACAACATCATCTATAATTTTTTTTCTTTGTAATACAAACTGAAATAGCTTTCAAGAAATTATATATAAATTTAAATAGTAAAATAATATGAATACCAATGTACTTACTTCACCCCTCAGAAAGTGTCTTTTCTCTAATAATAAATAATTTGGCTTCAAAACCAACCATTAAATAAAATTGTTCAACTGAGTCACTGGAAATACATTCATTACACTCGGATAGTAATTGTATTGTTTAGATGATGTAACAAGGCACCCAATTTTGATATTTATAATGAATGCGAAAGAAGGTGATGACTAGGGAAACCAAGACCTCAAGTGAATACGAATCATTAGTAACTACATCCTAGGTTAGGGAGAAGTGTTTAATCCAAGGAGAATCATCCATGGAATTCCATAATAGTGACTATATAATAGTTTCAAACTAATATGTACATGATAAAATTGGATAAGAAATGGTTATTCCTAATTATATATCCAAGGAAAATCGTGTTTAAAGAAGCCACACTAGTTCCATGGAGTGTCTCCATTGGGTCCATTAACTATCAATTATATATCATGTAGTGTAATACATGTATCAAATAATAGACAAGAATCAGCTTACATGGATGGTCTATTCCCTGGGTATTGACATCAATAAATAGGAATGGTTTTCCTGAGTGATCAATGAATTCCCCTGGTAATATAGAACCTGTCATTTGTCAAAAAAACTTATGGATAATCATTTCATGTACACAAGGAACCATACAATTTATTCATTTAATTAATATTGAAACATAATTATCAATCCATTTAGCATGTCATATTGTTCAAGACATTACATTTCCATAGTGGGTGAAGGCAAACATGGTATGAAAAACTTTAATTAATCCATTTATGTCAAAAACATTTCATAAATTTACATGGTTCATTCTTCTACATTCTATATTAAGTATCATGGGGTGCGAAAATGTGCACCCATATGTTCATTTTCATTCTATTAGGCCAAGTCATATATATTTAATATATATTCTATCAAAAATTAATATTAATTAATAATGTAATCCACTTACCATAAGTGGGTAAATTGAGGATAAAATAAGTATTTTATCATTAAAAATCCATCATTTTTTTAATTCAAGTATGGTTACTATTAGAATTATCAATCCTGACCTGAAAATGATGGATCTAAAACACCATAACAAACCACTATGTAATTATTGGAAACTTATAGATTCAATTTAGAAAATCCCTAATTTGGGTGGTAAGTGTTGTGGTTGTAATCATCAATAATGAATATAATATTTGGAATTTTTCTTAGGACATGGTTGTGATGACAACAAAAAAAGGAATATTAATTAAAAATCTAACACCACTTGAAATCAATGTGACCACATGAAATTTGATAAAATGAATAATCTTGAGGAGTGAGTTATGAATCACCTAAATAATATTTGTATTATTATAATCATATAGTATTAGGATCACCATAGTCATGTATTAGAAGAGATCTAAAACATGGATCAATGCCCCATAATTGGGGTATATTATAATTCATGTAAATAGTGTCATTTATAGTAATCATTGAGATAAAATATTAAAATGGAATTGGAAACATACCAATATGATTCTAATGATACGAACAAATACTATATCGGGATTCAAATGAAGGGGTTACATCAATTCCTACATTACCCAAAAGTGGAGAAGAAATATAAATAATGTATGGGCTATCCTCTCGAGAATGAAAATGTTTTTAGGGATATATTTAATTAAAATTTTAATGGAAAATGACATTTTTCCCAAAAACATCCATTCACGGTTATGATTCATTTTTCTCCAAAAATCATTTCAACCATGCATGGCAAGCTATAGGAAGGGTGAACCATAATGTTTAGGCCACACCCTTGGTGAAACAATTTACCAACCATGAAAACCCCTTAATAACTTGTCTATGAAGATTTTTTGGGCCAGGTGGCCCAAATCATATGTTTCTGGAAAACAATTTTCCCCCATCCTTCTCCTTGTCCGACCCCACATAGATACCACTATCTATGTGGCTGGCCACACATGGTTAAAAAGAATGAAACATGTCATTATCACCAAAAAAAATTATTCTACATGCTTAAAATAATCCCCAGACACCTTTGATCCCTTAACTAACACCTTATACATCAATATTAGGTCCATATATGATAATTTGATGAAATTTAAAAGTTTCCATACCAGAGTCAAAAACTAGGTTCTTACAGTCATTATACCCACACAAAAGAGATAATAAACAATAAATCACTGAGAATTCATATATATATATAATACCATGGTGTGGTCAATCTCACTAGAAATGCACCGCATCCATTTGGGATTGTACAATATGGTCTGACCGGCTAACCATAATTAAATCATATCCCCCACCAATGTGTATTACATTTGGCAATCATGTATCCTTTTGACCCACTAGTGCCATTGCACATCTTGTGCATGAGAACATAAGCATCAAACTCACTACTATACCCCTCATCATAGTTCCATGAAACCTACTACCAAAAGGATATACATTATAATGTTTCATTTATTGAGTACAATTATACCAAGAACATATATCGTAAAGAAACATTTAGGTTTTCATTGAAACATTAATCAGTTGTCCAGTTGTCTTCAGCAACAATCACAATCTAGATTTCATATATGATGTGAATCCTATGTTCAAAATATGATTCATGAGTTCTATATTTCCCTTGATGACCAATAATATTAATCCGTCTCTCTCTTATTTCCAATTTCCAAAAAATAGAAATATAAAAAATGATCAAATCCCCAAAAATATGTCTTTATCCCAATGAAAAAAATCATATTATAGAATTCCATCATAGATAAAAATAAATCCCATACTCAAGAAACCATAACATCTTATAAGAGAAATTGTTCTCAACACTACAATCTGATATCCATCAAAAATTATAAACAATTAGTAATACCTCATTCTACCACATCTAATAATTGTAAATTCATGGAATAAAATAGAATGAATTCATCATTGTAATGACTTTACATGAACTCTATTAATATTGTGCTCTATGATGGTTCTCCAAAACACATCATGCATGCCTCCCCATATTCCAGAGGACATGGACTTCCAGTGATTGTCTTAGGTGGTATAGTGGGGATATTATACAGTATTATAAAAGCAATAAAATTTTATAATTTTTTTGGTTTAGGAAAATTTTTTAAATAATTACATTTCAAATGTAGTAGATAAATTAGAAAAGAACAATATATATTAATAAAATCAATTAATATAAAATTAAAATAATCATATCATATATATAACACTTTTCATCCATTAGGTCGACTATAAAGATTCAAGAATCTTATAAACTCCAAAAATGTACATGTTTCTACTAATAAATCTGAGCTAGACCACATACCCAGCATTGAAAAACTCTCCTACTACACTTCCACAATTAAAACTACACATAAAAGAATATATGATCAACCACACAACACCCGACCTTTTACCTCTCGACAATTCAATATGTGCTCAATCAAAAAAGTAGATATTAGGTATGAAGGATCAACAAGGTGTAGGTATAGTTGAGAGAATATGATATCAATAGGTCACCCAAAAAATGAAACTATAAACTATTTTTATAGGTACCTTGATATTCCATATTGTTATCCTGGTTGAGAATCAGATGTAAGTAGATGTAAATCCAACAATCTGAGACCACATCAATAGTTGGGTCGTTATTCTCGGTCAAATGGCCATTTTTTTATCATTGATGTCAACACATAAATGCTCGTATATGTCATGTATCATACCTATGCATATATATGTAAATAGGAATATACATAATTATGGATAATGATATTACATAAAAAATATCAGGAATTGATCAATGGGTCTATAATCATGATGACCTGGATGTCCTATGAAAAAGAAAAATGAGCTAGATGTCTTACCAAAAAAGCTATGTATCATTAAGATTATCTATTCATTCACATTACCAATAAGAAAATCCATCATTGTGTAATTATAGATATGTATCTGATCATTTAACATCACCGTTGGGGGATACTCATCTTAACCCTCAGTTCACAGGTACTCTCCTCCAATAACTATAACAATTGATTTTGAGGAAGAATGGTTGTATAACCTATAATAATCCATTAGATACATATAATGTGGCTAATTACTAGTAAATCTATCTAATGTATGGGCCCATGTCTCATTGTGTAGGCATTGGGGATTTCATGAGTCAGATGAACCATATGGGTCCAACTGATCGGTGATCTGTAAGGAGATATCAATAATGAGACCTTATTTGAAGCATCAAAATATGGATGTGCACATAATTCAAAATGCCATTCATTGTTGTTTGAAATTATTTTTAAACAATGTGATATAGAAAAGGGCCCATAATCCATGTCCTAGAGACACTTTTTGGAGAACCTAATCATACGAAAAAACCCAAGAGACAATATTCATCCTATAAAAACCGTATTTTGATGATGTCATATTAATTATATATACACCACTTGTTGAGGAGAGAATAATAATCCACCAAAAATCCTAGGTTGTGGATAGAATAATCATCAACATTATACACATTATCCGAGGATAAAATAATAGTTATCATCACAAGGGAGTTAATAATATTCCATGAGTATCATTATTATGAATAGATGACCATATATCAAGCCATCTGTCCAACTAAAAGAATCTAAGAAACACATTAAGAAATATTAAAAATATAATAGTCCAATAAATAATTGATCAATATCCTTGTCAAAGAAGTAGGTTTCGGTATTAAAATAAATAAAATAAATAACATGGATTTGTAACTGGATAGTAGGAATGAAAATATGGGCATCTGAAAGGGAAAGAAAGACTCCTCGTGTTGGGAAAAAAGACCACCAAGAAAGATAAAAATATGTCTATAATACATGCATTTGAAATGAATAAAAGAATTTATTAATTAAATATTGTGAGTGTATGAACACCGAAACCCACCACAACTACTGTGATGACCCATCCCCCATGGCCTATTCCATGACTACGCCAAGAATGAATTTCATAGGCCAGGGGCTGTTGACAAGCACCAAAGGAGTAATTCCTTAAACTGGGAAGGCGTTGCTTTTATAACCTGCAAACACACACAACTGAGAACACAACTGAATACAAGTTTTTAAGTGAAACTGTATAAAAAAGAGACTATTTAAAAGTAAAAGGGGATAGAAATTCAATCCCAATAGTAAAGTATAAGAATTTGGAAGTACATGTACAATTGATGAAAATTGAAAAACAGCTAATGGATCATCCTCTTAGGTTCCTACATAAAGGTTAGGTACAAATCACATCTTCTACACATCTCATCCATCCATATCCTCCGTGTATTGACTCATCGTAATTTCTGCCTTTGAGAACCGTCTAGTCTTAGTGCTCAAATCCTCGATTAGCATTGTCTGTCTTCTGCATCCTACACAACAAGGTGTGAGAATATCCCATGTAGGGGTGACTGTAACGATACAATGTTGCGACCTCGAGACCATCAAGGTCTTAGTAAAATATAGAAAAGATAAACCAAAAAGAATTAAATCAATAGATAACCGTACATAGGTATATTCCCATACACATACCTATGTTATCAAATGATCTATCTCAATAATGAGGAGAATTCAGAAAAAACCGACTCAGCTCAACCAGGATTTTATTCTAGGGGTAGTATCAAGTTACATCCCCAGTCACATTATTGAAACCCCGTATGTTGGATAACTCCTCCACATTCGAGTAAAGTGGTTCTTCCACGACACAAAGTGTGCTTCCCACAAACGATGGACTACTGAGGTACTCCTCCTCTCGAGTATCGTGGGACTGCTGTGTCACACAGAGGCACTCCTCACTATGGGTCTGCCTCAACACCATGGACACTCCCCCACGTAGCCTACTGAGGTACTCCTACTATTGAGTATTATGGTTCTTCCGTGTTACATAGAGGCGCTCCCCACTGTGGGACTTCCACGATACCAAGGAGCTTACCACCGGGCTATTAGAGTTACTCTATGTAAAAAAGGTCAATAGTACTCAGCACTTAGCCAACTATTAGGTCTTCGCACTCCGCTTGCTCAACTCCAAGAGGATTTTCTCCAGAGGCTTCCAGTTGATACTCCAACTTTAACAATGTCCTGCGAAAAATTATCTCAATGGTCCTCCATGTCATAGGGATCTCAAAGCAATAGACAAAGAGTCAATCAGATTCCCAACATATGATTTATTAACCTTTTAGTCTTGGTTTCCCGGTTGAATTCGTGCATGATCCAACTTGACTGTATCCCAAATATATCCCAAACTCCATTTGGGTATACTCAAAGGGACCACCATTCGCCAATATTACCAGCGCCACAGAAGGTTCATCAAACAGATGTGTTGTGCCAATGATATAGCCAAAAGAATGTAAAGAGTCATAGTGAGCCTGGGTCCGGACCGACCCTGTCGTCCCGACCCGGCCAGACCCAATCTAGGCCAATCAAGTTTTGGTTGACCCGACATTTCCCATTGGGTCTATCCCACCCTGTTGTGCATGCTAGCCCATTGGGTTTGGCTCGGACCACTAGGCCCAGCCCAGCAGGCTGCGAGGGGCCTAATAGGGTGTGGACCAGCCTCGAGGGCACAGACCGGCCGCAAGGGCATGGACCAGTTGTGAGGTCACGGACTGGATGCACATTGGATCAAGGGTGGTTTGGCCCAGAGTGCACCATGAGGGCGACTCATCCCGGGGCACAGGGCCAATTCCGCAGGGGCGTCGTGAGGGCACAGGCCGGTTGGGTCGGGGCACCGCGGGGGGCCTGTTCGGCCGGGGGCTCTGAAGGCCAGCGGGCTGTCACATCTAGGGTGGCTCGGAAGTCCAGTGGTAATGTGAGGCCAGGGTGGCTCAGGAGGCCAATGGGCAGCACGAGGCAGCTGGCGGCGTAGTTTGGCCCTGGGCGGTAGAGCTGGTTCAGACATGGTGACAGAGCGTTGTGGGGGTGAAGCGGGTTGCAGAGACTACGGGGGGCACGACCATTTCCTTCATCACCTTAGACACCATTGTATCCTTACCCCATTTTGAAGAACACCACAATGAAGAATTGATGGGGGGGGGGGGGGGGTCGGGCCATGTTTGTTTGGCCCGCACTTTCCATTTTTATAGTGGTATTAAGCGGTTCATCGAAAACATAAACAATGAATGAGAATAGATGATATTATAAAACTTGAAGTCCTATAATCCCTCGATAATTTCTATTTCCAACCCTGATAAAGAAAATTAGGGGAGATCATGGGCAGTGTTAATCATATAATTAATAATCCACTACAATATTCCACAACATTTTTTCCCATCCAGCAAGGAAAACATCTAGGGGTCAACATGATAATAACTTGATCTGTGTTATTTGTTTTCAGATAGAAAGAATAAATGAATAAAATCATACTTAAATAAAAACCCTACCTTGTTTTTTTGGTTGACGTTAGCTCTAGAAGGAATATGTTGATTTATTATAGAAGAACACGTCCTATGTTGGAGGAAGTTCTGTGGAAGAAGGTCGAAGTCATCGACGTTCTTCGTGGAGAGAGCATTCCTCGTTGGAGAAGCTTTTTCCAAGAGATACACCTCTCCTCAATTCCACAAATGTTAATTAGAAGCCAAAATAATATAGTGAAATATATATCATGTTTTTGGAATAATATTCAAAAAGGATTAAATTATTAATTGATGTGTTGGATCAAATAATTAATGGGGTGGATTTGGGACAATTAATAATGTGTGTTGGAATAATCAAAATTTTGGAGTTGTTGAAGAGGCTCACCCACATTTATTAGGGGGATTGAGAGGTTTTAATCTCCTCCCATAAATAGGTGTTGGGTGGTCCCCACAAAAATAAATCAAAAACAGGAGGTTTAGTTCCAATGGACCCCATCCCAAAACATCCACGTGGTTGGTTGTTACAATAAAATAAAATAAAATATGCGCATATTTTAGTTTTTTACTTCTATGAATAACCCAAAAATTAACATTCCCTCTCGACCCACTGTCGTCTAGGTGAAGGTATCCTTAAGAAAATACCGGTGCGCCGAGTTCAACGGTGCTCTCAGATATCAATTCTGAGCACCGGTTCAAAATGTTGAAAAAACCCACACTCATGTTTACTAATAGTACCTGTAATAATGTTCCGAAATTCATTCTAGGCACTATAGGCCTCAGATTTATGTTCCATAAATCTTCGTGGACACGTAAAATTCTCATATATTTTAGAAACAATATATTGAAATTCCTGGAATTTACATTCTCCCCACTACAGGCTTTACGTCCCTGTAATCCACAACTCATACGAAGGGAACAAGTGGGGGTACAAATCATGAATTTGAGCCTCCTGCTCCCATGTTCTCCCCTGGAAGTTCTCATACTACCATAGAATGCACACCAGAGGAATCGACCGTTAATGAAGGAATCACTCTTATCAATCCTCATTCTCTACTGGATCCTCTGTAAAAGTCTCCACATTGTCGACGTCCATCTCGACATGGTCGATGATGTGAGATGGGCCGTGCATGTGTATCCTCAGCTGGGATATGTGGAAGACTTCATGCACCTGGTGCAACTGAGGTGAGTGAAATAGGTTGTATGCCACCTAACCATCTGAGGTGAGTACCTGAAAAGGACTGATGAACCTCGAAGATAACATGTCGCCTCGGAAAAATCTCTACAGACCTCGTCGTGGTGAGACACGTAGAAAGACATGATCACCATCCTCAAACCCCATAGTTCTCCGTATCCTATAGGCATAGAACTTTTTCCCACTTTGTACAGGTTTCATCTGCTCGTTGATGATATGCATCTTTTCTGTTGTAGCCCGTACCATCTATGGACACACTAACACTGACTCCCCTGGGTCAGTCCAATACAAAGGTGATCTTCAAGGTCTCTTGTATAACGCCTCAAAATATGCCATCTAAATTGTGGAGTGATAGTTTTTGTTGTATGAAAACTCTACCAAAGGCAATTTATCCTCGCAACTAAGACCGATGTTGTGTACACAAGAGTGTTGTATGTCCTCGGTTGTCTGAATGGTCTACACAGTCTAACCATCCATCTAGGGATGGAAGGTGGTGCTCAAATGAAGTTGTGTCTTGAAAGCCTCCTGCAACCCCATCCATAGATGGGAAGTATAACATGTTTCATGATTAGAGACAATTACTGAGGGTCCTCAATGTAGACAAACAATCTCCTACACATAGAGGGGTCCCATGCCCTCTACTAAAACCTACTCTCTGATCAGTAGAATGTGGGGTGACATGGTGATTCATTCAATGAACATACAAATTGAGTCATTTTCCATAGATATAAGTGGTAGTCCGGTCACAAAATCCATGGATATCTCATCCCACTTTTACTCTTGGACCTCTAAAGTGTGAACCAAGCCCACAGGTACCAGATGCTATGCCTTCACTTGCTGACAAGTGAGGCATCGAGGGACAAACTCTGTAAGTACTTTCTTCATTTCCAACCACCAGTTCTATCGTTGGAGGTCCTAGTACATATTCTCCACTCCTGGATGTACCGCTAGAGGGGATGCATGGAACTCCGTCAACATTTCCTCATGATGTGACACTAGTACAATGGTATATCCTCTAAAGAAGATAACATGCTCTCCACATTAATAAAATCCATCAGGTGCATGTCCTGTGGAAATCTGAGCACGTCATGTCTCGTAGTCAGCATCCCCATACAGTGCCTCCCGAACTCACTGAAGAAGTGGGGTAGTGATTGTAAGAGGTTGATGAAAAGCTTCTCCATCACTATCCACAAATTATATATGCAAAGTGGCTATCTACTCTGACGCTTCGTCTAGTAGCTGTATACCAGATCTCTTCATAGTGAATCTACAACAATATTCCCCTTCCCAAGAGTATACACTATCTCAAATTCATTGTCATGGAGGAACTCAAGGCAAAGTCACTGTTTGAGGTTCATGTTCTTTTGAGAGAAGATATACCTAATAAACATGTGATAAGAGTAGACGGTAAAATGCTATCCCATTAGATAGAATCCCCACATATTCAAGGTGAGAACACTGCTGCTAACTATAGGTCATGGGTAGCATAGTTCTACTCATGCTCTCTCAACTATAGAGAGCCATATGCGATCAATGATTTCTCCTACATCATGACACTTCCGAGTCCGGTCCCTGATGCGTCACAGTTGAATATGTGACCAATGCCTTCCCCTGGAAGCCTCAAGATAGTATGATACTGGTGCTGCCACTCTGGACAAATCTGGCATGAATCTCCTGTAGTATTCTACCAAACCAAAGAAACTCTGTAACTCTGTCACACTCCTGGGTGGTTCCCATGAAAGTACATCCTCAATCATCCTAGGATCTATTAAAAATCCAGCCTCTGAGATAACATAAGACAGAAAGTGATCCTCTCAAATCCAAAACCGGCGCATAGAGAGATTAGCATAAAGCTGGTGCTCTCATATTGTGTCCAGTACTACTCGCAAGTGATATGCATGCTCATTCTTTGTAGTCAAGTAGATCAGAATGTCATCGATAAGGAATATGACAAAGTGGTCAAGGTATGGCTGAAATATCCTTTTCATGAGTCACATGACCACTACTGGAGTGTTGGTCATGCCGAATGGAATAACCACGAACTCGTAATTGTTGTACCGACACCTGAAGTTCCTCTTCTACACATCCTTGTCTCGCACTCTAAGATGGTGATAGCCTGATCTGAGATCTATCTTCGAGAACCACCATACTTTCTTCTTCTAATCAAAGAGGTCTCCAATCATATGAATTGGGTATTTGTTAGACATAGTCACCTAGTTCATGAGAATGTAGTCGACAGAAATCTACCAGCTCCCATTCACTTTATTAGAGAACAGAATCAGGGCCGCCCCAGGTGAAACACTGGGACAAATGAATCCCTTCCCCTACAAGTCCTCTAACTGTACTCGCAGCTCGCGAAGCTCCACGGGAGCCATCTGAAATGCTGGTGATGATATCTGTGTCTCCCCGGGGTAGAAGACAATGTATATGTCCACCTATATACAAAGTGGTAGACCTGGGACATCTTCAAGGAAAACATCCACATACTGGTCCACCAATACAGGATAGCACAGACTCTCCACACCAATAGCTCTGAGGGTAAGGAAACAAAATGATGAGTGATCAGATGCACCCTCCTTTGGGTAAGTCTGTCATGTGTTGCAAAGCCTCTATTCTCACCGGTGAAGCTAAACCTGGACCCATCCATATGGACACACTGCACATTTCACCTAATACAGTCAATATGAACAAGGGCTGTAGATTACTAGAACATACCCATGATGACATCGTAAGGCATCAACGCCGTAACTAGGAGATCAAAACATAAGCTCTCAACTCTTAGAGTATTCTCACACTTCCAGCACCATTGAGTAGTCGTTGAATCTGCTCACGAAGGAGTATGTAGCCATAAAGATTGAGCCAATGGATTTGTCAGAATATCTACGCTCATAATGAGTGCACTGGTAATAATGGAGTGACTGGAACATGTGTCTACAAGTACAACATCCATGGTGGAGTATACATAGATCATAACTTGAGTCATCTTCAAAGTTACATGATCATAAGTTTCAGCTTCCTAGAGGTGAGATCTCCCATATCCACCTTCTCCTTTCGGTCGGGGTGGACCTCATGGTGGTTGTGGTGATAACATCTCGAAACATCACCCACCGTGAGCTGCAAGACCAGCTCATCTTCCTCTTCCGCCTACACCCTGGGGACCTCCTCAGTCGAATCTCTATCTCTGCTTGGGCGGCCCTTCGACCATCAACTGATCATATGAATGACTAGTCGGATAGTCACAAGCCAGGTGACCCTTCCTACCGCAAGTATAACATTGCTCGCTCCTAGTACGACTGGGTCCGCCTCTAGTGCTCTGCACAACCGACCCTTAGTCATGTGGTCGTCCACCTATTGGTCTGGTCCTCTCAGAACTATGTGACATATGACAATTTCCAACTGCAAAGGACTCCATTATGTGTCAACTTGTGGTGGATCTCACTGACGAAGATTACTCAGTAATGAAAATCCCTACTACGAGGGATCTCTCTAACACTACTACATGCATCAGGATGCTGAGTAAGATCACTGAAGCCCTGATCTACCATCTGAGTCCCTACTCAATGTTCTGTGCCATTATGAATTGGTCCTGAACCATATAAGTGGAGTAGTGTTATGGATCAGTTAACCTCTATGATAACTGAGCTAAAATCATGCTACCCTAATGCAGACGATGTAGCTCTTATATGCTCACTACACAAAGATTCGCTGGGACAAACTCTGCCCAGAATCGGCTATCGAAGTCTACATAAAGAAATTTCAACTCATCATGAACCTGGATCATCAAGATCAACCTTCATACTAATGCTTCTAGTAAATGTTTTGAGGCAAGGATCCCTAAGTGGTTGGCTGGTGTCTCTACTAGTCGGAAGACTCTCACCAAAGCCTCCAACCAATCCTTAACCTCCTGTGGGTCCATCTCTCCCGGGAACATGGATGGCCTCTGGTGATGGAACTCATGAAATGCACTCAAGCATCATGCACCATCTACTAGTAGGGCTGGTGGAATTAATGGCCCAATGGGGAGGGGTACTGCTGGTGCCCCCAATGGAATGCGGCCCTACACTGAGGCATAGTCACTTAGAGGGATATCAGTGTGTACAACTCTCAGAACTCTAGCCAACTGTCTACGTGGGGGCATCCTGAAAATAATCAGATGTGACATGGAAAAATGATATACCTGGTGAGCTGACATGGAGATCAAACCAAATGGAAACATTCAAAAACACACACACATTCAATGTTTTCATGCACTGAGTCATAAATCAGTAGTCATGGTCTTGGTGTATGGATACATCGGCCGCTGAACCAACACTGGACACCCTGAACTAAAAACCACACACACTACACATAACACTATTGGTTTACAAAAAAGTTCAGAGTCCTAAGATCTGCAGTAGAACTGACTCCTTTTATACCAGTTTGTCACAACCCATCCCTAGAGACTCGTGCAATGACTACCCCATGCCAGCCTTCCATAGGCCAGGGGTTGGTGACAAGCACCAAAGGCCTAATTTCCTATAATTGGAAGGAATTGCCTTTATATCCTACTAATACACACAACTAATCACACAACTGAATACAAAATGTGAAGTAAAACTATTTTACAAAAAGAGTGCTAAAATGTAAAAGGGGCCTGAAATACAAGCCCAATATTGAAGTACATGAAACTAGAAGTATAGGTATTCCTCCAAGAACCGTCCAGTCCTATTGCTATCAGCCTTGAATGGTGATTTCCATCATCTACATTCAACACAACATGGTGCGGGAATAGCCCGCTCATGGATGAGTATAACGATACTCAATGGAGACCACAAGACCCTCAAGGCCTCAGAAAAATCATCCAAGGATGAACCACAATGAATGGAATCAACACATAACAGTACATAGGTAAATTCTCATACATGTACATATGTTATCAATTGATCCATCTAAATCATGTTGAAAACATTCAAAAACTCACTCAGCTCAACCAGGATTTTATTCTAGGGGAAGTATCAAGTAACATCCCCAATAACATTATCGAAACCTCGGCTACTGGAGAAATCCTCCTCAACCAAGTACAGTGGGCATGTCACGACACCACATGAGCTTCCCACTAACCTTGGACAACTGAGTTACTCCTCATGTATAGTATCATTGGTCTACTACATCACACAGAGGTTCTCCCCACCACGGGTCTACCGTGACACCAAGCACGCTCCCCCTCCTAGCCTACTGTGGTACTCCTCCTATCGAATACAGTGGGTCTACCACGTCACACACAGGTTGTCCCCAATGTGGGTCTGCCACAACACCAAGGAACTCCCCAATGGGCTAGTAGAGTCACTCTGAGTCAAAACAGTCATCATTTTTTAGGTCTCATCCAGCTACTAGGTCTCTGCACTCCGCCCGCCCATCTCTGTAAGGATTTTCTCCATGAGCTACTGCTCATTACTCACCAAATCCATTTTTTTCATTTTCCAAGAAGCCAATTTAAGGGTTTATAGTAACCATACAGAAAATTCAGTACCCACCATTCCACACACATTTCAAATATCAAAATTCAATATTTTCCAAAATTCAAATTTTGAGCTCAAAATTGACCAAAACCATTCCACGCATCCACCTCGCGTCGCACCACCGCATAGAGCCGTGAACCCTTCTCTCATATCAAATCAATGAAGGTCTCCAGTGAGAACAGAATTGACATCTTCACTAGCCCTCCATTGTAACACCCCAAGATTTGATGATACACTTCTCTTTCAATAATGCAATAGCTTGCATTGTACGCAAGTTAGAGATTCAAACACGCTGCGTCCAATAAAATTAGCAGTTATGAATAGTAATACCTAATTATTGAAATTATAAAAAATTTATATTTCAAAATGGACTTCATTTTTGGATTCGGAATATCGAAATTAGCCTATGTTGAATTTTTGGTATTTTTCTGAGAACTTCAAATTTTTTATGAATAGTGAAAAATACTTAAAAACAACATTTTTAATCAAAATAATTTATAGTGATAAATTATACTATTGAGTGGTTGTAAAGTATAATTAGAATATAATTTTACCATTTTATCCAATGGTGTTAATTTAAATTACATTTACTTTGAAATTGGACATAAACAATTGTCAATCTTTTGATATATATTGTTTTTTAAAAACACACTATTTGTTGTGACAGCAGGAATTGATTATGAAATTAATTAATGAATCTTATATGTTTGGAATTTTTTAAAATAGACATCATTTTTTAATTCGGAATAAAAATTATAGCTTAGGGTGAAATTTTGGCATTGTTCTGAAAAACTTCAATTTTTGATGAATAGTGAAACCGCTAAGTGGTAGTTAAAAACTGATTTTTCATTTAAATGAAACATTACCACTTCTGTGATTTGATTTTCAAAAATCCTACATACATGGTTGTCCTTAAGATGTAAAATGTGGTTCAATGGGATTAAAATAATTTTTTGGTGAATAGTAACTTTTACGTTTAATTAATCGTGATTAAAGGTAATTAGTGATATTTAAGGTAAAAATGATATTATAAAAATATGAAAATACATTTACATTTGTCCTACACCTATGGGATGTGTCATGGCCGACCAAGAAAATTCATGGGTCATATTGGGGACCCCATGGAGCCACTATGGTTGGAAAATGACATAAATAACTTTTATTTATAGTTAAAATAAAAATGACACAAACAGAAGTTGTTTTACTAAAACAATTTTTAAATGGGGTTATACAAGTCATATTTTTGACTATAAATATTAATTAGAAAGAAAAAAATATTTCCTAAATCATGATACTTTTTTTTATAATTTTTAGACATTATATAAATTAAATTATCTATGACACCATGATGATGCAGCGATTACCTCATTAATTAACGATATAAAAAAATGAAACGATAATGTAAACTCCAAGGCTTAAACTTGTCAAAAACCTATTGGATGAGTAGATTTCGAACCCGTATCACCTTATCCTAGAATTATATAATTTTTGGACCTTTAAAATCCGAAACTCATTATATAATAAAGTAACATTTCATTACTTTCCAAGAGTGCCCCTCCTCTCCACTTATAAAAGGCCCCCACTACTACCACCATACTCACACTTTAAAAGCCTTTTGGCTCGGCCAACCACTGCCCAAATAATCTCCCAACTTGCCTACCTTATTCCTAGAAGCCTCACTTTGGGCAGAAGTCTTCCCAAGGAAGCCTTTGGCTCAAATCTAAAGAGTTAACCGATTTTAAGGTAAAGTCTTCTCTTATGTTATTTTGTATTATTTTGATTATCCAACCCCCTAAACTCTTTTTATTCATTTATTTTGTAACCACACAAGTATCATAAATATACTAAGATGTTGTTATAAGAATTATTTGAGCTAAAAATACACACACCTACATCTAATGGTTAAAGAACATACTGTTTCTGTGGATGGTGAATTTCTGCCTCATGAAACGATGATTGTTCAACACTCATATAACACCTCTAATGGTTTCCATTTTGATGAAACTATTTTAATATATGATATATATATTATGTTTATGTTTTCTTTATGCTTCTGTATTTTTCACTTATTTCATACTTTATGATTTCCGTTATGGGTAAACGCGATAATTTCATTTTAGGAAGTGCGGACTACCACACACTCAAAGTGATTTGAATCGTTAATGCCATATGTGGGATGTATAAAGGAGGAGTAACTGGTATTATACATTATATTATACTGGAATTATATTATAACTTTATATAATTATAACTTCATTCCATTAAATATGAAATAGAAATGAAAGTACCGTTCATGCGTACATACGGCTTACCGTCTCCATGAACGGTGCATTTCATTTCTTACCTCTAAACGTTATGGAATATTATAAATGCATGTATATACTGGATATATATGAGATATATGATATCAATATCATGAATATAATTCTGGATATAATGGATATATCACCACATGAACAACATGTAATTATAAGAAGTTAATTTTTGACTCAAGTACCAAAGATCGACAAAACGACCGTTATTAACTTAAATAATTACATAATGTTCATAACATGGTAATAAGTGATATAAAAGGAATAATGAACTTGAAAAAGGTTCTTAATAAGGTAGATATTAACTCTAGTTTATTATTCAGGAGATCAATGTACGGTCGAGTGAATTTGGACACGAGGTAAGGGAACTTCTTAACCCAATTTCAATTCATTGGGTTAATATCCTACTTTAAAATTATGTTATGATATTATTATGTCCTATCTTGTATTTGTACTTTATTTATGTGTATTTATATTTAATACACATAATAGATCTATTTTATTTAAAAAAATGATCTTTGTAAGGTACTTTGTCTCAATCTCCATTCATTGAGGCATATTGTGTTTTATACACAATTTATTTTATAAAGTGTATAAACCCCATTGAATTTTACATTTATTCAAAAGGAATATTTTTATACGAAGCGTTTTACTAAATGACAAAAAGGAATGTCTTTCTTGTCGTACGTATGCGGTGACAACGACTTCTCTGCCGCCGTAACCATTATTTGAATTTCGGCTTCCTCTACAAGCCATAACTTTTTTAAAATGAAAAATAAATACAAAGTTTTAATTTTCCTTTATTTTGGTATTGAAAATGGTTTTGATAAAGTTTTTATTATATCAATGTGTTGTATTGATATCTTATGATTGAAGTGTGGAAATATTATGTTTCATTTATGCAGGTTTTATTTGATACAATTAATTTATGGTTTATGATATGTTTAAACCTGTTAATATGAGGAATGCATTGGACTAAATAAGTGGTAGGTGGAGCCTGCTGCTGCTCCTTGATGCATCGGTAGGTCCCATGAGAAAAACTAGTTTCTTGGCATGAGGCCTTGACAAAATCTTATTTGTGGTCTTGGCACGAGGCCTTGGCTACGTGGTTATGATAGTCTGGCATTATGCATTCCATCATTATGAAAGTGGTTATTGATATTGCATGTGATTATTCGACCAGTAGAATATCCATATGAATAAGTAAGTGGCATTATCTCATTTTACTTTTGTATATTATGTTGAAGTTCAAGTTTAAAAGGATTTTCTTTAGTTATACATTACCTTAAATGTTTATATTTATTTATGAAAGCTTCCGCTATATTGTTATCCTTACTGAGAATTTGAGCTCACCCCTTTCAATGTTTTAATTTTTCCAGGATGTGAAGAATTATTTTAGGAATGACCTACAGGGATAGTCTGAAGGGTATATGAGTGTGGAAAATGGATACTATGTTATCGTAGTTTTTCACTTTATTATGTAATGTAACATTTATGAATGTATCTAGTGTTTCCAGGGCTACTAAACTAATGGGTCTTTCGAGACTTGATCTTTTGTGATCATTCCAATGTTATGCAATAACGCACCGACTCTGGGTAGCTGGGGTCGGGGCATTACATTTGGTATCAGAGGCAGTTTAGTACTAACCTTGTAAGCTAGATTTAGATAAACTCTGATTAGAGCACATAGCCCGAATATAGACTTTTAGGATTAGTATAGAAGAACTTTCTAGAATTTTGTTGTTGTAGAGATTTTGTGAGTTTTCCATGGAATACATCCCTGTCCGGATACAATCAGGTAGAGGTGGCTCTGGCACATATGTACCTAGAAGTAAAACCCAAAAACACCGCTTTGAGCTAGACTCTAACGGGAACTTGTGCACGACAATGGGCCTTCCTGCACTTTTGGTTACGACACTCCTGGTGGATATGCTTAGGATAGATCTCATTTTCTTTACAAACCACTATGAAGGGTTATGAGTATATACTTCCTCAAAGAAAACAATTTTATGGATTATATCCATAAATAGTTCAATTTATGTTAAGTATTTTACAAGTATGGAATTATGTATTTTGATTCATAAACTAATCTAGTTTATTATATTGTTTAAAAATGGTGCTTAGTGGAAGGAATGGAAACCGTATCAATGCACGCACTCCGTGTAGGGATTGCCCTCCTGCTCAAGAGAATTATTGTGGATCTGGAGATACAACTGGTGCTGATCAACTTATTACCATACTGGGACAACTCACTCAGGTTATGAATAATAACCTTACTCACATGGATCACCCTGATCCACAATGTGGAGGATCAATGTTATAGAACTTCATGAGGTAACAACCACCAAAATTTAATGGGGTTACAAATCCATTAGTAACTGAGAAATGGATAAACACTATAGAGGAAATATTCCATGCCTTGGGGAGTAGCGAAAGGGAGAAGGTTGTCAAAGAAGTTTACCGCCTCACTGGAGATGCCGATCAGTGGTGGTCGCTGATTCAAAACACAAAGGAAGATGATGACGTATCGAATTTGGAATGGAGGGAGTACAAAGGGCTTTTCGTAGAAAAATACTTTCTGCGTGACCATCGAGCAGATATGGAAAGGCAATTTCTATGTCTGAGGAAAAAGGAGGATGAGAATGTCACAAATTATGAGGCCAACTTTACAAGGTTAGCAAGGTATGTTGTAGATTATATACGTAACCCAAGAAGTAAGATTGATCGTTTCTTTGATGGGTTAAACCCATTTCTCCATCGAGCTTTAGTATCACAATCGTTCTCATCGTACGAATATATTGTCTCGTGTGCTATCAAGATAGAAAAGAAACTCTCTAAGTCTTATGAAAACAAAGTAAAGAAAGAGAAGAAGATAATGGTGGATCAAGAGACAGATAAAGGGAAAAAAGGAAAGAAGTATTTTCCATTATGCGATAATTGTTGGAAGAATCACCCAGGTACTTGCCTGAAAGGAATTGGAGTTTCATAAAAATGTGGAGAAAAAGGTCACCAGACTCGTGATTGCAAGGGAAAGAAAGATTCTATCAATGTTGAATTATACAATTGTAGGGAAATGGGTCATTATGCAAATGAATTTCCTATGGGTCATGGAATCTTATCTCAGAAAAGGCCAAGGGATCAAGGACAATCTTTTATTGTTACTACAGTTGAAGTGGAATAATTAATGTATTGGTGCTTTTGGACTCAAGGATTATGTTGTGGTTATAAAAATAATGTGATAAATATAAGGATTGTACTGCAGTACTTGTTGTTATCATTAAGGTTTTAATATGATGAAGTAAATCATATTTTTAGTATGTGACTATAAGAGAAACTTTACTTTGTTTAGGGAATCTAATGTTACAATTGATTTTGGAATTTAAGGACCTTTTAGAGAAAGTCTGGACGGAGGTATTTTGGATAACTATAAAGGTTGGAATGGATTAAGTTGATATTTGGATAGTATTGTTTAAGGTTAAAACATTTCTGAAGATTATTTTTTGAATATTATAATACTATTGTTTTAGAAAAAGGACAACCTGCAGGGTGGGGCATAACCCGTCGCGTCGGAAAAAGATGCAGGAATCGAACCCACAACCATAGTGCGACGGGCCTTTATTACCTACCACTAGCCTACATGAAGTCCCTAGTTATTAAAAAATAGTTTTACTAATCTAAATGGTATGTTTTAATATTTGGAAACTTATACAATTATGATAAATAGAATATTTTTGAGTTTTATTACCTTTTAGAGTGAAAGATGGGTTTGTGGTAAAAATTTATTAAAGAATGAAAGTCTACATGAAAAGTATGTATATTCCCTTACGTTATTAGTAAATCACCTAAATAAATTCCTCAACTTTATAAAAGGTAACTTAAAACAAAAACGTTTCCGGTTAACTTTTCCAAATGGGGATTCAATGACTATTTAACCAATCAAAAGTTTGTGATTTTCTTATGGTTAACTTTCTCCTAATCTAGTTTTCTACGACTCTCCATTAGACCTTGATGTTTTGTTTTTCTTCCATATCCATATTTTCATATAATCCTAGTATGGGCTATCTCGGGTGACCTTTGAACTTATCTTTCTATCTTTTAATGTTATATATTTATTAACTTTATTTCTGATGTGGGTTTTACACAAAGGTATTTTCAATTTTCAACCTTTTATTTTCGAAGAACATTTTCAAATTGTGAGGACGCAATTTATTGAAGGAGGGGAGAATGTAACACCCCAAGCTTTCATGATACACTTCTCTTTCAATAATGCAATAGCTTGCATTGTACCCAAGTTCGAGATTCTAACACGCCGTGACCAATCAAATTAGCAATTATGAATAGTAATACACACTTTTTGAAATTATACAAATTTTATATATCAAAATGGACTTCATTTTTGGATTCGGAATATCGAAATTAGCCTATGTTGAATTTTTGGTATTTTTCTGAGAACATCCAATTTTTTATGAATAGTGAAAAATACTTAAAAACAACTTTTTTAATCAAAATAATTTATAGTGATAAATTATACTATTGAGTGGTTTTGAAGTATAATTAGAATATAATTTTACCATTTTATCCAATGGTGTTAATTATAATTAATTTCACTTTGAAATTGGACATAAACAATTGTCAATCTTTTGATATATATTGTTTCTTAAAAACACGCTATTTGTTGTGATAGTGGGAATTGATTATGAAATTAATTAATGAAACTTATATGTTTGGAATTTTTTAAAATAGACATCATTTTTGAATTCGGAATAAAAATTATAGATTAGGGTGAAATGTTGGCATTGTTCTAAAAAACATCAATTTTTGATGAATAGTGAAACAACTAAGTGGTAGTCAAAAAACCAATTTTTCATTTAAAGGAAACATTACCACTTCTGTGATTTGATTTTCAAAAATCCGAAATACATGGTTTTCATTAGGATGTAAAATGTTGTTCAATGGGATTAAAATAATTTTTTGGTGAATAGTAACTTTTAAGTTTAATTAATCGTGATTGAAGGTAATTAGTGATATTTAAGCTAAAAATTATATTATAAAAATATGAAAATACATTTACACTTTTCCTAACCCTATTGGTTGTGTCATGGTATTCCAAGACAATCCATGGGTCAACTTGGGGACCCCATGGAGCCACTTTGGTAGGAAAATGACATAAATAACTTTTATTTAAAGTTAAAATAAAAATGTCACAAACATAAGTTGTTTTACTAAAATAATTTATAAATGGGGTTATACAAGTCATATGTTTGACTATATATATTCATTAGAAAGATAAAAAGATTTCTTACATCATGATAATTTTTTGATAATTTTTAGACATTAAATAAATTAAATTATTTATGACACCATGATGATGCGGCGATTACCTCATTAATTAATGATTTAAATAAAATGAAATGATAATGTAACCCCAAGGCATACACTTGTCAAAAAACAATTGTATGAGTATATTTAGAACCCTTATCACCTTATCCTCCAATTATATAAGTGTGGGACCTTTAAAATCCGAAACTCATTATATAATAAAGTAACATTTCATTTCTATCCAATAGTGCCCCTCCTCTCCACTTATAAAAGGCCTCCACCACTACCACCTTACTCACTCTTTAAAAGCCTTTTGGCTCGGCCAAACTCTGCCCAAATACTCTCCCAACTTCCCTACCTTACTCCTAGAATCCTCACTTTGGGCATATTTCTTCCCAAGAAATCCTTTGGCTCAAATCTATAGAGTTACCCGATTTTAAGATAATGTCTTCTCTTATGTTATTTTGTTTTATTTTGCTTATCCAACACCCTAAAATATTTTTATTCATTTCTTTTGTAACAACAATAGTATAATAAATATACTAAGATGTTGTTATAATAATTATTTGAGCTATAATTACACACACCTACATCAATTGGTTAAATAACATATTGTTTCTGTGGATTGTGAATTTCTGCCTCATGAAACGATGATTGTTCAACACTCATATAACACCTCTAATGGTGGCCATTTTGAATAAAATATTTTAATATATGATTTATATATTATGTTTATGTTTTCTTTATGCTTCTGTATTTCTCATTTGTGGCATACATTATGATTTCCATTATGGGTAAACGCATTAATTTCATTTTAGGAAGTGGGGACTACCGCCCCCTCAAAGTGATTTGAATCGTTAATGCTATATGTGGGTTGTATAAAGGATGGAGTAAATGGTATTATAAATTATATTATACTGGAATTATATTATAACTTTATATAATTATATCTTCGTTCCGTTAAATATGAAATAGAAATTAAAGTAGCGTTCATGCGTACGTACGGCTTACCGTCTCCACGAACGATGCATTTAATTTCTTTCCTATAAACGTTATGGAATATTATAAATGCATGTATATACTGGATATATATGAGATATATGATATCAATATCATGAATATAATTCTGGATATAATGGATATATCACCTCATGAACGACTTGAAATTATAAAAAGTTTATTTTTGACTCAAGTACTAAAGATCAAAAAAACGACTGTTATCAACTTAAATAATTACATAATGTTAATAACATGGTAATAAGTGATATAAAAGGAATAATGAACTAGAAAAAGATCTTATGAAGTAGAGATTAACTTTATTTTATTATTCAGGAGATCAAAGAATGGTAGAGTGAATTCTTACATGAGGTAAGGGAACTTCTTAACCAAATTTCCATTCTTTGTGTTGATCTCCTACTTTCAAATTATGTTATGATATTATTATGTCCTATCTTGTATTTGTACTTTCATTATGTGTACTTATATTGAATACACATAATAGATCTATTTTATTTAAAAAAATTATCTTTGTAAGGTACTTTGTCTTAATCTCCATTCATTGAGGCATATTTTGTTTTATACACAATTTCTTTTATACAGTGTATAAATCCCATTGACTTTTACGTTTATTCAAAAGGAATATTTTTATATGAAGTGTTTTAATAAACTACAAAAAGGAATGTTTTTCTTGTCGTACATATGCGGTGACAACGTCATCTCCGCCGCCATAACCATTATTTGAGTTTCGGCTTCCTCTACAAGCCATAATTTTTTTTAAATGAAAAATAAATACAAAGTTTTAATTTTCCTTTATTTTGGTATTGAATATGGTTTTGATAAAGTTTTTATTATATCAATGTGTTGTTTTGATATCTTGTGATAGATGTGTGGAAATCTTATGTTTCCTTTATGCATGTTTTTGTGATACAATTATGTTATGGTTTATAATATGTTTAAACCTGTTCATATGAGGAATGCATTGGAATTAATAAGTGACGGGTGGAGCCCTCTATAGCTTCTCAATGCATCGGTAGGTCTAATGAGACAAACAACTGTCTTGGCACGAGGCCTTGACAAAATCTTATTTGTGGTCTTGGCATGAGGCCTTGGCTACGTGGTTATGATAGTCTGTCATTATGCATTCCATCATTATGAAAGTGGTTAGTTATATTGCATGTGATTATTCGACCAGTAGAATATCCATGTGAATAACTAAATGGAATTATCTCATTTTACTTTTTCCAAATTATGTTGAAGTTCATGTTTAAGAGGATTTTTTTAGTTATACATTGCCTTAAATGTTTATATTTATTTATGAAAGCTTCCGCTATATTGTTATCCTTACTGAGCATCTGAGATCACCCCTTTCAATGTTTAAATTTTTCCAGGATGTGAAGAAGTAATTTAGGATGAACTTCAGGGATAGTCGGAAGGGGATACTAGTGTGGAAAATGGATACTATGTTATTATAGTTTTTCACATTATGATGTAATGTAACATTTATGAATGTATCTAGTGTTTCCAAGGCTACTAAACTAATCGGGCTTTCGAAACTTGATCTTTTGTGATCATGCCAATGTTACGCAATAACGCACCGACTCAGGGTAGATGGGGTCGGGGCGTTACAGCCATCATCACTTCAACACTCACCTTGATCATCATCTTCATCATTGGAAACTGGAAACCAACATCTTCATTGAAAAATCTCATCGCATAAGAAGACTACTCTCAATATTCTTATTCTAAATATACATGCCCAGTGCAAGCTACCAAACCAAAAACCAACTGATTCACACACAAAAAAAGATTCAAATCAAACCTTCTCAAATTGCTGATCCACCTCTTGATGCATCTCAAAATGAATCACAACATCAAAAGAATGTAGCTCCACTGCAAGATGCATCTCAATCACAACATCAAACATCCTAACAAACAGGCAAAATCCACCATCAACGTTTAAAATATGGTTAAATAGCAACCAGAAGCTTCACCCCTAAGCGATAGATCCACCATCAAATCATGTCGGACCTATCAGAAGAACCCTTCCACTATCCGCGACATCTCATCCATCCACACATCCATGGAAGCAACCCAAAAAGGAAGATAAAACCAGGATGAAGCCAAAACTCTATCACCCAGGACTGGGAGGCCCAACACCAAACCGAGATTGCATCGTCAATGGAGAAATCCATGCCAATCGGACCCAGAAACACCGCTCTAGGAATGGATCTAGTCAAATCATGAAAAGAAGACAGATCAACGCCAATGTCCAAGATGTCCTGAAAATGGGGGAGTAAGAAACCATTGAGGTAGGGTAAAGGAGAACCAAAGATGACATCACTGCACAGACACCCACCAAACACCAAAAATCAAAGCAACAGAGCCATTCAACTTCTACGCGTAGACCGATGAAACCAAACCTGCAAGAAAATGAAAAGAAACGCAGGGGAAGAAAGAAGGGGGAGGTGTCACCGGGTTTTCCATCCCAATGATTAACCCATGAACCTAACCCTTACGGATCAGAGCTGAAGGGAAACCCTAGAAAGCGAATGGGGGAGAGAGCCGTCGGTCAAAGGCCGAAACAGCTACTTCTCATTACTCAAACTGTCACAATGTCCCATGATGAAGTATCTCAATGGTCCTCCACGTCATAGGGTTCTCAATGTAATAGAGGACGTGTCACTCGGATTCTTGGTCAGTGAGTTATTAGTCATTCCGTCACGGGGCCCCGGTAGAAATCATGCACAATCCAACCTGACTGAATCTAAAATATTCCCCAAAATAGAGTAGTGTGTACTAAAAAGGGTCTTCATTCTTTAATAGTACCATCGCCACTGACGGTTCATCAAACAGGCCTCCAGTGCCAAAGATATGGCCAAAATAAATTAATGGGTCATAGTGGGCCTGGGTCCGGTCTGACCCGGTCAGACCGACCTGGCCTCCCTCGTTAGGTCTATCCCGGACCATTTGGTGGGACAGCCCGGTGGGTTCATCCTGGCCCCCTAGGACCAACCTAGTAGGTTGTGAGGTGCCGCTGAGGGATGAGAGTGTGTGGACCGGCCTTGAGGGAGGAACATGACGTGAGGGCATGGACCGTCCGTGAGGGCGCAGACCGGTCATGAGTCGGCATGACAGCGGTTTGACCTGTAGGGTGACATTTGGGAGGATTGGCCCACGGAGCAGGGCCGTTTCGGCTGGGGGTGGCGAGGGGGCGGGCTGGTTTGGTCGGGGCGCCGCGAGAGGCCGATTTGGTATGGGGCTCAGATGTTCGGCCGACTGGCATGGCCGGGACTGCTCGGAAGGGTGTCGGTCAGGCATAGCGGGCGTACCTCGGGAGGAAAACGGGTTGTGCGGACCGGTGGGAGTTGCGGTCAGTGGTTGCGCGGTTTGTCCTGGGGAACCGGAGACGATTTCAGCGAGGTGCTGGAGGGTTCTGGGGGCGGAGGTGCTCGCGATGGTCATGGGTGGCGCGACTGTCTCCTTCTTCCACTTAGACATCGTTGTCGCCTTCCTCCATTTCGAAGAACACCACTAAGAAGAAGGGTGTGGGTTAGGCCATGTTTGTTTGGCCCGCACCTTCCGTGTTTAGAGTGGTAGCAAGCAGTTCAACAAGAACATAAACAAAGAACGATCATGGAAGATATTATAAAACATCAATTCCAATAATCCCTCGATAATTTCTATTTCCAACCCTGCAAAGGAAAAAGAGTGGAGAACAAGGGTAGTGTTAATCAAATATGTAATAAACCCCAAAAACATCCCGCAATAATTTATTCCCAACACGGAAAAAAAAATCCGCAGATCAACTTGATAATAAGTTAATCCACATTCTTTGTTTTAAGAAAGAATGAATCAAAGGAATAAAATCACACTTAGTTGAAAAACCAACCTTGTTCGTTGTTGGTTGAAGTTAGCATGAAAAGATAGATGACTATTCATTATATAAGAATAATTACTATGACAGATAATGTTCTGAGAAAGAATGGTGAAGTCATCGATGTTCTTTGCAGAGGAAGCGTTCTTCATTGGAGAAGTTTTCTCCCAATATCTTCTCCTCTACCCAAATTCCACTAATGTGAATTCATAGCCAAAATAATAGATTGAAATATCTATTAAGTCATTGGAAAAATATTAAAAATTGTTTAAATAATTAATTGATGTGTTGGATCAATTCATTATTGGGGAGGATTTGGAATAATTAATAAGGTGTGTTGGCATAATTAAAATTGTGTATGTGTTGAAGAGGCACCCTAGAAATTTATGAGGGGGTTGAGAGGTTTTCCTATCTTACCATTAGTTGGGTGCTGGGTGGTCGCCACCACAATAAATCAAGAATAGTTTGTTCTGTTCTGTTGGACCCCACCCTTGAACATTAACTTGGTGGGTGGCTACTACGAAATAAAATAAAACATGAGATTATTTTATTTTATTTTTTCCACAAAAAAACCCAAATACTATATTTCACCCTCGACCCACATCCATCAATGTGAAGGTCTATTTAAGCGAATATTGGCACAGCGAGTTCAATGGTGCCCTCAAATTTCAATTCCATGCACCTATTCAAAAGTTAGAAAAACCTGCTCGCATGTTTACTAAATGTACTCGAAATAATGTTTAGATATTCATTCCAGGCACACTAGGCCTCAAAATCATGGGCTATTAATTTTCACGGACTCATAAAATTCCCATATATTTAAAAATATTATACGGAAATTTAGGGTCATTACAACTACTACAGTCCCATGGGCTTATCTTTTAAGTACATGTTCAACGACGACACCTGCTACCATATCTACTGAAACACAACATACTAGCTCATTGTTGGTTAAAAATTGAGGTACACACTGGTTACCTTAGTTAAAAAAAATTCCCCATCTTATATAGGATACTCTAGTTGTAAAATAATAAAATGATTCCTACATGGGATCCTCAGCTGAAAATGTAAATATGGAATCCCAAATGGTATCCTAAAATGAAATTTTAACAATCGAATTCTCCAATGGATTATTATAATTCAATAAAGTTAATGTAAAATTACTAGGCTTTCCCATGGTAAATAGGTGTGAAAAGGAACCCCGATGGGGAACCATTGTGATCTCGAAAAAATTTAGTGGATTCCTATGAGGGATTATCTCGGCTGAAACATATGTGGTGGAATCCCAAAGGGGGTCCTTGGAAAAAACTAGTCTCATGGATGCCTGGAAAGAAAATAATATCCCACATGATAGAAATAATCAAAAGATGATCTATGAAGTTACTTGTCATAATAGATGGATCATTCACCATCATAGATCAAGGTATCACTCCCAATAGATAACTAAATACAACTACTACAGGTGAAACAAATTCATTAAGAAAAAAATTGGAACAACAAATAAGGTCTGAAAATGACCACAAAGGAATCATCACCATAGTCATTGTTAAACAATAAAAATAATGGACTAATCATGTGTTCCATTCTAACTACTGAGATAAAAAACCCAAAAAAACATAAAAATGTTGTCTAGGGAGGAGAAAAATAGTGTGTATACAAAGGTACATAGTGT
Organism: Viscum album; assembly: GCA_963277665.1. Classification (NCBI taxonomy): domain Eukaryota; kingdom Viridiplantae; phylum Streptophyta; class Magnoliopsida; order Santalales; family Viscaceae; genus Viscum; species Viscum album. The sequence goes on along the minus strand of OY728158.1, from coordinate 1,153,977,996 downwards.
GTGCCCTTTAAAATCCACATGGGCATGTACGCCATGCTTTACATGGCATTTAAAAGCCCAAGTATACATTGTGTTGGCTATGTAGATGGTGTGTTATCTAAAATGGGTACTATCTTGTGTACTATACATGGCTACTCCATGTATGTCGCACACTCTATTACATCTATATAGCAAGAAAACCCACATGTGGTATGGTCATATACATTACATGACATGTTCTTCTAACATGGGTAACCAGAATAAATACACAACTATACATATGAGTACCACTACAAATAGAATAAAATTGATACATATAATGTGTTTACAAAAATTTATATTCCTTAAACACGATGAACACATGGAATGTGTTCCCTAAACCACACTCTAGGTAGATGGGTTTTCTCAAATGGAAAGTCCTTAAATCCCCCAAAAACAACAATTTCCCACTTAATAGAGTATGTCATCCCTCAAGGTGTTATAATAAACTATAATGTTGGATTAAAATTTTTAAAAATCATTTATCTATGTGTATTTATTGAAAAATAGAAAAGTGTCGTACCTTTTGGATAATTGCTGAAGACTTCCCCATATTTTTGTTCCATAAATGTCAAAAAAATATTGGGCGTGTTTTGAGCTAAATAAAGGTTACATCATCACTCTATATATATATCCACATTCATATATTCCATAGGTCGAGCTGAATTATATCCTAGGGGGTTGTATGTGACAATCAAGGGGGAGATAGAAAAGAGAAGAAAAAAATGAAATAAATCATTATAAAAATAAAATAAATGAAAAATGGTCTCTGGCCGATCCAAACATCATCCATGAGTTTATGAACTCTATAAAAAACAATATAAATTCCCAATTTCTTGGTAGTGTAAAAATAATCAATACAACAAACTATTCAGTATATAATTCCAAATAAACACATGTGAGTAAAATTATATTTAATTTATGAAATATTTAATATTTAATTATTCATTAAAAATAAAGTCTCTCATATTTCCCCCAAACACCAATACATGGGTGAAAAAAAATTTCTAGGACCAATGAATAGTTATAAAAAATTTTCAATGGTCATATTCTAGATGAAAACCATTTTACAACTTATAATAATCTGAATGATGAAATAAAATTTATACTCAGAATTACAATAAAAAAATCATATATCCTTACAGACTATAAGGAATTATCCACATGACTTATGTGTGATAAACCATCATGCAATACATGAGTTTTTAGTGGATGTAGAAGAAGGTCCCTGGTATTATGAAGTACCATCTTTACTGTAACCTTTGTAGTGATTGTATTATTTGATATTAGTGCTTCCCACTCATTTATATCAATCTGATTTGTAGATAATAATAAATACCCAATTAAAATCATTTTGATTTTTATATATGTTGATAATCTTCACGGTATGAGGAAAGAGTATGAGTCTTAGTTTCTTTCTTGTGTTCTATTGATGGTTGATGAAGAGGAAATCTCATATTTTATTATTCCCTATATAGCTCAATTTGATGACATCATCATGATGGATTGTATTATTTCACATTGTGATTATTTTGACTGTCATCATAGACATGCCATTTCCAATACAACTGATGGTGGATCATGGGGAGTTTAGGGGTAGTGGGATTCGTGTTCTTGCCGTGAAGGACCTTCCCACATAGAGAATAAGAGTTTTTTTACTGTAGTAGTTTTATAAGAAATCGACTCTTCTATTATTGATCTTCCATAAAATTTTTTGTTTGTCATTTATTTTTCTTAGAATATAGGTATAGAATTTGTTCATTGTGAGATGTAGACTTTTAGAAATACTTGGTGGTAGTTACACATATGATATTGATTTTTTATTGTCATTTGTATCTGATGGAGATGAAAGAGATCAATATTTAGTTGGATGGTATGGCAGAAAATGGGTTTTTAACGAATGTGTTTCATGTTTGGCATCCTATGTGATATTTTTTAATATAGTAGATGGTTTACATTGATTTTTTTTGTATAATTATATGTTGAATCCCATAATGTTTATAACAATAATTATATTACTTAAGTTGAATATTTATCTGTACATCAATGTGAGAAGTTAGATATTGAAAACTATTTTTCGGTCTGCTTAGCATCAGATCTAGGTTTGGTTTTGTGATATACAACTGATGGATTTAAGGATAAGATATATCCATTCATAGTATCTATAAATATAATTTTAATTGAATATTACTCTCTTAGATTTTATAGTTTTTATTAATAAGATATTCCATCTATATTTCGATGCATTTGAGGGAGTGTTCATGGTTTATATTAATGTTTATATGAGATCATATGATGAGATAAAATCCATTTATCATATTTTATTCAAATCACAAGGAGTCTATATATTTATTTGAATCATTTTAATTTAAAAAATATATATTCCATATACGAGGTTATTAGGAAATTTTATTTATGAGAATGGCTTGTCAATTGATCAAAATAAGTGAATGCTATTTTTCATGGGAAGAGCAAAAAAATAATATTATATTTATAAAATAATTGTCTTAATATATAATATTTATGTTTTATCATTTATTTATCTATGTTGGAAAAACAATTAGTACAACTACTTGTAATTGGTTGAAATTGATACAGTACAGAAAAAATCAATCTTTTTTCAAAGAGGTAAAAATCATTCTAAAATAGTCTCATATTCTGATCTAACCTGTGACCATTATGGGGTATGTTATTTTGTTTCATTCTTCTATAACTATATTAGGTTGTGTGATCATTCATGGTGATTATGTTGGGGGGGTTATGGTTCACTTATTATTATTTTAATTAAGAATAATTTGTCCACTCATGATTTGGATAATTTCATAATTATTCAACAAGTTATGTTTTGTAAGAATTATCTTTTTTGGAAGGTTTCATAGATTTTCTTGATCATAGGTGATTGAGCTATATAATTTCATAGAAGGAAATTAATTTTAAAAATAGGTTCTGTGGAGAATACTTTATCAAATATAAAATATGTAAATCATACACCTTGGGGAAGGGGAATGTTTTTGCATAATCTATAATTAGGAATCTGAAATCTCATGATGTTATGGAATTAAAAAAATAGTGGAATGTTATAGAGATTATATCTTATTTTCACCTAAATTCATTGATGTGGTTTTAGCAATGGTTTTGACCACTATTCCATAATCGTCCTGTCTCTATGAGTTTGTTCAGTAGATTCTGTTGTATGATTTCGAATATAAGGGAGTTCACAAATCCCTATATGATGGGTATACTATTTCTGGGTTTTCTCTCTCTTTAGATGGTATTCTTAGTTTTAGTGAATAGTTTTTAATCCCTATATATGTGAGGAGATCTATCTTGTGTAATTTTCAATGTCCGTTTTGGTACATTCATCTAAGAACTATGAATAGGTTATACGAAATTAAATTATGATACATGTTAATGGGTATGAAATGTGAAATTGTAAATTATTTATCCCACTCTTAGACCACCTAAAATATTAAGTCATTGCATTTGAATACAAATTGTTTTATGTAGCCTCTTCCATTTTTCAGTTTGGAAATTGGATGAGGTATCCATGGAAATGTTTTTGGGTTATCAGGGACTCTGCATGGTAGGAATGATCTATTAGTGGTGATTAATTAGATGATAAATAATACAAAATTATTTCTCATCAGGGAAACCTTGAATGTTGATGATATTAGTATGATGTTCAAATAAGAAATTGCGAGGTTTCATGGTATTAAATCCACCATTGTTTGAGATAGTAATCCTAGGATTATAAAGTGGTTATTTAAGGGTCTCTATGTGGTGATAGAGACATAAGTAAAATTGAGTAGATGTTATCATAGACAGATTGGTGGTCAGACCAATTGTTATATTCGGAATTTAAGAGGATATGAAAAATTCCTGTTTCGTGTAATTTAGTGGGTCTTTGGATAAAAATTTGGTACATATTGAGTCTACATAAAATAACTATTTCTAGTAATATAACAAAATGGAACATTTTGAGGCATCGTATTATCACCCATACAGATCGGTTCTTTATTCCAAAAACGTGGGAATGCTTATTTGGTGGGACTGAGTTTGGATGAGGAGACATCTGTGAGAATTCTAGATATATGTCAGAATCTGGATATATTGAAAATTTGGCCAATGTATCATGATAATCATTGGAGTCAACCATTTATTTTTTCCAAATATTAAAGGAATTTCTTGATAATTTCCCCCCAGTTCCTTCACCATCAACCTTGAAAAACCGGAATGACGGAAATGAGACACGTTGGATTATTTATGAATATAGAATATAAAAGGTATGTAACTTATTGGTTGTAATTTCTAGTTTATTTTGAAGTAATTCACGATGTATTGCACATATCACAGCTTTTGTAATATCATCATAAACACTCTCATTATTTGAATAGGGTGGATATTGAATTACGGTAAGACATTTTTGTTATTGGTATACAATTTGTGATCATTAAATTTCAAGCTAATTTCTTGAATAGAATATCAATTGATTTAGTTATAGAATTATAGTGGCATAGATTGGATTAACAGGATTCTAGGGAGTGTAATTAATTCATGTGCGACCATTGCACTAAACACTTTATCAGATTCCATAATTCTATAGGAATTCTAGATGTTTTAATTCAATATAGTGGGGTGTTTGTTACAACCTATTACCATCTTTCATGTATTTTTATTATCTATTCATTCTTTTCACTTTAATAGGATGAACCATGTGACTCCCAAGGATAAATAACATTTTCTATGGAATGTGACCAAATATACATGAATGTGTGTTTGTTTTAATTAATTGTGTCTTTTTATAAATGTCTGAATTGCATTATGGGGTTCTCCCAGAGTTTTGAGGATTCCTAAAGTTTGTTGAGTTTTTAGGAAATAATTTGTAGAATTTTCTATCTAAAGACAATGTAAATGATGTGTAATCAGAGTAATTTATGTTTAATGGTTATGAGGCACATACCAAGAGTTGAGTTCAAATCTTGAATGAATCAATGATGTGTAAAAGATACAATATGTGTCTTGTTAAATTATAGGTTTTAAAAAAATGTGATTAGTTTTTTAGAGAATTTGATCCCCATGGATTAAATTATTTTAAAATGGTTTACATGCCATGTAAGTGTCATGTTCACATATTTTTGGGTGTTTTATGGCTTGTATATTGATTCATTCATCACTAAATATCCACACTAATGAAATAGGGATCATCTCTATTGATTTTTAGAGAATTCATCTGATATTTATTTACTTATTCGTCAATTGATCAACATTGTTGATTTTTATCTTCTCTCTACATTAGTATTCCTTTATAATTGTTCATTTCCATTTATTATGGTAGCCTTATTATTTTTTCCTATTGTTTTTTTGTATATATGGTCATCTATCATATATTTTTCTTCTTGATCCATTATGTTCTTTTTTTCCAACTATGTACCTTTATTTTTTTTGGTGTGGTGGGTGTGCATTATTCTTGGATTCTATAATATATCCTCTTCCCTATCCAATTTTTTATTTAATAAATTTTATGTTGTGGGGATTGGTTTTAGGGTCCACATTGTTATTGATTTTTTTCTTTATTGGTGGATCCGTTAACTGGAATATCCAACCAATATTTTAAGGAAGGTGGTTCAATATCTAACATGTATATTCTAACTGTATTCCCCATTATTTTTTTAAATTTTTCTATTAAATTTTATATACTGACATTAATTATTTTAATATGAGTGGAACTGGGTTTTTACAAAATATGGATTCCCAGTGTTTTGGTAAAGGAATAAATTTTTTAAATGCATTATGATATGATTTTCTGAAATTTTATTCAAGGAATAAAACGATGAAATCATTTTGTCGTATAGTTTTCCAAATATACCACATGAGAATTCATGGGTTCTTAGAAGGAAGCTATTGTAATATGTCTTCTCTACTATCATGGAGTTTTCAATGGGGATTTCATCTTCCCATTAGGATATGTTGTTTACATACATGCTAGATCTAATAAGGAATTAATATAAGTTGGTTTGTAACTACTCTCTACTCTCAAATCATATATTTAGTGGCTGAATCCATACATTATTATCATTTATTGTTATGAGTTACAATATATCATAACCTAATGTGATCTCCAAAATATGTTTTCCAATAAATTATCTTTTGGATTATACTATATTGTTACACTACTCTGGATTCACTATGGTTTGTGGGATATGTTTTTTTAATCATATTCCAATTGTGATATTTAGTTTTGAAATTATTTTAATGTTCTTAACATTTTTTTTGTAATGTGGAAAATAGGAAATTAAATTTCTTTTTCATGATTTTGATATAATTTTTTAAAAAATGTTATCATACCGAGATTTTATTGTAGTAGAAAATGTGTGGATTATTTGTAAGTGACCTGATATAAAACACATAGGTCCAGACATGCTAATACTGTTAGATCACACCCTTCAAAACTCGTTTGAGTTCCATAGATTTGATTATGACATTAGTGGTAGTAGATAGAATGCAACCATAATGATACGGTGATGTTTTTAGATTGGGTTTTGACTAGCTTGTAGTGAAATGGTGGAATGCATCCCACATTTTTACATTTATATTTTTTAGTTGATGTTTGTTTTTTATAGTAAATTGTATAAGGGTTTAACACACATAGTTTTATAACTATAATTTTTTGTTGGATCACTTATATTGTTCCTTATCGGTTATCTACAATATCAATATCTTCTATTATTTCTCATAGTTAATTACATATATTTATTTTATTGCTTTATGATGGGTGAAATAATTTTATCAAATTAATGTTTTAAGCCTAGGATCCAACATCTAGCCAATGAGATTAATGACTCACTTTAGATATGTTGATGGGTAGATGAGGCTCCAATTTTAGTTGGAATTATGGCCATTTCATTATTGGAATATATTTTTTAACGACTTTCATCCTTATTCTGGTAGCACAAATAGTCTTTTATGATGAACTGGTATGAGTAGTCAACCATATTTCAAGTTTAATATATTTATTTCATCAACCTTGTATATTGGATCACAATGGGTTCATAATGTATTCCACATTATTGTGCATATAATAGTGGTCAACTAGTTTGATGTCATTAAAAAAGGGAAATACTTCTCTTCATAGATGGAATGCTCTGATGCGTAATGTACATTAACAATATACTATAACCTTGGAAGTATTAACTATCTATGGATAAATACTTGATTTGGAACCTTTTGGTGACATCGATATCACATATAACATTGATTTATATTGATCCAATACATTAGATATTACAACACATATATGTAGGCAATGGTCAAAGGGGGTGTTGTAACAAAAATAGTTTCGTGCTTACATAAAAGTACATGAATGGAACCATGGGTGTGAGTTACAATCGTACAATCAAATCAGTTATTTTAAATTTATATTATTGGTAGGGGTCTATTTACACACAATAAATATTTCTCTATCACTATCAGAAAAAAAATAAGCATATCCCACCTATACCAGGATATTTCCAATTTGAAAAAATCATGATCTGATTATTCAATGAACCAACAAATGAAATATATGAATTTTCTTACGGTGTTCCCCAATAATTTTTTAAATGATATTTGATCAGTGTGACAAGTGATATTGGCCTCTTAAAACCCCTTGTATTTTTAGTTTCAGGATTCCATTATCTATGATGTAGAATGTTTACATGGGGACCATAAAACATTTGGTGGTTTTAGTATAGTCCATCCATTTTTTCAATGTAACTATGGTTGTAGGACCCTAATAGGGGGTTGGGGAAACATTATTTTTAAGATGTTGGGCATGTTCCTGAAGAGACTACACAATGTGAGGCTACACAAAGAGAGTCTTCACATGACATGGAACATATGGTAATGGTGATACCAAGTGTACCAAATTAGGAATCTTTTTATACATAGAGGTAGTTGTCTCTACATTTCTGGACCACCATATGAGAGATGGAAGTGGCAATGGGAGAAATCATTTCATTGTCTCCTACAGGGCTTCTGTCAAACACTGGTATTTTTTTAGATCTTCTAGATTATACCTAAAATATTTAGGGTTTATGGGTAGGTAACATCTCCTCCTTGTTTTTGTCTATAAAAAACATAATATGTTTTACCTGGTAATATGAAATGTTAATTGAATATGTGAGTCCCTTACATTTTGTGATGAATTATCCCACTCAATCATTGGGAATATATTTTAATTTTATGGGATTAGTGATGATGGTATTGAATGAGGAGTAGATAAACTGGTAGAGGAACTATCTATGGTGGCCCTAAAAATTGAATAACCAATATGAAAATCTAACTATACTATATAAGAAAAATGATAATTATAGGGTATTCAAAAATCATTAGATATAGGTGGCTTCATAATGTTCTGGATTACCCAACATAGGACATCATCATGTGATGAAGTATCCAACATGTTTTAGTTGATCACTCATCCCATTGAAAAGGAAAATCTAGGATTACAGAAATCATAAGTTTTTAAAAAATAATATTCACAAAAGGCCATGGATTCCCTTATTGAAAAAAGAATAAAAATATAGTTTTTCCAAATCCTAGAGATAGGAAATGTCAGAATCAATCATGTGATCATGCTTGGTATTTTCAACAACTGATGTGTTAATAGTCACATTGACTATGTGATGAATTATCCCATGGTATATATTAATGATCCTAAAGGGATTTATGTGACTAATATAATTGTTTTGTATCCTTTTTTTCAAATATAACATTCTTAATAGTTTTACTATCTTCATTTAGAGTCAATTGGTTGTGGAGGAATTGGTATGATACTGGATGATAGACGGAACCCCTTCTGAAAATTCTAGGTTTTGGGGGCCTCATAGCAATAATCTTAGTATATTTCATTTTATAGTCCCCATGATCCAAATATTGGGAAGTTGTCCGGGGGAAGAAATATGTTTTTTTGTAACATCATATTATCCTACAATATTTTCAAAACAATTTCCTTTGATGAAAAATTAGATACATGTGGAATCAAAAATTTAGAGGGACTCCCAAGTACCAAATCATAACTCTTATATGGACTGTGGAAAGCCATCAAGAGTTCTATGTAGTTTTGACATTCCCCATGGGGTGGGTTCCCCAACCATGATTGTGTCAGTCATTCATCTTCCCTAATTTTACATAGGTTCAATGGTGATGACATTCATTTTGGTAGTGAACGAAGAACATCCATGATGATCTAATTGGATGAACTGACGGTCAAGTTGTTTTAAGGGAATGTGGCTGAAGTGGAGAGTTCTATAGTTCTCTGACCTCTGATCTTAATGTGTTGGAATGCCTCATCCATGATTCATCGAAAAAAATGGTCCTTGTTATAGGTATAATAGATTATATGTTGTTAGATATTGATTAAGGGAAAAAATATACACTAAGTACTATAATTTCAACACATCTAGACTATTATTGGATGGAACCAAGATACTCATGGATTCCTATAAAAACCAGTTGATGTTCCTGGAGGTAGAAGATAACTTCCAAGATACTTCAATAGAACAACACTTCATGTTTCTTGATGAGATACTCCTAGATGAAAAATTACATATATTAAGGTTGAAATAATAAAAAATAAATAATAGTTGATGGAAAGGTTTCCCCACAAGTATTATTGTCCATTACTAATGGTATAATCTTACTTCCCATCAACCTAATCCATGATCAGTGTGTCTATTGAGAAACTAGTTGTTACATCCTAGACCTAGTTTCCACATAATTGGTGCCCCTATCTCTATGGGCCACATGGACTTAAGTGGATATTCTCTAATGCCAAAGGCTACTGTCTAGTAGTGATGGTCTAGGGTGTTTCTGTTGGAAGAAAATGCCCTCATTATCATAGTGTAGTAAAACAGAAAGAATTTAAAGGAATAGTAAACATTGGATGAAATATATATAAATAGGAGTAAAAATAACTATATAAAATGAACAATTATGATGTAATTTCAAGTCACTAGATGACCAAAAATACATGGTCATTGTCACCGATTACGTTAAAATACATGTATTTTTTCATTTATAAAATTAATTCAAATAAAAATATTCACAATTAATGAAATGAAAATTAAATGTGGCTTATACGAAGTATAAAATAATTCCATGTATAATACTAAATATGCCTTAATGAATGGATATTGAGATGAAGTCCCTTACCTTGTTCCCGACATGACTCAATTGTTCTTTAATCTCATAAATAATAAACTAAAGTAAATTTATACTTTCTTAAGAACCATTTTCATGTTTATTATTCTTTTTATATCACTTACTACAATGTTATAAACATTTTTAATCATTTATTTTAATAAATTTCATTTTGTCGATATTTAGTACTTGAGTAAAAAAATGAACACCATATATTTACAAGTTGTACATGTGGTCAATTTTGCATTATTGTATAATGATATTCATTATATCAAGTATGATATTAATTATTTAGATAACATATATGGCCTGTATATACATGTATTTATAATAGTACATAACATTTGGATATAAGAAATGATATCCACCATTCATGGAGATGGAAAGCCGTATGTACTCCTTAACACAACTTTCATTTATATTTAGTACTTTAATGGAATTTAAAAAATAATTATTCATAGGTATATTATAATTCTAGTATAATATCATACATAAAATCATTATCTCTATATTTATATGTCCCACGTATGGCATGAACAAGTCGTATCCCTTTGAGGGGCCGGTAGTCCGCACTTCCTCAAATTAAATTATCGTGTTTACCCATAATGTAAACCAAAATTGCATACTATAAAAGAAAAATATAGAAGGATAATGAAAAAACATAATATATATCATATATAAATATATATTCATCTTAATGGCCACAAACATAGGTGGGGGGAGATAATCGAATAATCATCATCTTGTGATGCGTTAGTTTGTCATCCACAAAAATAGTATATTCTTCACATATTAGATGGAGGTGTGTGTATGTTTAGTTAGAATACTTCTCATAACAACATCATATTATATTGAGGATACTGGTGATGTTATAAAATAAGGGAATAAAAAGATTTTATGGGTTGCATAAGTAAATGAAAAGAAATGAAGTTAAGAGAAACTATTTCCATTAATTTGGGTAAATCCATTTGGTTTGAAACAAAATGGTGTTTTTAAGTGTCTTCTGCCTAATATACATATTCTTGATTGAAGGTAGGTATGTAGGGATCTTATTTTGGCGAAGTTATTATTAGAAAAATTACATTTGAGGTGTTTGGAATTCGATAGAAATCGTCTCCTTTAATAATGAGGAGGAGGGGCTCTTCAAGAATGTGTGAAAATATTATTTAATTATATAATCATATTCAGGTTCTAAAGGGCCAAGAATAATTACAGTCGAAGATAAGATGACTCATGGTCGAAATAAAAGCATCCAATAATAATTGGAATTGTTTTGGATGTTATTTTAAAATTTATAATATGATTTAATTAAATCATTTATTAATGAGTCAAACACTGCATCATTATTGTGTCATAAATAATTTAATTTATTCAATGTCAAAAAATTATAAAAAAATAACATGATGTAGGAAATATTATTTTATTTCCAATGAATTTTTTTATTAGAAAAACTAATCTAACACCATGTGATAATTAATTTACAATGAGATATTTGTTTATATCATTTTTGTCTTTACTTTAAATTAATTAATGTAAAGTGTCATTATCATTGATAAGTGGCTTCATGGGGTCCCAAAATCGACCCAAAGATTCCCATGGAGGGAAATTACTCATCCAATAAGTTATGGAAAATTTTTAAGGTAGTTTTGAAATATTATAATATTCTTTTTACATTGAATTTCTATGTTTACCTTTAACAGCAGTAAATTAAAGTCTAAAGATACTTTTCTAGAAAATTTATTTTCAACTTATTGAACCATATTTTACTTACTAATAAAAACCATGCATGTCATATTGTTGAAACTCAATTCACAGAAGTTTTAAAATTTCATTTAAATGAAAAAGTCCGTTTTTAACTACTACTAATTGGTTTCACTATTCATCAAAAATTGATGTTTTTTAGAAAAATACCAAACATTAAGCCTAAGATATATTTGATATTCCGAATTATAAATTTTTTTATAATTTACAAAATTCAAAACATATAATTTGCATTAATTCTTTTAAAATTAATACCCTTTGTGAAAACCAATAGCATTTTTTAAGAAACAATAACTATCAAAAGATTAACACTTGTTTACGTCAAAATTCTATGTGAAATTAATTAAAATAACCAACATTGGATTAAATGATAAAAATATTTTCTAATTAATATTTTAAAAAAATTAAATATATAATTTATCCATATTAATATATTATATTAAAATGCATTTTTTAATTAAAATACAATATTTTGAATTATTCATTAAAAAATAATATTTATCCGAAAAATAAAAAACTTTACACAAAGTAAATTTTGATGTCCCCATTATGAAGATGTATTTTATTTGATCAAATAGGATGAATTAATGTGACCAAAACTAAATTTAATTACGGTTACCCATCAAAAGATGGTAAATCTACCATTTAATTTGAATTATGTTTAAAATTAGATTCATTCACAAATTAAGACTCTAACTTTTTATTGGATATATTTAAATACATTTAAAAAACATTTATAATTATATAATAGTTATTTTTTTTCATACCTTCCAATAAAATGGCTGGGAGTTATGTACCATTTAAAATAATAATATTATATTATTAATGTGCAACCTGAGATTTCAAAAAAACTCGTTGTTGTGTATCAGGTATGCTATCGAACATATAAACCATTTTAAAGTAAAATAAATATTTAATTCACAAATATCAATAAATATGGAATATTTCTTATTTTTTATTTACCTGGGATGTTACAATAAGAAATAATTAGAGGAGTTGAAATCATTGTATTATAATCATCACATGCTATCATCGTATATATTTTATGGAAAATCTCAGGGGGTAATTATAACGACCCATACTTTACATACATTTTCATTACTTAAGAATTTAAGCACACTTATTACAACATATATCAAAACCAAGAATTGACCGTATATGTATAGAGTCTTTAGATACTGGGAAACATAAACAACTGTATCATAAAGCATCTACTTTACCTCCCATTTATTTCATCATATATAGAGTCCCTTTTTGGCATATCCTACTTAATAACCATCTTCCTGGCCTGGGGAAATAAAACATACAAAAGGGTGAGCTCAAATGCTCAGTAAGGTTAAACAGAAGAAATATCAATCACATCATATACATAAGAACATAACTTTTGGAAATCTTAACATGCAAAAGAAATCATAATTTCATAACATGGGATAAATCATAGTAGTGAAATGTAATCCCAATAATCACAAAATAAAACATGATAATTTTTGGCATACACACATAATCATAGAGAATCATTTCTTGTTAGTCAAGACTCATTGCCAAGACTATCTTAGTTGAAAAAGACCATTTCTTAACCGAGTTCACTCCTCATTTCAGTCCTGTTTCACTGAACCGGTTTAACCTGATGTTCCTTCCATGTCTATCTCATGAGATATAAAATCTTTACCCAATTAATTGGAGGTAGATATAGGTCCCACCTATCTCATAATGATACCATTCTTATGTGCGCCACAAAATCAGAAACCATATATCATAGCATAACCTATGTAATAAAAATCAGAATCTTAAACAACGTGAAATCATAAAACAATTCACATAAGATAAATGAATTCATAAAAATATAATTACATCACAACATAATCAAATCAATTTAAAAATAGGGATATTAACAGAACCCTTTATTATCTTAGATGGAAAATAATTTTGATAAAACACCTGAACTCCATTCTTGAGGAAAATATCCTTTCTGCTTCAAAAACACTTTTCTTTTCTTAACATGTCGTACAATTCTAAACTAAAAGAAGTTGATTAAAAATAAACTTGAAAACTTTTAAAGTAATATTCTTGGAAATAATTTTTAAAAAATCCATTCATTCCGTATAAGTTAAAAAAATATTCTTCGTACTTTTGTCCGAAAAGTCAAAAAGTACCTCATACGAAAAACGACAAAAGATTCCTTTCATATCCTTTACAAGAAACTCAAAGAAGGGTAAAATTGTATTTAAACAATTGTAGGTGGATGGAAATAATATTACATATTTAGGAAACATGGATTTGGATGATAAAATACACCCCAGTAAATACTATAGTATAAACAATCTCGTATGAAAATTAGATTGTGATATTTCCCTTACCTTAGGTCCGATTTTCCTTATAAGTGTCCGAACCTCATGTATAATGATAATGTTATTGAATTATTCCAGAATCATAATTGTTGTTATGATATCTTATATGGTCATATTCTTAGATTCTTAGTACTAATATTTCATTGCTACTTGTTATTCGGGTGTTTATAACTTTTTGTTCTAATGCGTGTTTCATCGAATAAATTCTTATTCTTCTCTTTATGTTATATATACATCATTAAAAGAATGGTATTAATGTACTATATATCATATTTATTCATTAAATTCTTTTATATAATCATTATCCAATGTAGATCATGTGAAACGAATCACACCACATCGTGGAGACGGTATTACGTACGTACGCACGAGCGATGATATCGTTCCCATGATTGTGGAATTGTATTGGAGTGTATGTATACTATTTCAAAATCAATATCACTTTACAATAATCATATATAGTAATTATTTACATCATTATACCCATCCAAGTTAGGTGGTGGGGGAAAATAGATTACACCACGGCGTGGAGACGATATTCCGTACGTACGCACGCGCGGTGATTTCGTTTTCCATAGGATGGATATATGATGAAATAGGGTTGTTTCATAGATATAATAACATATCAGTATATGATTGATACTAATGTTATTACTTCATAATTAAACAACTAAATAATAAGATGTTGAAGAAGAAATAATTTGGAAAGGATCGGTAATGGATGTTACCTCTTTTTGACGTGCCTCTTATTAACCTCGTCTTAGGGCACTAGGGTTGGTCTTTGAAGAAGACCAAAACCACTAGAATGATTCTAGGGAATTGGGGAAGAGAAATGGGAAGGTTCTGGGCAAGCTTTAAGGCTCAATTTGGTGTGAGGAGGAGAGGGAGGAGGTTCCCTTTTATAAGGGAGAAGAGGGGCACCTTTGGAAATATAAGAAATATTAGATTATATTAAATCCCAACCCCACGTAAAAACTTCCAAAATGACTCATATCTGAAGATTAGATGCAATAGGGTTGTAATCTCATCAACCAATAAAATTTAGAAATGTTAGGAATTTATTTTAAACATTAGCAACTTTATTTATCCTTATTTATCATTTTATTTTTATTTGTGGTAATAATCTTTTAAATTTTAAATTATAATTTATAATTACATATGTGTTGTGAATTTTCCATAATTTGACACTTTATGAGATTTTCGACCATATAAATTTTATTTTATAATTTTTAAATATTTTTGTGATTTTTGAACAATTTTATAATATGTTATTTTTATAAAATAACATTAGTATCAATTCTGACACTATTCATTTATTTGAATTTAAATAAAATATATACAGTGGATATTTCCGATATAAAAGATTTAATAGATTAATAAAATGTCATATGTTTCTAGAAAATTAGTGGAGCACATTAAATAGTGCATTTATTAATTATTTTAATATTTTAAAACCATTCATTTGATATTTTAATTAATAAAATAATTTCAACATCACTATTATGTCTTAATTAATGATAATTATTTAATCCCTAAAAATTCTAAATAAATTTCTATGATGTATATAATTGTATTAGATTTCTAGAGACTATTCATGTTCGATGTTTAATTAAGTTTATCACCAAATTAAAATTATTATACTTATAAGATTTAAGAAAGTTACATGTTGTCACATTCTATGGTTTTAATAATAATTAAATTATTTTAATTGAAAAAATTCTATTAAATGAATGTAATCCGACCCTTAGGTGATATGGGTAGACTTTTTGTCATCCAATAGGATTTTGGCAGGTGTTAGGGTAATTTTATAATCTTATATTTACCCTTAATTACCTGATTTACCATCCACTATGGTAAATAAAATTTTCCGTAATGACTATTCATAATGCCCAAAAATAAAAAGTAGCCTATTAACATAATTTGGACCCACTGATTCGGAATATGGAATCCATTTTTCAAAATTCAAAACATATAAGTTACAGTAATTAATTTAAAATAAATCCCGTTGTTAAGAAAACGGGTTTTAGAAGTTAAAACATTGCCAAAGATTGAAATGTTTTTACCAATGAATTCAATGTGAAATTAATGCTAATGACATAAATTATATTAAATGGTAAAAATATATTCTATCTATACTTTGAAACCATTCAATATTATAATTTGATCATATAAATTATCTCAATAAAAAAAGTTGTTTTTAATTAAAAATTAGCGTATTTTTACTATTCATCAAAATATGAAAGTTATCAGAAAAAATATCAAAAATTTATCCAAAGGAAATTTTTATATACTTATTCAAAAGAATAATTTTATTTTGTCAAATTGAACTTATAAATGTTTCAAGAACTAGAATTAATGTGGGTGCGCCATCAAAAGGCGGCAAAACTGCATTTTTTTATAAATACTTATTTTACCCAAAAAAATTATTTTGTTCTCATACCATGTTCTAGAAAATGTGTAAGATGAATAATAATGTTGTAAAATTTAAAATTCAGTTAATACTATTCATAACTGCTAGTTTATAATATTATAATAATATATCGTTGTTTAGTGGAACTCAGTATTGCGTACTACACACGCTATCGAGGAAGGTCGCGATTGCGTGCAGCGAAAGATTCCATTGATGATTTATATAACATAAAAAATTATTTCTCATAAATGTCTTCGGTGTTACATTCTACCCCCCTTAAAATGAATTTCACCCTCGAAATTCGTCACTTTGTAACAAACAGATGAGGATACCTCTCCCTCATCATATCCTCAAGCTCCCATGTAGCTTCTTCTAATTGGTGGTTCCCCCATAAAACATTCACCAAGCGGGTTGTCTTGTTTCGTAGTAATTTTTCACTACGATCTAGAATCATTATCGGTTGTTCTTCATAAGAAAGATCTTTCTCTTGTGGTACAACTTCTGAGTTGAGTACATGTGAAGGATCAGGTAGTTACTTTCTCAAGAGAGATACATGGAACACATCATGAACTTGAGAGAGATTCGGTTGAAGCGCCAATCGGTAAGATACCTTCCCAACACGATCCAATATTTCGAAAGGACCGATATATCTAGGTTTCAGCTTCCCCTTCTTTCCAAATCTCATGACCCTCTTCCAGGGAGATTATCGTAAAAACACTTTATCACCCACTTCAAACTCTAGGTCTTTTCTTCGGTTGTCGACATAACTTTTTTGTCGACTCTGAGTTTCTCTTATGTGTTTTTGAATAGATTGGACCTTTTCTACCATCTCTTCAACAATATCAGGTCCTAATAGCTTTCTTTCCCCAACTTCATCCCAACAAGTTGGAGTCCTGCATTTCATTCCATGGAATGCTTCATAAGGAGCCATCTGAATACTAGAGTGAAAGCTATTATTATAAGAAAATTCCACCATAGGTATGTGTTGATCCCAACCACCTTTGAAATCCATAGAGCAAGCTCTCAACATATCTTCTAGATTTTGAATTTTTCTCTCAGACTGACCATCTGTCTGAGGATGATAAGAAGTACTGACACTCAACTCTGTATCCAGAGTATGCTGAAGACTTCACCAAAACATTGTGGTAAACCTCTGATCCCGATCAGATATAATAGAAAGTGGTACTCCATGAAATCTTAACACTTCCTTCACATATATCCTGGAAAGCTGATCTAGAGAGAAATCCTCTCTAATAGTGATGAAGTGTGCAGACTTTGTAAGACGATCAACTGTGACCCAGATAGCATTATTGCCTTTGGATGTTTTAGGAATTCCTGTGACAAAGTCCAAAGTGTTGTTTTACCATTTCCATTCAGGTATGGGTAATTTTTGTAACATCCCCTTAGACTTCTGTCTCTCATCATTAACTTGCTGACAAACCAAGCATCGAGAGACATATTCAGCAACATATCTGTTAATTCCATCCCACCAGAAGTACTCTTTCAGGTCCCTATACATCTTCGTGCTTCCAGGATGAATAGAGAATGAAGAACTATGAGCATCATCCAGCAGCGCCTTCTTTAATTCGGGGATGGGAGGAACACAAACCCGATTCCTGAACTTTTTTATCCCATCACAATCAAGGTTGAATTCAGGAACATTTCTCACCTTCTTATGTAACTCGACATCTTCTTTCTGTGCCTCTTTAATATTCACATGTATAGATGGTTGAACATTCATTTGAGAAAGTTATGATTTTCCCCTTTCAATATAATTCCAATATCCATCGTTTGTAAATCCATAAATATTGGATCTTTTGTGACCCTCATCATAGATAATCTGGCATGGTCTTGTCAACATAATGCATTTTCCACCTTGTTTTCTTTCCCAGGGTGGTAATGAATTGAGTAGTCGTAATCCTTAATCAGCTCCAACAATCTTCTTTGGAGCATATTCAGCTCCTATTCTTTGAAAATATACTTTAAAATTTTATGATCAGTATAAATATCACACCTTTGACCATAAAGGTAATGCCTCCAAATCTTTAATGCAAAGATTACCATAGCTAAATCCAAATCATGAGGTGGGTAATTTTTCTCATGTATTTTCAACTGTTGTGAGGCATAAGATATCACCGTATCATTTTGCATAATAACACACCCCAAACCCTTCTATGATGCTTCACTGTAGATCACAAACCTTTCTCCACTACAAGGCAGTATGAGCACACGTACACTGGATAACCTTCTTATAAACTCATTGAAATTCTCTTCACATTCCTTCGTCCAACCAAACATAACTCCTTTCCGAGTCAACTTGGTGAGTGGATTAGATAATCAGGAAAAATATTTCAGAAAACATCGATAATATCCAGCAAAATGAAGAAAACTTCGGATCTCAGTCACTATTGTTGGTCCCAACCATCTTTCAATAACCTCTCTTTTTGTTGGATCCACAGATATCCCCTCTTTTGAGATTATGTGACCCAAAAATGAAACTCTTGGAAGCCAAAATTCACACTTGGTAAATTTGGAATAAAGCTTATCCTTTATCAGGGTATTCAATATAATTATCAAGTGATCTTCATGTTCTTCCTTGATCTTTGAATATACAGGAATATCGTCTATAAAGACTACCACAAACTGATCAAGATAGTCTCTAAAGACTCTATTCATCAGATCCATGAAGATAGCAGGGGAATTAGTAAGACCAAATGGCATCACTATAAATTCATAGTGTCCATACCTTGTACGGACATCCGTCTTTGGTATATCCTCCCTTTTGACCCTTAATTGGTGATAACCTGAATGAAGATCAATATTGGGAAAGTATTGAGCTC